>CM038670.1:637036319-638286319 GCA_021605145.1 Aegilops bicornis | reverse complement strand
CCATTTCCATTTTTTGTTAAATTGCCGCTTGAGACAGGTTCGTTCCACGTGGCCGTAGCCACCGCACGCAGAGCATCGGACGGTGAATCTTTTGTTGTGTAGATTAGGCCTATCAATCGTTTTGTAACCAAATGTATCATGCGAATCAGGGCAACTCCGTGATTGAGGGCCTAATGGGAAAGCAGCCGCCTTGACCAGGGGACGAACAATTAATACAGATCAACTGAGCCTGGCAGGAAATCCTGTGGTGACCCCATTGTAAACAGCGCGGGCAAAGAACAACCCAATTATTTGATAATTCCAAAATTTCAGCGGCTGTATAGCGAGCCTGGGCCAAATCCGCTTTATGTCGGGCCGAAAGTGTAGCGGGCCAAGATGTATGCGTAGGGGCATACTTGAAGGCTGAGGGAAAATAGCACTGAGGAAGCTGCGGATACGGGTGGGACAGAGGGCAATTAAAAGCCCCAAATTTAATGCATGGCACCGGCTGTTGCTCCTCTAATTCTGCCAGACGTAAGAAATTCTCAATTAATGTAGCGGGATCATTGCTGTCGGGAATCGGATGAACAGATCTGCCAAGATGATTATCCAAAAGATCCAAACCCAAGATCGACAATTCAGTGGCCAAGGAGCAAGGTTCTTGTTCATGTATGTTGGTAGATGACGTCGAAGCCTCAACAGAGTTATCCTTAGAGAAATGTATGTGATCAACGGGAAGCAAATTAAACTTGCCAAGAACCTTGTCAGAACCATTGTCTCGCTGCGAGCTCGAATGTAAGAACTTGAGAGATGTTTTAATGGCCACAGGAGAACGAGCAGAGATTTCCACAAGCTCTTGATCAGCATGCCAGCACGTAGCAACCGTAGGGGCCGGGGTAAAAAGACCATTATAGAGATGAAAATTACAAACGAAATCAGGCCAAATTCTGTCCCTCAACCGATGAATGAAATGCCCCACTTTATTGTTTGCCACAGAGAACCGATAAGAACGATCATTGATCTTGGACACACGAAAACCAGAGCTAATACCCCCAATGCAACATTGTAGGGCAATGCCCACCAAATCCACAGAGAGATCAAACGAGGTTGAAGAAAAAGAGACCACCAAAAAGAATTCCTTGGAGTCCCGAGAGGGGGAAAAGTGAACCGTGGATCCAAACCTTCTTCTCACCTGTTCTGCCAAGGCAAGGCCTGGGGCAAAATCCCAATGCAAGAGCCCTTCCATGGAGATCTAGCTCAGCAATCTCCATGGAGCTTGGTGGAGGTGGGGGAGGAGAGGTGAGAGGTGGCAGAGGTGGGAGGGAGGAGATCCATCTATGTGCCCCGAGACGTTGGTCGGGAACCTTCCACCTACTCATGTATTGAGGTCAAGATATGCCATTCCAACCACATAAATCTTGTTCTCTAGCCTTCTCCAACTTGCTTTCCACTCAAATCATCTTTCCACCAAATCCAAATCTGTGAAAAAGTGTTGAGTGTTGGGGAACTATCATTTGAAGCACAAGACCAAGGAGTTCATCATCAACACACCATCTATTACCTTTTGGAGAGTGGTGTCTCCTAGATTGGTTAAGTGTCACTTGGGAGCCTCCGTCAAGATTGTGGAGTTGAACCAAGGAGTTTGTACGGGCAAGGAGATCGCCTACTTCATGAAGATCTACCCTAGTGAGGCAAGTCCTTCGTGGGCAATGGCCATGGTGGGATAGACAAGGTTTCTTCTTCGTGGAACCTTCATGGGTGGAGCCCTACGTGGACTCAAGAACTGCTACCCTTCGTGGGTTGAAGTCTCCATCAACGTGGATGTACGATAGCACCACCTATCGGAACCACGCCAAAAATCTCCGTGTCTCCAATTTCGTTTGCACACTCCAATCCCATCTCTTTACATTCTCGCAAATTGCATGCTTTACTTTCCGCTGCTCATATACTCTTATCATGCTTGCTTGAATGTATTGTGAATGTTTAAACTTGTGCTAAAACTCCACCTTAACTTGAAGAAAATAAAAACTGCAACTTTTCTTTGTTAAGTGTCTATTCACCCCCCTCTAGACACCTCCTCTCGATCCTTTCAATTGGTATGAGAGAATTGGTCTCCATTCCTTTGGTTTAAACACCTTTGGAGGAAGATGGATGAGTCTACGTTGGGGAGTCTTAGACGTACAGTGCCTATTCTTGACGGAGAGTAGTTTCATGAGTAGAAAAATAAGATGCTTGTGATTTTCAATGAATATCATTTGAGCAAGTATATTACTAGCCCTTGTGCTCCTCATGTTGATCCTTTGCATCCTACCCTTGATGAGTCCATTGACATGATTCGCGACCTTAGAACTATTAATCTTATCACTAGAGGTTTTCCTAGAAACTTGATTGGTTGCTTGCCTACTCTTGACTGTGCCTACACTATATGGAGATTTGTCGAGGAACGATTTCAAAACTATTCCTTGCAAAACTTAGATGAAATTCTTCATAAGTCTATTGCCTTGAGTAAGATGAATTCCAATGATCCTAAGTTTGGTGGTTGTCTATTTGAGCTCAGTAACCTCATGCGTGTCAAAGGAGTTGTTGGAATCATTAGAAATATCATCTCCGAAGCCATTAGAATTCATAAAGATGATTATTGTGATGATCATTTATCTAATGAATCACTCCCTCTAGGAATTGATCCATCACAAGACGATGTTGAACATGGATACTATGATGAGGATGATGATAGTGACTTTGATCTCGATGAGTCTATGAGACACTTTGGTCTTATCTCTAATCTTCGCGGCTACATGGCTGGAGGAAAGGAATGGGTCCTTGATAGTGGATGTACCGATCATATATCCGGAGATAAGCATATGTTTCATGAGCTTGCTAAAAACGACGGCCCTCGAAAGTATGTCACTTTTGGTGATAACTCAGAGGGTAAGGTAGTTGGCCTCGGTAAGGTGGCCATCTCACATGATAGCACCATACAAAATGTTATGCTTGTTGAATCTCTTGGCTACAATCTACTTTCCGTATCTAGACTTGTTGACTTTGGTTTCAATGTCCTATTCACTGAAGTAGATTGCCAAGTGTTTCGTAGAGATAATCATAATATGGTCTTTACCGGTATACGTAGGGGTGATCTTTACATTGTTGATTTCACTAAAAAGGCTCAACCTAGAACTTGCTTTATTGCTAAATCTTCTAAAGGCTGGTTGTGGCATAGAAGGTTAGGTCATGTGGGCATGCGAAATCTTGATAAGCTTATTAAAGGTAATCATATCCTTGGAGTGAAAGATGTTATATTTGACAAGGATAGATTGTGTAGTGCTTGTCAAGCAGGAAAACAAGTAGGTGGAAGTCACCCCGTGAAGAATATCATGACCACGAGAAGACCGCTCGAGTTACTTCATATAGATCTCTTTCGTCCCAATGCCTACAAAAGTCTCGGTGGTAACTCATTTGGTCTAGTCATAGTCGATGTCTTTTCAAGATTTACGTGGGTTTTCTTTCTTGATGATAAATCGTAGGTCCAAAAGATCTTCAAGAACTTCGCTAGGAAGGCCCAAAATCAATTTGAAGTGAAGATACAACGGAACGGAGTTCAAGAACACAAATGTGGATACCTTTCTTCACGAAGAAGGGATTTCACATGAGTTCTCGACTACATATACGCCTCACCAAAATGGAGTTGTTGAGAGGAAGAACCGAACTCTTATCGAGATGGCAAGAACGATGCTTGATGAGTACAAGACTCCAAAACACTTTTGGGCGGAAGAAGTTGAGACAGCTTGTCATGCAACAAATCGCTTGTATCTTCATAAGCTACTCGGCAAGACGGCATACGAGCTCCTCATCGGTAACAAACCCCAAGTTGGATACTTTTGTATATTCGGCTCCAAGTCTTACATTGTTGATAAGCATCGTCGGTCTAAATTTGCTCCGAAGTCTCATGAGGGTTTCCTACTTGGTTATGGCTCACACTCTCACACTTACCGTGTCTACACCATTTTCACCCGAAAGGTTGAAGAAATGGTAGATGTGAAGTTTGATGAATCTAACGGCTCGCAAGTAAATCAATTGCCAATTGATGTAGGAGATAAAGATCCTTCGGAAGCAATCCAAGACTTGTCTATTGGAAAGATTCGTCCAACGGAGGTAAAGGAGGGTACCTCGTCCGTCCAAGTGGAAGCTTCTACCTCACGTCAAGGTGAACCAAGAGCTGACATGGAAGCATCCACAAGTGGGACACGCCAAGATGAAGAAAAGGAGGAAGTGCACCAAGATGAACCTCATAAACCTCCTTCTCCACCACGACAAGAGGACAACAACGTCAACAATAAAGAAGGCCAAGAAGAAGAAAAAGATGATGAAGAAGATGTTCCGCCCCGACCCAAGCAAAAGCTCTCACGAGTTCGAGCACGAGTCTCAAGAGACCATCCCGTCGAGCAAATCTTCAATGATATCCAAACCGGGAGAATCACTCACTCTAAAACTCGTTTGGCTAATTTTTGTGAACATTATTCATTCATCTCTAGCATTGAACCTACGAAGGTTGAAGAAGCATTGGAAGATCTGAATTGGATAAATGCCATGCACGAAGAGCTACACAACTTTGAGAGAAACCAAGTGTGGACATTGGTCGAGAAGCCTAACAACAACCACAACATCATCGATACCAAATGGGTGTTTCGCAACAAGAAAGACGAAGATGGACAAGTCATTCGCAACAAAGCACGTCTAGTCGCCCAAGGCTACACTCAAGTCGAAGGTATGGACTACGGTGAGACATATGCCCCCGTTGCTAGACTTGAGTCCATCCGCATCTTACTTGCCTATGCTAATCACCATGATATTACCTTGTACCAAATGGACATTAAAAGTGCCTTTCTAAATGGTGAAATAGAGGAGGAATTTTATGTTAAACAACCTCCCGGTTTTGTCAATCCTAAGAAACCCGATCATGTGCACAAACTTCACAAAGCTCTTTATGGTCTTAAACAAGCTCCTAGAGCGTGGTATAAATGCTTGACCAAGTTCCTTATTGAAAAAGGCTTTGAGATTGGAAATATAGATTCTACTCTTTTTACTAAAAGGGTTAATGGTGAATTATTTTTGTGCCAAATTTATGATGATGGTATCATAGTTGGTTCGACTAACCCTCATTTTAGTGAAAAGTTTGGGAAGCTAATGTCGAAGAAGTTTGAGATGTCTATGATGAGTGAACTCAAGTTCTTTCTTGGTTTGCAAATCAAGCAAACTAAGGAAGGCACCTTAGTTTCTGAAACAAAGTACACCAATGAATTATTCAAGAAGTTCAACATGCAAGAAAGCAAAGGTATGAAAACCCGCATGCCTACTAGTGGACATCTTGACTTGACCAAGGATGGCAAATCGGTTGACCAAAAGGTTTATCGATCTAGATTGGCTCATTGCTATATCTATGAGCCTCCTGTCCCAATATTATGCTAAGTGTGTGCATGTGTGCACGATATCAAGCGCCCCCCAAAGAATGTCATCTTACGATTGTGAAAAGGATAGTGAGATACTTAATACATACACCAAATTTTGGCATTTGGTATCCTAAGAGGTCTTCTTTTGATCTTGTGGGCTATTCCGACTCGGACTATGCCGGTGACAAGGTTGATAGAAAGTCCACTTCGGGTACTTGTCAAATTCTTGGTAGATCTCTTGTGTCTTGGTCCTCCAAGAAACAAAACTCAATATCCTTATCCACCGCCGAAGCGGAATACATTGCCGCCGGTTCATGTTGTGCTCAATTACTTTGGATGACTGCTATTGAGCACTGCGTTGGTTTTCCTTTGAAGAGGAAAGGGTGATGCAGTAAAGCAGCATAAGTATTTCCCTCAGTTTTAGAGAACCAAGTTATCAATCCAGTAGGAGACCATGCACGAGTCCCTCGCACCTACACAAACAAATAAATCCTCGCAACCGACGCGATATGCGGTTGTCAATCCCTACACGGTCACTTACGAGAGTGAGATCTGATAGATATGATAAGATAATACTTTTGGTATTTTTATGATAAAGATACAAAGTAAAATAAAAGGCAATAAAAATAGCTAAGTGTTGGAAGATTAATATGATGGAAAATAGACCCGGGGGCCATAGGTTTCACTAGTGGCTTCTCTCGAGAGCATAAATATTATGGTGGGTGAACAAATTATTGTTGAGCAATTGATAGACTTGAGCATAGTTATGAGAATACCTATGTATGATCATGTATATAGGCATCCGTCCGAGACAACTAGACCGACTCCTGCCTGCATCTACTACGATTACTCCACACATCAACCGCTATCCAGCATGCATCTGGAGTATTAAGTTCAAAAGAACAGAGTAATGCTTTAAGCAAGATGACATGATGTAGAGGGATAAACTCATGCAATATGATATAAACCCCATCTTGTTATCCTCGATGGCAACAATACAATATGTGCCTTGCTGCCCCTACTGTCACTGGGAAAGGACACCGCAAGATTGAACCCAAAGCTAAGCACATCTCCCATTGCAAGAAAGATACTTGCAAAGATAACCAATCATACATAAAAGAATTCAGAGGAGATTCAAATATTGTTCATAGATAAACTTGATCATAAACCCACAATTCATCGGTCTCAATAAACACACTGCAAAAGAAGATTACATCAAATAGATCTCCATGAGAGAGGGGGATAACATTGTATTGAGATCCAAAAAGAGAGAAGAAGCCATCTAGCTAATATCTATGGACCCGAAGGTCTAAGGTAAACTACTCACACATCATCGGAGAGGCTATGGTGTTGATGTAGAAGCCTTCCGTGATCGATGCCCCCTCCGGCGGAGCTCCGAAAAAGGCCCCAAGATGGGGTCTCACGGGTATAGAAGGTTGCGGTGGTGGAATTAGGTTTTTGGCTCCGTATCTGGTAGTTTGGGGGTACGTAGGTATATATAGGAGGAATAAGTACGTCGGTGGAGCAACATGGGGCCCACGAGGGTGGAGGGCGCGCCTGGGGGGTAGGCGCGCCCCTTACCTCGTGCCCTCCTGGTTGGTTTCTTGACGTAGGGTCCAAGTCCTCTGGATCACGTCTGTTCCAAAAATCACGTTCCCGAAGTGTTCATTCCGTTTGGACTCCGTTTGATATTCTTTTTCTGCGAAACTCTGAAATAGAAAAAAAAACAACAATTCTGGGCTGGGCCTCCGGTTAATAGGTTAGTCCCAAAAATCATATAAAAGTGCATAATAAAGCCCATTAATGTCCAAAACAGAATATAATATAGCATGGAACAATAAAAAATTATAGATACGTTGGAGACGTATCAAGCATCCCCAAGCTTAATTCCTGCTCGTCCTCGAGTAGGTAAATGATAAAAACAGAATTTTTGATGTGGAATGCTACTTAGCATAATTTCAATATAGTTCTTCTTATTGTGGCACGAATGTTCAGATTTGATATGATTCAAGATAAAAGTTTAATGTTGACATAAAAACAATAATACTTCAAGCATACTAACTAAGCAATTATGTCTTCTCAAAATAACATAGACAAAGCAAGTTATCCCTACAAAATCATATAGTCTGGCTATGCTCCATCTTCCCCACACAAAATATTTATATCATGTACGACCCTGGTTTTGGCCAAGCAATTGGTTCATACTTCTAACGCGCTTCAGCCTTTTCAATTCTTATGCAATACATGAGCGCAAGCCATGGATATAGCACTATGGTGGAATAAGGTATAATGGTAGGGGTTATGTGGGAAGACAAAAAGGATAAAGTCTCACATCAATGAGGCTAATCAATGGGCTATGGAGATGCCCGTCAATTGATGTTAATGCGAGGAGTAGGGATTGCCATGCAACGGATGCACTAGAGCTATAAGTGTATGAAAGCTCAAAAAGAAACTAAGTGGGTGTGCATCCAACTTGCTTGGTCACGAAGACCTCGGGCATTTGAGGAAGCCCATCATTGGAATATACAAGCCAAGTTCTATAATGAAATTTCCCACTATTATATGAAAGTGACAAAATGAGAGACTCTCTATTATGAAGATCACGGTGCTACTTTGAAGCACAAGTGTGGTAAAAGGATAATAACATTGTCCCTTCTCTCTTTTTCTCTCATTTTTTTATTTGGGCCTTTCTTTTATGTCCTTTTTTTTATTTAGTCCGGAGTCTCATCCCGACTTGTGGGGGAATCATAGTCTCCATCATCCTTTCCTCACTTGGGACAATGCTCTAATAATGACGATCATCACACTTTTATTTACTTACAACTCAATACTTAGAACAAAATATGACTCTATATGAATGCCTCCGGCGGTGTACCGGGATATGCAATGAATCAAGAGCGACATGTATGAAAGAATTATGAACGGTGGTTTTGCCACAAATACAATCTCAACTACATGATCATGCAAAGCAATACGACAATGATGGAGCGTGTCATGATAAACGAAACGGTGGAAAGTTGCATGGCAATATATCTCGGAATGGCTATGGAAATGCCATAATAGGTAGGTATGGTGGCTGTTTTGAGGAAGATATAAGGAGGTTTATGTGTGATAGAGCGTATCATATCACGGGGTTTGGATGCACCGCGAAGTTTGCACCAACTCTCAAGGTGAGAAAGGGCAATGCACGGCATCAAGAGGCTAGAAAATTGCGGAAAGGTAAGTGTGCGTATAATCCATGGACTCACATTAGTCATAAAGAACTCATATTCTTGTTGCAAAAATTTATTGGCCCTCGAAGCAAAGTACTACTACGCATGCTCCTAGGGGAAGGGTTGGTAGGAGTTAACCATCGCGCGATACCGACCGCCACACAAAGGAAGACAATCAACAAATACCTCATGCTCCGACTTCGTTACATAACGGTTCACCATACGTGCATGCTACGGGAATCACAAACTCCAACACATGTATTTTTCAATTCCACAATTACTCAAATAGCACAACTATGATATTACCACCTTTATATCTCAAAACAATTATCAAGCATCAAATTTCTCATGATTTTAATTAAAGCAAATTGCCATGCTATTTTAAGATTCTCAAAATAATATAAGTGAAGCATGAGAGATCAATAGTTTCTATAAAACAAATCCACCACCGTGCTCTAAAAGATATAGGTGAAGCACTAGAGCAAAACTATATATATAGCTCAAAAGATATAAGTGAAGCACATAGAGTATTCTAATAAATTCCGAGTCAAGTGTGACTCTCTCAAAAGGTGTGTATAGCAAGGATGATTGTGGTAAACTAAAAAATAAAGACGCAAATAATACAAGACACTCCAAGCAAAACACATATCATGTGGTGAACAAAAATATAGCTCCAAGTAAAGTTACCGATGGAAGTAGACGAAAGAGGGGATGCCTTCAGGGGCATCCCCAAGATTTGGCTTTTAGGTATCCTTAGATTATATTGGGGTGCCTTGGGCATCCTCAAGCTTAGGCTCTTGCCACTCCTTGTTCCATAATCCATCAAATCTTTCACCCAAAACTTGAAAACTTCACAACACAAAACTCAGCAGAAAATCTCGTGAGCTCCGTTAGCGAAAGAAAACACAAGACCACTTCAAGGTACTGTAATGAACTCATTCTTTATTTATATTGGTGTTAAACCTACTGTATTCCAACTTCTCTATGGTTTGTAAACTATTTTACCAGCCATAGATTCATCAAAATAAGCAAACAACACACGAAAAACAGAATCTGTCAAAAACAGAATAATCTGTAGTAATCTGTAACTAACGCAAACTTCTGGAACTCCAAAATATCTACCAAAATAGGAAGACCTAGACAATTTGTTTATTGATCAGCGGCAATTGGAATAAATATTTTATCACGTTCTGGTGATTTTTAACAATTAGTTTCGTGAACAGAAAGTTTCTGGAATTTACAGCAAGATCAAATAACTATCATCCAAGAAGATCCTATAGGTTAAACTTGGCACAAACACTAATTAAAACATAAAAAGACATCTAACCAGAGGCTAGATAAAATATTTATTCCTAAACAGAAGCAAAAAGCAAAAAACTAAAAATAAAATTGGGTTGCCTCCCAACAAGCACCATCGTTTAACACCCCTAGTTTGGCATAATAGCAAGGATAGATCTAGGTATTTCCATCTTTGGAAGGCAATCCATAAGTGGCTCTCATAATAGATTAATAAGGTAATTTTATTTTATTTCTTGGAAAGTTTCCCATGCCTTTCCTTCCTTCATATCAATAATTGCACCAATCGTTCTAAGGAAAGGTCTACCAAGAATAATAGGACATGAAGGATTGCAATCTATGTCAAGAACAATAAAATCTACGGGCACATAGTTCCTATTTGCAACAATAAGAACATCATTAGTTCTTCCCATAGGTTTCTTAATGGTGGAATCCGCAAGGTGCAGGTTTAAAGAGCAATCATCAAATTCACGGACACCTAGTAAATCGCATAAAGTTTTTGGAATCGTGGAAACACTAGCACCAAAATCTCACAAAGCATAGCATTCATGATCTTTAATTTTAATTTTAATAGTAGGTTCCCACTCATCATAAAGTTTTCTAGGTATAGAAACTTCCAACTCAAGTTTTTCTTCATAAGATTGCATGTGGAGAATTTAGCATGGATTGCAACAAGGAAATACAATCTGTCAAAGAGCAATTATCATAATTAAATTCCTTGAAATCCAAAATAGTAGGTTCATTGATATCTAGAGTTTTGATCTCTTCATTCCCACTTTTATCAATTTTAGCATCAAGATCTAAAAACTCCAAATTTTTGGAATGCCTTCTAGGTAAAGGTGGATCATAATCAGTATCATCATTATCAAGATTCATATTGCAAAACAAAGATTTAATAGGAGACACATCAATAACTTTTATATCTTCATCTTTATTTTCATAGAAATTAGAAGAACACGCTTTCACAAAGCAATCTTTCTTAGAACACATCCTAGCGGTTCTTTGTTTGCACTCATCAATGGAAATTCTCATGGCTTTGAGAGACTCATTGATATCATGCTTAGGTGGAATAGATCTAAGTTTCAAAGAATCAACATCAAGAGAAATTCTATCAACGTTCCTAGCCAATTCATCAATCTTAGGCAACTTTTCTTCAAGCAAAGCATTGAAATTCTTTTGCGAATTCATAAATTCTTTAACACTAGTCTCAAATTCAGAGGGCATATTATTAAAATTTCCATAAGGATTGTTGTAGGAATTACCATAATTATTAGAGGAATTACTAGGATACGGCCTAGGATTAAAGTTTCCTCTATATGCGTTGTTACCAAAATTATTCCTACCAACAAAATTCACATCCATAGATTCATTATTATTCTCAATCAAGGTAGACAAAGGCATATCATTAGGATCAGAAGAAACACTCTTATTAGTAAATAATTTCATAAGTTCATCCATCTTTCCACTCAAAACATTAATTTCTTCTATGCACTTTTTTATTAGTGGATCTTTTGGTGTGCCATTGAGAATAATTAACCATAATATTCTCTAGGAGTTTAGTAGCTTCTCCTAAAGTTATTTCCATAAAAGTGCCTCCCGCGGCCGAATCTAAAAGATTTCTAGAAGCAAAATTCATCCCGGCATAAATTTTTTGTATAATCATCCACAAATTCAAACCATGAGTAGGGCAATTAGTATCATTAATTTCATCCTCTCCCAAGCTTGTGCAACATGTTCATGATCAAGTTTCTTAAAATTCATAATAGCGTCAATTTAACAATTTCATTGTCCACATCTTTCTTCTTTTACATATCACACAAATCAACGAAGCTATTTAGATGGGTAGCAGCATCTTCACTAGGAAGGCCGCGAATTGATCTTTCATGGCAACATTCAATAAAGCATTATTGATTTCACAAGATTCAGTATCGGTAAGAGGAGCAATCGGAGTGCTAAGGAAACATTGTTGTTGGCATTGGTAAAGTCACACAATTTAGTATTATCCTGAGCCATCGTGACAAGCAAGCAATCCAACACAGGAGCAAAAAAGAAGCGAGCGAGAAAAAGGCGAACGGAAAAGAGAGGGTGAATAAAACGGCAAGGGTGAAGTGGGGGAGAGGAAAACGAGAGGCAAATGGCAAATAATGTAATGCGGGAGATAAGGGTTTTTGATGGGTACTTGGTATGTTGACTTTTGCGTAGACTCCCCGGCAACGGCGCCAGAAATGGCTCGTTGTCGGGAGTTCAAATCTTGACTTGACTTTGCGTAAGCCTCCCCGGCAACGGCGCCAGAAATCCTTCTTGCTACCTCTTGAGCACTGCGTTGGTTTTCCCTTGAAGAGGAAAGGGTGATGCAGTAAAGTAGCGTAAGTATTTCCCTCAGTTTTTGAGAACCAAGGTATCAATCCAGTAGGAGACCACGCACGAGTCCCTCGCACCTACACAAACAAATAAATCCTCGCAACCAACGCGATAAGGGGTTGTCAATCCCTACACGGTCACTTACGAGAGTGAGATCTGATAGATATGATAATATAATATTTTTGGTATTTTTATGATAAAGATACAAAGTAAAATAAAAGGCAATAAAAATAGCTAAGTGTTGGAAGATTAATATGATGGAAAATAGACCCGGGGGCCATAGGTTTCACTAGTGGCTTCTCTCGAGAGCATAAGTATTATGGTTGGTGAACAAATTATTGTTGAGCAATTTATAGAATTGAACATAGTTATGAGAATATATAGGTATAATCATGTATATAGGCATCACGCCCGAGACAAGTAGACCGACTCCTGCCTGCATCTACTACTATTACTCCACACATCGACCGCTATCTAGCATGCATCTAGAGTATTAAGTTCATAAGAACAGAGCAACGCTTTAAGCAAGATGACATGATGTAGAGGGATAAACTCATGCAATATATATATATATATATATATATATATATATATATATATATATATAACCCATCTTGTTATCCTCGATGGCAACAATACAATACGTGCCTTGTTGCCCCCTCATCCTTGGAAAGGACACCGCAAGATTGAACCCAGAGCTAAGCACTTCTCCCATTGCAAGAAAGATCAATCTAGTAGGCCGGACCAAACTGATAATTCAAGAGACTTGCAAAGATAACCAATCATACATAAAAGAATTCAGAGGAGATTCAAATATTGTTCATAGATAAACTTGATCATAAACCCACAATTCATCTGTCTCAATAAACACACCATAAAGAAGATTACATAGAATATATCTTCATGAGAGAGGGGGATAACATTGTATTGAGATCCAAAAAGAGAGAAGAAGCCATATAGCTAATAACTATGGACCCGAAGGTCTGAGGTAAACTACTCACACATCATCGGAGAGACTATGGTGTTGATGTAGAAGCCCTCCATGATCGATGCCCCCTCTGGCGGAGCTTCGAAAAAGGCCCCAAGATGGGATCTCATAGGTACAGAAGGTTGCGGTGGTGGAATTAGGTTTTTGGCTCCGTATCTGGGAGTTTGGGGGTACGTAGGTATATATATGAGGAAGAAGTACGTCGGTGGAGCAACATGGGGCCCACGAGGGTGGAGGGCGCGCCTGGGGGGGGGGGTAGGCGCGCTCCCTACCTCGTGCCCTCCTGGTTGCTTTCTTGACGTAGGGTCCAAGTCCTCTGGATCACGTTCGTTCCGAAAATCATGTTCCCGAAGGTTTCATTCCGTTTGGACTCCGTTTGATATTCTTTTTCTGCGAAACTCTAAAATAGGCAAAAAAAACAGCAATTCTGGGCTGGGCCTCCGGTTAATAGGTTAGTCCCAAAAATAGTATAAAGTGCGTAATAAAGCCCATTAATGTCCAAAACAGAATATAATATAGCATGGAACAATAAAAAATTATAGATACGTTGGAGACGTATCAATGACCCAAACTCTTAAAGATTATGGGATCTATGTGAAACATGTTCCATTACTTTGTGATAATGAGAGTGCTATTAAGATTTCTCATAATCCCATGCAACATTCTCGAACTAAGCACATTGAGGTTCGTCATCATTTCGTTCGAGATCATGTTGCTAAAGGGGACATTGATCTTAAGCATGTTCATACCAATAAGCAATTGGTGGATATATTCAACAAACTGCTTGATGAGAAAGTATTTTGCCGTTTGAGAGGTGAATTTAACATCATTGATGCTTCAAACTTGGAGTGGGAACTCCATTTGGATACATGCAAGGCATGAGCCTATGACTAATCCTTGATTCTTCTCTTGTGATGATGATCATATGTCTTGGATACATTTGTACCCTTGCGTGCTATCTAACCCTTGTAGGTACTTGGATGGGATTGCAACTCACTCACATATTGAGCAATCTCTACATCACCAAGTCTCTACACCTTGGTGGTTGAAGACAAGGAAGCATGAAACCCTTCACCATATCCTTTGACAGATTCTATATATCAAATTTCATGATTGTCATGTTGGATACACAAGTGCTCTTCCTTGCACGACTAACCCATGTAGGTAGATGAACTCAAACTATAAGAGGTGCTCCAAGCCAATGATGCGCTACATCAACCTTGAGCATCCCACACAAGTTCAACTACATGATCAAGATCAATGATATGTCTCCAACGTATCTATAATATTTTATTGTTTCATGCTATTATATATTATGTTTTGGATGTTTAATGGGCTTATTTATACACTTTTATATTGTTTTTGGGACTAACCTATTAACCGGAGGACTAGCCCAAATTGCTGTTTTTTGCCTATTTCAATGTTTCGCAAAAAAAGGATATCAAACGGAGTCCAAACAAAATGAAACCTTCGGGGGCGTGATTTATGGAACAAAAAATGATCTAGAGGACTTGGAGTGGACGTCAAGCAACCAATGAGGTGGCCACGAGGCAGGGGGCGCACCTACCCCCAGGCGCGCCCTCCACCCTCGTGGGCCCCTCATGGCTCCACCGACCTACTTCTTCCTCCTATATATACCTCGCACTCCCAAACCACTTAAGAGCACCACGAAAACCTAATTCCACCGCCGCAACCTTCATGCATCGTGAGATCCCATCTTGGGGCCTTTTCCGGTGTCCTACCGGAGGGGGCATCGATCACGGAAGGCTTCTACATCAACACCATAGCCTCTCCGATGATGTGTGAGTAGTTTACCTCAGACCTTCGGGTCCATAGTTATTAGCTAGATGGCTTCTTCTCTCTCTTTGGATCTCAATACAAAGTTCTCCTTGATTCTCTTGGAGATCTATTCAATGTAACTCTTATTTTGCGGTGTGTTTGTCGAGACCGATGAATTGTGGGTTTATGATCAAGATTATCTATGAACAATATTTGAATCTTCTCTGAATTATTTTATGTATGATTGGTTATCTTTGCAAGTCTCTTCAGATTATCAGTTTGGTTTGGCCTACTAGATTGATCTTTCTTGCAATGGGAGAAGTGCTTAGCTTTGGGTTCAATCTTGCGGTGCTCGATCCCAGTGACAGTAGGTTAAACGACACGTATTGTATTGTTGCCATTGAGGGTAAGAAGATGGGGTTTATATCATATTGCATGAGTTTATCCCTCTACATCATGTCATCTTGCTTAAAGCATTACTCCGTTCTTATGAACTTAATACTCTAGATGCATGCTGGATAGTGGTCGATGTGTGGAGTAATAGTAGTAGATGCGGTGAGTCGGTCTACTTGTCACGGACGTGATGCCTATATACATGATCATACCTAGATATTCTCATAACTATGCTCAATTCTATCAATTGCTCGACAATAATTCGTTCACCCACCGTAATACTTATGCTCTTGAGAGAAGCAACTAGTGAAACCTATGGCCCCGGGTCTATTTTCCATCATATTAATCTCCCATTATTTCCATTACTGTTTACTTTGCTTTCTTTACTTTTACTCTTTATCATAAAAATACCAAAAATATTATCTTATCATCTCTATCAGATCTCACTCTCGTAAGTGATCGTGAAGGAATTGACAACCCCTTTATCGCATTGAAGGTTCTAATTTGTTTGTGTAGGTGCAAGGGACTTGAGCGTGACCTCCTACTGGATTGATACCTTGGTTCTCAAAAACTGAGGGAAATACTTACGCTACTTGAATACATCACCCTTTCCTCTTCAAGGGAAAACCAACGCAGTGCTCAATAGGTAGCAAGAAGGATTTCTGGCGCCGTTGCCGGGGAGGTGTGCGCCAAGTCAAGTCCAACAACAAGCCATTTTTGTCTCCGTTGTCGAGTCTACACAAGTCAAGACATACCAAGTACCCATCACAAACTCTTATCCCTTGCATTACATTATTTTCCATTTGCCTCTCGTTTTCCTCTCCCCCACTTCACCCTTGCCGTTTTATTCGCCCTCTCTTTCTGTTCGCCCTCTTTTTCGCTTGCTTCTTGTTTGCTCGTGTGTTGGACTGCTTTCTTGTCACGATGGATCTACCTAGATTTGGTGATCTTCACCTTAAAAGGTTAGAAGAGATTGAAAGCAACGTCAGAAGTTTTATGACTTTACAATTTGAGCATAATAATTTCTTTAGAAATGAGCTTAAGGAACAAAAAGGCGCTAGAAAAATTAATAGCTCAAATCTCGGATAAGCAGACTACCTTAGTTAATAAGATGGTCGCTAAACCAGAAATTTTTATGAGAATAAAGATGAAGATCTAAATGTTATTGATGTGTCCCCTATTAAATCTTTGTTTTGCAATATGAATCTTGATAATGATGGGATTTGAGATGAGTTAACTTTAGTTAAAAGGCGTCCCAAAAATTCAGAGTTTTTAGATCTTGATGCAAAAATTGGTAAAAGTGGGGTTGAAGAGGTTAAAACTTTAGATAGCAATGAACCCACTATTTTGGATTTCAAGGAATTTAATTATGATAATTTCTCTTTGATAGATTTTATTTCCTTGTTGCAATCCGTGCTAAATTCTCCGCATGCTTATAGTCAAAATAAAGCTTTTACTAAACATATCGTGGATGCTTTGATGCAATCTTATGAAGAAAAACTTGAGTTGGAAGTTTCTATCCCTAGAAAACTTTATGTTGAATGGGAACCTACACTAAAAATTAAAATTAACAATCATGAATGCTATGCTTTGTGTGATTTGGGTGCTAGTGTTTCCACGATTCCAAAAACTTTGTGTGATTTGTTAGGTTTCCGTGAATTTGATGATTGCTCTTTAAACTTGCATCTTGCGGATTCCACTGTCAAGAAACCTATGGGAAGAATTAATGATGTTCTTATTGTTGCAAATAGGAATTATGTGCCCGTAGATTTCATTGTTCTTGATATAGATTGCAATCCTTCCTGTCCTATTATTCTTGGTAGACCTTTCCTTAGAACGATTGGTGCAATTAATCATTGATATGAAGGAAGGAAATATTAGATTCCAATTTCTGTCAAGGAAAGGCATGGAACACTTCCCTAGAAAGAAAATTAAATTACCATATGAATCTATTATGAGAGCCACTTATGGATTGCCTACCAAAGATGGCAATACCTAGATCTATCCTTGTTTTTATGCCTAGCTAGGGGCATTAAACGATAGCGCTTGTTGGGAGGCAACCCAATTTTATTTTTAGTTTTTTTTGCTTTTATGTTTTGTTTAGGAATAAATATTTGATCTATCCTCTGGTTATATTTGTCTTTATGTTTTAATTAGTGTTTGTGCCAAGTTAAACCTATAGGATCTTCTTGGATGATAGTTATTTGATCTTGCTGAAAATTTCAGAAACTTTCTGTTCACGAAAACAATTGTTAAACATTACCAGAACGTGATATAATACTGATTCCAATTGCAGCAGATCAATAAACAAATTATTTATGTCGTCCTATTTTCGCAGAACTTTTAGAGTTCCAGAAGTTTGCGTTAGTCACTGATTACTACAGACTGTTCTGTTTTTGACAGATTCTGTTTTTCGTGTGTTGTTTGCTTATTTTGATGAATCTATGGCTAGTAAAAGAGCTTATAAACCATAGAGAAGTTGGAATATAGTAGGTTTAACACCAATATAAATTAAGAATGTGTTCAATACAGTACTTTGAAGTCGTATTTTGTTTTATTTCGCTAACGGAGCTCACGAGATTTTCTGTTAAGTTTTGCGTTGTGAAGTTTTCAAGTTTTGGGTAAAGATTTGATGGATTATGGAACAAGGAGTGGCAAGAGCCTAAGCTTGGGGATTCCCAAGGCACCCCAAGGTAAATCCAAGGAAACCAAAAAGCCAAAGCTTGGGGATGCCCCGGAAGGCATCCCCTCTTTCATCCTCATCCATCGGTAAATTTACTTGGAGCTATATTTTTATTTGCCACATGATATGCGTTTTGCTTGGAGCGTCTTGTATGATTTGAGACTTTGTTTGTGAGTTTTCCACAATCATCCTAGCTGTACACACATTTTTAGAGAAACACACATGATTCGGAATTTGTTAGAATACTCTATGTGCTTCACTTATATCTTTTGAGCTATATAGTTTTTGCTCTAGTGCTTCACTTATATCTTCTAGAGCACGGCGGTGGTTGTATTTTATAGAAATTTTTGATCTCTCATGCTTCACTTATATTATTTTGAGAGTCTTAAACAACATGGTAATTTGCTTTAATTGTGAATTTAATCTTCCATATTGAGTTCATTGAATATCATGAGAAGTTAGATACTTGATAAGTGTTTTGAGATATAAAGGTGGTAATATTAGAGTGTGCTAGTTGAGTAATTGTGAAATTGAGAAATACTTGTGTTAAAGTTGGCAAGTCCCGTAGCATGCACGTATGGTAAAAGTTGTGTGACAATTTTAACACATAGGTGTTCTTTTATTGCTTTCCTTATGAGTGGCGGTCAGGGACGAGCGATTGTCTGTTCCTACCAATCTATCCCTCTAGGGGCATGCGCAGTAGTACTTTGCTTCGAGGGCTAATAAACTTTTGCAATAAGTATATGAGTTCTTTATGACTAATGTGATTCCATGGATTATACGCACTCTCAACCTTCCACAAATTTCTAGCCTCTACGGTATCAAGACATTGCCCTTTCTCACCTTGAGAGTTGGTGCAAACTTCACGATGCATCCAAACCCCGTGATACGATACGCTCTATCACACATAAGCCTCCTTATATCTTCCTCAAAAGAGCCACCATACCTACCTATCATGGCATTTCCATAGCCATTCCTAGATATATTGCCATGCAACTTTCCACCGTTCCGTTTATTATGACACGCTTCATCATTGTCATATTGCTTTGCATGATCATGTAGTTGACATCGTATTTTGTGGCAAAGCCACCATTCATAATTTTTTTCATACATGTCACTCTTGATTCATTGCATATCCTGGTACACCGCCGGAGGCATTCACATAGAGTCATATTTTGTTCTAAGTATTGAGTTGTAATTGTTGAGTTGTAAATAATAAAAGTGTGATGATCATCATTATTACAGCATTGTCCCATGTGAGGAAAGGATGATGGAGACTATGATTCCCCCACAAGTCGGGATAAGATTCTGGACTAAATAAAAAAAGAAGAAAGAAAGGCCAAAAAAAAGGAAGGCCCAAAAAAGAGAAAAAGAAAAAAAGGAAAAAAAGAAAAAAATGAAAGAAAAAGAGAGAAGGGACAATGTTACTATCCTTTTTCCACACTTGTGCTACAAAGTAGCACCGTGATCTTCATGATAGAGAGTCTCCTATGTTGTCACTTTCATATACTAGTGGGAATTTTTCATTATAGAACTTGGCTTGTATATTCCAATGATGGGCTTCCTCAAAATGCCCTAGGTCTTCTTGAGCAAGCAAGTTGGATGCACACCCACTTAGTTTCTTTTGTTGGGCTTTCATATATTTATAGCTCTAGTGCATCCGTTGCGTGGCAAACCCTACTCCTCTCATTGACATCAATTGATGGGCATCTCCATAGCCTATTGATTAGCCGCGTCAATGTGAGACTTTCTACCTTTTTGTCTTCTCTCATAACCCCCATCATTATACTTTACTCCACACATAGTGCTATATCCATGGCTTGCGCTCATGTATTGTGTAAGAGTTGAAAAGGCTGAAGCGCGTTAAAAAGTATGAACCAATTGCTCGGCTTGTCATCGGGGTTATGCATGATGAGAACGTTTGTGTGACAATATTGAAACATAATTGCTTTGTTAGCATGTTTGAAGTATTATTGTTTTTATGTCAACATTAAACTTTTATCTTGAATCTTTCGGATCTAAATATTCATGCCACAATAAAAAAGATTTACATTGAGAGTTATGCTAAGAAGCATTCCACATCAAAAATTCTGTTTTTATCATTTACCTACTCGAGGACGAGCAGGAATTAAGCTTGGGGATGCTTGATACGTCTCCAACGTATCTATATTTTTTTATTGTTCCATGCTATTATATATTCTGTTTTGGATGTTTAATGGGCTTATTTATACACTTTTATATTATTTTTGGGACTAACCTATTAACTGGAGGCCCAGCTCAAATTGCTGTCTTTTTGCCAATTTCAGTGTTTCGTAGAAAAAGGATATCAAACGGAGTCCAAATGGAATGAAACCTTCGGGAGCATGATTTTAGGAACAAACGTGATCCAGAGGACTTGGAGTGGACATCAAGCAACCAACGAGGTTGGGGGCGCGCCTACCCCCCCCCCCCCCCCCAGGCGCGCCCTCCACCCTCGTGGCTCCACCGACCTACTTCTTCCTCCTATATATACCTACGTACCCCCAAACCACCAAAGAGCACCACAAAAACCTAATTCCACCGCCGCAACCTTTTGTACCCATGAGATCCCATCTTGGGGCCTTTTCTAGCGTCCTGCCGGAGGGGGCATCGATCACGGAGGGCTTCTACATCAACACCATAGCCTCTCCGATGATGTGTGAGTAGTTTACCTCAGACCTTCGGGTCCATAGTTATTAGCTAGATGGCTTCTTCTCTCTCTTTGGATCTCAATACAAAGTTCTCCTCGATTCTATTGGGGATCTATTCGATGTAACTCTTCTTTTGCGGTGTGTTTGTCGAGACCGATGAATTGTGGGTTTATGATCAGGATTATCTATGAACAATATTTGAATCTTATCTGTATTCTTTTATGTATGATTGGTTATCTTTTCAAGTCTCTTCGAATTATCAATTTGGTTTGGCCTACTAGATTGATATTTCTTGCAATGGGAGAAGTGCTTAGCTTTGTGTTCAATCTTGCGGTGCTCGATCCCAGTGACAGTAGGGGAAACGGCACGTATTGTATTGTTCCATCAAGGATAAAAATATGGGGTTTATATCACATTGCATGAGTTTATCCCTCTACATCTTGTCATCTTGCTTAAAGCGTTACTCCGTTTTTATGAATTTAATACTCTAGATGCATGTTGGATAGCGGTCGATGTGTGGAGTAATAGTAGTAGATGCGCATGTGAGTCGGTCTACTTGTCACGAACGTGATGCCTATATACATGATCATACCTAGATATTCTCATAACTATGCTCAATTCTATCAATTGCTCGACAATAATTCGTTCACCCACCGTAATACTTATGCTCTTGAGAGAAGCCACTAGTGAAACCTATGGCTCCCTGGTCTATTTTCCATCATATTAATCTCCCGTTATTTCCATTACTGTTTACTTTGCTTTCTTTACTTTTACTCTTTATCATAAAAATACTAAAAATATTATCTTATCATCTCTATCAGATCTCACTCTCGTAAGTGACCGTGAAGGGATTGACAACACCTTTATCGCGTTGGTTGCGAGGTTCTTATTTGTTTGTGTTGTTGCAAGGGACTTGAGCGTGACCTCCTACTGGATTGATACCTTGATTCTCAAAAACTGAGGGAAATACTTACGCTACTTTACTGCATCACCCTTTCCTCTTCAAGGGAAAACCAACGCAGTGCTAAAGAGGTAGCAATCATCACCACCACCCAAGGTATGATATTCCATCTTAGAGAAGCTTTACCCCAAGCCATGGGTCAAAGCAGCTCAACAAGATGCGAATACATCAAAATGCTTAATCGAAAAATGATAACCCCATTTTGAGCTTAAACGATGAGTATGACTTATGATCAAGTGTTCTCGCTTGAATCCTCTGTAAATATACTCTAAGATAGGTGACTTTGTCACCGCCCAATTCTAGATAAAGTTCTCTAGTGCTTCTGAGTTTTTGCATTTGTTCCTTGCATTTTTGTTCCCCTTCTTTAAAACAAACTTCATCTAGATTTTCTTTTCTCTGTTTTGTTCTTGATTCCCTGCATCTAATTCCTTGCAAATCTTTGTGAGATCTTATTTCCTAGTGAGCTGAGGTGACAATTGCTCCTTCTCTGTGTTGAACTCGGTCCCACCGGTCTATCACTTTCGGTCAAACCGAACCATTTTGGTGCAACCGAAAAATATAACTCGGTGTCACCGATTTCACTACAGAGAAGACAATTTGCCACTTATTCCTACACTTTTGTTCCAGCTCCACTCGATGATTCTTGTCCTCTACCAGCATCACATTCTATATGCTGCTTTGCTTTGTGACTCAAGGACCAAACCTATTGACTCACACTCCAGAAGATCCCTTCTTGGAAATTGATGTCAAAGGGGGAGGGAGAGATCACATCAAAGCTTAATCACTTCAAATCACATCGAAAGGGGGAGAACAGTAATCACATAAAGGCCCAAGATTCTTGGTATTCAAGAGGATAGAAGTCACATGTCTTTAAGAGGGGAAAGACATGTTTGTGTTATGTTTCTATGATCTGATCTGTTCTGCTCTAATTTTGTTTCCCTACTTTCTCCCACTATCCAGTATAAGATTCAGGGGGAGAAAGACTTCTAGGGAAGGAAATCCTTGAATTCATTGCATATCTTTTATCTTTGGGGACATGTCTATATCAAACTAGAGTACCTAGTACTCACTCTCTACATGTCATCCCAGTCTTGGTACTCTTGTGGCTCTTTTGTTTGCTCTGTCTAGTAGTTGTATATGTGTTATCTAACCTTGTTTACTCAGGTTCATCTCTTCCTAAGTCAGCTCAAGAACACAAGGTAAGTATATGCATCACACTCATGTGCATGAAGATCTCTTGCTACTGTACATATTGTTTGCAAGGAGTCATGAACATGAAGTTACAACTTCATATATTCACATCATTTGCTCTGATGCATATAGCCAAGATACATGTAACACATTTCTTGCTCTATCATGTTTATGCATTCACATGCTCTTATATTTCTATTTACATGAGTGCATAGATGTAGGGGGAGCCTATGAATGTTACATGTCTTTCCAAAGCTTTACCTGCTATTCTCTATATCTTTATCTAGAGCTTTGATGTATGTTGTCATCAATTACCAAAAAGGGGGAGATTGAAAGCACAAGTGCTCCCTGGGTGGTTTTGGTAATTAATGTCAACATATCTCTTGTTGGACTAATGTTTTCATCAAGTTCAACAGATGGAGTAGCGTGGACAAGAGGATGTGGAACCCCTTCAAGATGCTAAGGACAAAGGATTGGATCTATCGCAAAAGCTCAATGCTCTACATTTTACTTTTAGTGATCCAAGATCACATTGAGTCCATAGGAAAAACCAATACTATTAAAAGGGGATGAGGTGTTGCTTAATAGCTTGCTTGCTCAAAGTGCTTAGTGATATGCTCCAAAGCCTCAACCACTTTCTCATATCCACATATGTCCCAAACGGAAAGTCAAACTCGGCCCCACCGAAATATTCTATCGGGCGCCATCGAGTTTACTTGACATAGCCACTGCCAAAAACCCTAATCAATTCGATCTCACCGATGGGATCTCGGTATCACCGAGATGGGCTTGCAAACTCTCTGGTTCCTGTTGCAATAATTTCGGTCCAACCGAGATTTGTAGTCGGTCTAACCGAGTTTGCTTGACCAACTCTCTGGTTAGCCCATTACCAAAATCGGTCTCACCGAGTTTGTGTAATCGGTCAAACCGAGATGAGATTTTACACTAACCCTAGCACATCGGTCCCACCGAGTTGATCATACCGGTCCCACCGAAATGCCTAACGGTCACATTATGAACTGAATCAGTCCGACCAAGTTTTCTGATTTGGTCTCACCGAGTTTGGTGAATTGTGTGTAACGGTTAGGTTTTGTGTGGAGGCTATATATATCCCTCCACCCACTCTTCATTTGTGAGGAAAGCCATCAGAACATGCCTACACTTCCAGCATACATTTTCTCAGAGAGAACCACCTACTCATGTGTTGAGGTCAAGATATTCCATTCCAACCACATAAATCTTGATCTCTAGCCTTCTCCAACTTGGTTTCCACTCAAATCATCTTTCCACCAAATCCAAATCTGTGAAAGAGAGTTGAGTTTTGGGGAGACTATCATTTGAAGCACAAGAGCAAGGAGTTCATCATCAACACACCATCTATTACCTTTCGGAGAGTGGTGTCTCCTAGATTGGTTATATGTCACTTGGGAGCCTCCGTCAAGATTGTGGAGTTGAACCAAGGAGTTTGTACGGGCAAGGAGATCGCCTACTTCGTGAGTATCTACCCAAGCGAGGAAAGTCCTTCATGGGCGATGGTCATGGTGGGATAGACAAGCTTGCTTCTACATGGACCCTTCATGGGTGGAGCCCTCCGTGGACTCGCACAAATGTTACCCTTCGTGGGTTGAAGTCTCCATCAACGTGGATGTACGATAGCACCACCTATCGTAACCATGCGAAAAATCTCCGTGTCTCCAATTGCATTTGCACACTCCAATCCCATCTCTTTACATTCTCGCAAATTGCATGCTTTACTTTCCGCTGCTCATATACTCTTATCATGCTTGCTTGAATGTATTGTGAATGTTCAAACTTGTGCTAAAACTCTACCTTAACTTGAAGAAAATAAAAACTGCAACTTTTCTTTGTTAAGTGTCTATTCACCCCCTCTAGACACGTCTTCTCGATCCTTTCAGTCCCCTACATTGTATATTGTCATCAACATCAAAACATGATGTAAGGGCATGATTGCACTTCAATCTCCCTCTTTTTGTTTGTTGTTGAAAATTATACATGTAGTATCATAGATGCAATAAGTGAATTTAGTATTGAAAATCATGAGAGCATAATACAAAATATGTTCCTATTTGCTTTAGCTCCCCCTCATTGTGTGCATGAGATGAATATGTTAGGATGTACATCACAAACTCTCATGGTAGCATATGTAGCTCAAAGATACATAGAGGTGAGACACGCACATATGAAACCACCATAACACATAGACTAAAACATTTCATAGCCACAAGGATAATAATAAAGTCTCATCATAGTCTCAAATGATCAAGTACCATAAGTAGCAACATAACAAGTTTGACATAATAGCTAACACAAATAGCCAACACTTAGCATGACCAAACTAAGATACTACTTCTCCCCCTTTGACAGCAACAAGTAAAAAGGGGCGAAGAACTAGATCGATTCTATCACTTGATGTCTACTACACAACCTTCTTCTTGTAGACGTGGTTGGGCCTCCAAGTGCAGAGGTTTGTAGGACAGTAGCAAATTTCCCTCAAGTGGATGACCTAAGGTTTATCAATCCGTGGGAGGCGTAGGATGAAGATGGTCTCTCTCAAACAACCCTGCAACCAAATAACAAAGAGTCTCGTGTGTCCCCAACACACCCAATACAATGGTAAATTGTATAGGTGCACTAGTTCAGCGAAGAGATGGGGATACAAGTGTAATATGGATGCTAGATATCGGTTTTTGTAATCTGAAAATATAAAAACAGAAAGGTAACTAATAATAAAAGTGAGCATGAACAGTATTGCAATGCTAGGAAACAAGGCCTAGGGTTCATAATTTCACTAGTGCAAGTTCTCTCAACAATAATAACATAAGTGGATCATATAACTATCCCTCAACATGCAACAAAGAGTCAGTCCGAAGTCACTAATAGCGGCGAACAAACGAAGAGATTATTGTAGGGTACGAAACGACCTCAAAGTTATTCTTTCTGATCGATCTATTCAAGAGTTCGTACTAGAATAACACCTTAAGACACAAATCAACCAAAACCCTAACGTCACCTAGATACTCCAATGTCACCCCAAGTATCCATGGGTATGACTATACGATATGCATCACACAATCTCAGATTCATCTATTCAAACCAACACAAAGTACTTCAAAGAGTGCCCCAAAGTTTCTACCGGAGAGTCAAGATGAAAACGTGTGCCAACCCCTATGCATAAGTTCACGAGGTCATGGAACCCGCAAGTTGATCAACAAAACATACATCAAGTAGATCACGTGAATATCCCATTGTCACCATAGATAAGCACATGCAAGACATACATCAAGTGTTCTCAAATCCTTAAAGACTCAATCCAATAAGATAACTTCAAAGGGAAAAGTCAATCCATTACAAGAGAGTAGAGGGGGAGAAACATCATAAGATCCAACTATAATAACAAAGCTAGCGATACATCAAGATCGTGCCAAATCAAGAACACGAGAGAGAGATCAAACACATAGCTACTGGTACATACCCTCAGCCCCGAGGGTGAACTACTCCCTCCTCGTCATGGAGAGCGCCCAGCTGATGAAGATGGCCACCGGTGCGGGATCCCCCCCTCCGGTGCGGAACAGGGTCCCGATTGGTTTTTGGTGGCTACAGAGGCTTGCGGCGGCGGAACTCCCGATCTAGGTTATGTTCTGGGGGTTTCTGTATATATAAGATGCTTTGGCATCGGGAACAAGTCAGGGGGGTCCCCAGGCTGTCCACGAGGTAGGGGGAGCGCCTCCCACCCTTGTGGGCAACCCGGGACTCTTCTGGCACAACTCTTCTACTCCATGGCCTTCTTCTGGTCCAAAAATAAGCTCCGTCAAGTTTCAGGTCAATTGGACTCCGCTTGGTTTTCCTTTTCTCCGATACTCAAAAACAAGGAAAAACAGAAACTGGCACTGGGCTCTAGGTTAATAGGTTAGTCCCAAAAATAATATAAAAGTGCTTAGTAAAGCCCATTAAACATCCAAAAGAGATAATATAATAGCATGGAAAAATCAAAAAATATAGATACGTTGGAGACGTATCATCACTCCTGGCGGATGTCATCATCACCATCAAAGAACTCGGTGTACTCATCACGAGACGAGAAACTGAAGGTGGAAGAGGAAGGAGCAGTTGGAATCAGATCGTCATCACTCACAAGACTCCCACGGTCACGAAGGCGCTACTTGAGCTGATTCTTGGAGATGATGAGGCGCGTCTGAACATCATGATTCTGCTGACAGCTGAAAGTGATTGACTTCATAATAGCAGACCGAGCCTTGCCTAAGAACGAGGCAAGACGTCCACGCGGAGCAGTCGAGGAAGAAGGCACAGAGTAACCACTGGGCTGAGACCCACTAGCGGACTTCCTAGGTGGTCGAGGTGTAGTAGCCGGTGCAGGAGCGGCCATGCGCATATGGATGGGAGGCTTCCAAATGGAATGCCCAAAGGAATTAGCAACCTCAAACGGAGCAGTGTGATCAATTATGGCCTGAATGAATGGAGCATGTGGGAATTGATGCGTCTGAATGAAGCTGGAGAGACAAATCTCATGCCAAATATAGTGAGCGGTGTCAAGAGGCTCAGTAGGTGCATCATGCATGCGTACCATCAGATCAACGCAGTAGTTGCGAGGCCTTGAGCGATCTCCCTTCTTCGGATAGAGAGTGCGAAGCACACACTGATAGAGAATGTAGTAGGGAGACCGGAACATATATGACTCATTGGGTGGATATGTACGTTCCTCTTCAGTGAGCTAAGAGATGGGCTTAAGAATAGCCACGCAAGCATCAATCCCTTTGGGCCTATAGCGAGGATCCATACTGTGAATGTGATGACCAACACCGTAGAAGCCCAAAATCTGAACAAAATTGTCGGGGCGGCAGATCGTACCCACGGACACCTATGGGGCCCGGCGGAGCGGGTCCCTTTGTGGTTCGGAGGGGGGCGGAGGTCGCACGAAGAGCGGATCGAGGCGATGCACACGGGCGGTTTACCCAGCTTCGGAGCTCTCCGAGAGATAAAACTCCCTCACTGCTGCTGTTTGATCTATTGTGTTCTTGCTAGGGAGCAATGCCGCTACAAAACCTAAGCGTGAGTGTATCTAGTCTATGGCGGTCAGATGAACTGAACCTTGGACAACCGCGGAACCCTCTCTACGTTGCACTCGGGCCTCCTTTTATATGCTCAAGGGGTCTCCGACAGGTGGCAACATAGGCGGGGGTACAAACGTAAAAACAGGGGTTGGTACACCTACTAGAACAGTTTACAGTGCAAAAATACATAACTCTGACGGCAAGGGTCAAAAGCAATAAATGCACTGTCGTTGTCGCCTAAACAGTGTAACGAGGACCGTCAGTGCGCCTCCGCTTCGCCACGATGGCGAGCCTGTCTGCGCCAGCGTGTCGCTGCTCTCCGCCGGGCTGCACAGCCGCCCGACACGATGCCTATGGAGCGGTCCCATGGCGACACGTCATTTGGGTGAGCTGGAGCGGAGGCGGAGAGGAGTTGCATGCCGCGGCAAGCGCCTTGCAGCGGCCGAATCCTTGTCGCGCCGGAGGCTTGTCGCTCCGGGCCTTCTGGCAAGCTCCTCTTGCCGGGCCTTGTCTTCTGCGCGCTGGGTGGCCTTTCCCGACAAGCTCCTCTTGTCGGGCCTTATCTGCTAAAGGCCTTCCCGACAAGCTCCTCTTGTCGGGGTCTTGCCTTCAGTAATGGCTGCGGAGGGTCTTGGCGGACGCCCGGCAAGGCTTGCCGCGGGGGCCTTCTGACTGCCCGTGCACAAGTTCAGGTACTAATGTACCCCTACTTTAGTACACCGACAGAGCCCCGGTCTGGGCCATACACGGTGCCGAAGCGCTGTTGGGCCAGCCCAAAACAGGCACGCACGCGGCCTGGGTCCAAACCAAACCCACTCCGTATCCGCCGCGTCCCCCCTGTAACGGCACGCGTCGATTGCGGCGTCGTGGGGGAAGTGGGCGGCGTGCGGGGTCGCTCCACCCGTCGCCCCCGCTCTGCCTCCCCACCACGTGGTTCCCATGCTCTTGGGGTCACGGACGATGGAAGTGGAAAACTGGGCTGTCTTGGGCAGAGGCAGCAGGTCGGCCCCGATTCCCTGCTCTTCCTATGCCCTGATTAAATCGGCCAGGCGGTTGAGCCCCACCTTGCTTCCTTAAAAAGGCGGAAGGGGGCCTTGAGGCCGCACTCTCCCATCTCCTCCTTTCTTGATTTCGCTTCCCTTTCTCTCATTCGCCATGGAGAAAAAGAGCCTTGGTTCTTCATCGGTGGCGGCGAGGTCGCCGCTAGACAGCGCTCCTCCCAACCCCTCGCCTGGGCGGGCAGAGCCAGCCCCAAGAGGAAGAGGGAGGGGCGAGGTCGAGGCAGGTCGAGGACGAGGTCGAGGACGAGGTCGAGGAAGAGGCAGAGGCGGCGCGCCGTCTCCGCCTCCGCCCGGCGGTTCCCCTCCTGCGGCGGTCCATACCGAGGGCGACCCTTGCGAAGTTCTTCGTCCCGAGGCTGCGCTGGCGCCTCGTCGTCGCCTCCGGCTTCCAGCTCCGTTCTTGGCGCAATGGAGTCGGGTCCGCCGAGACATCGAGATTGCACATGAGGGGCTGTGGAATCAGCGGCATGCGAGTCCGTGTTGTATTACCAGCCCCTAATGTGATGTATCTCGACCGCGGGTGGAAGACGTTCACCCGTATCCACAGCTTGAGGGCGGGGTTTACCCTCCATTTTAAGTTAATGGAGGGTGATCTCCTCTCCGTCAAGGTCTTGAGGATCTTGGCACTTTCGGGCGAAGTGCTGCGTGAACAGCTCCTCCTCCGACAGCGAAGGTTCCCCCTCGAGCGAGAGTGACGAGGAGGGGAGCGACAGTCACGACGAGGTTGGCGGGCCCGATTAGTTGTCGGGCGCCGCTCCGTGCGTCACCGGTGACCCCATCATCCGTGTCGCCGGCTCCCTGAACTCCCGGTGCGT
Source organism: Aegilops bicornis (assembly GCA_021605145.1). Classification (NCBI taxonomy): domain Eukaryota; kingdom Viridiplantae; phylum Streptophyta; class Magnoliopsida; order Poales; family Poaceae; genus Aegilops; species Aegilops bicornis. Next base: position 638,256,397 of record CM038670.1, on the reverse strand, counting down.
CTCCTTGGGCGATGGCGTGGGGAGGCTGCGGAAGGGAAGAGGATGGCGACAAGGGCGTCAAGTCGAGTACGAGGCGTAGTGCCCTCGGCAAGTCTTGACGCCACTGCCGCCCGTCTTCGAACCCCGCTTCCGGCGCCGCCATCTCCGCCAAGCCCTCGAGGAGCTCCCGGGATGTTCTCTTGGTGTCTTCTGGCACCCGTAGCTCGTCTAGGCGTTTCTTTTGCCCTTCCCGCCCCCTTGACCTACCTCCTAGAAAGAGGGACAGGAAAAGGATTACGGGCATCTTATCTTTTTAATTTGTAAGCCTTTGGGCCTTATCCGCATTTAAAGCTTGTAATCCTCTCTATCATGTTTTTCATTCCCCACGGACTGTATACGAGTAGAATGTTTTTAATGAAAAAGGGATGTTTGAAAAAGGACGAAGGGCTTATCTGATATCTCAGCCCCCCGGCAACTCTGGCTTGTTGCAGCGGCCCCGGCAACCCTGGCTTGCCGCAGCTCCGGCAACTCTGGCTTGCCGCAGCTCCGGCAACTTTGGCTTGCCGCAGCCCCGGCAACTCTGGCTTGCCGGGCTTGGGTCTTGCCGCGCCCTTCTTCTCCTCTTCGCTGTTATTTCAGTTCTATGGACGATTTAGCCAGTGCCGCAATAAGTTATCTTTGTAACATAACTTTATTCTGGGCAACCTCTGCTACGTTACTTACTTTACTCGACCCTTGGCTTTGTATGTCATTACCCTACGCTTTTCAGGGAAACTTGCGGTCAGAGCACCCTTGCCATGAGCGCCGAAAGTCGGGACTTCAGCAGCTTCTTTGGCGGGTCGCTACCGACAAGCAGCCTTGTCGCGGACTAGTCGCAGCTCACTTAAGTTGTTGAGCGGACTCGAAACAAAGTAAGGGCGCGACCAGTCACGATTTGGTTCCTCCGCGCACGGGTGTTCCATACAAAGCGCGGTCGTTCAAGGAAGATAACTTTACAAATTTATTACTGATCTGAATCGATCGATGCAATGTTATTTCCTCTACTTGATTTCTTCCTTTGTACGTTTCTGCCCTGCGCATTTAGGGAAACTTGCTTGCGGTCAGCACCCTTGCCTTGAAAGTGCCGAGTGCGGAACTTCAGCAACTTCTTTGGCGAAGTCGCTACCGACAAGCAACCTTGTCGTGGACTAGCCGCAGCTCACTTAAGTTGTTGAGCGGACTCGAAACAAAGTAAAGCGCGACCAGTCACGATTCGGTTCCTCTGCGCTTTGTTTTCCATACAAAGTACTATCGTTCGAGGAAGATAACGAAAATTTTAAAAATTGATTGCTCAAACTTTGGCAACTTAGCTTTTATGTTTCTTGCTTCCCGACGAGGCGAAACTTCCTCGAGCGGTGCCTGGTCCATAGTACTATCTCCTCCTCCCTCCTGGTTAACTTGTGCGCGAGGGAGCTTCCCTTTCTTTGCGACAAGAGAAAGAAGAGGAAATAACGTTATAGAGCCCAGTGGCTCGATTCTGCTTACCGGGTGTGGTTGCTGCACAAAGTGTTAGCAGAAACATGCAAAAACTTGATGAAAGCATGAACTTGACGGGTTGTGCGCAACACATGGGCTTTGCTGATGCACGGGGTCTGCGCCCGGCTTTGTACGAAGGATTACATGCAACAGCGGCAAGACTTGTACAAAAGGTGGTTGCCGGAACGGGTTCCGGCAACCGCGCTCTGAGTAAAACTTACGAAGATGTTCAATGTTCCAGAGTTGCTCACCGAATGCCATCTTCGGTCTCAAAGCGGACGGCGCCGAGCCTAGTGACTCGTTTCACCCGATAAGGGCCTTCCCACTTCAAGGCGTCAACTTGTTTGAATTCTTGGCGGACTGAGTGCGCCAAGAACAAGGTCACCTTCCTCGAGACTTCTGGCATTAACCCTGCGGCCATGGTAGCGGCCGCGGGGCTTCTTTGGTAGCGGCGGCTCGCGACAGCTGAAGACGATCCTCCTCAAGGAGCGCGCGTCATCTTGTCGCAGCTGCTCTTGCTCAAACTCATCATAAGCGAGCACTTTCGGCGACCCGTATCTGAGTTCCGTGTGGAGAACTGCCTGCTCCATATACTAGAGCAAAGGGTGCACGGCGATGGCTCGATTTGGTGTCGTTACGATCGACCAAAGAACCACCGGCAGCTCCTCGATCCGGTTTCTTCCGCACTTGTGCAGCACTGTCGAAAGTTACGGTCTTGAGTCCGCGCAGCACTTCAGCGTTCGCCCTTTACGCTTGACCGTTACTTCTCGGGTGAGCAATGGAAGCGGCGGAACCTTGGCGCAAAGGTCCCGGGCGTCTTGCATGAAGGTGCGACTGCGTGAATTGTGTGCCATTGTCGGTGATGATCCTGTTAGGGATTCCGAAGCGGCAAACAATCGACCTTAAGTACTTGACTGCTTTCTGTGCTGTCACCTTCCTCACTGCTTCCACTTCCTGCCACTTTGTGATCTTGTCGATGGAGTCGTAAAAGTACTCAAAGCCCCCGACAACTCGGGGGATGGGGCCGAGGATGTCGAGCCCCAGACCGAAAATGGCGAGGATAAAGGGATCGTCACGGAGAGCTTGAGCTGGCAGGTGTATCTGTTTGGAATGGAACTGGCACGCTTCACACTTGGTTACTTGTGCGGTTGCATCACGGAGGCTGTCGGCGGAAGAAACCTTCTTGCCGGAAAGCTTTGCCGACAAGTGCTCTTTGCGCCAATGTGGTGACCACATATGCCTCCATGTATCTCTGCCAGCAACTTCATCCATCTTCCACAGAATACACTTCAATTTCACACCGTTGAGTCTTCTTACATGCGGTATGCTATCGACAAACTGGTACATACTTGACTAGGGCTACTCTTTCCGCTTCTTCCCGCTCTTGGGAAGTTCTCTCTGTCTGAAGGAAATGGACAATCTGCTGCACCCATCTTTGGAGCTTGTGGCTCGACAACAAGGACTAAAGGCTCATCTGCTCTGCGGGAACATCAGCTTCTCTGGCAAGAGCCGGTGGCTCTGCCGGAGCTAGATGCTCCCGACAAGCTGCTTGCGGAGCAAGACTTGTCGGGAGTGTTTGCTTCAACGAAACAAACCTCGGGGTCTGTCGAGCAGATCGCTCCTCGGCTCTTGTTGGTGTTGATCTTGGGGACCTTTGCAACGACGGCTTGGGAAGCTCTGGGGAAAGTAATCACCAGAGGCCAACTTCCTCTTCTTGCTTTGTCCGGCCGATGGTGTTACGGTTGGCTGAGTCGACTTGAGCACGAAAGTCCACCTGGTTCCACAGTAGCTTAAGCGCAGCGCACTTTGACAGGCCGTCAGCAATATCATTCTGAGCTCTTGGAACATGTTCCATTTGTAGGCCGTCAAAGTGCTCTTCTAGCTTCCTCACTTCATCAACGTAGGCTTCCATCAACGGACTCTGGTAGTCTTTGTTGACTTGGCGGCCGACGAGTTGCGAGTCACCCCTGACAATAAGCTTCTTGATCCCAAGGTCCACGGCGATCCTGAGACCGGCAAGCAAACCTTCATACTCTGCAGTATTGTTTGTCGCTTGCTCCTCTCCGGTGGGTGCGATAAGCAGCACGCCGGCACCGGCGCCTTGCGGCGAGAAGGCACCATCAAAGTACATCAGCCACTCTTTGCTCGCTTCCTTGACGGGGATGCTCATCTCCGGAATCTCTTCATCTGGCGTTGGCGTCCATTCTGCTATGAATTCTGCCAAGGCTCGCTTTGGATAGTTGATGTGCTTTCAAACTTAAGACCAAAGCTTGATAGTTCCAAAGTGCCCACTCGACAATCCTGCACAGCCGCTTCGGATTCTGCAGTATCCTCTTCAGGGAAAGCGAGTGACAAGCTGTGATCCGATGTGCTTGGAAGTAATGGTGCAGCTTTCTCGAGGCCATGAGGAGGCCGAAAAGCAGTTTTTGCACACCAGAGTACCTTGACCTAGCCCCCTGTAGGAGGGAACTGACAAAGTAAACTGGGCGCTGCACCATCCTTTTCTGTATCTGTTCTTGTGTCTTCGCGGACTCGTCCTTGTCGAGACTAGAGCTTGTCGGCGAAGCCCCCTGGTTGTCGCTGGATGTGCTTGCCGCGGTTGCTGGCTCGTCATCCGCCTCCCTCTCCGCCACTAACGCAGCGCTAACCACTTGATTGGTTGCCGCTATATATAGCAGCAACTTCTCTTGTGGCCTAGGTGCGACAAGTGTTGGAGTAGAGGACATGTATCTCTTTAAGTCCTGCAACGCAGCCTCCGCTTCGAGTCCATTTCTTTGGACCCGCCTTTTTCAAAATCTTGAAAAATGGCATGGCGCTCAGCAGACCTAGAAATAAACTCTTTGAGAGCAGCCACGCAACCGCAAGTCTTCGTACATCCTTGATGCGCTTTGGTGCTTCAATCTGCTCAATGGCCTTGATCTTGTCGGGATTTGCCTCAATCCCTCATTTGAGACCACGAAGAACCGAGAAGCTTGCGGAAGGGACTCCAAACACGCACTTCTCGGGGTTGAGCTTGAGGTTTGTCTTGTGCAGATTTGCAAAGGTCTCGTCGAGATCTTGAACCACAGTTGCTTTGTCCTGCTCTTGACCACTATGTCATCCATGTAGGCTTCTACATTTACGTGCATTTGCGGCTCAAAAGCGTCATGGACTACCCTTGCAAATGTTGAACCAGCATTCTTCAAACCGAAAGGCATCCGTATGAAACAGTATGTGCCACATGGTGTGATGAATGAGGTCTTCTCTTCATCTTCTTCAGCCATGAAGATCTGATGGTATCCTGAGTATGCATCAAGAAACGAGAGCAAATCACATCCGGCCGTGGAGTCAACAATCTGGTCAATGCGCGGCAAGGGAAATGGATCTTTGGGACAAGCTTTATTAACATCCGTGAAGTCAATACAAATCCTCCATTTCCCATTTGCTTTGCGCACGACCACAGGATTGGCCAACCACGTAGGATGGAGTACTCCTCTGACAAGGCCTGCTGCTTCTAGTTTCTTGATCTCTTCAGCTATGAATTCTTGGCGCTCCACTGGTTGCTTCCTGACTCTTTGCTTGACGGGCCGCGCATGAGGACAAACGGCGGCGGTGCTCAATCACTTTCACAGGAACACCGGGGATATCGACGGTTGCCATGCAAACACGTCGATATTCGCCCGCAGGAAAGCGACGAGCGCCTTCCTATTTGGGGTCGAGAGAGGCACCGATGGTGAAGGTACCACCAGCGCCGTCCTCCTTGGCGGGCACCTTCTTGGTCTTGGCGGAGCCACCATCTTCTTGCACTTGTCGGTGGAGCTCGATGGTGCGTCCTCGACGGTAGCGCAGCACTCCGAAGAGGTGCGCTTGCCGGAGTGAGCATCAGAGCCCTTGCCGGACTTGGACTTGGTCTTCTTCCCCCCGGGAGCTTCAGCGGCAAGTGTATGGAAATCTGTTGCGGCTGCTGCGTCCCGGAAGATCTTGTCGGTGCAGATAAGGGCATCCTTCTTGTCTCCATGGACAGAGATGACGCTTATCGGGCCTGGCATCTTGAGAAGGTTGTAGGCGTAGTGAGAGGCTGCCATGAACTTGGCGAGTGCTGGACGGCCAAGTATCCCATTGTAAGGCAATGGGAAATCGGCAACGTCAAATGTAACCCTCTCGATCCTGAAGTTCAGCTCAGCCAAATGTGACCGGCAACGTAATCTTCCCCTTGACTTGCTCCTTCCCGGATTGATTCCTTGGAAGGGTCCGGTCTCTTCGAGCTCGCGTCGAGGATTTGAAGCTTACGGAGCACCGCGGAGGAGATCAGATTCAAGCCGGCCCCGCCGTCAACTAACATTTTTGTGACCTTGAGGTTGCGGATGGTTGGAGAGACCAACATCGGCAAGCACCCGACCGCAGTTATGCGATCAGGGTGGTCCTCAATATAAAAAATGATAGGCGTGCTGGACCATTTTAGAGGCCTGCGTGACTCCACGGATGGTTCCACAGCATTGACCTCCCGCATCCATTGCTTGAGTTGGCGGTGGGAGGTATGTAGGGAAGCACCTCCGTCAACGCAGAGAACCTCTGTGGCTTTCTGAAACTCCTGCTCATCGGCGTCGTCGTCTTCCATATCTTCGTCGTCATCATCATCTTCATCCTTGTCGCGGCCGCGGGGAGGTCGATCTCCTTGTCGCTGCTTGACTTTGCCACGGCGTCCTCCCGGCCGGGGTGCTTCTTGCTTGCTCCCCGGCACCTTCCTGGGCCTTCTCCTTGTCGCGTCGCTCGTACTCAGCTCTCTGCTGCTCGACGAGCTGCTCGACCTTCTTGCAGCTCTGGAGATCGTGGCCCTTGGTGCGGTGGATCTTGCAAGATCTTGCTTGCGGAGCTGTCACCGCTTGTCGGCGGCCGCCACCGACTGGTGGTTGGCGTCAGCGGCAACCTCCTTGCCGGATCCAACAGCCTTGGCGTTCTTGTCGCCGCCTCCGTTGCCGGACTGCTCGACAGCTAGCACTTCTCTGCTTTTCTTCTTCCTGTTGCCTCGCCGCCGGCCCTTCTTCGCCGGGGCGGTGTCATCACTGTCAGATCCTGCTTCTGCATCCTCTCCTACGAGTCTCCTCCCTTCCTCAGCGCGTGCACACTTATCGGCCAAGGCGTACAGCTCGCTGACATCCTTGACTTTGCTCATCTCCATCTCCTCCCTCATCCTGCGGTTCCGCACATTCTGATGAAATGCGCTGATCACCGCGGCAGGGTGGACGTCGAGGATGTTGTAGTGCACACGGCTGAATCTCTGAATGAACTTGCGGGGACTCTCCTTCCTTCGGGCGAGCAAGTGAAGGTCACTCTCTTGGCCATGAGGTTTGTGGCCACTGTGAAGGCGCCAACAAACTGATGGCACATGTCTGCCAAGAGGATATGGAGCTGTCGGCAAGTGCATGAGCCAAGATCGGCGTTGGGCTTGAGCACGGCGGGAAGTAGTTGGCGAGGATCTTGTCGTCCCGTCCCCGCAGCCTGCACGCGATGGTGTAGATGCCGAGGAACTCCGACGGATGCGTCCTGCCATCGTACTTCTCCGGCACGTCTGGTTTGAAGTTTTTACGGCTGGGCCCTTTGGACTTGCCGCAGCTCACGAGTGAACGCAGGGCAACCTACCGCGTCTGACAAGTCGCTGGCCCCTCCGGCGCGTGCATGTCAACAGAAGGCCCAGCGCGCTTGTCGGATTGACGTCGCGCTTCTCTTCGACGCTCGATGCGAGTTCGAGCGTCCTCTTGTTGTCGCTCATGAAGAACTTGGCGCTGATCGCGGCGAGTCCGCGGATCCGACGACGCGATGGAGTCGCTATCGAGGTGGATCCGGTGAGTCGGCGATCTTGGCTTTCTTGGCAGAGAGTGCACGGTGGTTGCACCTCCGACAGTGTTGTCGCCACCGGCTCGTGCTTTGTCGCCTCGCCGCGGCAACGATGGCGTTGGTTGTCGCGGAGCGTCGCCGTTGGCAAAGCCGATGAGGCTCTGAATAGTGGCCCTCCACTCGTCGACCTTGTCGGCCGTTGGAGGGTAGTCGAGGAGCGATTGAGCTCTCGCCGAGCTTCTGCTGGAGTAGTAGGCGGCATTGGAGAAGCGGTGCGAGGCGGGGCGCTCGGACTTCTAACCTCGTTAGAAGGAGCGGCGCCCGTCCGGCGGCCGTATCTCACTCGTGCCAACATCTTTGGCGCGTATGATGGTCTTGAGGGTCTCGATCCAGCGAACATATGGCGTTGTGAACGCCATGGCGTTGTTGGTCCCGCGTCTCCTGAGATGGGCGCGGGGGATGCGCGGACGCCGAGGTTTGCGGTGCCTTGTCCTTGGACTTGGCAACATCGCGAACACCTTCGTCGGCGCCCGTTCTTCCGCCAGCGTCTGTACCACCACCCGTTTGCTGCGGCGAGGGTGGGCACGACGCGGACGGCTCTGCTGCCGCCGAAGCCTTCTTCTTCGGTGGCATGTTGAGGAAGATGTTGATGGCGCCGCTCGTGTGAACGTCGGATCGGATTCACACGGCCTCGACGCCCCCTACCTGGCGCGCCAGAGATGTCGGGGCGGCTGATCGTACCCACGGACACCTATGGGGCCCGGCGGAGCGGGTCCCTTTGTGGTTCGGAGGCGGAGGTCGCACGAAGAGCGGATCGAGGCGATGCACACGGCGGTTTACCCAGCTTCGGAGCTCTCCGGAGAGATAAAACTCCTCTTGCTGCTGTTTGATCTATTGTGTTCTTGCTAGGGAGCAATGCCCGCTACAAAACCTAAGCGTGAGTGTATCTAGTCTATGGCGGTCAGAATGAACTGAACCTTGGACAATCATGAACCCTCTCTACGTTGCACTCGGGCCTCCTTTTATATGCTCAAGGGTCTCCGACAGGTGGCAACATAGGCGGGGTACAAAGCGTAAAAACAGGGGTTGGTACACCTACTTGAGCGATTAATGCAGTGCAAAATACCTAACTTTCGGCGGCAAGGGACAAAAGCAATAAATGCATCGTTGTCGCCTAAACAATGTAACGAGGACCGTCAGTGCGCCTCCGCTTCGCCACGATGGCGAGCCTGTCTGCCAGCGTGTCGCTGCTCTCCATTGGCTGCACAGCCGCCCGACACGTGCCCATGGAGCGGTCCCATGGCGACACGTCCTTTGGGTGAGCTGGAGCGGAGGCGGAGAGGAGTTGCATGCCGCGGCAAGCGCCTTGCCGCGGCCGAATCCTTGTCGCGCCCGGAGGCTTGTCGCGCTCCGGGCCTTCCTGGCAAGCTCCTCTTGCCGGGGCCTTGTCTTCTGCGCGCCTGGAGTGGCCTTTCCCGACAAGCTCCTCTTGTCGGGGCCTTATCTGCTAAAAGAGGCCTTCCCGACAAGCTCCTCTTGTCGGGGTCTTGCCTTCAGAATGGCTGCGGAGGGTCTTGGAGGACGCCCGACAAGGCTTGCTGCGGGGACGCTGCGACTGTCCGTGCACAAGTTCGGGGTACTAAGGTACCCCTACTTTAGTACACCGACAAAAATGGTAATACGTGATGCTCAGCATAGTGTCATCAGTCATCCATGTGAGAGTGTTGTCTGGCCCAAAGAAGCAGGTGGCATAGAACTGAAGGATGGCAGCTTCATTCCAATCACACTTGAAGGTCATGGCTTGACCTAGAGTCATATCATCAATGGTGTTGACGGTGTTGTCAGGGAACATGGCAGGATGATCATGCATGAACTGAAGATCCAGGTATTTATGAGGGGCAAGTCCACGACCATGGACGAAACTTGAGTAAAGATCTTGCTGGATGCGAGTACGGAACCGAGGATCCTCGGCATCAGCCACCATCTCATATGGGTTGGAATCCCGTCGGAACTCAAGATATGGACCACCCCCTACGGTGGTGAAGTTGTGTGTGGGGCGGTCCCCGCTCAAAGGAAGCTCCATGGAGATACGACGACCATGGACCACGGGCATTGCAGCACCATGGACTTGAGGCACAGGGCCCCTCCTAGTGTCAGGCTTGGATTGACCAACAGAATGTCTTGGCGCAATGTCATCTACTTCCTCCCCAACATATTCCTCATCATCCGGATCCGAGGCCGACGGACTTGGGGATGGTGCCCGACGCTTCTTCTTACTGGTGGTCTTCTTCTTCTTAGGTCGAGCATGCTCATCGGAGTCGGTGGAGCCTTGTCGGCGATCGACTGAAACGGATATATGATAAGGGTATTGATGAGAGGGAGTCAAAAAGTATGAACAAGGATAAGGCAATTTAAACAATGGGATCAAAATATTTTCGAATAGATCAAAAATATTGACATGCCCATGATTAAGTTGTTTAGCCAAGAACATAGAGAGGATGTTAGGCAAGGCAAGTGACATATACATCAAGATAGTCATGAAAACCTAGGATGGTTGTGTCAAAACAAGAATAAGAGGTAGGAGTAGATAGTAGCCATACCCCGGGAAGACGGAGCAGGGCCGCAATTCTTGGTATGCGCCATGAAGGTTGATCCACAAGTCAACACCCGAACCGGTTCCTACCGAGTGATTCACACTGCAACCCAAGGAATGGATTGGATGGAAACATAGACTGGGAAGAGGAGAAGGCGTGGGCAGGAGATCGGGGCCGGAGGACGGAGGAGATGGCCAGGGCAGCGCCGGAGCACAGTCCAGCGGTGGCTGCAGTTGAAATAGATGGGGAGGCACGGGAGAGAATGGGCCACCAAATCCCGCGCCCCCCCCCCCCCCCGGTTATGTGTGGCTGCGAGCGAAGGGCCGGACATCCGGGGTCCAAGCCCGGATATCTAGCGTGCGGGTGTCAGAGAGCAAAGAATCCAGGGCCGACGGGCCGGACATCCGGGGACAAGCCCAGGTATTCGGCGTGTGGAAGTCAGAGAACAAACAATCCAGGGTCCGGATGTCCGGCCACTGGAAGTGCTCGATGGGAGAGATTTGGACCAAGGCCTAGAATTCTGCCAGGGCCCGGATGTCCGGCTGAGGAGCCGGATGTCCGACAACGGGACAATGAGCCCAGCCAGGTGAAAATTTTGCAAGAAGGTCCCAACTAACTATATTGATGTAGACTCCTCCAAGAAGATTTAGAGTTCGTAGGGAATAGAACTTGAGTAATTGATGGCCATACTAAGATTTGCAATAATAACCCAACAATATGAAGTAAAGAGAGGTTCATATACGCAATCCATGAGCGGTGACCGAAGTCACCATGTTTGAGCATATGGGACATAGTACCGCAAAGATTGCGACTTTTGGGTACATAGTCACGACTCCATCATTTTAAAGCACCATAGTTCAAAGGAAACCACGATAGCTTTGATAGTGTTTGTTCTTTTTATGCATTCTGTAGGGTGAGAGTACTCATGAATTGAGTCTCTCCCCCTAAAATATGCCTACATCAAGACAAGACATTATGAGAATGCATGCATGGGTACTAGATTTCACATAATGTTGTCAAGCTCCAAGATACCAAGTTCATGCCTAAGTCGACAAAACCTTGGTTCATCCAATGGCTTGGTGAAATGTATGCAAGTTGCATATCTGAGCCAACATGAGCAATATCAATGTCACCTTTTTCCACATGATTTCTCAAGAAATGGTACCTAATATCAATGTTCTTGGTGCGGGTATGATCTTTGGGATTCTCAGCAATATTGATGGCACTTTCATTATCACATAGAAGAGGCACATTTCTATAGGTGCTACCATAATTCTTCAAAGTTTGCCTCATCCATAGTAATTGAGGTGCACAACTGGCGGTTGCAATGTATTCAGCTTCGGCGGTGGAGAGGGCAATACAATTTTGTTTCTTCGAAGACCAACTTACCAAGGAGCATCCAAGAAATTGACATGCATCGGAGGTGGGTTTATGGTCCACTTTGTCTCCAGCCCAATCCGCATCTATGTACCCAATGAGATCAAACTTAGCATCCTTGGGGTACCATAGACCCAACTTTGGGGTGTGAACAAGGTATCTAAGAATATGCTTAACCGCCTTATGATGACTTTCCCTAGGGGAAGCTTGAAATCTAGCACACATGCACACACTGAACATGATGTCTGGTATAGATGCACGAAGATAAAGTAATGAACCAATCATAGAGCGGTATTTAGATGGGTTGAAAGGGACACCGTTTGAGTCTTCAGTGAGTACAATTTTGGTTGGCATGGGTGTCTTACATGGACTAGCATCAGTCATGCCAAACTTCTCTAGAATATCCTTGAGATACTTTGCTTGAGATGAGAATATTCCTTCTTGAAATTGTTGAATTTGGAATCCGAGAAAGAATTTCAAATCCGCATTGAGTGACATCTCAAAGTTCTTGGTCATAGAAGCTGCAAACTTCTTGCACAAATGAATGTTAGGAGAACCAAAAATGATATCATCTACATAGGTTTGGCATAAGATCAAATCACCTTTGTCCCTCTTAGTAAAAAGAGTGGGATCAATCACCCCTCTCACAAAACCATCATCGAGTAAAAACTTCTTAAGATGATCATACCAAGCACGAGGTCCTTGTTTGAGGCCATACAAACCCTTATGAAGTTTATACACATAGTATTTGTGATCGGGATCAATGAACCTAGGTGGTTGTGATACATATACTTCTTCTTGTAGAGGACCGTTAAGGAAAGCACTCTTCACATCCATTTGATGTAATGCAAAACCATTGAATGCAGCATAAGCAAGTAAGATGCGAATAGATTCAAGATGGGCAATGAGAGCAAAGGTCTCACCGAGATCCAAACCTTCAACTTGTGAGTACCCTTGTGCCACTAACCTTGCCTTGTTACAGACGATTACCCCATTCTCATCTTGCTAGTTCTTGAAAACCCATTTTGTTCCAATGACAGTGTGCTCTATAGTTGGTCTCTCGACTAAAGACCACACTTGGTTGCATTCAAAATTGTTCAACTCTTCTTGCATAGCAATGAGCCAATCATTCTCCATCAAAGCATCTTGTACCTTGAGAGGCTCAACACTAGACACAAACGAGAAGTGAGCACAAAAGTTTGTCAAATGTTTACGAGTGACTCTACCTTCCGATATGCCGGTGATAATTTGGTCAACATCAACACGACCAGCCACTCGAGGCATGATGGAGGTTAGAGTTTCGCGAGGTTCAACTTCATGTCCATCATCCACGTCCTCAACATAAGGATCATTAATGTGTGGTGGAAGATCTTCTTCTTCTTCTTCCATTTGTTGAGGTTCATTGTCAATGATTGCACTTTCTTGTTCTTGCCCTTGATGATGATCTTGTTCTTGACGATAATCATGAAGAGGGACTTGATCATCTTCTTGTACTTGGTCTAAGGGCATTGGTTGAGCAATAGGAGCTTGTGGTGGTATGGGTGTTGAGGTAGTTTGATGATGTGTGAAGCTTCCATCTTCTTCTTCATCATCATGAGGCTCTTGTTCCATTGAAGAAGTGCACCAACACCCATGGTCAAGATATCTTGAGAAGAATCTTCTTCACCTACATCACTTAGATCAACTTTCTCCCCATGGGAGCCATTAAATTCATCGAACACCACGTCACAAGTTTCTACAACACATCCATTGGATTTGTTGTAGACTCTATAAGCATGAGCGTTTGATCCATAGCCAACAAATATGCATTCAATGGTTTTGGATTGAAATTTTCCTAACCGTTCTCTTTTGTTGAGGATGAAACATTTGCACCCAAATACACGAAAGTACTTGACATTTGGCTTGTTCCAAGTTAGGAGCTCATATGGAGTCTTTTCCAATATTGTGCGGAGGAAGAGCCGCTTTGATGCATGGAAATGCGGTGTTGACAACCTCGGCCCAAAAACTATGTGGCGACTTGTATTCATCCAACATGGACCTTGCCATCTCCACAAGTGTACGGTTCTTCCTTTTAGCTACACCATTTTGTTGGGGAGTGTATGGAGCTGAATATTGATGCTCAATCCCTTCATCACTAAGAAATTCTTCCAAGGTGTAGTTCTTGAACTCCGAGTGAGGAAGTCCCGGATTAGGGTGTCCGGATAGCCGGACTATGACCTTTGGCCAGACTCCTGGACTATGAAGATACAAGATTGAAGACTTCGTCCCGTGTTCGGATGGGACTTTCCTTGGCGTGGAAGGCAAGCTTGGCGATAAGGATATGCAGATCTCCTACCATTGTAACCGACTCTGTGTAACCCTAACCCTCTTGATTGCCTATATAAACCGGAGGGTTTTAGTCCGTGGGGCGAACAACAATCATACCATAGGCTAGCTTCTAGGGTTTAGCCTCTCGATCTCGTGGTAGATCTACTTTTGTACTACCCATATCATCAATATTAATCAAGCGAGGAGTAGGGTTTTACCTCCATCGAGAGGGCCCGAACACAGGTAAAAACACCGTGTCCCTTGTCTCCTCTTACCATCCGCCTAGGCCTACAGTTCGGGACCCCCTACCCGAGATCCGCGGTTTTGACACCGACATTGGTGCTTTCATTGAGAGTTCCTCTGTGTCGTCGCCGTTAGGAAGGATGCCTCATCCCGTCTTTAAAGACGGCTGTCGGTGTCAAAACCGGCGGGTCTCGGGTAGGGGGTCCCGAACTGTGCGTCTAGGCGGATGGTAACAGGAGATAAGGGACACGATGTTTTACCTGTGTTGGGCCCTCTCGGTGTAATACCCTACTCCTGGTTGATTAATATTGATGATATGGGTAGTACAAGAGTAGATCTACCACGAGATTAGAGAGGCTAAACCCTAGAAGCTAGCCTATGGTATGATTGTTGTTCGGCCCCACGGACTAAAACCCTTCTGCTTATATAGACACCTAATAGGGTTAGGGTTATACAGAGTCGGTTACAATGGTAGGAGATCTATATATCTCAGACGCTGCTTGCCTTCCACGCCAAGCAAAGTCCCATCCGGACACGGGACGAAGTCTTCGCCTTGTATCTTCATAGTCCGTGAGTCCGCTAACGGTGATAGTTCGCTATCCCGGACACCCCTAATCCAGGACTTCCTCAAGAGCTCCCTAACCAGGCTTCAATGGCGATGAGTCCAGCGCGTTGATTGTCTTCGCATTGCGAGGCGGGTTCTTCTCCAAATTCCATATACTTGTCAAATAGTGTCCGGCTTCTGATAAATGCTGCGCTCCTTGGCTTCTACGCCCAATAATGGCCATCTTCCACGTGTTTGAATGAATGCAAAAAGCCTGGGTATTTTTTACACTTACCCCCCTAGCTGCGCAAATGAGCCGCCTATAAAAGGGACGAGGATCTAGATCTGAGTCACACCATCCCCTCCCCCCATGAGCTTTCATCGGAGAGCCTCGACAAAACCCATTCCATCATGGACAATCGACGGCTCCTCCTCTCGCGCTCCCGGCCCTCGGCACTGAAATTGGGAGAGATGCTCGATCCCGCATAGCGAGCTAGTTATACTCCAAACCAAGGGATTTCTTCCCCGGCCTTCATGGTTCTGGTTCGAGCGGACTTGCCATCTACAAGGGCGGAAAGCAAGCGGAGAGTGTCCCCGATCCCTCTAAAGGGGAGCGGGTGTGCTTTATCTCTTATCTAGTAAGAGGACTCGGATTTCCAATTCATCCGTTTCTCCGGGGGCTCTTGGAGTTCTACGGCCTCCGGTTGCACCACCTTACGCCTGCCTCCATTTTGCACATCACGGGCTTCGTGGCCCTTTGCGAACTGTTCTTGGGCATCGAGGCTCATTTTGCGCTGTGGAAGAGATTATTCTGCCTAGTACCCCGTTCTCATGAGGGGTCAATATATCAAGTGGGTGGAGCCGAACTATGGCGCATCGCCGGGATCGGATATCTATCTGGAACCCCGAAGAAGGCGTCCGAAGACTGGCCTTTGGTATGGTTTTACATGGAGGACGTCCCGCTACCGGATCCTGTTCGGATTGGCCTTCCGGAGTTTAGCAATGCTCCTCTGAAGAAGCGCCTAAGCTGGCGCCAGCGGAGCCCCTAGAGGGAAAATGACCAGGATGTCCTTTACTTGATGAGCCGAATAAGATTACTGGCTCATGCCGGATTGACCATGATTGGAGTCATGGAAATCTGCATTATGAGGGGAATGCAGCCGCTCCAATATAGGGGCCACCCCATGTGGGACTTCAACGGGGAGGACGATGCCACCCGCCATGGCCGCAAAGGGCCGGGATCGGTCACCAAACTGGTGAAGACCTTGTCTGCCATGTATAAAGGGGAGGAGGAGGATTTTCTCGCGTCAATCCATCGAGCGGGGTTTCTTGAAAAAATCCTCGAAGTTGGGTAAGCAAACATCTTTGTGGCCTGTCAATCCATGTTCCCGTGGTTAAATATCTCATTTCATGGTTTCTCTGTGAGGAACTGCGCCGGGCCGTGGAGAAGATACACAGCCCGCCCCCACAACCCGAGGATCCGGCCTCCGAGGAGGACCCGGATATAAAGGTGGAGCTGATCGACGGGGTGTTCCACCAATGTAGCATCCACAATGCTTTGGTTGCCATTACGGCCGACTACCCCGGATTATTTCCGTCCTCCCAGGTAACCGTGACCGAAGTCTGGATACCATGACCCACTCGTGCTTTACTTCTAATCACCACATATTTGATGGTGTTTCGCAGGGGGTGCCTTCGAGGCAGGAGGCCGAGCCCGCGGCGGCTAGCCAACAAGGGGCAGCACGGCCCCGTAGGCTAAAAAGAAGTGCGTTCCAGATCGAAACTCCACCGCAACGGTATGGCGCGTAACCATATTCCCAGGATCAATTCCTGGAAGGCGTACTAACGCTGGTGCTCTTTTCAGGAAAAAGAGCGCTCGTCGGACTGAGTCCGGAGAGGTTGCCAATCGAACCTCCGCCAGCCAGGCTCCAAAGCCGGGTCCAGAAGCGGAGGCGAGCACTAGGCGTGCGTCGGATGCTCCTCCGACAGAGGATGCCGACAGATTGTCCGCCACCAACTCCGAGGTGGAGAGCGCCATGAATCACAGGCGCCATCGGACAGTTCTTCGTGACGCATGTTTCTCCCAAGAGGCCTTGAACGCCTTCAATTCGGGAGATGCGCAACTCCGTGCCGCTCAAGATGGTCTAGCCAGATCCACGGAGATGTATGTAAAGGACATACGGGTGAGGAAATTTGATAGTTATATATGCCAGTAGCCCCCGAGACTTAAAATAGTCAGAATAACTGATTTAAGGATCATTTGTTATGCAGGATCTTACAAAAAAGAATACCCGACTGTCCCAGGAGCTCGAAGAATGCAAGGCCCAACTTGAGGCTGCACTAGCCGCCATGAGGGGAGCCACAGAGACCCCTCTAGTAATATATGCCTCAAAAAGATAAATAGTTTATGAAGTGCGGCGTGTGTGTAATCGACAATAATATTGCAGATGGCGCCGACTAGATCCGGACAAGCAGCAGCTCTTGCGCCGGTTGAAGGCCGGCGAGGCGTGCTACGAGGGTGCGGCGGGAGAAAAATAACCTCCAATATGCCAACACCCAATTGGGTGAGGAACTAAAGGATGTTCGTGCCCGGTTGTCCGACTCCGTAAGGAGAATCGACGGCTTCACGCGGCATTTTCGATAAGTGCTTGAGCGAACATTAAAAGAGTTCGGCGAGAAAGGCGACTAACATAAACATGTATGTAGGTTTGCTCACAGTCGCCCCGAGGAGGAGATGCCCGATTCTTGGTGATCTTCTTCCCGAATCGCGTCAGCTCCGAAAAGAGTTCGCCAGGTGATGAAAGGCGTCGCCCAGGCCTTGTGGCCATCTATCTCCCTGCCCGAAGGCATTGGGGAGCTGGCAGAGCGGCTTCAAGGAGCACGGCGGCGCTTCCGACTATGGAAGATATCAGCCTGCCGTCAAGGCGCCAGGGAGGCCTGGGCCATGGTAAAGACACGGTACACGAAGGCTGACCCAAACCACATGGCCGAGGTCGGACCTGTGGGGCCTGATGGGAAGGAGATCCCTGTAAGCTTAGTGTACGGCCAAGTAGAATTGGCCGCCAAGTATTCCCAAAGCAAGATTTTAAATTAGATAGCCTATTAGGCGGCATTGAGGAGGAATACAATTAGTCGAGTTGACTATGTAATTGAATATGACATGAAAAATGTCTTCTAGCCGGATTGTAGATCGTTTGTCATAGCGGACCTTTTAAGCCGACCTCGTGACCCAATAGTCCGGAGTGTGTCCGAATACCCTCGCGGTTATGTAAGAACCAGGGAATGCATGGAGACAAGGCGTAGGGGTCATTATTGCTGTATCAGACAAGTGTCCAACTAGTTATGTTATATTACATGGGTAGTAAGAAACATCTTCCAGGGAGAATAGTTCCTTTAAGGGTTCCTTTCCCTGGGAGGCATGCCCTAAAGTGCTGTCGGATTTCGGGTACCGGCAGACCCTTAAGGTTCGAACTCTGGGGTGCGCGCGGAGATCCAACCCTCCAACATCTCGTACCTCGCCGAATCGCAGGGACCTAAACTAGTAAAAAGAACAGCACAAGAGACGCGCGATTTATACTAGTTCGGGCCACCGTTGTGGTGTAATACCCTACTCTAGTTTGTGTGTGGTGGATTGCCTCTTGGGCTGATGAGGAACAGTACAGGGAAGAACAGCCTCGCGAGGGTCTGTTCTTGGTGGGTGTGATGAACTGCTGGGTGGTGTTCAGTTGCTCTAGCTACTGGTTCCTTGGTGAGGATCCCGACCTCATACCGGAGGGCCGACCGAAGATCCCCCTCTCTGAGTGTGGCTACTCCTATTTATAGGCGAAGGCCCTGGGCCTCTTCCCAAATATTGAGCGGGAACGGCGCCAACAATTGGCCATTTTGAAGGGGAACAGCGGGTACACTTGTCCTGACTAAAGTTGGTCCTCGCCGCCAAAGGCTCGTGATGACGCCGCTTGGGCCCCACGATGACTGCATTCCAGCCGTTGGGGCTGGTCTTGGTCTTGTTGCACCGAAACGGATGCCTTTGCTTGATGCTCGTGCCTGCGCTTGCTCCCTTTGCACCAAAGAGGAAAGGAGGACGCTGCGCGGCTGGCGCCCGACTGGCGCCCTTGGTCGTCATGGCTTGCGTCATGGGCACCTCGCGAGGTACCCTGCCTTGAACTCTCCGCCTCCTCATGAGCCAGCCCTACGAGGCCGCGCCTAAGGAAGCTCCTTGTCGTCCGCCCCACGAGGCTTGGCCCCTCGCGAGGGTCTTGAGCTTGTGTTGATGAAGATGGGCCGTCCTGGGCCTCCTTTGAGCCACGCCGTAGGCCGCAGGCAGGCAAGTCTGGGGACCCACGTTCCCAGAACGCCGACAGTAGCCCCCGGGCCCACGGCGCACCCGAACTTGGCCGGGCAGAGAGGCGAAAGGGCAAGTGCGAAGTGTCGCGGGCCCTAACAGCCTGCGGCCTTGGGCGACGCGTGGCGGTTGATTGGATGTGGGCGGCACTGTTCCCCCACGCCTCCTTATTTCGTGCGTTGCTAGGCGGACACGCTGCTGCACACATCCGTTCCCCTCTCTGTTGCTTGTGCGCTCCAGTCCTTCCCCCTCTCGAACTCCAGCTTCCATTTCCAATCCAATCTCGAATCTCCCCCTCCCCCTTTCAATCGCCATGGCTCCGACGAAGAAGGGGAAAGGGAAGAAACCTGTGCCTCCGCCTCGCTCGCCGCCGCCGGCGGCCTCCGCTGTCGACCCGTCGATCATACTCAATCTAGAGGGCTTGGGCAAGGTTAGTTCGGCTCTGGCTACCTCCATCAACGAATGCGGGAGGACGACGGCTTGGCCCGCCCCACTTCTCCATCGGCAGGATAGTCACCGAGGTCCGGTATTTTCTTGGACGCCTCAGGCGGGCTGGTTCCCCCCATCTCTGATTTCTTCAATGCTGTGCTTTCCCACTATCAGATCCACATGATGCATCTGGGTCCTGAATCCATTACTCTCCCTTCGGTCTTCTCCTTCGTTTGTGAGGCAATGATGGGCATCCTTCCCTTGGTTGCCTTGCTGCGCCACTTCTTCTCTCTGCGCCTTGTCGGCCCCACTCAATGCTCGGCGTGCGTGAGCTTCGTCGCCGCCGAGACAATGGCCTCGTGGATTGACTTCAGCCTGCCTCCGCTGGCCGAGTTCCGCGAGAGGTGGTTGTACGTGGATGTGGGGGTGCCCAGCCCCCTGCTATCGGAGCCAACCTCGCCCGCTGTCCCCAATTCAGGCTGGGGCCAGGAGACGCTTTCAAGCCCTCG
This sequence comes from Aegilops bicornis, assembly GCA_021605145.1. Taxonomy (NCBI): domain Eukaryota; kingdom Viridiplantae; phylum Streptophyta; class Magnoliopsida; order Poales; family Poaceae; genus Aegilops; species Aegilops bicornis. Next base: position 638,236,744 of record CM038670.1, on the reverse strand, counting down.
GCTCATCTTTGTCTGGCGTCGCTTCGCGTTCCTGAGAAAGCTTGGCGTGACAGCGCCCAGGGTGGTGAAGGAGTTCCTGATGCGCCGCATTGCCCCTCTCCAATGCCATTCCCACCGGATGTGGGCCTTCAGCGGGCCTGGCGACCGTATGAGGCTCCAGGAAGAAGACCTGACGCCTGAAGCGCTAAGGAAAGTGCTCCTGGTCCTGACTGGCGACCCTAACCCCGGTGGCATCCGGCACGAAGGGGCCTTGCTGTACCTCTGCCAGAACAGGGGTGATTTTCTGAACCAGATGCCTATCTTCAATGAATGGGGGCCGCACCCCGTTGGTCTCCAGGGGCCTCGTGAGAATCTAGTGATGGTGACAGCCCTTCCAGTCGGCCAAGGAGGCTCCTCCTCAAGTGGCGGAGCAGGGAGGCACGAGCCGCCAGAAGCCGAAGGGACCCCCGCGGGGGTGACAACGTCGAGCGATGCTCATGAGGGGGCAGCTCCTGAGGCTCATGCCGCCGTGGCTGAGGGCGGCAGGCAGCCGCCCGCAGCGCCTGCGGATGGAGCCCCCGAGGCCCCTGCTGCTTCTCTTGGTGGGGCGATCAGCAGCGCGCGTCAGGCGGACACCCCTAACGCGGGTCGCCTTGATGCTCCTCCCTCGCCGCAGGCTGACCCCTGTGCTCAAATCTTGGGTCGCTTCCGCGTGAACTTCGAGGCCCTCCGGAAGAGAAGGGAGGCCCTGGGCGATGATTACCCTTGTTGCCTGCTGAAGCGCAGGAAGTACTTCGCCACTGATGAGTAAGCCTTCTCCTTCTCTAGCTCCTGATTCTTCTGCTGCTTGTACTGATCCTTGCCCTGCAGGCCCCTTCCTGCCGAGCTCACGGAGACGGTGAGGAGCCGTCCCCCGGCCGCCTCCCCGTCCTTGAGCACTCCAAGCGGTGGAGCCCTTGTGGTGAGGGCGACTGGGAGGTGAACCGGCCCCGAGGCTGTCAGGCCTGCGCGCCTCGCGATCCTTCCTCGCGAGCCTTCCGTGGCATAGCTAGCCTGCCGTGGGCTTCTCGCTGATCGTGGACGGCGATTGGCTGGCGCTTCTCGCCCTTCGTCTGGGATGGGCTGGCTCTAGGCCGGGCTTCGGCGCGCGCGCCGGCCGCCGCAGGGTGCCAGCCCCAGCCCCCGCCTGGAGGGGGAGTGTTGATTCAGCTCTCGGCGCCTGGCTGTGGGCGGTTGATGGTGTGGAGGACGGCGCGAGGAAGCCTGGAGCGCCGCGCTTCTTCGCCAAGGATTTCTTCAAGAAGCGGCCGCCAAGGTGAGCCTGCTGGTGAAGAGCTTCACGATGAAGACGGGCGCCTTGGGGCCGAGGGCCTGCGCCTGGCTGCAGAGAGGCGCGAGCTGGAGGGCGATGTCGCCCTTGCGCGCCACCAGCGCGATCTTGGTGATGAAGAGGCCAAGGCGTCGCTGGCAGCCTCTCGGGAGGCCTGTTCTCGGGCCGTCGAGGAGGCCCGGGCAGCTAACAGGCGGCGAGAGGCGGCGGAGGAGCGGGCACGAGAGCTCCTGGCCCGGTGTCACTCATTGGAGGAGCAGGTGGAGCTGCGCGAGGCAGCCCTTGCGTCGATGAAGGTGGCCTCCGGCGACCCGGCGGAGCTCCAGAAGCATGAGGAGGCGCTGACGCTTGAAGCCGCCAGACAGGCGTGAGTACGAGCGCTTGGAGACGAGGGAGCGCTTGGCGACGCGGGCAGAGGATGAGGTCGCTGCACGGGAAGCCCGCGTCCTGGAGGAGGTCGGACGCCGAGTGGCGGCGGCGCGCTCGAACCTCGAGCGTGAGTTTGAGGAGCGGCTGGGGTTGATCAAGGCCGAGGCTGAGGGCAGGACTGCTGCCTTGAGGGCCAAGCTGGAGGAGGCGACGCGGCGGGCCGATGCTCTTCGGGCCGCCCTCGAGGTGGCGCAGAGGGAGTCCACCACCTCTCAAGCCGAGGCGCTCCTCCTTCGCCAGCGGGTGGAGGAGGCCGAGGCCGTCGCGCGCCAGAATGCGGACGAGATGCGTCAGCGGCGAATCCTAGAGCATGAGCACGACCCCATGCTCGCCACGCTCTGGGAAAGAGCCAACGCAGCCTTGGGTAATATCTGCGAGGCGGCAGTTGGCGAGCCGCACACGATTAACTACGCCGGCAACCTTTAGTTCCTCATCGACGTGGTGGCGCGGTTGGAGGCGCGGTCGGTCTGGGCCAATAGGTTGGTGGAGGAGAGGAGCCGCGTGCTGCTTGGGCGCGCCTTTTCTCGTGTCTTCAGCCATCTCCAGGACATGGACCCCCACTTCAACTTTGACGCAGCCATCGCCCCAGTTCCCCAGGCCGTCCGGGGCGACCTGGCGCACTAGGTGGAAGACAATGTGGATGCTCTTGTCCAGGCCTTCGCTTCGTACAACGACGGCGTGATCGTGGCCGCTGATGAGGGCGGTGTGGTGAACGGCCCTGATGTCGCCGATGACCCCTTGAGCAGACAAGGACGGCGAAGGTTATCGACGCCAAAGAACGGGCCGGGAGGTGCTCCCGAGGACGCATTGGGGGATTTATCCGACTGATTATGTATTGTCCTTGTTCCATTACCTTGCATGGATAGAACTCAGGTTTTGGCCTGATGGCTGTGAGAGCATTTTGCGAGGGGGAGCCCCTCATGTAAAACTTGTGTTCATCGTATTAACAGGTGTTACATCGCCCATACGCCCGCGCCAAGTGGTTGGCTAAGCGACGTGCTGGTTGGCTGGTTTACCTTTGTTTCGTACGAGCCCCGAGATGGCCCGTGGGAGGCTGAGGCGATCTGAGTGTCTCCTGATCGAATCCGTAGGATCTGCAGTAATCCCTCCGGAGAGGATGCGGCGGTGACAGGCTGGGCTGCGCGCAAGCTAGGCCTGGCCCGGCTCGCGAGGGGCTCGTGAGGGGAGGCAGCTGTGGCGGAGTTGTAACCGAAACGCGAGAGATTTTCTCGAACGAGACTAAGCACCCCTTCCCCGAACACATGCAAATCTCAACTTCGAATCCAACTTAAATCCAGCGAGGGAAAACGACAATCAAATGGAAAGGCGAAGAAAGCAGAAGAAAAGCCGCGTCCGGCACCTAGTCTAGTCTTTGGACGCTCTTCTCACCAAATACAGCTAAGTGCTGCCACTGGGCGTGGGAGGGAGCCCCAGGGCCTGAGGCCGGCACCCCTGAGACTCCGGGGCATGTACAACCCCAGTCATTATTACATGAGAGTGTCACGGGGCGGCGAGCTTCACAGGCACTGGGCCTTCTGTACAGGTACCGGCCTTGCTTCATATCGCCAGACGAGGGCCCCGCCTTGCACCACACTCTAGTGCCACCAACAACGACCCGGAAACTAGGGCCGCCGCCCGGTGGGGTAGAGGCGGTCGCCAGCGATTCCCAGCGAGCACGGGTCCTCCGCCAGGCAGGCCTCGAGGCGCCTCCCCAGCAGAGGGCCTACCTCCTGGGAACGCCTTGCTCCGAACGCCGTGGTGGTGATGTCGGGTCTCTGCCCCTCTCCGGCAGCCCCCTGCGCCCCCCTCCCGAGGGGTAAGAGACTGGGGGAGCGGGGCAGCCGCTCGTCGTGGCGACCTGTACCTCCTGCGACCTATGGTTAGCGAATGTTTGCTATTGAGGAAGTAGCGGTACCCGATAATCGTCGCCCCCGGCGTGACCAGTGGGACTGTCTCGAGGCTCCTGAAAGAGCTCAGCTTCTGGCACCTCATCCCCCCAGCTCGGGCTGAGGAGCGAGCCTTGTTCTCCCTCATGCGGGTGCCCTTGGTCCATCATGTGGGGCACGTATTCTTCTGGCGCCGTCATCCCGAAGGCCACGCGGTAGTGCTGAGCGTGCCATGCTGCTCTGCTTGATGCGCCCGCCGTGTGGTGGTGGCGCGGCGGCCCTACAGGGCCGTGAGTTGCGTCGAGTCCTTCTTCTCCACGGGCCGGGGGCGGGGGCAACCCCGCCACCGGCCCGGTGCTTACAGCCTCGCCGGTGTTGGAGTAGCTTTGGAGCCCGCGGGCACGCGCGGAGCCCCCGTGCGAGCCGCCCTGGGCCTGAGACGGAAGTAAGGTGCAGAAGGGGTGAGCCCCCGAGGCGGCGGCTCAGAGCTCCGCCACCCGCTCCGGCAAAGACGTCGCGGCCACTCTCCAAAGAGCTGCCGCATCAGAGCAACTCTCGGGCCACCGTGGAGTGCGGCCCTTGAGTTCGCTTGCTCGGCGGGTGTAAGGTGACGTGGTCGCGGCGTGATTGGAGGCCCTTGCCGCCGATCATACCGACACGGGCGTGAGAGCTGCCGGCTTCGTCCGCTGCCGCCCGCAGCCCGCGCGCTTCGCGGACCGCGAGCTGCCTGGGTACGGGTCGCCGAGGCGGTAGCTCATGCGTGGCGGGCCACGCCGCCTAAGGATCTGGGTTGCCCGCTTGGTCGCTGGACGTGGTGATGACGATGCGACGGGACACGAGGTGGCGTATATGATTCCGGCGCACCCCTACCTGGCGCGTCAAATGTCGGATTTCGGGTTCCGGCAGACCCTTAAGGTTCGAACTCTGGGGTGCGCGCGGAGATCCAACCCTCCACTGTCTCGTACCTCGCCGAATCGCAGGGACCTAAACTAGTAAAAAGAACATCACAAGAGACGCGCGATTTATACTAGTTCGGGCCACCGTTGTGGTGTAATACCCTACTCTAGTTTGTGTGTGGTGGATTGCCTCTTGGGCTGATGAGGAACAGTACATGGAAGAACAGCCTCGCGAGGGTCTGTTCTTGGTGGGTGTGATGAACTCTTTGGGTGGTGTTCAGTTGCTCTAGCTACTTGTTCCTTGGTGAGGATCCCGATCTCATACCGGAGGGCCGACCGAAGATCCCCCTCTCTGAGTGTGGCTACTCCTATTTATAGGCGAAGGCCCTGGGCCTCTTCCCAAATATTGAGCGGGAAGGGCGCCAACAATTGGCCATTTTGAAGGGGAACATCGGGTACACTTATCCCCGACTAAAGTTGGTCCTCGCCGCCAAAGGCTCGTGATGACGCCAGCTTGGGCTCCACGATGACTCCCTTCCACCGTTGGGGCTGGTCTTGGTCTTGTTGCAATCGAAACGGATGCCTTTGTTTGATGCTCTCGCTGCGCTTGCTCCGTTTGCACCAAAGAGGAAAGGAGGACGCCAGCTGCTGGCGCCTGATCGGGCGCCCTTGGTCGTCATGGCTTATGCCATGGGCACCTCGCGAGGTACCCTACCTTGAACTCTCCGCCTCCTCATGAGCCCACTCGACGAGGCCGCTACCGAGGAAGCTCCTTGTCGTCCGCCTCATGAGGCTTGGCCCCTCGCGAGGGTCTTGAGCTTGTGTTGATGAAGATGGGCTGTCCTGAGCCTCCTTTGAGCCACGCCGCAGGCCGCAGGCAGGCAAGTCTGGGGACCCCCGTTCCCAGAACGCCGACAAGTGCATGTCCAAACTGCTAAGAAAGCAGAAAATCATCTGGGGGCAGATGGATAAATAAATAAATATCATCTTTCAGTTCACCGACCGAATATTCCCTTAAGAACGCTAGCTTTCAGCTTCACCCAGTCTGAGGTACACATCCGGCTGAACCGGGAGTAACAATCGCAGAGGTGCTCCCTTTACCACCTAGCCGAACAATCGGGAATGTAGGGGTAAGCACAGGAGCCAGGAAACCCAGCTTGGCCAAAACTTAAGTCATATCGATGTATATAATGGAGAGTAAAAGGTACATGCAGAAGTTTGACACATGTGTTGGGCATAGAGGTCGTATAAATAAGCTTCTGTTAAAGAAGCCCCCAGGTATAATGAGCGCGGAAAGCGCGTCAAGTATGTGCGAGCAAAGCGCAAACGAGCCTCTAAAGGCTACAAGAATAAGGAGGAGGAAGGAGAGAAATAAAAGACAGCAAAAATAGAAAATGTGGATGGAGGAAGGAGACGAACTCGGAGTCCGGCGCTTAGGCATAGAATCTTCGTAGACGGGCTGCGTTCCATGGGTTCGCTCGAGTCGGTTATCCGACGCAGCGTTTATGACGGTATGCTCCGCCGGTCAGACCTGGTCGATGATGAAGGGACCTTCCCATTTGGGCTTGAGTTTGTCCTTTTTATTGTCCGGCAGCGAGAACTAGTTCGCCAACGTTATAAGCTTTGGCATGTACTTCCTCGCTTTGATATCTTCGAGCCTCTTTGTTGATAAAATGCGGAATGAGCTTTTGCCACGCCGCTCCTCCTCCAATGCGTCAAACTGTCCTGCCGATCAAGCTCGGCTTCTCTTTCTTCATACATGCGCACGCGAGGTGAGTCATGCATTATGTCGCAGGGCAAGACTGCCTCTGCGCGGTACACCATAAAAAATGGTGTGAATCCGGTAGTACGATTCGGCGTGGTCCGCAGCCCCCAAAGTACGAAGTCGACCTCCTCAACCCAGTGCGTGTTAGATTCCTCGAGGGACCGTACTAGTCTGGGTTTAATGCCGCTCATGATTAGACCGTTTGCTCGCTCGACTTGACCGTTGGTTTGAGGGTGATAGACTGAGGCGTAATCGAGCTCGATGCCCATGTTTTTGCACCATAATTTGACCTCATCGGCCGTGAAGTTGGTGCCGTTATCGATGATGATATTGTGGGGACGCCGTAACGGTGCACTACCCCGATATGAAGTCTATCACCGCCCGGATTCGCCGCTTTTAACAGGCTTGGCCTCAATCCATTTGGTGAATTTATCCACCATGACCAATAGGTATTTTTTCTTGTGGGTTCCTCCCTTAAGGGGTCCAACCATGTCAAGCCCCTAGACCGCGAACGGCCAGGTGATGGGTATAGTTTGAGGGCGGTGGGTGGCATGTGGCTTTGGTTAGCAAAAAGCTGGCAACCAACGCATCGTTGGACTAAATCACAAGATTCTGCCTGCCGTCGGCCAATAAAATCCTATACGGAAGGCCTTGCCTACAAGGGCCCGGGCTGCGGCGTGGTGCCCACCCAGTCCGACATGAATTTCAGCCAGGAGGTTTCGCCCTTCCTCTTCGGAGATACACCTTTGAAGGACTCCTATTGTGCTTTTCTTACAAAGCTCTCCCTCATGGACTTTATAGGCTTTGGATCGTCGTACTATGCAGCGAGCCTCATTTTGGTCTTCGGGGCGTTCCTGCCTAGTTAGGTAGGCTAGGAATGGCTCCGTCCACGGGGCGATAACCGCCATTATTTCGTATGGAGGGTGTTATCTCGGTGGCAGTAGCTTCCGATTGTGTCGAGTGTTCGTGTCGTAGGCAGGCGGTTGGGTCCGGATTGTTATTTCCGGACTCCTTCCCATAGTACGGATGGCTTGAACAGCCGTTCCAGAAGATGTTGGGCGGGACGGCATCGCGTTACTGCGCCGATGCATGCCAATATGTCCGCTACCGGTTGTTATCCCGGCTATATGATGAAATTCGAGCCCTTCGAACTGTATCGACATTTTTAGGACCGCATTGCGATGCGCTACCATTTTCGGATCTTTGGCATCAAAGTCTCCGCTTATTTGAGATATCGCGAGGTTCGAATCCTCGCGCACCTCTAGGCGTTTAATGCCCATGGAGATCGCCATCCGGAGGCCGTGCGTATGGGCCTCGTATTCGCCGCGTTGTTGGAGTCGGTATACATTATCTGAAGGACGAATTTGACTTTGTCCCCGGTTGTGGACATCAGGACGATGCCAGCCCCCAGACCGGCAAACATTTTGGAGCCGTCGAAGTGCATGATCCAATTGGAGTATGCGCTGTACTCTTTAGGGAGTTCGGCTTTGGTCCATTCGGCCACGAAGTCGGCCAAAACCTGCGACTTAATTGCTTGTTGTAGCTTATAGGTTATGCCGAATGGAAGGAGCTCTATGGCCCATTTAGTACTCCGCCCGCTGCTCATGTGTTGTTTATAATGTCGTTAAGAGGTACTTGGAGGCTACCGTTATCGAACTCTCTTGAAAGTAGTGTCGCAGCTTCCGGGATGACATGAACACCGCGTATGCTATCTTTTTATAATGTGGGTACCGAGACTTGCATGGAGTTAGGACAGTGGACACATAGTAAACCGGTTTTTGAAGAGGGAATCGGTGTCCGTCCACTTCTCGTTCGACGACGAGCACCCCACGACAACTTGATGTGTTGCGCGATATATAATAGCATTGGTTCGCCCATCGTTGGGCGCAGCTAGGTCCGGATTTGTTGCCAATATGGCTTTTATTTCTTCGAGTCCGGTAGTGGCGTATCCGGCCCACTCGAAGTGTTGCTTGGAGGAGGCGGTAAAGGGGAACGCCTTTTCTCCCAACGGGAAATAAAGCGGCTTAGAGCCGCCACGCATCCAAATCAATTTTGTATTTGTTTGAGGTCTTTTGGAATATCCAATTGTGACAGAGCTCGGATCTTGGCTGGGTTTGCTTCAATTCCTCTACCGGACACAATGAAGCCCAGAAGCTTTCCGACTGGAACACCAAAGACGCATTTTTCCGGATTGAGCTTAATGTCATATTTTCGAAGATTGTCGAATGTGAGCCTCAAGTCGTCTACTAGAGTTTCGACATGCTTGGATTTGACGACCACGTCATCTACATATGCTTCCACTGGTTTGCCGATCTGGTTTGCCAGACATGTCTGAATCATGCGCTGATATGTTGCGCCGGTGTTTTTGAGCCCGAAGGGCATTGTGTTGAAGCAGAATGGGCCGTATGGAGTGATGAATACTGTTGCTGCTTGGTCTGGCTCCGCCATCTTGATTTGGTGGTAGCCGGAGTATGCGTCGAGGAAGCACAATGAGTCGTGTCCTGCTGTAGCGTCGATAATTTGATCAATGCGAGGGAGGGGGAAGGGATCCTTTGGGCAAGCCTTATTAAGGTCTTTGAAATCAACACATAGGCGCCTGTGATTTATCCTTCTTTGTTAACATCACAAGATTTTCTAGCCAGTCCAGATATTTTATATCACTGATGAATCCGGCTTCCAAGTTTGGCTAGCTCCTCTCCCATGGCCTGTCTCTTGGGTTCGAAAAGCGCCCGAAGAGCCTGTTTGACTGGCTTGAATCCTTTTAGGATATTTAGGCTGTGCTCGCCAGCCGACGTGGGATTCTGGCATATCCGAAGGGTGCCGGGCAAAATGTCCCAGCTTTTCGTAGAAATTCTCGTAGTGCGCGTCTACATCAGGGTTTAATTGTGCCCCAATGGAGGCCGTCTTTGCAGGGTCCGTTGGGTGGACTTGGAATTTGACTATTTCATCCGCTGGTTTAAAGGAGGTGGACTTGGATCTTTTATCAAGTATCACATCGTCCATGTTCACCGTGGAGCGCATCGTAGTGAGTTCCTCGGCCGCTAGGGCTTCGGATAGTGCCTCGAGGGCTAGTGCGGCTGTCTTGTTTTCGGCTAGGAGTGATATGTTCGGATCAATAGCGATAGTGATGATTCCGTTAGGTCCGGGCATTTTAAGCTTCGTGTACCCATAATGGGGTATATATTGAAAAATTGTGAATGACTCTCGCCCTAATAAAGCGTGATATCCGTTGCTGGACGGGGCAACTTGAAATGTGACCTACTCGGACCAGAATTGTCCGGCGAGCCGAACACTACGTCCAGTGTGATTTTTCCTGTGCAGCATGCTTCCCGGCTAGGGATTATTCCTCTAAAGGTTGTGCTGCTTCGCTCAATGCGGTTCCGGTCTATTTCCATTTTTCGGAGGGTTTCCTCGTAGATGAGGTTTAGTCCGCTGCCGCCATCCATGAGTACCTTAGTAAGGCGAAAGCCGCCCACTATTGGACTGAGAACCAATGCGGCTGGTGCTCGGGCTGTTCGGAATTTGGGTTCACACTGGCATTAAAGGTAATAGCCGTGTCACCCATGGATTTATTGTTGCTACTTGGTAGACTTCGCAAGGTTATGGAGTGTTCGCTTCCGCATATTATTTGATGCGAAAGTCTCAAGACTGTTAATACCGACTGGTGTTGCTTTGGGCTGGGATTACGAGGCTAGAAGCTCTTCGCCACTTTTGGCCACTCTGCCGTAGTATCCAAACATGCTCAAGGCTATGAGTTGGAGTGGCGCCTGTGCTATGAATTTTGCAGGTCCGCTTAGCCAACCCTCCAAGACGGGTTCCGCACTTTTAGGGGGTTTTTGTTTTTTGATGTTTAACCCAGGTGCTTGGTGATGATGCACCCTTTTATTTCAGACTAGGGATCTATTCGGGGCCGGATTATCCCAAAATTTACTTTTGGTTTTCCAAGCCCTCTCCATCACACAGTACTTTTGTACTATGGTCACCAATTCAGCAAAGCGTGTAGTTTCACGGCGACTTATGGCGTTTAGGATTCCCTTGTCCATGCAATTATTGCAAAAGAGTGAGATTGCATCCTCCTCTCGGCAGTCCTTTATCCTGTCCATAACCAGGAGGAATCTGGCCCAGTAATGATGTACTGTTTCAGCGGGCTCTTTCCGAATTCAGGATAGATCGCTAATGTTTGGGTGGGCGGGTGGAACTAAATCCGGAACCCCGTCCAAATTAAGACTCAGGGGCCGAGGAGTTTCCGAACATGGAAGTTTGGATTTTTGAATGCTATCCAATGAATCCAACCCGCCGCCTGACTTTAAGTTCAGGGCTTGATCGACATCCGTCCCTCTGCGGGAATCCGGCATGGAGGGATCGGGAATCCGGACATAGCTAGTCCTTAAGATAGAAGAAGAACCGCCGTATTACTCCTCTATCACAGCAACATGATGGGTAGCCTGGGGAGAGTTGATCTCTCTCAGATCAGTTTTAGGCCCAATCTGGTCGTAGTCTGTGGTGACTCCCAGGGCGGCGATGTGATCCAAGAGCTCATTTACGGAGGAGAGCTCGATCGGATCTAACTGCTCGGCAAGTTCCGAGTTAACGTGAAGATTGTTTTCGATGACTCGAAAAGTCATCGCTTGCGCTGATGGCCGAACCGGGCGGTCATAAGAAAACCACCTAGCCAAGAGTCGACCAGTGGCCAATGCTCCTTGGCGATAGAATCGCTTTTAAAGACGGATGAGGCATCCTTCCCGACGGCGACGGCACGTAGAGAAACTCTCAAGCACCAATGTCGGTGTCAAACCGCGGATCTCGGGTAGGGGTCCCGAACTGTGCATCTAGGCGGATGGTAATAGGAGACAAGGGACACAATGTTTTTACCCAGGTTCGGGCCCTCTCGATGGAGGTAATACCCTACTCTTGCTTGATTAATATTGATGATATGGTAGTACAAGAGTAGATCTACCACGAGATTAGAGAGGCTAAACCCTAGAAGCTAGCCTATGGTATGATTGTTGTTCGTCCTACGGACTAAAACCCTTCGGTTTATATAGACACCGAATAGGGTTAGGGTTACACAGAGTCGGTTACAATGGTAGGAGATCTACATATCTGTATCGCCAAGCTTGACTTTCACGCCAAGGAAAGTCCCATCCGGACATGGGACGAAGTCTTCAATCTTGTATCTTCATAGGCCAGGAGTCCGGCCAACGGTGATAATTCAGCTATCCGGACACCCCCTAATCCAGGACTCCCTCAACGATGCTGTTGCTAAAGAAGCTTTGGCTGTCGGCCAAACTCTACGGCTAGGCGGTTTTCTTATGACCGCCTGTTCGGCCGCCGCGCCGACGATGACTTCTCGGGTCATCAAAAGCAATCTTCACGTTAACTCGGAACTCGCCGAGCAGTTAGATCTGATGGAGCTCTCTTCCTTAAACAAGCTCTTGGATCGCATCGCCGCCCTGGGAGTCGCTACTGACTATGATCAGATTGGGCCTAAACCCGATCTGAGAGAGATTAACTCTCCCCAGGTTACCCACCATGTTGCTATGGTAGAGGAACAATACAGTGACCCTTCTTCTATCTTAAGGACTAGCTACGTCCGGTCCCAATCCCTCCATGCCGGATTCCCGCGGGGTGAGAGGACGTCACTCAAGCCCTGAACCTAAAGTCAGGCAGCGGGCTAGATTCATTCGACAACATCCAAGAATCCAAGCTTCCAAGTTCGGAAGCTCCTTCGCCGTTAAGTCCCAAATCGGGCGAGGTTTCGGATTTAATTCCACCCGCCCACCCAAACATAAGCGACCTATCTCAAATTCGGCAAGAGCCCGCAGAAACAGTACACCATTACTGGGCCAGATTCCTCCTGGTTATGGACAGGATAAAGGACTGCCACGAGGAGGACGCAATCTCATTCTTCTGCAATAATTGCACGGACAACGGGATCCTCAATGCTATAAGTCGCCGTGAAATTACACGCTTTGCCGACTTGGCGTCCATAGTAATGAAAAGTATCTGTATGATGGAAAGCGCCGAAAAGCGAAGCAAGATTTTGGGACAATCCGCCTTGAATACAACCCCAGTCCGAAATAAAAGGGTGCATCATCGCCAGGCACCTGGGTTAAATACCAGAAAGCAAAAACCCTCTATAGGGCATGGAACCGTACTGGAGGGATAGCTCAATGGACCCTGTAAAATTCATAGTACAGAGGGCGCCACTCACACTCATAGCCTTAGAGCATGTTGGATACTACGGCAGGTGGCCAAAAGTGGCGATGAGCTTCTAGCTCTAGAGCACCAGCCGAGGATACCAAGACGGTATTAATAGTCTTGAGACTTTCGCATCAAATAATATGCGGAAACGAACACTCCGTAGCCTTGCCGAAGTCTACCAAGTAGCAACAATAAACCCATGGAGTGACACGGCTATTACCTTTAATGCCAGTGACGAACCTAAATTCCGAATAGCCCGAGCACCAGCCACATTGAGGACGGCTTTCACCTTGCCAAGGTACTCATGGACGGTGGTAGCGGATTGAACCTCATTTACAAGGAAACCCTCCAAAAAATGGAAATAGACTGGAGCCGCATTGAGCGAAGCAGCACAACCTTTAGAGGAATAATCCCAGTCGGGAAGCATCTTTGTCTGAGGAAAAATCACACTAGATGTGGTGTTCGGCACGCCAGATGATTACAGGTCCGAGGAGGTCACGTTCCAAGTGGCCCCGTTCAGCAGCGGATACCACGCTCTATTAGGGCGAGAGGCATTCACAATTTTTCAAGCTATACCCCATTATGGGTACATAAATCTCAAAATGCCCGGGCCCAATGGAATCATCACCCTTGCTAGTGACCCGGACATAGCACTCCGCGCCGAAAATAAGACAGCCAGACCGCCCTTGAGGCACTATCCAAGCCCTAGCGGCCGAGGAACTCATCGCTACAGTGCTCCATGGTGAATAGGGATGATGTGATACTCGATAAGAGATCCAAGTCCACCTCCTTTAAACCGGCGGACGAAATAGTCAAATTCCAAGTCCATCCAACGGACCCTACAAAACGGCCTCCATCGGGCACAATTAAATCTGATGTAGACGCCAAGACTAAGAGAATTCCTACGAAAATTGGGACATTTTTGCCTCGCACCCTTCGGACATGCCAGAATCCCACGCCGCTGGCCGAGCACGTACTAAACATCCTAAAAGGATTCAAGCCGATCAAACAGGCTCTTGCGCTTTCTCCGAACCCAAGAGACAGGCCATGGGAGAGGAGCTAGCCAAACTATTGGAGGCCGGATTCATCGTAGATACAAAACATCCGGACTGGCTAGCAAACCTGGTGATGGTACCAAAGAAGGACAAATCCTGGCGCCTATGCGTCGATTTCAAGGACCTCAACAAGGCTTGCCCAAAGGATCCCTTCCCCCTCCCCCGCATCGATCAAATTATCGACGCTACCGTAGGACACGATTCATTGTGCTTCCTCGACGCATACTCCGGTTACCACCAAATTAAGATGCCAGAGCCTGACCAAGCCGCAACGGCATTGATCACTCCATACGGCCCATTCTGCTTCAACACAATGCCCTTCGGGCTCAAAAACGCTGGCGCAACATATCAGCGCATGATTCAGACATGTCTGGCAAACCAGATTGGCAAAACAGTGGAGGCATACGTAGACGATGTGGTCGTCAAAAGCAAGCATGTCGAAACTCTAGTACTTGAGGCTCACATTCGATAATCTCCGAACATATGACATCAAGCTCAACCCGGAAAAATGCGTTTTCGGCGTACCAAAAAAGCTCTTGGGCTTCATTGTATCCGTAGAGGAATTGAAGCAAACCCAGCCAAGATCCGAGCTCTGTCACAATTGGATATCCCAAAAGACCTCAAAAAATACAAAATTGATCGATGCGTGGCGGCTCTAAGCCGCTTTATCTCCCGTTTGGGAGAAAATGCATTACCCCTTTATCGCCTCCTCCGACGCACCGAACACTTCGAGTGGACAGATGCCACCACGGCCGGACTCGAAGAAATAAAAGCCATATTGGCAACAAACCCAGTCCTAGCCGCGCCCAACATGGGCGAACCAATGCTATTATATATCGCGGCAACTCATCAAGTTGTAAGCGCGGTGCTCGTTGTCGAACGAAAAACGGACGGAAACAAGTTCCCCCTTCAAAAACGAGTTTACTACGTGTCCACTGTCCTAACTCCATGCAAGTCATGGTACCCGCATTATCAAAAGATAGCGTACGCGGTGTTTATGGCATCCCGGAAGCTGCGACACTACTTTCAAGAGTGTTCGATAACAGTAGCCTCTGAAGTACCTCTTAACGACATTATAAACAACCGCGACGCGACGGGCCGGATTGCCAAATGGACCATCGAGCTCCTCCCATTCGACATAACCTATAAGCCAGGACGAGCTATTAAGTCGCAAGTTTTGGCCGACTTCGTCGCCGAATGGACCGAAACCGAACTCCCTAAAGAGTACGGCGCATATTCCAACTAGATAATGCACTTCGACGGCTCCAAAATGTTGGCTGGCCGGGGAGCTGGCGTCTTTCTGACGTCCCCAACCGGAGATATAGTTCAATACATACTCCAGATAATGTATACGGACTCCAACAACGCAGCCGAATACGAGGCCCTTCTACATGGTCTCCGGATGGCAATCTCCATGGGCATTCAACGCCTAGAGGTGCGCAGGGATTCGAACCTCGCGATATCCCAAATAAATGGAGACTTTGATGCCAAGGATCCGAAAATGGCAGCTTATCGCAATGCTGTCCTAAAAATGTCAGCTCGGTTTGAGGGGCTCGAATTTCACCATATAGCCCGGATAACAACCAGGCAGCAGACGATTAGACGCATCGGCGCAAAGCGCGATGCCGTCCCCCCCCCCCCAACATCTTCCTAGAGAGGCTGTTCAAGCCATCCGTATTATGGGAGGGAGAGTCCAGAAGTAACAACCCGGACCCAATCGCACTGCCCCACACCGAACATTCTGACACAGTTGGTGGTTCTGCCAACGAAATAACACCCTCAACCCACGTAATAATGGCAGTCATTGCCCCGTGGACAGAACCATTCCTAGCCTACCTAACCAGGCAGGAACTTCCCGAGGACCAAAACGAGGCCCGCGGCATAGTGCGGCGATCTAAAGCCTATAAGGTCCATGAGGGAGAGCTTTATAAGAAAAGCACAACCGAGTCCTTCAAACGTGTATCTCCGAAGAGGAAGGGCGGAATCTTCTGAAATTCATGCCAGACTCGGCGGGCACCACGCCGCAGCCCGGGCCCTTGTAGGCAAGGCCTTCCATACAGGATTTTATTGGTCGACGACCTGGGAAGATGCTCAGGACTTAGTCCAACGATGCGTCAGATGCCAGCTCTTTTCTAATCAAAGCCACATGCCACCCACCGCCCTCAAAACTATACCCATCACCTGGCCTTCGCGGTTTGGGGGCTTGACATGGTTGGACCCCTTAAAGGGGGAACCCACAAGCAAAAATACCAACTGGTCATGGTGGATAAATTCTCCAAATGGATAGAGGCCAAGCCTGTTAAGACGGGCGAATCCGGACCGGTGATAGACTTCATATCAGGGGTCGTACACCGTTACGGTGTCCCCACAAAGATCATCACCGATAACGACCACGAACTTTACTACGGCCGACGAGGTCAAACTCGTGCAAAAACAAGGGCATCAAGCTCGACTACGCTTCAGTCTATCACCCTCAAACTAACGGTCAAGTCGAGCGAGCAAATGGTCTAATTATGAGCGGCATCAAACCCAGATTAGTGCGGTCCCTCAAGGAATCTAACACGCACTGGGTAGAGGAGCTCAACTCCGTACTCTGGGGGCTGCGGACCACTCCGAATCGCACGACCGGATTCACACTATTCTTTATGGTATACGGCGCAGATGCAGTTCTGCCCTGCGACATAATTCATGACTCACCTCGTGTGCGCATGTACGAAAAGAAAGAAGCCGAGCTCGATCGGCAGGACAATTTGGACGCCTTGGAGGAGGAGCGTGACGTAGCAAAAGCCCGTTCCGCATTCTATCAATAGCAGCCTCGAAGATATCAAAGCAGGGAAGTACGGGCCAAAACTTACAATGTTGGCGAGCTAGTTCTACGCCTGCCGGACAAGAAAAAGGACAAACTGAAGCCCAAATGGGAAGGTCCCTTTATCATCGACCAAGTCCTGACCGGTGGAGCGTACCGTCTGCGAGATGCATCGGATAACCGACTCGAGCCGAACCCATGGAATGCAGCCTCTCTCCGAAGATTCTACGCCTAGCGCTGGATTCTGAGTTCATCTCCTTCCTCTGTCCATATTTTACACTTTAGCTGTCTTCTATTTTTCTCCTTCTCCCTCCTTTTTTTTCCAGCCTTTGAAGGCTCGTTAGCGCATTGTTCACACACACTTTACGCGCTATCCGCACTCATTGTACCTGGGGGCTTCTTTCTCAGAAGCTTATTTATAAGGGCTTCATGCGCAATACATGTGTCACACTTCCGCATGTACCTTTTATTCACCATTATATGCATCGATATGACTTAAGTTTTGGCCAAGCTGGGTTGCTCGCTCTGTGCTTACCCCTACGTTCCCGATTGTTCGTCTAGGTGGTAAAGTGAGCACCTCTGCGATTGTTCCTGCCGGGTCAGCCGGATGTGTACCTCAGACTGGGTGAAGCCGAAAGCTAGCGTTCTTAAGAGAATATTCGGTCGATGAACTAAAAGAAGATTTCTTACCTATTTATTTATCTGCCCCTAGATGTTTTTCTACTTTTTTCGCAGTCCGGACATCCACTTTAGGGCATGCCTCCCAGGGAAAGGAACCCCTAACGGAACTATTCTGCCTGGAAGATGTTTCTTACTAACCATGTAATATAACATAACTAGTTGGGCACTTGTCTGATAAAGCAATAATGACCCCTACGCCTGGTCTCCACGCATGCCCCGGTTTTTATATAACCGCTGAGGGTATTCGGACACACCTGCACTATTGGGTCCCGAGGTTGAAGCGAAAAGGTCCGCTGTGACAAACGATCTACAATCCGGCTAGAAGGCATTTTACATGTCACCTTAAATTACATAGTCAATTTGACTGATTGTATTCCTCTTCAATGCCATCTAACAGGCTGTCTAGTTTACAGTCCTGCTGGGAATACTTTGCGGCCAATTCTACTTGGCCGTACACTAAGCTCACAGGGATGTCCTACCCATCGGGCCCCATAGGTCGACCTCGACCATGTGGTTTGGTCAGCCTTCGTGTACCGCGTCTTCACCATGGCCCAGGCCTCCGTGGCGCCTTGACGGCAGGCCGATATCTTCCATAATCGGAAGCGGCGCCGCGCTCCCTGGAGCCTCTCTGCAAGCTCCCCAAGGCCTTCGGGCAGGGAGACATATGGCCACAAGGCCTGGGCGACGCCTTTCATCACCTGCTGAACTTGTTCGTGCAGTTGTAAGAGCTCGGGAACAAGGTCACCCGTAGAACCGAGCATTTCCTCTATAGGATGGCCTGTGAGCATACCTACAGACATAACTCTGTTAGTCGACTTCCTCGCCGAACTCTTTTTTCAAAGTTTGTTT
Source organism: Aegilops bicornis (assembly GCA_021605145.1). Lineage (NCBI taxonomy): Eukaryota > Viridiplantae > Streptophyta > Magnoliopsida > Poales > Poaceae > Aegilops > Aegilops bicornis. The sequence continues at coordinate 638,218,864 of CM038670.1, read as the reverse complement.
AAGCACTTACTAAAAATGCCGCCGAAGCCGCCGATTCTCCTTAATCGGAGTCGCATACCGGGCACGAACATATTTTAGTTCCTCACCCAGCTGGGTGTTGGTATCTTGGAGATTATTTTTCTCCTGCCTCACCCTCGTAAGCATGTTCTCGCCGGCCTTTAACCGGCGCAAGAGCTGTTGCTTGTCCGGATCTACCCCGGTGCCATCTGCAATGTTATTGTCAGATTTATAAACACGCCGCACTTCACAACATACTTATCTTTTAAAAGCGTATATTACCAGAGGGGGTCTCTTTGGCTTCCCCTGTCGTGGCTTGTGCGGCCTCAAGTTGGGCTTTGCACTCTTCAAGCTCCTGGGACAGTTGGGTATTCTTTTCTGTAAGATCCTGCACAATAAATGATCCTTAAATCAGTTATTCTAACTATTTCAAGTCTCGGGGGCTACTGGCATATATAACTGTTAAATTTCCCCACTCGCATGTCTTTTACATACCGCCCGTGGCTCGCTAGACCATCTTGAGTGGCACGGAGGTGCGCATCTCCCGAATTGAAGGCGTTGAAGGCCTCTTGGGAGAAACATGTGTCACGAAGAATTGTCCGGCGCCTGTGATTCATGGCACTCTCCACCTCGGAGTTGGTGGCGGATAATCTGTCGGCATCCTCTGTCGGAGGAGCATCCGACGCACGCCTCGTGTTCGCCTCCGCTTCTGGGCCTAGCTTTGGAGCCCGGCCGGCGGAGGCTCAATTGGCAACCTCTCCGGATATAGTCCGCGGCGCTTTTTTCTGAAGAGAGCACGAAGCGTTAGTATGCCTTCCGAATAAAACCTAGGAATAAGGTGACACGCCATACCATTGTGCCGGGCGTTTCAATCCGGACCGCACTTCTTTTAGCCTCATTGGTCGTGCCCCTTGTTGGCTAGCCGCCGCAGGCTCGGCCTTCCGCCTAAGGGCTCCCGCAAAACACCGCTGGTATACGGTGATAAAAATAAGCAGGGATGAATCATTCTCAAAGTATTGGGGCTTCGTCTCGCCACTGTGAGGCTGGAAGTATTCCGGGGTAATCGGCCGTAATGGCAACCAGGGCATTATCAATGCTCAGTTGGTGAAATACCCAATCGATCAGCTCCACCGATCTGTCCGGATCCTCTTGGGAGGCCGGATCGAGGAACTGTTTCGGATCTTCGGGTTGTGGAGGCAGGCTGTTTATATCCTTTACGGCCTGGCGCAGTTCCTGCATCAAAATCACAAAATGAGATACTTGACTATGGGAATATGGATCGGATGGGCAAAAAGTAATGTCCGCTTACCCAGCTTGGAGGATTGTTCATAGAAAATCCATCCTATGGATTGACGCGAAGAAATTCCTCCTCTTCTCCCTTGTACAATGCGACAAGGTCTTCATCGGATCAATGACCGATCCCGCCCCTTACGGCCATGGCGGGTGGCATCATCCTCCCGCTGAAATCCCACATGGGTGGCCTCTATCGAGCCGCTGCACCTTCAAGATAATGCATGTGGCCATGACCCCGATCATGGTCAGTCCGAATGAGCCAACAACCTTATTCGCTCATCGTAAAGGACGCCCCGCTATTTTCCCTCTGAGGGCTCCGTAGACGCCAGCTTACGTGTTTCTTCAAAGGAGCATTACTGAACTCCGGGAGGCCCATCCGAACAGGGTCCGGCAGGGGGGCATCTTCTATATAAAACCATTCCGAAGGCCAGTCTTCGGACGCCTTCTTCGGGGTTCCGGATAGATATCCGGTCCCGGCGATGCGCCATAGTTCGGCTCCGCCCACTTGATATATAGACCCCTCCTGAGAACGGGGTACGAGGCAGAACAACCTCTTCCACAGCGCGAAATGAGCCTCGATGCCCAAAAACAGCTCGGAAAGGGCCACGAAGCCCGCAATATGCAGAATGGAGGCAGGCGTAAGGTTGCGCAACTAGAGGGCATAGAACTCTAGGAGCCCCCGGAGAAACGGATGAATTGGAAATCCGAGCCCTCTTATCAAGTAAGGGACAAGGCATACCCGCTCTCCTTGGGAGGGACTGGGGACGCTCTCCGCTTGTTTTCCGCCCTTATAGGTGGCGAGTCCGGCTCGAACCGTAACCGTGAAGGCTGGGGAAGAAATCCCTTGGTTTGGAGCGTCACTAGCTCACAGCGGGACGGAGCATCTCTCCCAATCTCCGTGTCGAGGACGGTGAGGGCGAGAGGAGGAGCCGTCGACCGCCCATGATGGAATGGGTTTCTGTCAGATGCGCTCCGATGAAAGCTCGTGAAGGGAAGATGGTGTGATTCGGATCTAGATCCTCGTCTCTTATATAGGCAGCTCATTTGCGCAGCTAGGGGGGTAAATGTAAAAATACCCTGGCTTTTCGCATTCGTTCAACACGTGGAAGATGGCCATTATTGGAAGCCAAGGAGCGCGATATTTACGAGAAGCCAGAATCTATTCAACAGGTACACATGATTTGGAGAAGAACCCGCCTTGCAATGCCGAAGACAATCTACGCGCCGGACTCGTCATCATTGAATCCTGGTTCGGGGGCTACTGAGGGAGTCCCGGATTAGGGGGTGTCCGGATAGCCGGACTATGACCTTTAGCCGGACTCCTGGACTATGAAGATACAAAATTGAAGACTTCGTCCCGTGTCCGGATGGGACTTTCCTTAGCATGGAAGGCAAGCTTGGCGATATGGATATGCAGATCTCCTACCATTGTAACCGACTCTGTGTAACCCTAACCCTCTTCAGTGCCTATATAAACCGGAGGGTTTTAGTCCGTAGGAAGAACAACAATCATACCATAGACTACCCATATCATCAATATTAATCAAGCAGGAGTAGGGTTTTACCTCCATCGAGAGGGCCCGAACCTGGGTAAAAACATCTTGTCCCTTGTCTCCTGTTACCATCCGCCTAGACGCACATTTCGGGACCCCCTACCCGAGATCTGCCGGTTTTGACACCAACACCGAGCCATTATCACTTCTTATTGCCAAAATTTCTTTGTCAAACTTGCGTTGTGCTTGCTTGGCAAAATCAATGAAGGTGATCTTCGTCTCGTCCTTGGACTTGAGGAAGAAGACCCATGTATATCTTGAGTAATCATCAACAATGACAAGCCCATACTTTTTCCCACCAAAACTATCCCATGAAGGAGGCCCAAAAAGATCCACATGGAGGGGCTCCAAAGGCCTTGAAGTAGACACAACATTCTTGGGTGGGTGCTTTGATTGATGTTGCTTCCCGGCTATGCATGCACTACACACACGATCTTTCTTAAAAGAGACATTGGTTAGTCCAAGGATGTGATTACCCTTTAAGAGATCCTGAAGATTTATCATGCCGATATGGGGTAGCCGGTGATGCCATAGCCACCCCTTGTCAGCTTTGGCCATTAGACAAGTTGCATGGAATGTGCTCTCTTTCGAGAAATCAACTATGTAAAGGTTGCCATCCAACTCTCCAACAAAGGCTAGTTCGAGAGTATCTCTCTTAAAGACTTTCACATCCGTTAGTCCAAAGAGTGTACCATAACCAATAGAAACCAATTGGCGAACAAAAAGCAAATGATATTTAAGGGATTGAACAAGCATGACATTCGCAAGGGACATGCCATTTGTGATAGCCACCTTGCCGAACCCGAGTACCTGTCCTTTTGATCCTCCACCAAACATAATGCTCATAAATGGTTGAATAGCTTCCATGAAATCGTAGAGCAATTTGCTATCTCCGTCATATGATTGGTACATCTACTATCAATTACCCATTTTACTCCACCAAAGAAAGCAACCTACACACAATTATGATCTGGTTAGAGGCACCCATTTTGCAATGGGACCTCTCAAGTTAGTCACAAGGGTCTTAGGGACCCAAACAACACATAATCGGAATGCATTTCAAGGACCAACAAATTTTGCATAAACTTCTCCATCCTTAGTCTTACGAAGTACATAGGACGGAGGCATGAACTCATTTGGCTTGTTGGGAGTGGGCATGCCCCTTGTGGGCTTCCCACTAACAACCTTACCTTTCTCCTTGTGCCCTTCTCGTACAAATGTTTCTTTTAGACGGATGGTGCACTTTTGAGAAGACGTCTTCTTCTTGCTTGTGCTTGGGTCAAACCCGAGCCCCTCTTTGGCAAACACCTCATTCTGTTGGCTCAATACCTCATTAAGATTCTTTTGTCCTTGATCACATTGTCATGAGACCTTTATCAATTTGAGCCTTGAGAAAGCGGTTCTCCTCAAGAATAGATGCTAGATCACTACTAGAGTTAGTTGTACAAGCATCAACATTGATAATAGGAGAAGAGCAGGCCTCTAGAGTTTCAAGATAAGTAAGCTTGAGCGTCTCAAAACTCTTTGTAAGAAGGGTGAGCTCTTTTTCCTTAGTCTTGAGGGACACCGATAGGATCTCACAATCCCTAGAGACAGAAGCATGAGACTTCACAAGCTTAGTTTTATCATCCATCAACTCTTCGCAAGAGTCCTTAGCCTTTTTCAAGGAGGCTAGATCTTTAGCATGAACATCAATGGTTGCACCAATTTTCAAGCATGGTTCTTCATTTCGTGCTTCCTCGTATTGGACTTTCCGCTCAAGGATTTCATATTTTCCCTTTTCCTCGGTGATGAGGGTTTCGAGTTCCTTAATGGTGATGGTGTGCTTACTCACCATCTCCGTAAGCATACGAAACATAGAGATCTTCTTTCCTTTGAGAGAGCACATGAACTTATTTAGTTTACCAAGCATAGGATCATCTATATCATTCATCCTCATAACCATCCTCCGCATCAAGATATTCATCACTAGGAGTAGAAGGAGTGAAAAGAGGAGGATTTTATCATGGGGTTACCTTGACCTTGCCAGGAGAGTTTTGGTCCTCTCCATCTTCTACCACGGCCTTGGCCACTAGGCACTTGTTAGAGTTGCCCTTGTAGTCTTTCATGTAGTTGTAGGTGAAAACTTCACCACTCTTGTGGACTAGCCTCAAAGTGTTTTGAGAATCTTGAGCAACTCCGGCAACACCACTAACATAATCCGGATCAGATTCTTCATGAGCAACCATTGCTTTCCCATATCTTTTCTTGAGCTTGAGTTCAAGGGGTTTAGAAACTTCTTCTTGGGAAAGGTCTTGGGAAACCTTGGTTTATCTTCTCTCTTCTCATAGGGGAAATCGTTGGAGAAGTGGTTGGTTTCTTCACAGTTGTAACACTTTCTCACTTTCTTCTTCTGGAATCTTCCCTTGAATTTCCCCATGCTAAACTTCTTGACAAAGAGGGCAATGTCTTCATATTAAGGGCTCTCATTGGAGTCGATCTCATCACCGTCTTCATCCTCATCATCTTCTTCTTCACTTTGCTCTTCATCACATACATGCTTGGACTTCAATGCAAGATTTATTTTTGATGTTGAGGTACCATGCATGGCAAGATGTTTCGTAGCATTTGCCTTTGACTCTTCAAATACTTGGAAGGTGGACATGATGTCATCTGGAGTCATTTCACTGAATCCATGGTGTTGTCTTATAACCCACACCATTTGGTGATGATACGGAGCAAGAGCATGAAGCAACTTATCCACGAGAAATCGCTTAGTCTAGTTGAATCCATCTTGAGTCTTGTCACATTCATATGACTCGATATCAGCGGTGAGAGTCATGTGACGCTCAAGTAGTTGCTTGGGAGATTCACCTTTCTCCATACAAAAGTTTTGCAATTGACCCTTGGCAATTTCATATTAAGCAAGCCGGAGAGTGGAGGTACCAGTCTTGGTCCTCACAATTAATGCTATCCCATAATTCCTTGGCACTTGTGATATGTATGTATGGCCGCCTTTGCTTATCAGTCATACCTCTCCTTATGCACATGGTTGCTGTGTCGTTGAGGTTCTTGTCATATACTTCTCTTGGAGTAAGATTCTTCGGGTCAACAGCTTGGTAGCCATACTCCTAGATCTCCAGCATCTCATCATTTCCATATCGAAGACGATCCTGCAGAGCAACTCTCCACAAAGCAAAATCGGTAGTGTCATCAAGTAAAGGAGGTTTGCCTTAAGGGTTATACTTAGGTTTCTCTATTTCAGGTCTTGCATAAAGCCAAGGAACACTGGAGTGTTCATTACTAGGAGGTTGCACTACAAAAAAAATACACTTCTGTGATGATACGTGTTTGTCACAGTCGGTCACGTTTTTTGTCATGCATGTACATCCATGACAATTTTATGACAAAATCAAGATAGTCATACCTGTGCTATCGTAGACGTGTTCCATGACATTACCAAAATTATCATCACGGAAGTATCCACTTCCATGACGATAAATCCCGCGTCACAAAAGTGCTTTCGTCAAGGGTGGCCGACACGTGGCATCCACCGTAACGGAACGCCGTTAAGCTATCGGGTCGGGTTTTGGATCCGATAACCCGTTAACAACCCCGACCAAATGGAGATTTTCCACGTGTAAAATCATCATTGGCTGGAGGAAACACATCTCAGCTCATCGTTGGGACAGATGTCATCCACTCATTGGACAGAAGGCGCCTATGATACGTCGACACGTGGCACGGCCCAACAGAGGCCCATTCCTGTGAAAAGGCCGGCCCGTTTGACTTTGTCAAAAGGTGGCGGGCTGGCCCATGGAAAGCCTGTTAACGGCATGTTCGCATATAGCCCATTTACAGCCCGCTAACCCAAGGCCCGTTACGCCCTATCCGAATTAGGCCCGATGAGCGCCATCTGGGCCACCCAATATGATTCTAGCCCGTTTTCACTTCTGGCCCATGTACGGCCCATGACTTCTTTCGGCCCATATGAAGCCCTATGTAACTCTTGGCCTATTAACGGCCCGTGGTGAAACTGGCCCGTAATGAAGAGTGTATCACTTTACACCCATTAACGGCCCATGGTGAAACTGGCCCGTAATGAACAAAGGTATCACTTTATACCCATTAACGGCCCGTTATTCCGTTGGGCGTTTCCAGCCCATGTAATCTTTTCGCTTTCTGAGCCCATTTATTCTTGGGCTCATTTGCAGATTCGTTTACTTACGGCCCGTTATCGCTATTTTTTCTCGCTTGTGGGCCAAATTCAGCCCGTGGTTACAGTTGGCCCGTTTGTGGTCCGTTAATACGTTGGGCTGTTTTCATAGCGTCATGAAATACGGCCTATTAATGACGGCCCGTTATGGTCGGCCCATGAACGGATGATTCCAACTCTAGCCCGTTTACGGCCATAATGCGGCATGTTATTGGCCCATGTTATCATACTGCCCGTATAAGGCCCATTGATGATACGGCCCGTAGAAGGCCCATTGTTTCTACGGCCGTAGAAGGCCCACTGTTTCTACGGCCCGTAGGAGGCCCAGTGTCACTATAGTAAATATTAGCCCATGGTTATTGTAGCCTAGTTTTAAAAATAGGTTATTGCAGCCACAAGCAAATCATGGAAAAGAACTGCAATGACTACAAGCAAACAAATAAACAAGACAGCAAGGAAATAAATAAGCAAGCAACTTACGCTAGGCTATCACGGCTATCACATATTACATCCACTGGGCATCAAAGTTCGCCGCCAGTGCAAATAAACCCGCCGACAAAAGAATATACAAAACTGAGAGCACTTCAGAAGGCACTAGGCCTGGCAAGGTCGGGCCCCGCAAGCAGCTGAAGAAGCTGAGTAGACCTCAGTTGTGTCAATGATAGATGCATCAACACTAGATTTAAGGCATGATGGTGCGACGGCAACAGTCGTCGACATCTTCATTGCATCTTTGACTTCAAGTCGGAGCTGAATCAAGCAAGCCTTTCCGCTTTAAGTTGAGACTCAAGAAGTCGAACTGATTGAGGCAAGGATCGCATGCAGGTTGTCTCACACCTGCTGATGAGTAGCTTCAACTCATTGTCTTCATCAAGGCAGGACCTTGGGGTCATCTCGCAGTCCTCAAGATGGTTTGGCTCACTATCTTCCCTAAAGTTCTGCCTAGTGTCACAGCCCTAGAATAGTTTGCAATTTAGTGGCACAAGCATCCATGCATCTTGTCTAAATTACTTCTTTAATTTGAAATGGGGGATAATAAACCCTAGCAGCAAATGGAATTCAACCAGGTTCAAACTTAAATCTTTTCAATAATCCCAAATTGCCTTTAGAAATGTTCATCATTTTTGAATTGGTCCAGCATCTCTGGCAAAAATGATGCACATATTTTTAGGCCATTCTGGATTTTTGAATTAATTCATATTGTATTTGAATTTGGCATTTAAATGCTATAAAATATTTCAAATGCTCAAATAATCATAAACTAAAATGTTTACTGTTGGATATATTCTAAACAGTAGCCATGACTAGTTTCATGATTTTCGGAAATGCCCTGGCATTTTTATTAAAGCCCCAAAGTTGCAGAAAATAGAAAACAGGTAATAAAAAAAGAGAGAGAGAAAGGAAACCTACATGGCCTCACCTGTCGCAGCCCAGCTGGCCAGCCCACCTGGCCGGCCCAGCCCAGCGCCGGTGCCAGTCATCTCCCACCTCTCGCTAGTAGGACGAGAGGCGTGTGGCCGCCGTGCGTGCCCACGCGCCCCAGCCACCTCCTGCTTGCCGCTTCTCCTCGACGCCCCCGAGACGCCCACACGCCTCGACCCCTCCCGCTCTTCCCCGTGCTCATTCCCTCCCCTGGACCTCTCTCTCTCTCACCCATCCGATCGGGTTCGTCGCCGCCGCTCGCCACCACCGCGGCCACCGCCTCCCCCTCATCTCTCCGACATGCCGAGGAGCTCCGCCATCGTCGCCTACGCCTCTCTGTCGACTCACGCGACGCCAAACGCCCCGAAGCGCCGCCCCCGACCTCGTCTTCGTCGTTTGGCCGCCGAGATCGCCGGCGACCTCCCGTCTTCATCAGCTCCTCCCGACCCCGCCGACCATTGCCGTGACTGCGTGGTGAACTGCTAGCCGTTTCCCCCCTCTCCGTTCTCTTCCTCGCATGCCGTAGCGACCACACCGCACTCACCCGCAATCGCCGCCGCCCGCACTCGTTGCCGGTGATTCTCCGGTGACCATTTGGTCCCGGGCATGCGCCCAACACGCTCCCCGCATCGCGTAGAGCCTCCGTAGCACTTCGCCGTGCTCGTTTGTGCACCGCAACCCCATCCCCACTTGCACCCGAGCTTCGGCCGCCGCTGAGCTCGTCGCCGGTACCACTCCGGCCACTCCCGGGCCGCGCCACCACCACGGTTGGATGCGGACGAGCGTCCGCATCCCGTAGCTGTGCTCACAAGGCCAAACGGGCGCCAGAGGCGGATCTCGCAGCTCCGCCGCGTCTGGACTCGCCGGCGGCTAAACGCCGGCAAGTTGACCCACTGACCGTTGACTGGGTGGGCCCAGTTTGACCCCCCTTGGTCACTGACGTGTGGGCCACCTTTGTTAATTATTAGTTAGGTTAGTTTGGCGCTAATTAACCTAGATTAGTGCTTAACCTAACACTAACTAACTCTGTTTAGTTAGTTAACTAACCATTGACGTATGGGTCCCACAGGTGAGGTTTGACCTGGCCGACCCAGTTGACCTGCTGACGTCACACCTACGTCATGCTGACGCAGTAACTCTTTTTCTGGATTAATTCTTTTACAGGAAATTTCAGAAATTAGCCAAAACTTCTAAAAATCATAGAAAATCAACCGTAACTCCAAATGAAATAAGTTATATATGAAAAATGATCAGAAAAATGCAATCTATCCATCTGTGCCATTTTCATGCATGTTAGAACACTTTAACCTTGCTTTTTAGGTGAAACAAGTTAATGCACTAATATGACCTCTTAAAATGGGTTTGCATTTGAATCTTTGGTTCAAATGGACTCGTCTCAATCTGTTCTAGCTTGCATTAGCCCAAAACACATTCATATTTCCATGTCATAGCATGCATCATATTGTGCATTGCATTGATCGTGTTTCTTCTCTCGCTTGCGGTGTTGTTCCCCTCGGTAGACGTTGTACCGACAAGCGTTGTGATCGCTGACACCGATGAAGACTCAATGCTATCTTCGTAAGTGCCGTGCAAGCAAAACCCCATTGTTTATTCCGGTACAATCCCACTCTCTCGCCTCCCGCTCTCTTTTTACCGCATTAGGACAACAATGATTCATCTGTTACTTGCTGCGGTAGTTGAACCCCTTTATCCTCTCGCATGACCTGTCATTGCCACAAGAAATAGATGAAACCCACTAGCATGAGTAGGAGTTGTTTGAGCCCTGATGTGCCAACTCATTCATGCTTGTTTGTCGTACTGCTATTGCTTAGAGTTGTGTCAGTCCGATTCATCGGGATGAATCGGAGGTGTGTGAACATGTCCCATCGTTGAGAGCTAAGTGTGTGAACACGATTTGGTAAAGGTAGCGGTGAGAGGCCATGTAGGAGTACATGGTGGGTTGTCTCATTGCAGCCTGGCCCCTCGTGAACTGAAGTTCTGTGTTTGTGATCCATGAAACAGTTACTACCATGCATTAGGCCCAAAACCAATGGACCCTCTCGACTTATTAACCGCCTTGCCTCTGTCCTGTGAGTTGCAACTAGTTTCGGTGTTTGTAGGATATGTGTTGGAGGCCGTATGAAGGCTGACCCTAGGGGTGGGCTATGATGCGTAGATACACCGTGGCCCGTGTACCGAGCGCCTGCTTGGTGTCTCGGGAACCCTGCACACATCGTTTGGGGCTGTGAGCGAAACTCCGCCGGATCTCCTCGCGGATGGAACCCGAATAGGCGATAAACCTGGACTAGAGACTTGTGTGGTTAGTCGGTCGTGGCCGACCCCTCGCCAAAGCTTCCGCTTGAAGGTTGCCGAGATACACGACGTGTACATGGTGGTAAGTGGCGAGCGTGTGTGAAGAAGTACACCCTGCAGGTTATAAATGATCTATTCGAATAGCCGTGTCCACGGTAAAGGACTTCTGGGTTGCCTATAACAGTTCATAGACAAGGGAAAGTGGATACTCTAAAATGCGCAAGATAAGTGTGAGTGCTATGGATGGCGTTCTCGTAGGTAGACGGGAGCGGATCCATAGTGGTGTATTGATATGGTGAATATGTGGACTCGTGCGCCACCTCAAAAGAGTTACTTGCAAATGTAGTTTAGGATAGCCACCGAGTCAAAGCTGGCTTGCTGCAGTTAAACTCCACCACCCCTTTGTTGATACTGATGCATATGTAGCTAGTTCTGATGTAAGTCTTGCTGGGTACATTTGTACTCACGTTTGCTTAATTTATGTTTTTGCAAAGAGACTTCAGTCTCGCTAGTAGTTCCGCGTGGACTTCGACGTTTAGCTTGTTACCTCAGCTACGATCTTGTGCCCTCGGCAGGATCTGGTAGTTAGTCAGGCTTATCAGCCTTTTTCATTTATAGTTGTCTGTGCTCAGACATGTTAAGGTTCCGCATGTGTTTGACTTGTATGCTTTGAATGTTGGGTCATGAGACCCAAGTTTGTAATATCTTGGCTCCTCGGAGCCTAATGAATGAATACTTGAGTCGTAGAGTTATGTTGTGATGCCATGTTGTATTTACACATATCAAGCATATTGTGTGTATGTTTGAAATGCTTGGTATGTGTGGGATCCGACAATCTAGTTGTTTATCCTTGGCAGCCTCTCTTATGGGGAAATGTAGTCTAGTGCTTCCTTGAGCCATAGTAGTCCGCTACAGCCCGGTTCACCGGAGTCCTCGCTAGCCCAAAGACTACCGCCAGACGCTTGATCGCCGGGGCATGTGTTTCACTTCGTTCTGTGGTTCTGTCCTTCGTGGAAATGTCACGCGGCGACATCCTGAGTCCTGCCTAGCTCACAGCCCGGGTTCCCGGAGTCCTGTTAGCCCAGTGCTACAGCCCAGATTCACATGCTGCTGACCGACATGCTCGGAGTTGATTCATGTATGCCTGTCCCCATGGGTTAGTGCCTCTTTGGGTTCACGACTAGCCATGTCAGCCCGGGTTCTCTATCATATGGATGCTAGCGGCACTATCATATACGTGATCCAAAAGGCGCAAACGGTCCCGGGCCATGGTAAGGCGACACCCGTGGGAATACCGTGCGTGAGGCCGCAAAGTGATATGAGGTGTTACCGGCTAGATCGATGTGACTTGGAATCGGGGTCCTGACACCTAGAGTAAGAGATACGACTCTGAAAGAGAAACAAGGAGACACGTAATAGGTTTCACAATAATATAAGCAAATAAATGGATCTGTTCTACATAAGGAACATGTTTTTACAACTACAATTTGAAACTGGTAGTTGTTGCAAACATCCAATCAGATGTAAACAGCAAAGCAAACATCGATGGAGGAAATGATGCCTATCCAAATCTATACTAGAACAAAGTTTGAAGGCTTGAGAAGGATGAACGTACATTACATGTTAACACGGGCTGGACAAAGCCCTTCTCCATGTTGATGGAAGGATAATTCAATAAATTCCCTAAAGAAAATTCTTTATAAGTGTTGCCATTATTCTACGTTTTGCAAAGAGTAAATATAGATCAAATAATATTGGAAGAAACAGAGGGTAATGAAGCTCAGTGCATCGATGATACATAATCAAATAGCAATTAATTAAGTACAAGTGTTACAAGGCAAAAGGAGAGAGGTACCGACAAGAGCAATGCAGAGCCCATTATTGTTTTGAGATCGTATGATCCTTTGAGCAAGGAGATTCATCTGAAATTAGTTTTCATACAAGAGAGAAGGTAAGGCACAAGCAGAAATTTAGGAGTTCAAATTTTGAATTGATATCATAGACAGTACCTGACGCTGGGCTCCCAACAGTTCTAATAGGGGTTTGGCCACTGGAGTAGGGGTAAAGTGTGTGGCAGTTGGACATGTGTTTTCTGTGGCTGCTGATCTATCTGATTTAACAGGTATCACTACCTTTTCCAAATACCTAGTTTGTTCTCCTTGAGGATCTGCACTCACCCTCTTCCTTTTGGACATCTATTACGAAAGAACAACATTTGACTGGAAACACATAGTGTGACGACACATGAGTAGGTACATAAAATGGATAGGTATGGCATATAATCATATATGATGCTTAAACTAAGCAGATGGTGTAACAAAGTAGAAATAATGCAAGAGGTCAGATGCAAAATATGTGCGACCAATACAACTTTGCAAAGTTAGAGCAAGCACCTTGATGGGTGAATAAGATAGGCCATCCTCCACCATGCCAAGTTTGTTAGCCAAAGGATCATTCCGTAATATTCCCTCGTATGCCCACTCTCATATTCATTTTGATAATGTTCAAGATCCGACATGCTTGAAAACATAAAAACAAGTGAGATTTTCTTTGTAATGCGTATGATTCTAATCCAATCGCCTCCCCTGTAAACCCCTTTGTGCTATCTCTGCAATTCTTTTAAAAGATGCCATGTATGTTGTAATTTGTTGTGTGCATTAATATAGTGTGGCCTACTACTCAAAATATGAGAGCTCCAGAAGTGATGACACTTCGCAGATGATAGCTTCAACATATAGTAAAGAAGAACAAGTCGACCTGACCTGAAAGATTCAAAATATACTAAGGGAGAACAACTTGACTCGACCAAATGACCGCAAGAGAAGAGTATCATCTTAAAGAAGAGCAGAAGAGCAAGCAGATTGAAGATATTACAAGTCTTTCAATACAATGTCGGTTGGCCACCCATGATGAACCAGAGCGCACAGAGAAATACTATTCTTTCCGGTCTCTCCATATGTGGCTCACATGCATTTCGAAACTAAAGTAGGAACATTTAGCTCACCAATTAAACATCTCTCAGTTTTACTAATATCAGCAATAATATCATATATGAATTTGTACAACTAAGCTTGTTTAGCTCGATGGGTGGAGCAGTGCTATTATGACACGAACCACGTAGCTGATTGTGGTCATCATAAAATGGGGAAAACATAAGCATGATGAGTACAGTGTTGACCGTGGCAGTTAGATGGCAGATCTGAAGCTGCAAACCGCGCAAAGGGTAGTTAGCAACCAATGTTTGCTCTGAAATAACAACTAAGATTTGGTATGGACAAGAAAGTACGGTCAACAAGTGACAAAGAAATGCAATTATGCTGTCTCTCTATATGTCACGACATGCATTTGGAAACTCAAGTGGGACCTTTAGCTAACCAATTAAATGTGTCGGTTAAATAATATCAATATCATATCACAATCATATTTGAACAACTAAGCTTTCAAATTCTGAGTGTTGTGTTGTTTAGCTTGAAGGGTGGAGTAATGCTAGTACGACAGAAAGCACCTACGCAGATCATAGTAGAGTAGATAAAAGGGGAAACCCCTAAGCATCAAGAGAAAAATCAGGAAAGTGGAACTAGCTGGACCAGTGGGTGGCGCACATGCTTTTCAAAACGAATATAGGAACATTAGGTGACCAATTAAACGTTCTCTATTTTAGTGATATGAGCATCATATCAGATTCGTATTTCAACACGTAAACTTTGGCTTGAGGTCTTGAGGAGCAGTGCTAGCACGACACGAAGCACCTACGATGATGGTAGTGAATATAAAGGGGGGAAACCATAAGCTTTACAAGTATAGTGTCTGTGCCATGGCGGATCTGAAGGTGCAAACCGGACAAAGCTACTTCGCAACCAATTTTTGCTTTCAACTAGCCACTACGATTTGGTACGGACAAGAAAAGTACAGTAAACAAATTACGATCTATTTTCGGATGAGATCAATAACTTAAGCACATATGGAAGAGTACCACCTCTCTTGCGACGCCGTGTAGGCCTATGCTGATACATTGAGGGTGCCGCGGGTGCGATGGCTGTCGGCGGCGGGGAAGAAGTCTTTAGACGGCAGACGGCCGGGTCGGGGGATATATCCTGTTGCCGTGGACGAGGCGGTCGTAGGAGCGGCAACGGCAAGGTGGACGACGGCGCCGATGAAGCGAGAGGAGGCGATGAAAGGATCCTGGTCTAGCGCCGTGGATGAGAGACGTCCATCTCTTGCAGTGGACGACGGGGTAGGGGTAGCGGCTCCGGCAAGGTGGAGGATGGGGTGGCGGACGGAGGAGGCTGGTCAGCAAAGGAGGTTGTCATGCCGCCGACGGTGTATGTATGGGGAAATGGAGGGGAGGGGGGATCTGAAACTTTGGGACGCGCTTCTCTGAAATGGGGGAAAGTTACGAACCTATCCCGCGTTTAAAATTTCGGACATCGCGTCGGTTGGGGATAGGACGGTAATCTCGCATCTCCCAAATATTTGCCGTTAACTATTTCGGGCGAGGAGAGGGTGTTTTGCCGCCCACGGTTGGCGCCCACGGTGTATGAACGGGGCTGACAGGTAGGGCTGTTGTGTCACGTCTGATGGAAGTTACACATCTGCCCCTATTTAAAATATTAGCCTACATCGATTTTGGACGAGGAGAGTTTGTTTTGCCGCCCACCATGTATGAATGGGGAAATGGAGGAAGATACACATGTCTTTCGGACGAGCTTGAATCAAATGTGTTTTGCCGCCCACGTTTGGCGCCCCCCTTGTTTGAATGGGCTCAGAGGCCGTCGTGTCACGTCTGATTGAAGTTACTAGTCTACCCCTATTGACAGCAGTTTAAATCCGGTCGATAAGGATGTCAAGTGTCAGGGTTAGACAGTAATTTCCATCTCACAAACACTTGCTTCGGGCAGCCCACAAATAATAGTGTGTGTTTAGCCGCTTCGTTCAAAACTTGGGAGAATTAGCATTCACGTTTGCCCTGGGACCTGGCAAACTAAATTCAAATCCAATTTGTATTCGATTACGAATATCCACAGATAATTACATGTTTTGTTATTTATTTCTTCCAAACCACAACAAAGATTTATTCGACCTTTATATATGATTATGATTAAGAAATGCCGTGATCTTCGAATTCAGTAGGTTGGATACACTCTGATTCAAACAGTTATCTCATCCAATACAATATGCTCACACGAAAAACAGTTCACCTTATGTCAATCATACAAGTACTAAGGATTACCTCGCCGAAAAAATTTGGATCATTACAATACATGGACAACATAGGGGGTCTTGCAACATAATCCATTCAGAGACATGACACAACATGCAAGTACAATAATCTAATGACAATTTCAACTGGTATCTAAAGAAGAACCGGGATTACCTTCTTGACGAGAGATAGCGTAAACAACAGGACCTCCTCCGCCTTCAAATGCAACATTCTTACTTCCTCCAATTCTTGGGTTGCTTGCATAATGTGTGCCGCTAATTCCGTAATTTCCAGCCTCAAGATAAAGATTACCTCATTCATGGCAGCCACACCATCTCTTTACGCCTCTAGTAGAGCCTCAAGCACTATAATATCTGTGCTCGCATCGCTCTCTGGCGGTGTTGCCTCTGAACTGCTACCATCTGGTAACATGGATGGCGACCGCTTCCACAAATAGATTCTGGGTTGTACATTGTGTCCTAGTGTGAACGGCATCCTGAAAGGTTTCACCGGACATAAGTAAGAGATAGTTATCGTATGATCCAGGCAGTAAGCTTACATGGTAAACGACGGACGAATCATTGCCGAGCATGGCAAACTATATTTAAATGGTTCGAAGCAGCATCAGCCGAAAAGAAATTAAAATGGTAAGATGAAACTAGGGATGTAAGTGGCAAATAAACGACATCCGCCAGTCCCATCTAGTTTGTTTTTGCTACCTCCCTAGTTCATTTTCCTCAAAAAACAAAAACTCTTTTGAACTATCATACCAATAGTGGACTTTAATTGGGATTAAACGGGACCCAGTTGACATCCCTAGTTGAAAGGGAGTGTACAACCGCTATATTTAAGTTGCCAAGGCATCTAAGCAGTTGAAATAATCTGAGAAAGCACTAAACAGTGTGGCCTCATATAAACTACGAAGACAGTCTTGTGATGAAGTTGAGAGGAAAAGTTACGGACTCAAATGAAATAGGCATGCATTTCTTTACGATAGTACAGCAGACACTGCTGACATATTGGCCAACTCAGGTATAGCGTAACAACAAACAAGCATTCAAATCAAGCAATACAGCAAAGCAGACAACTGAACTATTTGTAATTCGGTAGGATTACATGTTGAGGGCACAAGCCAACAAAGCAGCCCACTCGCATTACATTTCACATGTACTAAAACACACTGGATTACCATATGTTGCTGTGAAGCCTAGCTGCTGTTGCAATGTTCTTTGAAGATATCGTCAAAGATCCCGTGGTTGCAAATCTAGTTGTTGTAGTTTATTCTACACCATCTATTTAGGTAAAATTAATTTTAATCGCATGCATCAAAAGCGAATTGATCATCAATGGTTCATCTAAACTAATGAAACAAGGGTGTGTGCATACATGACAATATATACGCTTCCCTCTATTTTTATGCTTGTTCGAGGTGCCAGCCCCAAAAGAACAAATATTTTGCTTGATGGGGTTGGCAGCTCCATAATTAATAGAAGCATCAAATTAGTCATGCAACTTGGGAAGATCAAGAACACACAAACAAGTAATGAACAGAGGCTCGGAGCAGTGATGTAATAGCTAGCATCGGAAAATGTAGGGTAAAAGCGAACAAAAGCGGTGGAACCACATGCTAGTTTGCTGATGTGTAATTAAGCATAGAGAACATTAAGCGATGCGATGGAACCAACAGTGGCTTTAACAAAACTAAAGCATATTAACTATATGTGCACTGGTATGTAATTTAGCACATGTAACATGTTCATCGCTGTAAGTATGGCCCTCTGTGTGCATGCGAATAACGAGTCTCAAGAAAAACTGAATGATGCCCTCAAGAAATTCAAAGGTGCGGTGCTTATGCTAGGAAAGTGAACGTAGGCGCCGGCCGTTGGATAATAGTACCTGATTCTCGGCGGCGTATGGGTATCGTTGTCATACTTGATAGTTAAGGATCGTCGATGGTGCTCGTGTTGCGGTTGAGTTTGGGCCGGCTATCGCCGTCGCTGAAGCGACTCTGGTGCTACGGTTGCGGCGCCTGTCAACATACAAGAAAGCTCATCTATGGCAAGTGAACAGTTGCACGATAAAGAGAAAAACCGAAGGATTACAAATCGAAATAACCTGATGTGGCTGTGGCATCGGTAAAGCAGGGCCGATGGAGTTGAATATGGCATCCGTGGGCCGGGTCGGTCTGCGATGGGCCGAAGGCTCCGGTAGCGCGTTGTCTGATGCTTTCGGTGAGGCGGATCTGTTGCAGCGGACGAGGGCTTGTATGAAGGGCCAGCGAAGGCGGGTGAGGAGTCGATGAAGGGCCTACGTTTGTGGTGGACGAGGGCACCGGTTAAGCAGATCCGGTGCGATGGACCATGATGGCGGTCAAGGAGATCTGGAGCGGTGGACAAGCTAGTCGCTGAAGCGGCTCCGATGAAGTGGTGAGTTGGCAGTTGGGGGTTCCAAGGTGCGAAAAGTAGATCCGGTGGGGTGTGAGGTCCACCGCTGCGGCGGAGGACTAGATTCGGCGGCTTGCCGTGGTTTGAGGGGTCGGGGAGGGGAAGGGGAGGCTCTGGGAAGAATGTTGGGGCAAAGAGGGAAAACAATGGAGTTACCAAAGCAGCCCTTTTCCGCTCATGTGGCAGGGGTAAACAGGAATATCGCAGGCTAAACTTTTCAAAGCGTGATAATTTGATGTGAGCGGGAAGTTTGAAAGCTTTTGGCGCCTAAAATTATAAGTACTCTGCTCTCGTACGGCCGACTATGATATCATGGCCGACAATTGGTTTGTTTTGCACGCAAAAAATGTGCAAGTTTTGAAAATCAATGTCTCCAACTCGAAACTTAGATTGTCCATTCAATTCAAATATGGATCATTTAGCTACTACAAGCAAATACCATCATACAGTCCAATTCAAATGAAATTCCAAATGTGTTTATCCTAAATATGATGACAAAAGCAAAAATGTGTATGTGTATGAATAAAGTGAATGATTATAACGTTTGAACATGCCCGTATGTGTATATCTCTAGGTTTGATATATGAATTTGAAATCACAAAATCCCGGCTTAAAAAATGTACCTCCGTTTAAATGAATTACAAAAGCTAATGATGGAGTGGAATTCCAAAATTCCAATCTTAGGTTTGTAATTCGTACAAAGAAGGTATATCAAGCATGTTCAAAAGTATCGTTATCTCATAGTAAAAACTTTGAAACAAACTGATCAACCATGAGTGCACAATATATAATTTACCCTAACTTCCCTCAAATATAGACACCTCACTGTTTATCTGAAGTCAACCCCCCCCCACCACACACACACACACACACACACACACACACACACACATAGAGAAGTCGTTCTCTCCCCCAAACACCAACACACGAACACATTAACACCCCTCTCTGTTGTAAAGTCCGGACCCCAACATAGGTATCTATCACTTTGTCTCTCGGGCATGCACACATCTCTTCCCTCACTCTCTAGGTCTCCCGCTATCTCTCTTACCCAAGCACACGCACTATGTAGAGTGTATATTTCCCATACACACAAGACGTCGCCCCCAAACGTCTATCTCCCTAGTTATGTGGTTCTCACGCACTCACCTCACACACCACCCCCACTACAAACAAGCACGCTCTGTCTCCTTGTGCACCACTCTCCTCTTTCTATCTCTCCCACATGCGGACCCGCCCCAGCTCCTTCTCTGTATACATATATGTCGTGACTCTTTGCATAGCTCCCTAATGTATAATTGTTCTCGATTTCGCACATTGTTCTCTACACCATCTATTCTAGATCTCTCATGAAGTCCCTATCACACACACGATGACTCGCTTCTCTTGCGTCTCCATTCATAGGCCAATTTCGGACAACATCAACATTGTCTCCCTATCTATACGCCATTTATGGACACTAACGACCCTCTCGCCCCTCTCTCTCTCTCTCTCTCTCTCTCTCTCTCTCTCTCTCTCTCTCTCTCTCTCTCTCTCTCTCCGTCGCTAGCTCTCTTTCTCTCGCTCTCACACCCCTCTCCCACACACACACTCGATGTCTCTTCCAAATAGTCTGCTCCCCCCGCCCGCACCCATGCTATCTCGCTACTACACATGTCACACCATTCCCCCTTCCCTTATACTAGGTTTACATCATCAGTGGTCTCTCTACTCCACATACACTCCTCTCCCTATCACACACAAACGCGTGCACAAACACACACAGACACGCACAAACACCCATTTATCTGGATCCTCATCTCTCCCCATGTCCGCATGTGTATCTCACACACTCACTCTCTAATTATATATATGTATCTCCACGTTACACAACACAAAGCCCCATGTACATGTCTCTATCTATCCTCCACACACATAGACACAAAGAATCTGTTATCATTGCCTCAGTCTCTAACATATCACACACGCACACTGTCTCTCTCTCTCTCTCGCAAGCACGCTCAACAAGGGTTTCCCCGTGAATAACTTACCATCTATTCATCAACAGTCGGGGCAGTATGGAGAACACGAGACATGAAAAAAAATCTACACGTGCTTAGACCACCTAGTATGACTACTAGGACTAGAGCAAGCCAAAAAGTGCGCCGCCGTCAACCCCTCCTTGTCGGCGACGGGAAAATCTTTGTTTTACACAGTCGAGAAGTCATTGTGCTAAGGCCCCACACGCCGAGGCGTTGAATAGAATGTAGATGCTAGTTTACGGAAGCAAGTATCGATAATACGTTTGTATCTCCATACTTATATTTCTCCTCTTATAAAAAACCGAGTTGGTGATGATAGTACGTGTGCCATCTTGCAATATAGACCGTCCGATCTATATCTGACGGATGGAAATTAAACTAAAAGATACCCGCACCACTCTCCACATTTGCAGACAAGGCCTTCCCTCGTTCATCCTTATCTCCAACAAACTTCATTGTTGAGCAATTAAGAAAGGAAGCCTCTGGAACAAACTGGCCTAGTGGCCGCTGCCGGCGTCGTCAATCACCATGCCTCCGCTCAGTCCGACCACCAACCACCACCACACCCCACTCCTCTTCACCTTATCTGATATTTCTCGAGATATCATTAGTTTTTACACATGGGATTACTCCCGCAAGGGTCAATCACAACAAGTGTTTTATAAAAAAATGCATCTTAATGTTCCGTTGAATGCATGGATCTTGCTAGTACTCCTACACAAGACTAAGTTGGTGATGCTGGTGTGTCTGCCATCCGTCAAGCTTCGCACCATTAGATCTACATCTAACGATTGTGAGGTAAGTTGTTGCCTTTTCTCATCAACATCCCACTTGTCTACCAATTTGCGTAAAAAACCCATAATTAGTATCTTAAAACCAACCACATCCCTCCCTGACCTCACCAAAACAACCCAAGGAATATATTCTAATTGAAACATAATATATCTCTAGTGACATATGTATATCAAAATTAGGGTGTTTTGTACCAAGTTTGTGAATAAGTATTATTCTAATTCTGATTCGTTGCAACGGACATGAACATTGCTAGTATTTCCAACCATGCATTTTTTCCTAGTATTCCATAGTTTTGAGTTTTCCATCAAGATATTAGTCACTCATGGTTGATATTTACTTTCAATCATGTACACATATGCATTATGTAACTAGCCTTGCTTATTGGCTTCCAAAGCTTAACTTTCACTCATGCTTACAGTATGTAGAGTATTTAACAAAAAACTACCACTTTCAACCAGCCCTAGGAAGAATCTATTGTACAAAAAATAGCAAAAACAAACCCAAAATTTCTTAATCCACGCCAAAAACTACTACCTAGTACTCCTACCGATTAGGTTCGTTTAAACCCATTTATGACCTGGGTTGGCCCACACGTCTGCGGCCGACGAGGCAGCTTAAACCAACACATTTTGTTTGACCGTTGACACGAGGGACCCACATCCGACCTTCTATCCTATTATTCCCCTCAAATCATTATTTTTCCTGAACATTACTTCAAACAGTACTGATGCGTGTTCATCGATGGCGCCGGTGATGAGCGAGTTGGCCGCCGCTCCACCGGACAGGCCGGACGCCGCGCTGGCCTCCGCACGGGTTGGCAGGCTGGCCCGGGCATGACCCACGAGCAAGCAAGCCGCCGCGCTAGCCTTCGCTCGAGCCAGATGGCTGGTCTTAGCACGGCGCGCATGAGCAAGCCGCCGCGCTGCCGTGCCAATCTAGCTAGCAAACCTTGCAGACAAGCAGCTGGACGGAGCTATCTTGGCTAACTAGCGGCCGCGAGCGCCGGATGGAGCTGGCATCTGGGCTGCCGCAACATGGGCTCCGCACCGCCGGCGGTTTTGACCCCGCCTTCTGCCGCGGCGGTAGCTGCGTCCCATGGCCGAGGATGACTAGGTGGACAGGTCGGAGGTAGGAGGTCACTCGAGGATTTTTGTTGGTAAGAGCTTGTACAATGGTTGATAAGGTAGTCTTATCTTAAGTCTGCCACGTATGCAAATGGTAGTAGTTTCTTGGCATTTTAGTGGTTTCTTGCATTATTAGGGGTTTCTTGTAAGGAACAATGTACGTACTACTAGCGACAAAAGGAGATTCTAGGTTGCGTTGTACTCCAACGAGTAGTACTAGTGGTCACCGGAGTGTGTACCTCGTTTTGTGGGTTCGATCTCGGTCGAATGCGCGACGACCTTTTAAAAAAAATAGTATTACAACACTTCGTTGCGAGCCAATATTTTACACTGGTAGTTTGAATTTTTGAAGTCAAACGGACGTGCGGCCCCACAATCTGGGTGCACTGGACAGCCTAGCCACGTGAACGGGTTTTCCTTCCCAGCATCCCGTGGCTCGCGTGCTCGCCCTAGCCGCACCTCGCTTGCAGCTTCCTCATCGCCTAGTAGCATATTTAAACTAGCGCCTCCCAATTAAGCCCGAGGAGCCGTAAAAGCTTGGCGGGGCATTGGGAACTGTGCAATATGGCTCTGTATGTAAAGTGCTCTACTACTACTCTGTAGCTTGTGGCGTTGCACGCATGGACTTCACTCCATTATCAGCTCTACTATAAAAGAAATTCCTCTTGACGTGTTTTTTTTGAAATGGAGGCAAAAGCTTTGCTTCATATCATTCATAAAGAAGGAACTACTAACAAAGTTCGACGAGATCCATTACACCTCCACAAATGGAAGCGAAAAGCCAAGTCTCGCTGTATCAAATAACTCAAATGTTCTGCCTTGATAACCGCCGATAAACAGGCTGCTAGTGTGTGCGTGACAGGAGCGGCTGAGTAGGCCAGCTACGTGAGAGGAGCGGCTAGGTAGAGCACCAAGAGTACCCACTAGGCCACTACGCAGGTGTACTTCCCCTGCATTGATAGTACGACGATGGTTCTAGAGAACAGTAGTACCCTCCACTTCCAACTGTAGCTCCTTGGCCCTGAGATTCAAGAGTTCAAAACTGGTGCACTATACTAGACTAGACTAGAAGTACAAAGACAACGCGCTACTAGTTGAGAAAAGTAGTACTAGTAATCGCTACAAGACGAAAGTACATACTCCTCAAATCACATAATGTAAGACGTTTTTTGACACTAGTTGGCGTGTACAAAAAATGGCAAAAACATACCCAAAATTTCTTAATCCACGCCAAAAACTACTACCTAGTGCCAAAAATTTCTTACTGGTGCTATTATTTACAGTATAATGCAATCCCATAACATTACATAATGCTAGTACTTAGTTTTAAATAATATCCTCACCCCTT
Source organism: Aegilops bicornis (assembly GCA_021605145.1). Lineage (NCBI taxonomy): Eukaryota > Viridiplantae > Streptophyta > Magnoliopsida > Poales > Poaceae > Aegilops > Aegilops bicornis. Next base: position 638,195,159 of record CM038670.1, on the reverse strand, counting down.
CGCTGAGGAACGATCTACAGTTGGAAGGGACGAGGCCCTGCGGTTACTACGCTCTTATCTCCTCCTCGCCAGTTCCAATCACCCCGAAGAGAAGGTAGTTCGTCGCTGCTCCCATGGATTCGTCAGGCGGTTCTCCTCCTCATCGAGGCTGGGAGACCTTGGACGATGATCCTCTGGGAGAAATCGCACGCTGCTATGACGACCTCACCGCCGCAAGACTCGGTGCTTCCTGCACCAACTTTTTCAAGACGCTGCTTAAACAGGCTTGGGAAAAGGCCATGCTTGTTGGTCTTCCATGCGTCCTCGAGGAGAAGGTTCTTCTATGGGACAATCCTTCGAACAGTCCACCGCTCCCTGGCCATGGTTGCACGTTGACTCCGCTAGAGTTGCCGACGCTGAGAGGTAGTCGGATTTTGTTTAATGAGTAGGTCAGTAATGGAGTTTGATCATGTAGTACTTAGTTATTACATTTCCATCCCTTAATTTCTCCGCTGCCCACCATCTTATATATAGGTCTGGGTCGGTGCCAACAAAGATTGACTTGCATACCTTCGGCCGGATACCACCATCATTTTTCACAACAACCACAGAAGGCGGCCGCTCCAAAGAGACCCTTCTCCACCATTGGGATCGGCCTTCCGGACTGGCTGGGCTTGAATACGTATGATGATGCCTACATGAGATTGAAGAAGATAGCAATTGTGGACCCACCGACAAAGCGATGCGGCTACGACGATTACTATCTCATCGCGGTGATCGACATAAGGATTGCCATCAATGCAAGAGGCAAGAATTTACAGAGGTCAAGCGCATGTTGGCGGCGACAGATTTGTACCCCTACACGCTCAAGACGCCAGGCGCCATCTAGGACGCATCTTCGCGGTGACAAGCCAGGACTTGTCTCATCTGGTTGCCATCCTACGGCAGACGGGAGATTACAAACGGAATGCACAAACCATCATTTGCATCCCTAACGGTACTCCATTATTTTGCGAGGACCAGTCATCCCCTATCAAAATAAGATCGCCGATCCTGGATGTGCATTTGCATCCGCGATTCGGTCTAACTCGAACCTTGTAGCTGACTTTGACATATCGGGATCAACTATCTTAGCAAATGCTACCCATGGTACCACTGATGTGCAACATGGTCACACAATCTACCACGATCGGACCGTCACCATCTAACCAGGTATTCCATTTTTTAACCCTCTCGCCTTCTCTTTCATTGTTGTACTAGTAGTATACTTAGTAGTACTAGTAGTAGTACTTTTTACCTTGGAGGACGCGTATAGCTAGCTAGGCCCTTGAAGACTTGAACCCACTAGCTGCCACATTTTTTGTTTTTCCATGTCTTACTATCTCATCCATGTAGCCAAGAGTGCTATATATAATAAGCCGATTATTTTACTTCCTCTATATCGGAGTAGTACTATTTGTCGCAAGACATCGACCGCCATATTTGAGCACAACATTATTATGCATGGACCTTGACTATGTACGTCACCATGTGTCCAGATCTGGGATGCCGCGTGTACCAGATGAACATCGCCGAGTTCGACCCCTGTGATGCTACGTGGGTGCCGAGGAACACTCTTGGAGAGTACTCGCTTTTCATCGGGGACAGCTACCCCACCTTCCATGCACGACACGGAAGATCTGCCGTTCATGAAGCATGGTTGTGTCTTCAGTGCGCACCGCCGGATGAACGACATGCTGGGACACGATATCCCTAATTTATGCCGCTTCAGCTTGGATGAGTCTCCATCGTGTGGAACCTGACTAGAAAGCTGCAACAATGATTCCTGTTGCCCACCGCTATGGATCATGCCATCCATGAAGAACACACTGGATCGGAACACGGAGGAGGACATGTAGCCCATCTATAACGTGTAAGTGGAGTACGGTAATTTTGAATGGTAGCGCTGTGAATATATGTAGACTAGTCGTGCACAAATTTATCACATGAATTGGAGATGAACTTGTGTGGCATATTGGCATTTGTCCTTTAGAATTTATTAATAGTAAATGTGTTATCTGTACGTAAAACTTGTGTGGTTGTTGCACGGGCTCCAACACACTCTTTGAGAAAAAAAAGGTGGCACAGCTTTGGATATACGTGACGTGGCGGCATCATACAGTAGCATCATTCGCTATAGTTGTAGTACACTCCTACTAGGACGACAACTCCTATAAAACCTTCCGCTTGGCTCTTTGCCTCTTCGGGAGGTTCAACAGTTCTACTTTCGCGTGAACCTTGCACCTGGCTCTTCGCCTCTTCGGAAGGTCCAACAATGATGATACTACAGTACAATATGCTTCTGGCAATCTGACACCAATTGAACTGCTGCACGTCCACCACGAGGGCGAGGGCGAGGGAGAGGGAGAGGAAGAGGGAGAGGGCGCTATACTCAAAACACTCTCCTCGTCCTGCGAACCACCGCGCGCGTGGGCGAGGGAGAGGCGTAGTAAGCAAGCTTCTCCTCGTTCGGTGAGTTGACGGGACACATCAAAGCAGTACTAGTACTAGTAGTAGTACATACTGCGTCCTTTCCGATTAATATGGCTTAATTTGAAATGAGAAAAATACACTGGCAGTCAACGTATGTAACAATACGCTCTTTACGGTCACTATATATAGTTTTGCGCCGATTATACGATCACTAGCTCATCGTAGGGCACCGTATTGCACCCTACTGACCGGCCACATAGTCGACGTGGCACTTTGTTGATCAAGTTAAATTGCCACCTGGTTTCGGGTCCCACCTGCCAGTTGGCGAGCAAAGAAATCAGTTAAACAAACTTTATGCAAAGGCGATCTGAGTCCAACCCTTGCTCGAACCGCCTCGGGTTGTGTATGTGAGTGCATGCACGTGTCCTCCCTCGGTCTTCCAACAAAGAAGGTACATCGGCTATAAAACAAAGAGTGTAGTAGTATATGATGTGCATCTACACTTCCAATGCATTTAGCCTTTAATCTAAATTGATATTGACTGGCTAATGCACCAACTTGTGTTGTAGGTATAGGCTACATGCCTATCCTTAATTACATCATGCAACGGCCTTCATTTAATCTTCTTATCTCAATGGTCGCATGCACACATAAGTCTGCTACTTTAGGGCATTAATTATATCCTGGTCAATGTGTAAATCTACAGCCTTTCATGGACGTAGGGAGTAGGTTGAGCACTTGAGCGCGAGCGTGTGTGTTGCGTCGTGTGCTGTGTGTCGCATGGGTGCGTGAGTGTTGCGTGCGTCCATGTGGAGTACGTGTGATTGTTGCATGTTGCATGCATGGGGCTTACTCCCTCCCATTGACATGTTCATATTTCAAGCTTCCTCTGTTCCCTCCATATGGCGATACTCCCTTTGTTCCCAAATAGAACGGAGTAAAAGCCTCCCTCTGTTCCCAAATACGGAGTATTTGTCTTTCTACAGATTTCAACAAGTGACTAGGTACGGAGCAAAATGAGTGAAGTGAGCGTAGAGGCATAGGGATACTGTAGAAAGGAAGTCCTCATGATCCATTATTCCCCATCTCGGTCAGAGAACTTTCAACTAGTCTTCGCAGTGAAGTGACAATACACGCTGCAGCAGATGGGACACGTAATTAATAAGATGAACCAGCGTGTTGGTGTTACTAAATCAGCCTTACCCAGTACTGCCATCATGTTTGCCAGTAGAGCACGCTTCCACAAATACGCCTACGCACATCTGTACTCCATTAACTGACATATGGTCCCTTTTGTGGTAGACCCACATGTCATCGGTGTAACTATTTACACTCCGAAGGACGGTGCCTATATCCTGGTAGTAGTACTAGTAGAATTGAGATTTAATGCACTTTCTTCCCCGTCTTCCACTCTTCTTCCTCCTCTCTTCTTCTTCCTCCTCTCTTCCCCATCATCGGCCGCAAACCATTTACCCCCGCTCACTGCTCGCCCGCCCGCGCCATCTTCCTTGGTAGCTCACGCTACCATATCCCCCGCTCCTTTTCGGCCACACGAGGAGAAGCTTCTTCGCTCGCCCGCCCGAATCCACTTCCCCGCTGGCTCGCAGGCACCGAAAACCCCAATGGCAGACCCGACTGACACACAGAGCCGCGATTGGAATTCCCTTCCCGATGTTATCTTGGAGCAGATCTGTAGTCGTATGGACCTACTCACCACCGTCCGTCTGGCCGCATGCTCGGTGTCTCTGTACCGTCTACTCGTCTGCAACCGGCCAACTCTTTTCAAGACACCCTGCTCGCTGATGCCCGATCCTCGCAGGTGGCCCAGACACCGACTTGACGATCCTACGGAGGTTGTCGTGGTTCCCCTCGACATGCTACCACTACCCGTCCACATGTCCTTCATGCGCGGCCACTACTGGGCGGGCATGAAGGCCAACTGGATCGTCCTCATCCACCACACCGGTAGTCTGTGGCGTCTCCTGGATATATATACCCAGCGAGAGATCACCCTTCCATCATTGGATACCGTCGCCATCGAGCCTCGTGGCCCACTAGACACTCCTGCCTACTACGCATGAGATGCGTCAAGCTTTTGGCTCGACCTCTGTTTGCAGAAAGTTGTAATCTGCGAAGTGCCCACACCATCGGAAGACTACATGGATTACAAGCTCATTGCCTTGTTCAACATGGGATTAGTCTATCTGGAATCCGGTCACCATACATGGTTATGGCTCATCATCAATCCTGTTGAGGCAACATTTACATGCGATGCTATAGTGCACGATGGCATCGTTTACGTGGTCGACGCACAGATTGGCTGCCTATACTGGTGGAATCTATCGTCGTGTAATTGTTCTATCTCATCTCATCTTTACCTTATGAATACAACTGCTTGTTCATTTGTTACAAATTTAGAATGCATAGCATGTCTATAACCACATCATTGCTATATGTTCCTCTCATTTCCTAGATTTTTATGACCACACATGTTATTGTTAGAGTTTTTTTCGAAAAGGGGGGTCTCCCCGGCCTCTGCATCAGAGCGATGCATACGGCCAATTGTTAGAGTTGATATGAGAAAAATTTGCATCTAATGATTGTTAGAATACATATTATGAGCATAACATCATGATTGCTATATGTTACTCTCGTTTACAAGATTTTTATAACAACGCATGTTATTGCTTAGAGTTGATATGAGAATAGTAGTAGTAAGTGCTATGGTCGAATATGAGTAGGCGCTGTCATAGCTATTTTCCTCTCATTGTTACATGATGTTTGAACCATGACATGTTGCTAGAATATGAAAGCCATTGGCTTATTTTTTTAACTTGGGGTATGATTATGACCACGGCATTGCAATTCTCTGTCTATGATATGTGTCACTGTTATAATAATCTTAATTCCACACATACTCTGAACATGATTGTTTATTTTTGTCCTTTTGGTCTCCAATTTGAATTGTTGCAGCAGACGCAAATGCGCTAGCCTTCATGATTCCAGGACCTGGACTCATACCAGCCGATGGGTGTTGGTTTATCGCTCGTTCAGCTAACGGCGGTCATTTGATGCTCATTTGCACGTACCAAATTGACCAAACCATTACATCAAACCACATGCAGTACAATGCGTGGGGGCGTTCGTGACATTGATGGCTATGGCTGCTTCGTGTTCGAGAAAGATCCTAGCTCCATTGGGCAAGGCGTATTCAACTAGAGGCAGGTTTACAGCCTCGGCAACCACTCCTTGTTCCTCGGGCTCAATTATCCGATCATCCTACCAATCATCGATCATATCACCGGCCACGATTACTGTGCTATGCAACTTCCATTCGCGAGGGGGGGCTGTGTTTACACATCATACCATGGGTTTCATTAATCACCATATCAAGAGATTCGTTGACACAGCTTGTTGCCAGATAATCTTCAGTGTGTGAAAGGCATCAAGCTTCCATGCGATGGATGGCTTTTGCAAACCCGACATGCGGCGATGTGGTTCATGCCAACAAAGAATATGCACAACTTGATTCGTCTGATATCTAGACCGAGCCATGTATTCTGCTGTAGCAGTACGACCCTCTTTTGTTGGATATTATGTACCGTTGTTAGTTGGAAGCACTCCTTTGGTTTGAAGGATAGATACCTTCACAGGATCAATCGCATCCTAACTCCCTGTTTAGGATGTACCGATAATGATGATGGAGATCTTTGTGCGAAGCCATATATATATATATATATATATATATATATATATATATATATATATATATATCAGTTAGGCTTCAAGTGTGTACTTGTTAGTTAAACCTATGTACAAATTGTGACACTAAATACGACTAGTAAGTAGTACAGTAGCAGAACTAGTATACGTCAGTCAAATTATTCATCATGTCCACACATTGAATTGACGTGACAACATGCTGCGCGTGAGGTGACACAAGAATCCCTACGGCGTGTTCGGGTATTCTGGACTTCAGATTTGGAGTACCACTTATCTGTCGAAATCTTTCATCATTCACTTAAAACAGTCGATTGATCATACATTGAGTACCATATAACCGGAATTACCGATGCAAGTCGAAGAAGGATTGGCGGTGCTGCCGGCTAGCGTCAAGTTCGATCCCACGGATCAGAGCTGATCGAGCACCTTGAGGCCAAAGTGAGTCTTGACAGCGAGATTTCAGTCTCTCATCGATTTGTTCATACCAACCATCGACAAATGAAAGCACGACATATGCTACACCCAACCCGAGAAACTTCCATAAAAACACCGATCGGCCGTCTACTTGCACAAACATATTCCTTTCTTTATAGCTCTATTTTTCTTTTTAGACGCAGACCTGGTGAAGCAATTACAATTTGCAGTTAATAAAAAGTGAAACAAGTGACTGCAACATGCCAAAGATGTTATGAAAATGCCAACTAGGTACACTAAAACCTGTATTCCACAATACTGCAGGTATCACACTGAGTGGCCTAAGGAAGCATTTCTTCCAGCGCAATTCCAGGGCGTTCAAAAGGGGCACGTGGATGCGTCGCAAGATACAGTCGGAGTGCGGCATGCACGCGATGTGGCACAAGACCGGCAATACCTTGTCGGTGATGGTCAACGGCCGGCAGACGGGCAGCAAAAAAGGTTCTGGTGCTGCACACCAACAAGAACTTCGACCAGCAGAGGACCAACTGGGTGATGCACCAGTACCACCTCGGGGACCGGAGCAAGAGAAGGAGCGGAGCTGGTCCTCTGCAAGATTTTCTACCGTATTTAACACTAGGGCCAGGAGTAAAAAGATTATAAGTTAGTTTGGTATTGGTAGTTGTACTACATTGTCGTCCGCAAGTTGGTATTGTTGTTAACGATCTTTTGGTATGAACTTGCATTTGCTTCCAACCATCATGCCGAGGGTCGACGTGGATATAAAGGTGAATCATTTGTTTCGAAATGAATTCTCGTGCACCTGATTTTTATTTGATGGGTAGCATAAGCACCCGCCGCTCAATTCCCGATTCTGCAGTTTTTTGAAACAAGTGCATGCACTTATTATCACGATAAAAAAACAATATCCGTGCTGCATCCCAGTTATCAGTCTGTGCTTGCAGAATTGTCTTGTTTATTGAGCACGTATATTGTTTTTTTAGGTCGAGCAAGTTTCAACTGGGCAGTAGACTACCCAGGGTTGGTTTTGTTTTTAACAGGCCCAGCCCATGATTTACAACGGGCACAAAGATCCAAAGCGGTATCTATCGCCTCTCGGCCTGCCAAATAAGTTATATTTTGTCTTAAAACATCCACAGGCAATTTGTTTTACTGAATCAAACGTACAACCCAGTTCTATTTTCCTTTTGAAACGCATGTCCTGCATCCGTTTTCTAATCTCTACCTATAGTTTTACTAGTTCATATACACGTATCATTATATTGAAAACACATAAAATTCTCTTTTCATATTTACATCCTTATTTTTGTTGTTTTTTCCCACCCAAGTATTGATTTTTTACCACTGGTTTTCCCTTAAACCAACTCAATTGTCCCACGTCTTATCTGCTTACAAAAACAAAACGATTTTTTTGGCAAACCAATAAGTTCTTAAAATATTATTATCATTTCTGGATTACAACAGTTTGGACTCCACCGAAATATGCAAAATAAGGTTAAACTTTTTGACCGTGGTCCTGGGCAGAAAATGGGCTGTAATAAATTACTTAAGAATTAGCAAATGGGCTGCAAATTATAAAAATAGCAAATGGGCTGCAAATTATAAAAATAGCAAATGGGCTTTATGTTGTTCCGCCACAGATTTGGAGGCTGACTTGTGGGCCTACACAATGTTTCTTAAAAAGAAACTTAGTCAACAATCGACTCTACCAGCGTCAGACCGTTAGATGTCAATATAACGGCAATCGTGCTTCTTCAGTCTCTGATCTTCCTGCCCCAGCCGCCCAAACCGTCGTCGAAACCGCCTGCTCCCGCCTCCCATGGTCGGCAGTGCTGCCGGGCAGGCCTCACGGCCCCATCATACTCGCATCCCTGGCCTGTCTATCCCTCTACTCACCCACACCTCCTGTTATTTTCCGGCGAAGGCAGTCGAACCAGTCAACCCTCATACTCTCCAATCACAGGCAGCAATCGACGTGTCTTTGCCGGCTCCGTGTCGTTCCCTTCGTAGGCCTCACCGTCGTCCACCGCCCTGGTGCTCTCGGCGCGGCATGGTCAAAGATGTCCATCCAACGGCCATAGTGCTTCTTGAACCTCTGGTCTTCTTGCCCCAGCCGCCCAAAGCAGCGCCGGTCGTGCCGCATACTCCTGCCTCCCGTGGCCAGCTATGCTGCCGCGGAGGCCTCACCGTCCCCATACTACTCCCACCGCTGGCGAGGCCATCCCTCCACTCACCAACTCCCCCTGTTATTCTGCGGCGACGGTAGCCTCACACCGCAGCCGAACCAGTGAACCCTCGTACTCCTCTCCGCGTGGGAATCCACTGCCGCGTCTTCCCCGGCTCCGCGTCGTCCCCTTCCTAGGCCTCGCCGTCGTCCACCGCCCTGGTGCTATCGGCGCAGCGTGGTCAATGTGGTCAACGACCGACTTCCATCGGAAGAGTATCAGACGTGGAGAGGCCGACAAATGGGTCCACGGCAGCCGCAAGGAAGTGCCTCCTTATTACGCCGCAAAATAATTATTCCTCCACTGACAAATAGGGACCCACCGGACGGGCCACCAAGATTTCGCGAAAAACGCTTCCCCGACTGTCAGGACCCACCGGACGGGCCACCGTATTTCATGAAAAAACGTTTGCCTCGACTGGGACCCACCGGACGGACCACCATATTTCGCCAAAAAGCGCCTAACCCCCCATTGTCACTCGGACCCACCGAAGTGCCTCCTTATTATGCATAGAAAATGAATACCCCCTGCTAGCTGGGACCCACCATGGTGGGAGGCTGACTTGTGGGCCTACTAAGTTGACGGGGACAGAGGGCTTTGTCAACTTAGTCAATATGAACGATTCTAGCTCCAGGACTGCACGATGTCCATCCAACGGCCGTCGTGCTTCTTCAATCTCTGCTCTTCCTGCTCCACCGCTCAAACAAGCACCGAGAGACTGCTCGCTTCCTCCTCCCGGCAGGCGGCCAAGCAGCCTCATTGCCCCAACGTACTCCCATCGCTGGCCTAGCCATCCCTCTACTCACACACACCTGCTGTTATTCTCCGTGAAGCAGACGAACCAAGAAACCTCGTGACAACAGATTCCCCTCCGCGGGAAACAAGCTGCCGAGTCTTCCTGCCTCCGTGTCGTTCCCTTCCTAGGCCTCACCGTCGTCCACCGCCCCGGTGCTCTCGGCGCGGCATGGTGAACGTGGTCAAGGAACGGCTTCCATCGGACGTGGATCAGACGTGGAGAGGCCGATTGGGTCCACGGCCGCAGCAAGGAAGTGCCTCCTTATTACGCCAAGCAAAATAATTATTCCTCCACCGACATCTGGGACCCACCGGAAGGGCCTCAGATTTCACGAAAAAAATGTGCCTCACGACATGTCGGACCCACCAGCTATCTTCGCACGCAAGGAAGTGCCTCCTTATTACGCACAAAAACGAATACTCCCCCGCCACCGGAACCCAGCATAGTGGGAGGCTGACTAGTGGGCCTACCAAGTTGACGGGGACGGAGGGCTTTGTCAACTTACTCAATATGAACGATTCTAGCTCCTGTTACTGTACGATGTTCATCCAACGACCGTAGTGCTTCTTCAACCTCTGGTCTTCTTGCTCCAGCCGCCCAAACCAGCGCCGGTCGTGCCGTGTGCTCCTGCCTCCCGTGGTCGGCTGTGATGCCGCGGAGGCCTCACCGCCCCCTACTACTCCCACCGCTGGCCAGGCCATCCCTCGACTCACCCACACCCCCTGTTATGCTGCGGTGACAGCAGCCTCACACCGCAGCTGAACCAGTGAACCCTCGTACTCCTCTTCGCGTGGGCATCCACTGCTGCGTCTTCCCTGGCTCCAAGTCGTCCCCTTCCTAGGCCTCGCCGTCATCCACCGCCGTGGTGCTCTCAGCGCGGAGTGGTCAAGGAACGACTCCCATCAGACGTGGACTGTAGGTGAAGAGGTTGACAGCTGGGTCCTTGGCCGCAGCAAGGAAGTGCCTCCTTATTATGCGCAAAATGACGATTCCTCCACCTGACAGCGGGGACCCACCGGACGGGCCACTGTATTTCACAAAAAAAAGTTTCCCCATGACTGCTGGGACCCACCAGCTACATCTTCGCACGCAAGGAAGTGCGTCCGGGCAAAAAAATGATTCGCCCCCCTGACTGCTGGGACCCACCAGCTACATCTTCGCACGCAAGGAAGTGCGTCCGGGCAAAAAAAACGATTCGCCCCCCTGACTGCTGGGACCCACCAGCACTAGTAGAAAAACACCTATTAGTCCCGGTTCGTAAGGGCCTTTAGTCCCGGTTCGTGAACCGGGACTAATGGGTCGTTACTAATACCTCCACCCTTTAGTCCCGGTTCTAACACGAACCAAGACAGATGGTCCTCCACGTGGCGGTCGCCGAGCCCAGCGAGGGCCTTTGGTCCTGCTGGTAGCACCAACCGGGACCAAAAGGCATCCACGTCGACAAGATTCCAAAGGGCTGGGGTTTTGTTTTTTAAGGGGGGTTGGGGGTTTTTAGGGGTTAATTTAGGTGTTTCATATATTGTGTTAGCTAGCTAATTAATAGAGAGAAGTGTCCTCTCTTTTGTCCGTGCTTGGTTGATGCTACGTATTATACATACGTATAGAGAGGACTAGCTAGACACGATAGCTAGCTAGTAAGCAAACGAAGGAAACAGAAGATCGTCATGAACATATATGCATACAGAGGGAAGTGATGATATCGACCACCTCTCCTTCTCCGAGAGATTGGTCGAACAACAAGTTCTCGTATATCTATCCGACACTACGGCTACATATATACAATAATTATCTTTTACAAAAATAATCTCCTAACATACGGACGCGTGGTCCACATAGTATTCTCCATCTTCAGCGATCACGTGGTCAAGAAAGAATCCCGCCAATTCCTCTTGAATTGCTCGCAGGCGATCTGGTGCGAGTAGTTCATCCCGCATCCGAAACATCTAATTTTAAGAAGGGGGTCAATACATATATATATATATGAATGAATGAAACTCAACACAAATGATGGTAATAGAATAAAATTGTGAATATTGTTATTTACGCACTTCATATTGTTTGTCAGAGTAGCCCCGCTCACAAGTCCTATGGCGGATGGACTCGCAAATGTAGTATCCACAGAAATCATTCCCTTGTTCCTGCCACAACCACTTTACAAGAAATAGAGGTCAATCAAACTGATAATTAGCAAGCATGTTAAATGGTATTGATGAAACTAGCGCTTGAATCACTAGGAGATGCGTGGAATATGCTACTATAGTACTTACTTTCGGGTGTCTAAATTGCAGCTTCTGCGGTAGTCCCGAGCTTTTTGGTGAATTTTCTCCAAACCCTGCCATACAAAGAAAACAATTACTTGATATCAGAAATGAACAGAGTTGCTGATATGGTGGATAATGATCGATTTAACTTACTTCTCGAGCATTTCAGTCATGTCCGCATACTCCCTGGGATCTTTCAGACGAGTCTAAGATGCTTACTACCCCCTGCTCAAGCTTAATCTCTAGGATAATATAGTGGTACTGCGCATGCATGCATAACTCATCAATATTGCATTACTATAACCTGGACTAATAAGAGAAACCGAATATGCCACAAGACAAGAACACTCACTTGTAGTTGTAAGGAAAGAGTATTATATCCTTGTGTTCATTTATTACCAACGATTGTAGCAAGTTGGCCTCGGTATTTTCGGCATGAAATTTAACCTCAGTTGCATCTATGAGATATGTGTTAATGAACCCAATGGAACCCACTTGTCTTTTCTTCAATTCGGCGATCTTCAATCTGCATAATATAGTGAGGATAAATATAAATACATGCAATAAAAGAGCTGAGTTATATAGAGAGACTTAATGACAGAAGTAGTACTACTTACAGACGATGTAGCAGGTGACCGTTGCTTTATCGAGGGCCAATTGATTGAAAACTGATAGAACTCCTCAAATGGAATAGGCATCAGTTCAATTCCAACGAGGTCATGCTCCTTTTTAACTCTCACATACAAAGTACTCCTCCCCTCAGACTCTCTGCAGGTTTTCATGTACCAATCATGCCATCTTCGCATCATCGTTGATAGAGAGCTTTCATCTTTGACAAGAGGCTTCCTGCATCAGATCTTTGTATCTGCACCTGCAAGAAATCATAATGTACATCATCGGGCAGGTAATCTTCAGGATTGCCATAACCGGGCACCATCCTCGGATCGACGATGTCGCTAGCAGGCACCTTGAGCAGGGGGCACGATTGCTTCGCTTGTTCGCCGAGCTGGGCAATTTGTTTCCCAGCTCGTCGTTCTTTCATTCTTTGATCACTTTGAGTACGTCCCGACCTCTCCGCTTCGAAAATGCCTTCCAATAATGCGCTCATAGTTGCCTTTCGGCGGAGACTTGGGTGGTTTCCTCAGGGCAGCCAGAGTGCGCTTCGCTTTCACCGGATCTACCTTCTCCTCCGGAGGTGGACGTCTCTTTGCTTTCAACCCTGCAAACCAGTCATCCACTTCGGTCTGCGCGATCTTCGTGTTTTCCTCATCGTTCCTCGTACGGTAACTTCTCCGAGTCTTCAGAGAAGGACCAGTATTCTGTATTACCTCCCGCCTTTGGCTGTACTGCTAGACGCCGGCAGAGCAGACGGAGCGGATGTCTTCTTTTTTGCTTGCTTACGAGGCGGAGGAGAAGGACTACGATGCGCCGGAGCAGCCTGAGCGGCGGCGGGTCACTTCCGCCCTTGCTGACGACGCGGAGAAGGAGGAGGCTGGCTGCTCGGGCTCGCCGGCGCAGGCGGAGAAGGAGGCGGAGTGCCACCACGCGCCGGAGAAGGAGGCGTAGTGCCGCCACGCGTGCCCTGATCGTCACTCGCCGGAGGAGGAGGCAGTGGAGAAGGCGTAGTGCCCTGACTCACCGGAGGAGGAGGAGGAGGCGGGGCGTCTAGTTCGGAAGGTTGATGAGCTCCTTCCGCCATAGGCATGGAGTCTTCAGAGAAGAACCCAGCCTAGTCTCCCCTTCATCGGTAGGGTGGTCAAGCGGGAGGTCCTCAAATCCCTTCGTTATTTCATCCACCATCACCTTAGCATATCCTTCTGGAATCGGCTGGCAGTGATAAGTTGTGCCGGGTCCACTAGGATAAACTTGGCCAACAGCCGCCTTGACCTTCAAAGTCATCCATCGCGTCATAATGTGGCAACTTTGAGACTCCGTGATACCATCCACGGGATAGCCGGAAGGAGCCGTCAAAACATGCTCCGGGTGAAGCAGCTCGGTGGAAGCCAGGCTGCTTCTCCGCTGAGATGGCGGGGTAGCTTGGGGGAAGCTTGGTGTCGTTTGCTGCGATCTGTTGCTTCTCGTTCCTCTAGCCCCATTACCCTTTCGCGGCAGCGCCTGCAGTTGGTCCTGCTCCAGCTTTCTTCCTCCTCTCATGGGTTTTGTAACCCCTGCGTCCGGAAAACCAACCTTCCAAGAAAGGGAGCTGGCGTGCCTCGTGTCCGTCCAGTGCTCAGGATTCCCAAAGGGCCATTGTGAGCTCGTCCTTCTCCCTGTTTGAAGGAACGTCCCTCGCCACAGCTGCATCGATATAGTGTCGAAGCTTCCTGAGTGGTATTTGCGCTTGCTCGTCCATCCATCGGCAGTTCCTCGTTACGAGGTCCAAGGTTCCGCCAGCCTCAAGAACCAAGTCCGGCAGCGGTCTGCCAAGATACATTGTCTCCGGTTCGATCCCTTTTTCAAGCGAGATCATGCTCAGCCTTGGACCACTTAGGCGGGCTTTGAGGTAGCCACGACCCCGTGCGATGGTGAAGCTTCTTCTTCGCAGCATTTTGCTTGTTTGTCGCCGACATCTTCTTACTCTTTTCCGATGTCTTATGGGCCACAAATGCGGGCGATGATCTTTGATCTTCTCATATTTGCCGATGAATTCTGGTGTCTTATCTTTCTCGACAAACTGGTTCAGCTCTTTCCTCCACCTCCTCATTAGGGTTGCCATCTTCTTAAGGGCACAAGACTTGATTAATTGCTCTTTAACTGGCTTCTCCGGATCCTCCTCTGGCGGTAGGGTGAAATTTGCCTTCACTCGGTCAAAGATCTTCTTTACGCATATCATTTACATAAGACACCTCGTGGTCTTCCTCCTTAGGCTTATACCATTGATGGATGCTGATCGGGATCTTGTCCCTAACAAGAACCCCGTGACTGAGCAGAAAATGACTTCCTTGTCCGCATGGGTTCAATCGGTTCGCCGTCGGGCGCGATTTCTATGATCTCAAACATTTCATCCGAGCTCAAATATTTCGTCGGGCCACGTCTACTTACCGAAGTTGTGCTCGATCCGGAGGGCTAGAAATTATAAGGAAGAAAGACGAGTAATTAATATGTGTACATATATACCAAAACAATGGATGCATCAATTAACTAGTCAAGCACGGGCTTAACTAATATATATATACCTGGCGGACTCGGTTCGGTCACCGGAGCAACAAAGACGGTCTCCTTCGCTTGTACCTCCATTGTGTCACCGGAGCCATCATGAACATAGTCCTCTTCTTGTACCGGCATTAATGGGTCGAAGCCATCATGAACATAGCCCTCTTCTTCACCCAGTCCATCGTCGTTGAGAAATGGCGCAACTTCATCACTTCCTTGTGCGATTATGTGCCCCAACATCGCTTCGCTTTCTTCGTCTGGAGTGCTCCATAGTTTACGCAAATATTTACAACATGTCAATTATTATTCAAACATGGTACAGATGGATGTATATATATATTAGTGGCAAACGTAGAACTAGCTAGCTAATCACAATAAGGAATCATGTTAGTTTGGGTGGCCTCGAGAGAGTTAATTTGTCGGGTAGGGGCGCGCGGCGGGAGGGGGTAGGAGACCAACATCGTTTTCTCTCTAGGGTTTGGGGTCGCCTCGACACAACGCTTCAAGGGTTAATTAGGGTGGCCTCGAGAGAGTTAATTTGTCGGGTAGGGGCGCGGCGGGAGGGGTAGGAGACCAACATTGCTTTCTCTCTAGGGTTTGGGGTCAGCCTCGAGACAACGCTTCAAGGGTTAATTAGGGTGGCCTCGAGAGAGTTAATTTGTCGGGTAGGGGCGCCAAGGGAGGGGGTAGGAGACCAACATCGTTTTCTCTCTAGGGTTTGGGTGTCCCCGAGAGTTTTGGTCGAGCGAGAGGGCCGAGAGGGGGGTGCTGCCGTTGTATAAGTTATCACGGTCGAGAGGGGGTATATATATCGACCGCTACTCATGTTGAAGTTTCTTCTTTCTCCTCTATTCCTTTCTTCTTCTTCTACTCTTCTTTTTCTTCTTCTCGTGAGAAAGGAAAATAAGGAAAAGGAAGAAAAGAGGAAGAAGAAAAAATAGAAGAAAAAAAAGAGGAGAAGAAGAAAGGAATAGAGGAGAAGAAGAAAAATAGAAATTTTTCTATTTTTCTTCTTCTCCTCTATTCCTTTCTTCTTCTCCTCTTCTTTCCTCTTCTTATTTATTTCTCCTCTTCTTCCTCTCCTATTCTTCTCCTTTCTTCCTCTTCTTATTTTCCTTTTTCCTCTCATTCTTTTAGTATTGCTTGTTTTAAAAAAATGTTCAAATAGAAAATTTGAAAAAAAACAAAGGTTTTGCCTAATGCATTGTTCATATGAATATACAAACATTTGCATATTCTACAATAATTAATATCACCAAAAAAATCTATGAACAGAAAAAAAACCTAACTTTTCAAAAAATCTATCTTTTGCATATATGAAAACATTAATACACATATGAACAAAAATACATATATGAACAAAAACATGCTCTGAACAATTTTTGAACATCTACATACACATATATAGCCACATACATACACATATACATTGTATATATATATATATATATATATATATATATATATGAACAAAAAACTAATTAAACTAATAAAAATGAAAAAACCAGAGCAGTGCGCGGTGGCTCACAGCTGACAGTGGGGCGGCGAGATAGCGATGGCGGACGGTGGGCGGGCGAGGCGCCGGCGTGGGGGTGGGGGCAGGCTCGAGGCGGCTCGGCGGCTGGGCGCGGGAGCGCTGGCTCGGGAGGCAGCGACGAGGACGGGCGTGAGCTCGGGAGGCAGCGACGAGGATGGCCTTGAGCTCGGTGAGGCGATGGCTTGGCGGGCGGCGGCAGCGAGGTGGAGCAACTGGCGGCGTCGAGGAGGGTCGGCGTCGTCGGGGGCACCTGGCGATGGGATTCTGAAATTTTGCAAAGTGTTTGCTTATATAGCAAAGGCATTGGTCCCGGTTCGTGAAACCAACCGGGACTAATGCACCCTTTAGTCCCGGTTGGTGCCACCCGCGTAAGAGGCATTTTTTTTGTTTTCTTTACTTATTTTTGCTATTTTATTTTTTTCTAGTTTTTTTTGTTTTGTTTTCTGCATTATTTATTTTCTTTTGTTTTTTGCTTTATTTTTTAATTCCTTTTGCTTTTAGTTTTACGAAAATTATAAACTTTCTGTTAGTGCCATTAGTTTTCAATAGGAGGCATTTTTTTCGCTTGTGTCATACTGGTCAGTTACAAATTTGGCATGGTATCATCATAATAGTTGCGGGAGAAAGTCTTCACTTTTTCTTCGCTTGTGTCATTTGCTTATTGCGTCGTAACCATGGATAATCTTCATCGTTTATCAGAATGTTGGGGTCAGCCTTTACATTAAAGGGAGAAATTTCATGAAACTTTTCATAATCTTCAGACATGTCTGTCTTGTCCTCCACTCCCACGATGTCCCTTTTTCCTGAAAGAACTATGTGGCGCTTTTGCTCATCGTATGATGTATTCGTTTCCTTATCTTTTCTCTTTCTCGATGCAGTAGACATGTCCTTCACATAGATAACCTGTGCCACATCATTGGCTAGGACGAGCGGTTCGTCGGTGTACCCAAGATTTTTCAAATCCTTTGTTGTCATTCCGTACTGTGGGTCTACCTGTACCCCGCCTCCTGACAGATTGACCCATTTGCACTTAAACAAAGGGACCTTAAAATCGTGTCCGTAGTCAAGTTCCCATATGTCCACTATGTAACCATAATATGTGTCCTTTCCCCTCTCGGTAGTTGCATCAAAGCGGACACCGCTGTTTTGGTTGGTGCTCTTTTGATCTTGGTCAATCGTGTAAAATGTATTCCCATTTATCTCGTATCCTTTCCAAATCAATACAATCAAAGATGGTCCACGGACAACAAGTACAGCTCATCACAAACAGTGTTGTCACCTCGTCGATGCTTCCAACCAACTGCTGAAAATCCTGATGTGTTCACATGTAATCCGGTCGTCGCCTTTTCCTCGGGTGTTTGGGCGCAGGTATTCTTGTGTTCATCGACATACGGGTCACCAAGGTAGAGTTACGTAGAAGCTGTGTAGTGTGCTTGAGACCAAGAATATCCGTCCTGCATATAATTGAGTCCCTTCCAAGCGTGCCTTTTCCGGTCAGTCTCCCCTCATACCGCGATTTAGGGAGACCTATCTTCTTAAGGCCAGGAATCAAGTCAACACAAAACCCGATGACATCCTCTCGTTTGATGGCCCATGGAGATGCTTCCTTCTAGCCTAAGCGCGATTACGGACATATTTCTTTAGGACTCCCATGAACCTCTCAAAGGGGTACATATTGTGTAGAAATCTGGGGCCCAGAATGACAATCTCTTCAACTAGATGAACTAGGGCGTGCGTCATGATATTGAAGAAGGATGGTGGGAACACCAGCTCGGCCCGACAAGACATTGCACCACATCGGTCCTTAGCCTTGGTATGATTTACGGATCGATCACCTTACGAGAGATTGCATTGAGGAATGCAAATAGCTTCACAATGGCTAATCGGACTTTTCGGTAGAAGCCCCATCAATGCAACCGGAAGCGATTGCGTCATAATCACGTGGCGATCATGAGACTTTAGGTTCTGGAACTTTTTTATGCGGCATATTTATTATTCCATTTATATTCGACGAGAAGCGGTCGGGACCTTCATCTTGAGCAGGCATTCAAAGAAGATTTCTTTCTCTTCTTTCGTAAGAGCGTGGCTGGCGGGACCTTCATCTTTGCTTGAAGGCATGCCCTCTTTTTTACGTGCAAGCGTTGCAGGTCCTCCGTGCCTCGTGTGTATCTTTTGTCTTCCCATACACGCCCAAGAAGCCTAGCAGGTTCACGCAAAGGTTCTTCGTCACGTGCATCACGTCGATCGAAGAGCGGACCTCTAGGTCTTTCTAGTAGGGTAGGTCCCAAAATATAGATTTCTTCTTCCACATGGAGTGCGTGGCGTCATTCGAACAGCTAGTCCGCCGGGACCCTTTCCAACGATTACGTGTAAATCATTGACCATAGCAAATGCGTGATCACCGATGCGCATGGCGGGCTTCTTCGGTGATCTGCCTCGCCTTTCAAATGCTTGCCTTTCTTTCGACATTGATGGCTGGTCGGAAGAAATCGGCGATGGCCAGTACACATTCTTCCTGCAGCTTGCCAGGTATATACTATCGGTGTCAAGTAAATAGTGCGTGCATGCGTGGTATCCCTTGTTTGTCCGTCCTGAAAGGTTACTGAGAGCGGGCCAATCGTTTATGGTCACGAACAGCAATGCCGTTAGGTTAAATTCCTCTTGTTTGTGCTCATCCCACGTATGTACACCGTTTCCATTCCACAGCTGTAAAAGTTCTTCAACTAATGGCCTTAGGTACACATCAATGTCGTTGCCGGGTTGCTTAGGGCCTTGGATGAGAACTGGCATCATAATGAACTTCCGCCTCATGCACATCCAAGGAGGAAGGTTATAGATACATAGAGTCACGGGCCAGGTGCTATGGTTGCTGCGCTGCTCCCCAAAAGGATTAATGCCATCCGCGCTTAAATCAAACCATACGTTCCTTGGGTCACGTGCAAACTCAGCCCAGTACTTTCTCTCGATTTTTCTCCACTGCGACCCGTCAGCGGGTGCTCTCAACTTCCCGTCTTTCTTACGGTCCTCACTATGCCATCGCATCAACTTGGCATGCTCTCCGTTTCTGAACAGACGTTTCAGCGTGGTATTATAGGAGCATACCACATCACCTTCGCAGAACCCTCTTCCTCGGGGCTCGCCGTCAACATCACGAGGCCATCTCGTCGATCTTATACCGTAATGCACCGCATACCGGGCATGTGTTCAGATCCTTATGCACCATGTAGAGGATGCAGTCATTAGGGCATGCATGTATCTTACGCACCTCAATCCTAGAGGGCATACGACCTTCTTTGCTGCGTATGTCTTTGTCGGGCAATTCGTTATCCTTTGGAAGCTTCTTCTTCAATATTTTGATAGCTTCTCAAATCCTTTGTCAGGCACAACATTCTCTGCCTTCCACTGCAGCAATTCCAATACGGTACCGAGCTTTGTGTTGCCATCTTTGCAATTGGGGTACAACCCTTTTTTGTGGTCCTCTAACATGCGATCGAACTTCAGCTTCTCCTTTTGACTTTTGCATTGCGTCCTTGCATCGACAATGACCCGGCGGAGATCATCATCATCGGGCACATCGTCTGGTTCCTCTTGATCTTCAAGAGCTTAGCGTTGCAGCATCATCGTGCACATCGTCTGGTTCCTCTTCATGTTCAGTAGCATCACCGTATTCAGGGGGCACATAGTTGTCATCGTACTCTTCTTCTTCGCCGTCTTCCATCATAACCCCTATTTCTCCGTGCCTCGTCCAAACATTATAGTGTGGCATGAAACCCTTGTAAAGCAAGCGGGTGTGGAGGATTTTCCGGTCGAGTAAGACTTCGTATTCCCACATATAGGGCATGGACAACACATAAAACCATTCTGCTTGTTTGCCTCAGCCACTTCAAGAAAATCATGCGCCCTTAATGTACTCGGAGGTGTGTCTTGAACCGTACATCCATTGCGGTTCATCTGCGTGCATTATATATAATTAAGTGTGTCAAAAATCATTCTGAGAACATCATGAATAGATAATTAAGTGACCAAATTAATAGAAGTTCATCATCACATTAAAACCAAAGTACATACATAGTTCTCATCTAACAACATAAAGCTCTGCAGAGCATCTAAATTAATTAAACCATACACTGAAACTATGTAAAACATTTCAATGCGAAAACAAATGCGATCATAATCGCAAGCAATGTAACAACCGATCCAACGGCATAATGATACCAAGCCTCGGTATGAATGGCATATTTTCTAATCTTTCTAATCTTCAAGCGCATTGCATCCATCTTGATCTTGTGATCATCGACGACATCCGCAACATGCAACTCCAATATCATCTTCTCCTCCTCAATTTTTCTAATTTTTCCTTCAACAAATTGTTTTCTTCTTCAACTAAATTTAACCTCTCGACAATAGGGTCGGTTGGAATTTCAGGTTCAACAACCTCCTAGATAAATAAAATCTATGTCACGTTGGTCGGCATAATTGTCATAAACAATAAATGAACCACTAGTTATGAAAAGATAATATATATATACCACATCCGAATCATAAACAGGACGAGGGCCGATGGGGGCGGATACCAAAACCATTGCACTATATAAGATGCAATAATAAAAGTAAGAAAATTATACAAGTATCTATATAAACATACAAGTAAGAATTTTTTTTCCTTTCAGAAAGAAGATAAGAACAAGAGGCTCACCATGGTGGTGCGGCGGCGAGATCGGCGCGGGTGATCGACAGCCGGTGAAAGGCAGGGGACGGGGCGTGACGGACCGCTAAACCTAGACAAATATTAAGGAAAATGGAGCTTGGAGGTCGAGCTTGGAGAGGAGAAAGCTTAAGTAGTGTGGCTCGGGCATTCCATCGAACACCTCGTGTGCATAGGAGGTGAGCTAGAGCACCACAAAGCTCTCCCCTCTCCGGCCACGAAAAACAGAGCACTAGGAGTGCTCTGCTCGCGGGCGAGGGGTATATATAGGCAACTAATTGGTCCCGGTTGGCGACTTGAACCGGGACTAAAGGGCCGCCGTTGGTCCCGGTTCAAGCCACCAACCGGGACCAATGGTGGTGGGCCAGGCGAGGCCCATTGGTCCCGGTTCGTCCCACCAACCGGGACCAAAAGGTCCGGAGGAACCGGGACCAATGGCCCACGTGGCCCGGCCGGCCCCCTGGGCTCACGAACCGGGTCCAATGCCCCCATTGGTCCTGGTTCTGGATTGAACTGGGACTAATGGGCTGGACCGGCCTGGACCATTGGCCCCTTTTCTACTAGTGCAGCTACATCTTCGCACAAAAAGGAAGTGCGTCCGGGCAAAAAAACTATTCGCCCCTCTGACTGCTGGGACCCACCAGGTACATTTTCGCACGCAAGGAAGTGCCTAACAGTCGGGACCCACCTGGTCGAAGCGTACGTAGCATTGTCATTCTAGTCGCGAATGTGTACGTACATACTGGTCGTTGTAGAGGCGCGCACGTGTCGTAGTAGAGGCGCCGCGTAGCATGTACTGCGTCGTCTGACGGGGTGCAAAAAAGAAAATACGGCCACGTACGTACATACGGGCAGGGTCTCGAACGCCTACTCACGCATACGTACGATGAAGGCTCGTGTACATGGCTGGGTCGGAACGGAGAAACAACATCGTCGTCGTGTTCATGGGGAGGCAACGGAATGCGTCGTGTTCATGGGGAGGCAACGGAATGCGTCGTGTTCATCGGGAGGCAACGGAACGCGTGGGAGCCAACCGGCTTGGGCCGGAACAGGCGATGGAAGCGAGGCTGGCGTACGCGAAACGGAGAAGCGGCCTTGTGTTCGACCGGCCACGCGTTCAAAAGCGGGGTCCTGTTGATCGGGAGGAGTGCGGTGTACCGCCAAAGCGGAGGATACGGACCTCCTACGGTCGAAACGGGGTCCTGTTGATCGGGAGGGTCTGGCGTGCCGCAAAAGCGGAGGAAACGGACCTCCCTACGGTCAAAGCAGGGGTCCTGTTGATCGGGAGGGGTGTGGTGTACCGCAAAACGGACGAAACGGACCTCCTAAGGTCGAAACGGGGGTCCTGTTCATCGGGAGGGGTGTGGCGTACCGCAAAACGGGACTCCACGGGATACTGTTCATCTCCATCGTCGACCTCCTCTAGCCTCCACACGGGCTACCGTCGACCTCCTCCAGCCTCCACGGGCTCCTGTTCATCCAGCCTCCACCGCTCGCTACTCCACCGGCTACTGTTCAACCACCCCTCCACCGTCTACTGTTCATCCAGCCCTCCACACCACGGGGTCTTGTTCAACCATCCCTCCACGGGCACCCCTCCATCGTCTACTGTTCATCCAGCCATCCACACCACTGGGTCCTGTTCATCCAGAGGGAAGCGCCACCGCTCCTTTGTTCATCCACCCCCCCATAACACTCACTGTTCATCCCAGGCAGCATCGACCGGCTTGATTAGCAGCGATGAGAAGGAACCGCTCGATCGGGTTCGATTAACGACCATCGATCGCTTCGCTCGGGTTCGATGAACGCGTAGCCTGCGGTCTGTCGCCGGGTTCGATTAGAGCCCAATGCCTCGCCGGGTTCGATTAGAGCCAACGCCTACGCACACACGCAGCATTACATGTACGAGAAAGCAGCGCGCATCGCTCGGCCCTCGACCTCCCACCGTAACCGGGAACTCCCCAAAATTTTCCTCCCCCTCGCTTCTACCACGGTTTTTTCCGTCATGGATGGCCCAAAGAATGTCATGCAGCTGCGTCTCCAGCCCGCCCAGGACGAAAAGCCCATTTTCTGTCATGATTTTTTGTCATAGAAGTAGGAGCCCACCACATCTATGATGATACCAGGTTTTGTCACAATTATCGTCATAGAAGTGTCATATGTATGACAGAAAAAATTCGTTCGGCCCAAAATGTCACGGATGTGTATTTTTTTTTGTAGTGTTGTTGGCCAAGTGAGGGAGTAGGCACAGCTGGCATCGAGGCCGCACCACCAGAAAGTGGTGCAAGCATCATGGTTAGTGTGGGTATCCTCATTTGGACCAAGGCCTCAAGAGAGGCATCATGCTACTCCTTTTGCTTAGAAAGAGCTCGTTCCAGATCCTCTGAAGTGAAGGACTTGGCTTCCGTGGAAGCCGCGCCCGTATTCTTCGGATCTGCAACAAGGGGAGTCCCATTGTCACATCCCTAGTTCTGGTATGCTCTAGGCTAGCCCTTCATGTGTGCATCATGTTTAAATTTCTCAGAAAATTGAAATGGGGATTGCCTAAACCCTAGCATCAAAGGAATCCGCTAGGTTCAACTAAAATATTCTCAGTGTTTCCAAATGGCTTTTAAAAATGTTCATCATTTCTGGAAAACGCTGGAAACAATAACCAGAGGTGTTTCACATTTTTCTATGACATATTTGGGCTTTGAACTAAATCACACAGTATTTGCATTTGGGCATTTAAATGTTATTAAATATTTTAAATGCTCAAATAATCATAAACTAAAATGTTTACTGTTGTATATATTCTAAACAGTAGCCATGATTAGTTTCATGATTTTTGGAAATGCCCTGGCATTTTTAATAAAGCCCAGAACAAAACAACTAAACAGAAAAACAGAAATAGAAAGAGCAGGAACCATACCTTGACCCACTTACACAGCGCCTCTTGGTTCGCCCAAGACAGCCCAGCCCATTGGCCCCATTACCAGTCATCTCCCACCTCTGCCAGAAGGCAGAGGCGAGGCGTGGCGCGCGCCCGAGAGCGCCGACCACCTCCTTCTTCCCGCCGCCTCCCCGACGTCGCTTTGGACGCCACGCACCCCCCTGGCCCTCTCCTTCTCTCTCCTGTGGCGATTTCCCTCTCTG
Source organism: Aegilops bicornis (assembly GCA_021605145.1). Classification (NCBI taxonomy): domain Eukaryota; kingdom Viridiplantae; phylum Streptophyta; class Magnoliopsida; order Poales; family Poaceae; genus Aegilops; species Aegilops bicornis. The sequence goes on along the minus strand of CM038670.1, from coordinate 638,170,738 downwards.
TCCCTCTCTCCCATGACCGTCCATGGCGCCGAGAACACCGACGAAGCTCCACCACGGCCACAGCCACTCCCTCGCTCCCTCCCGCATCCCCGAAGCTCCGCCACGACCCGTGGAGCTACACACCCGACCTTGCGACGGAGGAGGCCCAGTCAGCGGAGCATCGTCGTCTTCATCTCTGGTGCTCGGAGATCGACTCTGTCGATTCGCCGACGCAGAAGCTTCCCCGAGCCGCTGAGCTGCTACTCCAACCCCTGTGAGCTCCTGCTTCGTCTTGCCCTCCGGTACTCCTCCCGCCCGTCCTCTAGGCCGCACACCCGTCGTGCCCGTGAGCTCCTCGTCGCCGCGTTTGTCGTTGCCGTCAATTGAGCTCGCGTCCGTCGCACCTGAGAACATAGGCGTGCTCAGTGCCTTCCTAGCAAGCCGCAGACCACACCATCTCGATCTGAGACGCGCTGTAGCGCCTAACCCGCTGATGCCCGATGCTCCAGCCGCCGCATGCCTCACCGCCGGCGCGACTTCCGGCCACTTCAGGTCGCACCGTTTGCACTGTTGGATGTGCGCGAGCGCCTGGAACCCACAGAGCCTCTCCACGCGGTGTTTGGTTACCGGGAGAGCTAACCCAAGCCCTCCGCCGCGCCTGTTGCCAGCAGCGACGAGCCGCCGGCTGGTTAGGCCTTGTTGACCAGGGGTTTGACCTCCCCTGGGTTGCTGACAAGTGGGCCCTGGCCCAGCAAATCCTAGATTAGTTTTTTAAGTTTAATTAACCCAATTGACATTTTTAGTTAGTAGTAGTTTAACATTAAATAATTTAGGTTAGTTAGTTAGTCACTGACCAGTGGACCCCACTGGTCAGGTTTGACGTGGACTGAGTCAATTAACCTGCTGACGTCACCCTGACGCAATGCTGACGCAGTATTTGATTTCTGGATTTAAAATAATTCAGGAACTCTAGAAAATAGTATAAACTTCTAAAATTCATATAAATTCAACCGTAACTCAGAATGAAATAATTTATATATGAAAAATGATCAGAAAAGTCCAATCTATCCATCTGTACCTTTTCCATGCATGTTTGATCATGTTAACTTCACTTTTTAGGATGAAACATGAATAGGGCAACTTTGATAATAGTTTTGGTGTTGGGATTTGATGTAGTTTTGAATCCCACATCAATCAAAATGACTTGCTGTTGCATTAGCCCAAATCACAACATATTACCATATCACATTCATGCATCATATTGTTGCATTGCATTGATTGCGTTCTTCCTTGTTTGCCGGTAATTGTTCCCTCTCGATAGACGTGTTCCGGCGATGAGTTCGATGACACCGATGAAGAGCTATACCATCTTCATAAGTGCCAGGCAAGCAAAACCCCCTTGTTCATTCCGATACAATCCCACTCTCTCGCTCCTGCTCTCTTTTACTGCATTAGGACAACAACGATTCAACTGTTACATGCTGCGGTAGTTGAACCCCTTTCCTCTTCATGACCTGTCATTGCCACAGTAAATAGATGAAACCTACTAGCATGAGTAGGAGTTGTTTGAACCCTGATGTGCCTACTCATTCATGCTTGTTTGTCATGCCTGCTATTGCTTAGACTTGTGATAGGTCTGATTCATCAGGGATGAATTGGAGGTGTGTGAACATGTCCTACTGTGTGTGAGCTAAGTGTGTGAACACGATTTGGTAAAGGTAGCGGTGAGAGGCCATGTAGGAGTACATGGTGGGTTGTCTCATTGAAGCTGTCCTCGTGAACCGAGTTACGTGTTTGTGATCCATGAATAGTTACTACCATGCATTGGAATGCTTAAGTGCCCCTCTTGACTTATTAATCAACCTGATCTCTGTCCAGGAGTTGCAACTAGTTTCTGGTATTTGTAGGTAGTGTTAGTAGTCTACCAAGTGGCACCCGGTACAGGTGGGCTTGGGACAGACTAGGCACAGTGGCACGGTGTACCAAGTGGCACCCGGATGGTGGGCTTGGGAACCCTGCTCACATCATTTGGGGCCGTGAGCGACACCCCGGCCGGATCTCCTTGCGGATGGAACCTGAATAGGCGATAAACCTGGACGAGAGAATTGTGTGGTTAGTTAGGTCATGGCCGACACCCTCACTGGGTTTCTGCTTGAAGGTTGCCGAGTACATGTCGTGTAAACGGCGATAAGTGGTGAGAGCGTGTGTGAAGAAGTACACCCCTGCAAGGTTAACATTATCTATTTGAATAGCCGTGTCCGCGGAAAAGGACTTCTGGGTTGCCTGTACAGTTTATAGACAAGTGAAAGTGGATACTCTAAAATGTGCAAGATAAGCGTGAGTGCTATGGATGGCGTTCTCGTAGGGAGACGGGATCGGATCCATAGTGGTGTATTGATTGGTGAATATGTGGACTCGTGTGCGCCATCTCAAAAGAGTTACTTGCGATTAATGAGTTCAGGATAGCCACTGAGTCAAAGCTGGCTTGCTGCAGTCAAACTCCACCACCCCCTTTGTTGATACTGATGCATATGTAGATAGTTCTGATGTAAGTCTTGTTGGGTACATTTGTGCTCACGTTTGCTTAATTTATGTTTTGCAGAGAGACTCCAGTCTCGCTAGTAGTTCCACGTGGACTTCGACGTTTAGCTTGATACCTCAGCTACGATCTTGTGCCCTCGGCAGGATATGGTAGATAGTCAGGCTTCTCAGCCTTTTTCATTTGTAGATGTCTGTACTCAGACATGATAAGCTTCCTCATGTGTTTTGACTTGTATGCTCTGAATGTTGGGTCATGAGACCCATGTTTGTAATACTTGGCTCCTCGGAGCCTAATGAATAAATACTCTGAGTCGTAGAGTCTTGTTGTGATGCCATGTTGTATTTGCACATATCAAGCATATTGTGTGTATGATTGAAATGCTTGGTATGTGTGGGATCCGACAACCTAGTTGTTTATCCTTGGTAGCCTCTCTTATGGGGAAATGTAGTCTTGTGCTTCCATGAGCCATAGTAGTCCGCTTCTGCCCGGTTCACCGGAGTCCTGCTAGCCCAAAGACTACTGCTCCGGAACACCGACCGGCGGCATGTGATTCACTTCGTTCATGTGTCATCGTCCTTCGGGAAATGTCACGCGGTGACATCCGAGTCCCCGCTTAGCCTGCTACAGCCCGGGTTCCCTGAGTCCTGTTAGCCCGGTTACAGCCGGATTCGCAGCGCGACCGACATGCTTGATGTTGATTCATGTATGCCTGTCCCCATAAGTTAGTGCCACTTTGGGTTCACGACTAGTCATGTCGGCCCGGATTCTCTGTCATATGGATGCTAGCGACACTATCATATACGTGAGCCAAAAGGCGCAAAGGGTCCCGGGCCATGGTAAGGCGACACCCGTGGGAATACCGTGCATGAGGCCGCAAAGTGATATGAGGTGTTACAGGCTAGATCGGTGTGAGTTAGAATCGGGGTCCTGACACCCATCGGGGTTCATCTCGCTCTAGGGCGGTTCAGCCACAAGAATAGAGCACGAGGATCTGATACCAATTGAAAGGATCCAGATGGACCTAGAGGGGGGGTGAATAGGTACAATTACAAATTTTAATTGTTACTTAGCAATGTTAGGCAATAAAGCGGAAAATGAAAGTGAGCCTAACAATTGCAAAGTATAATGCTAGGAGCTAAGCAAGATAAACAAGTAACACCAATAGGTGTATAAGCAAGCACAATATGATATAGGTATGTGCAAAGAGACAAGTAACCACAAGTAGAGAGTTAGGGTTAGGGATAATCGCAACTCCGGGAGATGAGGATGTATGCCGATGTGCACTTCCTTGGAGGGAAGCTACGTCACTGTTAGAGAGGTGGATGTTACAACGAAGGCACACCAACGCCATGAAGGCTCACCCTATTCTCCCTTTGAGACAACACCACGATGGCGTTTCTCAACCACTAGTGGTAGACCTTGGGGTGGTCTCCAAAGCCTCACAAAATTTTCTGAGGGTAATCACAATGGTCGATTCCTCTCCGAAAGACTCCTACCGCCTAGGAATCTCCAACCTCCAAGAGTAACAAGAACGATGGGGAAAAGCTCAAGACTTGCTCAAATCACGAATTCCTTGGGTTCAAAGAAGGGGAAGGAGTGGATCTATCACTTGGTCGGACAACTTCTCTCAAATGCTCTCAAATCCCTTAGGGATCTAAGATTTGGTGTGGAAGAGTGAGAGAGAGAGAGAGTGAAATGTGTTCTAGGGCTTGATCAAAGTGAATGGTCAACCCTCTCCCGTGGGGGAGAAGGGCTATATATAGTGTGAGCACAAATGTGGCCGTTGTAGCACAAGTGAACGGGCAGGCCGGACATCCAGGCAAGGTGGCCGGACATCCGGGCTGACGAGGCACTTGAAGAACAGAGGAGAAGCAGAGGTAAAAATAGAGGGGTCGGACATTCGGGGGCCAAGCCCGGACATCCGGCAAATCAAGAAACCCCGGACATCCGGCACATGGGCGAACATCCGACAAGTTCACCAAGATGAAGATGCCCTCTGGATAGCATAAGCCGGACATCCGGCAAGTAAGCTCGGAAATCCGGGGTGCAAGGGGAGGCCGGACATCCGGCATAGATGGCTGGACATCCCGCAAGCAGCACCAGCACAAAGTGCTCTCTGGATAGCTAGGCCCAGATATCCAGCGAGCAGGCCAGATGTCTGGCGTGAGGCCCGGACATCCGGCTTGAGGCCCCGACATCCGGCAGGCCAGAGACAAAAACATGTCAGAGAATATAAAGATGGAGCATGTGCATTTTTGGGAAGGAGGTTTGTGGCAAGAGCAAGTCTTTAACTAACCCTATCGATCCCCTGTTAATAGTGTGGGATCCTATACTCAAGAAAACAAATATGTAATCATTTTGATAATTTACTTCATCCTTTAGTAAAAACACTTCGTATGCTCTTGATCCACACACCTTGATGAACCGGGGACTAACACCTGAGATTTACTTGACAAACATAGTTAGTCCCCTACATGTATATTGTCATCAACATCAAAACATGATGTAAGGGCATGATTGCACTTTCACCGTTAGTATTGTCGCTGCTACTATTTTTCACTTTCTTCCGAGTGGAAACACATCTCCTACATTTTTCACTTCCTCTCATTAACACAACCAAACTGATTACATTTCTTACATAGCACCCACACACACAGCCGAGCCACAAGCTGGCCCTAATATTCTGCCACTCACGCACTATAACCTAGGCCACTAACACATTACTCTTTTTTTGCGGGTGAACACTAACACATTACTCGGTCAACACATGCACATACTAACCAACTAATCATTGTTTAATTACTCGGTCACCTAGGAGGTAAAGTACGTACTTATGTTCTTCCGTTTTAGCTTGAATCACATACGTCTTTTATTCTATTGCTTTATCATTGTCAAAGACTAATAATTGATTACATTAAAATCTAGTAAATTGGGGATCGGTCATCCATATAATCTTCATCTAGTGGGGTTAAATTTTGGCCACATACTCCATAAGGGGCAAATAGGACTTTTCAGATGTCATTTAACACTGTTAAGGCTTAAAAAGGACGGAATTGTCGTAAAGATAATAAAATTTAGACACGGTGTTAGATAGGGAAGAAAGAAATTTCCAGTGTCAATAGGGAAACAATATTTAAAACAGTGTTATATAAGGAATTTTCTCTATTTTCATGGTTTGCTGAGACTTGTAATTTCAGTGAATAGACCATACCAAGACTTGTGCGGTTCATCTAAAACAGGATCTTAATCCATATTTTTTTATGATCACCATGCTCTCTAAATAATTTCTCAAGAAGAACAACACACCAACGTAGTGACACAGATAAAACAATATCCAACATACCCGTGTAGTAACATGCATAAAAGCAATATGTAACACTACTGCGACAAACTCTTGGCATGCACTATCCATAATCACTTTTAACTTTAGTTCCTTTAGACAATTCTTTTTCTGAAGTGCTACAGGTAGATCAAGTTAAATACTATGGAGTTGGTATATCAGTTAATAGTTTCTTTAGAAATTTTTCTCTCGGCACATAAGTTCTTGATACGTCCATTTTGCATCATACTTTTATATCGATATTTATTGCATTATGGGCTGTTATTACACGTTATGTCACAATACTTATGCCTATTCTCTCTTATTTTAAAAGGTTTACATGAAGAGGGAGAATGCCGGCAAATTTGGAATTACAATTTGGAAAAGGAGCAAATATTAGAGACCTATTCGCACAGCTCAAAAGTCCCTAAACTTCACGGAAGTTATTTTTGGAATTAATAAAAATCTTGTGAAAGAATCCACCAGAGGGGGCCCACACCCTGGCCACGAGGGTGGGGGCGCGCCCTACCCCCTGGGCGCGCCCCTGCCTCGTGGGCCCCCTGGCAGGCCTCCGATGCCCATCTTCTGTTGTATGAAGTCTTTCTTCTGAGAAAAAATCAGAAGCAAGCTTTCGGGAAGAAACTCCGCCGCCACGAGGCGGAACCTTGGCGGAACCAATCTAGGGCTCCGGCAGAGCTGTTCTGCTGGGAAAACTTCCCTTTGTGAGGGGGAAATCATCGCCATCGTCATCACCAACGGTCCTCTCATCGGGAGGGGGTCGATCTCCATCAACATCTTCACCAGCACCATCTCCTCTCAAACCCTAGTTCATCTCTTGTATCCAATCTTTGTCCCAAAGCCTCATATTGGTACCTGTGGGTTGCTAGTAGTGTTGATTACTCCTTCTTGTTGATGCTAGTTGGTTTATTTGGTGGAAGATCATATGTTCAGATCCATTATGCATATTAATACTCCTCTGATTATGAATATGAATATGATTTCTGAGTAGTTACGTTTGTTCCTGAGGACATGGGAGAAGTCTTGCTATAAGTAGTCATGTGAATTTGCTATTCGTTCGATATTTTGATGAGATGTATATTGTCTTTCCTCTAGTGGTGTCATGTGAACGTTGACTACATGAAACTTCACCATAGTTTGGACCTAGAGGAAGGCATTGGTAAGTAATAAGTTGATGATGGGTTGCTAGAATGACAGAAGCTTAAACCCTAGTTTATGAGTTGCTTCGTAAGTGAAAGTGCGTTATATCGACTAGAGGGGGGGGTGAATAGGCGATTTTTATGAATTCTTCACTGAGGAATTTGCCGGTGAGGAAATTCCTTAGCGAAGAACTACTTGCAGCGGAATAAGTACTCAGAAGTAAGCATAACAGATTACAAGCATAGTCATCATGATGAAATGAAGACAATCACAGAGTACGTAAAGCGTAATCACAGGATAACACAGATGAAGACAAACAGATCAAGAAATTGAGCTGAGGAAATTGAGAAAGTCTTGATCAAAGTCTTCAAACACAGATATGAACAAATACTCAACACAAGAATGAGGAAATGAAAGGGTTGAGGAAATAGAACCAGTTAGGTTGGTGAAGACAATGATTTGGTAGACCAGTTCCAACTGCTGTCTCGGTTATGCGTCTGGTTGGAGCGGGTGAGTATTTAAACTCGAGGACACACAGTCCTGGACACCCGATCCTTGAAAGCACGCAGCTCCGGACACCAAGTCCTCACCGTATTCTCCTTGAACTAAGGTCACACAGACCTCATCCAATCACTCGTGGTAAGTCTTGAGCGACTTCCAAACCTTCACAGACTTGGTCACTCGGCGATGCACAATTCCTCTTGGATGCTCTAGACCATGACGCCTAACCGTCTGGAAGAAGCACCGCCTTCAAAGGTAACAAGCGTCGGATCCACGCAGATCAATTTCTTCATGATGCTCAATCACTTTGGGTTTGTTGGGGTTTGGTTTTGGGTTTTCCTCACTTTTGGGTTTTTCCTCACTTGATGATTTTCTCTCAAAGTCCTCGGAGGATGGGTTGCTCTCAAATGACAAGTGTCAAGTTCTCTCGGAGCAGCCAACCAGCTAGTGGTTGTAGGGGGCGGCTATTTATAGCCTAGGGAGCAGCCCGACATGATAAGACATAAATGCCCTTCAATGATATGACCGTTAGGTGGATAAGATATTTTGGGACAGTGGCGCCAAGAAGATAAAGAACGGTCGGAAATTTGACTCTCAAATTCCTCGGGGCTATCATGTTCCTCATTGTGTAGGCAATTACGCCTTTGGCGAATTCCTAACTCCTCGATCGAACAAATTCCTCGGCTGACCGGAAGAGCTTCGTCTACATCGATTTAAATTGACTGAATCTGTATGAGATTTCCAAAAGCTTCACTCGAAGAGATTGGTAGGTGTAGGATTTTGAGTTGAGCATCAAATGGAAATTTTTCCTTAGTATTTCCTCGACCCCCTTTAACAAAGACGGTGTTTCCTATGACTCAAGAAAGAGAAAATGAAACTACGAAAACAAAAGTCTTCACGCTTCATGTTCCTCAAATGAATACCAAGTCTTCAAGGTCACACCAATTTCTTCACTTTCAAAGTCTTGAAAGTCTTCAATATCAAAGTCTTGGATGAAGAACTTCATTTTTAGGGTCGACTTTCTCAGAAATATCAAACTCCTCATAGACTTATAGACCTGTGTACACTCACAACGCATTAGTTACTTAACCTATAAGTCTTCAATACACCAAAATCACTAAGGGGCACTAGATGCACTTACAATCTCCCCTTTTGGTGATTGATGACAATATGGGTTAAGTTTTCAACGGGGATAAACATATGAATTGTAAATACTGATAATGAGGAATTTGATTGCAAGATATAGAAGAACTCCCCTGAAGATGTGCATAGTGAGGAATTTGCTTTTGAGGCAATGCACATTTGAAGAATTGAATCATGGAGATCTCCCCCTATATCTTGTAATTCATACACGCACTTAACATATAATATGTAGAATTTGAAATGCATGATGAAATATGGTGCTTGATGTTATGCAAAGTAACGCATCAAGAATATCAGAGCTCAAATCGATTTGCTATGAAGATTTTCAAGGAGCTCACGAGAATCGTAACATAGAGCAAGAGCATAATGCATCAAAAGTATCAAAGCACCATCGGGTTTAATATTACAACTCGATCCAATAAAAGGTTTCGTAAGAACGAGAGTTGTAACTTAATAAAATACGGTATATAGACAAAAACTAGACCCGCTTGAAGACTAACTCAAATTTCTCCCCTTTGTCATCGAATGACCAAAAGGATCGGCGAGGACTAACGCTCTTGAAGAATATCAAGTTGAAGACGGAGCGCCAAAGATTGTCGGGGTTGTTTGTTGAAGTAGGACCAGCCGGTGTCTTCCAAGTCTTCATTTTCATCGATGTCGCGAGATGAAGAATAGGAGCTGGCCACCAAGGAAGGAACTTTGACCTTCTTGAATTTCTTCGAGGAGGTGCAGACCAGTCAAATTCTTCCTTGAGACCCATTGAAGTCAGTTCTTCTTCACTTTGTAGACATGTGAAAGAACAGCCAGTGCGCTTGAAGGTTTCATGAAGGTAGTAGTGGTTTTCTTCACCGCATTGTGTGTAGAGGTCATGTTGTGAAGAATTGAACCAAACCGACGCTTGACCCATTTATGATTACGATCAACCTTCCGATGAAGACCGAGGAGTAACTCACGATCGATCATCACCACAGGTGCGATAGCTTGAGGATTTTGCTTGGTGAGGTATTTGCGGTGAGTCATGTGTGGCGTAGTCATCATTGGTGGAGTAGGATGCTGCTTTGAAACTATCCATCCAATGGACGAATGCCTTCATCGATCACAAGTGGCCTTGCCCTTGTCATCACCGAGGTAATTGTCCGTTTGAGGACTTCAATCGAGGGCAAGTAGCTTCAAAGTGGTTCAAAGTATCGACTTTTTAATTGAGTGAAGACCTTGTCTGATGAATCTCATAATCCAAGGCGCATAAGGCTTCAGCTCAAATGGTGACATAGCAATGTTTGCCGAGTCCTCATGAAGAAATCATGGAAGTTGACGGAACGCCATGGATGATGTTGAAAAGCATATTCTTCATGATGCCAACGACTTCTTCATCATTCGAGTCGTGACCTTTGATTGGACTCATTGTCTTCGCTGAATACGATAGACTGTCCGAGGCACATATAATAATTCCTTGACGAGGAATTTGGTTCTTGGGGCCTGCCTTGGCTTCAAAGGCTTCATCGGACTTGCATATAGTGATTTGTAAGTTACGGTTCGTCATAGATACGACGTGCACCATCAAGTGGAGGATCGAGTGGTAGGGCACGAAGCAATTCAGATTCTTTGGTGCCTTGTAGTGAGTATTTTTGGTCATCCAATCTAAGACCCATGAGTTCACGTCTTGGCGTCTCCGGTGATGTGCGGTGTTGCATAAAAGCGAAGAATTAGCTCTTCATTCCAGTCCACGAGATATCGGTCAGAAATTTAGAAGTCTGCGTCGTGAAGAACACCGAGGACTGGCTCAAAGCTGGCGGTGACTCCATATCCACATGAGGAATATGAGCATGATCGAAGATTTTATCCTTGTCAAGAGCACCGAGGAATAGAAGTTGGCTTGGCTGGCAGTCCGTGCGCCTCTTCCTAATGCGGCGTAATCATAAGGATTATATTCGATGAAGAATACGTGCTCGGCAAAGAAATCTTCAGCCTTGAACTTTTGCTTGGTTGAGAACGGATTCTTTTGCTTGGGCAGAGGGTGTCGGTGAGTTGCATCACCACCTCGTGAATCGTAATTTCAGGTTCTTCAGTGAGGAATTTCTTGTTCCTCAACAAAAGTGCGATCCCGAGGATTAGCGGCAGCAGTTTCATCGGCACTAGTGGCTGGAATTTCTTCATGCACGGAACCCGGTGGGTTGATTTTCTTGAGTCGATTCGGACTGTTTGCGGGACCGAGGAATCTGTTGGAGGCGGGGTGAAGAGAGGAGTATTGGGATGCTGACTTTCCCAAAAGTCATCATTGATCATTGGTGTGGTGCATCCAATATCCACATCTTCATCTTCAATTTCCTCAGCACCAGCCTGAGGAATTTCATAGTCTGATGAGGGAATAACTGGGGTTGAAGGGATGGCATCCACGTCAATTTCTTCATCAAGCTGCTCTGACGAAGCAGCAGACTGATGTTCTTCATCGGATCCGATTGGGATCTCATAGTCTTCTCCAAAAGGAACAACTTCCTTTGATGGTATGGAGGAAATTGGAACAGCATCAATTGGATTTTCGAATGAGCTGGTCATTGGCTTCATTTTCTTCACACGGTGAAGAATCTGACGCGGTGATGCTTTCCTTTTCTTCACAGCAGCTCGTTTCTGCAGCCTTGGTTTTCTTCACATCGAGCGAGATGGAAGAATTGGAGTTGGAGTTGGCGCAGGAGGAGCCGAGGAATTTGGTTCAGTTTCTTGAGAGCAACCGATGCGGTTCCCTGTCTTGAGCAATTTCTTCAAGCGCACCACTAGTGGGTGCCACAGCAATTTCTTCGGTAGCCGGAATGGGATCATCAGCCCGAATCAACGCTTTCATCGGCCCTGAACGTCATCAGCCAGTCTGGCATTTTCTTCAAGAGGCTGAGCTGAGGCTCCAGCTGAGGACTTTCATGTTGCATTGGGACAGCAACATTTGTGAGTTTCTTCGTCGAGGTTGTGAATCGACCTTGGCTCCTTGCCAATCAAAGCATAGTATGAATCGAAGTTTTTGCCGAGGTTTTGAATTTCAGTCTGGACCGGAGAAGCTCCTCGGTGTCATCTTGACAACGTTTTTCTTCGTGAACTTCTCCTTCTGTATTGAGCCTTTTGAATTCCCTCGCCTTTTCATACTTCCATTTTTCTTCAGCTATGAAGTGAGTCAACATATGACTTTGTCCGGTGTCAAATGAAGGTCGTGCAGAGGGGTATTGGGATCATTGTGCCGTAGATCAATAAAGTCGAGGACTTTCTTCGTCCAATAAGCAAAGGGTACAGATGTACCTTTGGCTCTAGCGGCCCTTACTTGACGGTCTCTCGATGATTCCATGAAGTTCTTCATCGGATGCCTCATCATCGATGGCACATGGAATGCAACCATTTTCTTCTTTGGGCTAGGCCGAGGACCTCGTCCCAATTGTTGCTTTGGTCTTCAAATTTGAGTCGGACCGATTGAAGAAATGGGAGCTGCCGAGAACTTGCAGAGACGCCTGAGGCAATTGAAAATCTAGCAGTCCTTTGACATGTAGCTAGGTGCACAGGAACTGAAGGTTTTGACGGAGCTGTTGAGGACTTTGGTGGAGCAGCAGCAGTTTGAGGAATTTTCTTGGAAGGTGCTCTTTGAGGAACTTGGCCGTGAGGGCGCAGATGATGAAGCACTTGGCTTATGAGCAGGCTTCTTTTGCATTGATTTCCTCGGTTTGACCGAGACCTCGTGGCGATAGCAGTGGCAGAATCCTCATTGAATTTCTTCATCGCCTCCTTTGCTTGCTTTGCCAATTTTGCTTGGCGTTTAGCCCATTCATCGTGAAAGTCCTCACCTCGTTTGATGCTTGTGGGATCAGCTATTTGGCCAGTGCCAAAGGAGCTCTTGGGCATGGAGGATTAAGAGCGAATTTCTTCATGTACTTAGGAGTTACATATCTATATTCCCTCCATTCCCGTGCCCATCTCCGTTCAATCTTCTTAATACGCACCTTATGCGTTGATTTTTGCTTTCTTCATCCGGTGTGCGATGAGTCGCATATATTTCCTCGGGATTTCAAACGCAGTCATAACCTCGTGTTTCTTTCCTCCCTTCTGTGGCTTCTTACCATCTGCCATTTTCTTGATTGAGGAAATTGAACAATTGAGTTCTCTAAAGAAGTGTGCAGTTTTTCTTCGAGGAACGCTGCAAATGAGTTAAGTTGATGAGAACCTATGGATTCAGCAGCGGACATTTGTACCTGTGAACAGAGTATAGGTGCGAGGAATTTGGAGAGGTCATATGCGTTCTCAGAAGGTTTTTCAAAAAGAAACAAGTTTTGAAGATTTGACCAGATGAGCCTTGAAGAATTTTACTAAGCGTTCTTTGTCTTAGGTTCCAGAGTTGTATAGATCGAGGATCCACACAATTGAGGAATCTTGAAGAAAATCATCGCTTAGAGAAACGAGTCAAGAGATTTGAGGTGTTCATATGTGTGAAGACTTGAGGAATAAACACCTTTGAAGAATTTGAAGAAAATTTGAGAATCAAAGCGAGTAATAAAAGTAACTTTTAATTACCCGAAGTGAAGAACACGACGAACTGAGAAGAACAGTTGGGAAGTTCGTCCGTTCAGATCTTCCACACCCTAACTTGGCGGAGGATGACAGCTACGGCGACCTCGGAGTGAAGATTTCAATGATCGGCGCGAAATCGTCGGCGACGAGGTCAAGGCAGTGAAGCTTTTCCTCACCGGCGACGACGGAGTAGCGGCGGCGCTTAGGGTTTGAGGAGCTCGGCGGAGAGAGAGGTCGGCGAGTAAAAGAGTGAGGAAGGGAGAGGGATATTTATAGACGCGGTGAAAAAGCGGGTCGCCGAAGATTTAGGACGAACATGCCCTGACCATTTCCCTTCTCACGACATGTGTCACCCACGTCTTGTGTAGTGGAGACCGTGTACGATCGTGGGTGAATAAAGTAATGCATCGTGGGATGCGGAGCGGTTTGAGCGGCAAAAGCGAAGGTTTGGATAAGATTCGTTTTTAAAGTTCCGTTCGCAATTTCTTCAAATGTCAAGGACACAGTGAAGATTTTGAGCGAAGTTTCAAAGTAGAACGCACATGAAGAATTTGTGAATGGATTGGGTTGAGTATAGCATAGAGGGGAAGGGTCCGATCACATTCACTTAGCATAAAAGCGACTTGAGGAAATAGCCATAAGTGAATGCTGTAGAGGACATAAACCCATATATATATATATATATATATATATATATATATATAGCCAATGAAGAAAGACGACGGAAATAGTGAAGATTTTGCAAAGTTTAAGAATTTTAAAAACTGAAGAATTTCAAAAGCGAGGAAAAACTCAAATTGACGATTTCAACTTTGGTGGTGGCGTGACCCACCGTATAAGAATGATGATTTCAGACACCGCGTACAATTGCCGTGAGGGTTCTCGAGAATCAATTTCTTCATTAATTTCTTCACACTTAGAGTGTTATTCTTCATTGATTGAAGAAAAGCGTTTCTTCATGTGTTGCACATCTAAGTCATCAATTTTGCATAAGTGTTAGGATGTGTGTCCTTTTCAAAGAACATTCGAAGATTCTAAGATATTTAGCTCACACCGCAACTTGCTAAATTTCTTCTCATCCAAGGGCTTAGTGAAGATATCAGCTAGCTGTTCTTCGCCTTCACGTGCTCGATGGAGATGTCGCCCTTCAACACATGATCATGAAGAAAATGATGACGAATTTGAATGTGCTTAGTCTTGAGTGCTGAACTGGGTTGTGAGCAATCTTGATGGCACTCTCATTGTCACAATAGAGAGGCACATTCTTCACGTTGATGCCGTAGTCCTTGAGGGTTTGCTTTATCCATAGCAATTGAGCACAACACGAGCCAGCAGCAATGTATTCAGCTTCGAAGTGGACGGTGATACGCAGTTCTGTTTCTTCGAGGACCAACAGACCAAAGATCGTCCGAGGAAATGACAAGTACCAGATGTTGACTTGCGGTCCACACGATCACCAAGCATAGTCGAGTCGGAATATCCAATGAGATCAAAAGTAGAGCCCTTGGGGTACCATAATCCTAGGGTTGGTGTGTGAGCTAGATATCGAAGAATATGCTTCACAGCCTTATGGTGTGATTCCTTCGTGTAGCTTGAAATCGGGCACACATGCAAACACTAAGCATTATATCTGGCCTAGATGCACATAAGTACAATAAGGAACCAATCATGGAGCGGTATACCTTGTGATCAAAGTCAATACCATTTTCATCAGTGCATAGATGGCCATTTGTGGGCATAGGAATTTTGACACCTTTGCAGTCTTGCATGCCGAATTTCTTCAGGACATCTTTGAGGTATTTCTCCTGAGATATGAATATGCCATTGTGTTGTTGACGAATTTGAAGACCTAAGAAGAATTTCAACTCTCCCATCATAGACATTTGATATTCTTCACTCATCATGTAGGCAAATTCATCACTATAGCGTTGGTCAGTACAGCCAAAGATAATATCATCAACATATATTTGGCACACAAAAGTTCACCATCATAAGATTTAGTAAAGAGAGTAGGATCGAGTGAACCAGGTGTGAAGCCATTCTTCACGAAGAATTCCTTCAATGTATCATACCACGCCTTGAGGGGCTTGCTTGAGGCCATAGAGGGCCTTATTGAGTCTGAAGACTTTGTCGATTCTTTGGATCTTCAAAACCTGGGGGTTGAGCAACATATACTTCTTCCTCAAGCTTACCAATGAGGAATGCACTTTTCACATCCATTTGATATAAAGTGATATTGTGATGGTTAGCATAGGCGAGTAATATGCGAATAGACTCAAGTCTAGCGACAGGTGCAAAAGTTTCATCGAAGTCAATTCCTTCAACTTGCGTGTAGCCTTGAGCTACTAGTTGTGCCTTATTCCTCACCACAAGACCATTTTCATCTTGCTTGTTGCGATAGATCCACTTTGTGCCAATGATATTATGCTTGCGAGGATCTGGACGTTTGACCAGTTCCTGACATTGTTGAGCTCGAATCGATGTAATTCTTCTTGCATGGCCTGAATCCACTCCGGCTCCGAAATGCTTCATCTACCTTAGAGGGCTCTGTGATAGAGACAAAAGCATAGTGCCCACAAAAGTTAGATAAATGTGAAGCTTTTGAGCGTGTGAGAGGACTGGCGCTTCAATGTCATCGATGATCTTGTCAATTTGCACTTCTTTTGCAACGCGAGGATGAGCTGGTTGTCGTCGAGGAATTTGATCATTTTCCTCGGACCATTTTCTTCACATTATCTTCGGTGCATCAGCTCGGCGTTCTTCACGTCTGTGAATGAATTCTTCAGCAGTTTCTTGATGGGAATGACATCCTCGGTTGCCTTGAACCTGATAGAATCCTCGGTGCTGGTTTGTCTAACACAGAAGGTAGGTGCTCTCTTTGCGAGCCATTAGTTTCATCGAACCGCACATCTACAGTGTCAACAATCTTGTGAAGAGCGATGTTGAAGACTCTGTAGGTGTGCGCGTCCTTTCTGTCGTGGAATCGTCACGGCAGATGTCCTCATGAAAGGACTTAGTCGCAGGGCCATCGTACGGGTTAACCTAGAGGGGTTAAAGCGGACACAAAGACACGGGAGTTATACTAGTTCGCCCTTCGATGAAGGTAAAAGCCTACGTCTAGTTGTGATGGGATTGATGTGATTTGGCGCCTAGGGAGCAATAGCTTCGCCTCAGCCTCAAATTCTCATCCTTAACTCGCTGCCGGTCGTCCCCTTATATACACGGGTTGGCCTTGGCCGGTCTCTGAGAGTCCCGATCCGGCTCATACAAGTCTCCGGCTCGGTCTCTTCTCTCTTATCTTACAGCTCAAGTTACAAGACTAAGGCGGTTTACATGAATGGATCCTAATCCGCCTCACGGGCTTTGGGCCTCCTCCATGGGCCTGATCATGGATGAGGGTAACCCGGCCCCTTCAGGCGGTTTACACTCAGGAGTTATATCCCCAACATTAGGCCCCAGATTGACTTGAACCGGTTCATGTGAATCTTCAACATCTCCGTAAACCGCCATTTGCTTGAACCGCCGTGACGTCATCCTCCGACCACCGCAACAGGGCGCCTTGACGTCAGCTTTAATAAAGAAATCCAAACAGCAAGATTCCATTTTCATTTAATGCTATCCCAGAAATCGAGGCGACCGCTGCGCCGTCTCCCACTTTTGACTCCTCGATTCTCGCGCTTTGTTAACTGCCCCGGTCCCTTATAAATAGACCGGCAGGCCCTTTCTCTTCTTCTTCCGCTCTTCTTCTTCCTCGCGACGTTCTGGCTCTGAAGCTCCGCCGCCGCTGCCGACCTTCGACTGCCGCGTCAGCCCCAGGCCGTTACGCCATACTGGACCGGACGAAGCTCCTTAGCGCTCCTCCGCCCGCTCAGCGCGGGTAAAGGCTCTTCTTGAACCCTAGATCCGCATCCGAAGGTCCTGTTCCTTCCGTAGTTCATAGGTGTTCATCGTAGTGTCCTTATACCTGTCCTGTCAGAGCCGTATGACTCGGCCGTGGTACACATCTGTCTTGGCCGCCCACGCCATCAGTTTTACTCCTTGTTCATCTTTTATTTTGCCCAGATCTTCTTGTTTAGGACGCACGAACATTCCTGCCCTCTACGAGGCTTGCTAGGTCGCAAAGATTTTCTTCACTGAACCTTCGGTAGATCTAAATCACTTCCATTCGCGTGTGAACCCTGTTTCTGTCCATACTTAGTAAAGTTTTCAGGCCTGTCTCTTTTGGCGGTTTAACTTTTTTGATAACTAACCCGTCACTCCATTAGTCCTCAGTTAAACCGGAATCAGAAACTGGCTGCCGAATTGCCGGTTTAACATTTGTATAATGCGCCTGAATCGTTTAACGGTGAACCATTTTTCCCTTTCGCAGTCTTGACCTTCCGGAATGGCCCCGCACTGCAAAGCGCAATTGGGTCCGGTCTAAGGCCACCGAGACGCAGCTCAACGGATACGTCACCACCGGCGCTTTGGCCGCTAAAAACGTCCTCCACTGGCGGGTTCCGGATGGCGAATGCCCTCCCACTCCGCAAGAAGGAGAAGTAATTGTATTTGTGCAGCACTTAGATCGGGGATTCTGCCCACCCGGATCAAAATTCTTCCGGGATGTCCTTGCCAGTTTTAACTCCATCCACGGGACATAGGTCCCAACTCCGTGTCAAACATATGCAATTTTCAAGTGTTACGTGAAGTCTATCTTCAAGAAGAACCCTCTGTGGAGCTGTTCCGGACTTCTTTCACTTGAACCGTCAGACGGAATTTTCGGATGGTCCCAACACGTAGCTGGGCGGCGTTTCAATCCAGAAGAGGAAGGAAGCGGACTTTCCCCACGCCAAACACCACAGCCATCCAAAAGATTGGAACCAAACCTGGTTCTACTACCGAACACCGCTTCCCGCCAACGAGAATCCTTTGCCGGGTTACCGTCCTCACCGGCTCAGCAACAATCATCCGCTGCCTTCACGCTTAACCGCCGCGGAACGGAAGAACTTTGCACCTCAGATCATTAAACTCCGGGCTTTAATGGCCAATGGACTAACTGGTGTGGACCTTGTGCGATGCTGGGTTTCTTGGGGCATCTTGCCCTTAAGCCGCCGGCCCGGATTGATGCACGAGTATACTGGCAGCCTCAAAGACCCTCAAAGACGTCACGAATTACCAATAACTGAACTTGAGGTCACAGAGACTCTAAAGAGGATGCTTGACGAACCAATCTCCGTCTGCAAGCCTAACCGGGTTGGCTCCGCTTACGTTGCCAACCAACCGCCATGTAAGGCTACTGCTCACCGCTTTTGGGCCTTTAATACTTTGTTGATGTTCATTAATCCTTGTTACCTCGCAGCTAACAGCTCCTTCCGGAGGCGGACCAAACCGCCCGAGCTCACGTATAAAGTCCAAGGCTACCAAAAAGGCTGGCAAGAAAATCGCCAGTCTTCCGATCCGCCGGAAGATGAAGAATCCGAAGTCGAGGTAAAACTTGATATCCTTACGAGGGAGCCGCCAGAACCGCTCTCCACCTTGTGTTTCTTCTTATAGTTTGTCCCTTTTATTCTTCCCTTCTTGACAAATTTAATTCCCGGGATGATCTTTGAAGCCAGCCATGCCGACCATTTTGAGGTAATCCTTCTTTCTTCCGACCCGACCTCGTGCGGTTAAAAGAATTCGTCATATTGTTCGGAAAGTGAAAAATCTCATTCCTATGCTTATTTGAAGACACAAGAGGCTAAAGAGCGCCCAGACAGCCCGGCACAGGTCAACCGATTCTTTCCTCCGGTTTACGGATACACCAACCCGGAAGCGTCGCCCGTGAGGTGACTTGTTCTCCTGAAAACGTTATCCCTTAAAGGGTTTCTTCCGATATCCTCTCAATCCGTCGACCGAATTATCGTGCCTCTTCCAACTCCTCCGGCGGTTCATCAACCACGCAATCGCCTCCGCTTAAAGTTGCTGCGCAGGTAAGTATCATACCTCTGTCCCGCCAATTCGGTGTATAGTTGCGTTGGTCGATTTATCTTACTCTAATTCCGAACACTGCAGCACCAAGGCTCGCTTGAGTAAAAAAGCAAAAACTCTTGAGCCTACTGCAGATGCTGATCCGGCAAAGACCCCAGAGCAACGGGGAGAAAATCCTGAAGTCGCTAAGAATAGCTCTGGCGAGTTGTACCGAGATGATATTGCTGATCCGCCAAAAACTGAACCGGAGGCCCAAGTGGAAACCTCGCATCCTGCTCCACCGAGTCCGACCACAGAGCGGGTCGTAACTATTGAACTGCCGAGCCAGAGCGTGAAGGCACCAAGCCCAAAGAAGACCGCCGATCCGGCCAGCCCGGCCAAAAATGATGATGTTATTGTGGCCAGACGCGGCTACACCACCCTAGCCAACCGGTCGCTTTAGCAAAACATGCCGCCAAGGGAGAGTCTGCCACTATGAGCAAAGATAAGGGAAAACTGATCTGTCGACCATGACAATTTCTGCCCAAGAACTTCACTCTGGCTTTCTGAATTGTCTCTACACAAGCCGTGACCTTGAAGCCGGTCTAGTAAATCGCATGAAGGACCGCTATGAGGTAAGGATTTATGCCTGTCTTGTACCTTTGCTGCGTAGTAGCCCCCAAGGGTCGGTTCAACTTTAGCATAGTTAAACCGGGACTTAATTTCTGTATTCCATACCGAACTATGATCAACTAGCCATTAGCCCCCAAGTGCCAAGTTGAATACTTGTATTGAGCTTGGGACTTCATAATAACACAACTAACGTGCTCCCTTTGTTATCAGACTGAGATATACCAGCAAACCGTGCAACTCAAGGACCTTCGTGCCAACTTGGAAACTCAACAAGCAGAGACCACCAAGGCCAAGGACGAATTGAGAACTGCCTTGGCCACTATGGAACAGCTGAAGGAGGGATATATGTCCGAGCGGGCCAAATGGGACACCGAGAAAGCCGGTTTAACAAAACGGGCCGAAGATGCTGAATCAGCTCTTAAACCGGTGACCGAAGAGCTTACCACACTGAAGCGCCAAGTTCATGCCATGACCTCTGCCATCTTTGGTAAGAAAATTTGCACTGAATACACCTGCTTTGATGTTGCCGCCGGTTTAACTTGAGCTGTCTGAACCTGGTGCAGGCAAGCGTATTGCTCATTTGGGCTCTGACGTGCAGAAGAAGCTCAAGGCCACTTACACCCTGATCGAGCAGCTGTATACCGGCGCCCAGCGAGTCATATGCGCCACATCGTACGACAACACAGCGCCGTCCTTGATCAAAGACACACTGGACCGGCTGTCCATGATTCCGGCGCAGCTTGAAGAGTTGAAACGGTCCGCGGCCCGGCCGCACTCTCATCGCTTTGACTCGCGCCAAGGCGTGGATAGCGTACCTTGATCCGGCCGATATAGCCAAGGGTTTCCCAGCGCTCAAGAGAACGGTGAAGCCTTTGATAATGACGCTCAAACGAGTAACAAAGGAGATGCGTCATTTGGCGGTCAATCGGCAGCGAAGCCAACCTGGCGGTTTACCGCTCTTTTATGACGCAAACAACAAGCGGGTGGAGTTTGTCATTCCGTAAGTGCAGAGCCTTGTTCCTCCAATCCGTAAGCACACTTATGCCCCTGATGTTGATCCGGCTGAGCTTATAAGTGAAGAGGCTGTCTTTCAGGCCTTAACCCGGATTGACTGGTCTACCAACGACTTTCGGGCTTTGGGTGATGAAGAAGAAGAAGTTGAACCGACGCCAAACGCCCCCTCTTCCTCACATCAACCCGGCGAAGAAGCTTAATCCGTCGAGCCGGGTGATGCATCAGAAGCTGCGGGCCATAACGTCATGCGAACCACTGGGCCTTGGACGGCTTTGTAATAGAATAGCTAGCACTTTGTTCTTGAACATGTTTTTATACCCTCCGTCTGTAACTTTTGTGCAGCGGTGCTGATACTTTGGTTTGAAGTATTTGAAACCTTCAATGTATTTTGCCTGCAATCACAAATTCTTAAACCGCCACGGCGGCTTGCATCTCTAGCCGGTTTAGGACGCCTATATATTTACATAAGAAAGTATTGAGGTATATGATCGAAACCTTGTGATACTAAAAATACACCGCCATTGGGCATGCAGTTGGCCTAGCCAAACTTGGGGCGGAGGTTGTATAAACCACTACCGTCAAAGGAGAACAACTCCTATGTGTATAATACCGGTTTACCGTGTAAACCGTACCGGGTCATGGCAAGCCCCCTGTTACTCCATACTGGGAGTTTAACAGAAAAAATCAAACCGGAAAAATTGCCGGATTAAGAAGGCAAACAAAAGTCAAATAACTGGTATGCAAATCATATGGAAGCGAAGGCAATGATAAAAACCGTTTGCAAGAAGAGGCTTTATTGAGCCTGATCAGATGGCGTTACCATGGTCGGACAGGACCAAGCTCCCTATAAGGTGTAGCGATGGTTCAAGTCAGCCAGGTCCCCAACTGAAATCGTGGCATTATGCCGATCAAGTGGCATTGCAATGGTTCGGGTTCGACCAAGCCCCAAGTGATTCTATGGCCTTAGGCCGACCAAGAGGCGTGATCGGTTCAGACGTGACCATGTCCCTAAGTGATCTGGTGGCTTTCGCTTTGTCAAAAGGTGTTGCATTGGTTCGGACACGACCAAGCCCCCAAGTGACAAAAACTTATAAAAAGCAAGACCAAGGGTTAAACCGAAGGCTGCTTTACGACAACATCTCCATGTACCCAAACCGGACTTTTTACAGAAACAGATACCCCGCTTTAGCCGAGGATCCGGTTTATTGCCTTTATTCATAATATATACATTGTCTTAAAATGTACATAAGTGGAGCCGATGGCTCAGGTATAATAAGGCCGAAGATGAGCTATGTTCCATGGCCTGTTGGTCTCCTCCTCTGACGTGCGTGAGTCCTTTCGCTCTCGAACATCAATCAGATAGTATGACCCATTGTGCAGATTCTTGCTGACCACAAAAGGCCCTTCCCAAGGTGGGGATAGCTTGTGCATATCTTTCTGGTCTTGAATGAGCCGAAGCACCAAGTCTCCTTCACGAAGGTTCTGGTTTTAACCCGCCGACTGTGATACCGACGAAGATCCTGCTGGTAAACCGCCGAACGAGCAGCTGCCATATCTCGCTCTTCATCTAGTCGATCCAACGCGTCCTGCCGTGCAGCCTCGCTATCCGCCTCAACATAAGCTGCCACCCGAGGTGAGTCGTGACGGATATCGCTGGGCAGGACCGCCTCCGCTCCATAGACCATAAAGAACGGTGTGTATCCGATAGATCTGTTAGGGGTAGTATTGATGCTCCATATCACCGATGGAAGCTCTTCCACCCAACAACCCGGCGTCCTCTCTAAAGGGACCATAAGCCGGGTTTGATACCTTTCAAGATCTCTGATTAGCTCGTTCCGCTTGACCATTGGACTGCGGGTGGGCCATCAAGAAAGCGTCTGCCGGATGTGCTCTCGTTCACAAAACGCCTTCATGACTCCCTTGGACAAATTGGTGCCATTGTCCGTGATGATACCGTGTGGAAACCCAAACCGAAAATCACCTTTTGATGAACTGAACCGCCGTGGCCGCATCACACTTGCTAACGTGCTCGCCTCCACCCACTTTGTAAATTTGTCGACCGCCACCAACAGGTGGGTCTTCTTGTCCTTGGACCTTTTGAAAGGTCCGACCATATCCAGCCCCCAAGTCGCATAACGGCCAAGTAATTGGAATCATCCTCAATTCTTGGGCGGTACATGAGCACGTCTGGAAAACTTTTGGCAACCATCACATCGTCGGACCAGATCTTACGCATCGGCATGGGCAGTCAACCAATAGAAACCGTGGCGAACGCTTTGGCCACCAAGGACTTTGAACCGCGTGGTGACCACGGTCCCCTTCATGGATCTCTCGCAATATCTCACAACCCTCCTCAGGGGACACACAACGCTGAAACGCCACGACACCTTTGCAATGATGCAACTTCGCCATTAACAATGGTCATAGACTTAGACCGCCCGAACTATCTCGCCGGGCCAACGTCTCATCTTCCGCAACTCACCCCGGTTCATGTATGCCAAATAAGGGAGCGTCAATCCGGAATGACATGCAAGGCCGCCACCAACCGAGCCTCCGGATCAGGAATAGCCAAATCAACTTCATCAGAAGCTTAACCGGCGGATTGTGCAAGACATCAAGGAAAACGTTAGGCGGGACTGGTTTACGTTTAGAGCCCATCCGGCTTAAAGCATCACCGCTTCGTTCTTCCGACGATCCACATGGTCCACGATATCCTTTAAAGTACCCTGCGACAACATCCACCTCCCGACGGTATGCAGCCATGAGTGGATCTTTGGAATCCCAAGTACCTGATACCTGCTGGGCCACCAAGTCCGAGTCACCAAAGCATTTAACCCGGCTGAGATTCATTTCCTTAGCCATCCGGAGACCATGGAGTAAAGCTTCATACTCAGCTGCATTGTTAGTACAAGGGAACATTAAGCGGAGAACGAATGAGAACTTGTCACCTCGCTGGGAAGTTAATACGACTCCAGCCCCGAGCCTCCAATTGCTGGACCCATCAAAGTGGATGGTCCAAGAGGTATGATCCGCTTTTCTTCAGCGCTTGCAACTCCGGCCCAATCATTAATGAAATCCACAAGTGCTCGAGATTTGACTGCCGTCCGAGGCACATACCTTAAACCGTGCAGCCCCAGCTCTATAGCCCACTTAGCAATCCGCCAATCGCCTCCGGTTACAGATGATGTCACCCAAGGGAGCTGAACTGACCACCGTGATGGGGTGCCCCTGGAAATATTGCTTTAGCTTCCGACTTGCCATAAAGACCCCATATACCAGCTTCTGCCAATGTGGATATCTCTGCTTAGACTCAATGAGGACCTCGCTGATGTAATAAACCGGCCGTTGAACCGGATACTCCTTCCTCGCTTCCTTCCGCTCCACCACAATGGCCACGCTTAATCGCTTCGGCGTTAGCGACAACATATAACAGCAGCGGCTCTTTGTCAATGGGAGCGGCGAGAACCGCGGGTTAATGGCCAACTGTCGCTTCAAATCCTCCAATGCTTCATCAGCGGCTGAACTCCAGACAAACTGATCCGTCTTCTTCAGGATCTGGTACAAAGGAATGGCCTTCTCGCCTAGGCGGCTGATAAACCGGCTTAGCGCAGCAATCCGGCCTGCCACGCGCTGGACATCATTGATGCACTTTGGTTTAGCTAAGGAGGTGATAGCCGTAATTTTGTCCGGATTAGCTTCGATCCCCCTGTTGGACACGAGAAAGCCCAATAACTTGCCTGCCGGAACACCAAAGACGCACTTGGCCGGGTTGAGCATCATCTTGTACACACGCAAGTTGTCAAAAGTTTCCTTTAAATCCTCAATCAACATTTCCTTCTGCCTTGACTTCACCACGATGTCATCCACATAAGCGTGCACGTTACAACCGATCTGTTCGTGCAAGCAATTACGCATCTTATAGCCGATAAGTTGCTTGGGCGCTCTTGAGCCCGAAGGCATAGATACATAGCGAAGGCTCCAAAAGGGGTGATAAACGCCGTCTTCTCCTGGTCCTTGACCGCCATCTTAATCTGGTGATAACCAGAATACGCATCCAAAAAGCTCAAACGCTCACAACCCGCCGTAGCATCAATAATCTGGTCAATGAGGGGGAGGGCGAAAGGATCTGCTGGACAAGCTTTGTTAAGATCTGTGTAATCCACACACATGCGCCAAGTGCCATTCTTCTTAAGGACCAACACCGGATTAGCAAGCCACTCTGGATGAAAGACTTCAACGATAAACCCTGCTGCTAAGAGCCTAGCAACTTCCTCTCCAATGGCCTTGCGCCTTTCCTCATTAAACCGGCGAAGAAACTGCTTTACCGGTCTGTACTTGGGGTCAACATTAAGAGTGTGCTCAGCGAGTTCCCTCGGTACACCTAGCATGTCAGAAGGCTTCCATGCAAAAATGTCCCGATTCTCACGGATGAACTCGATGAGCGCACTTTCCTATTTAGGATCCAAGTTGGCACTGACGGTGAACTGCTTGGACGAATCGCCGGGCACAAAATCAACAAGTTTCGTCACAGCCGCCGATTTGAACTTCAAATCCGGATTGTGCTCTGTAGTTGGCTTCTTTAAAGGGGTCATATCCGCCGGGTCAACATTGTCTTTATAATACTTTAGCTCTTGATGGCACAAACCGACTCTGCATAAGCCGCATCACCTTCCTCGCACTCCAATGCAATCCGGCGGCTCCCATGAACCGTTATCGTCCCTTTGTGACCCGGCATTTTCAGCTGCAAATAAACATAACAGGGCCGCGCCATAAACTAAGCATAAGCCGGCCGCCCGAAGAGGGCGTGGTAAGGGCTTTGAATTTTCACCACCTCAAATATCAACGTTTCCGACCTGGAGTCATGTTCGTCCCCAAAGGCCACTTCCAGAGCTATCTTACCGATCGGGTATGCCGACTTGCCAGGCACCACGCCGTGAAACACTGTGCTGGACGGCCTAAGATGCCTATCCGTTAACCCCATACGCCGGAAGGTCTCGTAGTACGGGATGTTGATGCTGCTCCCTCCATCCATAAGCAGCTTGGTAAACTTGTATCCTCCTACCTGAGGCGCCACCACCAGGGCTAACTGACCCGGATTGTAAACCCGGGGAGGATGGTCTTCTCTGCTCCATACGATAGGTTGCTCTGACTAGTGCAGGTAATGCGGCGCAGCCGGTTCAACAACACTGATCGCCCGCTTCTGAAGTTTTCGGTCTCGTCTGTCCAAGCTGGTGGTAAAGACGTGGTACTGTCCACCGTTCAACTGCTTTGGGTTAATTTGGTAACCCGACTGCTGCTGTTGTTGATTGTAACCCCTTGGTTCTGATTGCTCGATTGTTCGATTACTCGATTGCCTTGCCCGCCAGATTACCACCGAACCTCGGGCCGGAATTTCCTCCACCGTAACCCGGGGCGGACCCTGAACCGCCACCGGGCCCTTGATCATACCGGAAAGAATTAGAGTTTTTGAACTCCTGCATAATATAACAATCCTTCCAAAGGTGGTTTGCCGGTGCCTCCTCGTCC
The DNA here is from genome assembly GCA_021605145.1 of Aegilops bicornis. Lineage (NCBI taxonomy): Eukaryota > Viridiplantae > Streptophyta > Magnoliopsida > Poales > Poaceae > Aegilops > Aegilops bicornis. The sequence goes on along the minus strand of CM038670.1, from coordinate 638,144,459 downwards.
CATGCTTCGGACAAGGTTGATTCAATATGTAATTCAGACGATCCGGATTGTGACCGCCCCGGTTTGATTGCTTACCCTTGCGCCGCTGGCCCTTGTCTTGCGTGTTGGTGTTGGCTACAAAGCCCATGTTACCGTTTGCTTTACGCTTGTTTCCTCCATTGCACGCCGAACGATGCTCTTGGCCTCTGGAGTTGCTGTTCTGCTTTCCCTTCCCACTTCGTCATCCTCGGACTCGGGATCCTTGGTACTATCGTAATCAGCATACTTTACCAAAACGCCCATTAGAGTGCCCATGTCATTGCAAAACGCTTCATGCGACCCAGCTTCAATTTCAACGGTTCAAACCGCAATTGGCTTCAAGGTTAAGATCGCGGAATCAGGGTTGATCCGGTCTGAAGAATGTAAAACTTCCGAAACGCAGCGCACCCAATGGGTTGTGGATTCTCCCTCCGCTTGGACACAAGCCGCTAAATCCACCACAGACATGGGCTGCTTACAGGTGTCTTTGAAATTTTGAATGAACCGGGTCCGCAACTGGGTCCATGAACTGATCGAATTAGGCGGCAAGTTCTTCAACCAGGTCCGGGCCGTACCTTCCAACATCATTGTGAAATACTTTGCACACGCAGCTTCACCCACATCCAGCATCTCCATGGCCATCTCATAGCTTTCTATCCATGCTTCTAGAGCCAAATCAGCAGTATAATTCGGCACCTTGCGTGGTCCTTTGAAGTCCTTGGGCAAACGCACGTTGCGTAAAGCAGGGACGAGGCAAGGCACCCCCAAAGAACCAGACGTGACCCCTGGTTCGAAAATGGTCGGACGAACCGGCGCGAGCTGATGATCCTCAGATTGTGCTGCTAACTCGGCCTCCCTACGTGCCCTGGCGCGGTCCACTACCACTTGAGCATCTTCGAAGCCACCCGCCGGGTTGTTGCCGCGAGGCGGACCACGCTGCGCATTGCTTGACGCGGCCGGTTGCCGGCCACGGCCGCGGGCTCCGGCTTGGGCGGGGGGTAGAGTGGATCTGATCCCGACTGTATGAATACGCTTCCTGTTGAGCCAGGGCCGTCCTGAGGAGCTCCTTAACCCGGCGTGTCTCTACCGCCTGTGGTGAATAACCTTCAATTGGAATCGCCTCCAACCGTGCCGCAGCCGCAACAAGGTTATCCATCGGGTTGGAGTAGTGGCCCGGAGGTGTCTGCACAGTCTGGGGCGCGCCGATACGATGGTGAGGCAGATCTATCACACGGGGCTGAACCGGCGCGGCCGTCCCAGGTGCCTCCGGCCGGTTTACCACCGGCAGTGGATTACTGGTCCCTGCCCCTGGGGTATTGAAAAGCTCTCTTCCCTCGAAAACCGAAGGTAAACGGATCTGTACTTCCTTTTCATGACTTCATGCGACGCGCTCGATCCGGATGAGCCTATAAGCTCACAGATTCAAAGCGGCCTGCTCGCCGCCATCCTCACGTCCGGCTGCCAGGTCCGCTTTAGCTTTAGTGATCTGTTCCCTCACCTTTGCAATCTCCGCATTGTGTAGGTCCCGATCCGCGGATTAGCCTCTCGCCATGAGCACAGCCAATGCGTCAAAGCTCGATAAAACTTGAGCCGGCGGGCGACAGGCCTCCTTCCCCGCTGCCATCACCGCTGTTGAACCGGGCGTCCGGCGCCACGGTCGAAGAGTGAAGCGCCGCTATGCATCGCCATGAAGATTCCAACCCGTTGGGTAGATCAAAGGGTCCGAATACTCTCACCGTCGGAACAGCCCCGATCCGCCATCTTGCGGTATGTACAGAGACTCAGTTTCTCCGGTTGACGACTCGTCGCCAGAGTAGACAACGGTTTCGCCGCTAGATGCTGATCCGTCCTCGTAGTCTCCGTGGACGACTCCCACGAAGCACGCCTCGATCACCGGTTTAGCGAGGCAGGACTCTTCTTCGCCTCACGAGCCGTCTCGACGAGGTCGGTGCAGATGTCCAGCCCAGGCCCTGGCTCGCCGATCTTGCCGATGAACACGTGTATGCCGCCGAAGGGGACCCGGTATCCGTACTCAACCGAGCCGGCCTCGGGGCCCCAGTCCGCATCGTCGATGTAGAGCTTGCCGCGACGACTCTTAGTCATCCGGCCCACAGCATAGCCTTCGAGTCCTTCGAATTTGCCCTCTAAGATCATCAAACCATCATGCGATAGCCCCACGGTGGGCGCCAACTGTCGTGGAATCGTCACGGCAGATGTCCTCATGAAAGGACTTAGTCGCAGGGCCATCGTACGGGTTAACCTAGAGGGGTTAAAGCGGACACAAAGACACGGGAGTTATACTAGTTCGGCCCCTTCGATGAAGGTAAAAGCCTACGTCTAGTTGTGATGGGATTGATGTGATTTCGGCGCCTAGGGAGCAATAGCTTCACCTCAGCCTCGAATTCTCTGTCCTTAACTCGCCGCCGGGTCGTCCCCTTATATCCACGGGTTGGCCTTTCGGCGGTCTCTGAAGTCCCGATCCGGCTCATACAAGTCTCCGGCTCGGTCTCTTCTCTCTTATCTTATAGCTCAAGTTACAAGACTAAGGCGGTTTACATGAATGGATCCTAATCCGCCTCTGGGCTTTGGGTCTCCTCCGTGGGCCCTGATCATGGATGAGGGTAACCCGGCCCCTTCAGGGCGGTTTACACTCAGTAGTTATATCCCCAACACTTTCCGTAACCAAGCATAAAACCTTCATGTGCTTTCGGTGCAAATTTAGAGTTGTGGTGAGGATCTCTAATCCAGCATTTAGCACCGAAGACTTTGAAATAACTTACATTAGGTTTCTTGTCAGTGAGGAGTTCATAGGCCGTCTTCTTGAAGAATTTGTGAAGATATACTCTGTTGATGATGTGGCACGCAGTGTCAATTGCTTCAATCCAGAAACGACTAAGCGTTTTGTATTCATCAAGCATAGTGCGAGCCATCTCAACAAGAGTTCTGTTCTTGCGCTCCACGATGCCATTTTGCTGAGGAGTATAAGGAGCAGCTAACTCATGAGTGATACCAAGTTCATCAAGATAGTCATCAAGACCGGAATTCTTGAACTCAGTTCCATTGTCACTCCTGATGTGCTTGATCTTCAAACCAAAGTTAGTTGAAGCCCTCGAGGAAAATAGTTTGAAGAATTCCTGCAATTGATTTTTGTTAGTAAAAATTTGTACCCATGTGTAACGAGAGTAATCATCAACAATAACAAAGCCATATAGCGATGCTTCATTAACGACAGCTGAATAATGATTGGGACCAAAGAGGTCCATGTGAAGCAATTTGAAGGGACGAGTAGTGGTCATGATAGTCTTCGCTGGATGCTTGGCCTTGGTCATTTTTCCAGCTTCACAGTTCGCATAGGTGATCCTTGAGGAATTTGACATTCTCAATGCCAATGACATGCTTCTTCTTCGCAAGCGTGCAGTAAATTCCTCATGCCTGCGTGACCAAGTCGTCAATGCCATAGCCAACCTTCTCGAAGCTTTTGCAAGTAGGCACACGGCTGGTTGTGGTCCTCAGAGAAGTCAACAATATACAAGTCTCCTCTCCTAAAGCCTTCAAGACTTTTGGAATTGTCAGCTTCCATAATCACAACACAACGATACTTGCCAAAGATAACAACCATATCAAGATCACAAAGCATTGAGACCGACATGAGGTTATATCCAAAAGACTCAACAAGCATGACTTTGTCCATGTGCATGTCCTTAGAGATAGCAACCTTACCAAGTCCCAATACACGACTTTTGCCTTTGTCAAAGAAGATGATATGCTTCAGATGTGACGGTGATAAGGTAGCATCCATCAATAGATTCTTGTCACCAGTCATGTGATTTGTACATCCACTATGAGAACCCACTCAGTGGCTTTGGGTTGATCATCCTGCAGATGAATTAGTACAACTTACGATCTCATATACTTCATCAGTGAAGAATATGATATCAAGTTCATCGAATGAATTTCATCGGTCAAGATTCGAGATAAGCGATGGAGGACGTGTGAAATGAAAGTTCATTTCATCATGATTAGCCTCAAGGCCCTTTCGTGCATTTTGTCGTGCCCCAAGAAATTCTTCAGACGTTTAGGCACGCCCGAGACCCGACCTGCAGAAGAGATTAGTTCTTTTCTTCACCACCCACATCTGAAGGGGTGGCAAAGAGTTCATCATTCTCATGCGAGCACCATACGAGAATGGTGGCATAGAGGCCAAACCATTTCGTTTCACATAAGAGGGGTTAGGGTAAGCATATGAATAAGCAGAGAAATTCTTCGAGGACTTATGAACATATTGGTTTGAAGAATAATGCACATATTCATAGCCACTGAGTTTGATCTGGGGTTCCTATTCTTCACCGGTGGTGTCATGAGGACATTCACCTGAAGACTTTCAAGGCACTTCTTGGGAACCCAGATTTTCTTCATAGGGGAACCGTTCCTGCAGTTAGTGCCAACATATCTAGCAAATACTTCACCATTCTGATTTTTGAACAGTTTATAGTTGGAGTCAAATGACTCATCGGCCAGAATGAGGAAATTCGCACGTAAAACCAGATAAGGTAGATGGATCAACTAGAGGTCCCTTTGCAGCAACCCATGAGGTTTTGGGATACCGCTTCGGGCTTCCAATACGTTCCATCAACATTGAGTTTCCTCTCAAAGGCAATGCCCTCTTTCCTAGGGTTCCTATTGAGGATATGCTTTTTAAGCACATCACAAAGAGTCTGATGCCCTTTGAGGCTTTTGTACATGCCTGTCATGTACAATTCCTTCAGTCCTGCATCGTCAGTGATACTAGCAATGTCCTCAGATGAGGGATTAGTGATAGCAGAGGCAGGTGAAGAATTTGTAACAGTTGAAGCATTTGAACATTCAGGTGAAGAATTAGCAGTTTCACGTTCAATGCACTTTAAGCATGGAGGAACAAATTCTTCTTGAGAAGCGCTGATTTGTTGAGCAAGTAATGAATCGCGCTCCTTCTGAAGATCTTCATAACTCACTCTTAGCTTCTCAAGATCTTGCTTTCTTTGAAGAAATTCATAAGAAAGTTTCTCATGATCGAGATAAGAGAGTGTTATGATGACCTTGAAGGTTGTCAAGCCTAGACTGAAGTCTCTGAAGATTTTCGATCGGGGCTTGAGTGCGATCCATTTCTTCACCTAACATATCATCACTCTTATCTAGCATGTTTTGAACCTTCTCAAAAGCCCTTTGTTGTTTTATAGCAATGTTAGCAAGTTTAGAGTAGCTGGGCTTGAGATCCTCATCAGATTCATTTTCACTAGATTCAGAGGAGGTGAAGTTTAGTACCTTAGCACCTTTTGCCATGAAGCAATAGGTGGGAGCGTAGTCATCATCATCCTCATCGGGCTTGTCGGTAGTCAGTTTCTTGATGTTGAAGATGGACTTGCTAACAAAAGCAGTAGCAAGAGCCAGACTAGCCACACTAGATTCGGATTCTTCAGACTCCTCCTCTTCCTCATTTTCCTCAGATTCAACTTCAGAGTCCATTTCCTTGCCAATGAATGCCCGAGCCTTTTTGGAGCTGCTCTTCTTGTGAGAAGAAGGTTTTGAGGATTTTGATGATGAAGATTTTGATGATTTCTTTTTCTTCTTCACGCCATCGTAACTGTAATCCTTGTGTTTCTTCTTTCTTAATTCCTTTTCCCATCGAGGACAATCTTGGATATAGTGACCAGGTTTCTTGAATTTGTGACAAAGTCTTCTCTTATAGTCACTAGATGAGGAATCACCGCTTCTTGAGGATTTTCCAAAGCGACCACGTCTTGAGAATTTCTGGAATTTCTTCACGAGCAAGCTAGCTCCTGGCCAAATTCTTGGGATCTCCTAGGCTACTACCAGTAGTCTTCACTCTCAGATTCGGACACAGCTTGGCCTTCGTGGCACGTGTTTTTCCATAGCCGTAACCATAGAGATCTCTCTTTCAAAGAAGCCGAACTCGTGAGTATTTAGCCTTTCGAGGATATCAGCAGGATCAAGAGACTTGTAGTCAGCTCGTTCTTGTATCATCGATTGCGGAGTATCAAATGAGGAATCAAGCGATCTTAGCAATTTCTTCACCACCTCATGGTCGGTGATGTCAGTGGCACCCAGTGCTTGAAGCTCATTTGAGATGTCAGTGAGGCGATCGAAGGTTTGTTGAACATTTTCGTTGTCGAGTCTTTTGAAGCGGTTGAAGAGATTCCGAAGAACATCAACTCGAGAGTCACGCTGAGTTGAAACACCTTCATTTACTTTGGACAGCCTGTCCCAGATGAGTTTGGCAGATTCCAAAGCACTCACTCTTCCATATTGACCTTTGCTCAGATGGCCACATATGATATTGTTCGCTTTATAATCGAGTTGCTTGAATCTCTTCACATCAAGATCATTCGTAGAAGGTGTGACTGAGGAAACACCTTTTGTCACAACATACCGTAGATCGTTGTCAATTGCTTCAAGATGCATTCGCATTTTGTTCTTCCGATGAGGGGTAGTCCGTCCCATCAAGGTAGGACACCTGCTGAGACCTTGATCATACCTGCGGTCGACATAACTAAAACTCCAGGTGGTTAAACCCAAATCACACAGAACAAGGGAGTACCTTGCTCTGATACCAATTGAAAGTGCGTTATATCGACTAGAGGGGGGGTGAATAGGCGATTTTTATGAATTCTTCATCGAGGAATTTGCGGTGAGGAAATTCCTTAGCGAAGAACTACTTGCAATGGAATAAGTACTCGTAAGTAAGCATAACAGATTACAAGCATAGTCATCATGATGAAATGAAGACAATCATAGAGTACGTAAAGCGTAATCACAGGATAACACAGATGAAGACAAACAGATCAAGAAATTGAGCCGAGGAAATTGAGAAAGTCTTCAACAAAGTCTTCAAACACAGATATGAACAAATACTCAACACAAGAATGAGGAAATGAAAGGGTTGAGGAAATAGAACCGATTAGGTTGGTGAAGACAATGATTTGGTAGACCAGTTCCAACTGCATCTCGGTTATGCGTCTGGTTGGAAGCGGGTGAGTATTTAAACTCGAGGACACAGTCCGGACACCCGATCCACCGAAAGCATGCAGCTCAGACACGAAGTCCTCACCGTATTCTCCTTGAACTAAGGTCACACAGACCTCGTCCAATCACTCGTGGTAAGTCTTCGGGCGACTTCCAAACCTTCACAGACTTGGTCACTCGGCGATCCACAATTCCTCTTGGATGCTCTAGACCATGACGCCTAACCGTCTGGAAGAAGCACAGTCTTCAAAGGTAATAAGCGTCGGATCCACGCAGGATCAATTTCTTCGATGATGCTCAATCACTTTGGGTTTGTTGGGGTTTGGTTTTTGGGTTTTCCTCACTTTTGGGTTTTTCCTCACTTGATGATTTTCTCTCAAAGTCCTCGGAGGATGGGTTGCTCTCAAATGACAAGTGTCAAGTTCTCTCGGAGCAGCCAACCAGCTAGTGGTTGTAGGGGCGGCTATTTATAGCCTAGGGAGCAGCCCGACATGATAAGACATAAATGCCCTTCAATGATATGACCGTTAGGTGGATAAGATATTTTGGGACAGGTGGCAAGAAGACAGCAACGGTCGGAAATTTGACTCTCAAATTCCTCGGGGCTATCATGTTCCTCATCATGTAGGCAATTCGCCTTTGGCGAATTCCTAACTCCTCGATCAGAACAAATTCCTCGGCGACGGAAAGAGCTTCGTCTACATCCTTGTGAAATTGACTGAATCAGTATGAGATTTCCAACAGCTTCACTCGAAGAGATTGGTAGGTGTAGGATTTTGAGTTGAGCATCAAATGGAAATTTTTCCTTAGTATTTCCTCGACCACCTTTAACAGTACGGTGTTTCCTATGACTCAAGAAAGAGAAAATGAAACCATGAAAACAAAAGTCTTCACGCTTCATGTTCCTCAAATGAATACCAAGTCTTCAAGGTCACACCAATTTCTTCACTTTCAAAGTCTTCAGAAAGTCTTCAGAATATCAAAGTCTTCAGATGAAGAACTTCATTTTTAGGGGTCGACTTTCTCTGTAAATATCAAATCCTCATAGACTTATAGACCTGTGTACACTCACAAACGCATTAGTTACTTAACCTATAAATCTTCAATACACCAAAATCACTAAGGGGCACTAGATGCACTTACAGTAAGGGGCTGATTTGGATCCATAGGTTTCATGCTATGGTTAGGTTTACCTTAATACTTCTTTTATAGTTGCGAATGCTAGCAATATGGGTTAATCATAAGTGGGATGCTTGTCCAAGAAAGGACAGCACCAAAGCACCGGTCCACCCACATACCAAATTATCAAAGTAACGAACGCGAATCATATGAACATGATGAAAACTAGCTTGACGATAATTCCCATGTGTCCTCGGGAGCGCTTTTCTCTATATAAGAGTTTGTCCAGGCTTGTACTTTGCTACAAAAAGGATTGGGCCATCTTGCTGCACTTTATTTACACTTGTTACTTGTTACCCGTTACAAATTACCTTATCACAGAACTATCTGTTACCGATAATTTCAGTGCTTGCAGAGAATACCTTGCTGAAAACCGCTTATCATTTCCTTCTGCTCCTCATTGGTTTCGACACTCTTACTTACCGAAAGGACTACGATAGATCCCCTATACTTGTGGATCATCAATACTCTTTTCTGGCGCTGCTGCCGGGGAGTGCAGCGCCTTTGGTAGGTGGAATTTGGTAAGGAAAATTTTATATAGTGTGCTGAAATTTACTGTCACTTGTTACTATAGAAAGTAATCCTCTGAGGGGCTTGTTCGGGGTATCTTCACCCCGATCAGTAGGGACAAGAGTTGCTCCTCAACCTACTGAAAATTCTTATTTTGAAATTCCTTCGGGTATGATAGATAAACTGCTAGCTAATCCTTTTTTAGGAGATGGAACATTGCATCCCGATTTACACCTAATCTATGTGGATGAAGTATGTGGATTATTTAAGCTTGCAGGTATGCCCGGTGATGTTATCAAGAAGAAGCTCTTCCCTTTATCTTTTAAGGGAGAGGCATTGACATTGTATAGGCTATGTGATGATATGGGATCATGGAACTACAAACAATTGAAATTGGAATTTCATCAGAAGTTTTATCCAATGCATCTTGTTCATCGTGATCGTAATTATATATATAATTTTTGGCCTCGCAAAGGAGAAAGCCTCGCTCAAGCTTGGGGGAGGCTTAATTAAATGTTATATTCATGCCCCAATCATGAGCTCTCAAGAGAAATGATTATTCAAAAAAAATTTGCTCGGCTTTTTCTCAATAATCGCTCCATGCTCGATACTTCTTGTACTGGCTCATTTATGATGAAGACTATTGAATTCAAATGTGATTTATTGGAAAGAATTAAACACAACTCTAAAGATTGGGATCTCGACAAAGGCAAGGAGTCAGGTATAACACCTAAGTTTGATTGTGTTAAATCTTTTATGGATACCGATGTTTTCCGTGAATTTAGTACTAAATATGGACTTGACTCTGAGATAGTAGCTTCTTTTTGTGAATCCTTTGCTACTCATGTTGATCTCCCTAAGGAGAAGTGGTTTAAATATAACCCTCTTATTGATGTAAAAGTAGTTACACCTATTAAAGTTGAAGAAAATACTATCACTTATAATGATCATGTCGTTCCTGCTGCTTATATTGAGAAGCCACCTTTCCCTGTTAGAATAAAGGATCATGCTAAAGCTTCAACTGTAGTCAACAAAAGTAATATCAGGACACACAAACCCCCTGAGCAAATTAAAGTTGAACCTAAAATTACTATGTTTAAAGATCTCTTGGCCGATAATATTGATGGGCATGTTATTTACTTCTGCAATGAAGCTGCTAGAATTGCTAGACCTGATGCTAAAAATAAACATAGACCTGTTGTAGGCATGCCTGTTATTTCTATTAAAATAGGAGATCATTTTTATCATGGCTTATGTGATATGGGTGCCAGTGCTAGTGCAATACCTCATTCCTTATACAAAGAAATTATGCATGCTATTGCACCTGCTGAGATAGAAGAAATTGATGTTACAATTAAGCTTGCCAATAGAGATGCTATTTCACCGATTGGGATTGTTAGAGATGTTGAAGTCTTGTGTGGGAAAGTTAAATATACTGCTGATTTTCGTGTTCTTGGTTGTCCACAAGATAGCTTTTGTCCCATCATATTTGGTAGACCCTTCTTGAATACTGTTAATGCTAGGATAGACTGCGAAAAGGATGTTGTTACTATTGGCTTGGGGGATATGTCTCATGAGTTTAACTTTGCTAAATTTAGTAGACAACCCCGCGATGCGGAAAATTACTGGTATTGCTTCTATTGTCGTGCCTCCTAGTGATCCTTTAGAACAATATTTGCTAGACCATGAAAATGATATGTTTATGAATGAAAGAAGGGAAATAGATGAAGTATTCTTTAAACAGGGACCTATTCTGAAACACAACTTGCATGTTGAAATCCTAGGGGATCCTCCTCCACCCAAGGGTCATCCCGTGTTTGAACTTAAACCTTTGCCTGATACTCTTAAATATGCATATCTTGATGAAAAGAAGATATATCATGTTATTATTAGTGCTAACCTTTCAGAGCATGAAGAAGAGAAATTATTGAAAACTCTGAAGAAGCACTGTGCTACTATTGGATATACTCTTGATGATCTTAAGGGCATTAGTCCCACTCTATGTCTGTCAACACAAAATAAATTTGGAGAAAGATGCCAAACCAGTTATTGATCACCAACGACGGTTAAATCGAAAGATGAAAGAAGTGGTAAGAAAGGAAATATTAAAGCTCCTTGAAGCAGGTATAATTTATCATGTTGCTGATAGTCAGTGGGTAAGTCATGTCCATTGTGTCCCTAAGAAGGGAGGTATTACTGTTGTTCCTAATGATAAAGATGAATTTATTCCGCAAAGAATTATTACAGGTTATATAGGATGGTAATTGATTTCCGCAAATTAAATAGAGCTACTAAAAAAGATCATTACCCTTTGCCTTTCATTGATCAAATGCTAGAAATATTATCCAAACACACACATTTTTGCTTTCTAGATGGTTACTCTGGTTTCTCTCAAATACCTGTATCAGTTGATGATCAAGAAAAGACTACTTTTACTTGCCCTTTCGGTACCTTTGCTTATAGAAGTATGCCTTTTGGTTTATGTAATGCACCTGCTACCTTTCAAAGATGCATGATGGCTATATTCTCTGACTTTTGTGAAAAGATTTGTGAGGTTTTCATGGATGATTTCTCTGTCTCTGGATCCTCTTTTGATGATTACTTGAGCAACCTTGATCGAGTTTTGTAGAGATGTGAAGAAACCAACCTTTTCATGAATTGGGAGAAGTGCCACTTTATGGTTAATGAAGGTATTATCTTGGGGCATAAAATTTCTAAAAGAGGTATTGAAGTTGACAAGACTAAAGTGGATGGTATTGAAAAGATGTGTCCCAAGGACATTAAAGGTATAAGAAGTTTCCTTGGTCATGCTGGTTTTTATAGGAGGTTCATTAAGGACTTCTCAAAAATTTCCCAGCCTCTGACTAACCTATTACAAAAAGATATACCTTTTGTCTTTGATGATGATTGTGTGGAAGCATTTGAAATACTTAAGAAAGCATTGATTTCTGCACCTATTGTTCAGCCACCTGATTGGAATTTACCCTTTGAAATTATGTGTGATGCTAGTGATTATGCTGTAGGTGCTGTTCTAGGACAAAGAGTTGATAAGAAATTAAATGTCATTCAATATGCTAGTAAAACTCTAGACAATGCCCAGAGAAATTATGCTACTACTAAAAAGGAATTCTTAGCAGTTGTAGTTGCTTGTGATAAGTTCAGACCTTATATTGTTGATTCTAAAGTAACTATTCACAATGATCATGCTTCTATTAAATATCTTATGGAAAAGAAAGATGCTAAACCTAGACTTATTAGATGGGTTCTCTTGCTACAAGAATTTGATTTGCATATTATTGATAGAAAGGGAGCTGAGAACCCGTTGCGCATAACTTGTCTAGGTTAGAGAATGTTCTTGATGACCCACTACCTATTGATGATAGCTTTCCCGATGAACAATTAGCTGTCATAAATGCTTCTCGTACTGCTCCATGGTATGCTGATTATGCTAATTACATTGTTGCTAAATTTATACCACCTAGTTTCACATACCAGCAAAAGAAAAAGTTTTTCTATGATTTAAGACATTACTTCTAGGATGACCCACACCTTTATAAAGAAGGAGTAGATTGTGTTATTAGACGTTGTATATCTGAACATGAACAAGAACTGATCCTACGCAAGTGTCACTCCGAAGCTTATGGAGGGCACCACGCTGGAGATAGAACTGCACATAAGGTATTGCAATCTGGTTTTTATTGGCCTACTCTCTTCAAAGATGCCCGTAAGTTTGTCTTGTATTGTGATGAATGTCAAAGAATTGGTTATATTAGTAGACGTCAAGAAATGCCTATGAATTATTCACTCGTTATTGAACCATTCGATGTTTGGGGCTTTGATTATATGGGACTGTTTCCTTCTTCTAATGGGTATACACATATTTTAGTTGTTGATTACATTACTAAGTGGGTAGAAGCTATTCCAACTAGTAGTGCTGACCATAACACCTCTATTAAGATGATTAAAGAAGTTATTTTTTCGAGGTTTGGAGTCCCTAGATATTTAATGACTGATGGTGGTTCACATTTTATTCATGGTGCCTTTCGCAAAATGCTTGCTAAGTATGATGTTAACCATAGAATTGCATCCCCGTATCACCCGCAGTCTAGTGGTCAAGTAGAATTGAGTAATAGAGAGCTCAAATTAATTTTGCAAAAGACTGTTAATAGATCTAGAAAGAATTGGTCCAAGAAACTTGATAATGCTTTATGGGCCTATAGAACTGCATACAAAAATCCTATGGGTATGTCTCCGTATAAAATGGTTTATGGAAAAGCATGTCACTTACCTCTTGAACTAGAACATCAGTCATATTGGGTCATTAAAGAGCTCAGTTATGATTTCAAGCTTGCTGGTGAGAAGAGGTTATTTGACATTAGCTCACTTGATGAATGGATAACCCAGGCTTATGAGAATGCCAAACTGTTTAAAGAAAAAGTTAAAAGATGGCATGACAAAGGATACAAAAGCGTGAGTTTAATGTAGGTGATTATGTGTTGTTATTCAACTCTCGTTTAAGATTTTTTGCAGGAAAACTTCTCTCTAAATGGGAAGGTTCTTACGTTATCGAGAAGGTCTACCGTTCCGGTGCCATAAAAATCAACAACTTCGAAGGTACAAATCCAAAGGTGGTAAACGGTCAAAGAATCAAACATTATATCTCACGTAATCCAATAAATGTTGAAACCAATGTTATTGAAACCATAACCCCGGAGGAATACATAAGGGACACTTTCCAGAACGTTTCAGACTTTGAAAAGGAATAGGTATGTGGTACGGTAAGTAAACCGACTCCAAAACAGTTCTAATGGCATTTTTTCTCCGTTTTGGAATATTTTGAAAAATAGGAAAATAAGAAGTAGTCCAGGAAGGACACGAGGCGTCCACGAGGGTGGAGGACGCGCCCTACCCCCCCTGGGCATGCCCCCCTGCCTCGTGGGGACCTCATGTGCTCTTCAGACTCCATTTTCTTGCACGATACTTCTTTTGTCGGTAAAAATTCATTATATAATCTCCCGAAGGTTTTGAACACCGTACCACGCAAATATCCTCTATTTTCTTTTCGAGCTATTTTCTGTCGTAGATTAGAACAAGTTGTCTTCTCAAGAGTCAGTCGGGGAGAGTCGGGTGTCTCATCCGACACCAGGTCTTGGGGCAAACAGCGAAGCCTATCACTTTGGGCCCTCAACGGAGGAAGAGATGTAAGCTGACTTGAAAAGGATAGATGCCATGGAGGAGATTCAACAAGTTACTTCTTATTTCCGGGCCGGATTCATGTTGGGGGAACTACAGAGCTCAGCTATCCCAAACTCGGTCATCCCCTCCAATGTTAAATTTCTCTTATGAAAATATGAAAAGGAGTGTTACTTGTTCTCCCGCAGCTATGCAGCATCCATGGGTGCAAGGAGCTTTAACCGTCACGGGTAAGCTCCATAAGGAAATAATGGATCTAAAGTGGCAAGTCAACAAGCTCGAGGAGGAGAACCATATCCTGAGTGGCAAGTCACAGCATCACCTCCAAAGAAAGAGATATAATCACATGGGTATGGGCACTCCCCTTGGCAACTGCCAAGCTTGGGGAGGTGCCATGGTATCGTATCACCATCACACTCCTACCTTTACCGTTTTTTCTAAGTTCGATCCTTTTGGTAATATCTTGATCTAGTAGAATAAAGTTTTAGTATGATTTATTTTGAGTTTTGCCTCTTGATCCTTCTATGTAATCGAGTCCATGAGCTATATATAATCAAGATTAGTGTTGAGTCAAGGGCTTGATTATCTTGCTATGATCTTGAGGAAATAAAAGAAAAGAAAGAATAAAAAGAAATTAAAGAGATCATATTGATCTTACGGAGAGTAATGACTTACATAAAAGAGTATGATGAATAAAAGTTGTTGAGAGTTGATAAACTTAGTTTTGGTCATCTTTGCAATTAATAGGAAGTAATAAAGAAAGAGAGGTTTTCACATATAAATATACTATCTTGGACATCTTTTATGATTGTGAGCACTCATTAAAGTATGACATGCTAAAGAGTTGATGTTGGACAAGGAAGACAACGTAATGGGTTATGTTTTCTTATATCTGAAATAAAGTACATTGTCATGGATCATCCAACATGTTGGGCTTGCCTTTCTCCCTCATGCTAGCCAATTATTTGCACCAAGTAGAGATACTACTTGTGCTTCCAAATACTCTCAAACCCAGTTTTGCCATGAGAGTCCACCATATCTACCTATGGATTGAGTAAGATCCTTCAAGTAAGTTGTCATGTTGCATTGAAATAAAAATTGCTCTCTAAATATGTATGGTTTATTAGTGTGTAGAAAATAAGCTTTATACGAGCTTGTGATATGGAAGCAATAAAAGCGACGGACTGCATAATAAAGGTCCGTATCACAAGTGGCAATATAAAGTGACGTTCTTTTGCATTAAGATTTCATGCATACAACCATAAAAGCACATGACAACCTCTGCTTCCCTCTACGAAGGGCCTATCTTTTACTTTTTGTCTTATTCCTTATACAAGAGTCATGGTGATCTTCACCTTTCCTTTTTACATTTTATCCTTTGGCAAGCACATTGTGTTGGAAAGATCGTGATATATATATCCAATTGGATGTAAGTTAGCATGAATTATTATTGTTGACATTACCCTTGAGGTAAAAGGTTGGCCGACAACACTATAAGCCCCTATCTTTCTCTGTGTCCGATTAAAACTCCATACCCATAAGTATTGTGTGAGTGTTAGCAATTGTGAAAGACTAAATGATAGTTGAGTATGTGAACTTGCTGAAAAGCTCTTATGTTGACTCTTTCTGATGTTATGGTAAATTGCAATTTCCTCAATGACTGAGATTAAAGTTTGTTAGTTCTCAATGAAGTTTCTAATTCATACTTTACATTGTGAATATATTATTACTCCAGCATAAGAAATAATATGACAATATCCATATATGTTGTTGTTATAAGAATGATCATGATGCCCTCATGTCCGTACTTTATTTTATCGACACCTCCATCTCTAAACATGTGGACATATTTATCGTTATCGGCTTCCGCTTGAGGACAAGCGAGGTCTAAGCTTGGGGGAGTTGATACGTCCATTTTGCATCATGCTTTTATATCGATATTTATTGCATTATGGGCTGTTATTACACGTTATGTCACAATACTTATGCCTATTACCTCTTATTTTAAAAGGTTTACATGAACAGGGAGAATGCCGGCAGCTGGAATTCTGGGCTGGAAAAGGAGCAAATATTAGAGACCTATTCTGCACAACTCCAAAAGTCTTGAAACTTCACCGAAGTTATTTTTGGAATTAATAAAAAATACTGGCGAAAGAATCCACCAGAGGGGCCCCACACCCTGGCCACGAGGGTGGGGGGCACGCCCTACCCCCTTGGGCGCGCCCCCTGCCTTGTGGGCCCCCCGGCAGGCCTCCGGTGCCCATATTCTTCTATATGAAGTCTTTCGTCCGGGAAAAATATCAGAAGCAAGCTTTCGGGAAGAAACTCCGCCGCCACGAGGCGGAACCTTGGCGGAGCCAATCTAGGGCTCCGCCAGAGCTGTTCTGTCGGGGAAACTTCCCTCTGGGAGGGGGATATCATCGCCATCGTCATCACCAACGATCCTCACTTCGGGAGGGGGTAAATCTCCATCAACATCTTCACCAGCACCATCTCCTGTCAAACCCTAGTTCATCTCTTGTATCCAATCTTTGTCCCAAAGCCTCAGATTGTTATTGTGGGTTGCTAGTAGTGTTGATTACTCCTTGTTGTTGATGCTACTTGGTTTATTTGGTGGAAGATCATATGTTCAGATCCATTATGCATATTAATACTCCTCTGATTATGAACATGAATATGATTTGTGAGTAGTTACATTTGTTCGTGAGTACATGGAAGAAGTCTTGCTATAAGTAGTCATGTGAATTTGGTATTCGTTCGATATTTTGATTAGATGTATGTTGTCTTTCCTCTAGTGGTGTTATGTGAACGTCGACTACATGACACTTCACCATAGTTTGGGCCTAGAGGAAAGCATTGGGAAGTAATAAGTAGATGATGGGTTGCTAGAGTGATGTGCTTAAACCCTAGTTTATGAGTTGCTTTGTAAGGGGATGATTTGGATCCATAGGTTTCATGCTATGGTTAGGTTTACCTTAATACTTATTTTATAGTTGTGGATGCTTGTAATATGGGTTAATCATAAGTGGGATGCTTGTCCAAGAAAGGACAGCACCCAAGCACCGGTCCACCCACATACCAAATTATCAAATGATAACGAACGCGAATCATATGAATGTGATGAAAACTAGCTTGACGATAATTCCCATGTGTCCATGGGAGCGCTTTTCTCTATATAAGAGTTTGTCCAGGTTTGTCCTTTGCTACAAAAAGGATTGGGCCATCTTGCTGCACTTTATCTACACTTGTTACTTGTTACCCGTTACAAATTACCTTATCACAAAATTATCCGTTACCGATAATTTCTGTGCTTGCAGAGAATACCTTCATGAAAACAGCTTATCATTTCCTTCTGCTCCTCGTTGGGTTTGACACTCTTACTTATTGAAAGGACTATGATAGATCCCCTATACTTGTGGGTCATCAGTTCTTTAAAACTTTCCCTTTCTTTTTAGACTTCCTCAAATTCAAAAAAAAATTCAACATCGGAATTAAACAAGAAAGACTCATGATGGGAAACAAAACTAAATGTTATCCAACTAACGGGGGAGTGAAAACTTAAATGCAACCAACCTAATAAAAGTACTATTTTATTTAAACTTGTAAGAAAGACAAAAATATGCATTGGGGTAAAATAACTTCATGAGTTACACTTTACAAAATATTTACATTACATATGGATGTAAATGTCCACTTGGTGTTACAGTGTTTGACAAAATGCAATCGCAAGTTTTCCAGACCTTAAAGTTACTCTGACCTCACCTTGGCGGCTCGAAGGCTCCAGCCTCACCGAACCAGGCTCGAGGGCTTGACTTCCCCCGTCGGCCATGATGACCCACAGTATAGGGGATCGCAATAGTCTTTGAGGAAAATATTTCAACCAAATTTATTGATTCTACACAAGGGGAAACAAAGAATATTTATAAGCCTCAGCAGTTGAGTTGTCAATTCAACCACACATGAGAATCACTTCCTTGTATCAATGTATTAGTAGCACAGTAATATGGTAGTATTGATAGTAGTGGTAACAAAGTAACAACAACAGTAATAGTAGTAGCAGTTTTGTAGCAAACAGAGCAGTGGTATTAACTCAAGCAAAGACAATAGTATTAAAGTGTAGGCATGGAATAGCGATGGATACTTAGATGAGATTCAATATGTAACTGCATAGCCTAGAGCGACACACAATAGCTCCAATTCATCAATCATATGTAGGCATGTACTCTGTATGTGGTCGTATGTGCTTGCGATAAGAACTTGCATGACATGTTTTGTCCTACTCTCCCGTGGTAGCAGGGTCCTCATGGAAACTAAACATTATTAAGGCTCTCCTTTCAATATAAAATCGAAACAAAGCATAAAGTGAAATCATGAACTCCTCAAGCCAAAGTCATCCTTGTTGATATCCCAATTCATGGTCACCTTGGGGGTCTAGGGTTCAGAACAATAGCAAGTGCATACAACTTGCAGTTAAGATCAACATCTCAAATATATTCATGAAGATCATATATGTTCAGATCTGAAATAATGGCACTCGGGCCCTAGTGACAAGCATTAAGCATAGCAAAGTCATACCAACATCAATCTCAAAACATAGTGGATACTAGGAATCAAGCCCGAACAAATTTCTTGTGAAGCCTTTGAAGGCTGGCCAAGCTCCAACCACCACATTCCTCGTGAAGGAATTGCTATATGTGCCAAGGACAGTATACCGCATTTTGACCAAAACCCTCAGTCCAATCAAGGGCCACAACTCTGATGAAGAAGAGGTTGTTGGCATCATGAAGAATCCGTTGTTCAACATCATTCTGTTGGGGAACGTAGTATTTCAAAAAAAATCCTACGATCATGCAAGATCTATCTAGGATAAGCATAGCAATGAGCGGGGATAGTGTGTCCACGTACTCTCGTAGACCGAAAGCGGAAGTGTTTAGTAACCCAGTTGATGTAGTCGAATGTCTTCACGATCCAACCGATCCAGGTACCGAACGTACGACACCTCCGTGTTCAGCACACGTTCAGCACGATAATGTCCCTCGACCTCTTGATTCAGTTCAGGACAAGGGAGAGTTCCGTCAGCACGATGGCGTGGCGACGGTGATGATGAAGTTACCGCCGCAGGGCTTCGCCTAAGCACTATGATGATATGACCGAGGTGTTAAACTATGGAGGGGGGCACCGCACGTGTCTAAGAGATTGTCTGTTGTGCTTTGGGGTGACCCCTGCCCACATATATAAAGAAGGGGGAGGAGGAGGCCGGCCAAGGGGGGCGCGCGCAATTGGGGAGTCCAACTAGGATTCCCAATCCTAGTTGGAGTCCCCTTCCTTTTCCAAGAGGGGAGAGACGGAAGGAGGTCCACCCCTTGTGGCCCTTCTCTCCTTTCCACTAAAGCCCATTAAGGGCCAATACTTCCCCGGGGGGTTCCGGTAACCTCCCGGTACTCCAAAAAATACCCGAATCACTTCGGAATCATTCAAGTGTATGAATATAACCTTCCAATATATCGATCTTCACTTCTCGACCATTTTGAGACTCTTCGTCATGTTCGTGATCTCATCCGGGACTCCGAACAAACTACGGTCATCAAATCACATAACTCATAATACAAATCATCATCGAACGTTAAGCGTGCGGACCCTACGGGTTAGAGAACTATGTAGACATGACTGAGACACATCTCCGGTCAATAACCAATAGCGGAACCTGGATGATCATATTGGCTCATACATATTATACGAAGATCTTTATCGGTCAAACCGCAATAATAACATACGTTGTTCCCTTTGTCATCGATATGTTACTTGCCCGAGATTCGATCGTCGGTATCCTCATACCAAGTTCAATCTCATTACCGGCAAGTCCCTTTACTCGTTCCGTAATGCATCATCCCGTAACTAACTCGTTAGTCACATTGCTTGCAAGGCTTATAGAGATGTGCATTACCGAGAGGGCCCAGAGATACCTCTCCGATACACGGAGTGACAAATCCTAATCTTTATCGATGCCAACTCAACAAACACCTTCAGAGACACCTGTAGAGCATCTTTATAATCACCCAGTTACATTGTGACGTTTGATAACACACAAGGTGTTCCTCCAGTATTCATGAGTTGCATAATCTCATAGTCAGAGGAACATGTATAAGTCATGATGAAAGCAATAGCAATAAAACTTAAACGATCACAATGCTAAGCTAACGGATGGGTCTTGTCCATCACATCATTCTCTAATGATGTGATCCTATTCATCAAATGACAACACATGTCTATGGTCAGGAAACTTAACCATCTTTGATTAACGAGCTAGTCAAGTAGAGGCATACTAGGGACACTCTGTTTGTCTATGTATTCACACATGTACTAAGTTTCTGGTTAATACAATTCCAGCATGAATAATAAACATGTATCATGATATAAGGAAATATAAATAACAAATTTATTATTGCCTCTAGGGCATATTTCCTTCAGTCTCCCACCTGCACTAGAGTCAATAATCTAGATTACATAGTAATGATTCTAACACCCATGGAGTCTTGGTGCTGATCATGTTTTGCTCGTGGAAGAGGCTTAGTTAACGGGTCTGCAACATTCAGATCTGTATGTCTTTTGCAAATCTCTATGTCTCCCTGCTTGACTTGATTGCGAATGGAATTGAAGCGTCTTTTCATGTTGGTTCTCTTGTGAAATCTGGATTCCTTCGCCAAGGCTATTGCTCTAGTATTGTCACTAAAGATTTTCATTGGACCCGATGCACTAGGTATTACACCTAGATCGGATATGAACTCCTTCATTTGCTGCTTCCGAAGCAGCTATGTACTCCGCTTCACACATAGATCCCGCTACGACGATCTGCTTGGAACTGCACCAACTGACAGCTCCACCATTCAATATAAGTACGTATCTAGTTTGTGACTTAGAGTCATCTGGATCAGTGTCAAAGCTTGCATCGACGTAACCATTTACAACGAGCTCTTTGTCACCTCCATAAACTAGAAACATATCCTTAGTCGTTTTCAGGTATTTTAGGATGTTCTTGACCGCTGTCCAGAGATCCACTCCTGGATTACTTTGGTACCTCCCTGCTAAACTAATAGAAAGGCACACATCAGGTCTGGTACACATCATTGCATACATGATAGAACCTATGGCCGAGGCATAGGGAATGACTTCCATTTTATCTCTATCTTCTGAAGTGGTTGGGCATTGAGTCTGACTCAACTTCACACCTTGTAACACAGGCAAGAACCCTTTCTTTGACTGATCCATTTTGAACTTCTTAAAAAATTTATCAAGGTATGTGCTTTGTGAAAGTCCAATTAAGCGTCTTGATCTATCTCTATAGATCTTGATGCCCAATATATAAGCAGCTTACTACTGCACGATACTGCTAACGCGACACTACGATCAGAGACCCTTTGCCGAAACTGTGTGCGATGCAATAATCGCAAACAGTGGTGTAAAAACCCGTCAAAAAAGGTGCAAAACGTTTGCGATCACGGAGCCATCAAACACGGTTCAGATTCTAGTTGCGTGTGCGATGCAGGACACATGGTTAATCCATTCAAACTGTGTGCAATCAGGCAGAACAACAGAAACGGGCAGCCATAACAATGTGTGTGTGATGCAGGACACACGGTTAATCCATTTGAACTATTTGCGATGAGGTAGAACAATAGAAACGGGCAGCCATATCAATGTGTGTGCGATATACGGCATACGGTTAACTCGGACGAACTATTTTTGATTAGGGAACACAACAGAAACGGTTCAACTTAACAAGATGTGTGTGATATGCGGCATACAGTTCACATGGATGAACTGTTTGTGATGAGCCAAAAGAACACACACGATTCATGTAAACAAGATGTGTGTGATACGTGGCAAACAACTGACTCGGATGAACTGTTTACGATGAGAAATTACAACACACACGGTCAATATAGTTACTTGTGCGATTATGTGTGTATATTTTTTTTGAAAAATGCAAACTAGTTGCTTGCGGTGGCGGAGTATCGCACACGATGCGTCTGCGAGTAATCGTGTGCGATGATTAGTATGTTACACATATGTTTCCTTATGTTAACATGTGTGTGAATTTGCAATATGGACAGTTAATATGCAAATGCCTTCTGGACATCGGGCACACGCTTAAACTCAAAGAACTATGTACGATAATAATACTTTCCATGAAAATTTATGAACTTGGGTAACATCATTTGAGTAACATATATATATAGTGGTTACACTATTCAACAAAAGGAGGATTTTCGTAACACGGTTTTGACAACCATATGGTCCATATCTACATACTTAACATAGTAAAAACCATCACATTTTAAGAGGCTAAGGGCCAACAACCATATGGTCCATATCTACATACTTAACATATATAGTAACAACTAGCACATTTTAAGAGTCTGAGGGCCAACAACCACAATATCCACTGGAAGCAACTTGATCACGGCGACTCGGCATCTCGTCAATGAAAAGGAAGAGCCCTCATGTGCCTTGGTAGAGCATGAGTAGAACAGTGTCTCCAATTTTCCAATATGGATGCATTGCCATGAGAAGCGAGAACTTGTTAATTTGAATGGTTCCATTATTGCAGGAAATGCAGTACCTTGCAATCACTTTGGCGTTATTAGAAGGCACAAGTGTAATTCGACCACGCCGGGAAATCGATCCAGGAACTGCTACAGGGGGCAATTTCTATTGACATGTAGAATAAAAAAATTGTAACATATCGTTGAAAATATATATAGTTTATGAGCATCAACATTAAAATAAGACTTTTTACCAGCGTTTTATGCACACAGTTGGTCTTGTTCAGTGTGTGCACCATAGGTCTAATTAATCCCATCCAAAATCCAGTGTTCATACATTGTGCTATATCTGTCAGATTATCAACAAAGTTTATGACATGCTTCAAGTCCTTCCAGTAAAATTTGGTACGCTTAGTAACATACAGATCGTTCACTATGCATCCAACATATCATTCTTAAAAGGTGGAAAGGTATTATTTATTCAGAACATGGCAGAAGAATATATAGTGCGCATAAATTGGTAAATAGAATTTGTTACTGCCTAGGAACGGAGTCAGAATATGATATCACAATTGGTTGCTTAAATAGTAATATGACAGCATGGAGAAAGTTTAAAGGACACTAACTTCGATTAGACTTTGATCGGCTGATGATGTTGGGAAAGTAAACATCCATGTTAATTAGACCAGGCTGTGGTGCACACACTAGAATTTTACTGCCAGCTTTCAGTTCATAACATTTAGACATTTTTCTCCAATGGTCCGCATTAAAATAGGAGTGACCATCCTTATCAAGTTTTACGCTAACCGTCATTGTAAATCCATGATGCGTTATCAATATGACATCCCGGGTGTCATCAGCAAAGTAAAGCCCAAGATTTCCTTCTACTCCTGTTCTTGCAAAGCATGGGATGTACTGCTTGAAATGAAAATTAAGATCGTAAATTAGATATATGGAAATAACAGAGCAAGATGCAAATATGGGAGTAACTGATAGAACAGATCCATATATAGATGAAATCAAAGTACAAAAATATAGAATTAAAAATAGATAATGTAACAATGATTTGATGCAAATATATAGATAATGTAGCAACAGACGATATATTTTCACAAATTTAGGCCATGCCGACCGTGGTAGGTTGAGATTGAACATACAAAGCGCTCCCTGAAGTCATCCGGAATGGTGAGATAGAACTTCTTTTCTGACTGGCCATGACCACAGTTGCCCGATTTGTGCTCGCACTATGGACACATGAATGAACACCCACGAATCAGCTAGAACAAAAATGATTCAACGGCAATTTTTGCCGGTTGATTAACAGCGACGGACAGACTGCGATAAGGGATGAGTGAATATTTTTCTAATTAAGTTGATTACCTTCTCCATGAGAAAAATCCCCGACCCAATCCCGCAGAAAACCCCAGTCGACCAGAGTCTAGAATGTCAGTGCCAATAGGCGGCGGAAAGCGGTAGGGGCAAAATCCGGTTCCGTTTGGAGCGCGACCTACGCCCGTCGCCAACAGCCGTCGAGCTTAGGGTGCAGAGTTGTGGAGGAGTCCGCGGCGAGTGAGTGGGGACGAAGTGGGCGAGGGTTTTCTTTTTTACTTTTGCATGTGTGAATGAACACACACGGTTCACAAAGGCGACGGAGATGAATCGTGTGCGATAGTAAATCACCGAGATTGAATGGGAATCCACATTTCCTTTGTCCTTCATCCATGAGTTTTTCTCTATGATGAACATAAACCCTGGTAATCACCGTGTTCAAATTTGACACTTTTCCGGGTTCATTAACAATATTTACGGGATTATGTGCATTTCGTAGGCATTAATGCACATAATTCAAATTCAAACAATCAGTGCATGAAAGGGTGCACAAGAACGGTCTGGAAAAACCATACTCGTGGTATTTAGTAATTTCTCAAGCCTTTTACGAGGAATGGGCAGAGATTTCAATGGAATGCGTGGCAATAGTCAACCACAAACGCGTCATTTACTAGGTTATCAACTATTATGAAATATGTGCGTGAAAAACATGACAGCTTGCATGGTGCCATGGTATGGCCTCACCATGTCGTTGTAGCGACCCGACCTCAGACGGTCAAGTCTATGTGCTTAGGTGTCATCCCTGGATCGGTATGCTGACACACACAGTACTCGAGTATTTATAACAAAGGTAAATCAGATGTATAAAGTAACATAAATACTATTACCTCAATCCAAATAGCGGAAGTAACAACAAGGTTGTGGATTCCCATAAACACCGACGGCAAAGTTGAGTGTAGAAATCGTAACCCTAATGTATCACTTACTGTCAGAAGATTCACGCAACATGAGACGTTGCAGCCACAAAGGGTCAGTATATTGAATGTACTGGCAAATTCACACTGTAGAGCAAGGCTGAATAATGGCTATCACTACATGCATATTTGGTTGGTGGAAAAAGCTCAAGGTTTATTTTTGCATAAAGCCAATTTTTCCCTACAACAAAGGAATATATTTTATTTAACTACAAAGTTTGTTGAAAACATTGAGAAGGTTCCTCCAACTCAATCTAAAATTAACATCAATAACCCAACAAATTATTTAAGTAACATGATGAGATCAACATGATAATTCAAGAACCAGATACTCAAGATGTCCATAACCGGGGACACGACTAATCATGATTAGTTTGTACACTCTGCAGAGGTTTGCGCACTTTTCCCCACAAGACTCGATCTCCTCCGTTGGATTTCTACTACATGGTGTTTGAGAAAGCGGATGACCGAGACACAGTCTTTCGTAAACATTTACTCTAACCCGGGTGGGCAGTTACACCTACTTTCCCTCTACATCTGCTAGCCCACCCTGCTTGGAAGAGGTCATGCAACATACTCAACTATGCTAGAGCCCATAATAGCTTGTGGCTGCACGGAAGTTTCTAGCATGAATAATCTTATGATCCCTTTGAGCACAGGTGGCATTCCATAGGGTGATCACACGGGTCCTCCGGATCCCTTGGGCAAGCACTTTGGGTTCTCCAGTGCCCGGAAACCACTGGGTGCTCCAGGTGCCCCTACCATTCCACCCAGATGTGTATTAAAGTAGCCACCTTAAGTTAACCATTAATAATAACTCTCACATCATCATGAATCACTCAAACCAAACCACGTCTACGAGCATAGCATAGCAGTATAAGCATAACATAGAAGTAACTCGCAAGGTTTGAATGCAGGACAATAGGTTCCTACCTCATCAACTACTTCCCAATACCCACATGTTATCAAGTCCTAACCATGCAGTGTTTGAGGGTGAAACTAATGCATAAAAACTGGGTATGAAAGGGGTATGACCAAAGTGTGAACTTGCCTTGTACTGTTGATGAAGATGATTCGCACTCATAACTCCTGATAGTTCTACTCGTCACACTCCGGTCAATCTATCGCAAGCAAGCAATAGTAACCACACATAAGCAATCATGCAAAAAGAATCGAAGAAAAGATCTCATAAAACTTTGAAAAAAAGCAATTAGCTCTTGCAACAGAAAACAATTTCTAACAGTGCCAAAATTGGGTGAATTTGGACTTATCAGAAAATTTAGGTCAAGAGCTTCGATTTGCAAAAATAATCAACTAAATCGGAGTTATAAAACTCAAGTTATGAACAAAAGAAGTTTGAATATAAATCTGTTTGAATCATATTTTAAAACTTTCAAAAACAGGTTTGAGTTGGATTACTGGATAGAGGGGATCATAACTAAGAAGTGGGACTTGGTTTCATCTAATTCCGACTAACGAGCAAAAATTAGTGATCGTTTGAAAAACAGGGACTAATCTATAAATAAGATATTCACGGACAGGTCCCTGGCTGAAAATAAAAATAAAAATAAAAAATCCTATCGAACAAACGTTCGCTACTGAACGCTAAAGAACGAAAACCGTTCGCTACAGAAGTCTAAACGACGAACGTTCGTTAACTAACTAGGCTAAAAAAGAAAAGTCGAGAAAACCAAAATAACCGATCTAGGATTCGGTTTTATACCGGTCCACGGCGGTTCGGCTGTCTTCGTTGGAAAACCAGCGACGGCGGTTTGGATCGGGGCGGCGGCTCCGGTGACGAGATGCGGCACCGGCGGCGGCTTCTTCGAGGCGGAGCTAAGCGGCGGCAATGACTTCAAGCCGTGGCCAAGGAAGTGCGTTAATGGCCTTGGCCGAGAGGCGAGGCTCTGCAGTCTTGGTGATGTGGCGCCGGAAAAGTCTGTGTGGCCTTGATCGAAGAAGAGTCTTGGGCGAGAGAGGAGAGAGAGAGGTCGAGAGTATATAAAGGCGGGCGGCGTTAGCTTCTGAAAGGGGCAAAGGCGGCGGATGCGCGAGTCCGCTGACGAACCTGCGACAGTGGGGCTTACAAGCTCGGGACGAGCTAAATGGGCATGACTTTGGCAGTGCTAGGCCGGCCCAGTTCGAGGGAAGATTTTTTTTACATTTTTTTAAACAGAGAGAAAAAGAAAGAAAACAAAATAAAGTAAAATATTATATAGGCATATAATATATCAAAAAATTTAGAAAAAGATTTTCTATAACGTGAACATTTTTGTAAAGTCAAATAAAATCCACACAAATTCAAATAAATCCAAGAGTGTCATGGTTGCAATAAAACCTCATAAAAATCATTTTGAAAATACCAAAATGAATTCAAATTTATTTCTCTCCAATTTTCTATTGTAGGGAATCATTTTACCCTAATTTCTTTATATTTTATTTTTGGAGAAAAATAATTTGGATAAAAATCCAAATAACTCCAAAGTGAAAATAATTTCAATGGGACTTTGAATTTAATCCTTTTAAACTTCCAACTCATCTTTCATATATTTTGAAGAGGTCATTTTATCTTCTCTCATGAAAATCATTGAGTTGCTTAAAGTTGTCAGATTTAAAATATTTCCAAATGGAATTCAAATATTTTTAAAAACCATTTTCATTTATTTAAATGGAAGAAGTCATGTCATCTTCTCTCCAGGGTTTTGTGGTGAAAAGAATTTGAATTCACGGAGATCACGAATGCAAGGTGAAAGTTTGGGAAAGTCCTTTTATTCCCTCTCATTTAACTTTCAAAAGTTTCGAATTTCACACAATTTCACACAAGCAACAAACAATCAACCAAATCTATCTATTAATTAGGCCTGGGCGTTCGGTAGAAACCGAAATTTCGGTTTCTGCTGTTCGGTTTTTTTGTGAATTCGGTTTGCGGAAGTGAAAACCGAATTTGACACTAAAATTCAGCTAACCAAAATTTCGGTTAACCGATATTTCGGTTTAAACCGTATTATGTAGCATCTACAGAAAATGCACTTTTAGAACATATACAGTTTGTTAGGCATCCATCCTTCCTAGCACTGAATCTCTCATCTCTCATCCCTCTATACTAAAGAACAGTGCATCCAAGATCCAACTGCCATGTACATAGTCATACAGAATAGTGAGCGAAGAATGAAACAAAAAAGCGAGATAGAGAATGGGAGATGGGGATAACTTAATTCTCGATTACATTGAGTGAATGTTCAGTTTCTTCCATGGAGATCGGAGAAGACACCGCCGAAGCGCCGAGATGCCGCATAGCGGACCGGCGACGGTCATTTCTTGAGTTGCTTGCCGATTTGGAGAGTTGGGTGTTGTCGAAGAGTCGCAGCTCGAAGGTTAGTGGGCGCCGCCATGCCGGACGGATGGTCGGGGCCTGCTCCTCTGGTGATCTGGTCCTCTCTCCTTCCTTGCGTCTGTGAGACCAGCGGACGGTGGTCCGTGAGAAGGCGAGGCGGAGGGGCGGCTGGGTGGGGAAGAAGATGCTGGTGGCGCTGAGGCACTGGCGGCGGCTCAACCACTCATCGAGATGAGAAGATGAGGCAGCAGGTGACTCGGGGTGGACTGGTGGTGCCGTGTGTGGTGGTAGAAAGGAAGGGCGCAGCGGGATCTCTGGAGTAGTGGAGTTCGTGGGTGCACAGGAGGAATCGTGGCTGCGATCTAGGTCAAGGCGTGGGAGTGGGTGGGCTTGCACGGGCCATACGCCATGGGCCGGGCCTTTCGGTATTTTCGGTTAACCGAAAGAAATACCGTACCGACCGAATTTGGTTTGGTTAGTAGCTCAGCTAACCGAATTTTCTTGTACAAACAACAAAAACTGAAAATTCGGTTTAATCGGTTTCGGTTTCGGTTCAGTTTTCGGTTGGTCGGTTTTTGTGCCCAGGCCTACTATTAATATAACATTCCAAAATTTAGAATTTTGGGATATTATAGTCGTCCTGCACGCCCTTCATAAATTGATTCATCACCGAGGAAGTCCAATGCTTTCGAGAGGGAAATCACCAAGATCGAAGCGGAATCCAAATTTCCGTCTGAGTTTGTCATTCAGTTTTTTTCCAACGATCAATATACCGCCTCAAATGCAACATGTTCAAATTTGACATTTTTTCAAACTCATTTACCATATTTAGGGGATTATGTGCATTTTCTAGGCATTAATTATGCACATAATTCAAATTCAAACAATCGGAGCATGAAAAGGTGCACAAGAACGGTCTGGAAAACCATGCTCGTGCTATTTAGTACATTCTCATGCCTTTTACAATGAATGGGCAGATATTTCAAGGAAATGTGTGGCAATAGTCAACCATAAACGTGTCGTTTACTGGGTTAACAAGTATACAAAAATGAAATACATGCTTGGAAAACATGGCGCTGGTGTGGTGCCATGATGCGACCTCACCGTGCCACAGTAAAAATGTCGTCATGCACGCCTTTCATAAAAGCGAACCATCATCGAGGAAGTTTCATGGTTTCGAGGGAAATCAGCAAGATTGAAGGGGATCCAAATTTCCTTTGTCCTTTGTCCACGAGTTTTTTTCTATGATGAACATACAACCTGCAAATCACCGTGTTCAAATTTGGCACTTTTCCGGGTTCATTTGCCATATTTAGGGGATTATGTGCATTTTCTAGGCATTAATGCACATAATTCAAGTTCAAACAGTCGGTGCATGATAGGGTCCACAAGAACGGCTTGGAAAACCATGTTCGTGCCATTTAGTAAATTCTCATACCTTTTACAAGGAATGGACAGATATTTCGATGAAATTTGTGGCAAAAGTCAACCACAAATGTTTGTTTGTTGGGTTTTCAACTATAGAAAAAATGAAATAAATTCTTAAAAAACATAATGGCTGGAGTGGTGCCATGGTATGACCTCACCATGTCCTGGTAAAAATTTGAGAACGTTTGGCTTATGTCGTCATGCACGCCCTTCATAAATCGAACCATCACCAAGGAAGTTCCATGCTTTCGAGAGGGAAATCCCCGAGATTGAAGGGGAATCCAAATTTCCATCCTGGTTTGTCATTCATTTTTTTCCAACGATTGAAATACCGCCTCAAATGCAGTGTGTTCAAATTTGACATTTTCCCGGGCTCATTTACCATATTTAAGGGATTATGAGCATTTTTTAGGCATTAATGGACATAATTCAAATTCGAACAATCGGTGCATGAAAAGATGCACAAGAACGGTCTGGAAAACCATGCTCGTGTTATTTAGTACATTCTCATGCCTTATACAAGGAATGGGCAGATATTTCAAGGAAATGTGGGGCAATAGTCAACCATAAACGCGTCGTTTACCGGGTTAACAACTATACAAAAAATGAAACACATGGTTGGAAAACATGACGCCTGGCATGGTGCCATGGTATGGCCTCACCATGCCCTGGTAAAAATTGGAGAATGTTTTCCTTATGTCGTGATGCACGCCTTTCATAAAATCAAACCATCACCGAGGAAGTTTCATGGTTTCGAGGGGGAAATCACCAAGATTGAAGGGGGTCCAAATTTCCTTTGTCCTTTGTCCAAGAGTTTTTTTCTATGATGAACATACAACCTGCAAGTCACCGTGTTCAAATTTGGCACTTTTCCGGGTTGCTTTGCCATATTTAGGGGATTATGTGCATTTCCTAGGCATTAATGCGCATAATTCAAGTTCAAACAGTCGGTGCATGAAAGGGTCCCCAAGAAAGGCCTGGAAAACCATGCTTGTGCCATTTAGTAAATTCTCTTGCCTTTTACAAGGAATGGACAGTTACTTCTATGGAATGTGTGGCAATAGTCAACCACAAATGTTTTTTTGTTGGGTTTTCAACTATAGAAAAAATGGAACAAATGCTTAAAAACATGACGCCTGGCATGGTGCCATGGTATGACCTCACCATGCCCTGGTAAAAAATTGAGAAGGTTTGGCTTATGTCGTCATGCACGCCCTTCATAAATCGAACCATCACCGAGGAAGTTCCACGCTTTCGAGAGGGAAATCCCCAAGATTGAAGGGGGATCCAAATTTTTTTCGTTCTTTTCGCTGGAGTTTTTTTCTACGACGAACGTACACCCTGCAAATCACCGTATTCAAATTTGGCATTTTTTCGGGCTCATTTACCATATTTAGGGGATTATGTGCATTTTCAAAGCATTTAGCGGATATAAATCCAATCCAGCTACAGGTGCACGGGTGTGATGTGAGGGACGTGGATTGCCGTTCAATCGCGGCGCATCCTATGGTGCACACGCGCGATTCGCGTGGCTGGGGTTCTGGCCAATCATAATGCAACACACAATAGGCTAAGCGCACACTGTTTTCGGAAGTCACGGAGATGAACCGTGTGCGATAATGTACGAGCAAAATTGTAAAGGAAGCCAAATTTATATTGTCGTTTGTCGTTTAGCTCTTGAATACCACCGCACTGTATGGTTGCCCGGCCCCTCCGTCCCAAAGCTCTCTCCAGGCGTCGTCCATGGCACCGCGGCACACAGTAACTGGTAAGGAAGCGATGGCATCCCGCCGCGCCACATTCCTCGCCGCCCGCGACCGCACACATGGTAAGGAAGCGATGGCATCTCGCCGCGCCGATTTCATCGCCGCCGGCGGCCAGACAGTTACATGGGCGTACTTTGAGGCTGTCATGGCCGAATGGATGGTGGATCTAGAGGCTGCCAAAGCCGCACAGTAGGAGCGAAAATGGCAGAAATCAGTCAAGAAAAGAGAGTCCCGCCGCCGCAAGAAAAAAGAGGCCGCACACCGTGGTGAGGAGAGCTTGGCGGAGATCGAAGCACGGTGTGTGATGTCTACTACGCAACTTTATGCTTGTAGACACGTGTTGGGCCTCCAAGCGCAGAGTTTGGTAGGACAGTAGCGATTTTCCCTCATGTGGATGACCTAAGGTTTATCAACCCGTGAGAGGTGTAGGATGAAGATAGTCTCTCTCAAATGACCCTGCAACCAAATACAAGAAATCTCTTGTGTCCCCAACACACCCAATACAATGGCAAACTGTATAGGTGCACTAGTTCGACAAAGAGATGCTGATAAAAGTGTAATATGGATGGTAGAAATATATTTTTATAATCTGAATAAATAAAAATAGCAAGGTAGAAATTAGTAAACGGGCACAAAAACGGTATTGCAATTCTTGAAAAAGGAGGCCTAGGGTTCGTACTTTCGCTAGTGCAATCTCCCAATAGTGCTAACATAGTTGGATCATATGATTATCCCTCAAAGTGTAGCAAAGAATCACTCCCGAGTTCCCAGTAGCGGAGAACAAAAGATAGGAATTGTTTGTAGGGTACGAAGCCACCTCAAAGCTATTCTTTCCGATCAATCTATCCTAGAGTTCGTACTAGAATAACGCAATCTATTCTTTCTATTCGATCTAATCAAGAGTTCGTACTAAGATAACACCAAAGCAAATTCATATTCATAGTACTCAATCCGCACAAAGAACTACAAAGGGACCCCAAAGTTTCTACCGGAGAAAACCGTGCATCAACCCCTATGCATAGATTACCCCAATGCCACCGCGGGAATCCGCGAGTTGAATGCCATAACATATATCAAGTGAATCAATAAGATACCCCAATTGTCACCTCAGGTATTTATATTGCAAGATATATATCATGTGTTCTCATCTCTGAATATTCAATCCGACAAGACAAAACTTTGAAGGGTAAAGATTCAGTTCATCATAACAAGAGTATAGGGTAGACACATCATATGATCTGACTATACTAACAAATCCCATGATATAGATCACGAGAGAGAGAGAGAGATTAAACACATAGCCACTAGTAGAAACCCTCAGCCCCGAGGGTGGACTATTCCCTCCTCATCGTGGTGGCCGCCGGGATGATGAAGATGGCCACCGGAGATGATTCCCCCCTCTGCCAGGGTGCCAGAACGGGTTCTATATTGGTTTTCCCGGATACAGAGACCTTGCTGCGGCAGAACTTTTGATCTAGGGTAACCCCGATGGGTTCCGGAATATTTGGGAATTTATAGTGCAAAGAAGGGGTACGGGAGGCCACCGAGGTGGGCACAACCCACCTGGGCGCGCCAGGTGGGCCTGGCGTGCCCTGGTGGGTTGTGCCCCCCTCAGGGCACCCTCTAGGTGTTGCTCTGGCCCAATGGGTGTCTTCTGGTCCATAAAAAATCATCGTGGAGTTTCATTGCATTTGGAGTCCGTTTGGTATTGATTTCCTGTGATGTAAAAACAAGCAAAAACAACAACAACTGGCAATGGGCACTGGTTCAATAGGTTAGTCCCAAAAATGATATAAAGTTGCTATAAAATGGTTGTAAAACATCCAAGAATGATAAAATAATAACATGAATACTTCATAAATAAATTATAGATACGTTGGAGACGTATCAGCATCCCCAAGCTTAATTCCTACTCGTCCTCGAGTAGGTAAATGATAAAAGAGATAATTTATGAAATGTGAATGCTAGCAAAGTGCATAAGTTTGATCAATGATAATTTCAATCACTTTTTCTAGCATCATAACAGCAATTATTTCTCATAAAATTTCTCATGTTGTAGTGGCAACCAATTCACATATTAAGGTTTAAACAATGAACTCTTTTGAAACCCAACAACCTATGTTCTTAGTCACCAAGCAATTGCAATTCAACATATTCAACGGAGTTTAAGTAAGAGCTCCACATACTCAACCATCTTATAGTATTCTATGATTGCTAACACTCACCGCATACACATGAGCAAAACATTTCAACCGGACACATAGAAAGATAGGGGCTTATTGTTTTGCCTCCCAACGTATTCACCTCAAGGGTGATGTCAACAATAATAACTCATGCTACCCATATTCAACCGGACATATGTGCCTAGATCTTTCCTCACCACATGATGCTTGCCAAAAGAGAAAAATAAAAAGGAATAGAGAGAAAAACTTTGACTCTTTGCATAAAAGTAAATACTGAAAAGTAAAAGATAGGCCCTTCGCGGCGGGAAGCAGAGATTGCCATTCGCTTATTTGTTTGTATGCTCAATCCCTTAGTGCAAAACAACGTCACGTTATATTGCCCCTTATGATGGCAACCTTTATTATGCAGTCTATCGCTTTTATTGCTTTACCATCACAAGGTCGTACACCGCTCAATTTTCTCTTACACTAAATGATCTTACACTTTTAGAAGCAATTTTTATTGCCTTATTGCACCGATGAAAACTTACTTGAAGGATCTTGCTCAATCCTTAGGTAGGTATGGTGGACTCTTGAAAATAAGATCTGGGTTTAAGGGTTTTTGGATGCACAAGTAGTATCTCTACTTGGTGCGGAATTATTGCACCACATGTTGAAGGATCTATGACAATATAACTTCTATGTGAATATGAACAAACATAAACCATTACGTTGTCTTCCTTGTCCAACGTCAACAATTTTGGCATATAATATTTTGATGGGGGCTCACAATCACAAAATATATCCATGATAGTATATTTTCATGTGAAAGTTCTCTTCCTTATACTAATTATTCGTGAATTGCTTGTATGACCAATATCGTGATTGTCAAGCCTCAAAATATTTCACTTTCTAAACCCAATGCGAAGCTACCACTAGGCATGATATGATCTCAACTTCATGACATTCAATTTATTCAACAATTTACTCATAGGATATAAGTGAAGCACAAGAGTAAATGACAAACTACTCAAAAAATATATAAGTGAAGATCATGCGAGTAGTTAAGTAAACAGATAGTGTCGGATTTCGGGTTCCGGCAGACCCTCTAGGTTCGAACACTGGGGTGCGCGCAGAGATCTCGCCCTCTACCTACCTGCACCTCGCCGCCTCGCTAGGATCTAAACTATAAAAGGAGCAACACAAGAGACACATGGTTTATACTAGTTCGGGCCACCATTGTGGTGTAATACCCTACTCTAGTTTGTGGTGTGGTGGATTGCTTCTTGGGCTGATGATGAACAATACAAGGAAGAACAGCCTCGTGAGGGCCTGTTCTTGGCTGGTGCGATGAACTGCTAGGGGGAGTTCAGTCGCTCTCTCTCTGCTGATTCAAGATGCCTCTAGACCTGTGGGTGGCTAGTCCTATTTATAGGCAAGGGCCCTGGGCCTCTTCCCAAATATTGAGCGGGAAGGGCGCCAACAATTGGCCATTTTGAAGGGGAACATCTAGTACACTTATCTTGACTAAAATTGGTCCTCGGCTATCAAAGGCTCTGGTGGTGACGCCAGCTTGGGCTCCACGATGACTTCCTTCCTGCCGTTGCGACAGTCTTGGTCTTGTTGCACCGAAACAGATGCCTTTGCTTGATACTCTTGCCTACGCTTGCCCCCTTTGCACCAAAGAGGAAAGGAGGACACTGCACGGGCTGGCGCCCTTGGTCATCATGGCTTGCGTCATGGGCACCTCGTGAGGTACCCCGCCTTGATCTCTCCGCCTCCTCGCGAGCCAGCCTGACGAGGTCGTGCCTGACGAGGCTTCCTATCGTCCGCCCCGCGAGGGTCTTGAGCTTGTGATGATGAAGATGGGCCGTGCTGGGCCACCCCTTGAGCCACGCTGCAGGCAGGCAAGTCTGGGTACCCCCGTTCCCAGAACATCGATAGTAGCCCCGGGGCCCAAGGCGCGCATGGACTTGGCTGAGCAAAGAAGCGAAGGGGTAAGTGCGAAGCACCGCGGGCCCTAACAGCCTGCAGCCTCGGGCGCCGCGTGGCAGTTGATTGGATGTGGGCGGCTCCGCTCCCCCACGACGCCTCGGCAACTGCACGAATTGACAAGTCCCTGCATGCAAAGCGGGTCATGATTACCTGCGATCGTGGAGGCCGGCGGTTGGCCTTCCCCGGCTATAAGTACGGGACGGCGCCTGCCCTTCCAGTCCATCCCATCTTGCTTCTCCTTCTTCTTCATGGCTCCACCAAAGAGATTCTTGGCCGCGGAGAAAGGAAAGGCCCGCCAAGTGGAGCCTGACTCTCCCCTGCCCAAGCGCGGTCGAGGTCATCCTCGCAAACACCCTGTGGCTCCCATGGTGGCTCCTCGCGGCCGTGGAGGTGATCTCCCGCACGGTGACGGGCAGCAGGCCGTTGCTGGGGGGCGCGCTACGGCCACGCGACCCCCTAGGCCGCGCTTCCACTCGGCAGAGGTGCTACCGGAGTTCGTTGTGTGGTCGGCGGAGCCGACCAGCACCAACTCCAGCCTTCCTCGCTTCCTCCTAGGTGAGCTTCCGGCCGGTGCCCCGGGCGGCCTCTGGCTTCAGGCGGATGGTTACTGCAGCCGGGCCTCCTGGGCTTCGCTGGAGGTCTCTGCAGCCGGGAGCGTGGCCCTGACCCACGGCTGGCAAATGTTTGCCCGTGCGCGTGGTCTGAGCCGGCGGTGCACCCTGCACTTCAAGTTCGACGGCGATGCCACCCTCTACGTGAGGGTGTTCGGGAAAACGGTCGCCCAGCTGGGTGCTGCCACGAGCGACGATCGCGACCATGGGCCTAGCCCGGCGGCGATGAAAGACGACAGGCGTGCGTGGTCGGCGGCGCTTTCGAGGTTCATCGAGCTTGACGGCTCTTCTTGAACAGCGGCTCCTCCGGTGATGGCAGCGGTCAGCCTCCACGCCGCCGCGCCCGCCTGGAGGGAGGTAGCGGGTCTGCCCGCCGTCGCGCCTCGGTGAAGCGCGAGATGGAGTCCGCCTGAGCTCCGGAGGCAGTTCGAGTCTCCCCCGCGAGTTGGTGTTGGGCGAGCCGTGCCTGTTTTGTTCTTTTTTTCTTTTCTTGCGCAAAGAGACAGTAGTGTAGGGCCCCGCGGGGGCGTGCTTGTACTATTGCTGTTAATTATCGTACTATTTCCGCTATTTCGGTATTATGCCTTTGTGCCACACGCCTGCGCGTAGAAATTACTTAGCTCGGGGGGGAGGGGCCTGTCGTGGAGAGGTAGCTCCCGGCCTCAGCTTTGGAGGCGACCGACCCAGGTCCTGTGTTCGTGTCGCGGTGCTCGTGGGGCACGGACTGGAGGGGTGCTCCTGTAGTGGACCCGGGTAAGGAAGCCTCAAACGACAAGGGCAGAAAACGCTTGCGAGGGTGCCCGCGCTGCTCCCTCGCGAGACTTGCGCGAGAGAAATCGAGGCAGGAGAGCAAAAAGGCAAGGAGTCACAAGCCAAAGATGGCAACAACTTCAATAAAACTTCAAATGGGAATGAACAAGCCAACTGCAGAAAGCAAATGAGAAAAGCCGCGTCCGGCACCTAATCTAGTCTTCGACGTCTTCTCACCAGCGCGGAGCTAAGTGCTGCCACTGGGTGTGGGAGGGAGCCCCAGGGCCTGAGGCCGGCGCTCCTGAGACTCCGGGGCGTGTACAGTCCCAACTCATTATTACGTGAGAGTGTCACGGGCGGCAAGCTTCACAGGCATTGGCCTTCTTCACAGGCTCCGGGCCTTTTTCAGAAAGATGAACTTCACAGGCGCTTTCCTTCTTCACAGGCGCTTTCCTTCTTCACAGGCACCGGGCCTTTTCCAAAATGCAACAGCTTCACAGGCATTCGCCTTCTTCACAGGCTCTGGGCCTTTTCCAAAACGCAACAGCTTCACAGGCATTGGCCTTCTTCACAGGCTCTGGGCCTTTTCCAAGACGCGGCGGCTTCACAGGCATTCGCCTTCTTCACAGGCTCTGGGCCTTTTCCAAGACGCAGCGCTTCACACGCGTTCGCCTTCTTCACAGGCTCTGGGCCTTTTTAGGGGTAAAACCTCCGGAGGTGCTCGATGTTCCACGCGTTCTGGACGGGCACCCCCTCCTGAGTCTCCAAGCACGCGGAGCCGAGCCTGGAAACATGAACAACCTTGAACGGGCCCTCCCACATGGGAGAGAGCTTATGCAGTCCCTCCAGGAAGAACCCGCTGAGCACGAGGTCCCCTACCTCGAGAGTCCTGAGGCGGATGTTGCGGCGATGGTATCGCTGTGGCGCTTGTTGGTATCTTGCGCTGCATGGCCTCCCCGACGATGCTCCTCCCCCAGCACGAGGTCTGTCCCCCGCATGGCGTCCTGCTGCGCCTCGTCGAACGCCAGGACCCGTGCGGAATGACGTCTGACCTCGTAAGGGAGGACTGCTTCAGCTCCATAGACCAGGAAGAACGGGGTCTCGCAAGTTGGCTTGGTCGCGGTCGTGCGGATGGACCACAACACGGACTCAAGCTCATCGTGCCAACCTCTACCGCAGGCCTCCAGTTTCTTCTTGAATGTCCTGGTCTTGAGGCCTCTCAAGACCTCCGCGTTGGCCCGCTCGGCCTGGCCATTGCTCCGTGGGTGCGCCACTGAAGCGTAGCATACCTGCATCCCAAGGTTAGCACAGTATGTTTTGAAGAGGTTACTGGTGAACTACGAACCGTTGTCGATGATGATGCGGTTCGGCACCCCGAACCGGCTCACGATGCCCTTGATGAACTTGACCGCAGAACCCGCGGGGATGGTGCGGACGGCTTCCACTTCAGCCCATTTGGTGAACTTGTCCACGGCGACGTAGAGGTAGCGATAGCCCCCTGGCGCCCGAGGAAATGGGCCCAGGATATCCAGCCCTCAGACTGCGAATGGCCACGAGAGGGGTATAGTTTGCAGACCTCCCGCCGGCTGATGGATCTGCTTGGCATGGAATTGGCAGGCCTCGCAAGCCTTCACCAGTTCGACGGCATCATTGAGCGCAGTGGGCCAATAGAATCCGCTGCGGAACGCCTTGCCAACGAGGGTCCGTGATGATGAATGGTGCCCACAGTCTCCACCGTGTATATCTGCCAGCAGTTCCTTCCCTTGCTCCGTGGAGATGCAGCGCAGGGACATATCATTGGGTCGCTTCCGGT
Source organism: Aegilops bicornis (assembly GCA_021605145.1). Lineage (NCBI taxonomy): Eukaryota > Viridiplantae > Streptophyta > Magnoliopsida > Poales > Poaceae > Aegilops > Aegilops bicornis. Next base: position 638,105,834 of record CM038670.1, on the reverse strand, counting down.
AGAGCTCTCCATCCCAGACGCAGTATGTTGTGGCTTGCTGCGCCACACGCTCCGCTTCCTCCTCCTTGTCCAGCATGATCCCTTGCGTCAAGTAGCTCCGGAGCTATGTGATCCAGCACCCCTCCTGAGGCTCCAGCGTCAAGAGCAGGCACGCTCCTGAGGCCGGGCCACAGACCGGGGCTCCCGAGGCTGGTGGCTGTGGGAGCTCCTCCCGAGGCTGCACCGCGCTTGACAGTGATGGCATGGCCGAGGGCTTGAAGAGCCACTCCTCGAAGACGCCAGGCTCCTGAGGTAGCCGCCTGGATGCTCGTTTGGCGATGTCGTCGGCCTCCTGATTGGTGCCACGGGGCACATGCTACAACTCCAGCCCCCAGAACTGCTTCTCCATCCTGCGGACCTCTGCGAGGTAGGCTTCCATGTGCTTATCCCTCGGCTCGTATACCTTGTTGGAGAAGTTGACGAGGAGTTTTGAATCACCCTTGATGGTAACGCGCTTCACTCCGAGGGCGATTCTGGCCTTCAGGCCTGCTATCGAGCCTTCATATTCTGCTATGTTGTTGGAGACCTTTTCTCCGTCTTTGGAAACAGAGCTGCAGCGTAGTAGAGCTTGTCTTGAGTAGGAGATATAAGCACCGCGCCAGCCCACTGCACGGAGAACGCCCCGTCGAAGTACATGACCCAACCGTCCGGCGCCTCGCTTCCCGGGGAGAGGGATCGATCCTCATCAGCCTTGAGGCCCGGCACCTCCGTCCATTATGCCATGAAATCCGCCAAGGCGGCCCCCTTGATGACTCTGGTTGTGCTGAATTTGAGCTGAAACACTTGCAGTTCAATGTTCCACTCAGCGACTCTTCCAGCTGAGTTAGGGCTCCTGAGCACCCTTTCCAAGGGGTACGCTGAGACAACCTTGATGGGGTGGCCCTGAAAATAATGTCGCAGCTTGCGCGAGGCCACCAATAGCGCGAGGAGGAGTTTTTGAGGCATGGGGTACCGCGCCCTCGCGTCCCGCAACACTGTGCTGACAAAGTACACAGGGTGTTCAACGAGGTTGGGAGTGCTGGTGTCGATGGCGCCCTCCGGAGACCGTGGCGCCTCCTGAGCCAGTGCAGCCTCCAGCGGCTGGTCACCAGGGGGAGGGGTCTCTTCTGTCCCGAGTGCATTTCCCTGCGGCGGCTGGTCCTTCTCGGTTGCGGTAGTGGTCTCTGTGGGTCTTCCTTGATCCTGCTTCGCCTTGACCCAATCAGCTGCCGCGACTTTGGTCTGACGCTCCTCCCTAACCGCCACCAGGGCTGCGCTGGCGGAGTAGGGAGTGGCTGCAATGTAGAGCACCAGGGGTTCCTAAGGGCGCGGGGCCACCATTACCGGAGGGCTGGTTATGTACCTCTTGAGATCTTGGAATGCTTTGTCGGCCTCTTCAGTCCATTCAAAGGGCCCCTTTTTCTTCATCAGCTGGAAGAAAGGCAGCGCCCGCTCCCCCAACTTGGAGATGAAGCGTCCTAGTGCTGTCACGCGCCCGATGAGCTTCTGCATTTCTCTGAGGGTCTTTGGCAGGCTCATGTCCTCGACCGCCTTAACCTTTTCTGGGTTAGCTTCGATGCCTTGATGGGACACGAGGAAGCCCAAGAGCTTGCCTGAGGGGACCCCAAACACACACTTCTCCGGGTTGAGCCACAGGTTCACTGCGTTGAGGCTCGCGAAGGTTTCCTCCAGGTCTTATATCAGGGTCTTGGCCTCGCGAGACTTCATCACGATGTCATTGACGTAAGCCTCAACATTCTTCCCGAGCTGCGGGCCCAAGGTGATGTGCATCAGCCGCTGAAAGGTCGCCCCTGCGTTGCGCAGCCCGAACGGCATGCATGTGTAGCAGTACATCCCACACGGGGTCAGGAAAGCCATTTTTTCCACATCTTCTACCGCCGTCTTGATCTGGTGATACCCAGAGAAGGCATCCAAGAAACATAACAAGTCGCACTCAGCGGTGGAATCGACTATCTGATCGATGCGAGGGACTGGAAACGGATCTTGCGGGCAGGCTTTGTTGAGGTTGGTGAAGTCGACACACATGCGTTCCTTCCCCCTTTCTTCAGCACGACGACCGGGTTGGCCAACCAATCCGGGTATCGGACCTCGTGAATGACCCATGCAGCTTCCAACTTGCGGGTCTCTCGGACGATGAAAGCCTGCTTTTCAGTGGACTGCCGCCTTGCCTTCTACTTCACGGGGCGGACATTGGGGCACACGTTGAGGTGGTGCTCGATCATGCCTCTAGGGATCCCCGCCAGCTGATCAGGCTCCCATGCGAATACCTTCTTGTTTGCGCACAGGAACTTGACCAGGGCCTCCTCCTGCTCGGGCTCGAGGTTGGCGCCTATGGTGAAGGTGGCGTTAGTGGATCCGTCCTCGTCGACCGGTATCTGCTGGGTTTCCGGCTTGTCTTGGGTGAATAACTGCTTCTTCTTGGTTGGTGCAGCCCCCTTGGGCTCAGGGGCGTCTGAGTCGGCAGGTTGCGCCGACGCCGCCGTCTTGAAGGCGAGCTTGAGCACTTGCAACGCATCCCCGGTGTCTCCGGACACGGTGAGGACGCCGTTGCTCCTGGGCATCTTCATGAGGTTGTACGCTGGGTGAGTCGCGGCCATGAGTCGGGCCATCTTTGGGTAGCCGAGGATGGCGTTGTATGGGAGGCCGATGGGGGCGATGTCAAAGTCGATTAGCTCCGTGCGGAAGTTGTCGTAGGTGCCGAAGGTTACCGGGAGATGGGTCTGCCCCAGGGAGCTGGACGACCCGCCCACGACGCCCAAGAAAGGCCGGCTGGGCTGAAGCCACTCCGGCGGTATGTGGAGGAGGCTGAAGGCTTCACCGAGAAACGCCGAGGCCAGCGCCGCCGTCGATGAGAGTCCTCGTGGCGTCCACTGGCAGATGGTGGGGTGCACAAGATTGGGAGCGCACCCGAGCAGGTTGGGTTGGAGGGTGGTCCTCCGAGCTGAAGGCCGATCGGCCTTGGGCACCGACCGACAGGGGAGCCCCACAGCGTGGAGGCAGCGCCGACCTGGCGGACGAATGGCTTGATGTGGCGGCCTGAAGGTGGCGCCTGCGAGCCGCCCAGGAGAGCCGTGACGACTGGGGGCACTGGCGCAGCATGCTGGGCGAGGAAGAGGTTGCGCAGCTCTTCCCAAGAGGCCGCGGAAGCCGCCGGTAGGTGGAGCAGCGACATGCGCTGGGCGTCGGTGAGGGCCATGGGCAGCCAGTTAGCCATGACCCTGTCGTCGCCTCCTGCTTCGAGGATGGCCTCCTTGTACGCCAGCAGGAAGGCCAGCGGATCAGTTGTGTTTTTGTAGCGCGGCGGCGTCTCCGGCTTGAACTTGTCCAGCCACCGCACCTGTCGCAAGGCTGGGGCCAAGGCTCGAGCCCTCGCCCCTCACAAGGCAAGGCCACGAGCGGGCGCGCTGCTCATCGCAGGGCGAGTCGCAGTGTCGGCAGAGAGCGGGTCGGCAGAAGGGAAAGCTCCAGCGCACCCCTACCTGGCGCGCCAAATGTCGGATTTCGGGTTCCGGCAGACCCTCTAGGTTCGAACACTAGGGTGCGCGCGGAGATCTCGCCCTCTACCTACCTGCACCTCGCCGCCTTGCTAGGATCTAAATTATAAAAGGAACAACACAAGAGGCACAGGGTTTATACTAGTTCGGGCCACCATTGTGGTGTAATACCCTACTCTAGTTTGTGGTGTGGTGGATTGCCTCTTGGGCTGATGATGAACAATACAAGGAAGAACAGCCTCGTGAGGGTCTGTTCTTGGCTGGTGCAATGAACTGCTAGGGGGAGTTCTGTCGCTCTCTCTCTGCTGATTCAAGATGCCTCTAGCCCTGTGGGTGGCTAGTCCTATTTATAGGCATGGGCCCTGGGCCTCTTCCTAAATATTGAGCGTGAAGGGCGCCAACAATTGGCCATTTTGAAGGGGAACATCTAGTACACTTATCCTGACTAAAGTTGGTCCTCGCCTGTCAAAGGCTCTGGTGGTGACGCCAGCCTTGGGCTGCACGATGACTTCCTTCCTGCCGTTCGGCGGTCTTGGTCTTGTTGCACGAAGCGGATGCCTTTGCTTGATGCTCTTGCCCGCGCTTGCCCCTTTGCACCAAAGAGGAAAGGAGGACACTGCACGGGCTGGCGCCCGCCTGGCTCCCTTGGTCGTCATGGCTTGCATCATGGGCACCTCGTGAGGTACCCCGCCTTGATCTCTCCGCCTCCTCGCGAGCCTGCCTGACGAGGCCGTGCCTGAGGAGGCTTCCTGTCGTCCGCCCCGCGAGGCTTGGCCCCTCGCGAGGGTCTTGAGCTTGTGCTGATGAAGATGGGCCGTGCTGGGCCACCCCTTGAGCCATGCCGCAGGCAGGCAAGTCTGGGTACCCCCGTTCCCAGAACACCGATAGATAGATATGTGAGGACTCTCTCTTATTTAAAAACTTTCAGATATAAGTAATTTATTAAAATAGCAAGCAAAACAAAACAAAACGACATTTCAAGGATAACACAACTCATGTGAAGAAGCAGAAACTTAGGCTCAACCGATACTAACCGATAATGGTCTAAGAAGGAAGGTGGGATGCCTACCGGGGCATCCCCAAGATTAGATGCTTGAGACTTCTTGAAATATTATCTTGGGGTGCCTTGGGCATCCCCAAGCTTGAGCTTTTGTGTCTCCTTAATTCCTCTCATATCACAGTTTCCCTAAATCTCAAAAGCTTCATCCACACAAAACTCAACAAGAACTCGTGAGATAAGTTAGTATAAACCAATGCAAAAACCTTATCATACTCTACTGTTGCAAATCACAAAAATTATTATTCAACATTGCATACAAAATGCCTCTGCATATTTAATACTCCTATCCTCAAATAGAATCATTAAACAAGCAAACATATGCAAACAATGCAAACATAACAGCAATCTGCCAAACCGGTACAGTCTGTAAAGAATGCAAGAGTATCAATACTTCCCTAACTCCAAAAATTATGAAAATTTACCACATTGTAGAAAATTTATCAGATCTTATTTTGCAAAAAGTTTCAACATTTTATCACATTCTTACTTTTCTAGGGAATTTTTGCAACAGGGGTAAACTTTCTATTTTCAAACAGCAACATGTAGACTTGTAAAATAAGCATGGCAAAGGCTATACTTGACATTTTTATTGAAAAGAAAGATGCAAAACATTATTTTAAATAACAGAAAACAAATCCTAATAAAAATAAATTGACGCTCCACGCAAGACACATATCATGTGATGAACGAAAACATAGCTCCAAGTGAGGTTACCGATAATGTTGAAGACGAAAGAGGGGATGCCTTCCGGGGCATCCCCAAGCTTAGTTGCTTGGATCTTCCTTGGATATTACCTTGGGATGCCTTGGCCATCCCCAAGCTTAGGGTCTTGTCACTCCTTATTCTCCTCATATCGTCATCTCACCCAAAACTCGAAAACTTCAATCACACAAAACTTAACGGAACTTTGTGAGATAGGTTAGTATGATAAAGAGCAAACCATTTCATTTTTGGTACTGTCAAAGACAAGATTCATAATTGTTTCCATACAATGCCTACTGTAGCGTATCATTTCCACAATTTATATTGAGCAATATAAGCCACCGCAACTAGAAAGCAAGCAAACTCTGCATTGAAAACAGAATCTGTCAAAAATAGAACAGTCTGTAATAATCTGCACCCAAACCATACTTCTGCTACTCCAAAAATTCTGAAAAAAATAGACCACGTGAGAAATTTTTATATTAAACTTCTGTAGAAAATCAACTCAATAGCACTCTTCTGTTAAAAATGAGACTTATTTTCGTGAGCGCAAAATTTTCTGTTTTTCAGCAGGGTCAAATCAACTATCACCCAACATGATCCCAAAGGATTTACTTGGCACTTTAATGAAACAAAGCAATAAAACATGATTAATACAGTAGCATAATCATGTGAACACACAAAAACAGTAGGTAAAAGTGTTGGGTTGTCTCCCAACAAGCGCTTTTCTTTAATGCCTTTTAAGCTAGGCATGATGATTTCAATGATGCTCCCATAAAATATAATAATTGAAACATGAAAAGAGCATCATGAAGCATATGACTAGCACATTTAGGTCTAACCCACTTACTATGCATAGTGATTTTGTGAGCAAACAAATTATAGGAACAAAAATCAACTAGCACAGGAAGGCAAAACAAGTACAACTTCAAAACAATCAACACATAGAGAAGAAACTTGATATTACTGAGATATGTAAGAGCATAAGTTCCTTCCTCATAATAATTTTCAGAGACATCATGAATGGATTCAACAATATAACCATCACAAACAGCACTCTTTTCATGATGCACAAGCATAGAAGATTTCTCACTCTTTATGGTATACATGTCATCAAAATAATCATCATAGATAGCAACTTCATTGTCATAATCAATTGAAACATCTTCCAAAATAGTGGATGTATCACTAAATAAAGTCATGACATCTCCAAATCCACTTTCATCAATATTGTAATAAGATTCAACACCCTCCAAAATAGTGGGATCACTACACCTAGAGTTGAAACTCTTCCAATCCCACTTTCATCAATGTAATCATCATAAATAGGAGGCATGCTATCATCATAGTAAATTTTCTTATCGGAAGTAGAAGGAATCAAAGGATCACAATCATTAAGCAAAGCATCCCCAAGCTTAGGACAAGCATTACTCTTAGCAAATAAATCTTCAAACATTTCATACTCATCAAACATAGCATCCCCAAGCTTGTGGTTTTGCATATCATCACAATCATTCTTATCAATAGCATGAATGGCACCAATAGTATAGCAAACATTGTTATCATATTCTTCCAAGCAAGTGTCAAAAAGATATCCAAGATTATAAGAAGTAGTATTGTCTTCCCAATCATAATCATCACAACAAGCAATAGGCATAGCAAAATCATCATCAATAGTGCTCTCGGACATTGTGCCATAAGACATAGAAGCAATATCATCGTCAAGTTCATCATCTTCCACAATAATTTTTGATTCATTTTCAAGGGGCACAACAATAATAGAAGCAAAATTATTTGGGAGAGATACCTTTTTACCTCTCTTCTTTCTTCTTTTCTTCTTCTTCACCGCATCATGTGTGGGTTTAATTAATTTTTTCAAGCTTCTTGTTGAAGAGTTTGATTGGATAGGAAGCTCCTCCTCGTTACCTGATTCATCATAATAAACACTAGGAGGGTATTGGGAATTTTTTTCCCTTTCATTAGTACTCTCCTCATATTCTATTTGTTTTCTTGTCTTTAGGTAGTTGGCAATATAAGGATTCTCAATGCAATTTACCGCACAAAACATATAAATTTCTTCTAGATCAAAACCAAGAAATCTCTTGGGATTTGGAAAATCCTTAGTTATACGTTTCATTTCTTCATACCCCAAAAGAAGACTAAGCTCTTTATGATGCTCAATGGTAATCAAGTTATCACAATTTTTGGACACTATTTGATCATGAAAGAATCTGCATTAAAGATTTAAATGACCATGTTCATTGCAAAGTTCACAAGGATGGCCAAAAAATTACATCTTTCAGCACAATCGTCAAGCCTCTCTTGCAACCATTTTGTTTCTAAACATTTATGCTTCTTACAAAATCTATCTTCCCTTTTTGGTGTGCAAAGGCACTCCCAATTCACTCCAAAAAAAGTGACGTGCTTATAAGAAACATTTTTTGCATGACTTGTGCAATCATCATTAGCATTTTGGATATTCAAAGAATTCACACTAACTACATTGCAATCATGCGCATCATTAAAAAATTTGTGCCAAGCATTTTATTGACTTCTTCTTCGAACAATTGAGCAAAATTTTCTGAACCATCATTTTCAAGAAAGATATTATAAAGATGATAAATAATATGATGCAACCTCAATTCCATTTTTTTTGTTTTCTTTTATAAACCAAACTAGTGATAAAATAAGAAACTAAAAGATTCAATTGCAAGATCTAAAGATATACCTTCAGGAACTCACCTCCCCGGCAACGACGCCGGAAAGAGCTTGATGTCTACTACGCAACTTTATTCTTGTAGACACGTGTTGGGCCTCCAAAATAGTTGACACCTGAAACAGTAGGAGAGACTCCTACTGTGAAATTAAATTAATAAATGGTGGGAATTACATCTGATTTTGTACATGCCATCCCCTTTGGGGGTGGTTGGGGGGTAGAGGAGAAGAATCAAAAAGTAGCTATAAAGGAAGTGAGAAAGGAGGTGTGTTTTTCTCCAACCCTATGAGTTAGGAGAGATAGATCCTCTTTTAGTCTTGAAACCCAGGCTGTTTTCGTGGGTGTAATTCTTCTGAAAACTTTATTATTCCTTTCTTTCCAGATGCTCCATGCAGCTTGTAGGAATATTGCCATGAACATTGGCTTGTTCCAAGCATCTTTAGCCGTGCTGATCCAATCATAACGTGAACCTTGAGAGTTCCAACTGATGCCAATGTCAGACCAGCAATCTTTGCTGAATGCACAGCCAAAGAAGAGATGCTCAAGCGATTCTTCCATGTTGGACTCGCAGAGTGGGCAAGTATAGTCGTTACCAATGTTGCAGTGTCTTCGCTTCAACATGTTTCTGGTGTTGAGTCTGTCAGACAAAATAAGCCACCCAAAGACCTTAATTTACATTGTGACCTTGGACTTCCAGAGCCAGGCATAAGCTTGATGGGCCCGAACCTCCCTGAATTAGAAGTTATAATATTTGTTGGCCGTGTATGTGTGAGTCCAAGAACAGACCCATCTATCTTTCCCCGAGAGGCTATCACGCAATTGGATGTCGCGTACGAGAGATTGAAGATCTCTAGCTTCTGCATGCGCCTAGAGCGAGAGTGGCAGGTGGAACATTTCATTTAAAGCCGTGGCCCCCAAGAAATCTCTAACCAAAATATCCTCTAGGGTGGCGAAAGAGAAAGCCCGCGGATGTGATTCTGTTGGTATACCCTCCAGCCAATGATCTTTCCAAAAGAGTATGTCCTCCCCCGTGTGCACTTGGGCTTTGGTAATCCCTCGGTAGATTGGCATTAGTTTCGTCACATCCATACCAAAAGGATCGGCATGGGTCCGCTGCATGGGGATCTTGTTGCTATAGTCGTGTTCCATATAAGTTCCACCCAAAGGCAGGTCCCATCTGTTATAGAATTTGTGCAGGTATTTTAGCAGTAGTGCATCACTTTGTACCTTGAGATTAATGACACCGAGGCCACCCGAAACCTTGGGTTGGCAGACCATGTCCCAAGCCGCAAGAGAGTTACAAGAATCCCCATTCTCCATTTTTTGGGTCCATAAGCATTTGCGTCTAATTTTGTCCAAAAGTTCAATAATGCTCGCTGGCAACTTGAGAGTACAGAGGGCGAAGATGATTAGGGAGGTCATGACCGAGTTGAGAAGTGACAATTTTCCCCCATAGGATATCATATTGAGCGTAGCGGAAAGCCTGCGTTCCACCCGACAGACAAGAGGGAACAGATCCAACACAGTTGGCCTGGTCGTCCCCATAGGAATTGTTTGTAGGGTACGAAGCCACCTCAAAGCTATTCTTTCCGATCAATCTATCCTAGAGTTCGTACTAGAATAACGCAAGCTAGTCTTTCCGTTCGATCTAATCAAGAGATCATAATAAGATAACACCAAAGCAAATTCATATTCATAATACTCAATCCACACCAAGAACTACAAAGGGACCCCCAAAGTTTCTGCCAGAGAAAAACGTGCATCAACCCCTATGCATAGATTACCCCAATGTCACCGCGGGTATCCGCGAGTTGAATGCCACAACATATATCAAGTGAATCAATAAGATACCTCAATTGTCACCTCAAGTATTCATATTGCAAGGCATATATCATGTGTTCTCATCTCTGAATATTCAATCCGAAAAGATAAAACTTTGAAGGGTAAGATTCAATTCATCATAACAAGAGTATAGAGGGTAGAAACATCATATGATCCGATTATACTAACAAAGCCCATGATATAGATCACGAGAGAGAGAGAGAGAGAGAGAGATTAAACACATAGTTACTAGTACAAAACCTCAGCCCCGAGGGTGGACTACTCCCTCCTCATCGTGGTGGCCGCCGGGATGATGAAGATGGCCACCGAAGATGATTCCCCCCTCCAACAGGGTCTAGATTGGTTTTCACGGATACAGAGACCTTGCAGCAGCCGAACTTCTGATCTAGGGTAACCCTGATGGGTTTCAGAATATTTGGGAATTTATAGTGCAACAAAAGGGGTACGGGAGGCCACCGAGGTGGGCACAACCCACGTGGCGCGCGCCAGTGAGCACAGCCACTGGCGCGCCGGTGGGTTGTGCCCCTCGAACACCCCATGTGCAGCTCTGGCCCAATGGGTGTCTTCTAGTCCATAAAAAATCACCGTGGAGTTTCGTTGCGTTTGAAGTACATTTGGTATTGATTTCCTGCGATGTAAAAAACAAGCAAAAAACAGCAAGTACCACTTGCACTGGTTCAATAGGTTAGTCCCAAAAGATGATATAAAGTTGCTATAAAATGGTTGTAAAACATCCAAGAATGATAAAATAATAGCATGAATACTTCATAAATTATAGATAAATTGAAGACGTATCAGTGGGCTGCCGCCTACAACGCCGGGAAGAAGAACTCTGGTGTCTGGCCAGCATGCCCCGATGGCAGCATGTGATAAGTAGTTTAAGTTTGAAGTATTAGAGCAAATTACCAATAGTACTTTAAGTTTGTAGTATTAACGTACAATGTCGGTAAGAGCATCCTTTGAGGGCTTTGAGCGTTGATTAGCATGTGTGCCCGTGTGCATTTTTTTGCGTTAATCATTAGAAGATAACAAAACACACGGTTTCTATGTCGTACCCATCTACGTTTTTGCGTTAATGACCCATAAGTCAGTTACCTGTGCGATGTTTCCTAATAAACCAGGCGTACCATTGACCGAAAAAAATCAAGTACACGTGTACATTTTTTTTGAGACGGGATCTACCAACTTTATTTTTTCTCGCATACAAGTATTTTACGCGCTTCGTCTGCGTTGTGTGTTTCCCCCGCCCAAGTTTCAAGTTTCGCAGCGAAATTTTCATTAGGTGCATGATTTCAGAATTTATTCCTCCAACATCATCCCCACCCTCAGTATCCCCCCCTCGCGCCTCCCCCTCCTGCCATCTCAAATCGCCACAGCCGCAACCACAGCTTAAACCACATCTACGTTCTACTCGGATCCAGTCAGGTAAGCCACCGGTCTATATCACGCCCCTGGCCTGATATCTTAAATGGCGACTGTGAAACATCCTCATGCCTCCAAATCCCCCCCCCTGCTAGGAGCTGATGGCGGTCCATGACACGATGGCCGCTGTCCGTGTTGACCCTGACGAATACCTCGCCTCCGCCGCCGCCGCCGACATGGTGCGGGCTCTGGCCCAGATGAAGTCCCCCAGCGACCACTACTTGGAAAAGGGCTATAGCTAATATGGACATTAATGGCGCACCAGATACAGGTGCGCCATTATTGACATATTACTAATGGCGCACCTGGTGTGTGGTGCGCCATTACTAGTTTTCAAAAAAAATAAAAAAATTGTTAGCGATGGCGCACTGTGATAGTGCGCCATTACTAGTTGATATAGTAATGGCGCACCTGTACAAAGTGCGCCATTACTATGTGTATGACTTGGTCAAACCTTGGTCAAATTTAGTAATGGCGCACTTTGTGTAGGTGCGCCATTACTAAGTTTGACCAAGGTTTGACCTAGTCATACACAGTCAAGGTTTGACCCAGTCATTACTAAGTTTGACATAGTAATGGCGCACCTATGCAAAGTGCGTCATTACTAAGTTTGACCAAGGTTTGACCCAGTCATACACATAGTAATGGCGCACTTTGTACAGTTGCGCCATTACTATAACCAAATGCACCCCCCCCCCCTGGTGGACCGCCTTTCCAGTTTCAAAAAAAGTAAAAGAAAATGATGGAAATGTCAAAAAATAAAAGAAAATAAGTTTCCCACGTGATATGTGGTCTAGTTGTTAGGAAAATTTACAAATATGAATTTTGACTTTATTTGCAAAATCTCTCTGGAATTTAGTAAAATGGGCATAACTTTTGCATACGAACTCAGATTAAAAAGTTTTTTATGAAAAAGTATCTACTTGAAAAGTTACATCCAAATTCAACTTGGGGAAGCCCGTTGAAGATTTTCAGAATCCCAAAAACCTAACAGAATAAAAGATACGGGGCTTTTAAGATCTAGAGGGGGGAAATGAAAAAAAATTCAAACTTAGTAGTGGCGCACCATTTATTAGGTGCGCCACTAGTAATGTGAAAAAAAATTGGTTTCAATTTTTTTGGAAAAATGTTCAAAATATGATACGTAATATGACCGGGAAGTTTGAAATATTTTTTCAAAATTTCATCACACTCATGAATATGAACAAAGTCCTAGACATCAACAAGGTTTAATAGGATTGATATGATAAATATACCAACAAGTGTCTGTTAAGTGAGCTGGTGCTGGGGTTGGATAGAACTGTGAAGTAAGCATGCTTGGGCTGGAGTAGTGTGAGGATGGGTGACCTTCCGGGAAGTTTGACCATGGAGTGCGATTTGACTTGAGATTAAGCATATTGACCCGAGATTAAGCCATAGTGACCCGAGATTAAGAAAAAAATAAAAAAATTGAAAAATATTTGAAAAAATATTTGAAAAAAAAATTCTAAAAAAATAGAAGAACAATTTGTTAGTAATGGCGCACCTCGCACTTCTATGTGGTGCGCCATTACTAAGTCAGATAGTAATGGCGCGCCATTACTATCTGTGTTCGTGCCTTGTTAATATTAGTGCTGCACACTATGTGATGTTCAAATATTACCGTGTCCATTTCAATTTCACCAATACCAGCCACAAACTTACAATACATGACTCAGGATACCACTAGAGATGCTGCCCATTCGCTATTTTTAGTGGATGCTAACCCTGTTGTACTTAACATGCCTGTCCATGTACTTACACACGGTCATAACGGCCGATGCTTTTGTTTGTCGTCGAGGTGAGTTGCATCACATGTCTTACAGTACTTCACATAATTTGTGCACTTGCAGTTTAACTTCCACCATTTACAGGTTGCCTGTAGGTACACATGTCAGTGGCACTGATCCACGCTTCGACCCGGAGGAACAGCTCGCCTCCGCCGTCGCTGACTTTGGGCGGGCTCTGGCCAAGATGAAGTGCCCCAGCAACTACCTCTCAGGACTTACCAAGTATGTACTCACTAGTTCAATCTTACCAGTACCAGTTTCAATTAATGGTATGTTCTGTACTGTCGATGTATTAAGCATGTTCTAGTCAACATGCCTAACACGTTTTTGCTACTTTCCATACCTTTTTATAGACATATGGGCCATTCTCTGCTCTGGCAGCACCTGCCTTGTGATGTTTAACTATGCCAATTTCATTTTTATCAGTACCGGTTTCAATGTCTATTAAGCCTAATGCAGTTAAAAGTTGAATCCATTTTTAAACATTTGTATTTCAATGGCTACAAACTTACAAAACATGACTAAGGATGTTGTTAAGCCTGTTGCAATTCACACTTGTATCCATTTTTTAATCTGTCCATTTGCTACCATACTAGAGATGCTGCTCATTTTCTATTTTTGGTGGATGCTAACCCTATTTTACTTAACATGCTTGTCCATGTACTTACGCAGGGTCATAACAGCCGATGTTGTTGTTTGCCGTCGAGGTTAGCTGCATCCCATGTCTTACAGTATTTCACATCATTTGTGCAATTGCAGTTTAACTTCTACCATTTACTGGTTGCCTGTAGGTAGACATGTTAGTGGCACTGGTCCATGCTTCGACCCGGAAGAACAGTGCGCCTCCGCCACCGCTGACTTTGGGCGGGCTCTGGCCAAGATGAAGTGCCCCAGCAACTACCTTTCACGACTTACCAAGTATGTACTCACTAGTTCAATCTTACCAATAACAGTTGCAATTAATGATTATGTTTTGTACGGTCGATGTATTAAGCATGTTGTAGTAAAAAGCCTAACACGTTTTAGATATTTTCCCTACCTTTTTATAGACAACTGGGCCATTATCTGCTTTGGAAGCACCTGCCCTATGATGTTTAACTCTGCCAATTGCATTTTTATCACTACCTGTTTCATTGGCCATTAAGCCTGTTGCAGTTAACAGTTGTATCCATTTTTAAAGAGTTGTATTTCAATGGCTACAAACTTACAAAACCTTAATTAGGATGTTGTCAAGCCTGTTGCAATTAACAGTTGTATCCATTTTTAATCCGTCCCTTTGCTACCATGCTACTCTTTCGAAATGAAGATATCACTACAGATGCTGCCATTTTAGTACCATTTGCTATTTTTGGTGGATCTTAACCCTGTTGTAGTTAACATTGGCTTTCCATGTACTTACACAAGGCTACAATGGCCTATGTTGTTGTTTGCTGTCGAGGTTAGCTGCATCCCATGTCTTACAGTATTTCACATCATTTGTGCAATTGAAGTTTAACTTCTACCATTTACTGGTTGCCTGTAGGTACATATGTCAGTGGCACTGATCCATGCTTCGACCCGGAGGAACAGCTCGCCTCCGCCACCGATGACTTTGGGCAGGCTCTGGCCAAGATGAAGTGCCCCAGCAACTACCTTTCACGGCTTACCAAGTATGTACTCACTAGTTCAACCTTACCAATACCAGTTGCAATTAATGGCTATGTTTTGTACGGTCGATGTATTAAGCATGTTGTAGTAAACATGCCTAACACGTTTTAGCTATTTTCCCTGCCTTTTTATAGACAACTGGGCCATTGTCTGCTTTGGCAGCACCTGCCCTGTGATGTTTAACTCTGCCAATTGCATTTTTATCACTACCTGTTTCAATGGACATTAAGACTGTTGCAGTTAACAGTTGTATCCATTTTTAAAGAGTTGTATTTCAAGGGCTACAAACTTACAAAACCTTAATTAGGATGTTGTTAAGCCTGTTGCAATTAACAGTTGTATCCATTTTTTAATCCGTCCCTTTGCTACCATGCTACTCTTTCGAAATGAAGATATCACTACAGATGCTGCCATTTTAGTACCATTTGCTATTTTTGGTGGATCTTAACCCTGTTGTAGTTAACATTGGCTTTCCATGTACTTTCACAGGGCTACAATGGGCGATGTAGTTGTTTGCCATCGAGGTTAGTTGCATCCCATGTCTTACAGTATTTCACATCATTTGTGCAATTGCAGTTTAACTTCTACCATTTACTGGTTGCCTATAGGTACACATGTCAGTGGCACTGATCCATGCTTCGACCCGGAGGAACAGCTCGCCTCCGCCACCGCTGACATTGGGAGGGCTCTGGCCAAGATGAAGTGCCCCAGCAACTACCTTTCACGACTTACCAAGTATGTGCTCACTAGTTCAATCTTACCAATACCAGTTGCAATTAATGGCTATGTTTTGTACGGTCGATGTATTAAGCATGTTGTAGTAAACATGCCTAACACGTGTTAGCTATTTTCCTGCCTTTTTATGAACAAGCTGGGCGTTATACGCTTTGGCGGCACCTGCCCTATGATGTTTAACTCTGCCAATTGCATTTTTATCAGTACCAGTTTCAATGGCCATTAAGCCTGTTGCAATTAACAGTTGTATACATTTTGAAAGAGTTGTATTTCAATGGCTACAAACTTACAAAACATGAATTTGGATGTTGTTAAGCCTGTTGCAATTAACAGTTGTATCCATTTTTTAATCCGTCCTTTTGCTACCATGCTACTCTTTCGAAATGAAGATATCACTACATATGCTGCCATTTTATTACCATTTGCTATTTTTGGTGGATGTTAACCCTATTGTAGTTAACATTGGCTTCCCATGTACTTACACATGGCTACAATGGGTGATGCTGTTGTTTGTCGTCGAGTTAGCTGCATCGCATGTCTTATCACTACAAAGAAGACACATCCATGACATTTAGGGTCGAACGAAAAAAAAATTGTCATGCTTATGGCACTTCTATGACGATAATTGTGACAAAACCCGGTATCATCATAGATGTTGTGGGCTCCTACTTCTATGCCAAAAAATCATGATAGAAAATGGGCTTTTCATCTTGGGCGGGCCGGAGACGCAGCTGCATGACATTCTTTGGGCCATCCATGACGGAGAATGTCACATCCCTAGCTTCTAGCATTGCACTAGGATAGTGTCATGTGTGCATCATGTTTAAATTTTTCTTAAATATGAAATGGGGATGACAGAACCCCCAGCACCCCCCCTTAAACCAATTAGGGTTTACTAAAACCTTTTTCAATGAACCTGAAATGCCCTTCTAAAATGTTCATCATCTTTGCCTTGGTCCGTAACCTCTGACAAAAATGGTGCACAAATTTCTAGGTCATCCAAAGGTCACTGGATTAAATCATATGTTATTTGAATTTGGGCATTTAAATGCTAGTAAATATTTTAAATGCCAAAATAATCCTAAACTGAAATGTTTCATGTTGGATATATTCTATACAGTGGGCATGTATAGTTTGGTGATTTGTGAAAGGGTCTAGGTATTTTTAGAAAAGCCACAAAGATTACAGAAAAATAGAAAACTGAAACAAAAGAAGAGAGAGAGAGAGAGAAAGGATACCTACCTGGGCTTACCTCTTGTGCAGCCCACCTGGACGGCCCAGCTGGCTGGCCCAGCCCACCAGGGGCATGCATGTCTTCTTCCCCATGCCAGCGCACGAAGCAGCTCAGTGGCGAGCGCCGACGTCGCACGTGGCCACCACCTGCTTGCTGCCGCCTCCCCGATGTCACCCTGGAGACGCCACACACCCCCCTGACTTCTCTCTCACTCTCCCCAAGCTCCTCTCCTCCCCTGGCTCTCTCGCATGCAACCACCGAGCGCTGTCGTCGCCGCCGACGAACACCACCACGGCCATCGCCTCTCCCTCACCTCTCCGTGCTGTCCAGAGGCTCCGCCTCGACGCCACGGAGCCCCAAGATGAAGCACACACTCGCGGGACGCCCGAAGCGGTGCCATCATCCTCATCCTCACCGCCGGCCGCCGGAGATCCCTCTCGCCGCCCCGCTCGCTTCAGCCCCTCCCCGATCTCGCCGACGACGCCATAGAGATCTCTGTGAGGCCCTGGTTGTTTCCACTCCTTCAATTTTCTCGCTCCCACGATGTAGCACCCTCGCCCACACTTGACCGAGCGTCGGTCGCCGCCGATGATGTTGCCGCCGTGGCTAGAGGTCACGTGCGTCGCGCCCGAGCACGCTCCCATGCTCAGCACGTCCCTAGCAATCCGCTGACACCACCCTCTCGCCCAGAGACGCCCAGTAGCGCCAGACCGAGCTCGCCCAAGCTCCGGCCACCGCCAAACACGTCGTCGACGCCATTTCCGGCGACCCCGAGACCAACCACCTGCACCACCCGCCACGGCTCGCTCCCAGCTAGCCATAGAGCCCAACGGCGCCCCGAACGGTGCCCTGTAGGTGAAACCGCACCTGCACCGTCGCGTTTGGCCTCGCCGGCAGCTAAACGCCGGCGAGTTGACCCCGCTGACCCCGTTTGACCAAGGGTGGGCCCAGTTTGACCCCCGGGTCAATGACAGGTGGGGCCCGGCCCTGTTAATTAATTAGGATTAGTACTAATTGAATTTAGATAAACTAATTACACTGACACGAGGGACCCACTGTCAGGTTTGACCTGGACCGTCCCATTGACCAGACGCGTCACCACGACGTAATGTCGATCTGATAATTTATTTCTTTGGAATTATTCTTACACAGGAAATTCCAGAAAATAACTAAAACTTCTAAAAATCATAGAAAATCGACCGTAGCTCCAAATCAAATAAATTATATATGAAAAATGATCAGAAAAATCCAATATATCCATCTGTACTGGTTTCATGCATGTTTAAACAAGTTAACTTGCTTATTAGTGCAAAACATGATAAAGCACTATTTAAGATCACAAATGAGTTTGAACTTTGAATCTTTGGTTCAAAATAGCTCAAACCCATCTGATTGTAGTTGCATTAGCCCAACACGCTCATTTTACCATGTCATGATCATGCATCTTATTGTGCATTGCATTGATTGTGTTTCTTTCTCTGTTGTCGGTATTTGTTCCCTCCCGATAGACGTGGTTTCGACGATGAGTTCGATGACACCGATGAAGAATTATATTATCTTCAGAAGTGCCAGGCAAGCAAAACCCCCTTGTTCATTCCGATATAATCCCACTCTCTCGCTCCTGCTCTCTTTTACTGCATTAGGACAACAACGATTCATCTGTTACTTGCTGCGGTAGCTGAACCCCTTTATCCTCTACATGACCTGTCATTCCACAGTAAATAGATGAAACCCACTAGCATGAGTAGGAGTTGTTTGAGCCCTGTTGTGCCTACTCATTCATGCTTGTTTGTCGTGCCTGCTACTGCTTAGAGTTGAGTCAGGTCTGATTCATCGGGGATGAATCGGAGGTGTGTGAACATGTCCTACTGTTGAGAGCTAAGTGTGTGAACACGATTTGATGAAGGTAGCGATGAGAGGCCATGTAGGAGTACATGGTGGGTTGTCTCATTGCAGCCGGCCTCAGGAACTAAGTTCTGTGTTTGTGATCCATGAAACAGTTACTACCACACATTGGGATCCTTAATTGACCCTCTCGACTTATTAACCACTCTTGTCCTCTGTCCGGGAGTTGCAAACTAGTTTCTGGTGTTTGTAGCATGTTGGGGGCCGTATGCAGCGCTGACCTGAGGGGTGGGCTGTGTTGCGGTAGGCACGTGGCACGGTGTACCGATTCGCCCGTTTGGTGTCTCCGGAACCCTGCACATATCGTTTGGGGCCGTTAGTGGAAACCTCGGCCGGACTCCCTGTGGATGGAACCCTAATAGGCGATAAACCTGGACTAGGGACTCGTGTGTTTAGTCAGGTCGTGGTCGACACCCTCGCTGGGCTTCCGCTTGAAGGTTGCCAAGTACATGTCGTGTAAACGGCGGTAAGTGGCGAGAGCGTGTATGAAGAAGTACACCCCTGCAGGGTTATAAATGATCTATTCGAATAGCCGTGTCCGTGGTAAAGGACTTCTGGGTTGCCTATAACAGTTCATAGACAAGTGAAAGTGGATACTCTAAAATGCGCAAGATAAGCGTGAGTGCTATGGATGGCGTTCTCGTGGGAAGGCGGGAGCAGATCCATAGTGGTGTATTGATATGGTGAATATGTGGACTCGTAGCGCCACCTCAACAGAGTTACTTGCGGTCGTAGTTTAGGATAGCCACCGAGTCAAAGCTGGCTTGCTGCAGTCAAACTCCACCACCCCCTTTGTTGATAATGATGCATATGTAGTTAGTTCTGATGTAAGTCTTGCTGAGTACATTTGTACTCACGTTTGCTTATTTTATGTTTTGCAGAGAGAAGTAGTCTCGCTAGTGGTTCCGCTTGGACTTAGACGTTTAGCTTGTTACCTCAACTATGATCTTGTGCCCTCGGCGGTATCTGGTAGATAGTCAGGCTTCTCAGCCTTTTTCATTTATAGTTGTCTGTACTCAGACATGTTAAGCTTCCGCATGTGTTTGACTTGTATGTTTCACGAATGCTGGGTCGAGAGACCCATGTTTGTAATATCTCGCTCCTCGGAGCCTAATGAATAAATACTTTGAGTCGTAGAGTTTTTTTTTTGACAGAAAGACTGTAAGGGAACCCCTTACAGTATAATTGGTGCAACAAACCCAAATTGCAAGTACCATGCCTTGAACCTGGGTGGGTGGGAGGCATCAGCCCCTTCCCACCACTAGGCTATGCCTTAGTCTGCCTTTGAGTCGTAGAGTTATGTTGTGATACCATGTTGTATTTACACATATCGAGCATATTGTGTGTATGTTTGAAATGCTTGTTGTTTATCCTTGGCAGCCTCTCTTATGGGGAAATGTAGTCTAGTGCTTCCTTGAGCCATAGTAGTCCGCTACAGCCCGGTTCACCGGAGTCCTGCTAGCCCAAAGACTACCGCTTTCAGGACACTTGGCCGGCAGCATGTGTTTCACTTCGTTCTTGTGTCTGTCCCTTCGGGGAAATGTCACGCGGTGACATCCGGAGTCCTGCCTAGCCTGCTACAGCCCGGGTTCCCGGAGTCCTGTTAGCCCAGTGCTGACCGACATGCTCGATGTGATTCATGTATGCCTGTCCCCATGGGTTAGTGCCGCTTTGGGTTCACGACTAGCCATGTCGGCTCGGGTTCTCTGTCATATGGATGCTAGCAACACTATCATATACGTGAGCCAAAAGGCGCAAATGGTCCCGGGCCATGGTAAGGCGACACCCGTGGGAATACCGTTCGTGAGGCCGCAAAGTGATATGAGGTGTTACCGGCTAGATCGATGTGACTTGGAATCGAGGTCTGACAGACTTTGGTATCGAGCCTGTTCACGTGGGATTACCAAGCCAAACTGGTCGAGTTGTGTCTAGAAATGCTTTAGTTATGTAAGGGAATTGATTGTGGAAGGGAACGTAAGGCTCTTTTTAATCCTTATGCCTCATGGCCTTCTGATCTGAGTCATCCTCTTCTCTTCTACGGGTATTAAGAACTAGGCCTTCTCATCTATCTATTAGGATGACATGTTACTAATCCATAGACTTATAGAATTGACAGTTTCAAATCTCAGTTCAGTTTTTACTCTTCCGTATGTTCATAGCTGGTCTCAGAACCTTGATATTGTGATGTTGAATGGTCATGCCACTATTTTGCAGGATGTCTCAAATCATTTTGAGCATTTACGGGCGTTATGCTGTCTAAGTCATCCCAGGTTTCTAAATAATCTGATGCATTTGCAAATCCTTTCTTTCCGTTCCCGATGTCCTTTTTGGTCAGAATAAGCACACTAACCGGTGCGTTGAGGTAATTTATTGCCTTGACATATATGTTGGAGCTATTATTATGAACCTAGGTGTTTTAGGGAGTCACCTAGTAATCCAGCCATGTTTTGTGTTCCCGGTGTGATGATTCTGGCCACCATTCTCGAAAGCATCCCGTGATGCCATTTAGTAGTAGGTATTCTATTCCTGGGTTCTTGAACCCGAGATTCACCCTACTTACCTAATGTTGATAGTGTTGCTAGTTCCTTTAGGATATTAGTAACTTTGCGATAGTCCTCGAGTTCCGTGGTATATCCTTCTTCCAAATATCATGAACTACTTATGGCAGAAGTTCCTCGTTGAACCAAAAGATCACCACCAGAGTGCTCATGATGAGTCCTCCATTCTATATTGTGATTCTGCCAGTTCTACCTTTTTGCATGGGTTATCTGGAAGAAACCTGTTGAACTTGGTTTGACATATTAATATATGCATCCACAACTCAAAAAGATATATGTCCCCTTGAGTTGTCCCTCTTCATTTGTATTCTGACCCTCGTCTATCAATTGATAGTCAAGAGTATGTGAGAATTCGTTTATCGATGCCTATTACTCTTGTGGTCCATTAAGCCATTCTATCCGGAATGACCTGGAGAAACAAAGTCCAGTACCTCACCCATATCTAGGATTGGGTCAAAGCAGTTGTATTCCGCAGATCAAAATGCCAATCCAGCTTTTGATTCTGTTCTAACCTGAAGTATTGCCCTCTTTATGTTAGGAGTGTCATGAGAATTGAACTTTCTCTTAAGTGATACTTCTCGCCATCATTAATCATTCCTCGGTTCTGTGTTATTGTAACCGGAACGCCGACAGGTAAATCATGATGTGTGAAATCAATACTCCTGGCAACTAGTTGCTTGGTAGTAAATGGACCATATTCTCATTCTTAGCGTGTTGGTTATTGAATCATCCTTCTAAGATAGACTGTGCTACCTAGTCCTTATTTCTGGTGCACTCTTCGATCA
Source organism: Aegilops bicornis (assembly GCA_021605145.1). Lineage (NCBI taxonomy): Eukaryota > Viridiplantae > Streptophyta > Magnoliopsida > Poales > Poaceae > Aegilops > Aegilops bicornis. The sequence goes on along the minus strand of CM038670.1, from coordinate 638,083,887 downwards.
ATGAGTTAGGATTATTCAATCCCTTGCTTATTGTTCATATCATCTTGCCCTGAAAAGCAAGATTGTTCTCGAGCTTAGTAACATACCGGTGGTTCGTGACTTTCCAAATATCTTCTTGGAAGTGCTACCAGGTTGTCACCTGACCGCTATGTTAAGTTCGTGATCAAGTTGGTTTCTTGTAACCACCCCTTCTCCAAGAATCCGTGTTGGATATCCCTGAGCTGGTTGGTTAAGCTAAACAACAACTTGGAGAGTTGGGAGATAAAAGCTTGTCTAACTTAGTTCACTTCCAAAGGGATATCTTTGTGTGTGTGTGTGTGTGTGTGTTGAAGAAAGATGATATCTTCACCAATTGGTCCTCGTGATCAATTGTTGGATCTATTGCCTTGTCAAAACTTTGACTTAGAGTATGGGCTATCGTCAAGTCAAATCAGAACCAACAATGTTCGTAATGTTGTCTTACTCATGGGTGATCCCTCGAGCATATACCATTACATCTTTTGGTCTGACCAATGCTATCACCATGTTCACATGATGGTGGAAGTCCAGTGATATGGAAATTCCGATGAGTTCTTTGTTGAGCCCATTAGCAGCATTTTGTCTCCCCATGAGTCATGTTGAACATCAACCTAGTGTTGGAAACTTGTGTAAGCATTTCTTCGTGTTTCGTTCATGAAGCATATGTTTGGATGAAAGTAGTGACTTCCTCTAATTCATGTGCATCTGATGCAAGTTGCCGCCGTGGATTCGAGAAAGTCAATGTTGCTTCTTTTGGAATCATCCCAAATCGGTCATGCATACGTGCGAAGTATTCTGTGGTTCGGAGACTTGCAACCTTCGCTCTACATGTGTCCCTAGCACACCAAGCCACTGATTGATTTGTTCAAGGAAAAGGAGTTTTTGTGCAAATCCTAGGTCATGCACAAGACTTCGTTACCCTAGATGATGGTTCCCCACGAACTTCGGTAGTGTTTTATCATAAGACTACTATGTGGTCATGCTTATGCAGGACAGCGTGTTCACATGTGTTTAGCAGAACCAGCTCATGTTTTGGAGCTTGCTATCTTAGTTCATTCCTCGAGAATCTCGCAACGCCATCTCGTCGAATTGTGTTGCAAACTTTCTTTTCAGACATGTTGAACATTCCCAACAGTTGCATCTTGTTCCTAGCTTGCACCACCATTGTGCCAATCCCCCACGGGCTGCCCTTCTCGGTAGTTGCTGTCCAATATCATCTTCAAAAGTGGACTTACCATGGGTCCCCTCCACCTCCGATGATAAGCAAATCATCCTTTGCGTGGTCTTCAACAAGGCAGTCCACATCATCCATTCTAGTCCGGGTATGCCATCCCTTTGTACTCCGCCAAACGATTGTTGTGAATTGCCTTAGGCTGGTATAAAGAGTTTCAATGATCTCTGAATCAAAAGTAATTCTTTTTTCCACTTGAGGGAACAATTCTACGAGCCACCTTCCCTAAGGTGCACCATTATGGAATCATGGCAATTCTTCCTCGCTATTCTGAAAACCTCTTCAAATTGTTTCCTCCGCCCCTCCTGATGCATGTTTTGCTTCTCAGCTCAAGAGATGTTCCTATGTCTCATTCCGTGAGTTGATCCTGCGATCATTAGGATGATCCATCCATGTAGACGTGTCTCGCTCTTTTGTTCTTGTGATGGATGAAGATCTCGAAAGCAAAGATGTCAAGATCGACTGGAGTTATCAAATCAACATCCTCGAGAAAATACGTCCGGATCGTGAAGATTGTGTTAGCTTGTGTCCCTCTGTCTTCTTACCTCACGACTTGAATCTCGGGACGAGATTCTTGTTTAGTAGGGGTGAGTTGTCACATCCCTAGCTTCTAGCATTGCACTAGGATAGTGTCATGTGTGCATCATGTTTAAATTTTTCTTAAATATGAAATGGGGATGACAGATCCCCCAGACCCCCCTTAAACCAATTAGGGTTTACTAAAACCTTTTTCAATGAACCTGAAATGCCCTTCTAAAATGTTCATCATCTTTTCCTTGGTCCAGAACCTCTGACAAAAATGGTGCACAAATTTCTAGGTCATCCAAAGGTCACTGGATTAAATCATATGTTATTTGAATTTGGGCATTTAAATGCTAGTAAATATTTTAAATGCCCAAATAATCCTAAACTGAAATGTTCCATGTTGGATATATTCTATACAGTGGGCATGTACAGTTTGTTGATTTGTGAAAGGGTCTAGGTATTTTTAGAAAAGCCACAGAGATTACAGAAAAATAGAAAACTGAAACAAAAGAAGAGAGAGAGAGAGAGAGAAAGGATACCTACCTGGGCTTACCTCTTGTGCAGCCCACACTGACGGCCCAAATTGGCTGGCTGACCCAGGGGCATGCATGTCTTCTTCCCCATGCCAGCGCACGAAGCAGCTCGTTGGCGAGCGCCGACGTCGCGCGTGGCCACCTCCTGCTTGCTGCCGCCTCCCCGACGTCGCCCTGGAGACACCACGCACCCCCCCCCACCCCGACCTCTCTCTCTCATTCTCCTCGAGCTCCTCTCCTCCCCTGGCTCTCTCGCACGCAACCACCGGGCGTTGTCGTCGCCACCGACGAACACCACCACGGCCATCGCCTCTCCCTCGCCTCTCCGTGCTGTCCAGAGGCTCAGCCTCGACGCCACGGAGCCCCAAGATGAAGCACATGCTCGCGGGGTGCCCGAAGCGAGGCCATCATTCTCATCCTCGCCGCCGGCCGCCGGAGATCCCTCTCACCGCCCCGCTCGCTTCAGCCCCTCCCCGAGCTCGCCGACGACGCCATAGAGATCTCTGTGAGGCCCTGACTGTTTCCCCTCCTTCAATTTTCTCGCTCCCGCGCCGTAGCACCCTCGCCCGCACTTGACCGAGCTTCGGTCGCCGCCGTGGCTAGAGCTCACGCGCGTCGCGCCCGAGCACGCTCCCATGCTCAGCACGTCCCCAGCAACCCGCTGACACCACCCTCTCGCCCAGAGACGCCCAGTAGCGCCAGACCGAGCTCGCCCGAGCTCCGGCCGCCGCCAAACACGTCGCCGGCGCCATTTCCGGCGACCCCGAGCCCAACCACCTGCACCACCCGCCGCGGCTCGCTCCCAGCTACCCATAGAGCCCAACGGCGCCCCGAACGGTGCCCTGTAGGTGAAACCGCACCTGCACCGCCGCGTTTGGCCTCGTCGGCGGCTAAACACCGGCGAGTTGACCCCGCTGACCCCGTTTGACCAAGGGTGGGCCCAGTTTGACCCCCTGGGTCAATGACAGGTGGGGCCCGGCCCTGTTAATTAATTAGGATTAGTTCTAATTGAGTTTAGTTAAACTAATTACACTGACACACGGGACCCACTGTCAGGTTTGACCAGGACCGTCCCGTTGACCACTGACGTCACCCTGACGTAATGCTAACACAGTAATTTATTTACTGGAATTATTCTTACACAGGAAATTCCAGAAAATAACCAAACTTCTAAAAATCATAGAAAATCAACCGTAGCTCCAAATCAAATAAATTATATATGAAAAATGATCAGAAAAATCTAATCTATCCATCTGTACTGGTTTCATGCATGTTTAAGAAAGTTAACTTGATGTTTAGTGAAAAATATGATAAAGCACTATTTAAGATCACAAATGAGTTTGAACTTTGAATCTTTGGTTCAAAATAGCTCAAACCCATCTGATTGTAGTTGCATTAGCCCAACACACTCATTTTACCATGTCATGATCATGCATCATATTGTGCATTGCATTGATTGTGTTTCTTTCTCTGTTGCCGGTATTTGTTCCCTCCCGATAGACGTGGTTTCGATGATGAGTTCGATGACACCGATGAAGAATTATATTATCTTCAGAAGTGCCAGGCAAGCAAAAACCCCTTGTTCATTCCGATATAATCCCACTCTCTCGCTCCTGCTCTCTTTTACTGCATTAGGACAACAACGATTCATCTGTTACTTGTTGCGGTAGCTGAACCCTTTATCCTCTGCATGACCTGTCATTCCACGATAAATAGATGAAACCCACTAGCATGAGTAGGAGTTGTTTGAGCCCTGTTGTGCCTACTCATCCATGCTTGTTTGTCATGCACCTCTTTGCTTAGAGTTGAGTCAGGTCTGATTCATCGGGGATGAATCGGAGGTGTGTGAACATGTCCTACTGTTGAGAGCTAAGTGTGTGAACACGATTTGATAAAGGTGGTGGTGGGAGGCCATGTAGGAGTACATGGTGGGTTGTCTCATTGCAGCCGTCCTTAGGAACTGAGTTCTGTTTTTGTGATCCATGAAACAGTTACTACCACACATTGGGATCCTTAATTGACCCTCTTGACTTATTAACCACTCTTGTCCTCTGTCCGGGAGTTGCAAAGTAGTTTCTGGTGTTTGAAGCATCTTTGGGGCGCCGCATAGCGCTGACCTTAGGGGTGGGCTGTGTTGCGGTAGGCACGTCAACCTGATGTACCGGTCGCCCGTTTGGTGTCTCGGGAACCCTGCACACATCGTTCGGGGCCGTTAGTGGAAACCTCGGCGGACTCCTCTGGATGGAAACCGAATAGGCGATAAACCTGGACTAGGGACTCGTGTGTTTAGTCAGGTCGTGGCCGACACCCTCGCTGGGCCTCCGCTTGAAGGTTGCCGAGTACATGTCGTGTAAACGGCGGTAAGTGGCGAGAGCGTGTGTGAAGAAGTACACCCCTGTAGGGTTATAAATGATCTATTCGAATAGCCTTGTTCGTGGTAAAGGACTTCTGGGTTGCCTATAACAGTTCATAGACAAGTGAAAGTGGATACTCTAAAATGCACAAGATAAGCGTGAGTGCTATGGATGGCGTTCTCGTAGGAAGACGGGAGCGGATCCATAGTGGTGTATTGATACGGTGAATATGTGGACTCGTGTGCGCCACCCCAAAAGAGTTACTTGCAGTCGTACTTTAGGATAGCCACTAAGTCAAAGCTGGCTTGCTGCAGTCAAACTCCACCACCCCCTTTGTTGATAATGATGCATATGTAGTTAGTTCTGATGTAAGTCTTGCTGAGTACATTTGTACTCACGTTTGCTTATTTTATGTTTTGCAGAGAGACCTCAGTCTCGCTAGTAGTTCGCTTGGACTTGACGTTTAGCTTGTTACCTCAGCTACGATCTTGTGCCCTCGGCAGGATCTGGTAGATAGTCGGGCTTCTCGGCCTTTTTCATTTATAGTTATGCAGTACTCGGACATGTTAAGCTTCCGCATGTGTTTGACTTGTATGCTCTGAATGTTGGGTCGAGAGACCCATGTTTGTAATATCTCGCTCCTCGGAGCCTAATGAATAAATACTTTGAGTCATAGAATTATGTTGTGATGCCATGTTGTATTTACACATGTCGAGCATATTGTGTGTATGTTTGAAATGCTTGGTATGTGTGGGATCCGACAATCTAGTTGTTTATCCTTGGCAGCCTCTCTTATGGGGAAATGTAGTCTAGTGCTTCCTTGAGCCATAGTAGTCCGCTACAGCCCTGTTCACCGGAGTCCTACTAGCCCAAAGACTACCGCTTTCAGACACTTGGTAGCCGACATGTGTTTCACTTCGTTCCTGTATACATCGCCTTGAGGAAATGTCACGCGGTGACATCCGGAGTCCTTCCTAGCCTTCTACAGCCCGGGTTCCTCGAGTCCTGTTAGCCCAGTGCTACAGCCCGGATTCACACGCGGTCAATCGACATGCTCGATGTGATTCATGTATACTGTCCCCATGGGTTAGTGCTGCTTTGGGTTCACGACTAGCCATGTCGGCCCGGGTCCTCTGTCATATGGATGCTAGCAACACTATCATATACGTGAGCCAAAAGGCGCAAACGGTCCCGGGCCATGGTAAGGCGACACCCGTGGGAATACCGTGCGTGAGGCTGCAAAGTAATATGAGGTGTTACCGGCTAGATCAATGTGACTTGGAATCGGGGTCCTGACAGAGAAAACCGTGGTAGAAGCGAGGGTGAGGAAAATATCAGGGAGTTCCCGGTTACGGTGGGTGGCGGGGCGGCGATCTGGCGTTTCTCTCATACTGACGTCTGCAGCGTGGAGTGCGGCGTTGGGTTCTAATCGAACCCGAAGCGAAGGCGTTCGCCATCAACCCGAAAGCGATTTCACCGCAGGCTACGCGTTACTGAACCCGAGCGATCGATCGATGGCTGTTAGCTGAACCCGATCGAGTGATTCCTTCGCTACTGCTGCTAACTAAAGCCGATCGAACCTGCTGCCTCTTGATGAACAGTGAGCGTTGTTGGGGGTTTGGATGAACAGTTCCTGGTGGGGGGTTGGATGAACAGGAACCCGTGGTAGTAGAGGTCGTTGTCGCTAGATGAACATGACCCCGATCGAGCCGGTGAATGAACAGGACCCTGTGGAGGGCTGGATGAACAAGACCCCGTGGAGGGCTGGTTGAACAGTAGCCGGTGGAGGGCTGGATGAACAGTAGCCCGTGGAGGGGTGGTTGAACAGGACCCCGTGGAGAGGGCTGGTTGAACAGTAGCCAGTGGAGGAGCACGCGGTGGAGGCTGGATGAACAGGAGCTCGTGGATGAACAGTCGCAGCTGGAGGCTAGAGGAGGACGACGGTGGATGAACAGTAGCCCGTGGAGGAGGTCGACGGTGGAGATGAATAGTATCTTGTGGAGTCCCGTTTTGCAGTACGCCACACCCCTCCCGATGAACAGGACCCCCGTTTCGACCGTAGCGCTCCAACACAATTCTGTTTCCTCCGTTTTGCGGTACGCCACACCCCTCCCAATCAATAGGACCCCGTTTCGACCGTAGGAGGTCCAAGAGAAGTCCGTTTCCTCTGTTTTGCAGTACGCCATACTCCTCCCGATGAACAGGGTCCCATTTCGACCGTTTTCGGTCAAGGCCGTTTCCTCCGTTCTGCGATAGGCCAAGCCTCGTTTCCATCGGTTGTTCCGTCCAAGCCGGTTGGCTCCCGATGAATAGCAGACGTTATGTTGCCTCCCGATGAACACGACGCATTCCATTGCCTCCCCATGAACATGGAAACGACGCAGTTTCTCCGTTCCGACCCAGCCATCTACACAAGCCCTAGCCATAAGTATGCGCGAGTAGGCGTTCGAGACCCCGCCCGTATGTACGTACATGGCTGTATTTACTTTCTTGCACCCTGGCCGCTGTATGAACATGTACGTGCTATGTGCACGCCTCTACTATGACACGTGCCCTTCCTTACACAGCCACGGTTCATCGCTGCAGCCTGCAGACAGACCGATCGTATGTACGTACACGTTCGCGACCAAAATGACAACGCTACGTGCGCTTCGACCAGGTGGGTCCCGACTGTCAGGCACTTCCGTGCGTGCGAAGATGTAGCTGGTGGGTCCCAGCAGTCAGGGGGCGAATCATTTTTTTGCCCGTAATATGGACGCACTTCCTTGTGTGCGAAGATGTAGCTGGTGGGTCCCAGCAGTCAGGAGGGATACGTTTTTTTGTGAAATTCGGTGGCCCGTTCGGTGGGTCCCTGCTGTCAGGTGGAGGAATCATTATTTTTCGCGTAATGAGGAGGCACTTCCTTGCTGCGGCCGTGGACCCGGTATCGACCTCTCCACGTCTGATACTCTTCCGATGGAAGTCGTTCCTTGACCATGTTGACCACGCCGCGCCGAGAGCACCAGGGCGGTGCACGACGGCGAGGCCTAGGAAGGGGACGACGCGGAGCGAGGGAAGACGCGGCAGTGGAGTCGCAGATGGAGAGGAGTGGGAAACTTGACTGGTTCGGGTGCACGGCAGCACTACCGCCCACGGGAGACAGGAGCAAGAACAGAGGTTGAAGAAGGAGCATGGATGTTGGCTTAACATCCAACGGTCCAACTTCTAGAATCATTTGTTGATTAAGTTGACAAAGCCCTGCGTACACGTCCGCTTAGTAGACCCACAAGTCGGTAAACCGTCAGCGGGTCCTAGCTGTCAAAGGAAGGAATAATTTTTTTCGCATAACAAGGAGGCACTTCCTTCCGTGCGAAGATACAGCCGATGGGTCCCAGCTGTCAGGGGGATGAAACATTTTTTTCCAGCTTAATAAGGAGGAACTTTCCTTGCGTGCGACCATGGACCTCGTGGTCCCAGCCGTCAGGCTCTCCACGTACAGTCCTCTTCCGAATTCTCGTTTGTTGACCACGCCGCACCGAGCGCAGCGATGCGGTGGACGACGGCGAGGCCCCGGATAGGAACGACCCGGAGATGGGAAGATGCGGCAGTGGAGTCGCAGATTGAGAGGAGTACAAGGGTTATAATTGGTTCTGGTGCGGCGTGGGGCTGCAGTCGGTGGAGAATAATAGGAGGTGTGGAGGGGTGGAGGGATAGCCTGGTCGGCAGTGGGGTAGCACTTCACAGCGATGCGTGCTAAGCAGAACCGCTAGCCGCCGGAGACCGGACCAGGCGGTCCCGGCGACGCTGGAGGAAGAAGACGAGAGATTGAAGGTGCATGCTGGCCGTTGGATATGAATCCAATGGTTGTGGATATCATAATCATTTGTTGACCAAGTTGACAACATACTGCGTGAGGCTTTGATCTATTGTCCCACATGTCAGCCTGCAAAAATATGGTATATATTTAACCCATGTTTTCTAGAATGTACAGTCCATTTGCTGGGCTGGGTGAACAAATAATTTCGCATCAATGCGGCCCATTTAATATTTTCTAAGAAATCTCAGCCCATTTGCACTTTTTTGAAATACACGAATTAGCTGGGCTCGTTCTATATATAATGTTAGGTTAGAAGGAGCAATTAATATCAAAAAATAAACCGGAGCGACAAATTATATATATATATATATAATTAACAAATTAGCGAGTTATTACTCAAAATAAAAATGCACGCGTTATTATTACATTGGTCCTTAAAATCTTTGCAGGCTTTTGTGAGCACTCACGAGGATTTTCCTTGCGTGTGAGTCAAAAACAACCAGGATTTTCCTTGCCAACTTATGTTAAACATTTACTTTTATAAGTTAATAACACGTGGGATGTTTTTATAATGTATATATAAATCTCTATCTGTACCTACTAATAAAAGAAATAGGTACTCTTAGTCTGTCATACTATTTTATAGAAAAACTCCCCGATGTTTCTGACATTAAACCCGCAGTACATATCAAATGTTTTTTAAATACTCATATCTTCTAAACCGTAACTCCAAATTTAACATGTTATATATGGAATCTGATTAGAAAAATATATAGAATCTGAGTATGATGATATTTTACCTGTTAACCATTTAGAAAACACTATATGGGGTGCTATCTTAATCAACAGTGCATTATCCGTCTTTGTTTCACATTGGTACTGATCCAGATTGTGGATGAACATCTCAGCAAAATCAGGATTGGAGACGAAATTGAATATCACTTGCCCGTTTCTTTCTACGTATTAAATCTAGATGCAAGCCGTGTTTAAATAGAAGACACGTGGAATCTTGAACTAGCGCTATTGTTGGCAAAGACCATCTTTGTTTGGGCCGTAGTTACAAATACTCAGATTATAGATCATTTTTGGTAAAATTAATAGCGTGTGGTATTCTTTTCTCCCGTTGCAACGCACGGGCTGTTTTGCTTGTAAAATATACGCTAATAGTAATAATATAAATATATATAATGTGGTTAGAAGGGAAAACATAAATTGGACACAACATTGTTATTCTTATATATAGATAAATAGAACAGAGATCTGCGTTTTATTAAAAAAATACATTGGGCTGCTGATCTTTAAGAAAAAGCCCATAGGCCGGTATGGACCTCAAAAAATAATTTGAAACCGTTGTCTCCGTATGTCGTGGGCTACGCATGTTAAAAAACAAAACCTAGGCCCAGCTGATTCTTGTTCGCCCTTTGGAAAAAAAATGATACCAGCTAGATCCCCGAGCGAACTGGATTAAAGAGGGGGCCGGCGGCACGACTGAAGAAGCACATATGGAGCAATTTTTTTCTTCAGTGGATGGCTCTCGATGGCGTTTTATACTTGCCTCTGCACCATACAACTTGTATTTTTAGCATCCCGGTCCGTGGGGGACCATCAACCCATTTGTTGAGCGGGCCAACCTACAGAAACCATCACTCGATTTTTCATCAAGCCACAAAAACAACGCAGTACTGTGTTTGTTTTGAGGCTGAAAACATTACGGCAGGGGTTGAGCAGGGGAGGGGGAAGACAGAGCAAAAAGAGTAAAAAGAGCTGATGCGCCATTGCTACCCTAACAAAGCAGGTGCAATTCTTCTCGGGAAGAAGGTGTGCCGTTGACACCCACACGTCACAAATCCCACAGTAGACATACTAACAAGTTCACACACAAGTACAACAGAAAAGGTAAACATTCGTATCAAACTCAGGTTCATAGGACACGTTCATATTCATAGCCAACATTCACAATCAACAACTCAAAAGACTCATATATAGACAAGTTTAGCATGTCTATGCATCCAAATGATTGATAGATCACACAACAATATTCATAGATAATTCACAAAAAGATACAGATATACACATGTTCAGTATGTTTATGCAACCAAATGATTGATATCACAGCCAATATCATCCATGGACGAACTTTAATTACCTAGGGTACAGACTGGTAAATGGTGTTCAGTCGGAGGTACTTCTTGCTAAAATTAATGCTTGTACGAGTAAACTTTCGAGTACATAAGAGGCAACACAGACACTCTGAACTTTGCTTGTAGGTTTATCCTCAAATAGTGGCCTCGTGCCGAGGGAGGTTTGAGCAACTTGGCCACTACTTTCATCCAATTAGTTTACTGGCTCATCTTGGTCCTGTAGCTCGCCAAAATTCTACATTGCAGACAAGAAAGGAGGCAGTTGAGAAAATGAACCACCAAAGTTTTTTGTGCAGTTCAACTGAAATGGAGCATCCCTGGCGCACAGATTGATTAAGTGCCAGATGAATATACGCGTCAACCAACTTGTCTGGAATCTTTGGACTCCATACCATATAGTTCGCTACCATATGTGACGATAACCAAAAGGACAAGTTGGGACCAAAGACTGGACTGCGTTTTTCTGGGCTATGCACCAAGCAATATTTTTGGCGTTCACTCTCCTAATAGTTGGAGTTTGACAACTGGTTGACGCCGGTTGATACTCGAATGAATATAGGCACTTCTTCTTGTCAACATCGATACTTGTCTAAGTGAACTTTGGAGTACATAGCAGCAGCATAAGTATATGTCCATCTGATCTTTTTGTGCGGTTCTACTGAAATCACCCAATGTAATGATTTTCCTGCGAGTTCAGGCTCCAAGTTACTCCTTTATAAAATCGGCAAACAGTAGCACAATACCAAATTACCAATACATATGACAAGCAGAATAATCAGGATAAAGACCAATACCAACCTGTGTGAGGTAGCAGATCAATTACTATTTCCATTGACTGGAAGCCGAGATAAGCCTAGCGACTGACAGCAAAGGAAGGAAGCAAGCCCAGATTAGTGACTGACAGGAAAGGAAGGAAGCTGTCGAGGCAATGAAGCATCCAAAGTTTTTGTGCAGTTCCACCAAAATCGAGCATCCCTGTTGGCACATATATTGAGAGAGTGAGATTACTATAATAGTGGGACTAGTTGATGAAACATACACTAACAAATAGAAGCACCCTCATTATCTTAATGGGTGAAGTTAGCAACATAGTAGTCTTGCTTAAAGAGATGTATTAGTTTATTTAATCAGTGCCAATTAGCTCAACACTCAAAGCATTGGCATGTATCATAGGTTGCAAAACTTTAACGTGCAAAGATAAAGGAGTTTCTCATGATAGTAGCACGATACAAATAGAGATGACAGCAAACTAATATGGATGGAGGCCTTAGGCCGGTACCAAACTGAGCCAAAAAGCTTATTCATGTAGTCCCAGAAGAGATGATAAAGCACTCACTGGAATCACTCAATAGTATATATTTTTGTGCACTTCAAATGTATGGTTGAAATCACTCTTGTTTACCGATCTTTGAGATTATATCGAAAGATTATCAAGAACTTCCAGCAGAGTTAAAGCACTGGCTGGGATACATTTCATTGTATTGTCTTGTGTAATTCCACTAAAATGTATGATTGGCACAACATGATCCCTGTTTGCACAAGTAGGAACAAGGTGAAACCTTCATTAGCTTAGTGAGAAAGTATAGAAAGACATTAGCATATTACTCTAATAGTAGAATCAAATTCATGATGGACAATACACAAAACATTGCCTCATTGAAACAATGGCAATAAATTGACATGCAAAACAATAGCACTATTATGTCATGACACTACCAATATTCCCTCCCTGCTCCACCACATGATTCACCTCCATAGACAAACATACACACGTACATGATTCAACATAGGGTGCTACTAAAGATTTGTTTAACTCCGACAGGAAAATTAGGCAGCAATAAATTAGTGGTACTTAAGTACTCCTAATTAATTAAGTGACCTTGCAGGAGAGGCAATGAAGTGGAAGGGTTCCCTGGAGGATCTTCTCACATGTAAGGTAGACGTTGCCGGAGCCCTTGAATGGCCTCGACTGAGGCCTCTGGGTTCAGCAAGATCACCTTGGCACTGTTTATTCTTCTTCTTCCTCCTCTTCATGCTCTATTTCTCTTTCTCCTCACCAGTTGGTGAAACCAAGTGCATGATTGGCCTTCTATTTTAGAATTGGTTTTGTCAGTGAGGGAGTACAAGTGTACTAGTAAACAATAGCATTATTTTCTCATGGCGATGCATAAAATAGAGATGAACACATGCATTAAATATCATTCTTACCTAAAGGAAGGTTATGGTCCAATATGGATGATGAGGATTGGAACATAGATCTCCCTTTGTGCAGTTCCACCGAAATGAACCAACTGTTTCATTCTGACATTCCAGTTAAACAGCACAAAAGTCACTTCTTTTAAGAAGTGTTTTGTGTAGTGCACCAAAAGGTCACAATAGCAACCACGTGAAATGGATATCCCTATTTGCACAAAAAGCTACAGAGGAAATAGTCTGAGTCTCAAACAATTACAGGCAAAAACATTTGGCTAAACTTGTCATGGATTATAACAGTGGCATGGATTCATTTTACCAAGGGCATTAGATTAAGAACAGCTAAATATTTGGTATAAGGGCATGGGACAGTGGGTGCACTAGCAGTCCAGCACCATGTACCTAAACAGGGGCATAAAGTGGTGATTTAGAGTTTGTTGCCCTGAGAAACAAACATCCAAGAAACATATCTAGGTTGGTCCCATTTTTGTTCACTCTAGCCACCTACTCCTATGTGTGGATAGCAAATCTAGTCCTGGTCATACCACTGTGTACAGCGTTACCCCTATATTTCCCTTTTCGACCAAGAGACCGGTTAGATGACCAGTTTGTACTACTTTCACCCCCTTTCCTTCCTGTTTGTACCAAGTCTGATGTACATACTAAATTCCCCCACCCCCACTTTATTTCTTGTTTGAACCAAGTACAAGATTCGACTCCATGAAGTAGCTTTACCTCTAACAATAGAATAAAAAAAGGTCACATTGGACCATCCGGTCGAGAGGGGCTGAGAGGTAGAAAATGATGCAAATGCAGCGACGTAGCAAGCTGGGGAAGTAGAGCTAGGGCGGTTTCGAAGGAAGATATACCTGAAGGTCGTCGGGATGTGGATAGGTGGGCGGCGGGAGGTCGGATCCGCCCACACTAGGGCAACAACGAACGGATCAGAGGACCTCCTGCGCGGGCGCTCGGCCAGAGATAATGGTGTTGCCGGCAGTGGGTCTCCTCCCTCGCTGTCGACGACGGCCTAAACACTGCCCCTCCTCCCCTTCACCGGCGGAGGGGGGTACATCCGGATCTGTAACCAGCGGTGAGGATAGAAAGACAGTGTTACCACTGCTATCTTGTTTAAATCTGGAGAGGATGAAAGTGTGTGAATAGAGCAACCCTAGCAAGCAAGCGCGGAGGCTCCGGCCTATATATACATAGTGGGGTAGTTTTCCTTTTTCACTCCATCAAAACAATCATTTAAAATTGTGTACGTGACAAGTCGCCGTTTTTTAGTTGTTGATTTTTTTTTTGAGATAGCTACCCGCTTATTCCAAGTGGTGTTACGGTGTGCCAGGTCGCACTTTGTATCATTCAAGTCTGGTACAAGACCCTCCATTAAATGAACAACCACCCCCTTGTAAAATTTGTGAACAAGCCCACAGCAAAAATTATCGGAAACGTGGGCTGCCCCATAATGCATTATTATTTACATTTTCTACTCCCTCCGTTCCTAAATATAAGTCTTTTTAGACATTTCAAATGGACTACAACATATGGATGTATGTAGACATATTTTAAAGTATGGATTCATTCATTTTGCTCCGTATGTAGTCACTTGTTAGAATCTCTAAAAAGACTTATATTTGGGACGGAGGAAATATCGAGTATCCTCAAAACAAAATGTGAGAGTACAATATTTATTGGGCCCCTTTGTAATTGGTGCTAAATTTTGATCGAAGATTTAACTGACAAAATGTTAGTGCATGTTAACAAAAATTATGTCGTTTGATTCGTATTTGAACATAGTTTTCAATGATGTAATTTTTTGTGGCATGCATGAACATTTGGTTAGTTAAATTTATAGTCAAAATTTGGCAAGGTGCATTAAATCAACACATGCAAGTATCAAAAGGAAAGTCACGGCATGCATGCATGCGTTGTACTGGGTAAACGCAAATTATTGAAATATATCAAGTGCAGTGCTTTGATGTGTCGCGTCAACTCATACAAGACCGAGAAGTTTGATTACTACAACACCCTCTCCCTCGCGGACTGAGCTCCGGTGCCTTAACTGCAAAGGCGGGAGCAGTAAGTCAATGAAGCTGTGTCCCTCCCTCGCCCATGAGCGTGGTGGCTGGCAGGATTAGGAGAAGCTTTCGCTACACGCTCTCCCTCCCACACATGGTGGACATGCAGCAGTTCAATCGGTGCCAGATGGCCACAATCATACTGTAGTACTCCTCCACCGCAGTAGTACTCCATCATTGTTCGACTTCCTGGAGAGGCGAAGGGCCGAGTGTCGGTGTCAGAACCGGCGGATCTCGGGTAGGGGGTCCCGAGCTGTGCGTCTAAGGTTGATGGTAACAGGAGACAGGGGACACAATGTTTACCCAGGTTCGGGCCCTCTCTATGGAGGTAATACCCTACTTCCTGCTTGATTGATCTTGATGAATATGAGTATTACAAGAGTTGATCTACCTCGAGATCGTAATGGCTAAAACCCTAAAAGTCTAGCCTGTATGACTACGATTATCCTTGCCTCTATGGACTAAGACCTCTGGTTTATATAGACACCGGAGGGGACTAGGGTTATACAAAGTCGGTTACAGAGAAAGGAATCTTCATATCCAGGCGCCAAGATTGCCTTTCACCCCAAGGAGAGTCCCATCCGAACACGGGTGAGAGTCTTCGGTCTTGTATATTCACATCCCATCAGTCCGGCCCATGTCCAACAGGCCTGACGCCCGAGGACCCCTTAATCCAGGACTCCCTCAGTAGCCCCCGAACCAGGCTTTCAATGATGATGTGTTCGGCACACAGATTGTCTTCGGCATTGCAAGGCGGGTTCCTCCTCCGATGAATTCAAAGAGTTGTATTCGGCCTTCCATTTAATGTCGTTCCCATCGGCTTCTGTGCATCCATAGCTTCAGCTTCCACGTGTCGAGTGAATACGAGAGGTCAGGGTATTTTTTGCATACAACACCCCGGCCATGTAAGAAAAGCGTATATTTAAAGGGATTGGATCTCAGATCCATTCCACATCACGCGGAAAATCCTCAGAGCTTGCTAGGAGAGACCACTCCAGCATGGCTAGCAATCCCAGTTCTTCCTCCCATCCCCATGGCCCTGAAAAAGGCGATTGGGAGAGATGTTCCGTATCCCACGGTCAGCTAGTGAAGCTGCAAACACAGGGATTTCTTCCCCCCGCGGATCTAGTCCCCGTTCGAGCAGGATTGACTTCCTTCAACGGCGGGGCTCAGGCTGAGAATTTCCCCAATCCATCCAGGGGGAACGAGTGTGTTTCGTTCCCTACCTGCTAAGAGGCGTTGGATTTCCAATCCATCCGTTCCTCTGAGGACTTCTGGAGTATTATGGCCTCCAACTTCACAATTTCACTCCCGCCTCCATCCTGTACATCGCGGGTTACGTCGCTCTTTGCGAGCTCTTCCTGGGCTGCAAGGCCCATTTTGAATTATGGAGGAAACTATTTTGCCTCGTCCCTCGTACCAAGAGGGATCAATATTTGAAGTGGGCGGAGCCGAGGTATGGCGCATCGCCGGGACTAGGTACCTGTCCAGCACGCCAAAGAAGGCATCTGAAGAGTGGCCTTCCGAATGGTTTTATATCGAGGACGTCGCCCTTCCTCACCCAGTCCGAATGGGTCTGCCCGAATTCTCAAGTGCTCCATTGAAGAAATGCCACAGCTGGCGCCCTCGGAGCCTCGAGGAGGAAGACAGCGCAGAGGTCCGTCAATTGATGGGCAAGATAAAGATGCTCGCCCAGTCTGGATTATCAATAGTCGAGGTAATGGCGACTTCCATAGCGCTGGGGGTTCAGCCACTCCAATACAGAGGGCTTCCCATGTGGCACTATAATGGGGAAGATGACACCTCCCGCTGCGGTCGGAAGGGCCCGGACACCCCCGCCGCTTTGGCCAAAATATTGGTCAAACTATTCAAAGGAGAGAAAGAGGATTTCACTCATATCAAGTGCTGAGATGGATTTTCCATGTACAATCCTCCTAGCTGGGTGAGTTCCAATCCTACTACCCTACTCAATCTACTCCCTGAGTCAATTTTAATGAACATTAATCCATCCATTTGTAACAGGAATGGCGAAGGTCACCAAGGGGCTCCACAGCCCCGCCCCACAGCCAGAGGACCACAACTGGGACCTTGACCCCGGATTCAAAGAGGATCCGGACATATTCATGGAGCTCGAGAATGGGGTTTTCTACTAGGCGAGCTATGACGGCATGGAAGTGGCCATCACCGCCGACTATCCCGGTCTTCTCCCTGCCTCACACGTAAGTAATCAGGAGACATTTCCTCCGAAAGAGCTTCCTCATGGCGCCCACGCCGGGTAAGCCTTCGAAGAGGAAGGCAAACGAAGAATCAACCGAGCCTTCATCAAAAAGGTACGGCTTTGCAAATATGCTCCTTGGCAGTCACATCCAACTGTGACGTTGTCCACTTGTGCCTTATCAGGAAAAGCGTTCGCCGGACTATGCCCGGGGCTCCTACCGATCACACTCCCAACAGCCAGGTTCCAGACCCTGCCGTAAAGACGGGGGCTGATACGGGAGTGACGCCGGATTCTCCTTTGGCAGAGGATTAGGATGATGTATCCGTCACAAACTCGGAAGTGGAGAGTGCCATGAATCATCGGCGTCGGAAGGCCGGTCTACGCGACCCCAGCTTTACAAAAGAGGCATTCAATGCCTTCAGCTCGGCTGATGCATACATCCGAGCTGCTCGAGACGGGCTTGCCAGAGCCACAGACCGGTATTTAAAAGATATACGGGTAAGTTTACATTGTCCAAATATGATAATTATATACCAGTAGCCCCCGAGACTTGAAACAGTTGATACAACTGATTTAAGGATCATTGTATAACCAGGTCCTTACGGAGAAGAACAACATGTTGTCTCAAGAACTGGAAAAGTGTCAAACCGAGCTAAATGCCGCTACCGTTGAACTGCAAAAATCCAAGAAGGCATCGCCTGGTAATATTCCCCTCCATCGAGGAAATATAATTATATACCAGGAATGCTAATATTGTTGCATATCTCATGGCATGAGCGTCGGATAAACTGGAGGAGGCACTGGAAGTCGCGTAGGCGGGTGAACAAGAAGCCAAAAGGCAACAGGCCATGGGCGAACGTATACTAACACGGGTCAGGGAGGAGAGAAACAAACTCCAGGATACCAATACCTAGTTGGGCGAAGAACTGAAAGATATGCGGGCCCAGCTGGCTGACTCCGTGAAGGAAAATAAGAGGCTGCGAGGCGGCATATTTAGTATGTGTTCAAACTTTCCTTCATGTAATTCGGTGAGGAAAGGAACTGACAGTTATGTCTGTAGGTATGCTGACTGGCCATCCCGAGGAGGAGGTGTCCGGATCTTCGGGCGATCTGCTACAAGAGTTGTCGCAAATGCACGAGCGAGCTCGGCAGGCGATGTAAAGTGTTGCCAAGGCCTTATGGCCATCCGCCTCCCCTCCAGGAAGTATGGAGGAGCTTGTACATCTATTCAAGGGAGCGTGGCGGCATTTCTGATTATGGAAGATATCGGCCTGCCGAGAAGGTGCGCGAGAGGCCTGGGCCATGGTGAAACACGGTATACCAAGCTTGATCCAAATCATATTGCCCGGGTCGGACCTCTAGGGTCAGATGGGAAAGAAATTCCCATTAATTTGGTATATGACCAAGTAGAAGTAGCCACCAAATATTCCCAACAGGATTGTAAGTTAGACAGCTTGTTAGATGGTATAGAGGAGGAAATTTTTGAGTCCAAGTGACTATGTACTTTCCTTGACATATTTGTCCCTAGACGGATTGTAAAACGATTGCATGGCAAACCTTTTCGCTTCGACCTCTGGACCCGAAGGTGCGGAGTGTTTTCGAATACCTGAACGGCACAATAGACTGGGGTATGCGTGGAAACCAGGCGTAGGGGTCATAGTTGCTTGAACAGACAAGTTGTATCTGGCTAGCTACGTTATATTACATTGTGATTGTAAGAAACATCTTCCAGAGAGAATAGTTCCGTTAAGGGTTCCTTTCCCTGGGTGTACATGCGTTAATGTGCATGTCCGAACTGTGATTGAAAAAATCGCAGTATACATAACATCTGGGGGTTCATGGTGGAATGAATGTAAAAACGTCTTTAGTCCACCGACCGAATATTCCCTTAAGAACGCTAGCTTTTGGCTTCATCTAGTCTGAGGTACACATCCGGATGACCCGGCAGTAACAATCGCAGAGGTGCTCCCTTTATGCCCTAGCCGAACTAACGGGAATGTAGGGCATAAGCACAGGAGCCAGGCAACCCAGCTTGGACAAAACTTAAGTCATATCGATGCATATAATGGCAAAGTAAAGGTACATATGAGGAAAAAACGCACATGTGATGAGCTTGATGCTCGGAAAATAACAACAATAATCTTCTGTGCCAGAAGCCCCCAGGTACAATGGATGTACATATTTGAGGATGTGTGTGTCATAGGTGCGCGGTTTTAGCCGCACGAAAGCTTTAGGGCTAAAAAAAGAAAAGGTGAAAAGAGAGGAAAAATAATGAAACAATAGGGAGAAGGAGACGAACGAAGAGTTCGGCGCTAGGCATAGAATCTTCGGAGTCTGGCCGCGTTCCAGGGGTTTGGCTCTAGGCGATTGTCTGATGCGTCACGAAGGCAGTATGCTCCTCAAGTGAGAACTTCGTCAATGATGAAGGGACCCTCCCACTTGGGCTTCAGTTTGTCCTTTTTCTTCTCCGGCAAGCGTAGAACGAGTTCGCCAACATTATAAGTCTTGGCCCGCACTTCTCTGCTTTGGTATCTGCAGGCCTGCTGTTGATAAAATGCGGAACGGGCTTTTGCGACGTCGCGCTCCTCCTCCAGGGCATCTAAGTTGTCCTGCCGATCGAGCTCGGTCTCTCTCTTCGTACATGCGCACTCGAGGTGAGTCATGAATAATGTCGCAGGGTAACACAGCCTCTGCGTCATACACCATGAAGAAAGGTGTATATCCGGTAGTGCGATTGGGCATGGTCCGCAGCCCCCAAAGTACAGAGTTAAGCTCCTCCACCCAGTGCTTGTCTGATTCTTTCAAAGACCACACTAGTCTGGGCTTAATGCCGCTCATAATAAGACCATTGGCTCATTCGACTTGACCGTTTGTTTGCGGGTGATAGACAGAGGCGTAATCGAGCTTGATGCCTAGATTAGCACACCAGGTTTTCACCTCATCGGCTGTGAAATTGGAGCCGTTATCGGTGACGATGCTGTGTGGAACACCATAACGGTGCACAACACCAGATATGAAGTCTATCACTGGTCCAGGTTCGGCCATTTTAGCTGGCTTGTCCTCTATCCACTTAGTGAATTTATCCACCATGACCAGCAGATATTTTTTCTTATGGCTTCCTCCTTTAAGGGGTCCGACCATATCAAGCCCCCAGACCGCGAAAAGCCAAGTGATGGGGATTGTTTGTAGAGCGGTGGATGGCATATGGCTTTGGTTGGCGAAAAGCTGGCATCCAACGCAGCGCTGGACAAGGTCATGTGCATCTGCTCGGGCCGTCGGCCAATAAAAACATGTACGTAAGGCCTTGCTTACAAGGGCCCGAGCCGCGGCGTGGTGACCACCGAGACCGGCATGAATTTCAGCCAATAGCTGCCGCCCTCTTCCTCGGAGATACATCTTTGGAGTACTCCGGTAGCACTTTTATTGTAGAGTTCTCCGTCATGAACCTTGTAGGCTTTCGAGCGCCGCACAAAGCGGCGAGCCTCATTCTGATCCTCGGGGAGTTCTCGCCTATTAAGGTAGGCCAAGAAGGGTTCGGTCCATGGGGCAATGACTGCCATGATAAGATGGGCCGGCAGTGTTATTTTGGTGGCTGAGCCCCCGATGATATCGATGTGTTCGGAATCTGGGGTCATAGCCGGATCAGGACTGGTGTTGCTGCTCTCCCCTTGCCACACCACGGATGGCTTGAAGAGTCTTTCCAAAAATATGTTAGGTGGGACAGGGTCGCTCTTAGCACCAATGCGAGCAAGGACGTCCGCCGCTTGATTACTTTCTCGAGCCACATGATGAAACTCGAGCCCCTCGAATTGAGCCGACATTTTGAGAACGGCGTTACGGTAAGCCGCCATCTTCGGATCTTTGGCATCAAAATCTCCATTTATTTGAGATATTGTGAGGTTTGAGTCCCCGCGCACTTCCAGGTGTTGTATGCCCATGGAGACAGCCATCTGAAGACCATGCAACAAGGCCTCGTATCCGGCTGCATTGTTGGAGTCTGTATATAATATTTGGAGTACGTATTGAACTGTATCTCCAGTGGGGGACGTTAGGAAAAAGCCTGCTCCTAAGCCCGCCAGCATTTTGGAGCCGTCGAAGTGCATGACCCAGTTGTAATATGTTTCGTACTCTTTAGGGAGTTCGGCCTCTGTCCATTCGGCGACGAAGTCGGCCAGCACTTGGGATTAAATGGCCCGGCACGGTTTGTATGTTATGTCGAATGGGAGAAGCTCAATGGCCCACTTGGCAATCCGGCCCGTGGCATCGCGATGTCATTAAGTGGTACTTTGGAGGCCACCGTGATTGAGCACTCTTGAAAGTAGTGCCGTAGCTTCCGAGATGCCATGAAGACCGTGTATGCTATTTTTTGGTAATGAGAGTACCGGGATTTACATGGTGTGAGGACAGTGGATACGTAATATACCGGCTTCTGAAGCGGGAATTTGTGTTTGTCCTCCTCTCGTTCAACGATGAGCACCGCACTCACGACCTGGTGAGTTGTCGATATGTATAATAACATGGGTTCACTGGCGTTCGGTGCGGCCAGGATTGGGTTGCTTGCTAAAAGAGCCTTTATTTCTTCCAGTCCAGCCGTTGCCGCATCCGTCCATTCGAAGTGGTCAATGCGTCGGAGAAGGCGATACGGTGGCAATGCTTTTTCTCCTAATCTGGAGATAAAGCAGCTTAAAGCTGCCACGCATCCGGCTAGTGTTTGGACATGTTTAAGGTCAGTTGGTATAGCCAATTGTGACAAAGCCCGGATTTTGGCTGGATTGGCCTCAATTCCTCTATTGGAAACGATGAAGCCCAGCAGTTTTCCGGCGGGAACACCAAAAACACACTTTTCCGGATTGAACTTGATGTCATATGTACGGAGGTTGTCGAATGTGAGACATAAGTCGTCTATTAGTGACTCGAGATGCCTGCTCTTGATGACTACGTCATCCATATATGCTTCAACTGTCTTGTCGATTTGTTTCTCCAAACATGTTTGAATCATGCGTTGGTAGGTGGCGCCAGCGTTTTTTAGCCCGAAAGGCATAGTGTTGAAGCAGAAAGGCATGTATGTGGTAATGAATGCCATTGTGGCTTGATCGGACTCCTTCATATTGATTTGATGGTATCCGGAGTATGGAAGAGGAAACACAGTGAGTCGTGTCCTGCGGTTGCATCAATAATCAGATCGATGTGAGGGAGGGGGAAGGGATCCTTAGGGCAGGCCTTGTTGAGGTCTTTGAAATCGACGCATAGGCGCCAGGATTTATCCTTCTTTGGTACCATCACCAGGTTTGCTAGCCAGTCTGGGTGTTTTATTCCTCTGATGAATTCAACCTCGAGTAACTTGGCTAGCTCCTCTCCCATAGCTTGTCATTTGGGTTTGAAAAAATGCCGCAGTGTTTGCTTGACCAGTTTATATCCCTTCAACATATTGAGGTTGTGTTCGGCTAGCCTGAGTGGGATTCCTGGCATATTAGAAGGGTGCCAGGCGAATATGTCCCAGTTCTTGCGCAGGAACTTCCGTAGCGCGGCGTCGACCGTTGGCTCGAGTTGTGCCCCGGTGGATGATGTCTTCTTGGGGTCCGTCGGGCAGACTTGAAATTTGACTATTTCATCTGCTGGTTTAAAGGAGGTGGATTTGGGTCGCTTGTCCAGGATTACGTCATCCCTATCCACGGTGGAGCGCAGCGTGGTTAGCTCTTCGGCCGCGAGGGCTTCAGACAATGCCTCGAGGGCCAGGGATGCGGTTTTATTTTCGGCGCGCAGTGCTATGTCCGGATCACAAGCAAGAGTGATGATGCCGTTGGGCCCGGGCATCTTGAGCTTCATGTACCCGTAATGAGGTATAGCTTGGAAGCGTGTAAATGCATCTCGCCCCAGTAGGGCGTGATATCCGCTGTTGAAAGGGGCCACTTGGAAAGTTATCTCTTCGGACCGATAATTCTCCGGCGTGCCGAATACTACGTCGAGCGTGATTTTTCCCGCGCATCGCGCCTCCTAACTGGGAATGATTCCCCGGAAGGTCGTGCTACTTTGCTCGATGCGGCTCCTGTCTATTTCCATTTTATTGAGCGTATCCTCGTAGATGAGGTTTAATCCGCTGCCGTCGTCCATGAGCACTTTGGTGAGCCGAAAGCCGTCCACAATTGGGTTGAGGACCAAGGCGACTGGTGCCCGGACTGTCCGGAATTTTGGTTCGTCACTAGCTTTGAAAGTTATGGCCGTGTCGTTCCAAGGTTTTATTGCTGCGACTTGGCAGACTTCGGCTAGGTGGCGGAAAGCCCTTTTACGCCCATTCTTTGAAGCGAAAGTCTCGAAGACTGTCAATACGCTGGGGTCATCATCTTCCGGGGGGTGTTGCACTGGGGTATTTTCGGTGAGGATATCCTCGCCGTTCTTGGCCACTTGCCGGAGTATCCAACATGCTCTAAGGTTGTGGGTTGGTATGGTGTCCGGTGTTGTGGGTATTTTGCATGGCCTATCGAGCCATCCCTCCAGAACGGTTCCATGCCCCGTGATGTGCTTAGATTTCTTTATAATTGGTTCTGGTGCGCCGCGAGGGTGCATCCTTTTTGCCCGGATGAAGGGTTGAGTGGAAACCTGTGGTTCCCGGAGAGCTGCTGAGTTTTCGAGCGCTTTCCATTGTCTTGATATACATGCGATGGTTGCCAAGTTAGCAAAGTGTAATACGCGACGGCGATTGATGGCGTTGAGGAGTCCTACGTCCGTGCAATTATTGCAGAATGTTGAGATCGCGTCTTCGTCGCGGCAATCTTTAATCTTGTCTTTACCAAGGAGGAATCTGGCCCAAAAGTGATGGATTGTTTCCTGAGACTGATGCTGTATGTACATGAGATCGCGTCTATCTGGGTGGGTGGGTGGCTTTAAATCTGAACCCTGGCCCAATTTGGAATCCGGAGTTTGAAGAACTTCTGAACTTAATAGCTCGGGCTCCGGGATATCATCTGATTTTTCAGGCCCGTCGTCCGATTCTAGGTTCGAAGGGCAGGCTGTGTCTTTCCGAAGGCAGTGTCCGGATCTTTGAGCTTGGAAATCCGAACATAGTTCGTCCTCAGTATAGAAGAAGAGTTGTCGTCTTGCTCCTCTACTACCGCTATCTGGTGGGTGATCGGCGGAGATTTAATTTCTCTCTGGTCGGGTTTAAGCCCAATCCAATCATAGTCTGTAGCATCCCCAGGGAGGAGATGTGATCTAGGAGCTCGTTCAAAGATGATAACTCAGCCGGATCCATCTGCTTGGAGTATTCGGAGCTAACACGGAGGTGGTTTTCGATGACCCGAGAAGTCATCGTTGGCTTAACGGCCGTAGGGGCGGTCATGGTAAAGCCGCCCAACCGGAGGGTTTGGCCTGAGGTCAGGGCACCTCCGGAGGTGATACCATCCTTGATAACAAGGCGAGCCATCAATCCTGTCTTTCGACGTCACAGCGGAACTCTCAATGAAAGCACCAATGTCGGTGTCAAAACCGTCGGATCTCGGGTAGGGGGTCCCGAGCTGTGCGTCTAAGGTTGATGGTAACAGGAGACGGGGTGACAATGTTTACCCAGGTTTGGGCCCTATCTATGGAGGCAATACCCTACTTCCTACTTGATTGATCTTGATGAATATGAGTATTACAAGAGTTGATCTACCTCGAGATCATAATGGCTAAAACCCTAAAGGTCTAGCCTGTATGACTATGATTATCCTTGCCTCTATGGACTAAGCCCTCCGGTATATATAGACACCAGAGGGGACTAGGGTTATACAAAGTCGGTTATAGAGAATGGAATCTTCATATCCGGGCGCCAAGCTTGCCTTCCACGCCAAGGAGAGTCCCATCCGGACACGGGTGAGAGTCTTCGGTCTTGTATCTTCACAGCCCATCAGTCCAGCCCATGTCCAACAGGCCGACACCCGAGGACCCCTTAATCCAGGACTCCCTCACCAAGCGCAGCCCGGACGCTCATGTGGCAGTTTCATGTGTAGAGTAGTCTAGGATAGCGTGTACCGTGCCTGTAAGCTTAAAATCGTTAGTGTCGACTCCATGCTATGAGGCCGTGGCGCCGTTGCCGGGGAGGCTAGGTAAGCGGCACTCACACCCCGTCAACTAAGCTCTTTTCTGCCGCCGTTGCCGAGGAGGTGAGTGCTTGAAGGTATATCTTTAGATCTTGCAATCGAATCTTTTTGTTTCTTGTTTTAGCACTAGTTTAGTTTATAAAATAAAACTACAAAAAAATGGAATTGAGTTTGCCTCATACGCTTCATCTTTTTATTATCTTTCGTGAGTATGATGGAAAGGAAAATTGTGCCGAAGTGTTAGAAGAAGAATGCATTAAAATGTTTGGCACTAAGTATTTGAATGATGAGCATGATTGCAATGTTGTTAGTATGAATTCCTTGAATATCCATGATGCTAATGATATGCAAAGCAACAAGCTTAGAGAAGCTATGTTTGATGAATATGATATCTTTTGTCCCCCAAGCTTTTATGAGCAAATTTACTATGATAAAAGCATGCCTCCTATCTATGATGATTATTGTGATGACACATATGATTTAAATAATAATGATAACCATGAAACTTGTCATCTTGATCTTACTTTTCAATCTTATGATAGTTATTTTGTTGAGTTTGCTCCCACTACTATTCATGAAAAGAAATTTGCTTATGTGGAGAGTAGTAAATTTTCTATGCTTGTAGATCATGAAAATAATGCTTTAGGTGCTGGTTATATTGTTGAATTCATTCATGATGCTACTGAAAATTATTATGAGGGAGGAACATATGCTTGTAGGAGTTGCAACAATATCAAGTTTCCTCTCTATGTGCTTAAAGTTTTGAAGTTATGCTTGTTTTGCCTTCCTATGCTAGTTGATTATTGTTTCCATAAGTTGTTTGATCAAAAAATCCCTATGCATAGGAAGTCGATTAGACTTAAATGTGCTAGTCACATTCTTCATGATGCTCTTTATGTTTCAATTCTTATCTTTTATGTGAGCATCATTGAAATCATCATGCCTAGCTAGGGGCGTTAAACGATAGCGCTTGTTGGGAGGCAACCCAATTTTATTTTAGTTTCTTGGTTTTTGGTTCTGTTTAGGAATAAATAACCCATCTAGCTTCTGTTAAGATGTGGTTTTATGTTTTAATTAGTGTTTGTGCCAAGTAAGACCTATAGGATCTTCTTGGATGATAGTGATTTGATCTTGCTGAAAATTCCAGAAACTTTCTGTTCACGAAAACAATTGTTAAAAATCACCAGAACGTGATAAAATACTGATTCCAATTGCAGCAGATCAATAAACAAATTTTCTAGGTCTCCCTATTTTGGTAGAATTTTAGAAGTTCCAGAAGTTTGCGTTAGTTACAGATTACTACAGACTGTTCTGTTTTTGACAGATTCTGTTTTTCGTGTGTTGTTTGCTTATTTTGATGAATCTATGGCTAGTAAAATAGTTTATAAACCATAGAGAAGTTGGAATACAGTAGGTTTAACACCAATATAAACAAAGAATGATTTCATTACAGTACCTTGAAGTGGTGTTCTGTTTTCTTTCCCTAACGGAGCTTACGAGTTTTCTGTTGAGTTTTGTGTTGTGAAGTTTTCAAGTTTTGGGTAAAGATTCGATGGACTATGGAATAAGGAGTGGCAAGAGCCTATGCTTGGGGATGACCAAGGCACCCCAAGGTAATATTCAAGGATGACCAAGAGCCTAAGCTTGGGGATGCCCCGGAAGGCATCCCCTCTTTCGTCTTTGTTCATCGGTAACTTTACTTGGAGCTATATTTTTATTCACCACATGATATGTGTTTTGCTTGGAGCGTCATTTTTTTTTGCTTTGCTTGCTGTTTGAATAAAGTATCAAGATCTGAAATTATTGAATGAGAGAGAGTCCTCACATAGCTAAATAATTATTTAACTACTCATTGATCTTCACTTCTATCTTTTGGAGTAGTTTGTCATTTGCTCTAGTGCTTCACTTATATCTTTTAGAGCACGGTGGTGGATTTGTTTTATAGAAACTATAAATGAACTCTCGTGCTTCACTTATATTATTTTGAGAGTCCTAAACATCATGGTAATTTGCTTTGGTTATGAATTTAGTCCTAATATGATGGGCATCCAAGATGGGTATAATAAAAACTTTCATATAAAGTGCATAGAATACTATGAGAAGTTTGATTCTTTATGATTGTTTTGAGATATGAAGATGGTGATATTAGATTCATGCTAGTTGAGTAGTTGTGAATTTGAGAAATACTTGTTCTAAAGTTTGTGATTCCCGTAGCATGCACGTATGGTGAACCGTTATGTGATGAAGTCGTTGCATGATTTTTTTATTGATTGTCCTCCTTATGAGTGGCGGTCGGGGACGAGCGATGGTCTTTTACTACCAATCTATCCCCCTAGGAGCATGCTCGTAGTACTTCGTTTTGATAACTAATAGATTTTTGCAATAAGTATGTCAGTTCTTTATGACTAATGTTGAGTCCATGGATTATACACACTCTCACCCTTCCACCATTGCTAGCCTCTCTAATACCGCGCACCTTTCGCCGGTATCATACACCCACCATATACCTTCCTCAAAACAGCCACCATACCTACCTATCATGGCATTTTCATAGCCATTCCGAGATATATTGCCATGCAACTTTCCACCGTTCCATTTATTATGACACGCTCCATCATTGTCATATTGCTTTGGATGATCATGTAGTTTACTTTGTATTTGTGGCAAAGCCACCGTTCATAATTCTTTCATACATGTCACTCATGATTCATTGCACATCCCGGTACACCGCCGGAGGCATTCATATAGAGTCATATTTTGTTCTAAGAATCGAGTTGTAATTCTTGAGTTGTAAGTAAATAAAAGTGTGATGATCATCATTATTAGAGCATTGTCCCAAGTGAGGAAAGGATGATGGATATTATGATTCCCCCATAAGTCGGGATGAGACTCCGGACTAAATAAAAAAAGAGGCCATAAAAAAAGAGAAAAGGCCAAAACAAAAAAATAAAAAAATGAGAGAAAAAGAGAGACGGGACAATGCTACTATCCTTTTACCACACTTGTGCTTCAAAGTAGCACCATGATCTTCATGATAGAGAGTCTCCTATGTTGTCACTTTCATATACTAGTGGGAATCTTTCATTATAGAACTTGGCTTGTATATTCCAATGATGGGCTTCCTCAAAATGCCCTAGGTCTTCGTGAGCAAGCGAGTTGGATGCACACCCACTTAGTTTCTTTTTGAGCTTTCATACACTTATAGCTCTAGTGCATCCGTTGCATGGCAATCCCTACTCACTCACATTGATATCTATTGATGGACATCTCCATAGCCTGTTGATAAGCCTAGTTGATGTGAGACTATCTTCTCCTTTTTGTCTTCTCCACAACCACCATTTTATTCCACCTATAGTGCTATGTCCATGGCTCACGCTCATGTATTGCGTGAAGATTGAAAAAGTTTGAGAACATCAAAAGTATGAAACAATTGCTTGGCTTGTCATTGGGGTTGTGCATGATTTAAATACTTTGTGTGGTGAAGATAGAGCATAGTCATACTATATGATTTTGTAGGGATAACTTTCTTTGGCCATGTTATTTTAAGAAGACATGATTGCTTTGTTAGTATGCTTGAAGTATTATTGTTCTCATGTCAATATTAAACTTTTATCTTGAATCTTATGGATCTGAATATTCTTGCCACAATAAATAAGATTACATTGATAAATATAAATATGTTAGGTAGCATTCCACATAAAAAATTCTGTTTTTATCATTTACCTACTCGAGGACGAGCAGGAATTAAGCTTGGGGATGCTTGATGCGTCTCCAATGTATCTATAATTTTTTGATTGTTCCATGCTATTATATTATCAACCTTGGATGTTTTATATGCATTTATATGCTATTTTATATGATTTTTGGGACTAACCTATTAACCTAGAGCCCAGTGCAGTTTACATTTTTTCCTTGGTTTTGAGTTTCTGAGAAAAGTAATACCAAACTGAGTCCAATTGACATGCCAATTTTTGACGATTTTTATGGACCAAAAGAAGACCCGGAGTAAAGAGTTGGGCGGAGAGTCCGGGCTGCCCACGAGGGTGGGGGCACGCCCACCCCGGGCGCGGGCCCTGCCTCGTGGACAACCCGGAGACCCCCACGACGTGACACCTCGCCAAAAATCCTATAAATACTGAAACCTCGAGAAAAGCAGAATAAATCGGGAGTTCCACCGCCCGCAAGCCTCTGTAGCCACCAAAACCCAATCGGGACCTGTTCAAGCACCTACCTGGGAGGAACCCTCACCGGTGGCCATCTTCATCATCCCGGCGCTCTCCATGACGAGGAGGGAGTAGTTCACCCTCGGGGCTGAGGGTATGTACCAGTACCTATGTGTTTGATCTCTCTCTCTCTCATGTTCTTGATTCGGCACGATCTTGATGTATCGCGAGCTTTGATATTGTAGTTGGATCTTATGATGTTTCTCCCCCTCTACTCTCTTGTAATGGATTGAGTTTTCCCTTTGAAGTTATCTTATTGGATTGAGTCTTTAATGATTTGAGAACACTTGATGTATGTCTTGCGTGGGACAACCGTGGTGACAATGGGTTATTCTATTGATCCACTTTATGTATGTTTTGGTGATCAACTTGCGGGTTCCGCCCATGAACCTATGCATAGGGGTTGGCACATGTTTTCGTCTTGACTCTCCGGTAGAAACTTTGGGGCACTCTTTGAGGTTCTATGTGTTGGTTGAATAGATGAATCTGAGATTGTGTGATGCATATCGTATAATCATACCCACGGATACTTGAGGTGACATTGGAGTATCTAGGTGACATTGGAGTATCTAGGTGACATTATGGTTTTGGTTGATGTGTGTCTTAAGGTGTTATTCTAGTACGAACTCTAGGGCTGTTTGTGACACTTATAGGAATAGCCCAACGGGTTGATTGGAAAGAATAACTTTGAGGTGGTTTCGTACCCTACCATAATCTCTTCGTTTGTTCTCCGCTATTAGTGACTTTGGACTCTTTGTTGCATGTTGAGGGATAGTTATATGATCCAATTATGTTATTATTGTTCAGAGAACTTGCACTAGTGAAAGTATGAACCCTAGGCCTTGTTTCCTAGCATTGCAATACCGTTTACGCTCACTATTATCATTAGTTACCTTGCTGTTTTTATATTTTCAGATTGCAAAAACCTATATCTACTATCCATATTGCACTTGTATCACCATCTCTTCGCCGAACTAGTGCACCTATACAATTTACCATTGTATTGGGTGTGTTGGGGACACAAGAGACTCTTTGTTATTTGGTTGCAGGGTTGGTTGAGAGGGACCATCTTCATCCTACGCCTCCCACGGATTGATAAACCTTAGGTCATCCACTTGAGGGAAACTTGCTACTGTCCTACAAACCTCTGCCCTTGGAGGCCCAACAACGTCTACAAGAAGAAGGTTGTGTAGTAGACATCAAGCAGTCTCGAAGATTTTTTATTAAAATAATCTTCTGGCCCTACCTGTCATCCTGGTGATTGTAGTTTGCACGCTGATCTGGTCAAGACAGGAATATATATTTTAATTTGTGGTGGGGTAAATGTTAGAGGTTGCAGCAAATGGAGTATTGTACACTGTGGGTCTTTCAGCCAAGTTTAGAGGGAACCATGTGGGGCCAGTGCTATGATGTGTCACGTCAACTCGCACAACGAGGAGAAGCTTGATTTTACTACTACACGCCTTCTCCCTCGCCCATGCGCGCGGTGGCTCGCAGACGAGGACAGGCTTTTGCTTATAGTACTCCCTCCGTTTTTTACTCCGCATATAAGATTTGGTCAAAGTCAAACTACACAAAGTTTGATCAAATTTATATTAAAAAATATGAACATCGACAATACTAAAACTATATAGTATGAAAATACGTTTCATGGTGCATCTGATAATATTGATTTCATATTGTGGTTGTTTATATTTTTTAATATAAAGTTAATCAAACTCTATAAAGCTTGACTTTGACCAAACCTTATATGCGGACTAAAAAGAAAACGGAGGGAATACTACAACAAGCTATCCCTCCCGCTCGCGGTGGACGGACGTGCAGCAGTGGATTCAATATTGTAGAAGCAGTAGTAGTAACATCATTGTTCGTCTTCTCGAAGAGGCGAAGAGCCAAGCGCAACCCGAACGTGGCAGTTGCGAACCTTGGAGCACGCATATAGCCAGGCTCTTGCATGAGACAAAATTGCTATGTGAGCCCACTATTGTAGTACTTGCTAGTATAGCCCTGTAAACCAGAAAGGAGTATTTGCCTTTCTAGAGATTTCAACAAGTGACTAGACTACACCGAGAGGGAGTACATATGGAGCAAAATGAGTGAATCTACACTGTAAATAAATACGTAGTTCTCTCGTTTTCCTCTCCGCCTAGGTCGCGGTGCACAATATTGAGTACTCCTATATGACTAACCGCTCTATCTACATGCGGGACATCAAAGCATCCGGGCCCGCGTGCCATCCACCAAATCACAGCGAGGTGCTACATTCGAGACTCACCGGTCACCTCGGTGTGGCCGTCATGACCCGTCATATCACAAAACCCACACCTTTACCAGCAGTGGTGAAGTGGCCTCGAAGTTGGACTGGACGAAGCAACCATCATTTCACTGGAACACTCGTTGAAGCCCTTTCTCCCCTTTCTTGAAGAAAACCTCACTCCAGGCTACTCACTTCTGCCATTTTTCTTACATCTTGTGAAGGAAAGGTGGGCGAATCAGTGATGCTACTATATTTTCATTCCAAGAATCTTCTTTTTGCGAAGCACCGATTAATTCTCACAGCATATTCTTTTCCTATTCTCATTGCGATTGTGGTTTCCTTTCGATTGCTTTTTGTTTGTCAGTTCATTGATGGATCCTGGAGCACTAGGCAAAGAGTTGCCGGCGGACAACCCACTGGAGACAGCGATCTCCAGGAAGCAAGCACCGACCAACGAGTTGACCATGTTGGTGGGCCAACCCATGGAGACGAAGAACTCCCAGAAACAAGCACTGGCCAAACAGTTGACGATGTTGGCAGACGAACTCCTCAAAGAAAGTTGGAAGAACAGCAAGGGCCCCACCGTGCCTACCCTAGAAACTCTAATGGCCACCTATGTGAGGCTCAAGGCCGAGTTTGAGGAGATAGTCGCCACTGAGAAGCAGTATTCCCCTGCCAAGGGGATGGCCCCCATCGAGGACGAGGAGATGGCCCTTAGGGATGGGATCCCTCGGTGAGCTACACAAGATAAAAAATAATGGCTTACCATAGTTGTGGTTTTTGATTATTTGCAATGTGCTTGCTAATATGTTAGGGTTGTGCAAGTGCCGGTGGATGTCCTTGATGATTCCGATGTCGCGGCCCGTCCTGTGGACAACGCCCGAGAGATCGTTTTCGATGTCGCGGTCTGTCCTGTTGACATCGCCCCAGAGATCAATTCCGATGCCGCTGTCCATCCTGTGGACGTCGTCCCAGAGATTGATTTCGATGTGGCGGTCAGTCCTGTGGACATCGCCCCAGAGATCGATTCCCATGCCGCTGTCCGTGTTGTGGTCATTGCCCGAGAGATTGATGACAAGAAATAGTTGGTCACGCTAATCCTTCAAGGTAGTTTGCATTGTGTTTAATTACCAGAATGATGCGTGTTATCAAACCATCTTAGTGCTAGTGCACTGTCTTGTGTGAGCAGTACTTGCTACTATTGTTTGATAGTGAATCATGCGAACCCTCTCCGAGTTATGGAAACAGATGTATCCTCACCAGCTTTTGATGTAATACATGGCATGCTTAGATGTAAGTTTGAACTTTTTATCATATCAGCAGGGTTTGTTTGATGATTCTTGGTGTTAGTAGGTTAGCTATTATGCGAGCTATAGTACTTGCAAAACACTCATCGAAGAGAAACGTTGGGGCTGACGAGCTCGTGGTATGCTTATACTTATCCGTCGTCGATCGGCCAATAGCCCAAGCTCCTAAAATTGTAGGCTTAGCGATCGATCAGACAATAGTCGACACGAATACATTCATGCCTCATTTGGTTCATAGGGTAGGAAAATCGTAGCAAAAGTACAGAGACGTACAACACAAAATCATAGCAGTACAGAGACGTACTCCCTCCGTTCCAAAATACATAACTCAACTTTGTACTACTAACTTTGAAACGGAGGGAGTACAAATCGTAGGCGGGCTAGTTTGGCCTAGTGGTTTTC
The DNA here is from genome assembly GCA_021605145.1 of Aegilops bicornis. Taxonomy (NCBI): domain Eukaryota; kingdom Viridiplantae; phylum Streptophyta; class Magnoliopsida; order Poales; family Poaceae; genus Aegilops; species Aegilops bicornis. The sequence goes on along the minus strand of CM038670.1, from coordinate 638,050,536 downwards.
TGTGATATGACGTGGTACAGTGCCGTCCAGTCTTCGCGTGTGGTAGCAGTATTGCGGGTACAGTAAGTTTTCTTGAAGAAGCGGAATTGAAAGAATTCATGATGGTTTGTTCGTCCGACCAACTTACAGTGGGAAAGGTTGGGCCTGCGCTACGATTGGGGTGGACCAGGATAATTTTATGCATGGCAGGTGGACCAGGATGGTCAACGTCCCACATGTCGGTGAATGAAAGTATTCTTTCCGATATAGAGGACGAGCAACGAATATTCATTGTTTATTTTTTATGAAAGCTATTGACTCCACTGTTACGACGGAGGAGTGTGAAAAACGGCAGCCTAGTGAACTTGGCATGTGCACCACTCCCTCCTTCCTCATGTAATACTACCATAGGGTTGACTACAGTATAAGGTTGGCCATAAGGTTACAACTTTTTCTCACTTTCTCTCTATCTATTTCCTCTCGAATGTTTTTTACCTTTTCTTTTTTTAGACACAATTGTTTTTTTATGCCTCTTTTTTTAAGAATTAGTTTTTTTATACCTAGGAGCACGTGTAGAGATAGGCTCTTGCAGAGCCCACTCCTTGACTTTGTCAATGCCTCTCTCTCCTCCACATAAGCAGGCTTATAGCCCAGTATTTTACTGGTACTACTTCCTATGAATGCGGGCAGCTGGCGTCTGAGGGGGGAGCGCGCGCCGGGTGGTGGTGGTGGGGTTTCTGGTGGGCCCACCTCACATTATCACCATGGTTGGAGTGGTGCCGATGGAAGGAAGGGACCGGAGGAGAATGAGTGTGGGTCTTCGGCTATGGCTGGGAGCTGGGGCTCAAGTTAATATAGCGGGCGAATGGCAATGAGCCGCGGCAGACGGATGGACAGCTGGCGCAGGAGTAGGTTCATCAGCAGCCGCATGTCATTAATGTGGGCAGCGGGCGGAAGGATGGCCGTGGTGTCGTTAACGTGGAGCAGTCGCTTGCACCAGGATGCCGCACGTGTGGCGCTCTCTCGGTAGTCGCGCTGCTGCAATGTCGGCGCCAGTGAGAGGTCGCGTCGGGCATGAATGTGAACATTGCTTCAATGACTTAACTGCATGTGCATTGGGTCACTAACATGTTGGCCCAACGGGCATCTGGCCCGCATGTAAGTGACACACCAACTGCACCTGCAGTTAAGTCCGGTGAATGCGGCATTGACGTTCTAGAGAGACAGTGACCGTTTCAGTCGGGAAGCGCGCACTAGCGATGGAAGGGGTTTCGGTAGGCCAAGGCGGTCAGACGCTGGCGTGGTGGTAAAATGTGAACTCATGGATGACGAGCCTTTGAAGCGTGTCACGACGCGTATTGGCAACCAGGCGTCCATGCAACCGCTCTTGTTGCCAGCTAGCCTTCGACGACCACCATTAGACACCACACAACCATGCATAACTTACGAATAATGGACGAATCAATCAGACACACACTCGTGTGCAGTGGCACTATGCTCGGTCGCTCACGATAGTACATAATCCGTACCATAGTACCCTCTCTAGCTAGGTTGTTTTATAGATTGTCGTTGTGATGGACGATATAAATGAGCAAGGCGCCGAGTCCCGAGTATGACCGTTGGTGTTGAGCCGGCTGAATACATGCTCGGTGTTCGCGGAGGCCTCCAGCAAAGGTCTAAACAATAATGTCAGGCACCGCCGGTGCGCGCAGGTGACGGGCTCCCCGTTTGCGTTGCGCCATGAGCGGGACTTTGATTGTGAGGGGGACGTGCATGCATTAGCATGGTTTGACAGCATGAGTGTCTGCACGCGTACATGCTACTTGCCTCTATGGACGGTGTGTACTAATGTGTGCATCACGTATAATATAAAAAAATCCGTTTGTGCATTTAAGGCAAAGTATTTCATTTTCATTTGGCTGACGAGTGTGCGTTGCAGCGACGATTCCGTGGTTTGATTCCTCACATACACATAATTTTGGTTTTTATTTCTTTCTCCACTGACAGGTAGACCCGCATAGATAGACAGATAAACAACACGAGCTGATGAGGCACATGCGGACTGTTTGACTGGTCAACCAGACAAATACGGAGCTATACGTTGAGCCAGTGACCGTATAATCACCATATCTCGTATACAATGATTAAAGTGAGCTATCAAGACAAGTTCGATGACCGCCAATGCATTTTACTCAGTAATAAATGACCAGGATTGAAGGGGAATCCAAATTTCCTTCGTCTTCTGTCCTTGAGCTCTTGACAAACCAATGCATAATACGGTTGTCCGGCCACTCCACCCCAGAGCTTTCACCAAGCGTCGTTCATGCCACTGCGCCACACACTAACCGTTAATGAAGCGATGGCATCCCGCTGCGCCGAGTTCCTCGCCGCCCACGACCGCACACAAAATGGTAGGGAAGCAATGGCATCTCGCCGTGCCGAGTTCATCGCCGCTCGCGACCTCACACCTACGTGGGCGGAATTTGAAGCTGCCAAGGCCGAATGGGCGGTAGAGCGAGAGGCGGCCAAAGCCGCACAGAGGAAGCGGAAAAGTCAGAAAGCACTCAAGAAAAGAGAGGCCCGCCACCGCAAGATAGAAGAGGGCACACGCGCTGCTACGGAGAGGTCGGCGGAGATCCAAGCACGGTGGGGTGTCGCCGACAAAGCCGGGAAGGAGAACGACGGCGTCTAGCCAACATGTGAGAAGTAGTAGTACTAGTAGTTAGTGTGTGTGTCTGTGTCTGAGTACGAGCATGTACCAGTACTAGTTAATACTGTAGTTTTTAGAGCAAATTACCAGTACATTAGCCTAGACCCAATGGAAAAATTCCTATCCTATGCATCAAATGGCAACTCTTTCTCTATAGGAATTGAGATGCATGCCATCTCACTTCCTATGATTTTCGTATTCCTATAAAATTTCTATCCTATGAACGAAAGGAGGCCTCTGCTGGAGTAACTACTGTAGCTAGCAGTACTGTTGGTACAGTAGTTTTCTTCAAGAAGCGGAATTCAACGAAGTCATGATGGTTCCTTCGTCTGAGCAACTTCATAGTGGGAAAGGTTGGGCCTGTAATTTGACGGCTCATTAGTCATTATTACTGTGGCGCGACGACCGGGGTGACTCTCCCTTGGAGTTCTGTGTGCATGGCAAGTGGACCAGGATGGTCGAGGTCCCACATGTCGGTGAACGGAAGTATTCTTTCTGATATCGAGGAGCAAGGAAACCGCGTGGTATAGTATCACTACTGATTTATATTTATTTTTTATTTCTGATGAATGCTAGCATTTCAACTCTTACGACAAAGGAGTGCCAAACACGGCATGTGCTGGATGTCCCACACGTCAGTGAAAGGAGTGGGACATGAACAGCGTGGTAGAGCGTCTCCACTTCTTCCACTTCTGGGTCAGAGACCACACGTAGTGGTACTAGTGGTATGAACAATACAAAGTGCGACCCAGAGAGAAAGACACGTCTAGTTGGAAGGTCTCGGGGCATACACGGAAAGAAATATAAAACCTAATATGTGCCTCCAATTAATATAGTAGTAGTAGAGTACTTAGGCACGTACTCCATAACATCACCGTGCATTGCACATACAACATTTAGTGGTAGTAAGAGACAAATGCCTATATGCCACGCATGTTCATACTATTTGTGCCTTTCTACTTCACTTCATCGCACTACATTACTTAGATTCGTACGTCCACTCCTGGGTACATGTACGTCTCGTAGTTCCAGTCCCACGTGTTCTTCATAGATGGAACGATCCATAACTATGGGCAACAGGAGTCCATATCATCGCAGTTAGTGTGGATCCCCACGATGGAGACTCATCCAAACTATGGCCAGCCTCGACGAGGAGCAGTCGCGTGCATCGGGAAGCGGCGCTCTCTGGGCCGTCGCGCTGCTTCAAAGCCCGCGCCAGTGAGAGGTTGCCTCCGCTCTGGCCAGGTATTAATGCGGCACTAACGCTCCGGGGCGACGCTGACCGTTTCACGTGGGAAGCGCGTGCCGGCAAGGGAGGGGGTTGGGTCGGCCAGGGCGGTCAGACACGCGCGTGGTGCTGGTATTGGTTTTGAACCGTTTCAGGTGTAGTACTGGTAGTTTGCAAAACAACTCAATTATTGCACTCAGTTTCCAAAGAAATTGTAGTAAAAAAACGTTACTCCACAGCCCGCTTCCCTTCTCCTTACTCTTCCACCGCCCGCGCACGTCCGTGGGAAGCGACCGGTCAACCCTTATATAGGAGTGCTAGCACAAAAAGATGCATGCATGACCATTAAATTTCCAGATTAAAGCGCCGCTCCGGCGGGAGTATGTCGTTACCTTCGACAGGGCCATGGCTACCGGGCGACGGCGACTAGAGAAGAGGCAGCGAGAGGGGAATGAATGCAGCTACTGTTTGGGTTCGCCGTCCGGCTTAAATAAATGCGCACCATCACGTGTACCCGCGGGTGCACAAATTGTAACATACGTGTCTGCTTAAGTGGGCATCACGTAACTAGTGTGTGAGAGAGATTCTGAGATACAGAGTGCGTGTGTGCGACTCTACTCTTCGGACATGTACTCAAACTTTTGCATCGGGATATAAGTATAATGGTACTAGCAAGATGCACGTGCATTGAACGGAACATCAAGATGCATTTTTTAACAAAACACCTGTTGTGATTGACCCATGCAGGAGTAATCCCATGTGTAAATACTAATGATATCTCAAAAAATTTATCGGAAAAATGGTATCTCGAGAATTTCTTCGATAAAAAGAAAGATGAGAGGTAACGTGAGGAGGAGTGGAGCGTGGTGGTGACTGGTGGTCGGACTGGGCGGAGGCATGGGGATGGACGGCGCCGGCAGGTGGCAGCGGCCACCATGCTAGATTCTTCCAGAGACTTCCTTTTTTTAATTGTTCAACAATGAGTGAGGGAGTTCCGGACTAGGGGGTGTTCGGATAGCCGAACTATCATCATCGGCCGGACTCCAAGACTATGAAGATACAAGATTGAAGACTTCGTCCCGTGTCCGGATGGGACTTTCCTTGGCGTGGAAGGCAAGCTTGGCGATATGGATATGTAGATCTCCTACCATTGTAACCAACTCTGTGTAACCCTAGCCCTCTCCGGTGTCTATATAAACCGGATGGCTTTAGTCCATAGGACGAACAACAATCATACCATAGGCTAGCTTCTAGGGTTTAGCCTCTTTGATCTCGTGGTAGATCCACTCTTGTAACACACATCATCAATATTAATCAAGCGGGGCGTGAGGTTTTACCTCCATCAAGAGGGCCCGAACCTGGGTAAAACATCGTGTCCCTTGTCTCCTGTTACCATCCGCCTAGACGCACAGTTGGGACCCCCTACCCGAGATCCGCCGGTTTTGACACCGACATTGGTGCTTTCATTGAGAGCTACGTATGCGTCACCGATAGGCTCGATGGCTTCTTCGACCATCATCAACGACGCAGTCCGTGGTGAGACTTTTCTCCCGGACAGATCTTCATATTCGCGGCTTCGCATCGCGGGCCGATTCGCTTGGCCATCTGGAGCAGATTGAAAGCTACGCCCCTGGCCGTCAGGTCAGATTTGGAAGTTTGAACTTCACGGCTGACATCCGCGGGGACTTGATCCTCGATGGAGTCGAGCCACAGCCGAGCGTGCCGCACTGTCACGGCGAGCATGATTTAGCTTTGCAGTTGGACAGTGCCCTGGAGGCCGCACTCGAACCCGCTCCGATCTTCAATTCGGAGCCGGCTGCGCAGATCGGGGACGGATGGCTAGACACCGCCTTGGGGGTTGCAACCTCTACGGCGATAGAGCCGAACACTGATCTTGTCCCTCATAAAGCTCGCGACTCCGAGGTGCCGGACTCCTTGCCGGACTTCGAACCTCCCGCGCCCCCTCCGATCGAATCCGATTGGGTGCCGGTCATGGAGTTCACCGCAGCGGACACCTTTCAACTCTCACCTTTTGGCGACATTTTGAGTTCGCTAAAGTACCTCTCGTTATCAGGAGAGCCCTGGCCGGACTGCGGTCAGGACGGTTGGGATGCGGACGACGAAGAAATTCAAAGCCCACCCACCACCCACTTGGTAGCCGCTGTCGACGATCTAACCGACATGCTAGACTACGACTCCGAAGACATCGACGGTATGGACGACGATGCCGGAGACGAACAAGAACCAGCGCCTACCGGGCACTGGAAAGCCACCTCATCATATGACATATACATGGTGGATATCCCAAAGGATGGGAATGGCGAAGCAATAGAGGAGGATGACCCCTCCAAGAAACAGCCCAAGCGGCGCCGCTCTAAATCCCGCCACAACAAGAATGAAGATTCCGGCATCGGAGATAACAATACACCGGACAGTGCCGAAGACAATCCACTCCAGCAAGATCCAGTGCAGGAGGATGGAGACGCTAGCCCTCACGAGAGAGTGGCAGAAGAAGAGGTAGAGGATTATATGCCTCCCTCCGGAGACGAAGCAAGCCTCGACTATGATGAATTAAATGCGTGCACGAGGATCCCGTCGAACAAGAGCGTTTTAGACGCGGGCTTATAGCCACGGCGAACAGCCTCAAGAAAAAGCAGCAACAGCTTAGAGCTGATCAGATCTGCTAGCCGACGGATGGATCAAGTCCTCGCGGCGAAGAGCATGAGCTCGAACGCCCCTCCAAAGCTACCCTAAGCAAGCTGCTCCCCGATTAGAGGAGGAGGCTTACGAACCCGCATCACCAGGAGACAATACGGCTGACCGACCACCCCGTGGTCGCGATAGAGAGGCCTCTAGGCCCTTCACTAGAACCGTACCCCGACATCACTCAAAAAGCACACGGCCATAGGGGAACGCTCCGGACCTGCGAGATATATTGGAGGACAAGGCAAGACAATCAAGATCGATCTATGGATCGCGTGGGCGCCCCACGGTACGCGACGACCCCCATCGCGCCCGGACACGATAAGTCCGGCGGGCGAACAAAAGCAGACAAAGCTCTTTTGAGCTCCGTCGTGATATCGCCCAGTACAGAGGCGCCGCACACCCACTATGCTTCACAGACGAAGTAATGGATCATCAAATCCCCGAAGGATTTAAACCCATCAATATTGAATCCTATGATGGCACAACAGACCCAGCGGTTTGGATCAAGACTATCTCCTTCACATCCACATGGCCCGCGGTGACGATCTTCACGCCATCAAATACCTCCCCCTCAAGCTTAAAGGACCAGCCCGGCATTGGCTCAACAGCTTGCCGGCAGAGTCAATTGGGAGCTGGGAGGACCTGAAGCCGCATTCCTCGATAACTTCCGGGGCACTTGTAATGCGACCACCGACGCCGATGACCTAAGCCACATAATTCAGCAGCAGACGAATCAGCCGAGACAATTACGGACACGGTTCTTAACTAAGAAAAACCAAATCGTCGATTGTCCGGATGTGGAGGCCCTCGCGGCCTTCAAGCATAACATCCATGACGAGTGGCTTGCCCGGCACCTAGGACAGAAAAGCGAAATCCATGGCAGCCCTCACATCACTCATGAACTGCCTGCGTGGGTGAGGACAGGCTAGCACGCAGCAACAACCTCGGCAAAAATTCTGGCAGTCCGGACTTCAAGGACCGAAATGGCAGGCAGCGTCGTAACAAAACAAACGCCGCGTTAACGGGCGACAATATTGAGGATACGGCAATCAATGCCGGATTCAGAGGCTCTAAACCTGGTCGTGAAAAAGCCATTCAAAAGAACTACTCCGGGTCCGTCCGATTTGGACCGAATACTCGACCGCTTGTGCGGATACGGCACCCCGAAAATCCAGCTAACCACACCAATAGGGACTGTTGGGTATTCAAGCGAGCGAGCAAGTTAATTGCGAAAACAATGACAAGGGGCTGCATAACGATGACGAGGACGAGACCCAACCGCCCGAACAATAGAGGATGGAAGGGTTTCCCCACAGTGCGGACGGTGAACATGATATACGCAACACACATACCCAAAAGGGAGCGGAAGCGTGCACTCGAGGATGTCTCTGGCGATGGAGCCAGTTGCCCAGTTCAACCCATGGTCCTCCTGCCCGATCACTTTTGACCGAAGGACCACCCCACCGACATCCGCCACGGCGGATTCGCCGCACCGGTCTTAGACCCAATCGTCGATGGATTTCACCTAACCGAGTCACGATCGGCGGTGGCGGCAGCCTGAACACGCTTTACCCGGGATACGGTCGCAAAATGGGCATAGACCCCTCAAGGATTAAACCTACCAAAACGACCTTTAAAGGCGTCATACCAGGTGTAGAAGCCAATTGTATAGGCTCAATTACACTGGAGGTGGTCTTCGGATCCCCGGATAACTTCCGAAGCGAGGAGCTAATCTTCGACATAGTCCCGTTCCGCAGCGGCTATCATGCCTTGCTCGGACGTACCGCATTTGCAAAGTTCAACGCGGTGCTTCACTACGCATACCTCAAACTAAAGATGCCAGGCCCTCGAGGAGTCATCACGGTCAACGGAAACAATGAACGTTCTCTCCGCACGGAGGAACATACAGCGGCTCTCGCGGCAGAAGTGCAATGCAGCCTTTTAAGGAAATTCTCGAGTCCGGCCGTTAAGCGGCCGGACACAGCTAAGCGCGCCCGGAGTAACTTACAACAAGACCACAGCACGTTTCGAGCACGCATAGCGGCGGCCCCAACCCGGCTCTGCGAAGCGTCAGCAGGTCCTTCGCGTACACCATTACGCTCTGAAGATACCATGGGCATGGGGAGAGGGGCACGACCATGATAAACCCAGACTGCGGCTCAACCACACCAGGGGCTCTCAAGTGTGTCGTTCCTTTTTCTTTTATTTTTTTTACCTTTTAATTTTTACCCACAGGACTCCGTTTGTCAGAGGCCCTGTCCGTGACAGAACTGCCGAACTCACGATCTGCAACGCCAGGGAAGGATAAAGGCTACAACGAATATACAGGTGGTCTCCATTACGAGCATTTTTTACACCAATTTGCAGCCTACCCACGGAGGACATGTTTAACAGTCCCATACCTTGCTTATCGCACTATTTGTATCGTTCTGCATTCATAGCAGCACTTATTGAATAAAACAATGCAACACGTTTTTGCTTATAATTGCATTTCTTTTTCATACATATGTTCATTTACGGCATGTTGCATCCGTACACTTTGGTACGGCTAATATACACCAGGGGCTTATGTTTCCCACATTATGGCATGATGAGTCCGAGCACTTTCACAAGTGCGGCACCCCGAACTTATAGCACTATATGCATCGGCTCCGAATCATGTCTTGGGTCAATAGTTGGGTTTGCCCGGTTGCCATGTTTTGGTACCTTACGTTCCGTTATATCGGCTAAGGTAGCACTGGGAGAACCACTGCGATTCCGCCCTAGTTGAGCTGGATTAACGCCTCAGTGGAGAAAGCTAAAACTGACCGTCATGATGAGGCGAGAGCCGGTCGCTGTTCGAGAGGTTTTTTGCGAGTCCCTAAAGACTTATGCCGCTTAGAGCGAGGAGCCGGATACTGTCCGGCCAAAGGCGTGGATAGCGCCCCAAATTCGCCTTCCAAGACTAGGGGCTTCACCGAAATTTAAAATTATAGAATTCTATGGCTAAGTGAGAGTGTTCAAGCATTATAAGTCCGGTTGCCTTGTTCGCTGTGTTGAGCGCCTCCCTAGATGGACCCAAAAATGGGAACAAGAGCGATCAAGTTTATCCGAACACCCGAGCACTTTCGTGGCATGGGGCTGAAGCCGACGACTTGCCATCTCTCAGATTTGATAAACAGCCGCACAGAAGGTAATATTTTAAATTAACAAGCATTGCTTAGCGCATATGAACTAAGTTTTCAGCGCACATGATTACAAAATGCGAGTCTACTCAAATATTACATCGTTGGAGCACTCACCCACAATAGTGCGGGTGCCCTTCAACACACTCTTATAATACATCTCGGGCGTGCGATGCTCCTTGCCCTCTGGCGGCGGGTCCGTCACGAGCTTCTAGGCATCCATCTTGCCCCACTGCACCTTTGCGCGGGCAAGGGCCCGACGGGCACCCTCAATACAAGCGGAATGCTTGATGACTTCTACCCAGACACGCATCCATCAACCGCCGCCTGCAGGGGCGAAGTAGCTCCCGGGCATGGCCTCCTTAGGCCACAGCCGAACTATGAGGCCCTTCATGGCCTGTTCGCCGCCTTGTGAAGCTTCGACCATTTGTTTCAGCTGGTCGCTAAAAACACCGGATGTCCGCCTCGATATCGAGACCATAAGACCTTCTCCGTCGAGCTCCCTCCTCGGCTTTGGTAGAATGCGGCAGCATCGGACACGCTGCGAGGAAGATCTGCGAATGCTCCTGGAGAGCTCAGAATTCGGGTAAGCAACAGGTAATTAACACTCACATGCTTACTTTGCATGAAAAATGCCTTACCCGCTGCTATTTTCTTCACCGCCTCAACCTCCTGGAGGGCCTTGTAGGCTTCGGCCTTAGCGGCTTTGTCACTCTCAAGAGCCGTTGCAAGCTCAGACTCTCGAGTCTTCGAGTCACGCTCCAAGCTCTCATGTTTTTTCACGAGATCTTGGAGCTCTTGCTGTACCTCCGCCACCCGCGCCTCCTGCTTCTCTCACTCGGTCCGCTCCGCGGCCGCATTACGTTTGGCCGCGGCCACCGCCTCCTTTAGGGTCGCCACCTCGTTAGTGGCCCCTACAATACCCACGTTATCCTTGTCATTTTTCTTGCAACCAAATCCTTTTCTGTAAGGTACAATTTTCATAAGGTATTACTCACCTTCTTTTTCCTCGAGCTGCTTCTTGGCATGGCCGAGCTCGTTCTCAGAACGCTCGAGGTTTTTCTTCAAACTATTGACCTCCATGATCGGTCTTGGCGGAGGTCGGCAATGACTTGCAATCCCATATTGACATATTTTTATGACTCCTGCGTTTATCTTTCTAAAGATCCTTAGTCCGGCTTTTCTTTCCGAACACCGAACCGAGCATCGGGGGTTCTTGTCTATGCGGTACCATTTTACATATATTGAAATTCTTACCTCAAAGCACATTAGAAGGCTGCTCTGAGGCTTCAGTCAGCCCGCTCTTGGCGAGCCGAACCTTCTAAATCACCGCACTCATAAGCGTGCGGTGTTCCTCTTCGATGGAGGCGCCGTTGAGCGCCTCCGGCAAATATCCGGCACCTCCGGTTGGGCCGGAGGCAGCCGGCGTCATGATCTTGCCCTTCTTACGAAGGGTCGCCCCGCCGGACTCGGAGCCACTGTGGCCTCCGGGGCTGAGTCCGGTGCAAAGTCCGGGAGGGTGTCCTGTGACACCTCCGGGGCCTCCTCCTCCTGGTGGGTCCCTTCCTGGGATCCCACCTCGGCGTCGTCCATGGCACGGGGGGTGGAGCCAGTCGGAAGGGAATCCATATCCGACGCACCCAAGGACCCGCTCGACGAAACGGGAAGATCATCCTTGGGCGGACTGCAGGGTTGTATGCGGCATTAGAAAGACATTATGTGGCGAAAAGAAAAACCTTGAAGTTATCCGGAGTCCGGATACTTACGATCTCGCCAGGGCTTGGCCCTTGGAGGCCGATCCTAAATCGTCGTCCTTTGGCGTTGGCGGAGCAGTCCGGGGAAGAGTTTTTCCCTTCTTGGACCGTTCGGCCTCCCTTGTTGGGGAGGCCTTCCTTTTCTTCCCTCCCCCCACTGGGGGAGAGGCTTTCTTCTTCTCCTCCTCGCCTTGGTGGGAGGAGTCGGCCTCAGATTCATCATCCGATAACACTTGAAAATGGGAACTCTTCCGAGTCCCCGTGGCCGTCTTCTTGGCCTTCTTCTCCGGCACCATTAGGTGCCGAGCCCTTAACCCGTTAGGCGGGTGTCCACTGGGTCCTCTGGCAATGGGGCCGGACAGATAGTCCGTTCGGCCTTCGCCAGCCATTCCTGTCAAAGGTAAAGGGAGTTTAGATCCCGCATACAGCCAAACTATGGAAAACAAGTGGTGAAATCACCTACCTCGTCGGTGAATGACGCGAGCGAAATCCATGATCTTGAGCGGATGCGGAGCTTCGCGCCCTTGAACAACACCTTCCGGACATCTTCGTGCGTAGTGTCGAAGAGCCCTTCAGTGCAGTGCTGCGCCAGATCAAACTCCCACATGTTGAAGCCTCGTCGGCCGCACGGGAGAATCCGGCGGATGAGCATGACCGGACTACGTTGACAAGCTTGAGCTTCTTGTCCACCAGCTTACGGATACAGGCTTGGAGTCCGGTCGGCTCCTCTGAATCCCCCAAGTCCGGCCACTCTCTTTCCGGAGGTGAGCCGTGTAGGGATGCCAGATCTGAATTCGGGGCCACTTGCCCAATCAGTCACGCTTGGCTCGGTGATGTAGAACCACCCCGATTGCCACCCCTTGATGGTTTCCACGAAAGTGCCCTCCAGCCACGTAACGTGGGACATCCTGCCCACCATGGCGCCTCCGCACTCCGCTTGGCTGCCCTTCACAACCTTGGGCTTGACACTGAAGGTCTTGAGCCACAAGCCGAAGTGGGGCTGGATGCAGAGGAAGGCCTCGCACACGACGATAAACGCCGAGATGTTGAGGATGAAACTCGGGGCCAGATCATGGAAATCTATTTCGTAGTAGAACATGAGCCCCCGGACAAAGGGATGAAGCGGGAAGCCCAGTCCGCGGAGGAAATGGGGAAGAAATACTACCTCTCATGGGGCCTGGGGTTGGGAACGAGCTCTCCCTCGTCGGGGAGCCGATCTGCGATGTTCTTTGGACAAATATCCGGCGTCAGCAACCACAGATCTGGCCCTCCGTGACGGAGGAGGCCATCCACTTGCCTCCCGCTCCGGACATAGTTGGAGAAGGTTGAGGTGAGAAGTGCGGACTTGGGCGCTTGAGCTCGATTTCGCGGAGATGGATAAGCCAAGGAGGAAGAAGGCGCAGGTAAAAGGGTTGGATCTTTATCCCCTTATATGGGTGGACAAAAACATGTGTCCCCACCGGCCTGGTAAAACTCGCTTATCTCCCAAGCGTCACAATCAATGGCGCGGTTGGGTTACCCACGTCCGTATTGATGGGAATCCCGGAATAAGGGGAATACGATCTACTGCTTCGACAAGGCGTGCCAAGGAAACCACTTCGCTAAACGCTACCGAGGTGGAACAATAAAAACAATTTGAGTAAAGGCTTGGTAGTGGTGCGACGTCACGCCACGTAATACATCAATGATTGATCTTGTGTAATATTATTCTCTCTACGGTGGTATGTGGAATTTATTTTTGCGAGCGGACACTATCCTGGTGTTCACAATCTTCTATAAATTATTTGGAGGAAGAACCCGCCTTGCAATGCCGAAGACAATATGCGCGCCGGACTCGTCGTCATTGAAGCCTGGTTCGTGAGACTCTTGAGGGAGTTCCGGACTAGGGGTGTCCGGATAGCGAACTATCATCATCGGCCGGACTCCAAGACTATGAAGATACAAGATTGAAGACTTCGTCCCGTGTCCGGATGGGACTTTCCTTGGCGTGGAAGGCAAGCTTGGCGATCTGGATATGTAGATCTCCTACCATTGTAACCAACTCTGTGTAACCCTAGCCCTCTCCGTGTCTATATAAACCGGATGGCTTTAGTCCATAGGACGAACAACAATCATACCATAGGCTAGCTTCTAGGGTTTAGCCTCTTTGATCTCGTGGTAGATCCACTCTTGTAACACACATCATCAATATTAATCAAGCGGGGCGTAGGGTTTTACCTCCATCAAGAGGGCCCGAACCTGGGTAAAACATCGTGTCCCTTGTCTCCTGTTACCATCCGCCTAGACGCACAGTTCGGGACCCCCTACCCGAGATCCGCCGGTTTTGACACCGACAATGAGGTTGTGGGAGATAAGGGTGAGCGAGGAAAGGCCTTATCTGTAAATGTGGAGAGAGGTGCGGGTATCTTTTGTAAAATTGTCATGGTTTGCTTTCTATCCGTCAGATATAGATCGGACAGTCTATATTACAAGATGGCAAGCACACCATCATCACCAACTCGGTTTTTTATCTCTACTCTTATAAAAAAACTGAGTTGGTGATGATGGTGTGCTTGCCATCCTGCAATATAGACCGTCTGATCTATATTTGATGGATAGAAAGCAAAGTATGACAGTTTGGCAAAAAGATACCCGCACCCTCTCCACATTTGCAGATAAGGACTTCCCTCATTCATCTTCGTATCCCACGAGATAAACATCTCGCATAAATGCATCTTGATGTTCCATGCAACGCATGGTCCTCTTGCTAGTAAGAGTAGAGATTACACTTTAGTTAGTGATTTACGTGGCCATGTTAACGTGGTTGTGTAAAAAAATGCCACTTCCTGCTCATGATTTGCGTTATATAATTACAAGCAAGATGCTCATGCATTGCACGGAACATCAATATGCATTTTTTTACAAAACACCTGTTGTGATTGACCCATGCAGGAGTAATCCCATGTGTAAAAACTAATGATATCTTGAGAATTTTATCGGAAAAATGGCATCTCAAGAATTTCATCGGAAAAATGAAAGATGAGAGATAAGGTGAGGAGGAGTGGAGCGTGGTGGTCACTCGTGGTCGGATCGGGCGGAGGCATGGGGATGGGCCGGCGCGTGCGGCTGGCCAGCCACCATGCTAGATTGTTCCTGAGACTTCCTTTTTAATTGCTCAGCAATGAGGTTGTGGGGGATAAGGACGTGGAGAGAGGTGCGGGTATCTTTTGTAAAATTATCATAGTTTGCTTTCTATTCGTCAGATATAGATTGAACGGTCTATATTACAAGATGGCAGGCACACCATCATCACCAACTCGGTTTTTTATAAGAGTAGAGATGATAAGTTTGCTAACTACTAAATAAAGTGGAATTTGTCCATGTTATACAAGTAAATTAAGGTGATTGTTTATCATACGGGTAAGGTTGGACGAAGGGTGGTAGGAACAAATGCTCCGCCTAGAGCATGTGTGTGTGAGATGGAGTCTTAGTGTGTGTGTGTGTGTGTGTGACGCGGGGTCCTCGGTGGCGGATGTAATTTAAGTATGCGTGGCTTCATCATAGAGAGGTGATGTGTATGGCAGAGGCCATACAAGGGGGTGCGATGGAGAAAAGGCTCGTAGAGAGGGAAGAGAAGGTGTGTGCGCATGAGAGGAGTCGACATCGAGAGAACGTGTTTGTTCGAGAGACATCGAGGAAGACTACTATATATTGTTGGTGCATGTAGGCGGGAATTAAACGAAGGGATGGTCTTATTGGTTTCGGGGATACAGGAGAAGAGTGAGAGAGGGGGGTAGCTAGAAGGAGATTGTTAAGTGTGAGTGTGTGTTTTACCCGTCCAAGCAGAAGTTATGTGCACACAAGAAGAGAACGATTCGATGTGGTGTTAGGGTTGAGGGTAATTAACTACGTATGGAGACATAGAGACCTTGAACATGCATGTGCGAGAGGTATACATGTATACGTGGGATGTGTGTGTGCGCACACACATGATCGAGATAAAAGAAAGAAGACATAAGTCATGAGATCAAGGACATGGGAGAGACGGATCGGCATGACAATATGCATGCATGTGAGAGTGCAGGGAAGAAGGCCCGAAAATTGAGCATGTGTTTTTGTCTTTAAGAGATAGTGGCATGGGCTGGAGCATGCATCTATGGCGAGCAGAGGGAGCGAGACACAACGATTGTGCAAAAGAGATCAACCTATAAATGCATGTATGGAGAGCATATATAGTGTGGGTGATAGGAAGCAAGAGCGCGTGCGAGAAAGAAATGTTGACGGAGAAACTACAGATAGATACAGAGACAGAGATTCTAGCTAGAGGGACATCGGTTAGTTTGAGTGTTGGAGAAGACTGCCGGGTGGTTCAAAGGGTGAAGTTATGTGTGTGAGAGAAAGATAAAAAGAGGGCACTTGACTGCATGTAGAGAGAAACATATATAGTGTGCGTGATAGGAAGCAAGAGTGAGGGCGAGAAAGAAGATTGATGGAGAAACAGATAAATAGAAAGATAAAGATGCTAGCTAGTGTGTGTTAGAGATAGGAGTCGAGTGGATCAGAAGGCTGAGTTATGTGTGTGGGTGTGAGAGAGATAGAGAGGGTGCATGTGAGTCACATACAAACAAATATCAGAGAGAAATGAGATCCCGTGAGACGGAGTTTTGTGTCAGCGAGAGAGAAAGATATTTCACAACAAGAGTCATAGCTAGAGAGACATATGAGGGAACGCAAGATATCTCTAGGGAGAGAGAGTGTGTCTGAGCAACATACAAGAGAATGGTGGAGAGATATGAGACTATGGGAGACACAGTTTGTGTTTGTGTGTGAGAAAGAGATATTTAAGAGGAAGAGTCGTAGCTTCTCATACCTAAGGAGTGAAAGACATCTCTGTGTGAGAGGGAGTGTGCGAGTGGCACACAGGGGAATAGTAGAGAGAAATGAGACCCCGGGAGACAAAGTTTGTGTTTGTGTGAGAGAAAGAGATTTCACATGGAGAATCATAGTTAGAGACACATAGCAGGGAGCGAGATATACTTAGAGAGATATAGAGTGATGAAGGTCGAGGAAGAGAGCACCGTCAGTGTGTTATGAAGATAAAAGATCATTGTCGACATACAGGTAACACGAGAGATACCCGAGAGACGATGAACGCGTATAGGTCTAGAGAGATACTCCTATATAAGCAGGAGTGATAGCTATATGAGACGAATATCTGGATTAAAGGGGATTCAAATATCTAAACTGGAGATCACGACATCGATAATATCATAACGCAAATTGGTGTATCAAACATGCATATTCATTTGAATTTGGGGACACGTGTAATGTTATATAGTTTATCAATATTAGTGATCCATAGATTCTTTAATTAGAGACAATGCATGGTTTATATGAAATTAATGTTTAAACGGGATTACACTATATGTTGCGTGTGTGAAACACATTATACATGTATGAGAAGTAAAAAAACCCGCATGAAACACACATTAATTGGAGACAGTTAGCGAGGAATGCATACATTGGATTTCAACATAAAGTAGTTTCAAATACTTGAAAATCCAAATAAGATGGATACAGCCTTATGAATCTGAGATCATGCCATTTGTAAACCATATTTATGTATGAAGGGTGTTGTGCTTTTCAAAGTATATATAAAAAATGATGTATATAGAATTTTATTCCAATCGAAAATGGATCCTGCCCAAACAAAATTAGAATACAAACTGGATTCGAATTGAGTTGGCACGGTAAACGTGCACTCTTGCTCTGCAAAAATTTGAACGAAGCAGGGAAAGTCGCAGTAACCATCCGAAACCAAAATCTGCGAGATGGAAATTACTGCCTATCCCTGCCACGCAAAGCCTATCGGCTCGATTTCTATAGGTTTCGATAGGTGTAGGTTTGTAATTTCACTCAAACGTGACATAACCGCCTCTCACCCGGATTCATACATGGTGGGCGCCAAAACACAGTGTCTCCTTGGCCGAAATCAACTCCCTCCCCGATTCATACACGGTGGGCGCCAAAAACAAACTCTCGTTGGCAAATATTCGGTGTATGCGAGATTACCGTCCTATCCCCCAACCGACTAATATTGTTGTGATGTAGGAAATTTTAAACGGGGGCTAAGTTTGTAAATTTCCTCGCATTGGAGACAAGCGTGCCCTGAAGACATGGTTCCCCCCTTCCTCTCTCCCTCCATTTCCCCATTCATACTCCGTGGACGCCAAAACACCCTCTCCACCCCAGCCTCCTCCGTCCAACACTACATCCACCGCAGTCCTCCTCCACCATGCCGGAGCTGATACCCCGACGCCGTCATCCATTACAAGAGATCGACCTCTCTCATCCACGGCTTCGGACGGGGATCCTTGCATCCCGTCCGCTCGCTTCATCCCCGCCGTCGTCGACCTTGTCGCGCCGCTCCTACGACCCTCTCGTCCACAGCGCCCTGCCGCCACCGTCTACCCTCCTAGATCTGCTTCCACGCTGCCGACAGCCATCGCTACCGCAGCACCGTCAAATTCTTAGCACATGCATACACGGTGCCACACTAGAGGCGGTACTCTTTCGTATCTGCTCAACTTATTTATCGCAGCAAGAAAATAGATCGCCACTGCTTTACTCTGATTTCTTGTCCATCACTTACTTGTTAGTTGAAAGCAAACATTGGTTGTGAAGTTGCCTTTGTCTGGTTTGCACCTTCAGATCCGCCATGGCACACTCAACACTATACTCGCAATGCTTATGGGTTTCCCCTTTTATATTCCACATGACAGTAGACTAAATTTCAAAATTGGGTCAGTTGATTTTTGAGAGCTCGCCGGAGTTCGCCGGTGCGAAGGAAGGGGCTAGGGTGGGGAAGGTGGTTGTGGGGGCGGTGGTGGGGCCTCGCCAAACGAAGAAAACTCGACGCAGGTGGGGGCGGGTGGGGGTGGGGGTGGCGGAGGAACATAGGCAGTGGGGGCCGGTGGTTCGGCCGGCGGCTCGTGCGGTGTTCTGTATGGGAAGAATTAGAGAGGAATAATAAGGGTTAGGAGACGTAGGATCTTCATCCAACCGCCTGAAATGGTCGACTGACCCAAATGGCGAAAGTCACACGACTTGCATGCAGACATGCCTTTATATTCAGTACCATCATCGTACCTGCTTAGCACTGCTCCTGAATCCATCAAGCTAAACAATGAGCCACTCATAATTCCAAACTTGTTGCTCAAATATGAATCCGATATGATGCTGATATTACTAAAACAGATAATGCTTAGTTGGTCAGCTATTGTTCCTACTTTACTTTCGAAAAGCACATGCACCACATATAGAGAGACATCAGGGAGTTGCATTCTTAATGCGCTCTGGTTCATCATGTGTGGGCACTGCGCAACGAACATTTTATTATCCAAAATCTGCTTGCTCTTCTTTAGCATGTTCCTCTTCCGTTCTTCTTTAATAACTACTCTCCGTTCCTAAATACAAGTCTTTGTATAGATTCCACCATGGACTACATATGGAGCAAAATGAGTGAATCTACACTCTAAAATGTATCTCAGATACATCTCAGATGTGATCCATAGTGGAAATCTCTACAAAGACTTACATTTTGGAACGGAGGGAGTATGATAGTAGTACAGTATGTTCCTTGTAGTGAAGATGAGCAGGGAAATTTGCAGTGTAGAGGTCTATACGGTCGGTTGTGATGGACACTTTGAACTCTTCGGGCCTCTTTGATTCATAGGATTTTGTAAACATAGGAATAGGAATTGTAGTGGCCTGCCCACTTCAATCCTATAAGATTAGCAAGGAAATGCGGGGAACTGTGTCGCCTTTCAGAGTTACACTGATATTAACAGTATCACACCTTCAATTGAAGAGAGCTAGCATCCGAAGCCTTTCTAGCCGTACCGGCAATACTAGCACATATATTCCAGCAAGTTCCACTTTGCTGATTTTACTCCTGATGCTTACGGTTTTCCCGTTATATCTACACTATGATCTGTGTAGCTGCTTTGTGTCGCACTAGCAGCAGTCAACTCTTGAAGCTAAACAACACACCAATCATAATTCCAAAGCTTACTTCTTCAAATACGAATTGTGATATGATACTGACATTAGTTAACAGGCACACATTTAATTGGCCAGTTAATGCCCCCACTTGATTTTCTAAATGCATGTGGCCACATAGAGAGAGAGACATCACGAAATTGCATTTCTTCGGGCGCTCTGATTCATCATGGGTGGGCAACCAACGTTGTATAGAAAGAAGGGGAATCTCAATAATATGCTTCCTCTTCTGTTCTTTAACATGTCCATCTTCTGTTCTTCTTTAGTAAGCACAATATGTTCCTTGTCAGGAAGGGGAGCAGGGACATCTGCAGTCGACACCTATATTGGGCCTGTTCTGCTAAATGATTTCGCACTTCGGGTTGGTCTGCCATAATACCCCGGAAACGGTGGGAGTCGCGCAGTCTTTGATAGAATAAACTGATAGTAACAGATGCGCGCCTTCAAATGAATAGAGCTGGCCTGTAGGTGATCGATAGGTTGCATATTACTAGCGACAAAACCCTATGTTTTCCAGCTAGTTCCGCTTTCCCGATTTATTTATGGTGTTTATGGTGTACCCCTATTATCTACACTATGATCTGCCTACTGGCTCTGCACTCTCGTTATCATGGTTTGGCAATAAACTTTCTATACGGTATATTATGAACCTATCATCTGCTAACTATCCTTACATCTGGGGCCCCCAATAGGGAGCCTATTTTTTTGTGTTGTTGTGCCAGATTATATTAATCTACTCACCATATTACAGCACACATGTGCACTCTCATCAGAATCCAAAGGATAGCACACAAGGGTTTACTGAGGAGCCTCTATTATATTACAATATCCTCTGCATTACAAAGATAATCTCACTACTATTTGTGTTTTTATGCTTTACAGATATTGTATGTAATCACAATGAATATAAGAATGCGCACATCAGAAGAATATTGCGGAACAGTTCAATGGGTAACAAACTTGGCATCAAGGGATTAAGGTCCATTGTGAATTCAATGAAACCCACATGCTCCCGACCTATAGATTCGTATTCAGAATATGATCCTAATGATTATACTGAGCTCAAGGAGTCAAAGGCAGATGGCCTATCCTGTTCACCCAATAAGGTGCATGTTCTAATTTGGCAAGGTTTTATTGGTTGCACATATCTTGCATAACGTGTCTTGCATTTCTTTTGCTTCGTTGCACCGCCATCTGCTTAGTTTACTCATGATATATGTGAAGATGCCATGCCCATCCATTATCAACACCTATTCCATTTGACGTCATACCATGTTTTGTCATTCAAATGTTGTTCTTGTGTTTCAGACATCAAAAAGGAAGAGGGTGATTGCAGAACCTGAAGAAGTACAAGCAAAGTCCTTCAAAAAGGTGGTGCTACCAGAGAAATCACATAGCACCCGACGTATATTGGTGATAGAACCAGCGCCACAAAACCTAGGATATCGCAACTATGCTGGTCGCTGCTTTGCTCTTGTGAGTACCTATTGTCCTATCGTTGTCCTTACATTCATACCTGGTGGATTATGTGACATCATTGTGCATTATAGCTTGCTTATCCACTGTTCGCTCCAAATTATCATATCTATATTAACGCTTAAATTAATGTAGAATAAACCCAATGCCTATGAAGAAATTTAGTTCTGCATTGTTCTTGTAAGTATCTGTTGTC
This sequence comes from Aegilops bicornis, assembly GCA_021605145.1. NCBI lineage: Eukaryota > Viridiplantae > Streptophyta > Magnoliopsida > Poales > Poaceae > Aegilops > Aegilops bicornis. The sequence goes on along the minus strand of CM038670.1, from coordinate 638,029,283 downwards.
CTTCATCACTATACTTTATTTGTCAACTAGTTCTTCATGTACACTTTGCAGCTTATTTTCCCTTGTCCTCCATTTTTCTACACATCAAATCTACATTTACTATTGCCAAAATATTGAATAAAACCAATGTTACTGAGGAAGTTTAGCTCCGCATTGCTCTTGTCAGTGCCTTTACACTGTATGTTGTATTTACATTTGTACTCTTGCATCTTAAGTCAAATAATCGCCATTTGTTCCTATATTTTCACATCTATATTTACTCTTAACAAAATGTAGAATAAAGGCAATACTCTTGAAGAAGAGTGTGAGGTAAACTTCTTGAATTGCCCCCCCCCCCCATCAATATGGACAAGGCCTTTATAAAGCCCGTCTTCACTACTAATGTAAGTTTGTTCTCCTCGAGCCTTCAAACTTTGTTGTTTATATTTGGATAGCTATGAGTGCAAATGCTGTTTATTTTTGTAAATGCGCATCAAATTGCTTGTTCAAAATTTATAAACTAGAAGTACATAAACATAAGTTTGTCCTTCTCAATTTCAGTCTTTAGTTGTACAATCTTGTTCCTTATTCGTAACATGTAAATTAAACTAAACATAGCAAGTTATCTTATTTAGCACTATGTGTATGCTTGTGTTCTTGACCTGTAATCCAGTGGTGTGGTGAGACTACCTACAACAACACAATGTCATATCCTGTTATGTCTCAACTATGAATAATGCCATATTATATTAATGTTATTTAAATCGTGTCTCTTTATTTACCAATCAGAAATGGTATAAATTGACAGTACACTCACCATTCATGCTTATACATTGTTTAGAACTACATCTATGCTTGTGTTCTTGATCTGTAATCTAGTGGTCTGGTGAAGCTGGACGTTCCTGCACAATGCCATTTCCTGCCGTCTTAACTATGAACAATGCCTATTATGTTGATGTTATTTTAAATTGTGTCTCTTTATTTCTGACAAAGAAATGATATGAATTGACAGCGCTGATGCTTATACGTGCAAAACCTGTTATCTACCTACTTGTTTCTCTTTCAGGGTGACAACACTGCTACTAGGAAGAACTGCCACAATGATAGTGAAACGAACCCATTGTTTGTCCCTCTAACACATATTCCAGAGGAGAAGGCAACACATATTGAGGGTAGGGATACAACCACGAAGTCACATCTTGATGTAGTGTCAAAGTTACTTAGTGACACAAGCTCGATGAAGTTGTCGCCTGAATCTGTTCGACTTCTTCAGTCTGAAATTTAAGCAGAAATACATGCTTCCGCTCAAATACGACTGGAACTCCAATCTCTATGCAAGATTAACCGTAAGTACATGACGTTTATTGATGCTATGCAGCTTAAGTTGGTGGATATGAGCGCCAAAGAAGCGCGGTCTCATCAGGTTGCTAAGCTGCTTGTGCTGCAGCTCCTGGGCCGGGCTAACCTTTCTTGAACTGTGTCGAAGTGCTTTCAGTTCTGTCTATTATTTTTTCCGCCTGTTAACTTCCACCGGTGGTGACCTGCCCAGTTTATGTAATTTGCTGTCTGGTTGCCCTTTATTATCACTGGCGGCGAACTTTGATGCCGAGGGGATGTAATATGTTGTAATTTCTTTGTTGTATAGTCTAGGTTTATTCTTGGTCGGTATGCTGTAATTTAGGCCGGAAGGTTCAGTGGATCTCAGTGTTGTCGGTCTTCCGGCCCGTTACTCATATGGGCCAAAACATGGGCCTATAATCATCTTGGGCCATTAGCGGGTCTAAACCTATAGTTGTTTCCCGCCTTTAACAGGCCGAGTAAAGTTACGGGCCAGTGGGCGGAAGAATGCCACGGGCTTTTAACAGGCTAAAACCTAGATTGGGCTAGCGTTGAGCCGAAAAATTCACGAGCCAATACATGCCGAAACTTCCTAAGGCCCATGTTCAGCCCAAATAGGACGAGCATTTAACAGGCCAAAATATATCTCGGACCCGTTTGGCCCAATAAAATTATGGGATTTAAGCAGGCCGGTATCTACGCGGGCCATAGGCCTAAAAGTGTCACAGGCCATTATCAGATGGGATGTAAGTAGGCCGGATTCAACGCGGGCTGTAATTAGGATCAACTGTTACACGGGCCATTAACAGGTCGGTAGGCCAGTTGGGCTGAAATTTATCCACTAAGACTACGAGCCGTTAAGAGGCCTAAAGTTACTTCGGACAAGAAATAGCCCAGTGTCTGCATGGGCTATTAAATGGCCTAAAGTTAAACCGGGCCGACAACGTCCTAGATGCACCACGAGCTGCTAACAGGCCCAAACTATTATCGGGCCGAACTGGTAAACGGGCATTTAACAGGCTGAAATACAAACATGTCTTAGAATGGGCCCAAAAGAATAGTGGCCTGATAACGGGCCTGGTCCGGTATGGGCCATAATTTGGCGCAAAAAATGGCAGGCTGTGAACAGGCCTAATTTGGTATGGGCCTCAATTTGGCCCAAAACATGGCAGGCTGTTAACGGGCCAGCCCACTAGTGTCTGAAAAAACATGGTGGGCCTTTAGCTGGGCCGGCCTTTTCATCGGAATGGGCCTCTGTTGGGCCATGCCACATGTCGACGTATCATAGGCGCCTCCTGTCCAATGAGTGGATGACATCTGTCCCAATGGTGAGCAAACACGTGTTTCCTCCGGCCAATGAGTATTTTACACGTGGAAAATCCCCGTTGGCCCGGGCTGTTAAAGGGTTCCAAAACCGGACCCGATAGCTTAACAGCGACCCATTACGGTCGATGCCACGTGTCGGTCACCCTTGACGAAAGCACTTCTATGACGCGTGATTTATCGTCAAGGAAGTGGACACTTCCGTGATGATAATTTTGGTAATGTCATGGAACACTTCTATGACAAAGACAGTATGACTATCTTAATTACGTCATAAAATCGTCATGGATGTACATGCATGACAGAAAACGTGACCTACTGTAACAAACACGTATCATCACGGAAGTGTATTTTTTTGTAGTGTATACACCATCTATTCCTAAATATAAGTATTTTTAGAGATTACAGGGTGAAGGATGGGCAGGCGATTGTCACAAGGGGTTGGACAAAAGTGGTTCGTGCCTATGGCATGTAGGAAGGCACATTATGGGCATTCCGCTTCTTCAACACCGTCGGCACTAAAAATGATTTACACTTGTCTCTTCACCTTTACCGCCTTTAAATACTGTGGTTCATCATAGTTAATTGTTGCCCAATCTTGTTGAGGGAGTCCTGGATTAGGGGGTGTCCGGGTAGCTGGACTATGACCTTTGGCCGGACTCCTGGACTTTGAAGATACAAGATTGAAGACTTCGTCCCGTGTCCGGATGGGACTTTCCTTAGCGTGGAAGGCAAGCTTGGCGATACGGATATGTAGATCTCCTACCATTGTAACCGACTCTGTGTAACCCTAACCCTCTTCGGTGCCTATATAAACCGGAGGGTTTTAGTCCGTAGGACGAAGAACAATCATACCATAGGCTAGCTTCTAGGGTTTAGCCTCTCTGATCTCGTGGTAGATCTACTCTTGTACTACCCATATCATCAATATTAATCAAGAAGGAGTAGGGTTTTACCTCCATCAAGAGGGCCCGAACACAGGTAAAAACATCGTGTCCCTTGTCTCCTGTTACCATCCGCCTAGACGCATAGCCTGGGACCCCTACCGAGATCCGCCGGTTTTGACACCGGCGTTGGTGCTTTCATTGGGAGTTCCTCCGTATGCGTCATCTTTAGGCCCGATGGCTCCTCCGATCATCAACAATGATGCGCTCGGTGAGACTTTTCTCCCGGACAGATCTTCGTATTCGACGGCTTTGCTGCGGGCAATTAAGCAGCCATCTGGAGCGAATTGAAAGCTACGCCCCAGCCATCGAGTTAGATTTGGAAGTTTGAACTACACGACCGACGTCCGCGGAGACTTGATCTTCGACGGGTTCGAAGCCACGCCAAGCGTGCCGCCTTTATCACGAGGGGCATGATCTAGCTCTGCCGCCGAACAGTGTCCTGGAGGCCGCACCAGAGTCCGCTCCGACCTTTAGCTCGGAGCCGACCGCGCCGATCAACGACGGGTGGCTGGACACCGCCTCGAGGGCTGCAATCTCTATGGCGATTGAGCCGTACACCTACCCCGTCCTTATGGCTTCGTGACTCAAGGCACCGGACTCCTCTCCGGACTCCGAGCCTTCGCGCCCCGCCAATCGAATCCGATTGGGCGCCGATCATGGAATTCACCGCGCGGACATCTTTTCAAGACTCGCCCTTTGGCGACATCCTCAATTCACTAAAGTCTCTCTCTTTATCGGAGAACCCTGGCGGATTATGGTCGGGAAGGTTGGGATGCGGACGACGAAGAAAATCAAGGCCCACCCACCACCCACTTCAGAGCCACTCGCCGATGATTTAACTGACATGCTCGACTTCGACTCAAGACATCGACGGTATGGACGATGATGCAGGAGGCGACCAGAACCAGAGCCCACAGGCAATCGGAAGGCCACCTCGTCATACAACATATACATGGTGGACATCCCAAAAGATGGGAATGGCGATGGAACAGCGGAGGATGACCCCTCCAAGAAACAGCCTAAGCGCCGGCGTCAGCGTCCCCGCTGTAAATACCGCCACAGCAAAAATGGTGATTCCGGCACGGGAGACAATAACACCTCGGACAGTGCCGAAGACAACCCCCTCCAGCAGGATTCAGCGTAGGAGGGTGGAGAAGCCAGCCCTCATGAGAGAGCGGCAAAAAAAGAGGTAGAGGACGATAATTACATGCCTCCCTCCGAAGATGAGGCAAGCCTCGACGACGAATTAAATGCGTGCCCGAGGATCCCGTCGAACAAGAGCGTTTCAAACGCAGGCTCATGGCCACGGCAAGCAGCCTCAAGAAAAAGCAGCAATACTTAGAGCTGACCAAGACTTGCTAGGCGACAGATGGATCAAGTCCTTGCGGCCAAAGAGTATGAACTCGAGCGCCCCTCCAAGAGCTACCCAAGACGCAGGCTGCTACCCCGATTAGAGGACGAAGCACCCAAACCTACATCACCAGTGCATGATATGGCTGACCGGTCACCTCGTGGCCGCGATAGAGAGGCCTCTCGGCCCTCAACTCAAGCCGCACCCCGGCGCCGCTCAAAAAATGCAAAGGCGCAGGGAAATGCGCCAGACCTGCGAGATATATTGGAGGACAAGGCAAGGCAGACAAGATCGATCTACGAAACGCGTGGGCGCCCCACGACACGTGACGATAACCGTCACGCCGGATATGGCAATTCCGGCCGGGCCGAACACACGATGAACAAAGCTCATTTGAGCTGCGTCGTGATATAGCCCTATACAGAGGCACCGCACACCCACTATGCTTCACAGATGAAGTGATGGATCATCAAATCCCTGAGGATTTCAAACCCGTAAACATTGAATCATACGATGGCACAACAGATCCTACGGTTTGGATCGAGGACTATCTCCTTCACATCCACATGGCCCGCGGTGATGATCTACACGACATCAAATACCTCCCACGCAAGCTTAAAGGACCAGCCCGGCATTGGCTTAACAGCTTGCCAGCAGAGTCAATTGGTTGTTGGGAAGACCTGGAAGCCGCATTCCTCGACAATTTCCAGGGCACATACGTGCGACCACCAGACGCCGATGACCTAAGCCACATAATTCAGCAAACAGAGGAATCGGCCAGACAATTCTGGACACGGTTCCTAACCAAGAAAAATCAAATCGTTGATTATCCGGATGCAGATGCCCTTGCAGCCTTCAAACACAACATCCGCGACGAGTGGCTTGCCCGGCACCTAGGACAGGAGAAGACGAAATCCATGGCAGCCCTCACAACACTCATGACCCGCTTTTGCGCGGGAGAGGGCAGCTGGCTAGCTCGTAGTAACAACATGACCAAGAGCCCTGGTAATTCGGATACCAAGGACAGCAGTGGCAGGTCGCGTCGCAACAAGCACAAGCGCCGCGTGCAGCGATAAAGCGAGGATACGGCGATTAATGCCGGATTCGTGAGGCTCTAAACCCGGTCAGCGGAAAAAGCCGTTTAAAAGAAATACTCGAGCCCGGCCCAATTTGGACCGAATACTCGATCGCTCGTGCGGATACACGACACCCGAAAACCAGCCAATCACACCAACAGGGATTGTTGGGTGTTCAAGCAGGCGAGCAAGTTAAATGCGAAAACAATGACAAGGGGCTGCATAGGCGAGGAGGAGCCCGGCCACGAACAATAGAGGACAGAAGGGCTTCCCCCCGCAAGTGAGGACGGTGAACATGATATACGCAACCCACATACCCAAAAGGGAGCGGAAGCGTTCACTAAGGGACTATATGCGATGGAGCCAGCCGCCCCAAAGTTCAACCCGTGGTCTTCCTGCCCGATCACTTTTGATCGAAGGGACCACCCCACTAGCATCCACCATGGCGGATTCGCCGCATTGGTTCTAGACCCAATCATTGACGGATTTCATCTCACCGTAGTCCTAATGGACGGCGGCGGCCTGAACCTGCTTTATCGGGACACGGTCGCAAAATGGGCATAGACCCATCAAGGATTAAACCCACGAAGAAGACCTTTAAAGGCGCCATACCAGGTGTAGAGGCCAATCAGACAGGCTCGATTACACTTGAAGTGGTCTTCGGATCCCGGATAACTTCAAGCGAGGAGTTAATCTTCGACATAGTCCCGTTCCGCAGCGACTATCACGCACTGCTCGGACGAACCGCATTTGCAAAGTTCAATGCGGTGCCGCACTACGCATATCTCAAGCTCAAGATGCCAGGTCCTCGAGGAGTCATTACGGTCAATGGAAACACCGAACGCTCTCTCCGGACGGAGGAGCATACGGCGACCCTCGCGGCGGAAGTACAAAGCAGCCTCCTAAGGCAATTCTCGAGTCCGGCTATTAAACGTCCGGACACCGTCAAGCGCGCCCGGAGTAACCTACAACAAGACCGCCTGGCACGTACCGAGCATGCATAGCAATGCGGCCCAAAGCCCCAGCCCTCGCGAAATTGCGAAACCCGATTACGCGCGTACATAATTACGCTCTGGAAATACCATGGGCATAGGGAAGGGCACGACCACGGCATGCCCGTAATGCGGCTCAACCGCACTGTGGGCCCCGATTGTGTCATTCTTTTCTTTTCTTTTTTTACTTTCAGGACTCCGTTCTCATGAAGCCTGTCCGCAAGAGAATCGCCGAACACACGATGCAACAGCCAGGAAGCGTAAAGCTTCGTCGAGTGTCCAGTGGTCTCTATTACGAGCAGTATACCTGTTTTACACACCATCCAGCAGCTTACCCCTGGAGGGGGACATGTTAAAAAGTCCCGTCCCTTGCTTATCGCACTATTTGTATCGTTCTGCTCTTACTGCACCCCTTTTTGAATAAACAATACATGGCTTCTGCCTATTATGGAATTCCCTTTTTTCTCTCTATATATATATATATATATGTTCATCTATGACATTGTGCAACCGTACACTTTGGTATGGGCAATACACCAGGGGCTTAAGTACCCCACAACATGGTGTGACAAGTCCGAACACTTTCACAAGTGCGGCACCCGAACTTATAGCATTATATGCATCGGCTCCGAATCATGTCTTGGGTCAATAGTTGGGTTTGCCCGGCTCCCATGTTTTGGTACCTTATGTTCCGTTATATCGGCTAAGGTAGCGCTGGGAGAACCACTGCGATTGTGCCCCGGTTGAGCTGGGTTGAGCACCTCAGTGGAGAAAGCTAAAACTGACCATCATGATAGGGCGAGAGCCGGTCACTGTTCGAGAGGTTTTCGAGTCCCTAAATACTTATGCCGCTTAGAGGGAGGAGTCGGCATTGTCCGGCCTAGGCGTGTATAGCGCCCCGAACTCGGTCTTCCGAATACTAGGGGCTTCGCCGAAATTTAAAATTATAGAATTCTATGGCTAAGTGACAGTGTTCAAGCATTATAGTCCGGTTGCCTTGTTCGTCGCGTTGAGCGCCTCCCTCAAAGGACCCAAGAATGGGAAAAAGAGCGCTCAAGTTTATCCCGAACACCCCAGCACTCGTGGCATGGGGGCTGAAGCCGACAACTCGCCATCTCTCAAATTTAATACACGGCCGCACAGAAGGTAATATTTTAAATTCAAAAGTGTTTCTTAGCGCATATGAACAAGTTTTTAGCGTAAAGGATAACAAATGCAAGTCTACTCAAATATTACATCTTTGGAACATGCATCCGCTATAAGGCGGGCACCCTTCAGAACGCCCTCATAATACATTTCAGGCTTGCGATGCTCCTTGCGTGGTGGTGGTCCGTCCGTCACAAGCTTCTCAGCGTCCATCTCGCCCCAGTGCGCCTTAGCAAGGGCAAGAGCCCTACGGGCACCTTCGATGCGCACGGAGGCGCTTGATGGCGTCAACCCATGGACAAAGGCGTCCACCACCGCCTCACCAGCCCGGTAACTCCCGGGCATGGCTTCCTTAGGCCACAATGAACTATGAGGCCCTTCATGGCCTGTTCGGCCACCTTATGGAGCTCGACCAGCTGCTTCAACTGGTCGCTTAAGGGCACCAGGTGTCCGGCCTCAGCATACTGAGACCAGAACACCTTCTTCGTCGAGCTTCCCTCCTCGGCTCGGTAGAATCTGTGACATCGGACACCTTCAAGGCAGATCTGCGAATGCTCTGGAGAGCTCTGGATTCGGGTAAGTAACGGATAATTCACTTTCACATGCTTGCTTTGCATATAGAATGCCTTACCCGCCGCTATCTTCTTCATCGCCTCAATTTCTGGAGGGCTTTTGGGCTTGACCTTAGCGGCTTTAGGCGCTCTCAAGGGCCAAGGCGAGCTCGGACTCTCGAAGTCTTTGAGTCACGCTCCAAACTCTCGTGTTTTTCCACGAGAGCACAGAGCTCTTGCCGCACCTCCGCCACCTGCGCCTCCTGTTTCTCTCGCTCAGTCCGCTCCGCGGCCGCATTGCTTTCGGCCTTGGACACCGCTTCCTTCAGGGTCGCCACCTCGTTCGTGGCCCCTGCAATATTCACATTATTCCTGTCATTTTTGCAACCACATCTTTTAAATACTCCCATAAGGTATTACTTACCTTCCTTGTCCTCGAGCTGCTTTTTCGCAAGTCCGAGCTCGTTCTCGAACCGCTCGAGGCTCTGCTTTAATGCATCAACCTCCGCAGTCAGTGCGGCAGAGGTTAGCAGCGCAACCTGCGTTCCCATATTGACATACTTATGTTAGACTCCTGCGTATATCTATTTAGATCCTCAGTTCGGCTATTTCTTTCCGAACACCAAACTGAGCATCAGGGGCTACTGTCTATGCGGTAATATTTTTACATATCTTAAATACATACCTCAAAGCACATTAGAAGGTCGGCACGAGCTTCAACAGCCCGCTCTTGGTGGATCGAACTTTCCGGATCACCACACTCATAACAAGGCGGTGCTCCTCGTCGATGGAAGCGCTGTTAAGCGCCTCCATCAAATCATCCGTGCCTCCGGTTGGACGGAGGTCACCGGCGTCAGTAGTCTTTCCCTTCTTACGAAGGGTCGCTTTGTCGGACTCCGGAACCACTGAAGGTTCCGATGCGGAGTCGACGCAGGGCGGACTTGAAGCCCTTGAGGTTTTATCCCTTTGCGCCGAGTCCGGAGGTCACCTTGAGGCGCCTCCATGGCCACCTCCTCTGGCTGGGCCCTTTGGGACTCCACCCCGGCGTCATCCGCGCGGCGGGAGGAGGCAGGCGGTCAGAAGTGAGGTGCTATTCACCTCCGACGAATCCAGGGAGCCGCTCGACGAATCGTCGAGCCCGTCCTTGGGCGGGCTGTGCGGTTATACTCGGCATTAGAAGATGTCGTGCGACAAATGGAACGCCATGAGTTATTACGGTGTCCAGGACACTTACGATTTCGCCAGGCTTGGTCCTTGGTGCCCACCCCTCTTCGCCTCGTCCGCCATGGCGGTGTAGTCCGGGGGAAGGGTCCTTACCTTCTTGGACCCTCCGGCCTCCCCAGTTGGGGCGGCCTTCCTTTTCTTCTCTCCCCCCGCTAGGGGAGAGGCCTCTTTTTCCTCCTCCTCGTCTTCGCGGAGGAGTCCGCCTCGGAGTCATCGGACGATGAGTCCGACAGCACCTGGCGCTGGGAACTCCTTCGAGTTCCCGTGGCCTTCTTCTTGGCCTTCTTCTTGGCCTTCTTCTCCGGCACCACGTGAGGTGCCGGAACCAGCAGCCCCATCAATCGGGCGTCCGCTGGGTCTTCTGGCAAGGGAGCCGGACAGTCAACCTGTCCGCACGTCTTCAGCCAGTCCTGTCAAAGGTGAGGGAGTTTTAGGTCCCGCATAGAGTCAAACTATGCAAAAAGAACCCCGTAAAGGGTAAAAGAGCTTACCTTGCTGGCTTGATGCTGCAAGCTGAATCCACGATCTTCGGTAGTGGATGCGGGAGCCTCGGCGCCCTTGAACATCACCTTCCAGGCATCTTCGTACGTAGTGTCGGAGAGCCGGCTCAAGGTTCGGTGTTGTGCCGGATCAAACTCCCACAAGTTGAAGGCCCGTTGCTGGCATGGGAGGATCCGGCGGATGAGCATAACCTGGACTACATTGACAAGCTTGAGCTTCTTGTCCACCAGGTTTCGGACGCAGGTTTGGAGTCCGGCCAGCTCTTCCGAATTACCCCACGTCAGGCCCGTCTCATTCCATGAGGTGAGCCGTGTAGGGAAGCCAGATCGGAATTCGGGGGCCGCCGCCCATTTAGAGTCGCGCGGCTCGGTGATGTAAAACCACCCCGATTGCCACCCCTTTATGGTCTCCACAAAGGAGCCCTCGAGCCATAGGACGTTGGCCATCTTGCCCACCATGGCACCTCCGCACTCCGCTTGGCGGCCGCCCACTACCTTCGGCTTGATATTGAACGTCTTCAGCCATAAGCCGAAGTGGGGCTGGATGCAGAGGAAGGCCTCGCACACGATGATGAACGCCGAGATGTTGAGGATGAAATTCGGGGCCAGATCATGGAAATCTAGGCCGTAGTAGAACATGATCCCCCGGACAAATGGGTGAAGTGGAAACCCTAGTCCGCGGAGGAAGTGGGGGAGGAACACCACCCTCTCATGGGGCCTGGGGGTGGCGATAAGCTACCCCTTGTCGGGGAGCCGATGCGCGATGTCGTTTGACAAGTATCCGGCCTTCCGCAGCTTTTTTATGTGCCCCTGCGTGACGGAGGAGGCCGTCCACTTGCCTCCCGCTCCGGACATAGTTGGAGAATGTTGAGGTGGGATGTGCGGACTTGGGCGCTGGAGCTCGAGTCTTGTGAAATGGATGAGCAAAGGAGGAAGAAGGCGTGTGTGAAAAGGTGGATCCTTATCCCCTTATATGGACGGATAAAGCTATGCGTCCCCACCGCCCGATAAAACTCGCTTATCTCCCAAGCGCCGTAATCAATGGCGCGGTTGGGTTACCCACGCCCGTATTGATGAGAATCCCGGAATAAGGGGACACGATCTCTGCTTTGACAAGACATGCCAAGGAAACCGCCTCACTAAACGCGCTGAGGTGGGACAGTGAAAACGATTAGAATAAAGGCTTGGCCATGGTGTGATGTCACGCCGCGGAATACGTCAGCAGATTGAACTTGTGGAAATGTTATTCTCTCTACGGTGGTATGTGGAACTTATTTTGCAGAGTCGACACTATCCTTGTGTTCAAAATCTTCTATGAAGTATTCGGAGGAGGAACCCGCCTTGCAATGCCGAAGACAACATGCGCGCCAGACTTGTCGTCATTGAAGCTTGGTTGGGAGACTCTTGAGGAGTCTGGATTAGGGGTGTCCTGTAGCCGGACTATGACCTTTGGCCGGACTCCTGGACTTTGAAGATACAAGATTTAAGACTTCGTCCCGTGTCCGAATGGGACTTTCCTTAGCGTGGAAGGCAAGCTTGGCGATACGGATATGTAGATCTCCTACCATTGTAACCGACTCTGTGTAACCCTAACCCTCTTCGGTGCCTATATAAACCGGAGGGTTTTAGTCCATAGGACGAAGAACAATCATACCATAGGCTAGCTTCTAGGGTTTAGCCTCTACGATCTCGTGGTAGATCTACTCTTGTACTACCCATATCATCAATATTAATCAAGAAGGAGTAGGGTTTTACCTCCATCGAGAGGGCCCAAACCTGGCTAAAAACATCGTGTCCCTTGTCTCCTGTTACCATCTGCCTAGACGCACAGTTCGGGACCCCCTACCCGAGATCCGCCGGTTTTGACACCGACACTTGTAATTACTGAACATATTGTACTGGCAATTTTATTTATGGATTTGTTGTTGAACCATTGCTGAGAATTTGAATTGCACGTTTCATATTTCAAAATTTCCAATTCAAATAATAAATTACATGCAAAAATGAAAAGAGAACAGACGGACATGGAACTTTGCTAATGGTTCTGGCAGTAAAATGCTTGTGATGGATAGCCCAATGCCACATAGTTTTCTACACCAAATCGTGTGTGATGTAGTTAATGAAAGCAAACAGTTAACCAAGGCAGAGCGTGTGTGATAGTTACACCTTTCACACACGAGTGTATACATGAAACTGTGTGGGATGTACATACGAAAGGAAATGTTTTCCCTGGATTGGCTGTGTGGGATGTACATAAGAACGGAAACGTATTCCTTGGATTGACTGTGTGTGATATACATACGAACCGAAATGTTTTTCTGGGATCCACTGTGTGGGATGTACATACCTACGGAATTTTTTTTCTCAGATTACCATGTGGGATATACATACCTACAGAAATGATTGGGTTTCGATGCCTCGCTCGCTCGCACACGGACTCAGCCTGGGTCCCAGGAGGGTCTATCCCCGATGATTTCTGGGTCATGTGGGAAGGACACCCCTGTAGCGACCAGACCTCAAACAGTCTGATCTCTGTGCTCAGCGTCATCCCTGGATCAGTAATGCTGACACCACACAGTACTCGAAGGATTTATAACAGAGTAGCAATCACACACTTATTACAATCGAATGTCTCAAGAGAGAACTTAATAAAATAAATATGGCTTAAGGCCATCTAATACGATAACAGCGGAAGACTTGGAAGAATAAGCGAGTCCATCAACTCCAACGGCATCACTGAGTATAGAACCACGACCTATGCACCTTACTGCGTAAATGCGAAAAGTCTCGCAACATGAAACGTTGCAGCTCGAAAAGCGAATTGACACATGGAATATGCTGGCAATGTAACACATAGAGAATAATGGAATGAATAAGCCTATACTACATGCATATATGGCTGGTGGAAAGCTCTATGGTTACAGATTTGCATAAAGCCAATTTTTCCCTACTGCAAAGGAATAAATTTATTTAACTATCATGGTGGTTGTGAAACATTGAGAATGGTTGTGACATCCTCAATCCCAATTAAAAGTACTCATTAACAAACCCAACAATATTAATTAGAAGTAACATGATGAGATTCACATGATATCCAGGTACTAGATACTCAAGATGTCCATAACCGGGGACACGGCTAACCATGATTAGTTTATACACTCTGCAGAGGTTAGCGCACTTTTCCCCACAAGACTCAATCGCCTCCGTTGGATTTCTCGCACTACATGATGTTTGAGAAACGGATAACCGAGACATAGTCTTTCAGAAGCACTAGCACCTTACATGTGGGTAGACCGGTACACCTACTTTCCCCTACATCTGCTAGTCTACCCGTAAGAGTTCGCACAACTTAGTCAACTATGCCAGAGCCCATATTGGCTTGTGGCTGCACAAGGAAGTTTCTAGTTTGAATAATCTCATGATCCCTTTGAGCACGGGTGGCGGTCCAAGAAATACAGGCAAGTCCTCGATAGAAACCAGTGCCTCAATCCACCCGGATGTGTGTTTGTTGCCACCTTAGATAAACCATTAAATAACAATCTCACATCTGTCATGGATACACTCACCCAATCCACGTCTACTAGCATAGCATGGCATAATAAGCAAACGTAGAAGTAACTCCCAAGGGTTTGATAATAAAAGCAAGTAATAGGTACTACCTCATCTACTTCCCATAACCCACAATTTAATTAGATCCGAATCATGCAAGTGTTTGAGGATAGATCTAATGCATAAAACTGGGTATGAGGAAAGTATGATCAAAGTGTTACTTGCCTTCTTGATGATCCATGAAACCTAGAGACTTCGAAGTAACGGCGCACTCCGTAATCTATCGCAGACAAACAAACAAGCATACAATAAATACTCATCTAATGCACAGGTAAAACTCAAATAGATCTAACCAGATAGTTCAACTTAAGAACTCCGGTTTGCAAAAAGAATCAAATCAAACGAAGCAACGAAAGTCAAACGGCGGAGGAAAACAGCTTCATTTTACTAATCTGAATCTAGGTCAAATTTTACAGAAGCAAAAACTTGTTTAAGTAGATTATTCGGAAAGAGGGTTTCGAGACGAAACTCCAGGCGTTTGAATCGCCTGATTCCGATAAACGAGCGAAAAGTTATACTAAAACGAAAATCGGATCTGGAATCGCGATCAGAAAAATCGCGGATTAAATCCGAGAAAAAGAAAAATGACGAATGGGCTAACGAACGAACGTTCATTAACTAAACTAATCTGACGAACTCGTTCGTTAAAACAAACTAACGGATGAACGTCCACTAATTAACCTAAACCGAAAAAAAAACGAAACTAAACTGAAAATAACCGAAATAAAAACCGCCCGGTTTTTTATAAAAAAAATCGGCGGCACGCGGATCTAGTCGGCGGCGAACCTCGGCGGCGAGTCGGCGGCGGCGGCGACGAAGTCTGGCGGCGGCGGCAGACGGCGGCGGTGGCGGCGGCGGATCTGGCGCGGGTCGGCGCTAGGGTTAGGGTTTGGGCGGGGCCGGCGGGCGGCACGGGTGGCGCGGGTGGGCTGGGCGGGCGGCGGTTGACGGGCCGAGGGCGGGCTCGCCGCTATTTATAATTGCCCGAGCGGAGTCCCGCTGGCACGCCCAAAGGCGGTTCCGTTTTAAATCATTCTGTGGAAAAAATTCAAAAGAAGTACTAAACGGACTCCAAAAATCCCGAAATAAATTTTCCCCGACTTCTAAAATCAAGCCGAATTTAATGAACATTTATTTGGGGCCTAAATGCAATTTTGGAAAACAGGCATTTTTTCTAAATTCAAATAAAAAGGCGAAAAACTCCAAAATAAAAATCTTATTTGATTTTATTATTAAATCTTCATTATTTCTTTATTTTGGGAAAGTCATTTTATTCCCTCTCTCATATTTTTGTAATAGAAATAACTGAAGAAATAAATAATTAAAATCAAATGATCCTATTTTCAAAATTTGAGAAAACTCAAATATGAAAATAACGAAAATCCCCAACTCTCTTCGAGGGTCCTTGAGTTGTGTAGAATTTCTAGGATCGAGCAAAAATGCAACGAAAAAATATGATATGCAATGATGCTCTATGTATAACATTCCAAATTGAAAATTTGGGATGTTACAAACCTACCCCCTTAAGATGAATCTTGCCCTCGAGATTCGAGTTGGCTAGAAAATAGGTGAGGGTGGTCCTTAAGCAAATCTTCCTCTCGCTCCCAGGTGGCTTCATCCTCAGTGTGGTGGCTCCACTGGACTTTGCAAAACTTAATGACCTTGTCATGGGTGACTCTGCTGGCATACTCCAGAATCTTAACCGGTTTCTCCTCATAAGTCAAATCATCATTCAACTGAATCGCCTCTAGTGGCACGGTATCTCTCAGTGGTATATCAGCCATCTCTGTGTGACACTTCTTCAACTGAGAAACATGAAACACATCATGGACTCCTGACAATCCTTCGGGTAATTCCAACTTGTACGCAACTTCTCCCATGCGTTCCAAAACACGATAAGGTCCTACAAATCGGGGTGCTAACTTCCCCTTAACTCCTCGAAGCGGCGATACTCGAAGATAAACTCTGTCTCCGACTTTGTATTATGTCTCCTTGCATTTTGAATCCGCATAACTTTTCTGTCTTGACTGGGCTACCTTGAGCCAATCGCGAATCAACTTTACCTTCTATTCAGACTCCTTAATCAAATCCAGTCCAAACAACTGGCGGTCTCCAACTTCATCCCACAACAACGGGGTCCTGCACCTCCTTCCGTACAAGGCTTCGAAAGGTGCCATCTTCAGACTGGTTTGATAACTGTTGTTATAAGAAAACTCCGCATACGGCAAATTATCATCCCAACTTGATCGATAATCCAAAGCACAAGCTCTAAGCATATCCTCCAAAATCTAGTTGACCCTCTCAGTTTGTCCATCTGTCTGCGGATGGAAACCTGTGCTAAACTCCAGCCTGGTTCCCAAAGTTTCGTGCAACTGCTTCCAGAACTTTGAGGTGAATTGGGTTCCTCTATCTGATACGATACTCCTCGGAACTCCATGCAAGCATACAATCCTGGTCATGTATATCTTGGCCAATTTGGCACTGCTGTAAGTAGTCTTTACTGGAATGAAATGAGCTACCTTCGTCAAACGATCGACTACAACCCAAATTGAGTCATAGCCTGAACGAGTCCTGGGTAATCTTGTGATGAAATCCATACCTAGTTTATCCCACTTCCATTCGGGTATAGGCAATGGTTGTAACAATCCTGCTGGCTTCTGATGTTCTGCCTTCACCCTCTGACAAACATCACAAACTGCTACGTACTCTGCAATATCTTTCTTCATTCCGGTCCACCAGAAAGTACTCTTCAAATCCAAATACATCTTGGTGTTTCCTGGGTGAATCGAATATGGTGAATCATGTGCCTCTTGTAGAATCAACTTCCTGATCTCCGGGTCATTGGGCACATAAACACGGTCCTCAAACCATAGGGTATCGTGCTCATCCTCACGAAATCCCTTTGCTTTTCCTTCGCTCATTTTCTCCTTTATAGAGGCAATCTCTTTGTCAGTCTTCTGAGCTTCCCTGATCTTATCCATCAAAGTTGACTGAATCTCCAATGCTGCTACATAGCCTCTCGGAACTATTTCCAAACATAGCTCTCGAAGATCTTCGGCTAACTCCTTTGGTATTTCTCCCGTCATTAATGTGTTGACGTGACTCTTACGGCTCAACGTGTCTGCTACAACGTTAGCCTTTCCGGGGTGATAATGCAATCTCATATCATAATCTTTGATGAGCTCCAACCATCTCCTTTGCCTGAGATTTAGTTCCTTCTGCGTGAAGATGTACTTCAAACTCTTGTGATCCGTATACACCTCACAATGATTTCCAATGAGGAAATGTCTCCATGTCTTCAAGGCATGCACTACGGCTGCTAACTCCAAATCATGCGTAGCATAATTTAGCTCATGAGGCTTAAGCTGTCGTGAAGCATACGAAACAACTCTCCCCACCTGCATAAGCACTGCTCCAAGTCCTCGACGTGAAGCGTCGAATATACCTCATACTCCTTAGTCTGATCTGGCAAAATTAACACTGGTGAGGTAACCAAACGTTTCTTCAACTCTTGGAAACTAGCTTCACACTCCTCGGTCCAAATGAACTTGGTATCCTTCTTCAACAATTCTGTCATAGGCTTCGCAATCCTTGAGAAATTCTCAATGAATCTCCGGTAGTATCCTGCTAGTCCAAGGAAACTTCGGATCTCTCCAACCGCCGTTACGCTTCCCGATTTATTACAAAGTGACAAATTTAGTGGGGTCTCATCGCTATACCTTCTCCGGATATAACATGTCCAAGAAATCCAACTTCCTTCAACCAAAACTCACACTTCTTTGAACTTGGCGTACAACCGGTGTTCTCTGAGCTTCTCGAGTACCAAACGCAAATGCTCCTTATGTTCCTCTTCATTCTTCGAGTAAACCAAAATATCATCAATGAACACCACGACGAACTTATCCAAAAACTCCATAAACACTTTGTTCATCATGTTCATAAAATAGGCAGGTGCGTTAGTCAAACCAAATGACATAACGGTATACTCATACAGCCCATACCTGGTGGTAAAAGACGTCTTAGGTATATCCTGCTCTCGAATCTTCAACTGATGGTACCCTGATCGCAAATCGATCTTTGAAAACACCTTAGCTCCTTGCAACTGGTCAAACAAGTCATTGATCATCGGCAACGGGTACTTGTTCTTAATGGTCACTTCATTCAATCCTTGATATTCAACAACCATTCTTAATGATCCATCCTTCTTCTCCACTAAAAGTACTGGTGATCCCAAGGCGAAGAACTTGGGCGAATAAAACCTTTATCCAGTAACTCCTTAATCTGCTTCTTAATTTCCTCCAAATCTTGGGCTGGCATCCTATACGGTCTCTTAGATATCGGCCCAGTGCCCGGCAGTAGTTCAATCAGAGATTCGATGTCTCTATCCGGTGGCATGCCTGGCAACTCTTACGGGAACATGTCCGGTTAATCCCTTACCACTGGTACTTCTTCCTGCACAACTCCTGATAAGGAATTTACACGTGCTCTCCTCGGCTCATGCCGTGATACATACTTGATTCTCCTTCCTTATGGGGTGGTAAGCAAAATTGTCTTACTGGCGCAATCGATGTTTCCTCCATACATCGACAACCAATCCATACCAAGAATTACATCCAATCCTTGGGATTCCAATATAATTAAATCCGTTGGGAAAACATGCCTCCCTATACTTAATGGCACTTGAAAACATCCTTGACTGGCCATATACTCCGCTCCCGGTGAGCTTACTAGCATGGGTGTCTTAAGAGTTTTAGTGGGTAGGCTAAACTTATCCGCATAAATCCTTGATATGAATGAATGCGATGCACCAAGATCAAAAAGAACAACCGCAGAAATGACTTAACCAAAAACTTACCTATTCTCGCATATGGTCGAGCTTCAACCTCCTCCACGGTAACGTGGTTCACTTGTCCTTTGTTGAAAGGATTCGCTTCTTTCCCCGAAGCTTCCATTGCCATTTCCATTCTGGCCTTCTGGACATTTGTTTGCATAATGCCCAGTCTTGCGGCACTTAAAGCAAGTGATGTGGCTCGGGTCTACCTTGGATGGTGTTGATGGGTTGGTGCGGTTCTGTCCATTGCTTCCTACATTCCCGTTCCCATTCTTGGTGCCATTATGGTTATGCGAGCTACCTCCTCCATGGGTATGCTGAAATTGTCCTCCTGACTTCGGGGTAAAGCGAAGTTTCTGCTGAGCTCCAGAGTTATTCTTCCCCTATCCATACTTCCTCTTGCGATTGTCAATCTGCTGCTGCTTCCCTTCAATCATGATAGCACGGTCTACTAACTCCTGGTAGTTATTGAAGGTGGCTACCATCAATTGCATGCTCAGCTCATCATTCGGTCCTTCTAGAAACTTCTCACCTTAGTCATGCGTCAGAGCAACGTCATCCGGGGCATAACGTGCTAGCTTACTAAAATCATCTACATCTTGTGCCAACTGTCCGTCCTCCTTGGCGTAAGTTGCGAAACTCACGCTTCTTCATGGCCATAGCTCCT
The DNA here is from genome assembly GCA_021605145.1 of Aegilops bicornis. Classification (NCBI taxonomy): domain Eukaryota; kingdom Viridiplantae; phylum Streptophyta; class Magnoliopsida; order Poales; family Poaceae; genus Aegilops; species Aegilops bicornis. The sequence continues at coordinate 638,009,749 of CM038670.1, read as the reverse complement.
GCTTTGAAACATGGGCGACGGAAAGCTTGTCAAATCGATCCCATGTGACAGTGTCTATAGGGTAAGTGGCTGCAAAATTCTCCCACCATGCTGCTGCGGGTCCTTCTAGCTGGTGTGCGGCAAACTTCACCCTTTCTCCATCTGTACATCATGCAGTGGTCAATTCCCTCCCTATCTTACGGAGCCAATCATCTGCAACAATTGGCTTGGTGCTACTGGAAAACACCGGCGGATTCAGCCTTAAGAAACGGGTCAAATGGTCAACAGGTGGTGGTGGCGGTGGGTTGTTGTTGTTGTTGTTGCCTTGGTTCTGTACCAATGTTTGAATCAAGGCATTCTGCTCCTGAATCAACTGAGTGATCTCTGGCGGGAAAACAAATCCGGGGTCGCGTCTCGGAGGCATCCGAGGGGTTTAAGAAAAGACGAGAATTTAGAATAGAAAGAGGTCTAGAGAGAAACACTACCCATATGCACATGAGACAAATCACACAATATCACTCCAATCAATTCAAACAAGGGCATACAACGGTCTATCTATCGTTACAAAGTGCTGAAACTTAAAACTAATATAACATGGGGGTAATCTACTACTGTTATGGTGGTCAACTAGAAAAACTGCTCCGATGAAGACTCCATGATATCTGCTCCAGCTTCATCTTCGAAATCATCATCACTAGGATCGGAATCGGTGTAAATCGATGATGATGTAGTTCTCTGGACAGGTGCTATCTTCAACTTCTCCTCCGGGTGCTGAATTTTTCATGAGTTCTTCAATCTTCTCCTTAAGATCGCCGTTTTGTCTCACTAGCGCTACAATCTCCTCCATGTAGTCCTTGCGAGTGGCCTTCAGTTCTCCTTCTAGTTCGATAATCTTGGCTTTTGCTGTCTTCAACTCCATCATGTCTGCAAGACATCCGGGTTCTCCTGATGTCGAATGTGCTGGTTTAACTCCTAGATGAAAGCTGCAATGGATCTATCCTTCTTAGTGCCAACTATCTCCCATTGTTCATCTCGGCGCCCGCAAATCTGGTAGATAGTATCCTTGAGGTCTTCTTTATAAACTTCTCCAATGCGTCCCATGGTTATGTGAGCTGCCATGCTCTTTCCCAGACTCCAGGTTGGTGCATTGAAAACACACTCTATGGGCTCCGTGATTGGCGCAAACGTCCTTCCGGGAACTTGAGCTTGAATCTTCCAGCGCTCCTCTTCGGGTAAAGTGGAATTGTATGTCCCAGTGAAGTTTGGTAATCCAATGTAAGGTACTTAGTGACTTCCTTCAGGTGTCGTCTAAAGGGTGTGTCTTCATCCGGCTGGGTGAACTTGATCCTCGCTTCTGTCATCCTAAAAGAGTAGAAAAGATGAGGAGTCAGAAATGAGAAGAGAGAGTAGTGATCTAGGGCTTTAGCTTAATGGTCGTGTCCTACAGTCAGCGTGTGCTCTAATACCATCTTTGTAGCGACCAGACCTCAAACAGTCTGATCTCTGTGCTCAGTGTCATCCCTGGATCAGTAATGCTGACACCACACAATACTCGAAGGATTTATAACAGAGTAGCAATCACACACTTATTACAATCGAATGTCTCAAGAGAGAACTTAATAAAATAAATATGGCTTAAGGCCATCTAATACGATAACAACGGAAGACTTGGAAGAATAAGCGAGTCCATCAACTCCAACGGCGTCATCGAGTATAGAACCACGACCTATGCACCTTACTGTCGTAAATGCGAAAAGTCTGCAACATGAAACGTTGCAGCTCGAAAACGGGTCAGCACATGGAATATGCTGGCAATGTAACACATAGAGAATAATGGAATGAATAAGCCTATACTACATGCATATATGGCTGGTGGAAAGCTCTATGGTTACAGATTTGCATAAAGCCAATTTTCCCTACTGCAAAGGAATAAATTTATTTAACTATCATGGTGGTTGTGAAACATTGAGAATGGTTAATGACATCCTCAATCCCAATTAAAAGTACTCATTAACAAACCCAACAATATTAATTAGAAGTAACATGATGAGTTTCACATGATATCCAGGTACTAGATACTCAAGATGTCCATAACCGGGGACACGGCTAACCATGATTAGTTTATACACTCTGCAGAGGTTTGCGCACTTTTCCCCACAAGACTCGATCGCCTCCGTTGGATTTGTCGCACTACATGATGTTTGAGAAACGGATAACCGAGACATAGTCTTTCAGAAGCACTAGCACCTTACATGTGGGTAGACCGGTACACCTACTTTCCCCTACATCTTCTAGTCTACCCGTAAGAGTTCGTACAACTTAGTCAACTATGCTAGAGCCCATATTGGCTTGTGGTTGCACACGGAAGTTTCTAGTTTGAATAATCTCATGATCCCTTTGAGCCTGGGTGGCGGTCCGAAGAAATACAGGCAAGTCCTGATAGAAACCAGGTGCCTCAATCCACCCAGATGTGCGTTTAAGTTGCCACCTTAGATAAACCATTAAATAACAATCTCACATCTGTCATCGATACACTCACCCAATCCACATCTACTAGCATAGCATGGCATAATAAGCAAACGTAGAAGTAACTCCCAAGGGTTTGATAATAAAACAGGTAATAGGTACTACCTCATCTACTTCCCATAACCCACAATTTAATTAGATCATAATCATGCAAGTGTTTGAGGATAGATCTAATGCATAAAAACTGGGTATGAGAAAAGTATGATCAAAGTGTTACTTGCCTTGCTGATGATCCGCGAAACCTAGAGACTCGAAGTAACAGGCGGCGCACTCCGGGTAATCTATCGCAGACAAACAAACAAGCATACAATAAATACTCATCTAATGCACAGGTAAAACTCAAATAGATCTAACCAGATAGTTCAACTTAAGAACTCCGGTTTGCAAAAAGAATCAAATCAAACGAAGCAACGAAAGTCAAACGGCGGAGGAAAACAGCTTCGTTTTACTAATCTGAATCTAGGTCAAATTTTACAGAATCAAAAACTTGTTTAAGTAGATTATTCGGAAAGAGGGTTTCGAGACGAAACTCCAGGCATTTGAATCACCTGATTCCGATAAACGAGCGAAAAGTTATACTAAAACGAAAATCGGATCTGGAATCGCGATCAGAAAAATCGCGGATTAAATTCGAGAAAAAGAAAAACGACGAACGGGCTAACGAACGAACGTTCGTTAACTAAACTAATCTGACGAACTCTTTCATTAAAACGAACTAACGGATGAACGTCCGCTAATTAACCTAAACCAGAAAGAAAACCGAAACTAAACTAAAAAAACGAGAACTAAAAAAACCGAAAATAACCGAAATAAAAACCGCCCGGTTTTTTATAAAAAAACCGGCGGCACGCGGATCGAGGCGGCGACGAACCTCGGCGGCGGCAGACGGCGGCGGCGGGGTCGGGCACTAGGATTAGGGTTTCAAGCATGGCGGTAGGCGGCCGGGTGGCGAGTGGGTGGCGGGCGGCGGCCGACGGTCAGCGAGGTCGGCCGCTATTTATATTGCGCCCCCCGAGCGGAGTCCCGCTCGGGCACGGCCCAAAGGCGGTTCCGTTTTTTTTAAATCATTACGCGCAGAAAAAAATTCAAAAGAAGTACTAAACGGACTCCAAAAATCCCGAAATAAATTTTCCCCGGCTTCTAAAATCAAGCCGAATTTAATGAACATTTATTTGGGGCCTAAATGCAATTTTGAAAAACGCGCATTTTTCCTAAATTCAAATAAAAAGGCGAAAAACTCCAAAATAAAATCTTATTTGATTTTATTATTAAATCTTCATTATTTCTTTATTTTGGGAAAGTCATTTTATTCCCTCTCTCATATTTTTCTAATAGAAATAATTGAAGAAATAAATAATTAAAATCAAATGATCCTATTTTCAAAATTTGAGAAAACTCAAATATGAAAATAACGAAAATCCCCAACTCTCTCCGAGGGTCCTTGAGTTGTGTAGAATTTCTAGGATCGAGCAAAAATGCAACGAAAAAATATGATATGCAATGATGCTCTATGTATAACATTCCAAATTGAAAATTTGGGATGTTACACCCCCTATCGCCCACACTCACTTGGCGACGGTTCCAAATGCCGTCACGGAAAGGGGTTAAGACCCGTTTGTATGGCACCGACGGGCACCAGTGGCTTCACCGAGGTCTTTCATTGAAAAAAAATCTTATTCAATTATCCTTTTATGCTATCCAGAAATTCTATATCATTTTTGATCAACAATGTGTCATCCACATATAATAATAGAAATGCTACAGAGCTCCCACTCACTTTCTTGTAAATACCGGCTTCTCCAAAAGTATGTATAAAACCATATGTTTTGATCACATTATCAAAGCATATATTCCAACTCCGAGAGGCTTGCACCAGTCCATGAATGGATCGCTGGAGCTTGCACACTTTGTTAGCACCTTTAGGATCGACAAAACCTTCTGGTTGCATCATATACAACTCTTCTTTAAGATATCCATTAAGGAATGCAGTTTTGACATCCAAATGCCAAATTTTATAATCATAAAATGCGGCAATTGCTAACATGATTCGGACAGACTTAAGCATCACTACGGGTGAGAAGGTCTCATCGTAGTCAACTACTTGAACTTGTCGAATACCTTTTGCAACAAGTCGAGCTTTGTAGACAGTAACATTACCGTCAGCGTCAATATTCTTCTTGAAGATCCATTTATTCTCTATGACTTGCCGATCATCGGGCAAGTCAACCAAAGTCCACACTTTGTTCCATACATGGGTCCCATCTCAGATTTCATGGCCTCAAGCCATTTCGTGGAATCTCGGCTCATCATCGCTTCCTCATAGTTCGTAGGTTCGTCATGGTCAAGTAACATGACCTCCAGAACAGGATTACCGTACCACTCTAGTGCGGACCGTACTCTGGTTGACCTACGAGGTTCAGTAGTAACTTGATCTGAAGTTTCATGATCACCATCATTAGCTTCCTCACTAATTTGTGTAGGAATCACTGGAACTAATTTCTGTGATGAACTACTTTCCAATTCGGGAGAAGGTATAATTACCTCATCAAGTTCTACTTTCCTCCCACTCACGTCTTTCGAGAGAAACTCCTTCTCTAGAAAGGATCCATTCTTAGAAACGAATATCTTGCCTTCGGATCTGTGATAGAAGGTGTACCCAACAGTTTCCTTTGGGTATCCTATGAAGACACTTTTCTCCGATTTGGGTTCGAGCTTGTCAGGTTGAAGATTTTTCACATAAGCATCACAACCCCAAACTTTAAGAAACGACAGCTTAGGTTTCTTGCCAAACCATAGTTCATACGGTGTCGATGGTGCCCTATTTAACGTGAATGCAGCCGTCTCTAAAGCATAACCCCAAAACGATAGTGGTAAATCGGTAAGAGACATCATAGATCGCACTATATCTAATAAAGTATGGTTACGACGTTCGGACACACCATTACGCTGTGGTATTCCAGGTGGCGTGAGTTGCGAAACTATTCCACATTGTTTCAAATGAAGACCAAACCCATAACTCAAATATTCACCTCCACGATCAGATCGTAGAAACTTTATTTTCTTGTTACGATGATTTTCCACTTCACTCTGAAATTCTTTGAACTTTTCAAATGTTTCAGACTTATGTTTCATCAAGTAGATATACCCATATCTGCTCAAATCATCTATGAAAGTCAGAAAATAACGATACCCGCCGCGAGTCTCAACACTCATCAGACCGCATACATCGGTATGTATTATTTCCAACAAGTCTGTTGCTTGCTCCATTGTTCCGGAGAACGGAGTCTTAGTCATCTTTCCCATGAGGCATGGTTCGCAAGCATCAAGTGATTCATAATCAAGAGATTCCAAAAGCCCATCAACATGGAGTTTCTTCATGCGCTTTACACCAATATGACCTAAACGGCAGTTACACAAATAAGTTGCACTATCATTATTAACCTTGCATCTTTTGGCTTCAATATTATGAATATGTGTATCACTACAATCGAGATTCAACAAAAATAGACCACTCATCAAGGGTGCATGACCATAAAAGATATTACTATAAATAGAACAACCATTATTCTCTGATCTAAATGAATAACCGTCTCGCATCAAACAAGATCCAGATATAATGTTCATGCTTAATGCTGGCACCAAATAACAATTATTCAGGTCTAAAACTAATCCCGAAGGTAGATGTAGAGGTAGCATGCCGACGGCGATCACATCAACTTTGGGACCATTTCCCATGCGCATCGTCACCTCGTCCTTAGCCAATCTTCATTTAATTCGTAGCCCCTGTTTCGAGTTGCAAATATGAGCAACAGAACCAATATCAAATACCCAGGTGCTACTACGAGCATTAGTAAGGTACACATCAATAACGTGTATATCAAATATACCTTTCACTTTTCCATCCTTCTTATCCGCCAAATACTTGGGGCAGTTCCGCTTCCAGTGACCAGTCCCTTTGCAGTAGAAGCACTCAGTCTCAGGCTTATGTCCAAACTTGGGCTTCTTCACTTGAGCAGCAACTTGCTTGCCGTTTTTCTTGAAGTTCCCCTTCTTCCCTTTGACCTTTTTCTTGAAACTAGTGGTCTTGTTAACCATCAACACTTGATGCTCCTTCTTGATTTCTACCTCCGCGGCCTTTAGCATCACGAAGAGCTCCGGAATTGTCTTACCCATCCCTTGCATATTATAGTTCATCACGAATCTTTTGTAGCTTGGTGGCAGTGATTTAAGAACTCTGTCAATGACACTATCATCAGGAAGATTAACTCCCAGTTGAGTGCTACCTCTTGAGCATGCGTTGGTTTTTCCCTTGAAGGGGAAAGGGTGATGCAGCAAAGTAGTGTAAGTATTTCCCTCAGTTTTTGAGAACCAAGGTATCAATCCAGTAGGAGGCCACACACAAGTCCTTCGTACCTACACAAACAAATAAGAACCTTGCAACCAACGCGATAAAGGGGTTGTCAATCCCTTCACGGCCACTTGCAGAAGTGAGATCTGATAGAGATGATAAGATAATATTTTTGGTATTTTTATGATAAATATTAAAAGTAAAAATTGCAAAATAAATGGCACCAGAAATAGCTAGTTGACGGGAGATTAATATGATGGAAAATAGACCCGGGGGCCATATGTTTCACTAGTGGCTTCTCTCAAGATAGCATAAGTATTACGGTGGGTGAAAAAAATACTGTCGAGCAATTGATAGAAAAGTGCATAGTTATGAGAATATCTAGGCATGATCATGTATATAGGCATCACGTCCGCAACAAGCAGACCGACTCCTGCCTGCATCTACTACTATTACTCCACACATCGACCGCTATCCAAAGATGCATCTAGAGTATTAAGTTCATAAGAACAGAGTAACACATTAGGCAAGATGACATGATATAGAGGGATAAACTCAAGCAATATGATATAAACCCCATCTTTTTATCCTCGATGGCAACAATACAATATGTGCCGTTTCCCCTTCTGTCACTGGGATCGAGCAACGCAAGATTAAACCCAAAGCTAAGCAATTCTCCCATTGCAAGAAAGATCAATCTAGTAGGCAAACCAAACTGATAATTCGAAGAGACTTGCAAAGATAACCAATCACACATAAAAGAATTCAGAGAAGATTCAAATATCGTTCATAGATAATCTTGATCATAAACCCACAATTCCTCGGATCTTGACAAACACACCGCAAAAAGAGTTACATCGAATAGATCTCCAAGAAGATTGAGGAGAACTTTGTATTGAGATCCAAAGAGAGAGAAGAAGCCATCTAGCTAATAACTATGGACCCGAAGGTCTGTGGTAAACTACTCACACATCATCGGAGAGGCTATGGTGTTGATGTAGAAGCCCTCTGTGATTGATTCCCCCTCCAGCGGAGCGCTGGAAAAGGCCCCAAGATGGGATCTCACGGGTATAGAAGCTTGCGGTGGTGGAAATAGGGTTTCGTGGTGCTCCTCGATGGTTTCGGGGTACATGGGTATATATAGGAGGAAGAAGTAGGTCGGTGGAGCCACGAGGGGCCCACGAGGGTGGGGGTGCGCCCAGGGGGGCAGGCATGCCTCCTGCCTCGTGGCCTCCTCGTTGATTTCTCGACGTCCACTCCAAGTCCTCTGGATCACGTTTGTTCCAAAAATCACGCTCCCGAAGGTTTCATTCTGTTTGGACTCCTTTTGGTATTCCTTTTCTGCGAAACACTGAAATAGGAAAAAAACAGCAATTTGCACTGGGCCTTGGGTTAGTAGGTTAGTCCCAAAAATAATATAAAAGTGTATAATAAAGCCCATTAAACATCCAAAACAGAATATATAATAGCATGGAGCAATCAAAAATTATAGATACGTTGGAGACGTATCATTGAGTCAAGTGGTTGTGGAACCCAGACATTCTGAGTATATGTTCACTGACAGAACTATTCTCCTCCATCTTGCAGATATAAAACTTATTGGAGACTTCATATCTCTCAATTCGGGCATTTGCTTGAAATATTAACTTCAACTCCCGGAACATCTCATATGCTCCATGACGTTCAAAATGTCGTTGAAGTCCCGATTCTAAGCCATAAAGCATGGCACACTGAACTATCGAGTAGTCATCAGCTTTGCTCTGCCAGACATTCATAACGTCCGAGTTGCTCCTACGGTAGGTCTTGCACCTAGCGGTGCTTCTAGGACGTAATTCTTCTGTGCAGCAATGAGGATAATCCTCAAATTACGGACCCAATCCGTGTAATTGCTACCATCATCTTTCAACTTAGCTTTCACTAGGAACGCATTAAAATTCAAAGGAACGGTAGCACGGGCCATTGATCTACAACAACATAGACATGTAAAAACTATCAGGTACTAAGTTCATGATAAATTAAAGTTCAATTAATCATATTAGACAGACATCCCTCTAGTCATCTAAATGATCACGTGATCCATATCTACTAAACCATGTCCGATCATCACGTGAGATGGAGTAGTTTTCAATGGTGAACATCACTATGTTGATCATATCTACTATAAGATTCACGTTCGACCTTTCGGTCTCAGTGTTCTGAGGCCATATCTGCATATGCTAGGCTCGTCAAGTTTAACCCGAGTATTTTGCACGTGCAAAACTGGCTTGCACCCGTTGTATGTGAACATAGAGCTTATCACACCCGATCATCACATGGTGTCTCAGCACGATGAACTGTAGCAACAGTGCATACTCAGGGAGAACACTTATACCTTGAAATTTAGTGAGAGATCATCTTATAATGCTACTGTCGTACTAAGCAAAATAAGATGCATAAAGGATAAACATCACATGCAATCAAAATAAGTGACATGATATGGCCATCTTCATCTTGTGCCTTTGATCTCCATCTCCAAAGCACCATCATGATCTCCACCGTCACCGGCTTGACACCTTGATCTCCATCATAGCATCGTTGTCGTCTCACCAACTATTGCTTCTACGACTATTGCTACCGCTTAGTGATAAAGTAAAGCAATTACATGGCGATTGCATTTCATACAATAAAGCGAAAACCATAAGGCTCCTGCCAGTTGCCGATAACGGTTACAAAACATGATCATCTCATACAACAATTTATATCTCATCACGTCTTGACCATATCACATCACAACATGCCCTACAAAAACAAGTTAGACGTCCTCTACTTTGTTGTTGCAAGTTTTACGTGGCTGCTACGTGCTTCTAGCAAGAACCGTTCTTACCTACGCATCAAAACCACAACGATTTTTTGTCAAGTGTGTTGTTTTAACCTTCAACAAGGACCGGCCATAGTCAAACTCGATTCAACTACAGTTGGAGAAACTGACACCCGCTAGCCACACCGTAATGCGAAGCACGTCGGTAGAACCAGTCTCATGAACGCGGTCATGTAATGTCGGTCCAGGCCGCTTCATCCAACAATACCGCTGAATCAAAGTAAGACATTGGTGGTAAGCAGTATGACTATTATCGTCCACAACTCATTGTGTTCTAATCGTGCATATAACATCTACGCATAGACCTGGCTCGGATGCCACTGTTGGGGAACGTAGTATTTCAAAAAAAATCCTACGATCACGCAATATCTATCTAGGAGAAGCATATCAACAAGCGGGGAGAGTGTGTCCACGTACCCTCATAGACCGAAAGCGGAAGCAGTTAGTAACGCGGTTGATGTAGTCGAACGTCTTCACGATCCAACCGATCCAAGTACCGAACGTACGGCACCTCCATGTTCAAGACACGCTCAAAGACGATGACGTCCCTCGAGCTCTTGATCCAGTTGAGGATGAGGGGGAGTTCCGTCACCACGACGGCGTGGCGACGGTGATGATGAAGTTACCGGTGCAGGGCTTCGCCTAAGCACTACGACGATATGACCGAGGTGTTAAACTATGGAGGGGGAACCGCACACGGCTAAGAGATTGTTTGTTGTGCTTTGGGGTGCCCCCTTGCCCACGTATATAAAGGAGGGGGGAGGAGGAGGCCAGCCAAGGGGGGCACGCGCCATAGGGGAGTCCAACTAGGATTCTCAATCCTAGTTGGACTCCCCTTCCTTTTCCAAGAGGGGGAGAGAGGGAGGGAGGAAGAGAGGGAGAAGGAAAGAGGGGGGCGCCACCCCCTCCCTAGTCCAATTCGGACTTGTCATGGGGGGAGGCCACCCCTCGTGGCCCTTCTCTCCTTTCCACTAAAGCCCATTAAGGCCCAATACTTCCCCGGGGTTCGGGTAACCTCCCGGTACTCCGAAAAATACCCGAATCACTTCGGAACCATTCCAGTGTCTGAATATAACCTTCCAATATATCGATCTTTACTTCTCGACCATTTCGAGACTCTTCGTCATGTCCATGATCTCATCCGAGACTCCGAACAAACTTCGCGTGCGGACCCTACGGGTTCGAGAACTATGTAGACATGACCAAGACACATCTCCGGTCAATAACCAATAGCGGAACCTGGATGCTCATATTGGCTCCTACATATTCTACAAAGATCTTTAACAGTCAAACTGCATAACAACATACGTTGTTCCCTTTGTCATCGATATGTTACTTCCCTGAGATTCGATCGTCGGTATCCTCATACCTAGTTCAATCTCATTACTGGAAAGTCTCTTTACTTGTTCCGTAATGCATCATCCCGTAACTAACTCATTAGTCACATTGCTTGCAAGGCTTATAGTGATGTGCATCACCGAGAGGGCCCAAAGATACCTCTCCGATACATGGAGTGCCAAATCCTAATCTTGATCTATGACAACTCAACAAACACCTTCGGAGACACCTGTAGAGCATCTTTATAATCACCCAGTTACGTTGTGACATTTGATAGCACACAAGGTGTTCCTCCGGTATTCGGGAGTTGCATAATCTCATAGCCAGAGGAACATGTATAAGTCATGATGAAAGCAATAGCAATAAAACTTAAACGATCATAATGCTAAGCTAACGGATGGGTCTTGTCCATCACATCATTCTCTAATGATGTGATCCCGTTCATCAAATGACAACACATGTCTATGGTCAGGAAACTTAACCATCTTTGATTAATGAGCTAGTTAAGTAGAGGCATACTAGGGACACTCTGTTTGTCTATGTATTTGAAGGAAATATGCCCTAGAGGCAATAATAAAGTTATTATTTATTTCCTTATATCATGATAAATGTTTATTATTCATGCTAGAATTGTATTAACTGGAAAATAATACATGTGTGAATACATAGACAAACATAGTGTCACTAGTATGCCTCTACTTGACTAGCTCGTTTATCAAAGATGGTTATGTTTCCTAGCCATGGACAAAAGAGTTTTCATTTGATTAACGGGATCACATCATTAGGAGAGTGATGTGATTGACTTGACCCATTCCGTTAGCTTAGCACTTGATCATTTAGTATGTTGCTATTGCTTTCTTCATGACTTATACATGTTCCTATGACTATGAAATTATGCAACTCCTGCCATCGGAGGAACACTTTGTGTGCTACCAAACGTCACAACGTGAATCGGGTGATTATAAAGGAGCTCTATAGGTATCTCGAAGGCACATGTTGGGTTGGCGATTTCGAGATTAGGATTTGTCACTCCGATTGTCGGAGAGGTATCTCCGCCCACTTGGTAATGCACATCACTATAAGCCTTGTGCATTGCAACTAATTAGTTAGTTGCGGATGATGTATTATGGAACGAGTAAAGAGACTTGCCGGTAACGAGATTGAACTAGGTATTGATACCGACGATCAAACCTCGCAAGTAACATATCGATGACAAAGGGAACAACGTGATGTTGTTATGCGGTTCGACCGATAAAGATCTTCAGAGAATATGTGGGAGCCAATATGAGCATCCAGGTTCCGCTTATTGGTTATTGACCGAAGACGGTCTCGGTCATGTCTACATTGTTCTCGAACCCGTAGGGTCCGCACGCTTAAGGTTTCGATGGCGATGCTTATATTATGAGTTTATGAGTTTTGATGTACCGAAGGAGTTCGGAGTACCGGATGAGATCGGGGACATGACGAGGAGTCTCGAAATGGTCGAGACGTAAAGATCGATATATTGGACGACTATATTCGGACTTCGTAAAGGTTCCGAATGGTTCGGGTATATTTCAGAGTACCGGAGAGTTACGGGAATTCGCAGGGGAGTATATGGGCCTTATTGGGCCATACGGGAATAGAGGAGAGAGGCCAAAAGGAAGGAGGCCTGCGCCCCCCCCCCCCACCTCTGGTCTGAATTGGACAAGGGGCGCAGCCCCCTTTTCCTTCTTCCTCTCCCCCTCTTTCCCCTTCTCCTACTCCAACAAGGAAGGAGGGAGTCCTACTCCCTGTGGGAGTAGGACTCCCCTTGGTGCGCCCCCTCCTAGGCCGGCCGCCCCCTCCCCCTTGCTCCTTTATATACGGGGGCAGGGAGGCACCTCTAGACACAACAACAATTGATCCCTTGGATCTCTTAGCCGTGTGTGGTGCCCCCCTCCACTATAGTCCACCTCGATAATATTGTAGCGGTGCTTAGGCGAAGCCCTGCGACGGTAAAACATTAAGATCTTCACCACGTCGTCGTGCTGACGGAACTCTCCCTCGACACTCGGCTTGATCGGAGTTCGACGGACGTCATCGAGCTGAACGTGTGCTAGAACTCGGAGGTGCCGTAGTTTCGGTGCTTGATCGGTCGGGCCGTGAAGACGTACGACTACATCAATCAAGCAGTGCTAACGCTTACGCTTTCGATCTACGAGGGTACGTGGACAACACTCTCCCCTCTTGTTGCTATGCATCACCATGATCTTGCGTGTGCGTAGGAAATTTTTGAAATTACTACGTTCCCCAACAGTATTCACACATGTACTAAGTTGCCGGTTAATACAATTCTAGCATGAATAATAAACATTTATCATGATTTAAGTAAATATAAATAACAACTTTATTATTGCCTCTAGGGCATATTTCCTTCACATACATGGCATTCCTACCAACTACCACGATTTCTTCATGGGGACTTTAGCTAATGTTGCTCTGTCACCTTTTGAGTTGAAGCCTTATGCTCCCTGGATCATGAAACTCATCCGATCAAGGTCTTCAATTCATTACAAGGCAAGTTATCAAAATCATCTCAGCTATTTGCCTCCTATGGAAGTCCTCAATAGGACTATTTCCTCAGCTGATGAGAAGGGCAAAGCTGCTGTTATTAATGAAGGCACATGTCCATTGGATGGTCAGTCTCACAAAGATGCATCTTATTCCACCAATGATGACTCTGCAACTCAAGATTCTGCCGCAAAAGCTTCAAATCAAAATTCTCAAGCCACTACTACACGAGTGATGACTGATCGTGAGGTTCTCTTAAGTCTTCATCAGAAGGTCGATCGCAATCACAAGTGGGTCAAGCGTTAATTTGGCTCAATTCTTCAGAACATGACTGTCACGCAAAACACTGGGAAGAAGAATCACTACTACTTGCATGAAGTCTTTGATCGCACCTGGGCCATATTGTCTCACCTTTACGGTGATGAGGATCTCAAGCAAATGGGCTTCCAACAGGACTTTGACTGGTCCCAGCCTCCTTCGAAGAAATTCAAGAAGGTCAAAGTTCCTCAGCTCGTCCCAAGTTCATATTCTTCATCGGGCAAGATGGATGAAGCTGAAGACTTGAACAACACTTCGGCAGGCCCTACCTCAAAGGACGACCCCAACAACGCTGGCGCTCCTCCATCGACATCAAAATGATATTCTTCAGGGGCGTTAGTCCTCACTTTTCGTCCCTTTTGGTCATTCGATGACAAAAGGGGAGAAATTTGAGTTAGTCTTCAATCATGTCTTATATATGAGCATTTTTTTGTTAAGTTACAACTCTTGCTCTTCTGAGGTGTCCTATGGTGGTCTGATACTTTTGAATTGCTTTCTGCATGCTTATTTCCTCAAGTACCTTAACGCATGCATGATGAATTCGTCAGACACCATATCTCATCATGCATTTCAAATTCTTCATATTATATGTCAAATGCGTGTATGAATTACAAGATACGAGGGGAGACCTCCATGATATTACTCTACAATGTGCATTTTCTATCCAAAGCAAATTCCTCAAATATGCACATCTTCAGGGGGAGTTCTTCTATATCTTGCAATCAAATTCCTCAATATCAGTATTTACACTTCATATGTTTATCCCCGTTGAAAAATTAACCTATTTGTCATCAATCACCAAAAAGGGGGGGAGATTGTAAGTGCATCTAGTGCCCCTTAGTGATTTTGGTGTATTGAAGACTTATAGGTTAAGGGACTAATATGTTTGTGAGTGTACACATGTTCTATAAGTCTATGAGGAGTTTGATATTTATGATGAAAGTCGACCCCTAAAAATGAATGTCTTCAGTTGAAGACTTTGGTTTTTCTTGAAGACTTTGAAAGTGAGGAAATTGGTGTGACCTTGAAGACTTCGATACTGATGCGAGGATTATGAAGCATGAAGACTTTTGTTTTCATCGTTTCATTTTCTCTTTCTTGAGTCATAGGAAACATCGTACTGTTAAAGGGGGTCGAGGTAAAACTAAGGAAAAGTTTCCAAATGATGCTCATCTCAAAATCCTACACATACCCAATCCTTTCGAGTGAAGCCATTGGAAATCTCATACAGATTCGATCAATTTCTTCAAAGGACAGAGGACGAAGATCTTCTGTTCTCTGAGGAATTTGTTCTGACTGAGGAGTTAGGAATTCGCCAGTGCGGATTGCCTACAAGTGAGGAACATGATAGCCCTGAGGAATTTGAGAGCTCTCATTTCCGACCGTTGTTGTGCTACGCGCCAGTTGTCCCAATATATCCTACCCACCTAACGGTCATATCATCGAAGGGCATTTATGTCTTATCATGTTGAGCTGTTCCCTAGGCTATAAATAGCCACCCCCTACAACCACTAATTGGTTGGCTGCTCCGAGAGAAACTGACACTTGTCATTGAGAGCATCCCATCCTCCAAGGACTTTGAGCGAAAATCATCAATGAGGAAAAACCCAAACCCAAACACCTACAAACCCGAAGTGATTAAGTATCACTGAAGAGATTGTTCCTGTGTGGAATCGACGTTTGTTATCTTTGAGGACTGTGCATCCTTCAGACGGTTAGGCGTCATGGTCTAGAGCCAAGAGAAATTGTGGATCGCCGAGTGACCGAGTCTGTGAAGGTTTGGAAGTCACCTGAAGACTTGCCACGAGTGATTGGGCGAGGTCTGTGTGATCTTAGCTCAAGGAGAATACGATGAGGACTGTGTGTCCGGGACCGTGTGTCCTCAGGTTTAAATACCTGGCCGCTCCAACCAGACGTACAACTATCACAACAGTTGGAACTATTCTACCAAATCATCGTCTTCAGCAAGCTACTGGTTCTATTCCCTCAACCCTTTCATTTCCTCATTCATGTGTTGATGAAATTGATCGTTACTGTTTGAAGACTTTGAATGAAGACTTTCTTAATTTCCTCAATCCTAATTCTTCAGTCACTTTGTCTTCAGTCTACTTATCCTGATTACACACTACCTGTGCTTTGTGTATGTTTCATTTCATCATGATGACTATGCTACTGCTTTGTTATGCATGCACCTGAGTACTTATTCCGCAGCTTGTAGTTTGCTTAGGAAATTCCTCAAGTTGAATTTCCTCAGTGACAAATTTGTAAAAGTCGCCTATTCACCCCCCCCCCCCTCTAGTCAATATAACGCACTTTCAGCAAGGATTCTCTCTCAAAGGCTTTGGAGGTGGGTTGCTTTCAAACGAAAAAATCCATACTCTTTACTAGGAGCAGCCACCAATTTATGGTGGAGTGTGGTCTATTTATAGCCATGAGGTAACCTGACAAGATATCTCCGAAATGACCCTGGGTTAATGGACAACTGACACATGTCCAACGGTCAGATTTCAAACACACGAGACAGCTTGACTTGGGCTACAAGTAAAGCCGACTCATTCGACTCAAGATGAGATTTTCTCTCATTTGTCTTCGCTAGAAGACATAGGATTTTAGGTTGAGCATCACGTCATTTTTCTGACTTTATTTACCTCGACCCCACTTAACAGCTCGGCAGTTCCTATGACTCAGGAAAGAAGTGAAACTACGAAAGAAACTATGTCTTCGCGTTCCATTGTCTTCAAGCAAATGTCTTCACGTGTCATTATCTTAGACACGAATGTCTTTGCGAACCACCATTGTCTTCAATGTCTTCATACATTTTTAGGGGTCATCTTCGATGGGTAAACCGAATCAATAGGGGCATTTACATGTGTTCTCTTGTGAATCTCACAGACAGATTAGTCCCTCAAGCAAGTTTGTCGTCAATACTCCAAAACCAACAAGGGTGGCACTAGATGCACTTACAAGTTGGTCCTAGTTGACTAATTAGAGCTAGGTCTAGTTCCTATAATCCTCATTAGAAGCCCGGTGAGGTTCGAATTTCCTTCCTCTAATTCTCCGACGATGATTAGCTCTGGACGACGAAGCGTTGTCGGATCGTGAAGGCTGCACCCTTGCAACCAAGTAGAGAGGTCATGCTTCGGCCTTCGGTTCAAGGGACTGTTTGTGGGAAATTCAAGGGATCGTTCATTGATGGTTCGAGGGACTCTAAGTATGATCTACACCGATATGTTCTTCTTTTGCTGCAACTCGGTGACGGTAACGATCATGATCCCAACATGTTATGCATCTTCTTATTGATCTTCGATGAGCATAGGTGCGATTTTTTTGTTTTGTACTACGTTTCCCAACACTTCCTCCCTCATGCACCTTCTACTTACGAAAGTGTGTTATCGTAAGTTCCACGACGTTTGGATCCGCAACCAAGTGAGGTTGAAGTGTGACATGAAGCACATACGTCACCGGCGCAGCCATGGTCATAACACCCTATTCTAATCCTCTATGCGCACTCCGCCCCATGAGCAACCCTATTAAGGGATCTGCCAGTTTTCTATACTAATAGTTTGAGAGAGAAAGAAAGAGAGAAGGGCGGGGTTAGGGATGATACCTGTTGCCAACCTCTTTTGAGCCCAATTTGATGCAGTACGAGTGCTAGTAAGAGCGGATGTGCTCGTACCAGGCTCCGTCTTGCATTTATTAGAAATCTTATGGTTTTTGGAGTACTCGGTACATGGTCTGTTATAAGCGCACGCGCTCGTACAACACCCCGCCTTCTCTACTAGAGTCGTTGGAGGCTGCTAGGCATGTTAGTTAGGTATGAGTGAGGATACGAGCGCTCATACCTTCGTCTTCTTTGGTGCGTAAATCGCGGACCAGTGGCCTCTATGTGTTGGCTATGGGTCCGCTGACCCCACAACTTTTGCTGACAATGGTCTAAAACATTGTACACCTAATGTATACCGTGAAGAAAAATATTTAAAAAATTAGCAATAACCAAAACAGATTCTTGAGGCTGGCTTCGCCACCGTCGCCATCGAGGAAATGCAAAAGTACTACAAAAATACTCCCAACCTTTATTTTTTGATTAGTTTGAATTACTTACCACATATGTCACGTGGTCTCCCAACCTTTTTTTAATACTGCAAAAATAGTACAGTTTGTGGATACTATAGTTTATTCTACAATTTTTTATTAGAGCCAAACACCTCAAAGTGTTCAAAACCATCGTTTTTTGAAAAGCTGCAGTATTCTGAAATACTTTGAGAATACCTTGCAACCAAACAACAGCCTTGAGGTTCTTCGAGTCCGAGTTCACTTTGGAGTTATCGACATGTTTAGGGCCTGTTCGGAACAAAGGCGTACAAAACATAGGAATGGAAAGAAATATGAGAATAGGAAAGGAATGCCATTGTAAAACACAGGGACGAGACAACACCGGAAACCACAGAGGAAACTGAACGAAGGAGTGTTCGCATCGATAGGAAAACGTACAGGAGAATATCAGTTTTTTATTTGGCTAAACTGTGATTTGCTTTTGGCTATACTTCACCATCTTCTCCGGCCGGATATTTTATTCATGTTCACACGTAGCAAGGAGCGGCTTTGCCTCGGGCATCCGCCAAAACATTGGCTCGTGGCAGATTTTTTCAATCCTGTGGAATCAGCCAAAATCTGCATGGCAGAGGAAGTTTTCCTTCAAAACACTGTTCACCTTTCCTTCATCCCGAACACTAGCAAATGGAAACTTTCCAGAAGAGCAACTTTCCTATGAGATTCCTATAAATTATCCCGTGAACCGAATGGGGCCTTAGCCCTAAAAAAAACATGCGGGGTCCCCATGTGAAAAAACCGCACTATTTCAACTCCAATACTCCATCACGCTCTGCCCCCGTACAGATATCCCGGTCCAGGGCGCACGTCCATCTCCCATGCCCGCACCTCCACCTGAACAGGACTCCCTGGTATAGCGAGCGCCCCGACCAACTCCATAGCTGGGGCTTCTCCAATCAATCCAGCCGGCCAGAGCGCAGCTCCGGCCCACCCTTCCCCGGTCCCCGTCTCTGCCGCAAAGGAACAGCCGCGCCATTGCCGTGGGAGGAAGCAATGGGGCGACACGCGCGGACGCCGACGAGAAGGAGGAAGGCGTGATGGCGACGGACTTCTTCTGGTCGTACACGGACGAGCCGCACGCGTCCCGCCGCCGGGAGATCCTGGCCAAGTACCCGCAGATCAAGGAGCTCTTCGGCCCGGATCCTCTCGCCTTCATCAAGGTGCCGTGATCTATTTCCCAGCCTCCGTTTAGATTGAGATCTTCCGTAGATCGACTTCTCTACTGGTTTAAGCGTGGATTTGTTTTGCTTGCATTGCGGTGGCCGTCTTGTTTTTATTCCTTCAGTTTTTTTTTTCTACAATGGCCAAACACCGAACAGTTAGATTCCTAGCCTTGAGTTTGATTGCAAGCTTCTTGTTTTAACTTCCATATAAAGCTGGTAAAAACTAAAAAGTCAGTGCTATTTGGTAGAGTAGTGATTGATTTTGTCATGAAACAAACTGGTCACTTCATCACAAACGAGTGGTTATGCTTTTAATCCAGGAGAACAAACAAGATTATGTATGGCGTAGCATATTCGTACAGTGTGGTAGCTTCATCGGATGCAATTTAATGCAGTGTTCCTTGGCATCAGGAAAAGCCTGGTTGTTACATGTCCACATCTACACCGTGGGCTCCACGTCCAATCTGTAGTGGTGTCGCTCTTGATGATTGTAGAAGTCTAGATAGGAGTTTGTGTAGACTGAATGTCATGCTTTATACGTACACATGTTGTGCACAACAAACTAAATTTCGTGTAGTTTGAAACTGAGCAACTTTATGTGCAGACAATCAAATTAATATCTGGCAAAAAAAAAGTGGCAGACCTTAGAGTTCTGCAGAATCTGTCTTGTTGGTACTGAATCTGTTATGTCACGCTTTTCGTGCCTGAAATAGTTATTGTGCTCTGCACGGCTGCGCCTCTGCACCTCTGCACCTTCCTTTGGTAATTGCCAGAACCAACTAGGTAGTCATGCTCTGCAGTTTTGCCAATATGAGACTTCGGTTTCGTGTATAAAATTGGTGCTCTTCTGTTCCTGTGACCGGCAATTACTGCATTGGTCTTTGAACTTCTCACTTGCAGACTTTCAGTGCACCTTGGCATGGCATGCTGGCAACTTGAAACAGGCAGATAGTCTCATGCCGAAACTTAGATCTCATGACCCATGTAAGCAGGCAATATAGGCCTCCGATCATCTGTCCTTCCAACTGTATATCGTTTTGTTTTGTTTTGTTGGACGTAGTTCTTCATATTTGTATGATTAGAGATTTAGCCCTGTCAAAATTAGCTGGAGAATCAGGATACTTCTCTCCTTGTGTGTGAAAATAACACCCTACAAAACAGCATATTTTCCAATTTATCATTGCTATATTCTCATACCCGTCTGAACTTTGATTGCAGATAGCCGCAGTTGTTTCACTCCAGCTATGGACCGCCACGCTCCTGCGCGACGCAGGCTGGTCGAAGATGCTGGTGATTGCTTACTTCTTTGGTTCCTTTCTGAATCACAATCTCTTCCTCGCGATCCATGAGCTCAGCCACAACCTCGCCTTCGCCACCCCATCCGTGAACCGCTGGCTAGGCATCTTCGCAAACCTCCCCATCGGCGTCCCTATGTCGGTGACGTTCCAGAAATACCACCTGGAGCACCACCGGTTCCAAGGCGTGGACGGTATCGACATGGACATCCCCAGCCAGACGGAGGCGCACGTCGTAAAGAACACCGTCAGCAAATCCATCTGGGTCGTGCTCCAGCTCTTCTTCTATGCGCTCAGGCCGCTCTTCCTGAAGCCGAAGCCTCCGGGCCTGTGGGAGTTCACCAACCTGACGATCCAGGTCGCGCTCGACGCGGCCATGGTGTACCTCTACGGCTGGAAGTCGCTGGCCTACCTCATCCTGTCGACGTTCCTCGGCGGCGGCATGCACCCGATGGCCGGTCACTTCATCTCGGAGCACTACGTCTTCAGCCCGGAGCAGGAGACCTACTCGTACTACGGGCCGCTGAACCTGATGACGTGGCACGTGGGGTACCACAACGAGCACCACGACTTCCCCAGGATCCCCGGCGCCAAGCTGCACAAGGTGAAGGAGATCGCGCCGGAGTACTATAACAGTCTGAAATCATACAGGTCCTGGAGCCAGGTGATATACATGTACGTCATGGACCAGACGGTCGGCCCTTTCAGCCGGATGAAGAGGAAGGCGCCCAAGAAAGATTTGTAGAAGAAACCTCTGCCTGTAGGTTAAGTTTTGCCACAGATAGCTGTTATAGATGATGTTTTACTCCTGAGCGCTGGGCCACTGTCTCCCTGAACTACTGAACTGTTAACTCGGAAGGCATTTTGCTTGTGTGTTCAGGGAACCGGCACTTGTACCAACTTGTTGCTTCATATGAATTCGGCTGTGTATTTTCTTCTGGAGCAAAATTTTCAGATTTTGTATATGCATATTCTGTGGAGTAGAAACATATTTTAAGCCCGGGCGTTCGGTCTTTTTGTTTTGCTCGGTCCGGTCTTCTCGGTTCTCCATTTTTATTTTTATTTTGCGGGGTGGTTCTCCATTATCTGGTCTTCAATCTTCACGGTATGGTCTTTGGTCCCGACCGTACAGACCAAATTTCATGCTACAACTCAGATTCATGTCCATTGCATTACATGTATTCAAAGGGAATTCAGCAGGTAAGTGTAGCATGTAGGTGCAACCAAAATTAAGAGTTAAATTTCAAAAAAATAAAATAAGAGTTCACACGACGTGTATGTAGCAGGTGTATTCAACAAGAATTGTGCCATAAACATCTAGGGAAGACAGGGGATTGTGCCAATTATGCTAAACTTCCAGAGAATTTGCTAATTCGGTCTATCGAGGTTATTTTGTCATCCAGAAAAGAAGACGATCCGACAAATTTAATTCGGTCTTCTAGTTTTGACGAGCAATTTTAGTTTGGTCTTTTATATATATTTCAGTCTATATGGGTTGGGTCTTTGGTTTTATGCCCAGGCTTTTGTGTAAGCAAGGCAATTTTAAACAATGCTTGGGTGTATTGACACTAATAGAGGCATGACAATGCAACATCTCCAAGAATTCTTCAACCTTAGGTCTTTCACCTCGTACCACTCTCCACGTGGACCAAGATGATACCATAACATGGAAGTTGACGAGCTCCTCTCTCTACCCCACGGCCTCCTCATGCAAGACACAATTTGCCAGCGTCCCGACACCAATATGGAAGGTTTGGGCCCACCTAAGTGCAAGATCATTGGATGGCTTATCATCCAAAATCGGGTTTTGACGGCCGATCGTCGTCTTATGAGGCGTGGGTGGCCAAATTGCGGCCTATGTACGCTTTGGAAGAGGGAGGCGAAGATGAGGACTCACTTGCTTCTCCATTGTTGGTTATCGTTGAGAGTTTGGCGATTGGTAAAAATATTGGTTTGGCCTTCATTTTTTTGACCCCAACTCATGGCTTGGCTTCGATGATGTTCGATGTGAATCACGTGGTGCACGATGGGCCGGGAAGGCGCAAAGTAATGGCTTCACTCATGATATTAATAGGATGGACAATTTGGAATGCGCAAAATTTAATGCCAGGAGAGTAGGCCTTTTGCTTTGATCGGAAGAAGTATACAGTTTGTCAGCAAAATTCGACCCACTTGCACCCACAAAGTACAAGGTCGCCGGGTTTGTGTTGCAAATACAAATACCGCAGGAGCTGCCCTTGGCCACACACCAAATTCGTGGGTGCTGAATGCGCAAGCGTAGCACTCCGCACTCGTCATTTGTTTTTCTTTTTAAAATACTAGTGTAAAAAACATGTTTATTATGAGACAGAAAAAAATATTCTTCTTTTATAGTAGTTGAGATTACGAGGGCGCTGTCGCGTTTAGCGTCTGGTCTCATCAGCCGGGGGCGCCCAACATTCTCTTTGCCGGTGCCGTCGCCGCTCTCCCGCACCGTTGTAGGATGGTTTCTCACAGCTGCGAGTGTGGTGGCACTGGCACGACGGTGCCAATGTGCTGGTGCATATGCTTGATGGATGATGCCAAGTGGAGAATTCATCGAAAGAAACGTGCGTGCCACTAGTACCACTGGTCATCAAGAGAAGAGGGTTAGAGCATCTACTGCCGGACTTTGGCAAATCCGGGCCCTCAAACGTTCGTGGACGCACCCGGACGCATTAGCGGACACTGACTGGGCATCTCTCAAATATTGGGCCGCACATTCACATATCGCAAAATCTGATCCTTAAATATATGCAATCCATGCACGTCGATCATGCTGGAATTTAGTCTATATTGAGGCAGTCCAATAACTATTTCAGAAATTCCTAATAAATCCTAGAGGCCACTTAGCCCATTTATGCAAGGCAAGGGATACTACTAAAGTTTAGTTCCACATTGCTAGTTGAGTGAGAATTGGACCTCCTTATAAGGGAGGTTCTTTCCTCACTTGTATGAGCATGAGAACAAGAGGGACATCCACGCGCGCTCCTCCTCCGCCGCCGGGCCGGGCCGGGCCGTGCCGGGTTGCGGGAATGAGCCGAGCCGATGTCTAATTTTTGCCACGCACTACGGGTATTTTTGCGGTAGTGGATAATGAATACGTTCACTTCGTCTCCCTCCCGGCGCAGCCTGTTCAAGGCCCCTCTCACAGCCTATATAAGAAGAGGCGCGCCTCTCCCGAGAGACATATCGAAGGTCCTCTTCCTCTCGCCACAGTTCCAATCTACGTACTCGCTATCTTCCTCATCCCGGCTAGCGGCGTGCACCGCACGTCGGGGACAAGAGGGCCTCCGAGACCGCACCTTTTGAGCCTGTACGGGAGAAGGGTGATAAGGTTTTTGGGGGCGCCAGTAGCGACCATCGGCTGCTTCATCACGGACGATCCGGTCGCCGACGACTACTTCCCGACGTCCACGACCTCCTCGACGACATGGCAGGCGAGGACACCGACCCCAAGTCCAAATAGCTTTTTCAGCCAGTGTCGTCGTGTTCTTCTCCTTTCATTAGAAGTCCTCCTACAGTTCTTGGCTCTAGTTTTACGCCCCTCGTATGTTAGGTTACATTCAGTATAATCAACTTCATATAATGTATGTTCTAGATGTGTTTACCTCAAGTTCATATATGCAGATGATGTTTACCTTCTCCCTGTCAGATTGCATGACTTGCTTTATATTTGCTTTTTTTAGTCATGCTTTATCTAGTATTTTTGTTAATAAAATCATTCGGTAAATTGCTCATATTTCCAACAATCCAAAAACCTTATTATAGGCAATTTACCCCGAGTGATTTTGCTGCTTCCATGAGACCTCCTATGTTTGAGGGTATCCACTATAAGAGGTGGCGCGTGAGAGCAGTCTTATGGTTTCGCACCATGAGCTGCTATGACGCCACTCTTGGCAAACCTCAAGGAGAGCAAGATGCCCATGAGCACAAGCTTTTCAGAAAATGGATACCTTGTTTAAGGCTGCTCTCTTGAGTGTTCTTGGTGAGAACATAGTTGATACTTATGCGTCAATTGACAATGGAAAAGATATGTGGGACGCACTCGAGGCCAAGTTTGGGGTCTCGCATGCCGGCACTGAGCTGTACATCATGGAGCAATTGTATGATTATAGGATGACTGAAGAGCGCCCCGTGGTTGAGCAGGCTCATGAGAGACAGTCATTTGCTAGAGAACTTGAGCATTTCAATTGCATGCTACCGGACAAGTTTGTTGCCGGGGGTATCATCACTAAGCTTCCTCCTTCATGGAGGAACTTTGCTACCTCTTGAAGCATAAGAGACAGGAGTTTTCTGTTCCGGATCTCATTGGTACTCTTGATGTGGAAGAAAAGGTGAGAGCAAAGGACACACATGCTCGAGGTATTGAAGGAGGATCTAGTGCCAATGTGGTACAGAAGCAGAACTTCCAGCCCCACAAGTTCAAGATCAAGGGCAAGTTTGATGGTAAAACAAAGTTTGATGGAAAGAACAAGGTTGTGCAACACACCAACTTCAAGAAGAAGAATGGCAAGAAGAAAGGTGCTTGTCATGTGTGTGGAGATCCTGATCATTGGGCTCCTAGTTGCCCTAATCGCTATGCCAAGCGTCATCCTGGGAAAGGCGGCAAGACCGCTAATGTTGTCATTGGAGACACCGACATGAAGGATGCTTTGGGTATGGTATATTTCCCACTATTCTTTCAAGATGTCATTCTCCGATTGGTTGATTGACACGGGTGCTAATGTGCATGTATGCGGTGATATTTCCATGTTTTCGCCTTATCGGATCATAGGACTTCAACCGTCTTGATGGGCAACGGTTCAAGTGCTTCTATTCGTGGTGTTGGCACGGTCGATCTGAAGTTTACTTCGGGGAAGATCGTCTTGGTCAAGAACGTGCATTATATGTCCCCTCCGTCAATAAAAATCTTGTTAGCGGATCTCTTCTGTGTAGAGATGGCTACAAGCTTGTCTTTGAGTCAAATAAATTTGTAATATCCAAGTATGGAACCTTTGTTGGTAAAGGCTATGACTCAGGAGGCCTGTTTCATTTATCCTTGTCAGACGTTTGCAATAAAGTTGTTAATCATATTTGCAACAATAGTGAATCAAATGTGTGGCATTCACGTCTTTGTCATGTTAACTTTCGTTGCATGTCGCGACTAGCGAAGTTGAACTTAATCCCTAGTTTCACTACTGTCAAGGGATCTAAGTGTCAAGTGTGCGTGCAAGCTAAGCAACCTCGTAAGTCTCACGTGGATCATGGAGACGAGAAATCTTGCACCACTAGAACTTATACATTCAGATCTATGTGAAATGAATGGTGTTTTGACAAAAGGTGGAAAGAAATATTTCATGGCGTTAATTGACGACTCCACTAGATACCGGCCGTCTGTATCTTCTGAAATCTAAGGATGAGGCTTAGAACTTTTTCAAGATCTATAAAGCTGAAGTGGAAAACCAACTTGATCGAAAAATCAAGAGGCTTAGGTCCGACCGTGGTGGAGAGTATTTTTCTAATGAATTTGATGTTTTTTGTGCGGAACATGGTATAATCCATGAGAGGACGCCTCCCTACTCACCTCAGTCAAATGGGGTGGCCGAAAGAAAGAACCGTACTCTAACTGATTTGGTTAATGCCATGTTAGACACATCGGGTCTCTCCAAGGCATGGTGGGGGCGATATTGACAAGATGTCATGTCCTAAATCGAGTCCCCACAAAGAACAAAGAGATAACTCCATTCGAGGAATGGGAGAAGAAAAGGTTAAAACTCTCTTATCTGCGAACATGGGGTTGTTTGGCGAAAGTCAATGTTCCAATTCCAAAGAAGCGGAAGCTTGGACCAAAGACCGTGGATTGTGTTTTCTGGGATATGCTTTTCATAGCATTGGCTATAGATTCTTGGTTGTAAAATCTGAGGTACCGACATGCATGTCGGTGCGATCATGGAGTCGAATGATGCGACTTTCTTTGAAGATATCTTTCCCATGAAGGATATGGCTACCTCATCTAATCAGAGATGCCTAGTTCATCGAATCAGAACCGATTACAATTACCGAACTGGCATTTCGATGGAACACTTTGAAAGTCATGTGGAGGAGAACAATGAAGTTCCTACTAGGAGCAAGAGACAGAGGACTGCAAAGTCCTTTGGTGATGATTTTCTTGTGTATCTCATAGATGACACTCCCAGTTCTATTTCAGAGGCCTATGCGTCGAAGATGTCGACTTCTTGGAAGGAAGCAGTTAAATGGCGAGATGGATTCCATCTTGGCGAATGAAACTTGAGAGATAACTGATCGTCCTTATGGGTGCAAACCTATAGGATGCAAATGAGTATCAGAAGAAGCTTAGGCCTAATGGTACTATCAAAAAGTACAAGGCTCGGCTCGTGGCTAAGGGTTATACCCAAAAGAAAGGTAAAGACTTCTTTGATACTTACTCACCTGTGGCTCGACTGGCCACTATTCGAGTTCTACTTTCACTAGCTGCCTCACATGGTCTTCTCGTTCATCAGATGGATATTAAGACTGCTTTCCTAAATGGAGAGTTGGATGAGGAAATTTATATGGAACAACCAGATGGGTTTGTAATAGATGGTCGGGGAAGGGAAAGTGTGCAAGTTCTTTGAAGTCTTTGTATGGACTCAAGCAAGCACCCAAACAATGGCATGAGAAGTTTGAAAGAACTTTAACAGCTGCAGGCTTTGTTGTGAACGAAGTTTGACAAATGTGTGTACTATCGCCATGGTGGGGGCGAGGGAGTTATGCTTTGCTTGTATGTTGATGACATACTGATTTTCGGAACAAATCTGAATGTTATTAAGGAGGTCAAGGATTTTCTATCTCACTATTTTGAGATGAAGGATTTAGGAGTGGCTGATGTCATTCTGAACATCAAGTTATTGAGAGATGATGATGGTGGATTACATTGCTTCAATCTCACTATGTGGAAAAGATCTTGAGTCGCTTTGGCTATAGTGACTGCAAGCCCTCTCCAACACCATATGATGATAGTGTGCTGCTTAGAAAGAATTGAAGAATTGCTAGAGATAAATTGAAGTATTCTCGCATTATTGGTTCGCTTATGTACTTAGCTGCTACAAGACACGACATCTCTTTTCTTTGTTAGCAAACCGAGTCGGTTTGTCTCAAAACCAGGAGATGTGCATTGGAAAGCTCTAGAGAGAGTTTTGCGTTATTTTAAAGGCACCAAATTATGGAATTCACTACACGGGCACCCAAAGGTGCTTGAAGGGTATAGTGACTCAAATCGATCTCGAATCTTGATGAGATAAAGGCCACGAGCGGATATGTATTCACTCATGGAGGTGGCGCTGTTTCTTGGAAGTCTTGCAAGCGAGACCATCTTAACGAGGTCAACAATGGAAGCAGAACTCACATCACTAGATACATTACGGTTGAAGCAGATTGGCTTCAAGCTCTTGAATGACTTGCCGATTGTTGAGAAACCTGTACCGGGTGTCCTTATGAACTGCGACAATCAAACTGTGATCACGAAAGTGAGCGGCTCAAAGAATAACATGAAGTCATCAAGACATGTTCAGAGAAGGTTAAAGTCTGTCAGGAAAATGAAAAACTCCGGAGTTATTGCATTGGATTATATCCAAACGTCTAAAAATCTGGCAGATCCGTTTACTAAGGGTCTATCGCGTAATGTGATAGATAATGCATCGAGGGAGATGGGTATGAGACCCACAATATGAGTTGTTCACAGTGGTAACCTATTCTTTGTGATTGGAGATCCCGTGAATTAGAGTCAGCTGAGAGGAGAGTATCCTTACTATTCACAATACCACTCCATTTGATGCAATACTCTCCTAATCTGCATGGCAGGTTGATATATATCTTAATGTGTTCTAAGTGGCTCATCTAAGCAGAGATGTTATCCTGCAGAACATCTTTTGAAGAACGCACATATATGAGTCTAATTGTCAAACCTCGCAATCTATGAGAGTAGGGTTCTCTCTAGTAAACTCATGAAAGGTCACGGAGTATGACGCATAAGCTCCACCCGCGGGGAAGACCCATGGTAGCCACGTATCGGTCAAGGCTTTATGTGAAGCTAGATTCGCAGAAAACTTGCGCTCAAGGCCCAAATCCACTGTTCAAGTTGCTTACTAGTGTAGCATAGAGTTCTAGGTGGAAGTTCAACTTAACAGTCTCCACTGCAGTACCGGTATATATAATAGTGTTTTGAAATCAAAGGCAAATTTCTGTGTGCCTCTGGGATCTGATGGGGGATTGCTGGAATTTAGTCTATATTGGGGCAGCCCAATAACTATTTCAGAAATTCCTAATAAATCCTAGAGGCCCACTTAGCCCATTTGTGCAAGGCAAGGGATACTACTAAAGTTTAGTCCCACATTACTAGTTGAGTGGGAATTGGACCTCCTTATAAGGGAGGTTCTTTCCCCACTTGTATGAGCATGAGAACAAGAGGGACATCCACGCGCGCTCCTCCTCCGCCATCCGCCTCGCCACGCCACGCCTCGTCACGACGCGCCGCGCCGCGGGTTGCGGGTTGCGGGTTGCGGGAATGAGCCGAGCCGATGTCTAATTTTTGCCACGCACTACGGGTATACGAAAGGTCACCTGGGAGCTGAAAAGTTTTTGCGGTAGTGGATAATGAATACGAACGGCACACCTCTTCGTGGGCTGCCTGTTCACTTCGTCTCCCTCCGTTGCTTCACCTCCCGGGCGTAGCCTGTTCGCGTCCCTCTACTGTGCCTATATAAGAGAGGTCGCTCCTCTCCCGAGAGACATATCAGAAGGTCCTCTTCCTCTCGCCACACAGTTCCAATCTCTACGCTACTGTTGTCTTCCTCATCCCGGCTTGCGGCGTGCACCGCACGTCGGGACAGTAGGCCTCCGAGACCGCACCTTTTGAGTCCTGTCTGAGAAGGGTGATAAGGTTTTTGGGGGCGCTCGGTAGCGACTACGGCTGCTTCATCACGGACGATCCGATCGCCGACGACTACTTCCCCGACGACGACTTCTTCCCCGGCGTCCACGACCTCCTCGACGACATGGCGGCGAGGACACCGCCCCAAGTCCGGTAACCTGCTTTCGCTGTGCCGTCACGTGTTCTTCTCCTTTCATTAGAAGTCCTCCTACAGTTCTTGGCTCTAGTTTACGCCCCTACGTATGTTAGGTTACATTTACGTATAATCAACTTCATCTAGTGTATGTTCTAGATGTGTTTACCTCAAGTTCATATATGCAGATGATGTTTACCTTCTCTCTGTCAGATTGCATGACTTGCTTTATATTTGCTTTTTTAGTCATGCTTTATCTAGTATTTTTGCTAATAAAATCATTCGGTAAATTGCTCATATTTCCAACAGACTATACGTACAATCTGTCTGAATGCCAAAGTTTGAAACAAAGCAAAGCAAATCATAGTTCAACAAACCAGACATGCCAAAATGAAGTCAATGTCCGAGCATGACGGATGGCCTCAGATCACTGGCTCGGCGCCTGCTCCGGGGGGAATGCGTCCTGCTCTTCCTACTCCGCCTGCATCCGGGCTGCCTGCTCCTATTGCATCCGGGCCGCCTCCTCCGACTGCATCCGAGCCGCAGCCCTCGCCGCCTCGTACTTCCTACGGTCATTGATCTCCATCTTCTTGTCCACAAGCCACTTTTTCGAATGCTCATCATAGAGGGCAGCCCGGGCACTGTCAGAGCCCGTGCTCATCCGCACCCGAACGAGCTGCGGCAAGTCACACACGTCGACCGCCGGCATCTGCGTGGGCAGAAAGCTCTTCGGAATGGCCCAGCCGGCGCTTGGATCATCCTGTGTCCCAAAGGGGGCGGACAGCGTAATCTGCGTAGGCGCTCGGAGGGAAGGGGTGCGGGGATCCAGGCGTGGCGAAGGAGACAGCTGCTCCACCACGTCCAAATCTCCCTGTGATGCCGCCGCCGCCTCCCTCTCTCGCTGTCGGCGTCGCCGCAACTTGCGGGCGATGTTCTCCGCCTTGCAAGTCGCCGCCGACGACATCGCGCCTCCCACAAATGAGGTGGACTGCGTCTCTGTCGAGGCGGTGTTGCTCGGGCTGGACGACATCTCCGGCAGTGGATCGGAACCGGAGATGAGGAATGGGAGCAAGGGTGGAGGCCGGCGAGGGTCCGGGCACGAGAATGGTTGGAGGGCGGCGGGAGGAGGAGGAAGGGTTTGGTGAATTTGGTGTAATTTAGAGCGGGATCGGCCTGTCGGGTCCGACGTGGCAGGCGTGCCCGGACGCCCCATATCCGCACTATATTTGGGCTGGATATAAGGATGCCGGTCAGCCGGGACATTTGAGGGCCGTTTGAGAGGCCCGTCTAGATAAACAAATTATGACCGGATAGTGGTCGGCCGGCTTTCCCGGACGTTTGAGACGGGTTTGTGGGGTCTGGTGGTAGATGCTCTTAGTATACACAAGCGACTGCGATCCAAGTCAAAGGTCACCGAGATAGCAGGTATACATGATTCTTCACCGACGTGTCATCGAGGAAATATCTCGACCAGCAAAGGTATTAAGCCAAAGCTTCCCAGGACCCACCTACGCCCTTCCTTCCTCAAGGGGTGCGTTCAAAAGAAATCAGGGAGAAAGACGAAAAGACCAGACGAACGCGGGGAGAGGGCCGGAGTAATTGCACACCACAGCAGTGGCTGAGAGTTGCGCACCACGGTCGCTGCCAGCTGGGCCCTCTGAACTGCGCCGGTGCGTTGGCCACATGTCACGCCTGGCTCCGCGCTTGGCGCCCCGGGTCGTTGCGCGGTGCCGTAGCCCCCGCTGCTACCAGGACGCCGTTGCTGGATTCCGGAGCACATGGACCAGCCCAACGGCAAGCTTGAGAACCGGAACAGCAGCGCGCCAGCCAGCGCTCGTTGACAGCTGGACCCGGTGACCTGTACCCGTGCACCGGGCCCACAATTCTTCTGTTTTCTGATGACTTGTGATTCAAGCTGGTTCCCTGGCAATCCATCCATCCTTCCTTCAACCGCCGCCGCAGCCCGCGGGTACACCACACCTCATGCTTTACAGCTCAGCCTCCGCCTTCTGGTTCAGGTCCACACGCAAACGCGCACCGGCTATATATCCATCCCAGTGCTAGCCCACCACCATCCGCACGACATTTTCGCCACCCAACCCAGCAAATCGCCAATCACCATCGTCTTCTTCTTTGTCTCCTCCAGCGAGCCACAGGAATCCTCTCCGACCAAGAAGAGAAGAGAAGAGAAGAGAAGAGAGAAGGGATGGGAGGGTTCCAGCGGCAGGTGAAGGAGCGGACCATGGAGGTGAAGGTGGCGGTGCTCAAGGGCGTCAGGGTCGTCGGCGACTTCGGCAAGAAGACGTGGAACAAGGTCAAGGCCATCAAGCGCTGATCGATCCATCCATCGCATCTCACCCGATGTGTGCTTCGTTCCTTCGCTCCAGTCCAATAGTTGCTTCATGTAGTACTGCCTGATAGGATAGCCGTCTGGCCTTGTGCTCTCTTTTTTTTTCTCTGGTTGTGGTTGTGATTTGGTTTGTTGGATCTGTTTCGAGGCAACTTTTGATGTGAGAAATCGCCTGTCAGTATAGGCTTATATTTAGCCCTCTTATATTCCCTTGATTATACTGTATTATTCTTTCTCCTTCCTGTGCTTCTTCCTTGCCTGAAGTTTATTTGTGGTGAATTGCTGATAGATCATATATGTTGTGTTGAGACGCTTTGGTCTTTTTCCGCCCAACGTTATGAGATGATCAATATGGCTATCTGTCCGTTTCGTAGGACAAAAAAATATGGCTACCTGCCAACAATATTTCATCTGGCGTTCACAGCGTCTTTCACTGTTACACCATTTCTGAAGCAAGACTCGAAACTTCGATGATAAAAAGCCACTGTTGCTTCTCTAATGCACTTCCTGTTTACTCTAGTCACGCATGAGAAAGGTGGTTGCTTTTTTTACCTTTGCACTATTCTTCATACATAGCACAACGTTAAAACAAGCGAAACGATGCTGCCGCAGCACTAAAAGCAATAGGCTCGCGCATACCCTCGTACATGAATGTAGTTTAGTTTAAAGCCTGACAGCCTAAGGGTTAAAGCGCCGAGCTACGAATCATTGAAAGCCCCAACTCATGACACGAATTGCCACACCGAGCGACAAACAGTGAGATGCCTATGAATTCAAATATATATTACAGCTCAATGTGCCAAACTGATGCATACAGCACAACTTGAAACTAACAAGCAAAATTTTCAAAATTATACAGTACAGGTAGTAGCAGCATTTTCCAAGCCAGCTCAATATACTTTTTGTGCAAATAAACTGCGGTACATCACAGTATGTTGCTCATGAAGATCTATGGGAAATAACTTCTGAGAAAATGGTATGTCTGTCCACAAGACGCCTATTGAGGGGGTGCATCAGGATCCAACCGTTTCTGGATTGCAGCTGCGGCCTGATAAAGAAAAAGATTGGCATAAGTAGTGTGCGTTTTCCATCTAACTGAAATTTTTGTAACGGTTGGTATGAGGGCATTACCTCGAAATTTCCCAACTTGTACTGTAACATCATTTCCTCACGTAGAAGGGACTGCTGCTTCATCGCTTGAGCCTGACATGGGGAGCAAAACAAGAATAATAATAGGTTAATTGATAGAACAAAAAGTGACTTTCATGTAAACCCATGCTAATGTTTGGTGTCTGCATAATAATCTATTGCTGATCGTATCATCAGAAGATAGTGCACAGCCTAGAAGGATTTAAGCACAATTGCAATCATATGTTCAATAGCATACACCTAACAAAAAACCTGGATTAGGTAAACCTTACAAAGCAATACTCCGGGATTCCCAGCTATTGTACAAGGGAAGATTCCAAAAACAGGAAGATGCGCCTATATAACATAATGGCCGAGCACATGGCAGTGGTTGAGGACTTGAGGTCATAACCTCATAGGTTCAAGCCCACAATAGTACATATGTTCCCAACAGAACAGAAATATGAACATAAATTGGTGCCACTTGGCATCAAGTAACCGAGTGAGTATGTGCCCAAGACAGAACTTAAAACTACGTTTCATTCATGGAAGACTGAACACATCTAGGATACATGAAAGAACTTGTATGCTAACAATGCAACAAAATTGGGCAGCCTGCACTGTCAAACTTATGCAGTCAATGAGACACTTTTTAGTGTAGATATTGAACAAAACAAGACACTGCCAATGAGCATTCTAAAACAAATTCCAAGTTCAGAGGATAAACTGAAGGATGGGAATAGGAACAGAAAAAAAAACTGTGATATTCTAACCATTCCAGTTTGCATGGAGCGTTTTAGAGCTGTCACTTCTTCCTCCTTTCGGCGTTCACGTTCTTGCAACAGTTCTAACCTGCATGATTTTTTTAACAGAAAACTGTAAGCCAATGATAAAAAAGGTGTGATAAACTCTGAAACCAATTAATACAGAAATTTTTCGTAATTGTCTTTCTGTGGAACATTGCATGGCATAACAGGCCCCACAATTTGGAGTTATTGTGACATAGTAATTGGTTATAAAAACCATTCTATTACCCAAAATGAGTGGAACATAGGTCGGTTAATAGTTCAATACCAAAGGTCTACAGGTAAAGTAAACTTCAGTAATTTACACTGAAGCATTTTATGGTGTCCCATGCTTTGTTCTTGCAGGTATACAGACCCAAAAGATGCGCATGTCCACATACCGTCGCACTTCCTCATCATTAAATACTGTACGGACTGCTACCGAACCCGCATTCTTTAAACCATTCCTTTTTTCTTTCTCCATCATCCGTTGATGGTAAGCATCTAAGTCATAATATCTAACAAGAGAACAAAGAGGGAGAAACATAAATTCCATTAGCAAATAGGAATATATACACTAACAGTCTATGAAAAGAAACGTGCATTACTTTTTTGATGGGAACGTAGCTGTGTTGTGGTCTTCCATGAATCTGATATGCACATAAAGATGTATGTTAAACATCTAGTAATTCCAGGGTGGTATTTTTTTAAGTTCCAGAAACTCAAGTAAATTCATCGCAGCACAGTAACATACTCCTTGAACATTTGTTTTTCTTCCCAATTAGCCAGTGCCTCCAAATTAACCTGTGGGCGCATTACCAAAAAGTCTAAAATTAAGAGTGACAACATAAGCAAGAAAAACACTAAACAAGATTGAGAGTAAAAAGCCTGAGAGCATGACACTAAGCTAATGAGCAGTACCAATCAAGTAACATAACATTTGTCTGCTCTATGTGACCTGATAAGTGACAGCAGAACTAGAATAGGAGAAATTGGGCTTAACGGAAATAAGATCCAATAGGGCAGAACAAATTGAAAGAAACTCTAAATCGGGCATATCAAAAGAAAAGGAGGGAGAACAAATATTGTGTTTTGTTTAACTTTTAGGTCAGGTAACTTAAGCTCCAAACATTCACCGTGCAACGAGCAACAAACTTCACGACGATGAAACTTTTTGCTGAAGACAATAAATAAGCTCTACTGAAAGAACACTAGTCCTGGTTCCTAGATAGATATTTCCTTTGAGGCTAATTAATTTGCTTAGAAACATGTAAAACAGTGACCCTTTTTTTGCATGCACATAAGTTATGTTTCTATGAAAGACAACATCAAAAGAGCGATAGAAATACATATACCTGCTTGACTTCTAATAACCATGCGGTGAACTCTGGTCGCTTGTTCCTACAGAACAAATCGCATGGTTTAACTCATGAGAATGTAGTACAGTAGTTGAAACATTAAAAAAGTATTAATTTGATTGTCTGCACTCTAAACTCACGGTCTCAGTCACAGGGATTCATCACTTAAATCATTTGATGTCATCAAATCAATGATTACATATCAAATCAATGATTACAGAATGATTCTACTTCTGACTTGCATTGGCCGTGGAATGGTGTTTGCATATGACAATTCAAAGATTTCATATATATCACTATTAAAACAACTGACAAGATAAATACTTAAAACAGATTAATATCAATTACCAGTAGGGTTGCGAGTGGCAGCGGCCAGCCCATGGGCTCCCCTCACCCCCACCCCCACCCCAACCCACATGGAACAGCTAAGTGGACATTTGCGACAACCACTTATGTTAAGTGGCAGGTGCAAGCATCCATGGAGCAACTGCTGCTCACACATATCAGTATCCGACTTTCAGGCATTAGGATACGTTCAAGGCACAAATGATTATCATAACAGTTTCCCACCATATCATAAGATTTGTGTCCTTGAAAATCAGCACTTCTCCAAATCCAGAAGACAGACGGAATTCCAGGATTATCCTTTTGGGCAAAGACTTAGGTTACTCACCCACCGCCACTGTCCTGGAGTAACACACTGGCTCGTCATCAGGCATGAATGGTTGTGCGGCCTCATCACTAGGTGTATGGCACTCACATAGAGGTGGTAGGGCTCTCCAATAAGAGCATGTTTCCTTCTTCCGTGCTCATCTTTTGCCCGATTCATTTTCTAATTTGTGGCTGATGCATGCTACCTGGTCGCAAATACAGGAAGCTTGGAGAAGAAGAAGCCAGCTACGGCTTAGAGAAACAAACAAGTGATTTACCTGTCATTTTGCTCCATTATTATGATTTTATATAGCTGCAAGAATCAGTTACTATTGTACTTTTTGGTTAGTGAGAACGACACAAAATTCTGTTTTATTTACAACACAATGGTTGTGAACATTTTTCTGTATTTATGCAGGTCTGCACTCCAGGTGTGATGAAATGTTGATTCATGCAATATATCAGCGTGTATGTGCGGCAGTAGTGTGTGGATGTGCTCATCTACGATGAATAGGTGACAGATAACACATTGACACTGGCGATTGATAGATCAACATACTAGCTAGCCCCAGAGAAGATCAGTCCGCAACCACCAGCGATTTCAGGGATCTTCATTGATCTGCGCAAAATTATTTCTAGTTTGCAAGCTCACCAAATCCACTTGTCAAAGGTAGCAAAGAAGGTGTGGGCTGCAGGATGTTTGCTGGGCAGTGCGGCCAAGCACAGCACCACCGTCCACCGTAACACGACACACTTTCATCCTTAACTAACATAGTCTCATGCAATTCTACCAGACAGATATGAATTTCATATTATTCTACATCTTGGCTTGTGAAAACCTAAAACTAAGAAATGATGATCTAGAAGCAAAAAAGAAAAGCTAAGAAGCAAGATCCTCACCACATATCGACCTCACGGATGATGCCATACTTGCCCCACGAGTTGGTCACTGCAGCCTTCTTCCCCAAATCCTTCTTCTCATCCTTCCTCTTCTTCTTCTTCTTATCCTTTTCCCTCTCCTTCTCCTTCCTCTTCCTCTTCTCCTTCTCCTTCCTCCTCCTTCTCCTCTCCTCCTCTTCCTTCTCCTTCCTCCTCCTCCGCCGCCTCCTTCGCCTCTCCTCCTCCGACTCGCTTTCCGACTCCGCGCTGGAACCCGAGTAGGACGACTCAGACTCTGACTCCGACTCCGACCCCGAGCTCTCGCTGCGGCTCCTCCTCCGCCGCCGCCGCCGCTCCTTCTCCTTCCTCCGCCGCTTACGCCGCTCGCCCGAGTCCTCGTCGGAGCTCTCGCTCCCCTCCTCCTCGTCGCGCCTCTTTGACTTGCCGTGGTGGCCCCGGTGTCGCCTCCCCTTCGAACGCCCCTCCTCCTCCGCGGCTTCTAGGGATTTGCTGCGGCTGCGGCTGCGCGCCGCCGCTATCTCCCCCTCCTCCTTGCCGGCACCATCCGGGGCCGAGCCGTTCTCGTCCTTGGCCATGCCTAGCCGCCCTAGGGTTTCGCCGTTTCCGCGTCGCGGGGACGAACGATCGAGAGCGGGAGCGAGGTGGCGAACGCGAGACGGATCGGCGGCTCGCGGAGTGCCGAGTGCCCGAGTGCCCGAGTGTGAGAACGAGATAGCCTGTTTTCCCTAGGGCCCAGTTGCCAATGAACCGGTGTCACGCTGACAGGTGGGCCATACTCCTCCTGTACACGTATTCCTCCTCGGCTTCTCGCGCCCCTGTCTGTCTCCCTCTCCTTCAACCAAACCTCCCACCTCGCCGCCCGATCCGACGCGCCGGCGACCCGCCGCCGCTCTCGAGCTTCGCCGATCCGCGGTGCAGATCCCGTACGAGGTTTTCTCACCTTATCAGCTCGAGGGTGCAGGGTTGACGCGCCTAGCCGGCTCTTGAATTTCAGCGCACGCGGATCTGGTGGGAGGAGCCCCGTGGGCGCCGCTGCCTTGGCGATGTCGAGGGTCCGGGACAGGACGGAGGACTTCAAGGAGTCCGTTCGCGTCGCCGCGCTCTCCCATGGCTACACGGAGGTGAGCTCGCATGCCAAACATGACACCTCGCACGCCTGCGCCATCTCTCCTCTGCACTGGAACCTAGTGTATCAGTTACTGCCTCAAGAACAGTCTCATCATTTTCGATCCATAGTGTTGAATTTTACTTTTATTTTCGCAGTCGCAATTGGCCGCGCTCATGTCGTCTTTCATCATCCGGAAGCCGTCGCCCAAATCGCCGTTTACAAATGCAGCAATCAAGACGGTAGAACTCTGCTCTTTCGCTGTTCTGTTTTGAGCGCAACTGGAACCGAAAGCAATAGCCCAAGCTTATGGTCCTGATAGATTGTGGGAGGCTGCTAGTCTAATTGCTGGGTTCTGTGGGTGTAGCTTGAGAGCATCAGGGAGCTCGAGAAGTTTATAGTGAAGCACAGGAGGGACTATGTGGACATGCACCGCACCACGGAGCAAGAGAGGGACAACATTGAGCATGAAGTAAGTTTCAACCTTACTCTGCACTGTCTGTTGATTTACCTTTTCTCCTTGTTGATGATTGATGTATTTATTCTAAACTGAGCTAGTTGCTAGATTATTCTTTGTGACAATAGCTTGCAACATGCCACATATGTATTACTAGTTGAGATTTGAGGTTCCGGTTTGTCATCTTGTCTTGCTTTTGCACTGTTATAGTTTTTTCTCAGCTCTTCCTTGATTACTTTAGAAATCTAGGTTTAAATTTGTTACAGAGCATAGCAACACATAATTATTTGTTATCTTTGTTGTAAAACTGTAAATATATGCAGTTTGTTAGGTTGTGTAGGTATCTTTGTATACTGTATCGACTATTGAGTTGACAATATATTCATACAGGTAAGGACTGTGTATTCTTGTAAATTTAGGTAATCGCTAAGTTCTTTCCTCCATTTCTTACTTTGCTGATTGCTAAACATATATTAGGTTGGTATTTTTGTAAAAGCATGCAAGGAACAGATAGATATCCTAAAGAACAGGATCCTTGAAGATGAGAGGAATAGAAGAGCGAACACATGGCTTGGCACAAGAGATGAGACTTCCCGGTTGGACCTGATAGCTCACCAGCATGGTGTGGTATGACTATTATGCTCCCCGCTATTCAGCTACTGCCAGATATTTACAGTTAAATACAGCATTGCTCTGATATTACTGCTTTTTAGTGCGTGCAACCACGTAGATACTAACATATAGAAGAATGCTATTGCTCCCCCTTCTCTCTGTTTTGGTAAAGTATAATCGCTAATTTTCTCTGTAATTTCAGAAATTCCAGGCAGTCATTATACATGCGTTACTGAGCTGATATGTGCACATATTTCGGTGGATTATACTGAATAAGTCATGTATATTATGCCTGATTAGTACTGTAGAAGGATATGCATACCTTCAGTTGATCTCATTTGGTGGGATAAAACAAATGCATCATAACTTGATAGATTGTCCAGTCAAAGCAGCTGACTTTGAATGTTAACGAACTCTGCTTCCTAGTTCAGATATGCATCAAGAAAGCTTCATGTGGGAAAATACATCACTCTGTTCTTTTTTAATAGCATTTTCTCTATACCAATTTGTATTACAATTAAGTAATATTTTCTGGACTATCCTCTTTGTTCTTTATAGATTTTCCTATGCTCACTTCCAATAAGATGTGTTTTGTTCAATAATTTTACCAGGTTTTGATTTTAAGCGAGCGTCTCCACTCAGTAACTGCACAATTTGATCGCCTTAGGTCCCTGCGCTTTCAAGAAGCTATTAATAGGGTGATGCCAAGAAAGAAGATCAAGAAGAAACCAGAAATAAAACCTACTGAACCATCCAAGTCAAACCTTGTATTGAAATCTGATGTCTCGAAGGTTGAAGACCGGGAGGTATCAACTGCGCCCTTAAGAGTTCAAGAACAACTCTTGGACGATGAAACACGAGCTCTCCAGGTAATATTTGGATGGGATATTATATATACTCCCTCCATCCCAAAGTAAGTGTCTCAACTTTAGCACAAAGTTGTACTAAGTTGAAACACTTATTTTGGGACGGAGGATTACTAGGCAAAATTTGCCATGGGACACCATTATGTTGTGTCAATTGCTCAGATGCATTGCAAAAACATCACCATTAGAGAAAAAAACAGATTGTTTGCTAGAATACACTGTCATTGTTAAAATAATATATCTTGAGCCAGGAAGAGAGGAAGATGGCATTTCCGTTTCTGGCTTGACCGAACCAAGCCATTTTAGTTGATTAAAATAGTGTGTGTTTGTGATATGTGTAGTGATATCAGCTGGTGAATTTTCTTAAAAGGAATGACATGTGTGTTGAAATTTGTTAAATTGCTCAGGTAGGTTGGACTGTAGGAGATACCCGTAGTGATATATGTGTGCTTGATTACTTGTGATATACTCCCTCCGTCCCAAAATAACCGTCTCAACTTTAGTACAACTTTATACTAATGTTAGTACAAAGTTGAGACACTTATTTTGGGACGGAGGAAGTATGTGGTTATATACTTATATCAGCTGGTGAATTTTTTAGCAAAAATGAATCCAAAATGGTGAAATATATAGGTTAAAACATGGCTAAATGGAGTGCAAGTAAAATAAACGGATACACAGAGGAAATGAGAAATAATGTCCTGAACCGAACGGTAAATTAGACCTTTCAGGTGTTTTCTCTCTCCTGATGATACTGTGTTTTGTGCTTTTGGCAAATTGCACTCTTTTGGTAACGGTACTGAGGAATTGGTGTTTTTATACTGCCTGGGCAATTGACACAAAATAATGTTCTCTCAGATACAATTTGCTATAAGTCAGCTTATTTACTTTCCTGTAACTCTTGGCTCAGATGGAGTTGACCAATCTTCTTGATACTGTCCAAGAAACAGAGACAAAGATGATAGAGATGTCAGCACTTAATCATCTTATGTCAACACATGTTCTACAGCAAGCTCAGCAGATTCAATATTTATACGACCAGGTATGATATCTGTGCAACACATCTGGTTGTTATTCAAGAGAAGAGACTAGGACATCTCTAGTGAAAGTATCAGCTCTCAAAGTTTTGCGAATTCCTGGAAAATCTTGGTTATAGTAGAACTCTTGAAAAAAATTCAATTGTAGGTGGCATAGGATATATCCATTCAAAATTCAATAGCAAACTAGGGTTGTTCATGCAGGGTCAAAATTTTCAAAACGCAGCATATTCTTGGAGGATAATAAGAGACAACAGATAATAGCATATAAAAATACAAATCCTACAATGAGATGATAATAATAGCATTTGAGCGCACAACATTTGCTTATGTCCGAAGTCTCTAAAATGTCTTACATTTGTTTACAGAGGGAGCACATGATTATGTATATGTTGTTTCTTATCAACTGAACCTTCATCAG
This sequence comes from Aegilops bicornis, assembly GCA_021605145.1. Classification (NCBI taxonomy): domain Eukaryota; kingdom Viridiplantae; phylum Streptophyta; class Magnoliopsida; order Poales; family Poaceae; genus Aegilops; species Aegilops bicornis. Next base: position 637,968,551 of record CM038670.1, on the reverse strand, counting down.
GATCCATCCAATAAGAAATTTTCCTTTTTTTATTTTGTCTGATCTAGGAAATCTACAATATCTCTACTTGATAACCTGCCAAGTTCAACAGGGCAACAACAAAAATCATTGCCTTAAGAAAAAGGACACAAAGTAATCTGATCTGTCTGTATAAATTATGAATGACTCGTGATTAGTTTCAGTCGCTGTTTGCTTCTCCTCTTACGGCACATCCTATGCATTTTATCAGGCAGTGGAAGCAACGAACAACGTGGAGCGCGGGAACAAGGAGCTATCCCAGGCAATCCAGCGGAACAGCAGCAGTAGAACCTTTCTCCTGCTTTTCTTCTTTGTTCTTACTTTCTCTGTTCTGTTTCTTGACTGGTACAAAAACTGAATTAGCAGCTCATGTAACCGTACTATTGTGCAAATGGATTGACCTATTGATGCCTCGTCTCTTGTGGGATGATTATCACTTGTCGTGCATATTGGTCAGTGTTACTCTATTAAATTTTGAGATTTTGCCACCGTTTGCAAATATAATCAGTATAGTTCCTCTTTTGAACACATGTATAATCAGTTTTCTTTTTTGAGAATGATATATGAGACCAACCCAAGGGCTAACCCTCGTTGGCTTTTCTGTGATGATGATATATAATCAGTATATAGTTCAGTACACCACCGAGGCACCGAACAAATGGAAGGTGGCATCTACTACTGTGCTGCTGCTGCCCTCTCACCGGACAGGCGGAGGCCACAATACTGTTTGCCCGGCACCGGATAGATGCGCGATGCACATGACTTCTCCTTGCACAGTGCAGAAAGATGCAGTTGGACAAACACATTTATTATACAATAAAGTAGGGCACAGCTACTAATTGAAATGTCCCAACATAATTTCTTTTCTTTTTTTGAGGATCAATTTCTTTTCTTTTCTGATGTGCGATATGCTTCGGGTCATGCGATCTGCAAATCTACAATGTGCATTTTGAGAACGTGGCCAGAAAATGTATATAAATGTTGACACATGAATTGCGCAAACGACGAATGGGGACATTCATAAACGTAAATCCAGTAACAGCAAACCCCCAACCAATGCAAGAACAATGCAGATTCTGAAAAGAAAAATCCAGAAATTACTCCCTCCGTCCGGAATTACTCGTCATCAAAATGGATGAAAATGAATGTATCTATAACTAAAATATATCTATATACATCCATTTCAATGACAAGTATTTCCGGACGGAGGGAGTACATGGTAGTGACAGATGCAGGCAAGCCAAACAGGCCATATGTATGGTTCAAGTAATGGAGTTCCTGGTACTGAGGCAAGACAAGAATGAAATTTGCATTTCACCTCCAAGTCTTTCATATTACAACTCTATATATCAGCATGATTTAGACGCATGCTTACGGATAGAGATCGTTAAGAGCATTAACCATTCCTTACCCTCTCTTCATCACTATATAAGCAACAACATCCATTCCTTACTATCTTGCCTTCTTTTTCCTCGAGAAGCAGTATATCATGCCTTCCAATATATACACAAGCCGTATACCGCCTCTTCAGTTCAGAACGAGAGCCTCTAGCCTTGCTTCAGAACAAGAGCAGACACAACACCACAAACACGAAGAGGAAGAACCAGATCTGGTGCAGGGACCTCTCCACCTCCATCTGCTGCCTCCTCAGCCGGGGACCTACCGTGTGGTCCGCAACGGCGTAGGGGCTTGTGTAGTACATGCTCGGCGGCACCTGGCCGCGGAACGCCCACGGAAGCACAGCCTCCGCCATCCCTCCAAGCACCCCTCCAGCCGTCGAGTGGATCAGGCCACGCCCCATTGGCGAAGGAGGGTAGACAAAGTCGAATTCGGTGGCACCAGGATGGTGATGGTGCGCATGCCGCAGTGGCCGGAGCGGAGGGCTGGGCTCCACGTTGTGATGGTGCCGGTCATCATCTATGCTGCTTTGCGCGTGCTGGTGCGCAACATTCTCCCGGTGCACCGTTGGCCGTCGAGGAATGGCCGTACCATCCAGTGATTTCTTCGAGCTACCACCACGGCCATAGAGCGGCACGAGGCTGTCAGCAGATAGCGCGGCCTTGCACACGGGGCACTGCTGCCTTGCTGAAGTGCTGTTGGCACCGGAAGCTGACACCACCGACGGCCGCAGCCACTCGTAGATGCAAGGCCAGCAGTAGAGATGGCCGCAGAGAGTAACAACTGGGTCTGCGGCGAAGTCAAGGCAGATGTTGCAGTCAAAGGAGCCGCTTCCAGCGGTTGCGGTTGCAGTTGCAGGCATCTCCGCACTGATGTTCTTCATCGGCTTGTTATCGGACACTGGAGGTTGGTTGGTCATGGCAGCCATGCAAACCTGGTCCATTCCCCCACCTTCCATAGCAATCAGGATGCTATCTGTCGCAAACAGTTCTGGTCGAAGAACTCACGGTACTGCAATCAAATAGAAATAGAACGAGAGGTCAGTAGATAGTAGGAACACATGTAGCTGGAAAGGAGAAGCCAGAAAAGTAGGACTAATCATGAAGCGTTTAAAATGTTGATAACGTGTGAACACCTAACCATATGTTTAAGGACTAGATAAACACCAAGAAAGAAGAACTGGAAGGAACACAGCAAGCGGCATGTAGAGCTTAATATATATCCTAAAATTCGAGAGCATGGAAGGGTGTACAGGCACAGCTGCCTGCTACTAAACAACAAAAGAGGTTCAGATAACAGGCAGCATCAAGGCCCACGCCACATCATCCTGTCCTAAGGAGTCTATCCACTCACATTAACAAGTGTGAAAAATGGAGCGGATGTTAGGTAAAGCCCCTGGATTCCATGTCAATGTGCCAGAGAATAACTATAAGCACTCCATTTGCCCTTTCCGCAAGCAATGGACTCCCCACGGAAGAACCCACCATCGTTCTCAGCAGGCTGAGTCAACAGCTGTGGATGCTCTGATTTCTTTAGTAATAATTAGTACAAGGGCTACAGATGCTGCATTCCGTCGTTATCCTCTTTGTTATTCTTAACCCTAAGCTACTTTAGGTTGTACTGACATGTTATCCTAGCATATCTTCCTGGGAAACTTGAATCACCAAGGATATGAAACCACTGTGTCACGCCGCAGTATTTGACTGCCCCCATGTTCAAGGCAAGAGCCATGATTGGCGGCTTAAGAGTTACTCCCTCTGTAAACTAATATAAGAGCGTTTAGATCACTAAAGTAGTAATCTAAACGCTCTTATATTAGTTTACGGAGGGAGTACCTCGGGAAGGAAGGCATGGAACACGGCTTGCATTCTATAATATGTACCCACGGTTTGCATAGTGGACTTGGACAACGTTTGCAGGTGCTGGCTAGAAGATTAAAGCTGATCCCAGCTGCTGTAATTGAATATTCAGCGCTATTAGCCATGGAAGACCAAACAAGCCGATTTGACTAAACCAAGGGGGAGCCGGTGGAGAGGATGAGATGCCCCGTCCCATCTTGGGCATAAGCTTCCGTAGCACGTTGATCTTTCTATGTGGTTGTGGGGTTCCTCTCACGATTGAATCATTGATAAACAACAACAGGTGGGGATCGTGATGTGGACCGCAACAACGACGGATTAGCTAAATGGCTTGGCATATTCCATGTAGACAAGTAGACCAAAAGGATCATCATTTAACATATCCAGTGACCACAGAAAAGAATATTAACCAGGAGATAATGGCACCCTACTGTGTTAGGATCGGGAAACAGGAGATTAATTGCTCAACGGCGTCAGTGGAAATATCCCAACCACCATGGCCCCCATGTGTACAAGTACTACTAATTTTATTATACACTTGTATTAATATACACAAGTGGACTTCGGTCATCCCTTCCTAATTTAAACACGCATCCTTAATTACATAAGCCACGCATATATCAAACCCAGAGCACAACTTTTTCCTATACCGCAGCAAGAACGGATACTAGCCAACAGAGTAACTGAAACCGATGTGATCCTTCAGAGACAAGCTTCCAAGCACACAGATCTGCTGCGTTTAATTGTGATATGTACCACTACCATTATTATGCACGCTATGAATTGATGCTGCATATAATGCAATATTGTACAACCAAACACGGTTTGGCAATTCAATGGGCATTGAGCATTCTACTACTGAACATACCCACAGGATTTCTTTTCCCCCACTCCAAGTAAGATATTTGGTTCTACCACCGTATGCAATCTCAATGCAAGAGAGAGGAGTTTGCCCCCCACAAATCTATCTTCGGTAGGCAAAAGCAACGGAGCCTGGAGGAGCAGACCTAATGTCCCCGGCGTCAATACGAAGAAAACGAGTCTAGCATCCCTGAATTCTTCAACACGGCGATAAGGGTCGGAAGGATTGCGCCCCCTGATTTCAGAGAGGAAATGAACAAGATAAATCCTTCCCCTGGAGAAACAGGGCATCCCCACGGCTAATTTGACTCATGAGAAGAGAGGGGGGGGGGGGGGGGGGACACCCCGAGAGCTTCTTCCCGGAGAAGCACCCCGGGCAGCTGGTGCCAAGGCGGCCGCGGCGGCGGCGGCGGCGAAGCTAGACACACGCGAGCCACGCAGCCAACCCAGCTCAATTGCAGCGTCCGAGAATCCACCACGAGAAACAATCCCTCAACCCGTGCCAGAATAATCGGACAGAGAACGCAATCTACACCCCCACAAAAAATCACAAGAACAACAGCGGGACGGAGAAACAAGGAGCTTGATTTGAACCGACCTCGGAAGGGAATCCAATCCGCGCGCGCGCCGCCGCCCTGGGTCCCTGGCCTCCGAGAATCGAGCGAGGGGGGCGAGGACCGATCGGTGAGATTGCGTGGCTGCGGTGCGGCCTGCGGGCGGAGGAAGAAGATGAGGGAGGTTAAGGAGGTGGAGAAGGTGGGATGAGATTGGGCGTCGACGTCACTTGCGGAGGGGGCTAGAGAAAATTATATAGAGCCGGAGACCGACGGGGGCAGCGGGGGCGTTGGCCGTCAGATCCTGCGGGGACGGCCGTGATTGGCCCGCGGAGGCGCGGGACGGCGCGCGCCGTCCGTCGCCTCGATCGGACGGCGAGGAGGGCCTCCGACGTTGCTATCGGTGGGAAGCTTCCGGTTGAAATTTTTATGCCGGGATGAGAGCCGAGGGCGGCGGCATCGGTGCGAGCGAGCGCGCAACGGAAAAAGGATATGGCTTCGAGATTCCGCTGGCAGTTTGATCAGCTACAGTAGCTAGGACATGGTAGAGTTCGAAAACAAGAAAGAAAAGGTTAGGCAAGGCATGGTGTCGCTGTAAAAGAAACCTAGAGACCTGGTGTAATGGTGTTCGTCTGGACGGAACAGAACTAGGCGTGAAAATTTGGAACATTTATGGTACCGCGAATTTGGTTTATTTAGTTGATGAGTTAGGGCATCTTCAACGTGGACCCTCAAACCGCATGCATACGTCTGGCCGTGCTGTCAATACGTGTTGTGTCAACCAACGCGAGTCTGTATCGGTTTGCCGAGTGATCCGGACGCACTTTTACCGCAAACCGGAAGGGGGAGGGGTGTTGGCGGGAGTCTGGACAGCAACCACATAGGACTCCGACAACCCTGACCCACTAAATCCACCTTCCCGTTCCCATTTTCTTCTATTCCGCCCCTTCTTCCCCTTGCTTTGCATCCGCACTCTCCTCCTCCGGCGTCGTCTATGTACCTCTCCGTCCGGCAGCCGGCATTGCCGGACCTCCGCAATCAGCACCGACATGCCCGCTCGCCTTTCAGGACGGCGTCCTCCACCCAAGACCCGTCCGTAGTCAGGTATACTCCCCCCCCCCCCCTCCCACCCCTGTCGACGTCGTCCATGGCGGTGTTCGGTCAAATGCCATTTAGCTAATTTTCAAACTTCATGTCTTTTTTTAGTGTACGAAGGATGGCGAGGTACTCGGCCATAGATAATGAGTTGTTATGTGATGCATGGTTGGTCGTATTCGCGGATTTCATATGCAGGAGCCAGGCAAAGGGGGGCCTTCTGGCAATGTGTGCACATTGCACCCTACGTCATGCACATCATCCAATAACACAATGTGAGGTTGTTATCGTATCGATTCCAAACCTCCGTCGCCAAGTTTTATGACATGGTTGGTCAGCTGGAGGCAAGGTGGCTATTGCGCGTTGATACGTCCATTGTCCATCATGTTTTTTTACTATTATTTATAATGTTTTTGGTCATTATTTCACTTTACGATGCAATTCTAATGCCTTTTCTCTCTTAATTTGCAAGATTTACGTGAAGAGGGAAATTACCGGCAGCTGGAATTCTGTACCTAAGAAACTACAGCATAGATACCTATTCTATAGAGCTCCAAATGACCTGAAACTTCATAGAGAATTCTTATTGAATATATAAAAAATACTGAAGCAAAGAAATACCAGAGGGGGAGCCACCTGCTGCTCACAAGGCAACAGGCAACAGGGCACGTCATGATGCCTTGTGGGGCCCACAGCTGGCCTCTAGCCCCCTCCTTCTGCTATATGAAGCCATTTACCGTAAAACATAAGGAGATGACTTTCGGGACGAAGCGCCGCCGTCCCGAGGCGGAACCTGAGCAGGAGCACTTTTGCTCTCTGGCGGAGCGATTTCCATGTGTCCTCGAGAACACTTTGCTTTGTAGAAGAGAACATTTCGGCTTGTCCTTTGTTATAAAATGACTGGGCCACCTTGCTGCATATTTTTTACTATTGTTACTTGTTACGAATTACCTTGCTACCAAAATATCTGTTAACGCTACTTTCAGTACTTGCAGAGAATAACTTGCTGAAAACCACTTATCATTTCTTCTGCTTCTCATTGGGTTCGACACTCTTATCTTTTGAAAGGATTACAATTGATCCCCTATACTTGTGGGTCATCACCCACGACAGACGACGAGATCATAAGTTTCTTCTTACTCAACTTGTTCATTGAGTAATTCACTCAATGTTGTAGCCCGCACGCGCTGTCGTGATGTACCACGGAATGGAGGGATGACCGTTTACGCACACACACTGTTCGATGAAGCTGAAGGGACAGTACGTGTGGGACGACATGATCCGCTCGTGAAAAACTTGTTGAACATCGAGTTAATCTCGTTGAATTTGAACTATTGTTGTACTAGACTTACTTGTATGATGTGTATGGATGATTTATGCTCTTTTCTATCCGAATTTTGATAAAATCTGTCGTGTTTGCATGAATTTCGTCCAGTTAGTTAAAACTCCGTTTGAAATATAAACGAACACACGTGGCTAGCATTTGATGGTCGGCTCTAGCATCCGTGTCCGCGGACGGATACCTTTGCGGGTCAGTGTCGGAGATGCTCTTAGGGCGAAAAGAGGATTGAAGGGATTTAGTTTATTTAATGAATTAAGGCGAAAAAATGGACGAGGGGGTTTAATTCGCCTAGTTGAATTAAGTAGAGTCAAAAGATACCCTCAGGATTTCAAATTTTCATCCCTAGAACCACCACATAGGTCGTGTGAGCTTGGAAATATTAACCACTGGCTAAGGAAAACTTCAACTGGCGTTCATTATAACAAAAAATTAACGTGTCCGCGGACAAAGTATAGGGGCGGTCATCTAACCCTATGCATCAAATGTGAGTAAATAGCATAAAACTACCGGTTTACAGGCTAGGGTTCCGAAAAACTACCAGTTTTTAATTTTTCTCAGATAACTACCAAACGGGTGGTTGGCTGTTTCAGAAAACCCAAATCATCGAGTCATTTTCAGTTGATCATGATTATGACAGTTGGGGCCCACATGTAAGATAATCATTTGTTTGACCGTTTACTTTGACCGTTAACTTACATGTGGGTCCCACATATAAGTTTTGTAAAAAGCAACCAGGTCTTTATAAGTTTTCTGAAAAAGCAATCAGGTCCCTATGAATTTTTCGAAAAAGCAATCGGGTCCCATGGCAGGGAGCTCGGTCCGCTTCGGCGAGGTCTTGCCTCCTCCGGTCGTGAGCAGCCGCGCCACATCAGCGGAATCCACGCCGTGCACCACCGAGGCCGGCCGAGATGCACCTGCAACGGCCGCCATGTCGGGCATCACCAAGTGCAGTCGCGCCCATAGCAGCCGCCATGTCGTGCCTCACTGCGCCATACGCCATGGCTCGCGCCTCCGTGTCTCGCCTGACCATCGCCACGCCATGACTCGGGGGACGAGGCCGACCTCGTCACCGCCAGAGCTCGGCTCGGGGAAAGGGTCGCCACTGGGGGATGGGGAGAGTCGCCTCGGGGGAGGGTCGCCCGGCCTAGGGGGAGGTGGTCGCCGACTGGAGGGAAGGAAGGTCACCGGCTCGGGAGGGAGATGGCGGGACGGAGACACAGGGAGGAAGAAACAGAGAGGGAGAGGAAGAAGAAAGAGAAGAGGAGGATGAATCTTACATGTGGGCCCCACATGTAAGTTAATGATCAAGCTAAGGTCAAACCAACGGTGTGTTTAGATCTTGGCCCGACTGTCATAATCGGTATCAAGCCCGAAAGACTGGACGCTTTGGGTTTTTTGAAACAGCGGACCGCTCGACTGGTAGTTTTCTGAGAAAATTAAAAATTTGGTAGTTTTTTGAAACCCTAGCCTGTAAACCGGTAGTTTTATGCTATTTACTCCATCAAATGTCAAGCTATATTTCAAATAGATAATTCATGAACGAACGAAATTAACGGAAACCGGATGATACATATAACATGTGAACAGACCGCTGAGGGAGTCCTGGACTAAGGGGTCCTAGACTGATCTCTATGAGGAGTTACATATAACATGTGTTCTGCTGAATCCGAGACGGCAACGGCAAGCCACGAGGAAGCAAAAACAATGGTCGCAATGACAATGAAAGATCAGGCGACACAACGGTCAACGCCGGATTCAGCAGCCCCAAGCCCGGTCAGCGGAAGAAGCCATCTAAGGCGAATCAAGACGAACCATCCAACCTGGACAGGATATTGGACCGACCCTGACAGATTCATGGCCACCCCGATAAACCAGCTAATCATACCAACAGAAACTGCTGGGTCTTTAAACAGGCCAGCAAGCTCAACGCCGAACACAGAGGGAGGAGGCCGCCAAGCGACAGGGATGACGGAAAGGTTCACCAACAAAACACTGGGGGTCAGAAGCAATATCCACCCGAGGATCAACAACTCCTAGAACGGAAATAGCAACCCGGATTCCGCCGCCCACTCCGTACACCTACAAAGTTTGTACCGCACATACATCATTACGCACTCAAGATACCATGGGCATTGGCGGAAGCACAATACGAACAAGCCTGCAAGCACTCCAGTAACTTTTTTTATTATTACTTATTTTCTCTTTATTTCCTCCTTCGCTATCCTTTAAAAATAGGTGACGAACAGGATAAACATCTCAAAACTGGCTCTATCGGAGTCTGGATCCGTACACTCACCTAAGGGGCTATTTCCATCAAGGATTCCCCCCCACCGAGGACTGGCGGCGCAGACGTGCGACAGGAGGTCCAAAATAACTTTTTGTAGACCGCACTCTCTATTTCTCGAGCCTGTACTATGCCTGTTGCTCCGCCTCCAACCCCGAGCATGTCAAATAGCCGGGAGGATGGCTTATATATATATATATATATATATATATATCATAAGTAATCATTGGCATATCGCTCAGTTCCCAGTAAACAATACCCGAACTAATCATCTGGATTATTTCCCCAACAAAATATGGTTCATATGGTTATTTCACAGAAATACCTTGGCATAACCTGCCAGGGGCTTGGTATGGGAACAAATGAGTTGCCAGTAAAAGTCCGAACAACTCTATAGCATACTTCGGCGTCGCAAGTCTGGCCTTATATGCATCAGCTCCGAATCATTGTCTTGGGTCAATAGTTGGGTTGCTCGGCTCCTGTGCTTGCTACCCTACGTTCCGCTCTATCGGCTAGGGCAGTAAAGGGAGAACTACTGCGATTGTGCCCTGGTCTAAACTGGACGAGCACCTCAGTAGAGAAAGCCGAAAACTGACTGTCATGATGCGGCGTGAGCTGGTCAACCATTTGACGACTTCTTGGAATCTTTAGTGATTCTCCGTGTCACATGAAGGATCTTTTTCAGATCAAATATGTAAGGCTCCATACGCCGCATACATACCAGGGGCTATGTCGTAGTCTCACCATAAAACTCCTATGGCTAAGTGAAAGTGTTAACGCCCTATAGTCCGATTGCCTGGTTCGCCGCACTATCACCTCCTTCATGGACCAAGACGTTGGATAAAGAGTGATTAAATGCTTTTACGAACACCCCCCGTACTTCCTACGAGGGGGCTGAAGCCGACGACTGGAAAACTTTCAGATTATATTAAAATGGCCACACAGGAGGAATTCAAGCTTTTGAGCAAAACATAAAAATAGATTAACTATAAAATTATCTTTTACAATTCCCATACATCTCACTCGAACATTATGCCTTTCGAGCACTGACCCTCTATCAAGCGGGCGTCCTCTAGAACGTCTTCAAAATAATACTCCGGTTCCGGACCGTCCTTGCCTTTGGGTGGACTCTTCATCGCAACATCGATGGCCCTCATCTTCCCCCAGAACGTCTTGACTCGGGCAAAAGCCATCCATGCACCCTCAATGCACGTTGACCGCTTCACAGCATCGATACGCAGCACCGCGTCAACAAGCCTCTGCACCAAAATGAAATAGCTATTCGGAACAGGCTCGGTTGGCCACAACCGGATTATGACATCCTTCATCGCAGCGCCGGATATCCTATGAAGTTTGGCCCATTGGGACAGCTGTTCATTGAGCAACAGAGGGCGCTTTGATGCGCCAAACTGCGACCAAAAAAGCTTCTCCGTTGCATACCCATCTCGCGCTTGCTAATACTGCGCCGCATCGGAAGAACTCTTCGGCAAGTCCAAGAACTCGTCCGGAGAACTCCACACTTGGTTAAGTTGAGCATAGTTCGGGTCACCGAACTTAGTTTGCAGCAGAAATGGCTTTCCTGCCGCAATATCCCTAGCCTGCCGAACCTCCTCACGGACTGCTCTGGATTTCGATCGCGCTTCCCTCACCTCTTGTAAGGCCTTATCCAGTTCAGCCATTAAGGCTTTATTCTCCTTCTCCAGAAATTCACAGCGGTCAGTGGCATTTTCCAGTTCAAGCGCCACCATGGATATCTCCTCCTCGTCCTGGCGCCGTGCATCTTGTTCCGCTTTCAGCTCGGCCGATGCCTTTTCGGCAGCAGCATTGCTACGCCGGGCCTGCTCCTTGGCCTGGGCCAGCTCCGCTCGAAGAACTTCTACGGCGGCAGCACCATCTGCAACCACGCATACTCCAGCATACAGATTTTAGTGTCATGCTTATAACACAAAAATGTATGGGGATTGCACCGAATACATACCTTGCGACTCGTCAAGACGCATATTGATTAATGCAAGATCATCCCCTGCCACATCAATCTTCCGTTGCAGCTCGGCAATTTCCATAGTCCGGAAAGTGGCCAAGGGGGAAGCAGCCTGTGTTCAAGTTTATCAGGTTAGTCCTCAAGCGATCCTTTTCGATCCTCCGTTTGCTTCCTCGCGGAAGACAACCCGAGTCTCAGGGGCTACTACCTATACACATGCGCATCTTCACAAATGAAACATAGCTGAAAACATTATGTCACAAACCTCGAAGCCCTTCAGTAGGCTTGTGAAGGCTTCATTTAATCCGCTTTTCACGGACAAAATCTTCTCAATCACTGTACCCATCAAGGTACGCTGCTCCCCCGAGACAGATGCTTTCCGCAACATGTCCCGCAATATATCCGGAGTCTCGGTCTCCTAAGACGCCTAGGAGCAAAACCATCCTTTGAAGGAATCGGTTCACCGTCTCGAGAATCCTTTGTCATTGCGAGCCGATGTTCGGGGCCTTTGTTATCATCAGCCCCATAATCCCAGATGGCCGGAGATCCAGCTTCGGGTACTGCCTCTTTTGTCCCCTGGTCTAAAGGGACCCTCCGCGATCACAGTTCAGAGTCATCCACCTTATTGGGCAAGGAGGTCGGAGGAGGCGTCTCGCTCTCCATCATCTCTGGGAGGAGACTCCCCGAAGAAGAGGATCGCCCAGAAAAATTCTGTGCCAACCTGTAAAAATGCTTAAATGCGGTACGCATATCTTTGGTAACAATAATGGAGCGGGACGCTATCAAAGTACTCCGGATTCTCTTACGGTTTGGCCGAGGGCTTGTCCCCCTGTTGGAGCTGCTCGACAGCGTCGCTTTCCAAACCCAAGCCGATCGACGGTGGCATCTTGCCCTTCTTGGAGGACCGCCCCTCCCAATCTTCGGAGGCGGCCCTTTTTCTCCTGCTTGGAGAAGGGATACTGGGTCCTTTTCCGCCTCCTTCTTCGGGCGAGGAAAGGTCGATTTCTCTGGACTCAGTGTCCGACTTACCTCCGGAGCCAAGGTCATCTTGGGTCTTCTCGCCCTCCACTGCTAGTGCCTGGTATGGCGTCGAGGCCAACATCCTTGTTAACACAGGAGTAGCTGAGTCTTCGGGAAGGGGAGCCGGACACCTAATCCGTTCCACCTTCTTTATCCAGCCACGAAAAGGATGATCTGTTGGTATCTTGCCACCGGGTATCGACTATAAGGTATTCGATGGCAGGTACTTACCGGGGTATCCGGATGGTTACAGTCTAGGCCGACATCTTCGGTGGTGTCTGGCCATTGCCTTCATTTCCCGAAGAATAATCTCCACGTTCCTTCGTGCTTGTGCTGAAGAAGTGATGAAGAGTCCGCGACCCTTCTGGATTGAACTCCCATAGGCGGAGAGGCCGTCGCTGGCACGACAGGGTCCGACGAACTAGCATTACTTGAACGACGTTGGCTATGTCGATGTCCCTCTCTATGAGGCTTCGGATGCGACTTTGTAGAGTTCGCACATCATTCGTTGATCCCCAATCCAGCCCCTTGTTAATCCATGATGCAAGCTGAATTGGGGGGCTGGATCGAAAGGCAGGCGCAGCTGCCCACTTGGAGCCACGGGGCTCGGTGATATAGAACCACCCCTGCTGCCATAAATCGGAAGATTTGGCGAAGGATCCTTTCAGCCAAACAGCGCTAGCAAGCTTGCTCACTGCAGCGCCACCGCACTCAGCTTGCTCCCCTTCTATCGCTTGCGGCTTCACATCAAAAGTCTTGAGCCACAAACTGAAGTGCGGAGGAGTTCGGAGGAAGGCTTCACACGTGACGATAAACGCCGAGAAAAGAAGAATAGAGTCCGGGGCCAGATCGTGAAAATCTAGCCCGTAATAGAACATGAGCCCTCAGACGAAGGGGTTAAGTGAAAACCCTAACCCACGGAGGAAGTGGGATACAAACACGACCCTCTCGCCGGATCTGGGGGTGGGAATAACCTGCCCCTCGGCAGGAAGCCGATGATGGATTTCTGCGGCCAGGTACCTCACCGCCCGAAGCTTGGCAATATCTCCCTCCATGACAGAATAAGCTACCCACCGGCCTTGACGGCTGGATCCAGACATGATTGGGGCTTGAGGCGACCAAAACCCGGGTGTTGGAACTCGGGGTAGCAAGGGTCGAGGAAGAAGCAAGCGTGAAAGAAAAAGATGGGTCTGTACCCCTATATAAAGGCCACGAATATCAAACGTCTCCTCCTAGGCCTCAAAACTTGCCTATTCCCAAGGAGTTGTACCCAAGCGACGGTTGGGTTACCCACGTCTTGGTTGGCAAGGATCCCCTAAAGAAGGGGAGACACGATCTCTGCTTGGATAGACATGCCAATAAAACCACGTCTCGAGACGTGGGATGGTGGGCCAGCTAACGGTTCGAAAATAATGGCCGAGCAGGCGTGACGTCATATTACCAAAAATTATCAGCGGATTGAACTCGTGAAATATTATATCCTCTGCAGTTGTGTATACATGTACGGATACAATCATTACATCTGAAGACTATCTTGGAGTTCGGAAAGGGGAACCCGCCTTGCAATGTCGAAGACAATCTGCGCGCCGGACTCCTCATCATTGAAGCCAGGTTGAGGGGCTCTTTGAGGAGTCCTGGACTAAGGGGTCCTCGGGCGTCCGGCCTGTTATCCATGGGCCGGACTGATGGGCTGTGAAGACATGAAGGCCGAAGACTGTCCCCGTGTCCAGATTAGACTCTCCTTGGCGTGGAAGGCAAGTTTGGCGACCGACTATGAAGATTCCTTCTTATGTAATTGACTCTATGTAAACCCTAGATCCTCTTGGTGTCTATATAAACCGGAGGAATTAGTCCAGAAAGGACATATTCATTACCATAGTCATACACGCCAGACTTCTAGGGTTTTAGTCATTACGATCTCGTGGTAGATCAACTCTTGTAATACTCATATTCATCAAGATCAATCAAGTAGGAAGTAGGGTATTACCTCCATAGAGAGAGCCCGAACCTGGGTAAACATCATCTCCCCCGTCTCCTGTTACCATCAATCCTAGACGCACAGTTTGGGACCCCTTACCCGAGATCCGCCGGTTTTGACACCGACAACCGCTATTTAATAAGTTCAACTATTTAAAAAAACTAAAATACACGAGGTACTAGATGATGACCTAGTATGCATGGCCTTCAAGGTCGTCTGTGAAAGAAATATGCCCTAGAGGCAATAATAAAGTTGTTATTTTATATTTCCTTATTCATGATAAAGGTTTATTATTCATGCTAGAACTGTATTGATCGAAAACTTAAATACATGTGTGAATACATAAACAAATACCATGTCCCTAGTAAGCCTCTACTAGACTAGCTCATTGATCAAAGATGGTTAAGGTTTCCTAACCATAGACATGTGTTGTAATTTGATAACGGGATCACATCATTAGGAGAATGATGTGATAGACAAGACCCATCCGTTAGCTTAGCATATTGATCGTTCAGTTTATTGCTATTGCTTTCTTGATGACAAATACATATTCCTTCGACTATGAGATTATGCAACTCCCGGATACCGGATGAATACCTTATGTGCTATCAAACATCACAACGTAACTGGGTGATCATAAAGATGCTCTACAGGTATCTCCGAAGGTGTTTTTTGAGTTGTAATAGATCGAGATTAGGATTTTCACTCCGAGTGTCGGAGAGGTATCTCCGGGCCCTCTCGGTAATACACATCATAAGAAGCCTTGCAAGTAAAGTGACTAAGGAGTTAGTTGCAAGATGATGTATTACGGAATGAGTAAAGAGAGTTGCCGGTAACAATACTGAACTAGGTATGATGATACCGACGATCGAATCTCGGGCAAGTAACATACCGATAGACAAAGGGAATTACGTATGTTGTCATAAGGTTCGACCGATAAAGATCTTCATAGAATATGTAGGAGCCAATATGGACATCCAGGTTCCGCTATTGGTTATTGACCGGAGAGGTGTCTCGATCATGTCTACATAGTCTCGAACCCGTAGGGTCCGCACGCTTAACATCCGTTGACGATATAGTGTTATATGAGTTATATGATTTGGTGACCGAATGTTTTCCGGAGTCCCGGATGAGATCACGGACATGAAAGGAGTCACGAAATGGTCGAGAGGTAAATATTGATATATAGGACGATGGTATTCGGACACCGGAAGAGTTTCGGAGTGCACCAGGTAGTCATCGGGTCGCCGGAAGGGGTTCTCGACACCCCCAGTAAGTGTATGGGCCTAATGGGCCAAAGGAGGGGACAGACCAGCCAACTAGGGGGCTGTCGCGCCCCTCTCCTTGGTAGGCCGTGAAGGAAATATGCCCTAGAGGCAATAATAAAGTTGTTATTTATGTTTCCTTATATCATGATAAATGTTTATTATTCATGCTAGAATTGTATTAACCGGAAACTTAGTACATGTGTGAATACATAGACAAAGAGAGTGTCACTAGTATGCCTCTACTTGACTAGCTCGTTGAATCAAAGATGGTTATGTTTCCTAACCATAGACATGAGTTGTCATTTGATTAACGGGATCACATCATTAGAGAATGATGTGATTGACTTGACCCATTCTATTAGCTTAGCATTTGATCGTTTAGTATATTGCTATTGCTTTCTTCATGACTTATACATGTTCCGACTATGAGATTATGCAACTCCCGAATACTAGAGGAACACTTTGTGTGCTACCAAACGTCAAAATGTAACTAGGTGATTATAAAGGTGCTCTACAGGTGTCTCCGATGGTACTTGTTGAGTTGGCATAGATCAAGATTAGGATTTGTCACTCCGATTGTCAGGGAGGTATCTCTAGGCCCTCTTGGTAATGCACATCACTATAAGCCTTGCAAGCAATGTAATTAATGAGTTAGTTGCGGGATGATGCATTATGGAACGTGTAAAGAGACTTGCCGGTAACGAGATTGAACTAGGTATTGAGATACCGATGATCGAATCTCGGGCAAGTAACATACCGATGACAAAGGGAACAACGTATATCGTTATGCGGTTTGACCAATAAAGATCTTCGTAGAATATGTGGGAGCCAATATGAACATCCAGGTTCCGCTATTGGTTATTGACCATAGACGTGTCTCGGTCATGTCTACATAGTTCTCGAACCCGTAGGGTCCGCACGCTTAACGTTCGGTGACGATTGGTATTATGAGTTTATGTGTTTTGATGTACCGAAGATAGTTCGGAGTCCCGGATGTGATCATGGACATGACAAGGAATCTCGAAATGGCCGAGTCATAAAGATTGATATATTGGACGACTGTATTCGGACACCGGATGAGTTTCGGGGGTCACCGGATATTTATCGGAGTGCCGGGGGTTTATCGAAACCCCGGGGGGGATATAATGGGCCAACTCGGGCCTTGTGGGAGAGAGAGAAGAGGGCCTAGGGCTGGCCCCCCTGGGAGTCCGAATTGGACAAGGAAGGGGGGTGGCACCCCCTCTTTCCTCCCTCTCTCCCTCTCCTTCCTTCCCCCTTCCTCCTTCCTAGTTGGACTAGGAAAGGGGAGTCCTACTCCCACTAGGAGGAGGACTCCCCCCTCTCCTTGGCGCACCCCAAGGCCGGCCGACCTTCCCCCTTGCTCCTTTATATACGGGGGCAGGGGGGCACCCTAGGACACACAAGTTGATCATTGATCTTTTAGCCGTGTGCGGTGCCCCCTCCACCATAATCCACCTCGGTCATATCGTCATATTGCTTAAGCGAAGCACTGCGCCGGTAACTTCATCATCACCGTCATCATGCCGTCGTGCTGACGAAGCTCTCCCTCGAAGCTCTACTGAATCGTGAGTTCGTGGGACGTCACCGAGCTGAACGTGTGCAGATCGCGGAGGTGTCATACGTTCGGTACTAGGATCGGTCGATCGTGAAGACGTACGACTACATCAACCGCGTTGTCATAACGCTTTCACTTTCGGTCTATGAGGGTACATGGACAACACTGTCCCCTCTCATTGCTATGCATCACCATGATCTTTCATGTGCGTAGGAATTTTTTTGAAATTACTACGTTCCCCAACAGGCTGGCCCTATGGGAAGGAAAGAGGAGGGGTGGCCCCTCCCGCCTTTCCTCCTCGTGAGAGATAGGAAATGGGGGGGGGGGCTCTTGCTCCTGCCTTCCTCCCACACTCAAATAAGGAAGGGGGAGCGGCTCGGGGAAGACCCCAAGTAGGATTCCGCCCTACTTGGGGCACCCCTTGGCCTCTCCCCTCTCCCCCACCTGTATATATGTGTGAGGGGGTGCCACACATAACCGCAACTATTGGGGATATAACTATTGGATATGACCCGCCTAGGAGGGGCTAGGTTATACCAATGGCGGCTTATCAAGACAAAGCCCATGAAGATATTGAAGGTGGCGATTCACGAACATACTTGCTAAGGGCCCGAATCCCAAAGGCGACTTAAGGCCCATAAGTAAAAAACCAACATGTATGTATGCCTTGTATTGTAAGGAAAGTGTAATTAGTCACCGAGCCGGACACATTGTTTATGAGCCGGACGGGACTCTGTGGGCCGCGGGGCGTCAATCTGTGTATATAAAGGGACAACCCGGTGGCAGCTTAGGGTAAGAGACGAGAGACCGAAAGCTAGGTCAAGCGTATTCGCTCCCTAGTAATCAAAACATAAGAATACCACCTCAAACTAGATTAGGCCTTTAACTTCACCGCAAGGGGCGAACCAGTATAAACTCCTTGTGTCCTTTGTCCCGTTTAACCCCTTTAAGCTAACCTAGTCGCGATGGCTCCACGACTAAGTCCTTCTTCTAGGACATCTGCCGTGACAATTCCACGACAGTTGTCGCCCACCGTGGGGCCAGCGCACGGTGGTTTAGAGTTCTTACAGGGCAACTTCGAAGGGATCAAGGGATACGCTGTGGGCCAGATGACCAAGAGTCGTCGTGGCAAGCTCTACATCGATGATGCAGGCTGGGGCCCCGAGGCCGGCTCAATCGAGTACGGGTACCGGGTCCCCTTCGGCGGAATCCACGTCTTCATTGGCAAGATCGACGAACCGGGCCCTGAGCCAAACATCTGCACCGACATCATCGAACGTCTCAGCGTGCACGACCCACCCGGGTTCAACCCGCCGTGAAGCACACCTTCGTTGGATTTATCCATGGGGCGGAATTTGAGGAAGGATCCATGTATGGCGGTGAGATGGTTGTCTACTCCGATGGTGAATCGTCCACAGGCGAGACCAATTCAATGTATCAGCTGCAAGACGGCTGGCTTGGGGCTGTTCCGATGGTGACAGTATTCCGGACCCCTATGAGCCGCCGAACAGGGTGGCGATCTTCATGGCCGGTACACAGCCGGTGCTTGGCTCAATGGCTGCTGTGGCTATGATCTCTAATTCAGTGGCTACATCGGCGGCTGGTGCTGGCGGCTTAGCGCGCCCACCGGCTCAAGTTTTAACAGAGCTGTTGGAGGCTATGGCAACCTTGATGGGGGTTGAGGTAACCCCGGACAACCAGGAACAACACAAGGTAGATGTGGCTAAGCTGCGAGATGAGATAGCTCAAGCCAAGGAAGATCTTGCGGCAGAGAACGCTAGGATGACTGCGGAGCGGGCCGTTTTGGATGCTCAAGCACAGCGGGTTCCAACTGGATCACATTGGATCAGAACGCTTCAAACGAGATCCTGACGAGGAGATATCGAAGTCATCTACCCCCCGGTTTATGAGCCGAGGAACCTCTTCAACACACCTGGAGCAGGGACCAGTAACCCGCCGGTGGTAAACCGGACGGCTGAAGCCCTTGGGGGGGGGCACCAGTTCAGCCACGAGTGATAGGTTCTCCGTGTGTGAATAATACCCCGCCTCAGCATGTTTTGACGCCGCCGGGTCATTATTCCAACCCTTTGGACAATATGATTGCTGCGGCAACACGATTGGCGGCTCTGCCGGTTGAAGGCGAGTCTCCGACGACAGTTGAAACGCGGAGGGCCAGAGAACTTCTTCAGACGACATTCTAATAGCAAGCGGCTTATTCTTATAGTCGTGAGCGGATTCATTCAACCCCTCGTCCAAGCCTGAGCTACAGCAGGCACATTGACTCACCAGCGGTTTCAAGTACTGAACAACGCCGGAACCAGCCCCATGGACATGACCCGGGGCGTGGTGGTGCTAATGCTCAGACTTTGGTGGATCAGGGCGGAGCACGTCGGGAGGCCGAGCTGGCGGCTCAGCTAGCGGCTCATCAACACGCGCCGGCTTACCCGGCGACTTCGGTGGAGGCAGGCATGACCTCTGGAACCTTGGGTGTACCATGCTTAGCGTTGGCTCTGCGTAACGAGCGTTTGCCCAAGGATTTCAAGGGTCCTCGTAAGGTGCCTAATTACACAGCAGATCAACCCCCTGAAGCTTGGGTTGAGAGTTATGAGATGGCCATGGAGATGCTGGATGTTAGTGATGCAGCGTGTGCTAAGTATTTCACCATGACGCTGGAAGGGCCGACTCATATTTGGTTGAAGGGGCTGCCCGCCAACTCCATTGGGTAGTGGGCAGAGTTGAAAGCCCGCTTTATTCAAAATTTCAAAGATACGTGCAAGCAGCCTATCTCAATCGTGGATTTAGTTTCTTGTGTTCAAGGTGAGGGCGAGTCAACAACTAGCTGGGTGCGTTGGGTCTCGACTATCATACACTCATCATATAATATCAACGTCGGCTCAGCAGTTTTAATGTTGGAGAAAAATTGCCGTTTCCTCCCTCTCAAACAGAAGCTGGGGCGGCTTAAGCGCCATTGCAGTGACATGGGGGAGCTCATGGCAGCCCTTGTCAAGTATGCCGACTCTGATAGTACCAAGAACCCCGACTATGATGATGAAAGGTCGGGAAAGGGAAAGAAGAGTAGCGGCATGAGGGGAC
Source organism: Aegilops bicornis (assembly GCA_021605145.1). Lineage (NCBI taxonomy): Eukaryota > Viridiplantae > Streptophyta > Magnoliopsida > Poales > Poaceae > Aegilops > Aegilops bicornis. The sequence continues at coordinate 637,948,224 of CM038670.1, read as the reverse complement.
AGCAGCACAATCCGGCCAGTCAAGGCGGCAATGGAAAGCGCAAAGCTGATGGGAATTTAGACTTCGTAGCCAACACTGGTGTACGGAATATTAACCAGCGTCGTAAGGGGAGGCCGGCTCAGGGGGCAAAATTCGACCTCGAGGCAATAATGAATCAGCCATGTCCGAAGCACGGAACACATGAAAAGCCATCTGCCCATCTGTGGAAGGATTGTTTTATCATGAAGCAATTCAGGGATTCTCATCTTTTCCAGCACAACCATGGCCCGAATGGCGATTTAGGGTCCGACCCTCATGGTCCAGGTCATGGAGGTGGCGGTTCAAATTCCGGTTTTCAAGGCCAATGCCATCAGGGTGGTTACAACCAACAGAATAATCAGGGGATCAACACCAGCAGTCTGGTTATCAGAGTAACCCGAAGAAATTGAATAGTGGTCAATACCACGTCTTCACCACAACTTTATGTAAGCGGGATCAGAAGCTCCGTAAAAGGGCAATGAACGCCGTTGAGCCGGTGGTTCCCCGTTACTTACGATGGTCTGAGCAGCCCACTATGTGGAGTCGTGAGGATCACCCGCCTCGGGTTGATAATCTGGGTCACTTGGCGCTGGTAGTAGCTCCTCAGGTTGGAGGATACAAATTCACTAAAGTCCTCATGGATGGAGGCAGCGGCATCAATATCCTTTACTATGATACTTTCCGTCGCATGGGACTAACTGATAAAAATCTTAAGCCGTCTAATACTGTTTTTCATGGTGTGGTGCCCGGTAAGTCGGCATATCTAGTGGGCAAAATATCTTTGGAGGTTGCCTTTGGAGATGAGTATGATTCCAGGTCTGAGACGCTGACCTTCGAAGTGGTTAAAATCAAGAGACCTTATCATGCTCTATTTGGACGGCAGGCTTACGCTAAATTCATGGCGAGGCCTTGTTATGTTTACTTACAGCCTAAGATGCCGGGTCACAAGGGCACAATCACAGTGCATGGGAGTCGTAACGTAGCCTTGGAGTGTGAAGAAGGCGATGCTACTTACGCTGAGTCTATTTGTGCAACAGGGGAGATGAAATTTTATAAGGATAATGTTGACCCGGCGGATATGACATCTTTGAAAGAATCCAACCACGGAGCATGATCCCTTGTTGAAGTTTAAGTCGGCAGATGACACTAAGTTAGTTGACTTCGTTCCTGGCGACTCATCCAAGTAGTTCAGCATCAGTGCTAATCTGGATCCGAAATAGGAAAGTGCGCTCATCGAGTTCATCCGTGAGAACCGGGACATCTTTGCATGGAAGCCTTCAGACATGCCAGGTGTACCGAGGGAACTCGCTGAGCACACTCTTAATATTGATCCAAAATTTAAACCGGTCAAGCAATTCCTTTGCTGTTTTAATGAAGAGAGGCATAAGGCTATTGGTGAGGAGGTAGCCGGGCTCTTGGCGGCTGGGTTCATTGTTGAAGTTTTTCATCCTAAGTGGTTGGCTAACCCGGTGCTGGTGCTTAAGAAAAACGGCACCTGGCGCATGTATGTGGATTATACGGACTTAAACAAGGCTTGTCCGGCTGATCCCTTTGCTCTCCCCCGTATTGATCAGATTATTGATGCTACGATGGGTTGTGAGCGTTTGAGTTTTTTGGATGCTTATTCTGGTTATCATCAGATCAAAATGGCAGTTAAGGACCGGGACAACCTTCATCACTCCCTTTGGAGCCTTCTGTTATGTGTCTATGCCTTTTGGGCTCAAGAGTGCCCAGGCGACTTACTAGCGGTGTGTACAGAATTGTCTTCATGATCAGATTGGGTGCAATGTTCATGCCTATGTGGATGATATTTTCGTGAGGTCTAGGAAGAAGGAAACCTTGATAGATGATTTGAAGGAGACCTTTGATAATCTTCGGGTCTACAAGATGATGCTTAACCCGGCCAAGTGTGTCTTTGGTGTGCCGGCAGGCAAGCTTTTGGGTTTTCTGGTTTCGGAATTAGGGATTGAAGCTAACCCAGAGAAGATAAAGGCTATCACCTCTCTGGCTAAACCGGCGTGTATCAATGACGTTCAACATTTGGTGGGTCGTATTGCAGCCTTAAGCCGCTTGGGTGAGAAAGCCATCCCTCTTTACCAGATGATGAACAAGACAGATCACTTTGTTTGGAGTGATGCTGCTAATCAGGCGTTTGAGGCTTTGAAGAAACTGTTGGCTGAGCCGCCGGTTCTTGCTACCCCTATTGATAAAGAGCCTTTGTTGTTATATGTGGCTGCCAATAGTCGAGCTGTCGGTGTAGGCATTGTGGTGGAAAGGAAGGAGTCAGTCAAGGAGCATCCGGTTCAGCGGCTGGTTTACTACATCAGTGAGGTGCTTATCGAGTCCAAGCAAAGGTGTCCACATTGGCAGAAGCTTGTATATGGGGTGTTCATGGCCAGCCGAAAACTCAAGCAGTATTTTCTGGGTCATCCCATCACTGTGGTTAGTTCTAGCCCTTTAGGGATATCATTCAAAATAGAGAAGCCACATGTCGGATAGCCAAATGGGCCATTGAGCTTGGACCTCATGGTTTGAAGTATGCGTCTCGCACAACCATCAAGTCTCAAGCACTTGTGGATTTTATCAATGATTGGACAGAGTTGCAGATGCCTGAGGAAAAGCCGGATAACACATATTGGACTATTCACTTTGATGGATTCAGGCAGTTGGAAGGCTCGGGGGCTGGAGTCGTCTTGACTTCCCCACGAGGTGATAAATTTTCTTATGTTCTCCGGTTGATGTTCCCCTGTACTAACAATGCAGCTGAGTATGAGGCCTTGCTCCACGGTCTTCGGATGGCTAAGGAGATGAACTTAAGCCGGGTGATGTGTTTTGGCGACTCAGATCTGGTAGATCAGCAAGTTTCTGGCACTTGGGATTCTAAGGATCCACTCATGGCGGCTTATCGTCGAGAGGTTGATGCTATTGCAGGTCACTTCAAGGGTTATCAAGTTGAACATGTTGATCGTAGGAAAAATGAGGCGGCTGCTGCTTTAAGTCGGTTAGGGTCTCAGCGTAAGCCGGTGCCACCTAACACTTTCCTGGATATTCTGCATAGCCCTTCTATCAAATTTCCTACAGAGGAGGATCTTTCTGTGCCTGACCCACAAGCACAATTGGTGGCGGCTCTTCATGTAATTCCTGACTGGACAGTTCCGTATTTGGCTTACATGACCCGGGGCGAGTTACCTGAGGATGAAACTTTGGCCAGGCAGATAACCCGGCGGTCTAAGTCAATGACTATTGTCAATGGGGAGTTGCATCATCGCACACAGGGGCGTTTCAATGATGCGTTTCTCCTGAAGAAGGCTGTGAAATTCTGCGAGAGATTCATGAAGGAGGTTGTGGTCATCATGCCGTTTCTAAGTCTTTCATAGCCAAGGCTTTTCGTCATGGGTTTTATTGGCTGACGGCTCATGCTGATGCTGAGGATCTAGTCAATAAATGTAATGGTTGTCAGAAGTTCTCACGACGGGCTCATGTGCCGGCTCAAGAATCGAGGATGATTCCAATTGCTTGGCCATTTGCGACCTAGGGGCCAAATATGGTTGGGCCTTTCAAAAGGTCCAAGGATAAAAAGACCCACCTGGTGGCGGTTGATAAATTTACAAAGTGGGTTGAAGCAGAGCCGGTTAGTAAGTGTGATGCAGTGACGGCAGTTCAATTCATCAAAAAGGTGATTTTCCATTTTGGCTTTCCCCACAGCATTATAACTGATAATGGCACTAATCTGTCCAAGGGTGCTATGAAAGAATTTTGTCAACGAGAGCATATTCGACTTGACGTATCCTCAGTGGCTCACCCCCAGTCCAATGGTCAAGCTGAGCGAGCTAATCAAGAGATTCTACGAGGCATTAAAACCCGAGTTATGGTCCCTTTGCAAAGAACGTCGGGTTGTTGGATGGAGGAGTTACCCTCAGTGTTATGGAGTATCAATACTACCCCTAACAGATCTACGGGTTGCACACCTTTCTTCATGGTTTATGGAGCAGAGGCGGTTCTCCCTAGTGACATCCGTCATGATTCGCCCAGTGTGGCGGCTTATGTTGAAGCTGATAATGAAAAAGCATGTCGGGATGCACTTGACCTGTTGGATGAGGAGCGTGACCTTGCGGCGGCTGGTTCGGCGATTTACCAGCAAGATCTGCGCCATTATCATAGCCGCTGGGTTAAAACCCGAACCTTTCAAGAAGACGACTTGGTGCTCCAGCTTATCCAGGATCAGACTGATATGCATAAACTATCCCCACCTTGGGAAGGGCCTTTTGTGGTCAGCAAGAATCTGGATAATGGGTCATACTATCTTATCAACGTTCGAGACTACAAGGACTCACGCACATCGGAGGAGGAGCCCCGTCGGCTGTGGAATATTTCTCATCTTCTGCCTTACTATACTTGAGCCACCGGCTCTTGTGATGTACATAGTTTTATGATGTATGTATTATAATAAGTATAAGAAAGCCGGCATCCCTGATAATTCAGGGCCTCTCTCGTTTCACTTCTTCGCAACTGAATCTTTATTGTCATCTCACATGATCACTTAAGAGGCTTGACGCCCAAGTTACAGGACCCAAGAGAGTTGGATGCACAGCACAGCTCAAACATAGGTACCCGCTGAGCACAGCTCAGAAATATATCACTTGGGGGCTTCCCGTTCAATGAACACAACTATATTCACCCTTTTGATTGGCCTGGACGCCAGGTGTATTCACCCAAAATCCAGGTTATTCTGCCTGTGTGCCAGATGCTTCTCCATCAGGTAATCCTGAATGACCTGCTATGTTCTTAGTAGTCAATCTTTTAAATAAGACCCTCAACTTGTTAAGGTTAGAAACATTGATTGAGTCATAAGAGAGTCGGCTTACAGAAAGCAAGGATAAACCTAGGCTATTAAGCCGCCTTCCTTGAAACTTGGTTAAACTGGCCTATTTTGCACGATGATACTCCAACCCCGCATACTCTTGATAAATCAATCTTTTAATAAGACCCTGAACTTATCCGGGTTAAAATGTCGATTGGGTCATGTGAGAGCTGGCTCATAGAAAGCGCGGATATTCCAATGGCTATCATGCTAGTTTCATTGAATAAGATATTTTGGCTCGGCGGCCTATGAAAGCCTCATGTTTTTTGGATTTTTTCATCTTGGATTTATATCGCCCCTTTTTATTACCATATAGTTTTTACAAGTCGGGCCACGCAGTCCTGACTATGTCTCATATTTGAGCATTTTTTGGGTTTTTTATAACCCGCCCTGATAGCAGACTCTAAGTCGCCAGGGAATAATAATAATATATTCGGAGTACAGTACTCTACGACTGGGATGCTACCCCCTGCGGTGTTTGGCGTTACAAGCAGGACGTGGAGTTCTCAATTTATGGGTTATAACCCTTATTACACAGGTTTGCTTAAACCGACAGTGTGAGCAAATATCACAGGTATGGTACTTTGTTTTGTATATAAGTTATATTTAAACCAACCCTGGTTATGGACTTTTATAGTCACCAATGGGTTTATGTTGGGCATTGTGACCCGCCCGGCGGTAAACCGCCAGGGCAATTTTTGTGATCTGTTTTTATGCAGAACAAAGAAATACAATCTACCTACATGATGATATCATACGCATAAGTGGCATATCTTCAACTGGCGGATCAACAGTGTTATGTAACACGAAACATGCACGATGGTACGGCAGATCAGAGTTCAACTAATTTATTACATGACTCAGCGAGCCCAAATGATCAAGTGTTTTTTTCCAGAAGATCAAATATATGAACCGCCCAGCGGATCAATTTTCTTGGCCTTGACGGCTTGAAGCTTCTGGATCATCCCTTGCCAGTTCTTCGTCCTCCTCCGTCGTCTGGAAGTTTGGTGATGACCAAGCAATGCCACACAAGGCTTGGAATTCAGCTTTGTCATCTATAAGTTCAGACGGATCAACTTCAGGGGCGAAAGTATGTTTACGGATTGGAGGATCAGGTCCATCACTTTGTAAGCCGGCGTGGGCATCTTCTGATTCTCCATATCATAAGCGCCTGGTATTTTGAAAGGTCCGTTTCATCAACAATCAGACTGGCCAGGGGACGTGTCTCCTTCACGCAGGCAGCAAAGTCTCTCTTGTCAAAGGGAGTGCCATCTTCTTTCAAACTTGGATACCTAGTAGCTAGCTCGGCAGGGTCTAGCTCTGCTTGCCATGCCTTGGCCCGGCTTAAGGCCGTCACGGCACCGGTTCTTGCAGATGACCGCTTTATCTCTTCAATCCTAGCAGGCAGAACAGAGAGTTTTTTCAACACGTCACTTAGAAGAGTGGGTGCTTGGTTAGTTGGAGAAATAGGGGCCAGCGTGCACTGAGTTCCAGTATATAGCTGTTCAACAAGCGTATATATGGCCTTAAGCTTCACAAACATTTCTTGACCAAGGTTGCTGCTCCTAGGACCTGTGTAATAATTGCGGATTGATCAGAGACGGTTTGTGACATGAAAGATAAGACTCGGTTATGATGCTAGAAATGCTACTTACCAAAGATAGCAGAAATCGTTTGGGATATACGGTGTTTTAAGCCGGTAAGCTCAGTGGTCATCTCTTGAAGAGAAGCTTCAGCTTTTTCAGCCCGCTGTGTCAGAGCAGTTCTCTCTTTAGCCCAGGCGGTTCTTTCAGTGTCAAAACTGGTCTTCAGTTTTTCTGTTTCAGCCAAACTAAATTTGAATTTTGAGTTGGCTTTCTGGGTCTCAGATTCTTGATGTTCCAGTCAGGTTTTCACATCAGTTAATTGCGTTTGAAGTTGAGCAGTGGCGTCCTGTACATGCACAGATTTGAAATGATATTCATATTCGGGTTACAGGAATAAAAGTCCCAAGCCTTTTGCAAGCAAAAATGCTTGGCACTTGGGGGCTAATGTGTACAGAAAAAATTCTTCATACAACGGCAAATATGAAATAAGTCCCAAGCACTTTGCAAGCAAGAGCACTTGGCACTTGGGGGCTAATGCATATTGCTCGCGTTTTATTACTACTTTATGATGACCCGGTTGTGCCACAAACGACCACAACCGGCTCATGGGGGTACACAAATAATCTTTGATTTATAAACAATGGTGAACAATACCGGTTCATTCATGCTGATTAAATCGGCCCTTGGGGGCTACGGATGCAATGTTAATCGTTAAAGACCCGGTTTAACTCTAACGGTGAAAGCCGACCTTTGAAGGATTCTACCAAAGATGCTTTTTATACTCATGGATATTCTAAGTCTACAACATATTCAATTCTATTATACACAGTAGATTTGGGGGCTGACAGGATATGCATAATTTATCAAGCAGGAGTTCATACCTCATATTTATGATGCATCTGTTTTACCATGTCAATTTCAAGATCGCGGCTGGTATGCACTTGGTTGAGATAACCAGAGAGTACTTCACTGATGCTTAACTGAGAATAGTTGGCAATTTCAAATCTCACTTTCCGCCTTTCAATAAGTTCCTCTTTGGCAGAGTGTTTGGCCAAGACAGTAGGTTTTCCCGGTTCTTGGAAGGAGGTGCCAATAATTACAAAATCGTCGGCATGTGTTTCTAACGGTTTAATTGGGCTTGATGATTCAGTGTTCAAAGGATTGACGTTTGTGTGATCACTGGAGAGGTCAGGAATTTCTGGTGGAAGATCACGGACAGGCTCTTCTGGTTGTTGCATGGAGGCTTCAGATGCTGGAATTTGCTGCTCCGGTTCATGGACTTTGGGGTCTTCAGCCGGCTTGATCACCTTTGCCTTCTTGCTAGGCTTTGCCTTTCCACTGCAAACGGTTGTGGGAGGTTAGTACAAGTATAAGGATACAAAGTGGTAAAAAAAATAAAATTGTTACCAGTAAGGCCTTGAAGGCGGCATTTGGGTCTACGATGAGTCGCCGGAAGAGGAGTGAGATATCCCCTGATAATTTGAATCGGGAGAATTAAGTGGCTGATGAATAAGACCCTCCAGAGGACAAAAATAGTTTAAATTTGGAGGGACCTCGTTTTGACATTTCCGCGGAGCTAGAGTATTTGGTAAACCAGAGGATAACTCTCCACCTCCGCTGGTCCGAGTTTGTCGCTGGTTCTCGTACATCGTTGCTTCAAAAGAAAGTGAGGATCCAAATGAGCTAAGGGGTGTGAAAAGCTTACTTTCCGGGTTACGCGTCGAATTTTCTGTCTTGGCAAAGGCGCTGAGTCGGAGGAAATAATAGTTACCTCTTCTTCGACCGCTTGACTGGCCCCCGTGTCATCCTGATGATAGTCAGTGTCAATAAGATAATTGAAAAAGGAGACAAGGGAGTCCAGGGCTACCTCCGAATCAGTGTTGTCGTCCAGTTCAAACATCTCGGGAGCACTTAATTTCTTCTTATTCTTCTTGGTGGCTTTCTTGGCGGCTTTTGTTTTGGCCCTGGCTTTCTTGGCAGCTTCGTGGTCATATTCATTATTCCGAAAAGCGGATTTAGCCTATGAAAGTCATCAAGGTTGAGTTAATAAAACATTTGAATGATAAGGTAAAATAAATAATTTGGAGACTCACGGCTGGTGGCGGGTTAAGTGTGCAGAAAGGGTTCAGTCCCACTTTGCTGCAGCTTTCCAGGCTCTCATTAAGAAGGGTCTTTGTCATCTCATTGACTGCGTTATCAGTTAAATGCGTGGAGAAGTAGCGCGGTGGATCTTTTGCATCACCCTTATAAGTACACATTAAGCCAGAATGGTGGCTCAAGGGTATGATTCTCCAAGAAACCCAGCACTGAACCAAATCAATACCGGTTAACCCATTTCCCAGCAGGGCCTTGACCTTCGAAAGAGTAGGTGCAAGCTTTAACCGTTCAGCAGTAGTAAGCCGCTCGGGGAGATGATGTTTTGGGTTGAGCCATTTGGCACGATAACCCGGCAGTGGATTCTCATCAGCCGGAGAAGTGTCTTTACAATAGAACCATGTTTGGTTCCAATCTTTGGGGTGACTCGGCAGACGAGCATAGGGGAAGATAGCATCTCTTCTCTGTTGAATGGAGACCCCGCCAAGTTCTAAGATGGGTCCATTAGTAAACTCGTTCTGCCGGTTCAGATAAAAATATTCCGTGAAGAGTTCAACGTTGGGTTCTTCTTGAAGGTATACTTCACAGAAGACTTGAAAATTACAGATGTTTGACACAAAGTTGGGTCCGATGTCTTGAGGATGAAGATGAAAGAAGTGCAGAACGTCTCGGAAAAATTTGGACCTAGGTGGTGAGAAGCCCCGGTTCATATGATCAGTAAAAACAATGATCTCACCATCCTACGGCTGAGGTTTTTTCTCACTTGGTTTGGGAGCGCGCCAATGCATGATGTTTTTTGCTGGTAAAAATCCGACTTTGACAAAATCCTCGAGCATGTTCCCAGTGAAAATAGAGGGAACCCAATCACATGAGGTAACTGTCTTCGGCATTGTAAGAGAAGAAGCCTAAAAGAAAGAAAAATTTCCGGTTTATAGTTGATTTGTTAAGCCGGAGATGAACGCTGCAACATATATTCACATTGGCGGCTTAAATAGGTCCTAATGACATATGACTAATTATAACAGGTGATGTAAGCCGCCATGACAGTAACGGTATTTAAGATCTATCAAGAGCTAATTCTGCTAAGTGTTGGATAAACAGGTTTTACAGATTGGGGCAGTTAATTTTGGATCTGCCGCTGTTCGGAAAAGAAAGTAAAATCAAAACCTAATATCGCAGCAGCGGAGGAACTAGTATATTGGAAAGATTTCTGCATCTGGGAAGCATATTCAGTGATTAAGAGAAGGTACAGAAACATATTCCGCATATTTTAAAGGCTGTTTTTAGATCGAAGAAAGGATTAAACAAAGGTATGGTGAAAAACAATGATGAACTCCTAAGAACTTCAGAAAACCCTAATGGAGATCTATAGCGGGAAGGTAAGGTGCTTACTGGGTCCGCTGAAGCAACGGAGATGTGCCGCAGTTCTCTGGTCTCGTTCAGGTCGATGCAGCGGCCGGGGTCGAGGAAGTTGACGAGGCCGGCGGCGGCGGTGCTCACGTGTGCAGATGCGTTGCAAGAGAGAGAGGTTGAAGACGAGAAGGAAAGGGGGAGTGAAATGGCTGTCTGACCCTATTTATAAGGAAATGGGTAACATGCAAGCACGAGAATCAAGGAGGTCAAAGAATGATTATATAGCAGCTCAGACGCCTCGGTCTTCGGGATGGTTACTAAAGATAAGGATCTATTAAGATATGATGGGCATTGTGCGAAATTAATGACAGATGACGTCATGACGGGTTTCCATAATCCCAGGAGATGACGTCATGGCGGGTTTCCGTAATCCCAGGAGATGATGTCATGGCGGGTTACAATATCTCGCAAGAGCAAATGAAGAAGGATTTTTTCTAAGTGTAGAAGATTGATATGAACAAGTTCAAATCAACCTGGGGCCTAATGTTGGGGATATAACTGTTGGATATGACCCGCCTAGGAGGGGCCGGGTTATAACCAATGGCGGCTTATCAAGACAAAGCCCATGAAGATATTGAAGGTGGCGATTCACGAAGCAGACTTGCTAAGGGCCCGAAGCCCAAAGGCGACTTAAGGCCCATAAGTGTAAACCGCCATGTATGTATGACTTGTATTGTAAGGAAAGTGTAATTAGTCCCCGAGCCGGGCACATTTTTTATGAGCCGGCCGGGACTCCGTCGGCCACGGGGCGTCAACCTATGTATATAAAGGGATGACCCGGCGGCGGCTTAGGGAAAGAGACTAGAGATCGAAAGCTAGGTCAAGTGTATTCGCTCCCTGGTAATCGAAACATAAGCAATACCACCTCAAACTGGATTAGGCCTTTACCTTCACCGCAAGGGGCCGAACCAGTATAAACTCCTTGTGTCCTTTGTCCCGTTTAACCCCTTTAAGCTAACCTAGTTGCGATGGCTCCACGACTAAGTCCTTCTGCTAGGACATCTGCCGTGACAATTCCATGACAGCAACAATTGTTTTGCCGTGTGCGGCGTCCCCCTCCACTGTTTACACCCTCGGTCATATTTTCATGGTGCTTAGGCAAAGCCCTGTGGAGATAGCATCACCATCACCATGCCATCGTGCTACCGGAACTCATCCAATACCTCGCCGTCTTGCTGGATCAAGAAGGTGTGGACGTCACCGAGATGAACGTGTGCTGAACGTGGAGGAGTCGTACGTTCGATACTCGGTCGGTTGGATCGCGAAGAAGTTCGATTACATCAACTGCTTTACTAAACGTTTCCGCTTACGGGCTACAAGGGTACATAGACACACTCCCCCCTCTCGTTGCTATGCATCTCCTTGATAGATCTTGCGTGTGCGTAGAAAAATATTTGTTTTCCATGCAACCTTTCCCAACAGTGGCATCCAAGCCAGGTCTATGCATAGATGATATGCACGAGTAGAACACAAAGAGTTGTGGGTGGTGATAGTCATACTGCTTACCACCAACGTCTTATTTTGATTCGGCGGTATTGTGCGATGAAGCGGCCCGAACCAACCTTACATGTCCACGCACATGAGACCGGTTCCACCGACTGACATGCAACTAGTTTTGCATAAAAGGTGGCTGGCGGCTTTGTGTTTCTCCTACTTTAGTTGAATCGAATTTGACTACGCCTGGTCCTTGAGGTTAAAATAGCAAACTTGATGAATCACCGTTGTAGTTTTTGTCATAGTTAACAACGGTTCTTGTTAGAAGCACGTACCAGCCATGTCAAACATGCAACAACAAATTAGAGGACGTCTAACTTGTTTGTGTAGGGCATGTTGTGATGTGATATGGTCAAGATATGATGTGATATAGGTTGATGTATGAGATGATCATGTTTTGAAATATCGACAACCGGCAGGAGCCTTATGGTTGTCTCTTTATTGTATGAATTGCAAATGCCATGTAATTGCTTTACTTTATCGCTATGCATTAGCAATAGTTGTAGAAGCAATAGTTGGCAAGACGACCCCGACGCAACGATGGAGATCAAGGTGTCGAGCTGGTGATGATGGAGATCACGACGATGCTTTGGAGATGGAGATCAAAAGCACAAGATGACGGTGGCCATATCATGTCACATATTTTGATTGCATGTGATGTTTATCCTTTATGCATCTTATTTTGCTTAGAATGACGATAACATTATAAGATGATCCGTTCACTAAATTTCAAGATAAAAGTGTTCTCCCCGAGTATGCACCGTTGCTAAAGTTTGTCGTTTTGAAGCACCTCGTGATGATCGGGTGTGATAGACTCTACGTTCACATACAACGGGTGTAAGACAGTTTTGCACATGCAGAATACTTGGCTTAAACTTGACGAGCCTAGCATGTATAGACATGGTCTCGGAACACTGAAGGCCGAAAGGTCGAACATGAGTCATATAGTAGATATGATCAACATAGAGATGTTCACCATTGATGACTACCCCATCTCACGTGATGATCGGTCATGGGTTAGTTGATTTGGATCATGTATCACTTAGATAACTTGAGGGATGTTTATTTAAGTGGGAGTTCATTAGTAATTTGATTAATTGAACTTAATTTATCATGAACTTAGTCTTATAGTTTTGCATATCTATGTTGTAGATTAATGGCCTGAGCTATCATTCCCCTGAATTTTAATGCGTTCCTAGAGAAAGCTAAGTTGAAAGATGATGGTAGCAACTACACGGACTGGGTCCGTAACTTGAGGATTGTCCTCATTGCTGCACAGAAGATTAATGTCCTTGATGCACCGCTAGGTGACAGACCTGCTGCAGGAGCTGATGCAGATGTTATGAACGTCTGGCAAGCTCGATCTGATGACTACCCAATAGTTCAGTGTGCCATGCTCTACGGCTTAGAACCAGGACTTCAAAGACGTTTTGAACGTCATGGAGCATATGAGATGTTCCAAGAGTTGAAGTTAATATTCCAAGTAAATGCCCGGGTTGAGATATATGAAGTCTCCAACAAGTTCTATAGATGCAAGATGGAGGAGAACAGTTCTGTCAGTGAACACATACTCAAAATGTCTGGGTATCATAATCACTTGACTCAGCTGGGAGTTGATCTTCCAGTTGATAGTGTTATTGTCAGAGTTCTTCAATCACTGCCACCAAGCAACAAAGGCTTCATGATGAACTATAATATGGAAGGGATGAACAAAACCGTTCCTAAGCATCAAGTGTTGATGGTTAACAAGACCACTAGTTTCAAGAAAAAGGGCAAGGGAAAGAAAGAGAACTTCAAGAAGAATGGTGATGTCTACTACGCAACTTTATTCTTGTAGACACGTGTTGGGCCTCCAAGCGCAGAGTTTTGTAGGACAGTAGCAATTTTCCCTCAAGTGGATGATGAAGGAAATATGCCCTAGATGCAATAATAAAGTTGTTATTTATATTTCCTTATATCATGATAAATGTTTATTATTCATGCTAGAACTGTATTAACCGGAAACTTAGTACATGTGTGAATACATAGACAAACAGAGTGTCACTAGTATGCCTCTACTTGACTAGCTCGTTGAATCAAAGATGGTTAAGTTTCCTAGCCATAGACATCAGTTGTCATTTGATTAACAGGATCACATCATTAGAGAATGATGTGATTGACTTGACTCATTCCGTTAGCTTAGCACTTGATCGTTTAGTATGTTTCTATTGCTTTCTTCATGACTTATACATGTTCCTATGACTATGAGATTATGCAACTCCTGAATACCGGAGGAACACTTTGTGTGCTACCAAACGTCACAACGAACTGGGAGATTATAAAGGTGCTCTACAAGTGTCTCTGATTGTACTTGTTGAGTTGGCATAGATCGAGATTAGGATATGTCACTCCGATTGTCGGAGAGGTGTCTCTGGGCCCTCTCGGTAATGCACATCACTATAAGCCTTGCAAGCAATGTGACTAATGAGTTAGTTGCGGGATGATGCATTACGGAACGAGTAAAGAGACTTGCCGGTAACGAGATTGATCTAGGTATTGAGATACCGACGATCGAATCTCGGGCAAGTAACATGCCGATGACAAAGGGAACAACGTATGTTGTTATGCGGTTTGACCGATGAAGATCTTCGTAGATTATGTGGGAGCCAATATGAGCATCTAGGTTCCGCTATTGGTTATTGACCAGAGACGTGTCTCAGTCATGTCTACATAGTTCTCAAACCCGTAGGGTCCGCACGCTTAACGTTCGGTGACGATCGATATTATGAGTTTATGTGTTTTGATGTACCGAAGGTAGTTCGGAGTCCCGGATATGATCACGGACATGACAAGGAGACTCGAAATGGTTGAGACATAAAGATCGATATATTGGATGGCTATGTTTGGACATTGGAATGGTTCCAGGTGAGTTCGGGCATTTACTGGAGTACTGGGAGGTTACCGGAACCCCCCGGGGAGTCAATGGGCCTTAATGGGCCATAGTGGAAAGGAGGAGGAGGCGGCCAAGGTGGGAACGCACCCCCCCAAGCCCAATCCGAATTGGGAGGGGGTTCGGCCCCCCTTTCCTTCCCTCTCCTACTCCAACTAGGGAAGGGGGAATCCTACTCCCACCGGGAGTAGGACTCCCCCCTTGGGCGCGCCTAGGAGGCCGGCCCTCTCCCCCTCCTCCACTCCTTTATATACAGGGGAGGGGGGCACCCCATAGACACACAAGTTGATCATTGATCTCTTAGCCGTGTGCGGTGCCCCCCTCCACCATAATTCACCTCGGTCATATCGTTGCAGTGCTTAGGCGAAGCCGTGCGCCGCTAGCTTCATCATCACCATCATCACGCCGTCATGCTGAAGAAGCTCTCCCTCGACACTCTGCCGGATCGTGAGTTCGTGGGACGTCACCGAGCCGAACGTGTCCAGATCGCGGAGGTGCCATACTTTCGGTGCTAGGATCGGTCGATTGTGAAGACGTATGACTACATCAACCGCGTTGTCATAAAGCTTCCGCTTACGGTCTATGAGGGTACGTGGACTACACTCTCCCCTCTCGTTGCTATGCATCACCATGATCTTGCATGTGCGTAGGAAAATTTTGAAATTACTGCATTCCCCAACAGATAACCTAAGGTTTATCAATCCCTGGGAGGCGTAGGATGAAGATAGTCTCTCTCAAACAACCCTGCAACCAAATACAAGAAATCCCTTGTGTCCCCAAAACACCCAATACAATGGCAAATTGTATAGGTGCACTAGTTCGGCGAAGAGATGGTGATAAAAGTGTAATACTGATGGTAGAAATATATTTTTATAATCTGAATAAATAAAAACAGCAAGGTAGCAAATAGTAAACATGCACACAAAAGGTATTGCAATGCTTGAAAATGAGGCCTAGGGTCCGTACTTTCACTAGTGCAACCTCTGAACAATGCCAATATAATTGGATCATATAACCATCCCTCAAAGTGCGATGAAGAATCACTCCAAAGTTCCTATCTAGCGGAGAACATAAGAATGAATTGTTTGTAGGGTACGAACCCACCTCAAAGCTATTCTTTCCGTTCAATCTATTCAAGAGTTCATACTAAAATAACACAAAGCTATTCTTTCCGTTCAATCTATCCTAGAGTTCGTACTAAAATAACACCAAAGCAAATTCATATTTGTAATATTCAATCCAACACAAAGAACTTCAAAGAGTGCCCCAAGATTTCTACCGGAGAAACAAATCAACCTCTATGCATAGATTACCCCAATGTCACCTCGGGAATCCATGAGTTGAGTGCCAAAACATGTATCAAGTGAATAAATATGATACCCCTTTGTCACCACGAGTATTCAATTGCAAGACATATATCAAGTATTCTCAAATCCATAAAAGTATTCAATCCGATAATAATGAAATCTCAAAGGGAAAACTCAATTCATCACAACAAGATAGAGAGGGGGAAACACCGTATGATCCGACTATATTAACAAAGCCCGCGATACATCAAGATCATGACATCTGAAGAACACGAGAGAGAGAGAGAGAGAGAGAGAGAGAGAGAGAGAGAGAGAGAGAGAGAGAGATTAAACACATAGCTATTGGTACAAACCCTCACCCCGAGGGTGGACTACTCCCTCCTCGTCGTGGTGGCCGCCGGGATGATGAAGATGGCCACCGGTGATGATCTCCCCCTCCGGAAGGGTGCCGGAAGACGCTCCTGATTGGTTTTCGGTGGCTATAGAGGCTTGCGGTGGTGGAACTTCTGATCTAGGGCTGCCCCGAAGGGTTTTGGAATATTTGAGAATTTATAGGGCGAAGAAGGGGTACGGGAGGCCATCGAGGTGAGCACAACCCACCAGGGCGCGCCTGGGGGCCCAAGCGCGCCTTGGTGGGTTGTGCCCCCCTCGGGGCACCCCCTAGGTGCAGCTCTGGCCCATTGGGTGTCTTTTGGTCCATAAAAATTCTACAAAAAGTTTCGCGGTGTTTGGACTCCGTTTGATATAGATTTCCTGCGATGTAAAAAACAAGTAGGAAACATCAACTGGCACTTGGCACTATGTCAATAGGTTAGTCCCAAAAAATGATATAAAATGATTGTAAAATGCTTGTATAACATCCAAGAATGATAATATAACGGCATGGAAGAATAAAAAATTATAGATACGTTGGAGACGTATCAACATCCCCAAGCTTAATTCCTCGTCATTCCTAGTAGGTAAATGATAAAAACAGAATTTTTGATGTGGAATGCTGCCTAACATGTCATCTCATATTCTTTTATTTATAGCATGGACATATGGACTTTTATATGGTTCAAAGCAATAATCTAGTTTTGATATGAGACTTTATAGGAGAAGATGGAGACTCAAATTAAAAATAAAAATTGCATAAAGTAAAGAAAGGCCCTTCGCGGAGGGAAGTAGGGATTTGTAGAGGTGCCAGAGCTCAAAGCAAAAAAATTAGAGATAAAAACATTTTGGGAGGCATACTTTTCCCACCAACTAAAACGACTTAGAGCTCCCAACACTTTCCATCTAGATATATCATAGGCGGTTCCCAAACAGAAAATAAAGTTTATTCCTTTTTACACCATACTTTCACTTTCCATGGCTATTCGTATCCACGGGTGCCCTCCATACCAACACTTTCCAAGGAATTTATTATTTGTCAATATAAAGTAAATTCATTTTTCATTTCGGGACTGGGCATCCCTAATACCTTTGCCTTACTCTCGTGCAATGACAAGTGAATAAACACTCATCGTGAGAATAACACATCTAGCGTGGAAAATATTGGCCACCCCTCACCGCCTCGCGAGCGGTACGAGGACACAAAAGAGAAATTTATTTTGAAAATTAGAGATGGCACATACAAATTTGCTTAGAACGGCAAAAGAATACCGCATATAGGTAGGTATAGTGGAATCATGTGGCAAAAACTGGTTTAAAGGATTTGGATGCACAAGTAGAGGTCATACTTAGTGCAAAATGAAGGCTAGCAAAAGACTGGGAAGCAACCAACCAAGAAACAAATAATATCATAAGCGAGCATTAAGCATAATTAACACTGAATAATGCACCACAAGTAGGATATAATTTCATTGCATGACTATTGACTTTCGTGCTTGCATAGGAAATCACAAACCTTAACACCAATATTCTTACTAAAGCACAATTACTCATCAACATGACTCACATATCACATCATCATATCTCAAAACTATTACAAGGAATCAAGTTTGTTTTGTCCAATCGTCTTCATGAAAGTTTTTATTATATCCTTTCTTGGATATCTATCACTTTGGGACTAATTTTCATGTGTTGCTTTTGATAAGCTCAAACAAATATAAGTGAAGATCATGAGCATAATATTTATTTCTCTAAAATTAATTTAAGTGAAGAAAGAGATAATTTCTTCAAAAATACTAAAGCACACCGTGCTCAAAAAGATATAAGTGAAGCACTAGAGCAATTCCATAGAAAAGAGCTTCGTTGACGGGATGTAAGTGCCGTTTACCTAGCCTCCCTGGCAACTAATTGAGGACTCTATTTTATTTAAAAACTTTCAGTTCTAAGTATTTTATTAAAAAAGAAAGCAAAACAAAATAAAATGACAACCCAAGAATAGCACAACTCATGTGAAGAAGCAAAAACTTAGGCTCAACCGATACTAACTGATAATTGTTGGAGAAAAAAGGTGGGATGCCTACCGGGGCATCCCCAAGCTTAGGTGCTTGAGACTTCTTGAATTATTATCTTGGGATGCCTTGTGCATCCCCAAGCATGATCTTTTTTGTCTCTTTAATTCTTCTCATATCACGGTTTTCCTAAATCTCAAAAGCTTCATCCACACAAAACTCAACAAGAACTCGTGAGATAAGTTAGTATAAACCAATGAAAAAACCTTATCATTCTATACTGTAGAAAATCACTAAAATTATTATTAAACATTGCATACTAAATGCCTCTGCATATTTAATAATCCTATCCTCAAATAGAATCATTAAACAAGCAAACATATGCAAACAATGCAAACATAACAGCAATCTGCCAAAACAGTGTAGTCTGTAAAGAATGCAAGAGCATCAATACTTCCCTAAATCAAAAAATTATGAAAATTTACCACACTGTAGAAAATTTATCATATATTATTATGCAAAAAGTTTCAACATTTTATCACATTCTGAATTTTCTAGGGAATTTTTGCAACAGCGGTAAACTTTCTGTTTTGAAACAGCAACATGTATACTTGCAAAATAAGCATGGTAAAGGCTATCCTTGACATTTTTATTGAAAATAAAGATGCAAAACATTATTATAAATAATAGCAAGCCAATCCTAACAAAATAAATTGATGCTCCAAGCAAAACTCATATCATGTGACGAATAAAATTGTAGCTCCAAGTGAGGTTACTGATAATGTTGGAGACGAAAGAGGGGATGCCTTCCGGGGCATCCCCAAGCTTAGTTGCTTGGATATTCCTTTAATATTACCTTGGGGTGCCTTGGGCATCCCCATTCTTAGGGTCTTGTCACTCCTTATTCTCCTCATATCGACATCTCACCCAAAACTTGAAAACTTCAATCATACAAAACTTAACGAAACTTCGTGAGATATGTTAGTATGATAAAGAGCAAACCATTTCACTTTGGTACTGTCAAAGACAAGATTCATAATTGTTCCCACACAATGCCTACTATGGCATATCATTTCTACAATTTATATTGAGAAATATAAGCCATAGAAACTATGAAACAAGCAAACTATGCATTGAAAACAGAATCTATCAAAAACAAAACAGTTTGTAGTAATCTGTACTCCAACCATACTTCTGCTACTCCAAAAATTCTGAAAAATTAGGACCATGTGAGCAATTTGTATATTAATATTATCCAAAAATAATCAACTCAAAAGCACTCTTATGTTAAAATGATAATTATTTTCGTGAGTGCAAAAGTTTCTGTTTTTCAGCAAGATCAAATTAACTATCACCCAACATGATCCCAAAGGCTTTACTTGGCAGTTTATTGAAACAAAATCAATAAAACATGATTACTACAGTAGCATAATCATGTGAACACGCAAAAACAGTAGGTAAAAGTGTTGGGTTGTCTCCCAACAAGTGCTTTTCTTTCATGCCTTTTAGCTAGGCATGATGATTTCAATGATGCTCGTATAAAAGATAAGGATTGAAACATGAAGAAAGCATCATGAAACACATGCCAAGCACATTTAAGTTTAACCCACTTCCTATGCATAGGGATTCTATGAGCAAGCAACCCATGAAAACAAGAACCAACTAGCATAGGAAGGCAAAACAAGTACAACTTCAAAACAATCAACACATAGAGAAGAAACTTGATATTATTGAGATATGTAAGAGCATAAGTTCCTCTCTCATAATAATTTTCAGTAGCATCATGAAGAAATTCAACAATATAACTATCACATAAAACATTCTTTCCATGACACATAAGCATAGAAATTTTGTTACTCTCCACATAAGCAAATTTATTCTCATGAATAGTAGTGGGAGCAAACTCAACAAAATAACTATCATGTGATTGGAAATTAAAATCATGATGACAAGTTTCATGGTTATCATTATTCAATATGGCATACATGTCATCACCATAATCATCATATATAGGAACTTTGTTGTCATAATCAATTGCAACCTCCTCCAAAATAGTGGATTCGTCATTAAATAAAGTCATGACCTCTCCAAATCCACTTTCATCAATATAATCATCATAAATAGGAGGCATGCAATCATCATAATAAATTTTCTCATCAAAACTTGGGGGACTAAAAATATCATCTTCATCAAACATAGCATCCCCAAGCTTATGGCTTTGCATATCACTAACATCATGGATATTCAAAGGGTTCATACCAACAACGTTGCAATCATACTCATCACTCAAATATTTTGTGACCAACATTTTATTGACTTCTTCTACTAACAATTGAGCACAATTGTCTGATCCATCATTTTCAATAAAGATATTATAAAGATGATCAATAATATGATGCAACCTCAATTCCATTTTTTGTAGTTTTCTTTTTATAAACCAAACTAGTGATAAAACAAGAAACTAAAAGATTCAATTGAAAGATCTATAGATATAACTTCAAGCACTCACCTCCCCGGCAATGGCGCCAGAAAGGAGCTTCATTGATGGGATATGAGTGTCGGTTTCCTAAACTCCCCCGCAAAGGCGCCAGAAAAGAGCTTGATGTCTACTACGCAACTTTATTCTCGTAGACACGTGTTGGGCCTCCAAGCACAGAGTTTTGTAGGACAATAGCAATTTTCCCTCAAGTGGATGACCTAAGGTTTATCAATCTGTGGGAGGCATAGGATGAAGATAGTCTCTCTCAAACGACCCTACAACCAAATACAAGAAATCTCTTATGTCCCCAACACACCCAATACAATGGCAAATTGTATAGGTGCACTAGTTTGGTGAAGAGATGGCGATAAAAGTGTAATATTGATGGTAGAAATATATTTTTATAATCTGAATAAATAAAAATAGCAAGGTAGCAATAGTAAACAGGCACAAAAAAGGTATTGCAATGCTTGAAAATGAGGCCTAGGGTCCGTACTTTCACTAGTGCAACCTCTCAACAATGCCAATATAATTGGATCATATAACCATCCCTCAAAGTGCGATGAAGAATCACTCCAAAGTTCCTATCTAGGGGAGAACATAAGAATAAATTGTTTGTAGGGTACGAAACCACCTCAAAGCCATTCTTTCTGTTCAATCTATTCAAGAGTTCGTACTAAAATAACACAAATCTATTCTTTCTGTTTGATCAATCCTAGAGTTCATACTAAAATAACACCAAAGCAAATTCAGATTCGTAATATTCAATCCAACACAAAGAAATTCAAAGAGTGCCCCAAGATTTCTACCAAAGAAACACATCAACCCCTATGCATAGATTACCCCAATGCCACCTCGGGAATCTTTGAGTTGAGTGCCAAAACATATATCAAGTGAATCAATATCATACCCCATTGTCACCACGAGTATTCAATTGCAAGACATATATCAAGTGTTCTCAAATCCATAAAAGTATTCAATCCGATAACAACAAAATCTCAAATGGAAAAATCAATTCATCACAACAAGATAGAGAGGGGAAAACACCATATGATCCGACTATATTAGCAAAGCCCGTGATACATCAAGATCGTGACATCTCAAGAACACGTGAGAGAGAGAGAGAGATTAAACACATAGCTACTGGTACAAACCCTCAGCCCAGAGGGTGGACTACTCCCTCCTCATCGTGGTGGCCGTCGGGATGATGAAGATGGCCACCGGTGATGATCTCCCCCTCCTGCAGGGTTCCGGAACAGGCTCCCGATTGGTTATCTGTGGCTACAGAGGCTTGCGGCGGGGGAACTTCCGATCTAGGGCTACCCCAAACGGTTTTGGAATATTTGAGAATTTATAGGGCGAAGAAGGGGTACGGGAGGCCACCGAGGTGAGCACAACCCACCAGGGCGTGCCTGGGGGCCCAGGCACGCCCCGGTGGGTTGTGCCCCCTTGGGGCACCCCCCAGGTGCAGCTCTGGCCCATTGGATGTCTTCTAGTCCATAATAATTCCACAAAAAGTTTTGCGGTGTTTGGACTCCGTTTGATATTGATTTCCTGCGATGTAAAAAACAAGTGGAAAACAACAACTTGCACTTGGCACTATGTCAATAGGTTAGTCCCAAAAAGATATAAAATGATTGTAAAATGCTTGTAAAACATCCAAGAATGATAATATAACAGCATGGAACAATAAAAAATTATAGATACGTTGGAGACGTATCAAATTGCAAACAAGTTGCCACTCCAGGGAAGAAGCCCAAAGCTGGACCCAAGCCTGAAACTGAGTGCTTCTACTTAAAAGGGAATGGTCACTCGAAGCAGAACTGCACCAAGTATTTGGCGGATAAGAAGGATGGCAAAGTGAACAACGGTATATTTGATATACATTTAATTGATGTGTTCCTTACTAATGCGCGTAGTAGCGCCTGGGTATTTGATAATGGTTTGGTTGCTCATATTTGTAACTCGAAACAGAGCTGCGGAATAAACGAAGATTGGCTAAGGACGAGGTGACGATGCGCGTCGGGAATGGTTCCAAGGTCGATGTGATCGCCGTCGGCTCGCTACCTCCACATCAACCTTCGGGGTTAGTTTCAGACCTCAATAATTGTTATTTGGTGCAGCGTTGCGCATGAACATTATATCTTGATCTTGTTTATTGTGAGACGGTTATTCATTTAAGTCCGAGAATAATGGTTGTTCTATTTTTATGAATAATATCTTTTATGGTCATGCACCCTTGAAGAATGGTTTGTTCTTGTTGAATCTCAATTTTAGTGATACACATATTCATAATATTGATGCCAAAAGATGCAAAGTTCATAATGATAGTGCAACATATTTGTGGCACTGCCATTTTGGTCATATTGGTGTAAAGTGCGTGAAGAAACTCCATGCATATGGACTTTTTGAGTCACTTGATTATGAATCATTTGATACTTGTGAACCATGCCTCCTGGGCAAGATGACACAAACTCCGTTCTTCGGAACAATGGAGCAAGCTAATGACTTATTGGAAATAATACATACCGACGTATGCGGTCCGATGAGTGTTGAAGCATGCGGCGGGTATCGTTATTTTATGACCTTCATAGATGATTTCAGTAGGTATGGGTATATCTACTTGATGAAACACAAGTCTAAAACATTTGAAAAGTTCAAAGAATTTCAGAGTGAAGTGGAGAATCATCGTAACAAGAAAATAAGTTTCTACGATCTGATCATGGAGGCGAATATTTGAGTTACGAGTTTGGCCTTCATTTAAAAGAATGTGGAATTGTTTCACAACTCATGGCACCTGGAACACCACAGCGTAATGGTGTGTCCGAACGTCGTAACCGTACTTTATTGGATATGGTACGTTCTATGATGTCTCTTACCGATTTACCACTATTGTTTTGGGGTTATGCATTAGAGCAGCCGCATTCACGTTAATAGGGTACCATGTAAATCCGTTGAGACGACATCGTATGAACTGTGGTTTGGCAAGAAACCTAAGTTGTCGTTTCTTAAAGTTTGGGGATGCGACGCTTATGTCAAAAGGCTTCAGCCTGATAAGCTCAAACCTAAATCAGAGAAGTGCATCTTTATAGGATACCCTAAAGACACTATTGGGCACACCTTCTGCCATAGATCTGAAGGCAAGATATTTTTTTGCTAAGAATGGGTCCTTTGTAGAGAAGGAGTGTCTCTTGAAAGAAGTGAGTGGGAGGAAAGTAGAACTTGATGAGGTAATTGTACCTTCTCTCGAATTGGAAAGTACCACATCACAAAAAATTGTTCCCGTGATGCCTGATACGTCCATTTTGCATCATGTTTTCTTACTATTATTTATAATGTCTTTACCCATAATAATGCTTTTTGGAGTAATTATAATGCCTTTTCTCTCATTATGCAAGGTACACACCAAGAGGGAGAATTCCGGCAGCTGGAAAACTGGACCTGGAAAGCTACGTCAGGCTACCTATTCTGCAAAACTCCAAACGAGCCAAAACTTCACGGAAATTTTTTATGGAATATTCGAGGTATATTGGAGCAAATAACTACCATAGGGGGCCCACCAAGTGGGCACAACCCACCTGGGCGCGCCAGGGAGCCCAGGCGCACCCTGGTGGGTTGTGCCCATCCAGGCCCACCTCCGGTGCCCATCTTCTAGTATATAGGTCATTTTGACCTAGAAAAATGAGGGGAGGACTTTCGGGATGGAGCGCTGCCGTCTCGAGGCGGAACCTGGGCAGGAGCACTTTTGCCCTCCGACGGAGCGATTCCGCCAGGGGAACTTCCCTCCCGGAGGGGGAAATCATCGTCATCATCATCACCAACAACTCTCCCATCTTGGGGAGGACAATCTCCATCAACATCTTCAACAACACCATCTCATCTCAAACCCTAGTTCATCTCTTGTGTTCAATCTTGTTACCGGAACTATAGATTGGTGCTTGTGGGTGACTAGTAGTGTTGATTACATCTTGTACTTGATTACTATATGGTTTATTTGGTGGAAGATTATATGTTCAGATCCATTATTCTATTTAACACTCCTCTGATCATGAGCATGATTATTATTTGTGAGTAGTTACTTTAGTTCTTGAGGTCACGAGAGAAATCATGTTGCAAGTAATCATGAATATGATATGTGTTTGATATTTTGATAGTATGTATGTTGTGATTCCCTTATTGGTGTCATGTGAACATCCACTACATGACACTTCACCATATTTGGCCCTAAGGGAATGCATTGTGGAGTAGCAATTAGATGATGGGACATTCCAAAAGCTTAAATCCCAGTTTATGCGCTATTCCGTAAGGGACCAATTGGATCCAAAAGTTTAATGCTATGGTTAGAATTTATTCTTAATACTTTTCTCGTAGTGCGGATGCTTGCGGGAGGTTTAATCATAAGTAGGAGGTTTGTTCAAGTAAGAACAACACCTAAGCACCGGTCCACCCACATATCAAATTATCTAAGTAGCGAACACAAATCAAACCAACATGGTGAAAGTGACTAGATGAAATTCCCGTGTACCCTCAAGAACTCTTTGCTTATCATAAGAGACCGTTTTGGCCTGTCCTTTGCCTCAAAAGGATTGGGCTACCTTGCTGCACTTTTTTTACTCCTACCATTACTTGCTCGTTACAAATTACCTTGCTATCAAACTACTCTACTACTTACAATTTCAGCACTTGCAAACATTACCTTACTGAAAACTACTTGTCATTTCCTTCTGCTCCTCGCTGGGTTCGACACTCTTACTTATCGAAAAGAGCTACAATTGATCCCCTATAATTGTGGGTCATCAAGACTATTTTCTGGCACCGTTACCGGGAAGCGCCTTTGGTAAGTGGAATTTGGTAAGGAAACATTTATATAGTGTGCTGAAATTTATTGTCACTTGTTACTATGGAAAACAATCCTTTGAGGGGTTTGTTCGAGGTATGTTCACCTCGACTGGAACCGCAATTGGCTACCCCTCAACCTACTACACCTACTGAAAATATTGAATATAAAATTCCTTCGGGTATGATAGGACAACTGCTAGCTAATCCTTATGCAGGAGATGGAACTGAAAATCCTGATATGCACTTGATATATGTGGAACAGACTTGTGGATTGTTTAAGTTTGCAGGTTTACCCGGAGCTGAAGTTAAGAAAATGGTTTTCGCTTTATCTTTGAAAGGAAAAACATTGGCATGGTATAGGCTATGCGATGATATTGGATCATGGAATTGGAATCGATTGAAATTGGAGTTCCACCAAAAAAATTATCATATGCATCTAGCTCATCGTGATCGGAATTATATATATAATTTCTGGCCTCGTGAAGGAGAAAGTATCGCTCTAGCTTGGTGGAGGCTTAATCCAATTTTATATTAATGCCCCAATCATGAGCTCTCAAGAGAAATTATTATCCAGAATTTTTATGCTCGGCTTTTTCGTAATGATCAAACCATGCTTGATACTTCTTGTGTTGGTTCTTTTATGAAGAAGACTATTGAATTCGGTGGGATCTTTTGGAAAGAATTAAATGCAACTCTGAAGATTGTGAACTCGACGAAGGTAAAGAGTCAGGTATTAAACTTAAGTATGATTTGAAGCAAATATGCCCTAGCGGCAATAATAAAGTTGTTATTTATATTTCCTTATATCATGATAAATGTTTATTATTCATGCTAGAATTGTATTTACTAGAAAGTTAGTACATGTGTGAATACATAGACAAACAGAGTGTCCCTAGTATGCCTCTACTTGACTAGCTCGTTAAACAAAGATGGTTAAGTTTCCCGACCAACGTATCTATAATTTTTGATTGCTCCATGCTATATTATCTACTGTTTTGGACAATATTGGGCTTTATTTTCCACTTTTATATTATTTTTGGGACTAACCTATTAACCGGAGGCTGAGCCCAGAATTGTTGTTTTTTTTTGCCTATTTCAGAGTTTTGCAGAAACGGAATATCAAACGGAGTCCAAACGGAATGAAACCTTCAGGAACGTGATTTTCTCACCGAACGTGATCTAGGAGACTTGGACCCTAAATCAAGGAAGCTTCGAGGAGGGCACGAGGTAGGGGGGCGCGCCCACCCCCCAGGGCGCGCCCTCCACCCTCGTGGGCCCCATGTTGCTTCACTGATGTACTTCTTCCTCCTATATATACCTACATACCCCAAAAGATCAGATACGGAGCCAAAAACCTAATTCCACCGCCACAACCTTCTGTACCCACGAGATCCCATCTTGGGGCCTGTTCCGGAGCTCCACCGGAGGGGGCATCCACCATGGAGGGCTTCTACATCATCACCATAGCCCCTCCGATGAAGTGTGAGTAGTTTACCTCAGACCTTCGGGTCCATAGTTGGTAGCTAGATGGCTTCTTCTCTCTTTTGGATCTCAATACAATGTTCTCCCCTCTCTCGTGGAGATCTATTTGATGTAATCTTCTTTTTGCGGTGTGTTTGTTGAGACCGATGAATTGTGGGTTTATGATCAAGATTATCTATGAACAATATTTGAATCTTCTCTGAATTCTTTTATGTATGATTGGTTATCTTTGCAAGTCTGTTCGAACTATCAGTCCTACTAGATTGGTTTTTCTTGCAATGGGAGAAGTGCTCAGCTTTGGGTTCAATCTTGCGGTGTCCTTTCCTAGTGACAGCAGGGGCAGCAAGGCACGTATCGTATTGTTGCCATCGAGGATAACAAGATGGGTTTTTTTATCATATTGCATGAATTTATCCCTCTACATCATGTCATCTTGCATAAGGCGTTACTCTGTTTTCTTGAACTTAATACTCTAGATGCATGCTGGATAGCGGTCGATGAGTGGAGAAATAGTAGTAGATGCAGGCAGGAGTCGGTCTACTTGTCTCGGACGTGATGCCTATATACATGAACATACCTAGATATTCTCATAACTATGCTCAATTCTGTCAATTGCTCAACAGTAATTCGTTCACCCACCTTAGAATACTTATGCTCTTGAGAGAAGCCACTAGTGAAACCTATGGTCCCCGGGTCTATCTCCATCATATTAATCTTCCATCACTTTATTTATTGCCTTTGCTTTTTTATTTTCCTTTATTTTACTTTGCATCTTTATCATAAAATACCAAAAATATTATCTATCGTCTTTATCAGATCTCACTCTCGTAAGTGACCGTGAAGGGATTGACAACCCCTAATCGCATTGGTTGCGAGGAGTTATTTGCTTTGTGTAGGTACGAGGGACTCGCGCGTAGCCTCCTACTGGATTGATACCTTGGTTCTCAAAAACTGAGGGAAATACTTACGCTACTTTGCTGCATCATCCTTTCCTCTTCAAGGAAATCCATCGCAGTGCTCAAGAGGTAGCAAGAAGAATTTCTGGCGTCATTGCCGTGGAGGCTTACGCAAATGTCAAGTCAAGATTTGGACTCCCGACAACGAGCCATTTCTGGCGCCGTTGCCGGGGAGGTCTACGCAAAAGTCAACACACTTGACGAAAAATCGTTGTGGTTTTGATGCTTAGGTAAGAACGGTTCTTGCTAGAAGCTTGTAGCAGCCATGTACAACTTGCAACAACAAAGTAGAGGACGCCTAACTTGTTTTTGCAGGGCATGTTGTGATGTGATATGGTCAAGACGTGATAAGATATAAATTGTTGTATGAGATGATCATATTTTGTAGAAGTTATCGGCAACTAGCAGGAGCCTTATGGTTGTCGCTTTATTATATGAAATGTAATCGCCATGTAATTGCTTTACTTTATCACTAAGCGGTAGCGATAGCCGTAGAAGCAATAGTTGGCAAGACGACAACGACACTACGATGGAGATCAAGGTGTCAAGCCAGCGACGGTGGAGATCATGACGGTGCTTTGGAGATGGAGATCAAAGGCACAAAATGATGATGGCCATATCATGTCACATATTTTGATTGCATGTGATGTTTATCTTTTTATGCATCTTATTTTGCTTAGTACGGCGGTAGCATTATAAGATGATCCCTCACTAAATTTCAAGGTATAAGTGTTCTCCCTGAGTATGCACCGTTGCTACAGTTCGTCGTGTCGAGACACCACGTGATGATCGGGTGTGATAAGCTCTATGTTCACATACAACGGGTGCAAGCCAGTTTTGCACACGCAGAATACTCGGGTTAAACTTGACGAGCCTAGCATATGCAAATATGGCCTCGGAACACTGAGACCGAAAGGTCGAACGTGAATCATATAGTAGATATGATCAACATAGAGATGTTCACCATTGAAAAATACTCCATCTCACGTGATGATCGGACATGGTTTAGTTGATATGGATCACGTGATCATTTAGATGACTAGAGGGATGTCTATCTAAGTGGGAGTTCTTAAGTAATACTCCCTCCGTTCCTAAATATAGGGTGTATAGTTTTTGGCACCAAAATTAAAGAACGGGCGTGGAGGGTAAATTTCACAAGTTTTGGGCGAGATTACACCTGACTAATTCACATGAGACAATAGAGGAGATATGTAAGGAAATGTAATCAAATTCCTAAAAAAATTATCCAAACGAGTGGTGCGACGCAATACATCTTATATTTCGGATTTTTTCTCAAAAATCTATACACCTTATATCAAGGAACAGAGGGAGTATGATTAATTGAACTTTAATTTGTCATGAATTTAGTACCTGATAGTTTTTTGCATATCTATGTTGTTGTAGATCAATGGCATGTGCTACCGTTCCCTTGAATTTTAGTGCGTTCCTAGAGAAAGCTAAGTTGAAAGATGATGGTAGCAACTACACGGACTGAGTCCGTAACTTGAGAATTATCCTCATTCTTGCCGCACGAAGAATTACGTCACGAAGCACTGCTAGGTGCAAGGCCCGCTGCAGGAGCAACTGCAGACGTTATGAACGTCTGGCAGAGCAAAGCTGATGACTACTCGATAGTTCAGTGTGCAATGCTTTACGGCTTAGAATCGGGGCTTCAAAGACGTTTTGGAAGTCATGGAGCATATGAGATTTTCTAGGAGTTGAAGTTAATAATTCAAGCAAATGCCCGAGTTGAGAGATATGAAGTCTCCAACAAGTTCTATAGCTGCAAGATGGAGGAGAATAGTTCTACCAGTGAACACATACTCAGAATGTCTGGGTACCATAACCACTTGACTCAGCTGAGAGTTAATCTTCCTGATGATAGTGTTATTGACAGAGTTCTTCAATCACTGCCACCAAGCTATAAAGGCTTCGTGATGAACTATAATATGCAAGGGATGGAAAAGGCAATTCCCGAGATCTTCGCAATGCTAAAGGCTGCGGAGGTAGAAATCAAGAAGGAGCATCAAGTGTTGATGGTTAACAAGACCACTATTTTCAAGAGAAAGGGCAAAGGCAAGAAGGGGAACTTCAAGAAGAACGGCAAGCAAGTTGCTGCTGAAGTGAAGAAGCCCAAGTCTGGACCTAAGCTTGAGATTGAGTGTTTCTACTGCAAAGGGACTGGTCACTTGAAGCGGAACTGCCCCAAGTATTTGGCGGATTACAAGGATGGCAAAGTGAAAGGTATATTTGATATACATGTTATTGATGTGTACCTTACCAATGCTCGTAGTAGCGCCTGGGTATTTGATACTGGTTCTGTTGCTCATATTTGCAACTCGAAACAGGGCTACGGATTAAATGAAGATTGGCTAAGGACGAGGTGACGATGCGCATGGGAAATGGTTCCAAAGTCGATGTGATCGCCGTCGGCACGGTACCTCTACATCTACCATCTGGATCTTTTTTCATGCGAGATGGTTATTCATTTAAATCAGAGAATAATGGTTGTTCTATTTATATGAGTAATATCTTTTATGGTCATGCACCCTTGATGAGTGGTCTATTTTTGTTGAATCTCGATTGTAGTGATACACATACTCATAATATTGAAACCAAAAGATGCAAGGTTAATAATGATAGTGCAACTTATTTGTGGCACTGCCGTTTAGATCATATTGGTGTAAAGCGCATGAAGAAACTCCATGCTGATGGGCTTTTGGAATAACTTGATTATGAATCACTTGATGCTTGTGAACCGTGCCTCATGGGCAAGATGACTAAGACTCTGTTCTCCGGAACAATGGAGCGAGCAACTGACTTGTTGGAAATAATACATACTGATGTATGCGGTCCGATGAGTGTTGAGGCTCGTGGCGGGTATCATTATTTTCTGACCTTCACAGATGATTTGAGAAGATATGGGCATATCTACTTGATGAAACATAAGTCTAAAACATTTGAAAAGTTCAAAGAATTTCAGAGTGAAGTGGAAAATCATCATAACAAGAAAATATAGTT
This sequence comes from Aegilops bicornis, assembly GCA_021605145.1. Classification (NCBI taxonomy): domain Eukaryota; kingdom Viridiplantae; phylum Streptophyta; class Magnoliopsida; order Poales; family Poaceae; genus Aegilops; species Aegilops bicornis. Next base: position 637,917,364 of record CM038670.1, on the reverse strand, counting down.
TCTATGATCTGATCGTGGAGGAGAATATTTGAGTTATGAGTTTGGTCTTCATTTGAAACAATGTGGAATAATTTTGCAACTCACGCCACCTAGAACACCATAGCGTAATGGTGTGTCCGAACGTCGTAACCGTACTTTATTAGATATGGTGCGGTCTATGATGTCTCTTACTGATTTACCGCTATCGTTTTGGGGTTATGCTTTAGAGACGGTTACATTCACGTTAAATAGGGCACCATCTAAATCCGTTGAGACGACACCATATGAACTGTGGTTTGGCAAGAAACCTAAACTGTCGTTTTGTAAAGTTTGGGGTTGCGATGCTTATGTGAAAAAGCGTCAACCTGATAAGCTCGAACTCAAATCGGAGAAATGTGTCTTCATAGGATACCCAAAGGAGACTTTTGGGTACACCTTTTATCACAGATTCGGAGGCAAGATATTCGTTGCTGAGACTGGATCCTTTCTAGACAAGGAGTTTCTCTCGAAAGAAGTGATTGGGAGGAAAGTAGAACTTGATGAGGTAATTGTACCTTCTCCCGAATTGGAAAATAGTTCATCACAGAAATCAGTTCCAGTGATGCCTACACCAATTAGTGAGGAAGTTAATGATGATGATCATGAAACTTCAGATCAAGTTACTACCAAACCTCGTAGGTTAACCAGAGTACGTTCTGCACCAGAGTGGTACGGTAATCCTATTTTGGAAGTCATGTTACTAGACCATGACGAACCTACGAACTATGAGGAAGCGATGATGAGCCCAGATTCTGGGAAATGGCTTGAGGCCATGAAATCTGAGATGGGATCCATGTATGAGAACAAAGTGTGGACTTTGGTCGACTTGCCCGATGATCGACAAGCCATAGAGAATAAATGTATCTTCAGGAAGAAGACTGACGCTGACGGTAATGTTACTGTCTACAAAGCTCGATTTGTTGCAAAAGGTTTTCAACAAGTTCAAGGAGTTGACTACGATGAGACCTTCTCACCCGTAGTGATGCTTAAGTCTGTCCGAATCATGTTAGCAATTGCCGCATTTTATGATTATGAAATTTGGCAAATGGATGTCAAAACTGCATTCCTTAATGGATTTCTTAAAGAAGAGTTGTATATGATGCAACTAGAAGGTTTTGTCGACCCTAAAGGTGTTAACAAAGTGTGCAAGCTCCAGCGATCCATTTATGGACTGGTGCAAGCATCTCGGAGTTGGAATATACGCTTTGACAGTGTGATCAAAGCATATGGTTTTATCTGAGACTTTTGGATAAGCTTTGTATTTACAAGAAAGTGAGTGGGAGCTCTGTAGCATTTCTAATATTATGTAGATGACATATTGTTGATTGGAAATAATTCAGAATTTCTGGATTGCATAAATGGATAGAATTTTTCAATGAAATACCTCGGTGAAGCTGCTTATATATTGGGCATCAAAATCTACAGAGATAGATCAAGATGCTTAATTGGACTTTCACAAAGCACATACCTTGATAAAGTTTTGAAGAAGTTCAAAATGGATCAGTCAGAGAAAGGGTTCTTGCCTGTGTTACAAGGTGTGAAGTTGAGTCAGACTCAATGCCCGACCACTTCAGAAGATAGAGAGAAAATTAAAGTCATTCCCTATGCCTCAGCCATAGGTTCTATCATGTATGCAATGCTGTGTACCAGACCTGATGTGTGCCTTGCTATAAGTTTAGCAGGGAGGTACCAAAGTAATCCAAGAGTGGATCACTGGACAACGGTCAAGAACATCCTGAAATACCTGAAAAGGACTAAGGATATGTTTCTCGTTTATGGAGGTGACAAAGAGCTTGACGTAAATGGTTACGTCAATGCAAGCTTTGACACTGATCTGGATGACTCTAAGTCACAAACCGGATACGTATTTATATTGAATGGTGGAGCTGTCAGTTGGTGCAGTTCCAAGCAGAGCGTCATGGCGGGATTTACGTGTGAAGCGGAGTACATAGCTGCTTCGGAAGCAACAAATGAAGGAGTCTAGATGAAGGAGTTCATATCTGATCTAGGTGTAATACCTAGTGCGTTGGGTCCAATGAAAAATCTTTTGTGACAATACTAGAGCAATAGCCTTGGCGGAGGAATCCAGATTTCACAAGAGAACCAAACATATCAAGAGACGCTTCAATTACATCCGTGATCAAGTCAAGGAGGGAGACATAGAGATATGCAAAATACATACGGATCTGAATATTGCAGACTCGTTGACTAAGCCACTTCCACGAGCAAATCATGATCAACACCAAGACTCCATGGGTGTTAGAATCATTACTATGTAATCTAGATTATTGACTCTAGTGCAAGTGGGAGACTGAAGGAAATATGCCCTAGAGGCAATAATAAAGTTGTTATTTATATTTCCTTATATAATGATAAATGTTTATTATTCATGCTAGAATTATATTAACTGGAAACTTAGTACATGTGTGAATACATAGACGAACAGAGTGTCCCTAGTATGCCTCTACTTGACTAGCTCGTTAATCAAAGATGGTTAAGTTTCCCGACCATAGACATGTGTTGTCATTTGATGAACGAGATCACATCATTAGAGAATGATGTGATGGACAATACCCATCCGTTAGCTTGGCATAATGATTGTATAGTTTTATTGCTATTGCTTTATTCATGACATATACATGTTCCTCTGACTATGAGATTATGCAACTCCCGAATACCGGAGTAACACCTTGTGTGCTATCAAACGTCACAACGTAACTGGGTGATTATAAAGATTCTCTACAGGTGTCTCTGAAGGTGTTTGTTGAGTTGGCATAGATCAAGATTAGGATTTGTCACTCAGTGTATCGGAGAGGTATCTCTGGGCCCTCTCGGTAATGCACATCACTATAAGCCTTGCAAGCAATGTGACTAATGAGTTAGTTGCGGGATGATGCATTACGAAATGAGTAAAGAGACTTGCCGTTAATGAGATTGAACTAGGTATGATGATACCGACGATCGAATCTCGGGCAAGTAAAATACCGATGACAAAGGGAACAACGTTTGTTGTCATGCGGTTTGACCGATAAAGATCTTTGTAGAATATGTAGGAGCTAATATAAGCATCCAGGTTCCGCTGTTGGTTATTGACCGGAGATGTGTCTCGGTCATGTCTACATAGTTCTCGAACCCGTAGGGTCCGCACGCTTAACGTTCGATGACGATTTGTATTATGAGTTATGTGATTTGATGACCAAATGTTGTTCGGAGTCCCGGATGAGATCACGGACATGACGAGGAGTCTCGAAATGGTCGAGACATAAAGAATGATATATTGGACGATGTTATTCAGACACCAGAAGAGTTCTGAGAGGTACCGAGTAAAAGCAGTGCCGGAGGGTTACCGAACCCCGGGAAGTAATGGGCCAACATGGGCCTTAGGGTAGAGAGAGGGCAGGCCACGAGGAGATGGCGCCCCCCATGGGGAGTCCGAATAGGACTAGGGGAGGGGCGCGGCCCCCCTTTCCCTCTCCCTCTCCCTCTCCCTTCCTTCTCCCCCTTCCACCAAGTGGAATCCTACTAGGACTTGGAGTCCTAGTACAACTCCTCTCTCTTGGCACGCCCTACAGGGGCCGGCCGACCTCCCCCTCTCCTCCTTTATATACGGAGGTAGGGGGCACTCTAGAACACACAAGATCAATTGTCTTAGCTGTGTGCAGTGCCCCCCTCCACAATTACACACCTCGGTCATATCATCGTAGTGCTTAGGCGAAGCCCTACGCCGGTAACTTCATCATCACCGTCGCCACGCCGTCGTGCTGACGGAACTCTCCCTTGTCCTCAACTGGATCAAGAGCTCGAGGGACCTCATTGTGCTGAGCGATGTCTTTGAACACGGAGGTGCCGTACGTTCGGTACTTGGATCGGTTGGATCGTGAAGACATTCGACTACATCAACCGCGTTACTAAATGCTTCCGCTTTCGGTCTACGAGGGAACTTGGACACACTCTCCCCGCTCGTTGCTATGCTTCTCCTAGATAGATCTTGCATGATCGTAGGATTTTTTTTGAATTACTACATTCCCCAACATGATTGTGTTAAATCTTTTATGGATACCGATGCTTTTCAAAGGTTTAACACTAAATATGGACTTGTCTCTGAGATAGTAGCCTACTTTTGTGAAACATTTGCTACTCATGTTGAACTCCCTAAACAGAAGTGGTTTAAATATCACTCACCTATTAAAGAAGAAATTAAAGAATTGGTACCAGTTAAAGAAGAAACTATACTTTATAATGTTGATCCAGTTGTTCCTTTTGCTTATATTTAGAAACCACCTTTCCCTGTTAGGATAAAGGAACATGCTAAAGTTTCAACTATGGTTAACAAAAGCTATATTAGAACACCTAAACCTGATGAACAAATCAAAGTAGAACCTAGCATTGCTATGGTTAAAGATCTCTTGGAAGAAGATATGGATGGGCATGTTATTTATTTATGTGAAGAAGCTGCTAGAATTGCCAAACCTGATAAAAAGGATAAACATAGACTTGTTGTTGGCATGCATGTCATCTCAGTTAAAATAGGAGATCATTGTTATCATGGTTTATGTGACATAGGTGCTAGTGTGAGTGCTATTCCTTATATCAAAAATTATGAATGACATAGCACCCGCAGAGATAGAAGACATAGATGTTACTATTAGACTTGCTAATAGAGATGCTATATCATCAATTGGGATTGTTAGAGATGTTGAAGTATTGTGTGGGAAAATAAAATACCCTACTGATTTCCTTGTTCTTGGTTCCCCACAAGATGGCTTTTGTCCCATTATTTTTGGTAGACATTTCTTGAACACCATTATGCTAGAATAGACTGTGAGAAACAAACTGTCGATGTTAGTTTTGGTAATGAGTCTCATGAGTTTAATTTTTCCAAGTTTAGTAGAAATCTTCATGAAAAAGAATTACCTAGTAAGGACTATTGTTGTACCACCTACTGATCCTTTAGAACAATATTTGCTAGACCATGAAAATGATTTACATATGCATCAAAGGAATGAAATAGATAGGATTTTTTTTAACAACGTCCTCTGCTTAAACACAATTTGCCTATTGAAACCCTAGGAGGTCCTCCTCCACCTAAAGGTGATCCTGTGTTTGAATTAATACAATTGCCAGACACTTTGAAATATGCTTATCTTGATGAAAATAAGATATATCCTGTTATTATTAGTGTTAACCTTTAAGAACATGAAGAAGAAAGATTGTTGAAAGTTCTAAGGAAGCACCGAGCTGCTATTGGATATACTCTTGATGATTTAAAGGGCATTAGTCCCTCTCTATGTCAGCACAAAATTAATATGGAACCTGATGCTAAACCCGTTGTTGATCACCAACGTTGGTTAAATCCGAAGATGAAATAAGTGGTAAGAACGGAAATATTAAAACTTCTGGAAGGAGGTATAATCTATCCTATAGATGATAGTAGATGGGTAAGTCCTGTTCATTGTGTCCCTAAGAAAGGAGGTAAAATTGTTGTTCCTAATGATAAGAATGAACTTATTCCACAGAGAATTGTTACAGGCTATAGAATGGTAATTGATTTTAGAAAATTAAACAAAGCAACTAGAAAAGATCATTACCCTTTGCCTTTTATTGATCAAATGCTTGAAAGATTATCTAAGCACACACACTTTTGCTTCCTTTATGGATATTCTGGCTTTTCACAAATACCTGTTTCTCAACCCGATCAAGAAAAGACCACTTTTACTTGTCCTTTTGGAACCTATGCTTATAGATGTATGCCTTTTGGTTTATGTAATGCACCTGTTACCTTTCAAAGTTGTACGACTGCTATATTCTCTGACTTTTGTGAAAAGATTGTTGAGGTTTTCATGGACGATTTCTGTGTTTATGGGAAGTGTTTTGATGATTGTTTAAGCAATCTTGATCGAGTTTTGCAGAGATGTGAACAAACAAATCTTGTCTTGAATTGGGAGAAGTGCCACTTTATGGTTAATGAAGGCATTGTCTTGGGTAATAAAATTTCTGAAAGAGGTATTGAAGCCGACCGAGCTAAGGTTGATGCAATTGAGAAAATGCCATGTCCTAAAGATATAAAAGGTATTCGTAGTTTCCTGGGTCATGTTGGTTTATATAGGAGATTTATCAAAGACTTTTCTAAAAATTCTAGGCCTCTCACTAGTCTTTTGCAAAAGGATATTCCTTTTGTTTTTGATGGTGATTGTTTAGAAGCTTTTGAAACACTCAAGAAAGCCTTAATTTCTGCACCTATTATTCAACCACCTGATTGGAACTTGCCTTTTGAAAATATGTGTGATGCTAGTGATTATGCTGTTGGTGCTGTTCTAGGACAAAGAGTTGATAAGAAATTGAATGTTATTCAATATGCTAGTAAAACTCTAGACAGTTCTCAAAGAAATTATGCTAATACTGAAAAAGAATTCTTAGCAGTGGTGTTTGCTTGTGATAAGTTTAGACCTTATATTGTTGATTCCAAAGTAATTGTTCACACAGACCATGCTGCTATTAAATATCTTATGGAAAAGAAAGATGATAAACCTAGACTTATCCGATGGGTTTTCTTGTTACAAGAATTTTATTTACATATCATTGATACAAAAGGAGCTGAGAACCCCGTAGCTCATAATTTATCTAGGCTTGAAAATGTGCCTCATGACCCACTACCTATTGATGATAGTTTTCCTGATGAGCAGTTAGCTGCAATAAATGTTGCTCACAGTACTCCTTGGTATGCTGATTATGCTAATTACATTGTTGCTAAATATTTACCACCTAGCTTTACCTACCAACAAAAGAAAAAATTCTTCTATGATTTAAGACATTACTTTTGGGATGACCCACATCTTTATAAAGAAGGAGTAGATGGTATTATTAGACGTTGTGTACATGAGCATGAACAGGGACAAATCCTACGGAAATGTCACTCCGAAGCTTATGGAGGGCATCATGCTGGAGATAGAACTACTCACAAGGTATAGCAGTCTTGATTTTATTGGCCTACTCTCTTCAAGGATGCCCGTAAGTTCATCTTATCTTGTGATGAATGTCAAAGAATAGGTAATATGGGTAAGCGTCAAGAAATGCCTATGAATTATTCACTTGCTGTTGAACCATTTGATGTTTGGAGATTTGATTACATGGGACCTTTTCCTTCCTCTAATGGGTATACACATATTTTGGTTGCTGTTGATTATGTTACTAAATGGGTAGAAGTTATTCCAACCAGTAGTGCTGATCACAACACCTCTATTAAAATGCTTAAGGAAGTTATTTTCCCAAGGTTTGGAGTCCCTAGATATTTAATGATTGATGGTGGTTCACACTTTATTCATGGTGCTTTCCGTAAAATGCTTGCAAGTATGATGTTAACCATAGAATTGCATCACCTTATCATAGCAATAGAGAAATAAAATTAATTTTACAAAAGACTGTCAATAGGTCTAGGAAGAATTGGTCTAAGAAATTAGATGATGCACTTTGCGCTTATAGAACAGCATATAAAAATCTAATGGGTATGTCTCCTTATAAAATGGTTTATGGAAAAACGTGTCATTTGCCTCTTGAGCGAGAACATAAAGCATATTGGGCCATCAAAGAGCTCAACTATGATTTCAAGCTTGCTGGTGGAAAGAGGTTATTTGATATTAGCTCATTAGATGAATGGAGAACCCAAGCTTATGAAAATGCAAATTTATTCAAAGAAAAAGTTAAAAGACGGCATGACAAAAGAATCCAAAAGCGTGAGTTTAAAGTTGGTGAATATGTTCTTTTGTACAACTCTCGTTTTAGCTTCTTTACAGGAAAACTCCTTTCAAAATGGGAAGGCCCCTATGTTATCGAGGAGGTTTATCGGTCTGGAGCCATCAAAATAAATAATTCCGACGGTACTAACCCGAAGGTTGTAAATGGACAACAAATAAAACATTATATCTCAGGTACACCCATTAATGTCGAAATTAATATTATCCAAACTTTGACATTGGAAGAACACATCAAAGAGTCCTTCCGTAACACTCCAGAATCGTGAAAATAAGGAGGTACGTGATATGGTAAGTAAATGGACTCCAAAAAATCCGCAATTTTTTTTATCAGTTTTGGAATATTTTAGAATTTAGGAAATAAATAAACTTCCAGGAAGCGTACCCTGGTGGGAACAAGACACCAGGGCTGTGACGCCTGGATAATTAAGCTACAGTAAACCTCTGTTAACGATTCCACGTCACCATGATTACTGTTATTAATCTCGTGTTAGTTCGAAACCAATTATAATTCAAAATTCAAAATCAAGCAAACAATAAAAGTTTTCAAATATTAAAACTAAAATGTTCAATAAATACTAAATAGTAGATAAATTACAGGCTATGGTAAAATTGTAAACGAGAGTAATGAAATTTGTTAAGTGACTTAAACAACCTCAAACAGTGGCTGAAAACATTATTTAATAGGGTTAATTATCATTTTGCCCTCAGTGGTGTCCATGTGCTCAGTTTTGCCCTCAGATGCGAATTGTGCTCAGTTTTGCCCCTAGTCTGAGCGCACCGACTCGTTCCGTGAACTCAGCCATCTCCGTCGGGTCAACCTTTTGACTCGGCCCTTATAGGTGGGACCAGGCGGCAGGGACGACCAATTTTATTCAGACCGTCGCATGTGTGGCTTGTGGGACCCATCAGAGAGCCATTGAGCAGAGAGCCGTTGCAGGTGTGCTATATAAGCGGGCGTCAGCGGCGGTGACCACGGCGACAGAGAGCACGGCGGTGACCACGGCGAGAGAGAGAGAGAGCACGGCGGTGGGAAGCTAGCTGTGGAGGGCGCGGCGGTGGGAAGCTAGCTGTGGAGGGCGCGGCGGTGGGAAGCTAGCTGTGGAGGGCGCGGCGGCGTTGAGATCCCCTTCGTCTCTGAGCTCCATGTCTTCCTCAAGCTCCCGCACCACCTCGCGGATGCAGAGCCGGACGCGTGTGTACATGCCTGTCTTCGTCTGTCCGCGGTGCCGGGCGGGCGTTGATCGGAGGGTTTCTCACACAACGAGGAACCAGAATCGTCCGTTCTACGTGTGCATCGAGAATGGGGTGAGAATTGGGGCAATTGCACCATTTTCGTGGTCGGGATCTTTGAGCAATAGGTTGATCTGTTTGGTGTTCATGCAGGTGGCATGCTTCTTTCTTTGGGTCGATGCTCTGGCCAAGACTCTGATGAATGAACTGCAAGAAGAGCATGAAGAATGGTTGCGCATGATGCCACGAACGGCGATGGCGCAGACGAGCTCCGGAAGAACAGATGGAGGGCGAAGCACGCACTGACAGAGAGCTAGCTGTTCAGCTTAGGATGTTGAAGAAGAAGGTTAGGAAGCTTGAAGATCAAGAACTACCAATACCCATTTGCAAATACTTTTGGGCATTTGTAGGTATGGTAATCGCACTGGTTGTAATGTTGAAAATGTATGGAAAGGCATAAACTATGGAGGAATCTGTAATCTTGAAATTGTATGAGAAATTCACCTAGTTTAAATGTTGGTCTAAGTTGTTTAAATGTTGAAAAAAAGAGAAGAAGTGACCAACATTTAAATATATTGAAAAAAAGGAGAAGAAATGAGGAATTCAGAAACTTTTGATCAATGAAATGCACCTCTCTCCTCTGCCATTCTGTCAAAAAAAAGGTTGCTCTTGGGCCAAATTCAGAGCGTAGAGCCAAGTGCAGGCTAGAATAATGGGCCAACTACATCCAATTAGGCCCATTCGGGGGTTCTCTTGCATATTTTTCTGTTTTCTGTTCCGATTTAATTTAGGCAGTAAATCATAATGCTGAAACTTTTTGTGGAAGCTAATTGAATTATTCTAGAGCCAAACAATTAAGGTTAGAATTTTTTTGGAGCTGTTAATTAATCCAATTCAAATACACCGTTATTTAAATCAAAGACCAAAATGTCATGGAAAATGTGCCTCAGCTCTGGTAGAGGTTTACACCTGGTGCCAAAATAAATGAACATTTTTTAAGGGCATTACATTGAGAAAAAAATAATTTGTCTAAAAAATGAAGGGTGGAAAATGCACAAAAAATTGGTGCGGCTGGGGACTCGAACCCAGGACAGCGTGGGCTTGTATTATGATGCTTGTATGACTTATTTTATTTTTAGAGTTGTGTTGTGATATCTTCCCGTGAATCCCTGATCTTGATCGTACATGTTTGCGTGTATGATTAGTGTACGATTGAATCGGGGGCGTCACAAGTTGGTATCGAGCCATTTGCTGTAGGAATCCCCTTCCACACTCCTTGGCCGAAGTCGAGTCTACACATTGCAAAACTTTTACTAACATGGCTGTGCGGCTTACGGGCCCACGTCGCCATTGGGTGGTATTAGGATCTTTTACTCCTCGATCTTTACTCTGGGACTTTGGTCTCTCTTCTATTCGGGTCAAATGAATTTTGCTAACTCTAACATTAGGATCTCGTGATCACTTCCACCCGGAGAGCCCCTTGTAATCGATGACCGCCTGCTGCACCAGAAGATTCCGAAGATACTCTATGATGTGCTCTCGTGACTATGTGCCATCGCTTTTGCAATTCACTTCCATCGATAAACCCCTATGGATAACCACGTACACTTGCCATTCATACAATCATTCCTCGTTGATCATGTTACTACAAGATACCCCAAAATTATCTCTATTGTTTCGAGAATACTTTGTGCCTACCGCCTTGCAGTTCCTTGCCACATAAATACCCCTACGGATAATTCCTCGCACTTGCCGGGTATCCTCTCATCCCTAGTTGTTCATGTGTTTCACAAAAGTCCTCGAAATACCATTTGATTTTCTGGAAATCCTCAGCAGGTCATTGCTCTTGAAATTCTTGCTTGCTTGCATTATTGTTAATCCCGTAAGTATAGTAATCTTATTGGCATCCTTTGTCACTATCATTTTGAGTCCATTGATTCAATAAGTTGCGAATGCTCGCAATCCTCAATCAGATCGTATAACTCATCCTTTCGGCTCAGGCGTCAGTTTGAACATGAGCTGGTTCTCAACCAATTAAATTGCTGTCGATTGTACCCCTAAGTATATTTAACTTATGCATCCTTAATCAGAGCGTTTGCTTCTGATCCCGTGAATTTGAAATCATAATTCCTTTACATTTGAGCTTTGAATTAGTCAGTTGTTTCTATAATCCAATGCCCTTGCATTATTTCTTCCTCTGATTGTGCGTTGATGCTCACATCAGCTCCGTTATGGACTGTCGGGTCCTTTGTTGAATTATCATCTGACAGTGTCCTTTGTATCCAAAAATCTTGAGAAGTTCTTTCCCTGATACATAATGCCATTGATAAATCTTATTCTCTGTTTTAGCCAACAATGCTCTGTTCTCGAGCTGGTGATGTTTACTATGAAGTTTGTGGTATATGTTCCTAAGATGCCCCGGTGGGTTGAACCAACGCCTTCCCTAATTTGTGTGAACCCGAAAGATTTCGCGGGTCATACTTATCTGGTATTGCACTAGGTAAAACTTTCCACAACTAATGTCATTTTTGAAATCTGAGAGGTCAATGTAAGGTTATGCATTGAGGAAGTGGGAGTCGACCTTGAACCTTTGTGTTCATGCCCATGGACACGATGTAGATCCTATTGTAGAAGCTTATTGTAATAATAACTATTTCCCTGATGTAATATCATATGGTATCTGTGAATTGATCCTTGGCAATCGTGGTTCCGACCATATTTTCTCCTTGATTCCATTTCTCAGGCAAGTGAAAACACTTGTCTTCTCCAGATCAATACATCTCCATAACCTCTACGTCGATCTTCCTTCAAGTAATACCCTCCAGTATCTTGAGAATATCAAAGAATTGTGTTGCTTCCTATGAGTCTTCATCTAGTATTGCTTCTCACCGATTTCAGATTTCCCCTGGGTTCTGAGTTATTTCACTCGAGAACACCGATAAGTGAATCGATTCCCCACTCTGATTCAATAACTCTAAGTAATTTTCGTTGCTTATGAATTTAATAATCTTTCAAGCCATTCCTAGTCTGAACGGCTATATCCTTATCGTGCAACTTTTTAACTGTGCTACCTGGTCCTTATTCCCGGAGCACCACTTTCGACGATGAGCTAAGCTTACGTCGATTTTCCTCGTCATATCATTTCGCCTTAAACAGCAAGCTTGATTTCAAGTTTGTGTCGTACTCGTGGTTCCAATAACCTTTCGCTTCACCATTCCTTTGACTTGATGTCATCGTCGATCGATTACATCTTGAAATCTCTCGACAAATGTGTCGTGATCATCATCAACATTCCGAGCTCTTCCAGGATATCGATTGAATTCGTGAAGAGAAATACCATCCTTGCCCTCGATGAATTGTGTTATCATCGACCACTTTATTGCCTTCCGTTCAACACAAACTTGTTAGTGTTTCGTGTTATACCTTGAGATCCATGCTATCCAGCAATTGTTCTTCTTTACCTTGGAGTATTCCCATCTTTGTGTCAATAAGGTCATGAGAATTTCACCACCTCTTAGAAATTCTCGATATGATGATACTTCTCACCATCACCATTCTTCCTTGGTCCCCGTGTTGTTTTTAACCAGGATACCAATATGCTAATGATGTTGTTTGAGTTATGTACTTCTAGCAACCCTATTTCTTTGAAGTTAACGATCGATAGTTCGTTCTTAGACTGTTGGTTATTGAATCGTCACTCTATCATTGATCTTGCTGCCTAAGGTCATACTTCGGGCACACCTTTCAACTAATGATTGATGGTGTATGTTTTCCTAGAGCATACAACATTATATCATTTGAATTGACAAGTGTCATCTTATTGTTCACATTATTGTGGAAAGCCATCCGTTTGGAATTCTTGATGAATTGTCGTTGAGCCCATCAGCCACCTTCTCATTCCCTCCTTGGTATAATGATGAACTATTGTTTCAGGAACCCGCTCCCATAGTTCATTTCCCGAGAATCTTGCAATGTCATTTCGTCTATTTGTGTTGCACCTTTTCTTCTCGGACATCCTGAGTCTGAGGTATCATGACACCAATCGGATCTGAATCTCGGTCAGATATGATGGTTGGAACATATTTTCAAGAGTTATAACATTGGTCGTTACATGACCCGATAAGAGGTGTCATGCCGAGTACACCTAGCCGGAGGACCTATTGTTATAGTTTTCCTTGTTAGCAAGGCTATCCATTCTTCCATGAGGAAATTGTAAGACTTATTCTACAAGTTATTCCTGATGCATCCATTGAGTATCCAAAGCCCGACCTTTGCTTGAAGACCATGTCAATGCTATCTTGAAGCATGTCTATGGTACTCCGATTTTTGCCAAGAACATTTGAAGCCCAATGCTAAATGTTTTTTTGCTCAATTATCCAAACACCGTTGTATGGGTAATGTCATGAAATTTCTCTCCCCTTACCAAAAGAGTTTTCTACATTATATCTTGTCATGGATATCATGCTCTGTTTGTCCTTGGGAAGGATATACCCTTGAAATATGTGTTTAAACACGTTTTCCTTTCCATTGTTCTGCTTAAACCTGATAATCATATTTTCCTTTCCATTGTTTAGATTAACCTTTCTTGTGATCTATATGATCTAAGCAGTATTATTCTCCTGCTTATGTAAACACCACGGTGTACAATTCACGGCAAGACCACATTACTATTGTTGATGACATTACGGTAGCCAACGATGGATGAGAACTTTGCCTATTGGTCCGCCTTGTTCAACGAGCAGGATAATGGTTCTCTTCGTCCCTCGCCCTTGGTACCTATGATGTTGCCGACATAACTGGCAGGCTATCCTCTGACATGCATTGCTTACATGATCATGTAAGACGTCATCGCCTACCTACTTTTTACCCACATGGTGGGCCCATAACCCACAGATCCACAGGATCGAAACCTGACTCTCCTGTACACCCTGTTGTCAAAGTTATTCCTCGAGCTTGACTTCGTATGTAATTCACGGGCCACATGCCTAGTAATCTATTCTGGTATCAGATGCAACACTTACTCTCGCCGCTCTGAACCCCTTTCTCACTCTGGTTCAGACTTCGAGCAACTATCTATCCGCTGGGAACCTCTTATTGTACCTTCATACCTTACTCTCGATGTATTTTATATGTTCAACTCGAGAGATAATCTTATGTTCATTCATGGGTTAACTCCAGATTGTTTTCCCTCATAAGCATTCTGTCGTAGCCAAGCTGCCCCTTACCTATTCGTAAGTACGTTGGAGATCCCGAAGAAAGGATGACGACTTGATCATGGTGACTTGAAGCAGAGAAATGAAGACATCGACGGAAGGGATCAACCTCTTCGAAAGGGCAGCCAAGACCGATAAGACTCGTTAGGTTTTCTCTACCAACACTTTCCCCCCTTACTCCACCGCTTAAATCTCGGGACGAGATTTCTTGTAGTGGAGGAGAATTGTGACGCCGGGATAATTAAGCTACAGTAAACCTTTGTTAATGATGCCACGTCACCATGATTACTATTATTAATCTCGTGTTAGTTCGAAACCGATTATAATTCAAAATTCAAAATCAAGCAAACAATAAAAGTTTTCAAATATTAAAACTAAAATGTTCAATAAATAGTAGATAAATCAGAGGCTATGATAAAATTGTAAACAACATTAATGAAATTTGTTAAGTGACTTAAACAACCTCAAACAGTGGCTGAAAACATTATTTAATAACCTTTTTATTAATACAAAAGAAATATGAAATGATATTTACCCCAAACTAGTTTTTGGTGGTAGAATATATTATGCGGTTATTTGTGGGCCAGCTACCATATTTTACAAAACTCATTTGGTGCCCAAACAATTAGCCGAAACAGAAAAGAATAAATAAAAAGTAAAAACAAAACAAAACAAAAGAAAAAGGAACCCCCCCCCCCAAAACCGGCCCAGGCCGCCCCCTCACTCCACCATAACTCCACCCCCGGTCAAACCCTAACCCCCACCCCCACACACACCCACTCCCTCCCCCTCTGCCTTCCTCCCTCGATCCAGATCGGATCAGGGCATCGAGGCCACCGCCTCGCCGCCGCTTCAAACCCGACACCGGTGCCACCTCGGCCCCGCCCTCGTCCTCGCGCCCGTCCCCTCTCCTCGTGGCGCCCATCGCCCTTGACGGCGACCACGCCCCGCCCAGCGACCCAGCGGCACGGATCGACCGCGTCGCCGCCGCCCGAAGACCTCGCCGCGCCTCCCCGCCGGCATGCCTCCCCTGCGTACGATGTCTCCGACATCCACCTCGTGCCCCACTGCCCCGTCCCTACGCGTCGCGGTGAGGACCCCGGTCCTCATCAGTCCGCTCTGCCCCCGTACACACCGTGCCCCGCCCCCGCCTCTAGCCCCGCGGGCCATCGCCGCGCCGGCGGCCAACTCCGGCGCCCACCCCGGGCTCTCTCCTTCCTGCAGCAGGCCCCGCTCCTCACCTGTTCCACGCCACAGCGCGCCGCTAGGCCAACCTGCGTCGACAAGAACGCCCGGCCGCCCAGCCACAGCCTCGCTTTACCCAAGTCCGGTGCCGCCTCGATGCCGCCAGCGCCACTTTACGTCTCAGCCAGTGGCCCCGGCCACGCTGCTTGCCCGCCGTCGGTGCCCGGCCTCGTCCTCTGCGGCGAGTGCCGCTTCGAATGCGCCACACCCGGCCTTCGCACCGCAGCGACCAAACCCGCCAAGGCCCCTAGGGCCAATGACATGTGGGGCCCAGTCCCAGAACATTTTTTAAATAAAAGAAAATAAATAAAAATGAATTAATAAAATTAGTAATTAATTAAGTTAATTAATCCTATTTAATTAATGTAATTAATCAGTTAGTTTAATTAAACCGTAATTAGATTAGCTAAATCCTAATTAACCTAAGCAGAGTATGACAGGTGGGTCCCGCACGTCAGTTTGACCAGTCAACACCTCTGTTGACTGTTGACGTCATGCTGATGCAATAATACTAGTTTCAAAATAATTTAATAATAATAATATAGAAAATGATTTAAAACTTTAAAAATTAATATAAAGTAAACCATAGCTCAGATGGAAAAACTTTGTACATGAAAGTTGCTCAGAACGATGAGACGAATCCGAATACGCAGCCCGTTCGTCCGCCACGCGTACCCAACATAGCAAACACACAACTTTACCCCTCCGGTTCATCTGTCCGAAAACGCGAAACACCGGGAATACTTTCCCGGATGTTTCCCCCCTTCGCCGGTATCGCCTACTACCGCGATTGGGCACCCCTAGCACCGCTCATTGTCATGTCTTGCACCGTCATGCTTATGTTTGCACTGTATTTATTGTGTCTTCCCCCTCTTCTCTCCGGCAGACTACGAGACCGACGCTGCTGCTACCCCGTTCGACTACGGAGTTGACGACCCCTCCTTCTTGCCAGAGCAACCAGGCAAGCCCCCCCTTTGATCACCAGATATCGCCTATTCCTCCTCTCTACTGCTTGCATTAGAGTAGTGTAGCATGTTACTGCTTTCGGTTAATCCTATTATGATGCATAGCCTGTCATTGTGCTACAATTGTTCATACCTTTACCTGCTATCCTAATGCTTAGTATAGGATGCTAGTGTTCCATCAGTGGCCCTACACTCTTGTCCGTCTGCCATGCTATACTACTGGGCCGTGATCACTTCGGGAGGTGATCACGCGCATATGCCATATACTTTATACTACTACAATACTTATGATATTGTTCGGAGATGGGGGCTGAAGGGGCAGGTGGCTCCATCCCGGTAGAGGTGGGCCTGGATTCCCGACGGCCCCCGAATGTTACTTTCTGGCGAAGCGACAGGGCAGGTTGAGACCACCTAGGCCAGAGGTGGGCCTGGCCCTGATCGGCGTTCGTGGTTACTTCATAATAACACGCTTAACGAGATCTTGGTATTTGATCTGAGTTCCGCCACCGCCTATACGCACTAACCAACTACGCGGGAACAGTTATGGGCACTACGGCGTCATGGTATCACCAAGCCTTCGTGACGTCGCCGATCGAGCGGCGCTCCCGGATTGGACTGAACGCCTGCTAGGCTAGGTAGGTCTGCTTCGGTCGCGTTCGCAACGCGTGTGAGCAACGGCGATGGGACCGGACCCTGCTGGCGCATAGGATTTAGACCGGCGTGCTGACCTCTCTGTTGTGCCTAGGTGGGGTTGCGACGTGTTGATCTTCCGAGGCCGGGCATGACCCAGGAAAGTGTGTCCGGCCAAATGGGATCGAGCGTGTTGGGTTATATGGTGCACCCTGCAAGGAAGTTTATCTATTCGAATAGCCATGATCTTCGGTAACAGGACGACTTGGAGTTGTACCTTGACCTTATGACAACTAGAGTATATATACTTAATAAAACACACCCTTCCAAGTGCCAGATATAACCCGGTGATTGCTCTCTAACAGAGCGACGAGGAGGGGATCGCCGGGTAGGATTATGCTATGCGATGATACTTGGTGAACTTACCATCTGCTCTCTTCTACATGCTGCAACATGGAGGCTGCCAGAAGCGTAGTCTTCGACAGGACTAGCTATCCCCCTCTTATTCTGGCATTCTGCAGTTCAGTCCACCGATATTGCCCCTTGATGTCTACTACGCAACCTTCTTCTTGTAGACGTTGTTGGGCCTCCAAGTGTAGAGGTTTGTAGGACAGTAGAAAATTTCCCTCAAGTGGATGACCTAAGGTTTATCAATCCGTAGGAGGCGTAGGTTGAAGATGGTCTCTCTCAAGCAACCCTGCAACCAAATAACAAAGAGTCTCTTGTGTCCCCAACACACCCAATACAATGGTAAATTGTATAGGTGCACTAGTTCGGCGAAGAGATGGTGATACAAGTGCAATATGGACGGTAGATAAGAGTATTTGTAATCTGAAATAATAAAAACAGCAAGGTAACAAGTGGTAAAAGTGAGCGTAAACGGTATTGCAATGCTAGGAAACAAGGCCTAGGGTTCATACTTTCACTAGTGCAAGTTCTCTCAACAATAATAACATAATTGGATCATATAACTATCCCTCAACATGCAACAAAGAGTCACTCCAAAGTCACTAATAGCGGAGAACAAACGAAGAGATTATGGTAGATGCAGAAACCACCTCAAAGTTATTCTTTCCAATCAATCCGTTGGGCTATTCCTATAAGTGTCACAAACAGCCCTAGAGTTCGTACTAGAATAACACCTTAAGACACAAATCAACCAAAACCCTAATGTCACCTAGATACTCCAATTTCACCTCAAGTATCCATGGGTATGATTATACGATATGCATCACACAATCTCAATTCATCTATTCAACCAACACATAGAACCTCAAAGAGTGCTCAAAGTTTCTACCGGAGAATCACGACGAAAACATGTGCCAACCCCTATGCATAGGTTCATGGGCGGAACCCGCGAGTTGATCACCAAAACATACATCAAGTGAATCACGTGATATCCCATTGTCACCACAGATACGCACGGCAAGACATACATCAAGTGTTCTCAAATCTTTAAAAACTCAATCCGATAAGATTACTTCAAGGGAAAACTCAATCCATTACAAGAGAGAAGAGGGGAGAAGAAACATAAGATCCAACTATTATATCAAAGCTCGCGATACATCAAGATCGTATCACCTCAAGAACACGAGAGAGAGATCAAACACATAGCTCTTGGTACATACCCTCAGCCCCGAGGGTGAACTACTCCTCCTCATCATGGAGAGCGCCGGATGATGAAGATGGCCACCGGTGAGGTTCCCCCCTCCCGTGAGGTCTTGAAACAGGGTCCCGATTGGTTTTTCGTGGCTCTGGAGGTTTGTGGTGGCGGAACTCCCGATCTAATCTCTGTTCTGGAAGTTGTACGATACGTAGGTATATATGGGTGCAGGGGGTACGTCGGTGGAGCTACGGGGGCCCCACGAGGCGCGCCCTAGGGGGGTGGCGCGCCCCCACCTCGTGAGCACCTCCGTATCTTCGACGTGGAGTCCAAGTCCATCGTGGGTTTCCTTCCAAAAATAACTTCTCCGATTGATTTCGTTTCCATTTTGACTCCGTCGATATTCCTTTTCCTCGAAACCTTTGAAATAGGCATAAAACAACAAATCTGGGCTGGGCCTCCGGTTAATAGGTTAGTCCCAAAAATAATATAAAAGTGGATAATAAAGCCCAATATTGCCATAAACAGTAGATAATATAACATGGAGCAATCAAAAATTATAGATACGTTGGAGACGTATCAAGCATCCCCAAGCTTAATTCCTGCTCGTCCTCGAGTAGGTAAATGATAAAAAAGATAATTTTTGATGTGGAATGCTAGTTGGCATAATTTCAATGTAAATCTTCTTAATTGTGATATGAATATTCAGAACCGAAAGATTCAAGACAAAAATTATTATTGACATAAAAATAATAATACTTCAAGCATACTAACTAAGCAATTATGTCTTCTCAAAATAACATGGCCAAAGAAAGTTATCCCTACAAAATCATATAGTCTGTCTATGCTCCATCTTCCCCACACCAAATATTTAAATCATGCACAACCCCGATGACAAGCCAAGCAATTGTTTCATACTTTTGACATTCTCAAACTTTTTCAATCTTCACGCAATACATGAGCGTGAGCCATGGACATAGCACTATATGTGGAATAGAATGGTGGTTGAGGAGAAGACAAAAAGGAGAAGATAGTCTCACATCAACTAGGCGTATCAACGGGCTATGGAGATGCCCATCAATAGATATCAATGTGAGTGAGTAGGGATTGCCATGCAACGGATGCACTAGAGCTATAAGTATATGAAAGCTCAACAAAAGAAACTAAGTGGGTGTGCATCCAACTCGCTTGCTCACAAAGACCTAGGGCATTTTGAGGAAGCCCATCATTGGAATATACAAGCCAAGTTCTATAATGAAAAATTCCCACTAGTATATGAAAGTGACAACATAGGAGACTCTCTATCATGAAGATCATGGTGCTACTTTGAAGCACAAGTGTGGTAAAAGGATAGTAACATTGTGGGGTGTCTCTTTTTCTCTCATTTTTTATTATTTTTTATTTGGGCCTTTTCTCTTTTTTATGGCATCTTTTTTTTTCTCCTTCTTTTTTTTCAATTTTCGTCCGGAGTCTCATCCCGACTTGTGGGGGAATCATAGTCTCCATCATCCTTTCCTCACTTGGGACAATGCTCTAATAATGATGATCATCACACTTTTATTTTTCTTACAACTCAACAATTACAACTCGATTCTTAGAAAAAAATATGACTCTATATGAATGCCTCTGGCAGTGTACCGGGATGTGCAATGACTCATGAGCGACATGTATGAAAGAATTATGAACGGTGGCTTTACCACAAATACGATGTCAACTACATGATCATGCAAAGCAATATGACAATGATGAAGCGTGTGTGGAAAGTTGCATGGCAATATATCTCGGAATGGCTATGGAAATGCCATGATAGGTAGGTATGGTGGCTGTTTTGAGGAAGATATATGGTGGGTGTATGATACCGGCGAAAAGTGCACAGTATTAGAGAGGCTAGCAATGGTGGAAGGATGAGAAAGTGCGTATAATCCATGGACTCAACATTAGTCATAAAGAACTCATATACTTATTGCAAAAATCTACAAGTTATCAAAGCAAAGTATTACGCGCATGCTCCTAGGGGGATAGATTGGTAGGAAAAGACCATCGCTCGTCCCCGACCGCCACTCATAAGGAAGACAATCAATAAATAAATCATGCTCTGACTTCATCACATAAAGGTTCACCATACGTGCATGCTACGGGAATCACAAACTTTAACACAAGTATTTATCAAATTCACAACTACTCAACTAGCATGACTCTAATATCACCATCTTCATATCTCAAAAGAATTATCAAGCATCAATCTTTTCTTAGTATTCAACACACTCATAAGAATTCTTACAAATCTTGTATGCTTAGCATATTAGCATTATTTAAGAAAATTACCATGCTATTTAATACTCTCAAAATAATATAAGTGAAGCATGAGAGATCAATAGTTTCTATAAAACAAATCCACTACCGTGCTCTAAAATATATAAGTGAAGTACTAGAGCAAATGACAAACTACTCTGAAAGATATAAGTGAAGATCAATGAGTAGTCGAATAATTATGCAACTATGTGAAGACTCTCTAACATTTAAGAACTTCAGATCTTGATTTATTATTCAAATAGCAAGAAAAGCTAAAGAAAATAAAATGACGCTCCAAGCAAAACACATATCATGTAGTGAATAAAAATATAGCTCCAAGTAAAGTTACCGATGGACGAAGACGAAAGAGGGGATGCCTTCCGAAGCATCCCCAAGCTTAGACGCTTGGTTATCCTTGAATATTACCTTGGGGTGCCTTGGGAATCCCCAAGCTTTGTCTCTTGCCACTCCTTTTTCCATAGTCCATCGAATCTTTACCCAAAACTTGAAAACTTCACAACACAAAACTTAACAGAAAACTCGTGAGCTCCGTTAGCGAAAGAAAACAAAACACCACTTCATGGTACTGTTATTAACTCATTATTTATTTTTATTGGTGTTAAACCTACTGTATTCCAACTTCTCTATGGTTTATAAACTATTTTACTAGCCATAGATTCATCAAAATAAGCAAACAACACACGAAAAACAGAATCTGTCAAAAACAGAACAGTCTGTAGTAATATGTAACTAAAGCAAACTTCTGTAACTCCAAAAATTCTTAAATAAATTGGTGGACCTGAGGAATTTGTCTAGTAATCATCTTCAAAAAGAATCAACTAAATAGCACTCTCCAGTAAAAAGTTTTAGCTAATCTCGTGAGCGCTAAAGTTTCTGTTTTTTACGGCATGATCGTATAGACTTCACCCAAGTCTTCCCAAAGGTTCTACTTGGCACAAACACTAATTAAAACACAAAACCACATATATACAGAGGCTAGATGGATTATTTATTCCTTAACAGAACCAAAAAGCAAGAAACTAAAATAAAATTGGGTTGCCTCCCAACAAGCGCTATTGTTTAACGCCCCTAGCTAGGCATGATGATGACAATGATGCTCACATAAAAGATAAGAATTGAAACATAACGGGAGCATCATGAAGCATATGACTAGCACATTTAAGTCTAACCCACTTCCTATGCATAGGGATTTTGTGAGCAAACAACTTATGGGAATAATAATCAACTTGCATAGGAAGGTAAAACAAGCATAACTTCAAAACTTTAAGCACATAGAGAGGAAACATGATATTATTGCAATTCCTACAAGCATATATTCCTCCCTCATAATAATTTTCAGTAGCATCATGAATTAATTCAAAAATATAACCAGCACCTAAAGCATTCTTTTCATGATCTACTATCATAGAAAATTTACTACTCTCCACATAAGCAAATTTCTTCTCATTAGGAATAGTGGGAGTATCATAAAAGACTTGAATACTATAAATTGTTTCCACATTAAAAGAGTAATGTTCAGAAAAAGGGTAATCATAATCATGACAAGTTTTATAAATATAATCATCACTACTTTTTATAGCATAAGTTTTATCACAATAATCATCATAAGTAGCAACTTTGTTCTCATCATAATCGATTGAAACCTCTTCCAAGATAGTGGAATCATTACTAAGTAAAGTCATGACCTCTCCAAATCCACTTTCATAAATATTATAAGACTCAACATCCTCCAAAATAGTGGGATCACTACTTCCTAAAGTTGACACTCTTCCAAACCCACATTCATCAATATAATCATCATAAGTAGGAGGCATGTTATCATCACTATACATTTGCATATCAAAACTTGGGAGGCTAAAAATATCATCTTAATTAAACATAGCATCCCCAAGCTTGGGACAAACATTAATTTCAGCAAATATATTCTCAAATATGTCATCCTCATCAAACATAGCTTCCCCAAGCTTGGGCCTTTTCATATCATAAGCATAATCACTCTCGTCATCAATAGTATGGATAGCACCAATAGTATAGCAAACATTATTATCATATTCTTCCAAGCAAGTGCCAAAAAGATTTTCAAGATCATAAGGAGTATCATTATCTTCCCAATCATAATCATCACAACAAGCAATAGGCATAACGAGATCATCATCAAGTGTATCATTTTCATAAGGCACAAGAATAATAGGAGCAACTTTATTTGGGAGAGATACCTTTTTACCTCTCTTCCTTTTTCTTTTCTTCTTCTTCACCACATCATGTGTGGGTTCAATCCTCTTTTTGGAGATCCTTATTAATTAGATTGGTTGAATGGAAGGCTCCTCCTTGTTACATGATTCATCATAAGAAATAATAGGAGAATATTGGGAAGTCTCTTCCCTTTCATTACTATTCTCTTCATCCTCTATTTGTTTTCTTTTCTTTATGTAATTGACGGTATAAGGATTCTCAATGCAATTCATCGCACAATACATATAAATATTCTCTAGATCAAAATCAAGAATTCTATCAAGATTAAATTTTGGAATACCCTCAGTTATATGTTTCATTTCTTCATAACCCAAAAGAAGGCTAAGTTCTTTATGATGCTCAAGGGTACTCAAATTATCACAATATTCGGACACGACTTGATCACGAAACAAATAGCATTGGAGCTTTAAATGACCATGTTCATTGCAAAGTTCACAAGGGGCACGAAAAATATTTAATCTTTCAGCACATTCATCTAGCTCTTCTTGCAACAATTTGGTTTCTAAGTACTTATGTCTCTTGCAATATCTATCTTCTTTATTTGGTGTGTTAATGCAAACATGCACTCCACAAAAGTTGACATGCTTATGAGAGATATTTTCATTATGACTAGCGCAATCATCATTAGTACTATGGATATTCAAGGAGTTTATACTAACAAAATTGCAATCATGCTCATCATTCAAAGATTTAGTGCCAAACATTTTAATGCATTCTTCTTCTAACACTTTGGCACAAATTTCCTTTCCATCATACTCACGAAAGATATTAAAAAGGTGAAGCGTATGAGACAAACTCAATTCCATTTTTTTTTGTAGTTTTATTTTATAAACTAGACTAGTGCTAAACAAGAAACAAAAAGATTCAATTGCAAGATCTAAATATATACCTTCACTTACCTAGCCTCCCCGGCAACGGCGCCAGAAAAGAGCTTGATGTCTACTACGCAACCTTCTTCTTGTAGACGTTGTTGGGCCTCCAAGTGCAGAGGTTTGTAGGACAGTAGCAAATTTCCCTCAAGTGGATGACCTAAGGTTTATCAATCCGTAGGAGGCGTAGGTTGAAGATGGTCTCTCTCAAGCAACCCTGCAACCAAATAACAAAGAGTCTCTTGTGTCCCCAACACACCCAATACAATGGTAAATTGTATAGGTGCACTAGTTCGCGAAGAGATGGTGATACAAGTGCAATATGGATGGTAGATAAGAGTATTTGTAATCTGAAATAATAAAAACAGCAAGGTAACAAGTGGTAAAAGTGAGCGTAAGCGGTATTGCAATGCTAGGAAACAAGGCCTAGGGTTCATACTTTCACTAGTGCAAGTTCTCTCAACAATAATAACATAATTGGATCATATAACTATCCTCAACATGCAAAAAAGAGTCACTCCAAAGTCTCTAATAGCGGAGATCAATCGAAGAGATTATGGTAGGGTACGAAACCACCTCAAAGTTATTCTTTCCAATCAATCCGTTGGGCTATTCCTATAAGTGTCACAAACAGCCCTAGAGTTCGTACTAGAATAACACCTTAAGACACAAATCAACCAAAACCCTAATGTCACCTAGATACTCCAATGTCACCTCAAGTATCCATGGGTATGATTATACGATATGCATCACACAATCTCAATTCATCTATTCAACCAACACATAGAACCTCAAAGAGTGCCCAAAGTTTCTCTGGGAGAATCACGACGAAAACATGTGCCAACCCCTATGCATAGGTTCATGGGCGGAACCCATAAGTTGATCACCAAAACATACATCAAGTGACTCACGTGATATCCCATTGTCGCCACAGATACGCACGGCAAGACATACATCAAGTGTTCTCAAATCTTTAAAGACTCAATCCGATAAGATTACTTCAAGGGGAAAACTCAATCCATTACAAGAGAGAAGAGGGGGAGAAGAAACATAAGATCCAACTATTATATCAAAGCTCGCGATACATCAAGATCGTATCACCTCAAGAACACGAGAGAGAGAGATCAAACACATAGCTACTGGTACATACCCTCAGCCCCGAGGGTGAACTACTCCCTCCTCATCATGGAGAGCGCCGGGATGATGAAGATGGCCACCGGTGAGGGTTCCCCCCCTCCGGCAGGGTGCCTAACAGGTCCCGATTGTTTTTCGTGGCTCACGGAGGTTTGTGGCGGGGAACTCGATCTAATCTCTGTTCTGGAAGTTTTACGATACGTAGGTATATATGGGTGCAAGGGGTACGTCGGTGGAGCTTCGGGGGCCCCACGAGGCGGGGGCGCCCTAGGGGGGTGGGCGCGCCCCCACCCTCGTGAGCACCTCCCGTATCTTCTGACGTGGAGTCCAAGTCCATCAGGTGGGTTTCCTTCCAAAAATAACTTCTCCAGTTGATTTCGTTCCGTTTTGACTCCGTCTGATATTCCTTTTCCTTGAAAAACTGAAATAGGCATAAAACAGCAAATCTGGGCTGTGCCTCAGGTTAATAGGTTCGTCCCAAAAATAATATAAAAGTGGATAATAAAGCCCAATATTGCCTAAAACAGTAGATAATATAGCATGGAGCAATAAAAAATTATAGATACGTTGGAGACGTATCACCCCTTTACACAGATACCCATGCATATGTAGTGTAGATCCTTGCTTGCGAGTACTTTGGATGAGTACTCACGGTTGCTTTTCTCCTTCTTTTCCCCCTTTCCATTCTACCTGGTTGTCACAACCAGATGCTGGAGCCCGGGGCTTGACGCCACCGTCAACGACGACTCCTACTACACCGGAGGTGCCTACTACTACGTGCAGGCCGCTGACGACATCCAGGAGTAGTTTAGGAGGATCCCAGGCAGGAGGCCTGCGCCTCTTTCGATCTGTATCCTAGTTTGTGCTAGCCTTCTTAAGGCAGACTTGTTTAACTTATGTCTGTGCTCAGATATTGTTGCTTCCGCTGACTTGTCTATGATCGAGCACTTGTATTCGAGCCCTCGAGGCCCATGGCTTGTATTATGATGCTTGTATGACTTATTTTATTCTTAGAGTTGTGTTGTGATATCTTCCCGTGAATCCCTGATATTGATCGTACACGTTTGCGTGTATGATTAGTGTACGATTGAATCGGGGGCGTCACAAGTTGGTATCAGAGCCGACTGCCTGTAAGAATCCCCCTTCCACACTCCTTGGCCGAAGTCGAGTCTACACATTGCAAAACTTTTACTAACATGGCTGTGCGGCTTACGGGCCCACGTCGCCATTGGGTGGTATTAGGATCTTTTACTCCTCGATCTTTACTCTGGGACTTTGGTCTCTCTTCTATTCGGGTCAAATGAATTTTGCTAACTCTAACATTAGGATCTCGTGATCACTTCCACCCGGAGAGCCCCTTGTAATCGATGACCGCCTGCTGCACCAGAAGATTCCGAAGATACTCTATGATGTGCTCTCGAGACTATGTGCCATCGCTTTTGCAATTCACTTCCATCGATAAACCCCTATGGATAACCACGTACACTTGCCATTCATACAATCATTCCCCGTTGATCTTGTTACTACGAGATACCCCAAAATTATCTCTATTGTTTCGAGAATACTTTGTGCTTACCGCCTTGCAGTTCCTTGCCACATAAATACCCCTACGGATAATTCCTCGCACTTGCCGGGTATCCTCTCATCCCTAGTTGTTCATGTGTTTCACAAAAGTCCTCGAGATACCATTAGATTTTCTGGAAATCCTCAGCAGGTCATTTCTCTTGAAATTCTTGCTTGCATGCATTATTGTTAATTCCATAAGTATAGTAATCTTATTGGCATCCTTTGTCACTATCATTTTGAGTCCATTGATTCAATAAGTTGCGAATGCTCGCAATCCTCAATCAGATCCTATAACTCATCCTTTCGGCTCAGACGTCAGTTTGAACATGAGCTGGTTCTCAACCAATTAAATTGCTATCGATTGTACCCCTAAGTTTATTTAACTTATGCATCCTTAATCAGAGTGTTTGCTTCTGATCCCGTGAATTTGAAATCATAATTCCTTTACATTTGAGCTTTGAATTAGTCAGTTGTTTCTACAATCCAATGCCCTTGCATTGTTTCTTCCTCTGATTGTGCGTTGATGCTCACATCAGCTCCGTTATGGACTGTCGGGTCCTTTGTTGAATTATCATCTGACAGTGTCCTTTGTATCAAAAAATATCGAGAAGTTCTTTCCCTGATACATAATACCATTGATAAATCTTATTCTCTGTTTTGGACAACAATGCTCTTTTCTCGAGCTGGTGATGTTTACTATGAAGTTTGTGGTATATGTTCCTAAGATGCCCCGGTGGGTTGAACCAACGCCTTCCCTAATTTGTGTGAACCCGAAAGATTTCGCGGGTCATACTTATCTGGTATTGCACTAGGTAAAACTTTCCACAACTAATGTCATTTTCGAAATACGAGAGGTCAATGTAAGGTTATGCATTGAGGAAGTGGGAGTCGACCTTGAACCTTTGTGTTCATGCCCATGGACACGATGTAGATCCTATTGTAGAAGCTTATTGTAATAATAACTATTTCCCTGATGTAATATCATATGGTATCTGTGAATTGATCCTTGGCAATCGTGGTTCCGACCATATTTTCTCCTTGATTCCATTTCTCAGGCAAGTGAAAACACTTGTCTTCTCTAGATCAATACATCTCCGCAACCTCTACGTCGATCTTCCTTCAAGTAATACCCTCCAGTATCTTGAGAATATCAAAGAATTGTGTTGCTTCCTATGAGTCTTCATCTAGTATTGCTTCTCACCGATTTCAGATTTCCCCTGGGTTCTGAGTTATTTCACTCGAGAACACCGATAAGTGAATCGATTCCCCACTCTGATTCAATAACTCTAAGTAATTTTCGTTGCTTATGAATTTAATAATACTTCAAGCCATTCCTAGTCTGAACGGCTATATCCTTATCGTGCAACTTTTTAACTATGCTACCTGGTCCTTATTCCCGGAGCACCACTTTCGACGATGAGCTAAGCTTACGTCGATTTTCCTCGTCATATCATTTCGCCTTAAAAGCAAGCTTGATTTCAAGTTTGTGCCGTACTCGTGGTTCCAATAACCTTTCGCTTCACCATTCCTTTGACTTGATGTCATCGCCGATCGATTACATCTTGAAATCTCTCGACAAATGTGTCGTGATCATCATCAACATTCCGAGCTCTTCCAGGATATCGATTGAATTCGTGAAGAGAAATACCATCCTTGCCCTCGATGAATTGTGTTATCATCGACCACTTTATTGCCTTCCGTTCAACACAAACTTGTTAGTGTTTCGTGTTATACCTTGAGATCCATGCTATCCAGCAATTGTTCTTCTTTACCTTGGAGTATTACCATCTTTGTGTCAATAATGTCATGGGAATTTCACCACCTCTTAGAAATTCTCGATATGATGATACTTCTCACCATCACCATTCTTCCTTGGTCCCCGTGTTGTTTTTAACCAGGATACCAATATGCTAATGCTGTTGTTTGAGTTCTGTACTTCTAGCAACCCTATTTCTTTGAAGTTAATGATCGACAGTTCGTTCTTAGACTGCTGGTTATTGAATCGTCACTCTATCATTGATCTTGCTGCCTAAGGTCATACTTCGGGCACACCTTTCAACTAATGATTGATGGTGTATGTTTTCCTAGAGCATACAACATTATATCATTTGAATTGACAAGTGTCATCTTATTGTTCACATTATTGTGGAAAGCCATCCGTTTGGAATTCTCGATGAATTGTCGTTGAGCCCATCAGCCACCTTCTCATTCCCTCCTTGGTTTAATGATGAACTATTGTTTCAGGAACCCGCTCCCATAGTTCATTTCCTGAGAATCTTGCAATGTCATTTCGTCTATTTGTGTTGCACCTTTTCTTCTCGGACATCCTGAGTCTGAGGTATCATGACACCAATCGGATCTGAATCTCGGTCAGATATGATGGTTGGAACATATTTTCAAGAGTTATAACATTGGTCGTTATATGACCCGGTAAGGGGTGTCATGCCGAGTACACCTAGCCGGAGGACCTATTGTTATAGTTTTCCTTGTTAGCAAGGCTATCCATTCTTCCATGAGGAAATTGTAGGACTTATTCTACAAGTTATTCCTGATGCATCCATTGAGTATCCAAAGCCCGACCTTTGCTTGAAGACCATGTCAATGCTATCTTGAAGCATGTCTATGGTACTCTGATTTTCGCCAAGAACATTTGAAGCCCAATGCTAAATGTTTTCTTGCTCAATTATCCAAACACCATTGTATGGGTAATGTCATGAAATTTCTCTCCCCTTACCTAAAGAGTTTTCTACATTATATCCTGTCATGGATATGATGCTCTGTTTGTCCTTGGGAAGGATATACCCTTGAAATATGCGTTTAAACACGTTTTCCTTTCCATTGTTCTGCTTAAACCTGATAATCATATTTTCCTTTCCATTGTTTAGTTTAACCTTTCTTGTGATCTATATGATCTAAGCAAGATTATTCTCACCTTATGTAAACACCACGGTGTACAATTCTGTCAGCAAGACCCTGTTACTATTGTTGATGACATTACGGTAGCCAACGATGGATGAGAACTTTGCCTATTGGTCCGCCTTGTTCAACGAGCAGGATAATGGTTCTCTTCGTCCCTCGCCCTTGGTACCGATGATGTTGCCGACATAACTGGCAGGCTATCCTCTGGCATGCATTGCTTACATGATCATGTAAGACGTCATTGCCTTCCTACTTTTTACCCACATGGTGGGCCCATAACCCACAGATCCACAGGATCGAAACCTGAATCTCCTGTACACCCTGTTGTCAAAGTTATTCCTCGAGCTTGACTTCGTATGTAATTCACGGGCCACATGCCTAGTAATATATTCGTATCGGATGCAACACTTACTCTCGCCGCTCAACCCCTTTCTCACTCTGGTTCAGACTTCGAGCAACTATCTATCCGCTGGGAACCTCTTATTGTACCTTCATACCTTACTCTCGATGTATTTTATATGTTCAACTCGAGAGATAATCTTATGCTCATTCATGGGTTAACCCCAGATTGTTTTCCCTCATAAGCATTCTGTCGTAGCCAAGCTGCCCCTTACCTATTCGTAAGTACGTTGGAGATCCCGAAGAAAGGATGACGACTTGATCATGGTGACTTGAAGCAGAGAAATGAAGACATCGACGAAAGGGATCAACCTCTTCGAAAGGGCAGCCAAGACCGATAAGACTCGTTAGGTTTTCGCTACCAACACTTTCCCCCCTTACTCCACCGCTTAAATCTCGGGACGAGATTTCTTGTAGTGGAGGAGAATTGTGACGCCTTGATAATTAAGCTACAAGAACCTTTGTTAATGATGCCACGTCACCATGATTACTATTATTAATCTCGTGTTAGTTCGAAACCGATTATAATTCAAAATTAAAAATCAAGCAACAATAAAAGTTTTCAAATATTAAAACTAAAATGTTCAATAAATAGTAGATAAATCAGAGGCTATGATAAAATTGTAATCAACATTAATGAAATTTGTTAAGTGACTTAAACAACCTCAAACAGTGGCTGAAAACATTATTTAATAACCTTTTTATTAATACAAAAGAAATATGAAATGATATTTACCCCAAACTAGTTTTTGGTGGTAGAATATATTGTGCTGTGATTTGTGGGCCAGCTCTCATATTTTACAAAAATCATTTGGTGCCCAAACAATTAGCCGAAACAAAAAAGAATAAATAAAAAGTAAAAACGAAACAAAACAGAAGAAAAGGAAACCCCCCCCCCCCACAGGGCCAGTCGGCCCAACTGCTAGCCAGGTCGGCCCAAACCAGCCCAGGCCGCCCCCTCACTCCACCATAACCCCACCCCTGGTCAAACCCTAACCCCCCCCCCCACTCACACACACTCCCTCCCCCTCTGCCTCCCTCCCTCGATCCAGATCGGATCAGGGCATCGAGGCCACCGCCTCGCCGCCGCTTCGAAGCCGGCGCCGGTGCCACTCGCCCGGCCATCGCCCTCGTCCTCGCGCCCGTCCCCTCTCACTCGACAATGGCCCTCGCCCGACGGCGACCACGCCCCGCCCGGACGACCCGTCGCCAGACGGATCAACCAGCCGCCGCCCGAAGACCTCGCTGGCCTCCCAGCCGCTGCCTCCCTGCGTCTGACGTCTCCGACATCCACCTCGCGCCACGCCCGTCCCTATGCTTCGCGGTGAGGACCCTGGTCCTCCTCACTCCCCTCTGCCCCCGTGCACACCGTGCCCCGCCCCCGCCTCTAGCCCCGCGGGCCATCGCCTCGTCGGCGGCCAACTCCGGCGCCCACCCCGGGCTCTCTCCTTCCCGTAGTCGGCCCTTCCTCACCTGCTTCGCGCCACAGCGTCGGCTCCGCCCGTCAGCGCCCGCTTCAAACCGGACGTCGATAGTAACGCCTCCCGCCCAAAGCCTCGCTTTACCCACTCGGCGCCGCCTCGATGCCGCCGCCACTGCCTCGTCTCCATGGCCCGTGGCCGGCCAGCTGCTTGCCCGCCATCGGTGCCCGTGACCTCGTCTTGCCACTGGCGAGTGCCCGCTCGGGTGCGCCTACACCCGCTAGCGACCAAACCCGCCAGGGCCCCTAGGGCCAATGACATGTGGGGCCCAGCCCTAGAACATTTTTTTTAATAAAAGAAAATAAATAAAAATGAATTAATAAAATTAGTAATTAATTAATTAATTAATTAATTAGTGAATTAATTAAGTTAATTAATCCTATTTAATTAATGTAATTAACCAGTTAGTTTAATTAAATAGTAATTAGATTAGCTAAATCCTAATTAACCTAAGCAGAGTATGATAGGTGGGTCCCGCATGTAAGTTTGACCAGTCAACACCTCTGTTGACTGCTGACGTCATGCTGATGCAATAATACTAGTTTTGAATTAATTTAATAATAATAATTTAGAAAATGATTTAAAACTTTAAAAATTAATATAAAATAAACCATAGCTCAGATGGAAAAACTTTGTACATGAAAGTTGCTCAGAACGATGAGACGAATCCGAATACGCAGCTGGCCGGTCTGGCCACGCGTCCCCCAAAGATAGCAAACACGCAACTTTCCCCTCGGTTCATCTGTTCAAAACGCGAAACACCGTGAATACTTTCCGGATGTTTCCCCGCCTTGATGACGCCTACTACTGCGATTGGGCACCCCTAGCACCGCCATTGTCATGTCTTGCAATCATGCTTATGTTTGCACTGTATTTATTGTTTCTTCCCCCTCTTCTCTCGGTAGACTAGGAGACCGACGCTGCTGCTACCCCATTCGACTACGGAGTTGACGACCCCTCCTTCTTGCCAGAGCAACCAGGCAAGCCCCCCCCCCCCTTGATCACCAGATATCGCCTATTCTTCCTCTCTACTGCTTGCATTAGAGTAGTGTAGCATGTTACTGCTTTCGGTTAATCCTATTCTGATGCATAGCCTATCATTGTGTTTCAATTGTTGATACCTTTACCTGCTATCCTAATGCTTAGTATAGGATGTTAGTGTTCCATCAGTGGCCCTACACTCTTGTCCATCTGCCATGCTATACTACTGGGCCGTGATCACTTTGGAAGGTGATCACGGGGATATGCTATATACTTTATACTGTTACATTACTTATGATACTGTTGGAGATGGGCTGGAGGGCGGTGGCTCCATCCCGGTAGAGGTGGGCACTGGTTCCCGACGGCCCCCATCGTTACTTTGTGGCGGAGCGACAGGGCAGGTTGAGACCACCTAGGCGAGAAGTGGGCCTGGCCCTGGTCGGCGTTCGTGGTTACTCCATAATAACACGCTTAACGAGATCTTGGTATTTGATCTGAGTCTGGCCACTGGCCTATACACACTAACCAACTATGCGGGAACATTTATGGGCACTCGGCGTCGTGGTATCAGCCGAAGGCTTCGTGACATCAGCGACTGAGCGGCGCGCGCCGGATTGGATTGGAACGCCTGCTAGGCTAGGTCTGCTTCCGGCCGCGTTCGCAACGTGAAGGTGAGCAACAGGCGATGGGCCCAGACCCCTGCGCGCATAGGATTTAGACTGGCGTGTTGACCTCTCTATTGTGCCTAGGTGGGGCTGCAACGTGTTTACCTTTCGAGGCCAGGCATGACCCAGGAAAGTGTATCCGGCCAAATGGGATCGAGCGTGTTGGGTTATGCGGTGCACCCCTGCAGGGAAGTTTATCTATTCGAATAGCCGTGATCTTCGGTAACAGGACGACTTGGAGTTGTACCTTGACCTTATGACAACTAGAACTGGATACTTAATAAAACACACCCTTCCAAGTGCCAGATATAACCCGGTGATCGCTCTCTAGTAGGGCGAAGAGGAGGGGATCGCCAGGTAGGATTATGCTATGCGATGATACTTGGTGAACTTACCATCTACTCTCTTCTACATGCTGCAAGATAAAGGCTGCCAGAAGCGTAGTCTTCGACATGACTAGCTATCCCCCTCTTATTCTGGCATTCTACAGTTCAGTCCACCGATATTGCCCCTTTACACAGATACCCATGCATATGTAGTGTAGATCCTTGCTTGCGAGTACTTTGGATGAGTACTCACAGTTGCTTTTCTCCTTCTTTTCCCCCTTTCCATTCTACCTGGTTGTCGCAACCAGATGCTGGAGCCGGGAGCTTGACGCCACTGTCGACGACGACTCCTACTACACCGGAGGTGCCTACTACTACGTGCAGGCCGCTGACGACATCCAGGAGTAGTTTAGGAGGATCCCAGGCAGGAGGCCTGCGCCTCTTTCGATTTGTATCCCAGTTTGTGCTAGCCTTCTTAAGGCAGACTTGTTTAACTTATGTCTGTGCTCAGATATTGTTGCTTCCGCTGACTTGTCTATGATCGAGCACTTGTATTTGAGCCCTCGAGGCCCATGGCTCGTATTATGATGCTTGTACGACTTATTTTATTTTTAGAGTTGTGTTGTGATATCTTCCTGTGAGTCCCTGATCCTGATCGTACACGTTTGCGTGTATGATTACTATATGATTGAATCGGGGCCGTCACAAGGGCGGGCCAAGCTTGCCTGGCGCGCCCAGGTGGGTTGTGCCCACCTGGGACACCTTCCGGACTCCGTTTTTCTACCTATGCTTGTCCCCCAAGATAAAAAAATCTATATATACTTCCCGAACCTGTTGATCACCATATCGCGAAGAAATCCTTTGTTCTCTTTTCTTGCTATTTTTTGGCAGATCCCATCTACCATGGCTGCTTCAAGCTCCTCCAAGGACAAGTTCTTCAAGAACGTCATCAACCCATACCTTCGGGAGGTGGTGCAGCACCCTCAGGTCATCCAGATGCATGAGGGGGTGCTTCACCTCCGCGATGTGCCCTGGCCCAAGGGGACGGGAACCGTGGAGGCCAGACTTGAAGCCATGGAGCAGGACGTCTTCCGGTGCAAGGGGATGGTGGAGCGTGGACTCAACACCAATCACCTTATGATCACGGACCTCTCCCGTGATCTCAAGGTGGATGGCAAGCCCATGAAGGACATCATCTTCACCCTCAATGAGCAAATCAACTTTCTCCAAAGCCAGATCTATGTTCTTCAAAACCAAGTCTTTGAATATGAGGTGAGGTTTAAAGGTATGAGTTTTGCTACTAGTTGCAGGACCCGTGAGACTCACTCCTCCTCTTATGATGGTGGACCACTGCCATGGAAATCCGAGGACAAGATCCCTTCTTCATCACCACCACCATCTTCCTCACCACCAAAGGAGAATTAAGTATCGGGTATGGGCACTCCCCTTGGCTTCCGCCAAGCTTGGGGGAGGTGCCCCGGTATCGTATCATCCCACTATCTTTTTGCTTTTACTTATTTTAGTTCGATCTTTTTCTTTAGATGAATAAAAGTTTAGTTCGATCCTTTCTTCTTTGAGAGTTTGCTTAGCGATCTATCCTTGTAATCGTGTGCAAGTTATATAATAAAGTTTAGTTTGAGTTTTTTCTTTCTTTACTTTCATGTTGCAAATAAATAAAAGAAATAACAAAAAAGGGACAAAGGAAATAAATAAAAGAAAGGAAATAAATCAATAAGATCATATACTAATCCTATGGTAGGTGATAGTACCGCATAAGGAAAAGTATAAGTAGAAAATTTTATTAGAGATTGACAAACATAGCATTAGTCAATGATGCAACTCATGAAAGAATTAATAAGGGAAGAGAAGATTCACATATAAATATACTATCCTAGAAATCTTTTGTGATTGTGAGCCCTCATCAAAATATTATATGACAAAATTGTTGACGCTGGACAAGGAAGACAACTTAAAGGTTTATGTTTATTTATATTCACATAGAAGTCATATTGTCATAGATCCTTCAACATGTGGTGCTTGCCCCCTACTTTTACTAGCTAAAAATTCCGCACTAAGTAGAGATACTACTTGTGCATCCAAAAACCCTTAAACCCAAATCTTATTTTCAAGTGTCCACCATACCTACCTAGGGATTGAGCAAGATCCCTCAAGTAAGTTGTCATCGGTGCAAAAAGGCAATAAAATTGCTTCTAAATGTGTGAGATCATTTAGTGTAAGAAACAATTGAGTGTTGCACAAACTTGTGATGGTGAAGAATAAAAGCGACAGAGTGCATAATAAAGGTCGCTATCACAAGGGGCAATGCAACGTGACGTTATTTTGCACTAAGGGGTTAAGCATGCAAACAAATAAGCGCATGGCAACCTCTGTTTCCCTCTAAGAAGGGCCTATATTTTACGTTTATGTATTTACTTGTATGCAAAGAGTCAAAGTTTTCCTTCTATTCCTTTTTATTTTTCTCCTTTGGCAAGCATCATGTGGTGAGGAAAGATCTAGGCACATATGTCCAGTTGAATATAGATAACATGAGTTATTATTGTTGACACCACCCTTCTGGTGAATATGTTGGGAGGCGAAACTATAAGTCCCTATCTTTCTATGTGTCTAGTTGAAACGTTTGCTCATGTGTACGCAGTGAGTGTTAGCAATCATAGAATACTATATGATGGTTGAGTATGTGGACTTGCCTAAAGGCTCCGATACGTGACCCTTCCTGAAAAGATGATGAATTGTAGTTGCAAAGTTGACTGAGAACATAGTTTGTTGGTTTTTAATAGAGTTTTTGCTTTATACTTCAATTATGTGATGAACTGTTACTTATTCATGAGAAGTACATGATAAAAGTTCTATGACAAAAGTCTTATGTTTAAATTTGTTGCTGTTATAATAATCTACATGATGCTTCTATCGACACCTCTCTCTCAAAGCATGTGGACATGTTTTTCAATTTCGGTTTTCGCTTGAGGACAAGCGAGGTCTAAGCTTGGGGGAGTTGATACGTCCATTTTGCATCATGTTTTCTTACTGTTATTTATAATGTCTTTATCCATAGTAATGCTTTTTGGAGTAATTCTAATGCCTTTTCTCTCATAATATGCAAGGTACACACCAAGAGGGAGAATTCGGGCAGCTGGAAAACTAGACCTAGAAAAGCTACGTCAGGCTACCTATTCTGCACAACTCCAAACAAGCTGGAACTTCACAGAGATTTTTTTATGGAATATTTGAGGAATATTGGAGGGGGGCCACCAGGTGGGCACAACCCATTTGGGCGCGCCAGGGAGCCCAGGCGCGCCCTGGTGGTTTGTGCTCACCCAGGCCCTCCTCCGGTGCCCATCTTCTAGTATATAGGTCATTTTGACCTAGAAAAAAATGAGGGGAGGACTTTCGGGACGGAGCGCCGCCGTATCAAGGCAGAACTTGGACAGGAGCACTTTTGCCCTCCGGCGGAGCGATTCCGCCGGGGGAACTTCCCTCCCGAAGGGGGAAATCATCGTCATCATCATCACCAACAACTCTCCCATCTTGGGGAGGGCAATATCCATCAACATCTTCAACAACACCATCTCAAACCCTAGTTCATCTCTTGTGTTCAATCTTGTTACCGGAACTAAATATTGGTGCTTGTGGGTGACTAGTAGTGTTGATTACATCTTGCAGTTGATTACTATATGGTTTATTTGGTGGAAGATTATACGTTCATATCCATTATGCTATTTAATACTCCTCTGATCATGAGCATGATTATTATTTCTGAGTAGTTACTTTTGTTCTTGAGGTCATGGGAGAAATCATGTTGCAAGTAATCATGTGAATTTGATATGTGTTTGATATTTTGATAGTATGTATGTTGTGATTCCCTTAGTGGTGTTATGTGAATGTCGACTACATGACACTTCACCATATTTGGGCCTAAGGGAATGCATTGTGGAGTAGCAATTTGATGATGGGTTGCAAGAGTGACAGAAGCTTAAACCCCAGTTTATGCGCTATTCCATAAGGGACCGATTGGATCCAAAAGTTTAATGTTATGGTTAGAATTTATTCTTAATACTTTTCTCATAGTTGCGGATGCTTGCGGGAGGGTTAATCATAAGTAGGAGGTTTGTTCAAGTAAGAACAACACTTAAGCACCGGTCCACCAACATATCAAATTATCAAAGTAGCGAACACAAATCAAACCAACATGGTGAAAGTGACTAGATGAAATTCCCATGTACCTCAAGAACGCTTTGCTTATCATAAGAGACAATTTTGGCCTGTCCTTTGCCTCAAAAGGATTGGGCTACCTTGCTGCACTTTTGTTACTACTATCGTTACTTGCTCGTTACAAATTACCTTGCTATCAAACTACTCCACTACTTACAATTTCAGCACTTGCAGACATTAACTTACTGAAAACTATTTGTCATTTCCTTCTGCTCCTTGTTGGGTTCGACACTCTTACTTATCGGAAAGAGCTACAATTGACCCCCTATACTTGTGGGTCATCAATACCCGCACAAACTAGAGAGGAAGCAAATGATAATGATCATGAAACTTTAGATCAAGTTACTACTGAACCCCGCAGGTCGACCAGAGCATGATCCGCACCAGAGTGGTACGGTAATCCTGTTCTGAAAGTCATGTTATTGGACCAAGCCGAACCTACGAACTATGAGGAAGCTATGATGAGTCCAGATTCCAACAGATAGCTTGAGGCCATGAAATCTGAGATAGGATCCATGTATGAGAACGAAGTATGGACTTTGATGGACTTGCCCGATGATCGGCAAGCCATAGAGAATAAATGGATCTTTAAGAAGAAGACTGGCGCTGATGGTAATGTTACTGTCTACAAAGCTCGACTTGTCGTGAAATGTTTTCGACAAGTTCAAGGAGTTGACTACAATGAGACTTTCTCACCCGTAGCGATGCGTAAGTCTGTCCGAATCATGTTAGCAATTGCCACATTTTATGATTATGAAATCTGGCAAATGGACGTCAAAACTGCATTCCTTAATGGATTTCTTAAAGAAGAGTTGTATCTCATGCAACCGGAAGGTTTTGTCGATCCTCAAGGTGTTGACAAAGTATGCAAGCTCCAGCGATCCATCTATGGACTCGTGCAAGCATCTCGGAGTTGGAATATATGCTTTGATGAGGTGATCAAAGCATATGGTTTTATACAGACTTACGGTGAAGCCTGTATTTACAAGAAAGTGAGTGGGAGCTCTGTAGCATTTCTGATATTATATGTGGATGACATTTTATTGATTGGAAATGATATAGAATTTCTGAATAGCATAAAAGGATACTTGAATAAGAATTTATCAATGAAAGACCTCCGTGAAGCTGCTTATATATTGGGCATCAAGATCTATAGGGATAGATCGAGACGCTTAATAGGACTTTCACAAAGCACATACCTTGACAAAGTTTTGAAGAAGTTCAAATGGATCAGTCAGGGAAAGGGTTCTTGCCTGTGTTACAAGGTGTGAAGTTGAGTCAGACTCAAAGCCCCACCATCGCAGTAAGATAGAGAGAAACTGAAAGTCATTCCCTATGCCTCAGCCATAGGTTATATCATGTATGCTATGTTGTGTACCAGACCTGATGTGTGCCTTGCCATAAGTTTGGCACGGAGGTACCAAAGTAATCCAGGAGTGGATCACCGGACAACAGTCAAGAACATCCTGAAGTACCTCAAAAGGACCAAGGTATGTTTCTTGTTTATGGAGGTGACTAAGAGCTCGTCGTAAATGGTTATGTCGATGCTAGCTTCGACACTGATCTGGATGAGTCTAAGTCACAAACCGGATACGTATTTATATTGAATAGTGGAGCTGTCAGTTGGAGCAGCTCCAAGCAGAGCGTCGTGGCGGGATCTACATGTGAAGCGGAGTACATGGCTGCTTCAGAAGCAACACATGAAGGAGTCTAGATGAAGTAGTTCATATCCGATCTGGGTGTAATGCCCAGTTCATCGGGTCCAATGAAAATCTTTTGTGACAACACTGGAGCAATTGACTTGGCGAAGGAATCCTGGTTTCACAAGAGAACTAAACACATCAAGAGATGCTTCAACTCCATTCGTGAAAAGGTCAAGGATGGAGACATAGAGATTTGCAAAATACATACGGATCTTAATATAGCAGACCCGTTGACTAAGCCTCTTCCGCGAGCAAAACATGATCAGCACCAAGACTCCATGGGTGTTAGATTCATTACAAGGTAATCTAGATTATTGACTCTAGTGCAAGTGGGAGACTGAAGGAAATATGCCCTAGAGGCAATAATAAAGTTGTTGTTTTATATTCCTTATTCATGATAAAGGTTTATTATTCATGCTGGAATTGTATTGATCGGAAACTTAAATACATGTGAATACATAAACAAATACCGTGTCCCTAGTAAGCCTCTACTAGACTAGCTCGTTGATCAAAGATGGTTAAGGTTTATTAACCATAGAAATGTGTTGTCATTTGAGAATGGGGTCACATCATTAGGGGAATGATGTGATGAACAAGACCCATCCATTACCTTAGCATATTGATCGTTCAGTTTATTGCTATTGCTTTCTTGATGACAAATACATATTCCTTCGACTATGAGATTATGCAACTCCCGGATACCGAATGAATATCTTGTGTTCTATCAAACATCACAACGTAACTGGGTGATCATAAAGATGCACTATAGGTATCTCTGAAGGTGTTTGTTGAGTTGGCATAGATCGAGATTAGGATTTGTCACTCCGAGTATCAGAGAGGTATCTCTGGGCCCTCTCGGTAATACACATCATAAGAAGCCTTGCAATTAAAGTGACTGAGGAGTTAGTTGCAAGAGGATGTATTACGGAACGAGTAAAGAGACTTGTCAATAACGATATTGAACTAGGTATGATGATACCGACGATCGAATCTCGGGCAAGTAACATACCGGTAGACAAAGGGAATTACGTATGTTGTCATAAGGTTCGACCGATAAAGATCTTCGTAGAATATGTAGGAGCTAATATGGACATCCAGGTTCCGCTATTGGTTATTGATCGGAGAGGTGTCTCGATCATGTCTACATAGTTCTCGAACCCGTAGGGTCCGCATGCTTAACGTCCGTTGACGATATAGTGTTATATGAGATATATGATTTGGTGACCGAATGTTGTTCGGAGTCCCGAATGAGATCACGGACATGACGAGGAGTCGCGAAATGGTCAAGAGGTAAATATTGATATATAGGACGATGGTATTCGGACACCGGAAGAGTGTGCACCGGGTAGTCATCGGGTCGCCGGAAGGGGTTCCGGACACCCCTGGTAAGTGTATGGGTCTAATGGGCCAAAGGAGGGGACATACCAGCCCACTAGGGGGCTAGCGTGCCCCTCTCCTTGGCAGGCTGGCCCTAGGGGACGGAAAGAGGAGGAGTGGCCCCTCCTGCCTTTCCCTCCTCATGAGAGAAAGGAAAGGGGGGGCGCCTCCTCCTCCTCCTGTGATGCGGAGCATCCTACAGTCATCACCATGTCAAGAGTTAGTTTGGCAAGTGACACGTGCGACCTCTACTTCTCATACATAAAGGTGAATCTTCTCCTTTACACGTGTTCACTTGACCCCTTCGGGGATGGTATACTACTTGACACTCCACTCGTGTGCATACATAGGTATTGTCGGAACATCATGGACGAGGTGGAGTGCGAGCACAAGTGTACAACTACACCATCCGCGAGTGAGGCATGGAAGAGAAGGAAGAAGAGGAACCGCCTTGTTTGGGACGAGTGGTACTACCGCCCACACCAGGCGGTACTACCGCTGAAGGCACACGGGCGGTACAACCGCTCGACTACCGCCCAACTACCGGCCGAGCTTCTGTATTCGAGCGGTGCAAGGCCGGTACTGCACCGGATGTACCGGTTTCTGTCTTTAGACCGGTACAACCGCCCCGACGACCGGAACAACCACTACCCATTCGGCGTACACCTCCAGAACCGGAGTCTGGACTCCCAGCGGTACTACCGCCCCCACTTGACCGGTACTACCGCCCCGCATAAGCTCCCAGCGGTACTACCTCCTGTGGTCCGACTACCGCCTGTCTGTAGGCAACAAGGGCCTTTGGCCTTGTATCCCTCTCCCACTTACCCCTTCGTGGCTTAGATTATAAATAGACCACCTCCACCTCGTTTCTAGGGTTAGCAAATATGATAGCTCATTCTTAGGTGAGCTTTGCTCCTACCTCTACTCTTGAGAGAGAGAGACTACCACTCCCATGGAGTTCAAGACCTCCATGTGAGAAGATCCTGCGGGATATCATCAAGACCCCCTTGCGGGAAGATCCATCTAGGATATCATCAAGACCTCCTCTTGGAGATGAACCTTACCTTGTATCTTTCCCTTTGTTGTTCATGTACCTTGTGATCTTGTGTGTTTGATTGTCTAGTGGATGTGTGATTGGACTTGTTCTTGAGTGTTTC
Source organism: Aegilops bicornis (assembly GCA_021605145.1). Lineage (NCBI taxonomy): Eukaryota > Viridiplantae > Streptophyta > Magnoliopsida > Poales > Poaceae > Aegilops > Aegilops bicornis. The sequence continues at coordinate 637,875,336 of CM038670.1, read as the reverse complement.
CCCTTGTGATTTATCTCCGTTCTTCCCCGTGTTCATCGTGTTCTTCGAGGGATCCCACTCCAAACGTGAAAGATCGGCCTACACCGGGTTAGCCCCGTATCATATGGTATCATGAGCCACGTTGATCACGTTTTTGGAGCCCCTACCCCGAGTTTTCTAGCTTGATTTTGTTGTTTTCGTCCTAAATCCAAAAATCCCCACCAAAAGTAGCCCCAATTTTTTTGTGATTTGTTAGTTTTGATGATGTTTTGTCGATTTTGATCCATGGATTTGCTTGGTTTCGAGTGGATCTAGCATCTCCCCAAGTTTCCCCACCTTCCATCCACGAAATCCATCCAATTTTGGCCCCGAAATCATCCATTTCCGCCCCAAAATCGCGCACCGAGTCGATCTGCCAAAAATCCCGACACGAGCGGTACTTCCGCCCCTTCGAGTGGTACAACCGCCCTCACAAGCGGTACTACCGCCCCTCCCAGTTTCTGTGTTCCGAGTTTCACCGTTTTGCCCATAACTTCCACATTCGGAGTCCGATTTTCGCGTTATTTAGCTCGTTGAGTAGCTATTGACACCCCCATCCATCTAGATAGGTTCCAACACCAGTTGACTCCATCAAATTTTCCAAAATTTGGAAAGTTTGCCTAGGCCCTCCACCATATCATCTGCATAGCCACCACCGACTTCCGCAACCTAACCCATTTTGTTCCATATAGCATTAGTGGTTGCTTGAGTAGTGATTCGAGTCTCCTAAGGTGTTTCGGCTACTTAGGGACAATCGCTTCTTCATCAACCACCACCACCACTTCCGCATAGGCGTGCCCACCATACACTTCTGCCACCCCCAACTTAACTCAATAGTTGTTTGAGCTTGTGTGAGTTGTGGTTTGTGTCTCCTAAGGTGTTTCAGCTACTTAGGGACGACAACTTTAACTCCGACACGTGTTTTGCCCATCATCCCACTTCCGCATTGCCAAGTGCAAACCACCACTGCTTTCCGCTACCACCATTTGACATTTGTCATTTGAGATTTTGAGTTCGCGGTTTTTGCGTTTCCTAAGGTGTTTCGGCTACTTAGGGACGAGTTCCATCATCTTGGTATCTACATCAAGAACACCGCCACTCATCATCGCCAAGGACGGTAACCTCGACGACACCATTGTATATTCCCCTTGCAAATTGCATTGATAACCTCTAGCCCATTTTGCGTTACTTGCCTATCGAGACTAGCCATTTGAGTATTGCCGGCAACTTTGCTTGTGCACATTAGTGATCTACACCATCCATTGCATACATACCATATCATATTGGTATCATATCATCCATTGTGTCACAATATCGTTCCCGCATATACACTATAGTTATCTTGGTTTGTGCATTGTGCAAAAATGGCCATAAAAAAAGAATAAGCTTTTAAGCAAAGAAAGAGAAAGAGAAAAGAAGCTTGTAAGCAAGTGCCATAGCATCATACCACATTGCATATAAGATTGTCATATCTGATCATCTTGGATCATCTTGAGAGAAACACCGGGAACCATACATACATAGCATACTTGGGATAGAAGTTTATCCATTTTGCATCTTATAGGTTGTGCACAAGTGTCGATCCGCCTATTGAGCAATCGTGCTAAGCGTCTCTCTTGAGTTGTGCAACACGAGCGTTTTGGTGGATTCCACATTTTGAGCTCATTCCTTGGTTGCACGGCCCCATTTATCTATCTGTGTGTGTGTTTCCGTGTGCCATTCATTGCTATTGGTCTACTTGTTTCTCTTGCGAATTTGTGAATCTCTTTCAACATTATTGACTCTTGCTAACATTTTGCATCAATTTTTTTTGTGCCACTATCCTCACCGAGCTCTACCATAAGCTTTACTTGATAGGTGTGAGTGAACAAGTCCGGTACCAATTCCACTATTCTTTCATTTCACATTGAGTGAAACAGGATACATCCTCAACTTTGGGAAAAGGTAACTTGGTATTGTTTATCTCATTTCCTACTCACCTCTACTCGAGTCTTGTGATGGATAGGCAAGGCATTTCACCTTTGGTCTACAACAACAACGACGAGTTCGATGCCACGAAAAACAACTCCGGCACCAAGATGCAAGCTCAAATGGAGGAGATCAAAGCCCTCATCAAGTCCTACAAGCGATCTTCCTCATCTTCGAGAAGACGCTCAAGAGCACATGCTTCCGAGCTACCATCTCCGGCAAGATCACATCGACATCGACACCATCACCAACAAGAACGTGAAGGCCAAGAGCTCAACACCAACAAACGCTCAACGACTTCACCATCTCCCTTGGCATCTTCGCCAAGTTTAATTTCAAGGCATCTTCGCCTATGGACATACGACATCTTCGCCAACAAGAACCTCAAGGCTACGCTCAAGAGAAGCTCCCCAAGCTCAAGTCCACGACTTCCACGAGCTACTACGACCTCGACATCGACCATGCGATTCCTTTCTATGGGACTCACGAACCCGAGGAGTATCTCGAGTGGGAGCGTTTGATGGACGACTACCTCAAGCTACATCAAGTTTGTCCCGAAGATCAAGTGAAGTGCGCCACAAGAAACTTCCACGACTACGCCTTGTCTTGGTGGCTTCACACACCTTCGGAGTACTACGACATGAGTTTGCCCAAGACGAAGAGATATTTTCAGCGAGAGTTTGTGCCTCCAACCTACATGGAACAACTTCGACGCCAATTGGAGAACACCATACAAGGATCCAAGTCCATCGACGCGTACTTCAAGGAGATGAAGATTGCCTTGCGATGAGCCGGCGTGGACGACCCCATGTCAATGAAGTTCCACTTCATGATGGGATTGAACAGCGACATCTCCAAGACTATCTTCCTCGAGAACTACAAGTCCATCGATGACTACTACATTGGTGCTCTCAAGGCGGAACAAGAACTCATCAAGGCCAAGGCTTCTCCACCCCAAGGACACTTCATGCGACCAAGCTCTCGACAAGCATGAGGCTAGTACCACCATGATGTCCAAGCCCGACAAGCTCCAAGACGATGCTCCCAAGTGCGACTTCACCGCCATCCCTCTTTGTGGCATTGACGGTGCCGAGTCTACCTTGACTCTTTTTCAAGATGGTGCGGCGACAAGTACGACTACGGAGACCTTCAAGGACCAAGCTTTGGAGGCAAGCGACAAGGTGGCGAGCAAGGATGATGCTTCCATCTTAGGAGGCGAGAGTGATGTTGTGCCATCTTCGGCCTTCATCCACGAGGAGAGTGATGTTGAGCCATCTTCGGCCTTCATCCATGACGAGAGCGATGATGTGCCATCTTCAGCCTTCATCCACGACGACGACTACGAGACGGTTGAGCATGGGATTTTCCCTTCGACCACGGCAATGTCCGATGACTTGAGTGACTTTTGCCACCATATTGAGAGTGAGAGTGACTTCACCACTAGCCCCATACATGATGAGTTGCCCCAATTCCCATGTGAGGAGAGCCACAACCCCCACCACTTAAGTGAGATGGGTGACTCCACCATATGTGAGATTGAGTGCACCTATTTTGAGGGAGTGAGTGAACCACCACATAGAGAGAGTGAGATAGTTGATAGGTCTAGTGAGGCCATTTGCATTTCTAACAACTTGACCTCTACCTCTATTGTGTCCTCTCATGTGGTGCTAGGTCCCATTTATGATGACGCGCCGATCCTCGACGACTCCGTCCTCCCTTTGGACAAGACGATGGCCATGGTGGACTATGATGCACCCCCCACATGGTCCCATCAAGATGAAGATGACCACCATTTGGTCTTTCCCACCTCACCTACACCACTTGAGTGGAATGACAAAGGTAACAAAGGTGACGGTGATGCTCTAGTCCCACTAGTGGACATTCTTGAGATTGATTGCTTGCATGATGTTGATCCACCTAGTACCATGCTTCATGCTAGTATGATTTCCCCATGTGATGATTTGCCCATTTATGATGAATATGATGATTCTCATGTGGAGTCTATTAGTTGTGATGCCATGTTACATAGGATTTCTTGTGACAACTCTTTAGGTCACATCATGTTTGCTAATCCGCTTGACTTGTCATATGCTATGCATGAGATCCATCATATGTCTTATTTGCAATCTCCTCATAGTGACTATGCATATGCCATTAAAATAAACCCAATTTGCACATATGGCATAGATGACAAGCCCATGGTTATTGGCATTTGTTTTTCTTGTGATGATATTGATATGCTCCCTTTGCATCATTTATCTCATATGTCGTGCCATGCCCACCTAGCTTCGGATATGCATTCTTTTGGATGTTGTCCATTTTCTCCATGTGATGTTTCCGCTATTACTCATGAGGAGGCCCCCATAGTTTCCTCATACATGTTAGGAGAATTTGATCCATCCCATTCATTGCATGATCCCCATACTTGTGTGCACCATATGCTCCCCATGAATGAAAATGCCATTGATGCTCCATATACTTGCATTCTCAATTTGTGTCCCCATCGTGTCATACACAATAACTATTCTTTCATGATGGATGACATGTTCTTATACCATGCATCAAATTTCTTTGAGCGATGCTTATCTTGTGCTAACTCACACACGCACATACACATCATGATGGATGATGTGTACATTTACCACGCGCACAATTTCTTTGGTTTGTGTCACTTTTGTGTAGGTACCCATGAATACTTGTCGACCTTGCAATCCCACGAGTTGACAAAATGAGCTCTAGAGAGCAACGATGATTTGGGATCCCATGGATTGTCTTTCCCACCGCTCTCTTCACGCAAGGACTTCGCGCATTTCTTCTACATGGCCCTCACTTGGCTATGGGTTATTGTCCATTACATATTCTATGCCCATCTTGCCATGTTCACTTTGCATGATATGCCCATTCCTATGCCTTTTCCATGCATTTGTGACCCATGCTTTGCTTTTACACATGATGATTGACTCTCATACTTTTCTCGTGTATTTGCAAGCTTGGTGGAGATATTGCTTGTTGTTGCCATGTTCCATTTGTGACCCACCCCTATGATGATACTATGATCTTGCTTTGTGTTCGTGCTTGTGATATGTCATGTGCATTGTCTATGCCTATTATTTGCTCACATGACATGATTGCCATGATTTATCCTAGTGTGTTGCATCTTCGCCTCCACTAGTTTGCACGACTTGATTACTATGCTTGCTTATGTCGCATCACCATTTCATGCGGTTGATGACAACCATCTATATGCTTTGCACATGATTCATATTGCTTCTTGTCATATATCTCTATGTGTTGCCTCCCTCATGCTAGATGATTTGCCATGTATTGAGTGCAACAATGATTCTCTTCTTGCTCATGAGATTGCCCCCATAGCATTCTCGCATATATTTGGGGATTTTGACATAATTCTTGTGAAGCATGCTTGTCTTACTTCTTTGCACCATATACCTAGTGCCATGAATATTGCCATTGTTGCATCATATTATTCATGCACTTGTGCTTCTAATGGTTTTGTGCAAAAGATGAGAACCATCATGATGGATGATGTGTTTGTCTACCATGCGCATACCTTCTTTGTTTTGTTTTGTGCATGTGTAGGATACTTGGACTTTGTGTCGACTTCCACTTCACGTGAATTGACCATTCGAGCTCTTGAGAGCGAGCCTCATACATTCTACCACGACTCGCTTCTACACCGTATTTGCTTCCACTTCAGCATTGTGAAGAATGCACAAGGACACGCCTTCAAGGTGACATCATTCTTGAGCTTGGATATTGAGGATCATACTTCATGTGTTGCTTGCACCATTTGCACGCATATTCGAGATATTGCTTTCACCCATGATTGCCACATTTCCATGCTTCATGATATATATACCTTGTGTATTGCATCCAATTCTTGGACTACGTGCTACTATCATATGGTTGGTTGCACCAATGTCATTTCTTCACATATGCCATGTCCCTTTGCTTGTCACATGATTCACTTGATTGCCTCACACTTGATGAACAATTGCTCTTTATATTGTGTTGAGTGCCGCACTATATTCACTACACCCTATAAACATTATGCTTGGATTGTCTTGCACTTGACCCATGTGTTTAGACATCTCATCTTATTTGGTGTTGTGAATGATTCCTATGCCTACCATCGACCATTTGTCGAGCGCTTTATGCATGCTTGCTATAACCTTGAGGTGGATGCTTATGCTCTTTTCACACATATTTGCATCTCTACCTCACATTTGCATACTTGTCCCCATGATATCCTTGCTTATACTCAATTGATATGCTTACATGCCATGTCACAATCCTTTGTCACACCCGATGCTATGCTTGATGACGACACTTGTTTGGTGAATCACCTCTTGAATGCTTGGTTTTGCACTAACGCTAACCACATTTGTTTTTCCAAGTGTTTGTTGTTCTTGCTTCTTTTGAAGGAATCACTAGACGGTGCGACATTGGAGAGTGCCCATTTCGAGTTTCAAGATGATAGGTGCTTGGTGACCGACCACTTCGACACGGCACCGCCATCTCTTTCCCATGGTGATTTGGTTTTCGATCCGAAGTCGGATCTTTTCCAAGGGGGAGGGGATGATGCGGAGCATCCCACGGTCATCACCATGTCAAGAGTTCGTTTGGCAAGTGACACGTCGACCTCTACTTCTCATACATAAAGGTGAATCTTCTCCTTTACATCGTGTTCACTTGACCCCTTCGGGATGGTATACTACTTGACACTCCACTCGTGTGCATACATAGGTATTGTCGGAACATCATGGACGAGGTGGAGTGCGAGCACAAGTGTACAACTACACCATCCGCGAGTGAGGCATGGAAGAGAAGGAAGAAGAGGAACCGCCCTGTTTAGGACGAGCGGTACTACCGCCCACACCAGGCGGTACTACCGCTGAAGGCACACGGGAGGTACAACCGCTCGACTACCGCCCAACTACCGGCCGAGCTTCTATATTCGAGCGGTGCAAGGCCGGTACTGCGCCGGATGTACCGATTTCTGTCTTTAGACCAGTACAACCGCCCCGACGACCGGAACAACAGCTACCCCTTCGGCGTACACCTCCAGAACCGGAGTCTGGACTCCCAGCGGTACTACCGCCCCCACTTGACCGGTACTACCGCCTCGCATAAGCTCCCAGCGGTACTACCGCCTCACGTGTCCAGTACTACCGCCTGCACTCTTGTGATCAAGGGCCTTTGGCCTTGTATCCCTCTCCCACTTACCCCTTCGTGGCTTAGACTATAAATAGACCACCTCCACCTCGTTTTTAGGGTTAGCAAATATGATAGCTCATTCTTAGGTGAGCTTTGCTCCTACCTCTACTCTTGAGAGAGAGAGAGACTACCACTCCCATGGAGTTCAAGACCTCCATGTGAGAAGATCCTGGGATATCATCAAGACCCCCTTGCGGGAAGATCTGCATCTAGGATATCATCAAGACCTCCTCTTGGAGATGAACCTTACCTTGTATCTTTCCTTTGTTGTTCATGTACCTTGTGATCTTGTGTGTTTGATTGTCTAGTGGATGTGTGATTGGACTTGTTCTTGAGTGTTTCCCCTTGTGAGTTCTCTCCGTTCTTCCCCGTGTTCATCGTGTTCTTCGAGGGATCCCACTCCAAACGTGAAAGATCGTCCTACACCGGGTTAGCCCCGTATCATCCTGCCTTCCTCCCGCACTCAAATAAGGAAGGGGGCGCGGCTTGGGAAACACCCCAAGTAGGATTCAGCCCTACGTGGGGCGCCCCTTGGCCTCTCCCCTCTCCCCCCACCTATATATATGTGGGAGGGGGGCGCCACACATAACCACGGCAATTGTTTAGCCGTGTGCGGCGTCCCCCTCCACCGTTTACGCCCTCGGTCATATATTTGTAGTGCTTAGGCGAAGCCCCGTGGAGATAGCATCACCATCACCGTCACCACACCGTCGTGCTGCCGGAACTCATCCACTACCTCGTCATCTTGCTGGATCAAGAAGGCATGGACGTCACCGAGCTGAACGTGTGCTAAGAGGTGTCGTACGTTCCGTACTCATTTTGTTGGATCGCGAAGAACTTCGACTACATCAACCGTGTTACTAAATGTTTTCTCTTACGGTCAACGAGGGTACGTAGAGACATTCTCCCCTCTCGTTGCTATGCATCTCCTTGATAGATCTTGCGTGTGCGTAGATTTTTTGTTTTCCATGCAACGTTTCCCAATAGTATGCACCTCTGTTATCGTCCGCGTCGGCACCGTCATTGTCGTCCTTCCAGCGGTGGACGGCCTCCCAAGGGTTGTAGCAGCCCTGATTGGCCGCCTATGCGCACTCGCGGTGAAGTTGCTCCGCCTTGCCCAGCAATCGGCCGATTCTGGATCACGGCGATGGTCTATCGCGGATTCCGGGCCGCGCCGCCCGTCATTGCCCTTGCCGTTGTCGGTGAGGGCACGGACAATGCACTCGGACTTGGCCAACCCTATCTTGCAGAGTTGGTCACTGATCCAGTGCCAGTGGGAAAAAGGACGTATGTGTATGGGTCCCAGACCAATCCTCGACCCAGGCCAACACGGGGGTCGAGTTGGCATGCACCCATTCCAAGGCCAAGTCGAACTTCGCAAAGGCCGAACGGCGCACCACGTAGCGCCGCTCGATGCGTTCCTTCTCGAAGGCCGCCTTGTTGACCATCATCATGGTATGCGAGGACGAGGTGCCTTCACAACGGTTGTTGATGCCCTTTGAGATCCAGTTTAGATAGCATACTGGTTCCCTACCTTTCACTCAAGGAGTGACCCTGATTATGGAACCCATCAGAGGATGTGCACTATGATAGACTTGGACAAGTTATTGCTAGCAAGTGGGGAGGGTTTTGGGTGGGACCAGGGTGGCTGACGTGTACATGGATGCGGTCCGAAGTCCCGTAAAGCCCCCTGATTTGTGTTCAGTTTGCAGGTTAAAATTTGGAACTCAATTCCATGTACTTCATTCGGGCATGGAGTAAACGGGGCCGAGCTCCTGGTCGCTGTTGCCCGCAGCTGTCCATATTCCACAGGCCATGGTGAGATCGACCGATATATAACAGTTTCAAATCGAGATAAGGTCCGCCCGTCCCGTGTCGTCCGCCTTTGTTTATAGTGCTCTAATAACGAGCGACACGGGCGCACAAGTTTCCGTGTACTGGTAGTTGCGAGCAATCACGTCACTAGCCCGCACACGCAAGCATCCATTATTCCGGGCTGAAATGAAATTCTATATGCGGACAGGAATATAGTATCTTGGAAAGATTATAGCATAATTGGTTTGCTACCAACATTTGGCATTGTCAATATTTGGCAAGCCAACATTTGGCAAAATCAAAAGTTGCCAATATTTAGTAATTTTTTGTGAGATTGACAACAAGAATTGGCAAACAACCAACCTCTAGCCAATATTTGGCAGTTGCCAAAATTTGACATGCCAACTTTTGGCATCAAACCAATTAAACATGTTTGGCCCCTTTCAAACATGTAGGCACCAGCGCAATGATTATCAGCCCTTCAATCACGGTTCCTACTAGTATTTGTTTGTTGATTAATTAAGTAGCACACTTTAGAGAGGGTGCGATTTTCCTGGCCGCGTCGCGCCCCACTGAGAAAGCAGATATTTGTGGCATGATCACCGAGGATAAGCTCGCAGCTGAAGTCACATTGAGTGAGGGGTAAGCGGAAGCGGACAAAGCATGTCGCACAGTCAACCTTTGTTTTTTAACTAATACTAGCAGGATGTGCGTCGCACGGAAGCCTTTATTTGTATGAGTAGTTTTTGTGGAAGAAAAAGATGAACGAAGAAAGCCCTTATTTACAAATGTGGAGAGGTGTATGGGTATTTTTTTGCAAATTTGCCATAATATCCTTCCTATCCGTCAGATATAAATCAGATGGCCTATATTGCAGGATGACAGGCACAACCATGATCATTAACTCTGTTTTTTTTACAAAAGTAGAGATAGGCCCGACCTTATCGTGATGGCGTCGGTACGCAGGGCACAGTCATCCTAGGCAGATAGTGGCGCGCAGTGAATTGTCGCGGTCACGGCACACTGACCGACCCCTGTGTCCTCAACCTGGGCCTGGCCAGGCAGCGGCCCCCGGTTTCCCCCAACCAATGTGCGTGCCGGCCGAACGGACGGGAAGCGAAAGCGCGGCCCTCGCGACGCTCTGCTCGGCCGTGGTGCTGCTGCACGAGCACCGCCCGTTCGCCTCGGCCGGGCGGGAGCGCCAGTCAGTGGACGTTGGCTTTGGTTCCTTCCCAGGCCACTGGCTTAAGGGTGCTCCTCGTTTAACCCCGGCGTGGCCGCTGGCCGGTTTGTTTATTGTCGGTGGGCGAACGGCGATACGGGTGCCGGCGTGTGCGTCGTCGCGTCCCATGCCGCGGGAGCCGCGACCCGCGATGATAAGGCACGGGCACGGGCACGGCAGTTGGTGCGTGCTCTGTCCTGTCTGGTCGCTCGTCCGTCCGTCCTTCCACGACGGAGGCGCGGCATTATGCAAGGCACGCACGAGGCTCCAGCACGAGCAATCATCGGGCGACCCGGTAGCGGTAGGTGCGGGGAGAGGGAGCGTGGCAGCCTGCCGTGCCGCCGCGCCGACGGCTGGTGGCGGAGCCAAGGCATGTCATGTGGTCTGGGATCCAACGAGATCGCCGCGCGACGCGTCGCGCCGGTGCACCCACGTTTTTTTTGCAGAGCCAGAAACCGGGGGTTTGTTTACTGGACGTGGTGGATCCATATAGTTATTGACGAACTGTATTTTGATATGCTGTCAGCTACAGCTAACGACGACGGGACCGGGAGCGGGACCGGGGAGGGGATCATGGTCCGGCCCGGCCAATTGAATGCCCCACGGGTGCGTGCGTGCGCCCACGTAGTACTGTACTACCAAACGATCAAGGCACATACAGGTCGCCCACTGTTTGTTTACATGACGAGGAGACCGTGGACGTGGATCGGCCCCTTCCTCGTGTCGTGCTGGCCGGTGGCCGCAGTTTACTGCATGCGCCGACTGGTTTTCTGAAACGGGTCACTGTTTGGCAAAAGTTAGTATCAAAGCTACCACTACTGTAACAGGTCCTCCAGATGGGGGTGTCGGACACAAACCAAACAAGGAGGCATTTAAAGAGCTGAACCAGATCCAGATGCCATGCTCGAGGAAATACTATACCTGTCACGATTCAAGTGGAGAAAATGAACCGGATAGACTAGGAAATGACGTTGATGTGCTTTCAGTTCCAGCCAGCTGATGTGCAATGTCGTGTCACAAATAATGATAATTCTCCGCCGACCGATTTAACGCTTCTATCGAATCAGACGTACATATTTGCCCTGTTCTGAATTTGATGCAACTACCAAACAGGGTTCTGTTTGTTTTGATCGATCAGTTACATATACTCTGAATACGACTATCGCCCCCTGAAAAAGCAAAGAGGTGTCAGTCTATTCCATCCAACCAGCGCATCTGCGTCTCATATTCTCATCCACAGCCATCTAAAAGATAAGAGAAACATATGATTGGGGGAATAGTGTTCACAATCAAGATCTAGAAACAGTATCACAGATTCATCAGTTTATATAAGGGAGACGATCACATCAACTGACGGAATATGTGATATGATAATACAGAATATGACTCTTAACAGTCCCGTCATACATGGCTTCCTTAGGATTTTTATCATTAACACTTCTGTGATTCTATTTATTGATGGTACAGAGAGCAAGTTTCCAATACTATCTACACAACTGAACGCACGTATAGAAAGATTGCACAGACGACGTCGAGTTTTCGATGATCTGACTGAACAATGGATGTGGAATGCCGAGCAACCGTCGAGGAGGCCCGTTCACTATTTTACCTCTCGGTAAACTTCTCGATGCATGTGATCAGCGTGCTTTCAGGCACTGCTCCGATCACCGCGTCCTTTTTCTCGCCATTCTTGAAGATCATCATGGTTGGGATGCTCCGGACGCCATACTGGCTTGCTATGTCTGGATTCTCATCGGTGTTGAGCTTGTAGCATTTCAGCTTCCCTTCATACTCCTTTGACAGCTTACCAATAACTGGATCAATCATTTTGCAAGGTCCACACCATGAAGCCCAGAATTCAACAAGAACAGGAATCTCGCTCTCTATAACAAGTGATTGCCATGTTGTCTTCGTGACATCGAGAACTACAAAACAAATGGACAGTATCGCAATGAACAATTGAGAACACATCAATGAATGAAACTGCTTAAGTACAGCGAGAGAAAAAAACTAAATCAACTAACTTCATAAGTTCTATGATCCCCAAATAAAATGTCCAGATCAAATAGCTTGTAGAAAATATAGAGTAATTGGCCAACCAAATCTTTACTGTTTCACGCTGATGAACATTGAATGATGAAACGAAGAGATAAACAGAAAGCTAACTCCAGCTTTTAACAAGCAACACTACTGGCACTGTTTTCATGCTGTTGCCTCTGTCCAATGATCCTATCCCAGCTCAAATTGGTCGAGTTTGAAAAGTTAGAGGATTCAAACACAAATTAAAGTCCAAAAACAGCACGATATCTGCATAAACACCCATAAAAGTTCTAATCACTGTAAAGCGTCAGGTCGACCCCAAAAGTAGATCAGCGAAATCCCAACCAGATTGAGAAATCTGTTAACAGAAGATCGATAAAACCACTTTTACAGGAATATCTTCAGCAGCAGAAGGCGCATGGCATTTCCATGTCAGATATTGATTTAGGCCCAATAACTCGTCGTTATTAACATAGACGGGTATATTTCTTTCAGAAGGAAGATGAAAAAATAGCACGCTATTTCGACGTTATAGCGTCGCTATAGCACATCTGGGAGGGCCACGTTACGTTTTAGCTAATTTGCTCGCTATGGCGCTATTCGTGCTATAGCACGCTATTTTGACGCTAGACGAAATAACGTTATAGCGTTTTAGCGTGTACCACACAGCAGCCTATCAGGCATCGGCGCATCGCATTGGCCCAACTCACACTCACTCTCTCTTAGATGCAAACGCAACGCATAGAACCAAACCTAGCCAACTCATCACCAATTTCCTACCAGCTCGTGACCGAGTGCAGCGATGATGGGAGCATTCGTGACTCGTGAGCGAAGGCGGCGGTGGCAGATCGTGAGCGGCAGCAGCTTCCCTCCACCCCCCTCCAAGTAGCGGCGTCGGCTACGCCTCCAACTCCAGCAAGACAGCGCCGAAGTCAACCACGCCACCGGCGCCGGCAAGTCAGCCACCGATGTTTCTCTGTTTAATTAGGAGTGTGACACTTTTTCCTTACAAATTAGGAGTGTACATGCCCTGAACCTAGCTCTCGTCTGCTTCTTTGTTTAATTTGGAGTGTCCCCTTTCATTGCAAATTATGGAAGGCCTTAAATTTTGTGTTATATTTGACATTTTTGTGCCGCTATTTTTAAATATAGCACGCTATAACTTGTATAGCATTTGGAGAAGGGCGGCGCTAAATCTTGTAGCACGCTATTTTTTTGAACATAGCATTTACATTAATGTAGCACAAACAGTAATTGTTTTTTTGTTCAGAAAAGAGTACGTTGCTTTGTGTAAGATATCAAATTTTTTGAACTTCCACAAACTCTGACCGCACCATCACAGAACTACGAGTGTACAACCATCTATATCCATAACGCAATGATAATTCCTTGAATACACCAACAGCTTAAGCTTTCGACACCGCGGTCAAAGATTCATCTTAATATGTCCATATCATGGGGGCAGCTCTATAGTTGTATAGAACTTGTTGTTCCATTACTTCTCTAAATACATATAAGAATATCATGGATGTAGTGCTAGTCACTGAAGCCAAGTGTTTTTAACTGCAAGAATTTTAACATAAAAAGGAACTGAAAATGAAATTCAATCACCCAATGCACCGTTGCATAAATCAGAGGCCCTTCTCTAATTCACTTACGATATTTCCAAAAAAGATTTCAGCAAGGAGACCCGATATTTGCTCATTAATGTGTAACTGGGCAAGAAAACACAATTACGTTGAAGGGAGTAATGTGAAATACATTCAGTCCTCTCAGGGTCAATGACATGGTCCAGCGCCAGCCTCGTTACCTTAAATGTAGTGGTGTTTCAGGCACAGTAATAACAAATCTCCATCAACCAAGGTATCAATAAGTTGAATAACTATTAAACAGTTAGTATCTACAATAACTCGCATTAACAGTTATGCAATTCCATAATTAGATACAAGTGCCCGTCATAAAACCAGATGTGTGACAACATTAATACAGTTGCAAGAGCAGCCCAAGCTTGCCCATGCACGAAGCTGAATACACCAACAGCGTGCTGGTTGGAACGCAAGCTCTACAAATAAGACAGGAGATGCATGCATGAAGACATGTACGCACGCACACGCTGGCACCACAGCAGAGACGTCGAACGTCGAGTTGCTCTAAACGGGGTAAAATCCATAGCCTCGCGTCCACATCGCTGCTATGCTCCTAACAACTCGACGTTGGGGGACCCACGTGGAAGCGACCCAAGGCACGATTGGCTGATCCCCCGAAGCAAATCCTAATCCTGAAAGCAAAGCCTCATCTCGTGCCTAGACGCATCGGAAAACACGCAGCGGATCCACGCAGACAATCAGATCAGTATTTCAGCACGACCAAATCTCATAGCGGAACACGGATCAACAATTCAACAGGCCGATCATGCAAGCTGGTGCGTTATACCTTGGATGGTGGTGTCCTGGCCCTGGACGGCGCAGACGACCGTCGCGCCGCGGCCGACGCCCCACCGACGGCTCCCGGCGGGGCCGGTGACCGCGCGGAGAGCCTGGGACCGCGGCCCGCGGGCGGGCGGGAGAGCGTGTTGGGGCCGCGGCGCGCGCGAGGGCGAGGCGGCGCCGTAGGCGGCGAGGGGCGAGGAGGAGGCGGCGAGGGAGACGGCGGAGGCCATGCCGGTGGCGACGGGGACGGGGGGAGAGTTCCGGAAGCTGGGCGAGAGCGCGTTTGTTGTGATGCGAGCGAGGGAGGGGGACGGTTGGGGACGGACGGAAAGGGAGGCGGGCGGGGGTGGCTGGCTGGCTGGCTGTTTTTGCTGCTCGCCTCGCCTGTGGTGTGTCATGTGGTGGCCTCGCGCGCCGGGGGCTCGGGCTGGGCCCGCCCGCCTGGCCCGGCTGGTCGTTGCAAAACCAGCGGCGGTGAGCTGGCGTTTCTGCTAACTTGGCACGAGAGATTAGGGAAGGTTTTTTTTTTAAACGAGATTAGGGAAGGTTGGTAGGGCACATCGTTGCCAGTGTCCTCTCATCATCGTTGCCAGTATCAGAATTAGAAATAGTGTTCACCCCTGGAGCGACGTACCCTCAAACTCATGGTGTTGGGGTTATCATCGCCGGAGCGTACTATTGGCATGCAAAGGTGTAGAGTGGCGATGGCTGCAAGCGGGAGACGCCAACACCAAGTTGTTTAACGCTGTTGCGAATGGAAGGCGTGCGAAAAATTTAATCGCCGCGATCACTGTAAATGGGAAATGTCCTTTTTTTGCGAGCAATGGGAAATGTCCTTTCTGACCATGAGGACAAGGCAACTGAACATGAATGCAAATGAAATGCACATGATGACATGACAAAGTGCAACACGCAAGCGAATGACATGACAACGACGACGAATAACTGGAAGACATCTGGCGCATCGGTCTCAGAGTGTCACAACTCTCCTCCACGATCTTAGGAACGAGACAGAAGAAGAAGAGGATGAGGTAACCAAGAGTGGAGAGAAGATGAATAAGGTCGGGAGCACTCGGGTAGAAAAGAGGAACGTTGATTTTGACGAGAATCTAAAGCTCAAGGAACGAGATGGACTCTGAAACCACTTCGGTTAGAACAAGATAGCAAAGAAATAAGAACGAAAGAATTCGGATAACGTCCGAGTAAAGAAGGAAAGCAGAGACTGGGAAGAAAAAGGACTTCAACAGAGGACTTGACACTCCGGTAAAATGGATAAGCAAGGATTAGTTAGATGATGGGTGAAAAGAGCAACATCACGGTGCCTCCGGAATGGAAGAATAGAAGGTAGATCATTGGAAGGTAAAAAGGGGGAGGGGACAAAAGACAACTTCCAGCATAATTGAATTGAGAAGCATCCTTGCAAGGAAGGATTGAACGGAGTTGTTGAAAATTCAACAACGAAATGAATAAGCTTGTTGTGGGCTTATGGACACCATCTCCAAATTGTGAGGTGTTAACCGGCCACAACCGAAAATGATTGATTGAGAGGATTGAAAAGATGCAAAACACCACCTCAAAGAGAAAAGCGAGAATGAATTTCACTTCGGCATGCAAGAAGAAGAATACTTGAACTCCAACAAGAATCTTGACGAACACTTGAAGAATGAATTAAATCCTTAACGAACCACCGTGAAGAACTCCGGTAACAAAAGGATGATGAGATAGAAATGAAGGATGAAAAGAATAAGATTAAAGCCTTGTAATGAGACCGGTTCTACCGCCGTGCTTTGCACATAGGTGGCTAGTGGGTGTCTGTTTCTCCAGCTTTAGTTGAATCAAGTGTGACTACGCCCGGTCCTTGTTGTAGGTTAAAACAGCACACTTGACGAAAAATCGTTGTGGTTTTGATGCGTAGGTAAGAACGGTTCTTGCTAAGCCCGTAGCAGCCACTAAAACTTGCAACAACAAAGTAGAGGACGTCTAACTTGTTTTTGCAGGGCTTGCTGTGATGTGATATGGTCAAGACGTGATGATATATAAATTGTTGTATAATATGATCATGTTTTGTAATAGTTATCGGCAACTGGCAGGAGCCATATGGTTGTCGCTTTATTGTATGAAATGCAATCGCCATGTAATTGCTTTACTTTATCATTAAGCGGTAGCGATAGTCATAGAAGCAATAGTTGGCGAGACGACAATGATGCTTCGATGAAGATCAAGGTGTCAAGCCGGTGACGATGGTGATCATGATGATTGCTTTGGAGATGGAGATCAAAGGCACAAGATGATGATGGCCATATCATATCACTTATTTTGATTGCATGTGATGTTTATCTTTTATGCATCTTATTTTGCTTAGTACAGCGGTAGCATTATAAGATGATCTCTCACTAAATTTGAAGGTACAAGTGTTCTCCCTGAGTATGCACCGTTGCGACAGTTCCTCGTGCCGAGACACCACGTGATGATCGGGTTAAACTTGACAAGCCTAGCATATGCAGATATGGCCTTGGAACACTGAGACCGAAAGGTTGAGCGTGAATCATATAGTAGATATGATCAATATAGTGATGTTCACCATTGAAGACTACTCCATCTCACGTGATGATCGGACATGGTTTAGTTGATATGGATCACATGATCACTTAGATGATTAGAGGGATGTCTATCTAAGTGGGAGTTCTTAAGTAATATGATTAATTGAACTTTAATTTATCATAAACTTAGTACCTGATAGTATTTTGCTAGTCTATGTTGTTGTAGATAAATGGCCCGTGCTACTGTTCCGTTGAATTTTAATATGTTCCTAGAGAAAGCTAAGTTGAAAGATGATGGTAGCAACTACACGGACTAGGTCCGTAACTTGAGGTTTATCCTCATTGCCGCACAGAAGAATTACGTCCTGAAAGCACCGCTAAGTGCAAGACCCGCTGCAGGAGCAACGCCAGACGTTATGAACGTCTGGCAGAGCAAAGCTGATGACTACTCAATAGTTCAGTGTGCCATGCTTTACGGCTTAGAACCGGGACTTCAACGACGTTTTGAACGTCATGGAGCATATGAGATGTTCCAGGAGTTGAAGTTAATATTTCAAGCAAATGCGGATTGAGAGATATGAAGTATCCAATAAGTTCTCTGACTGCAAAATGAAGGAGAATAGTTCTGTCAGTGAACATATACTCAAAATGTCTGGGTACCACAATCACTTGACTCAACTGGGAGTTAATCTTCCGGTTGATAGTGTCATTGACAGAGTTCTTCAATCACTGTCACTAAGCTACAAAAGCTTTGTGATGAACTATAATATGCAAGGGATGGATAAGACAATTCCCGAGCTCTTCGCAATGCTAAAAGTTGCGGAGGTAGAAATCAAGAGGGAGCATCAAGTGTTGATGGTTAACAAGACCACTAGTTTCAAGAAAAAGGGCAAAGGGAAGAAGTGAAACTTCAAGAAGAACGGCAAGCAAGTTGCTGCTCAAGTGAAGAAGCCCAAGTCTGGACCTAAGCCTGAGACTGAGTGCTTCTACTACAAAGGGACTGGTCAATGGAAGCGGAACTGCCCCAAGTATTTGGCGGATAAGAAGGATGGCAAAGTGAAAGGTATATTGAATATACATGTTATTGATGTGTACCTTACTAATGCTCGTAGTAGCGCATAGGTATTTGATACTGGTTCTATTGCTCATATTTGCAACTCGAAACAGGGGCTACAGATTAAGCGAAGATTGGCTAAGGACGAGGTGACGATGCGCGCGGGAAATGGTTCCAAAGTCGACGTGATCGCTATCGGCACGCTACCTCTACATCTACCTTCGGGATTAGTTTTAGACCTAAATAATTGTTATTTGGTGCCAGCGTTAAGCATGAACATTATATCTGGATCTTGTTTGAGGCGAGACAATTATTCATTTAAATCACATAATAATAGTTGTTCTATTTATACGAGTAATATCTTTTATGGTCATGCACCCTTGTTGAGTGGTCTATTTTTTATTGAATCTCGATAGTAGTGATACACATATTCATAGTATTGAAGCCAAAAGATATAAGTTTAATAATGATAGTGCAACTTATTTGTGGCACTGTCGTTTAGGTCATATTGGTGTAAAGCGCATGAAGAAACTCCATGCTGATGGGCTTTTGGAATCACTTGATTATGAATTACTTGATGCTTGCGAACCATGCCTCATGGGCAAGATGACTAAGACTCCATTCTCCGGAACAATGGAGCGAGCAACAAACTTGTTGGAAATAATACATACTGATGTATGCGGTCCGATGAGTGTTGAGGCTCGCGGCAAGTACCGTTATTTTCTGACCTTCATAGATGATTTGAGCAGATATGGGTATATCTACTTGATGAAACATAAGTCTGAAACATTTGAAAAGTTCAAAGAATTTCAGAGTGAAGTGGAAAATTATCATAATTAGAAAATAAAGTTTCTATGATCTAATCGTGGAGGTGAATATTTGAGTTACGAGTTTGGTCTTCATTTGAAACAATGCGGAATAGTTTCACAACTCACGCCACCCGGAACAGCACAACGTAACGGTGTGTTTGAACGTCGTAACCGCACTTTATTAGATATGGTGCGATCTATGATGTCTCTTACTGATTTACCGCTATCGTTTTGGGGTTATTCTTTAGAGACGGTTGCATTCACGTTAAATAGGGCACCATCTAAATCTGTTGAGACGACGCCATATGAACTGTGGTTTGGCAAGAAAACCAAGTTGTCATTTCTTAAAGTTTGGGGCTGCGATGCTTATGTGAAAAAGCTTCAACCTGATAAGCTCGAACCTAAATCGGAGAAATGTGTCTTCATAGGATACCCAAAGGAGACTGTTGGGTACACCTTCTATCACAGATCCGAAGGCAAGATATTCATTGCTAAGAATGGATCCTTTCTAGAGAAGGAGTTTCTCTTGAAAGAAGTGAGTGGGAGGAAAGTAGAACTTGATGAGGTAATTGTACATGCTCCCTTATTGGAAAGTAGTTCATCACAGAAATCAGTTCCAGTGATTCCTACACCAATTAGTGAGGAAGCTAATGATGATGATCATGAAGCTTGATCAAGTTACTACCGAACCTCGTAGGTCAACGAGTAAGATCCGCACTGAGTGGTACGGTAATCCTGTTCTGGACGTCATGTTACTTGACCATGACGAACCTATGAACTATGAGGAAGCGATGATGAGCCCAGATTCCGCGAAATGGCTTAAGGCCATGAAATCTGAGATGGGATCCATGTATGAGAACAAAGTGTGGACTTTGTTGACTTGCCCGATGATCAGCAAGCCATAGAAAATAAATGGATCTTCAAGAAGAAGACCGATCTTGTGGTAATATTCAGTCTACAAAGCCCGACTTGTTGCAAAAGGTTTTCGACAAGTTCAAGGAGTTGACTATGATGAGACTTTCTCACCCGTAGCGATGCTTAAATCTGTCCGAATCATGTTAGCAATTGCCGTATTTTATGATTATGAAATTTGGCAAATGGACGTCAAAACTGCATTCTAGAAAAAGAGTTGTATATGATGCAACCAGAAGGTTTTGTCGATCCAAAGGGTGCTAACAAAGTGTGCAAGCTCCAGCGATTCATTTATGGACTGGTGCAAGCCTCTCGGAGTTGGAATAAACGTTTTGATAGCATGATCAAAGCATATGGTTTTATACAGACTTTTGGAGAAGCCTGTATTTACAAGAAAGCGAGTGGGAGCTCTGTAGCATTTCTAATATTATGTGTGGATGACATATTGTTGATTGGAAACGATATAAAATTTCTGGATAGCATAAAAGGATACTTGAATAATAGTTTTTCTATGAAAGACCTCGGTGAAGCTCCTTACATATTGGGCATCAAGATCTATAGAGATAGATCAAGACGCTTAATTGGACTTTCACAAAGCACATACCTTGATAAGATTTTGAAGAAGTTCAAAATGGATCACCAAAGAAAGGATTCTTGCACGTGTTACAAGGTGTGAAGTTGAGTGAGACTCAATGCCCGACCAACTGCAGAAGATAGAGAGAAAATGAAAGTCATTCCCTATGCCTCAGCCATAGGTTCTATCATGTATGCAATGTTGTGTACCAGACCTGATGTGTGCCTTGCTATAAGTATAGTAGGGCGGTACCAAAGTAATCCAGGAGTGGATCACTGGATAGCGGTCAAAAACATCCTGAAATACATGAAAAGGACTAAGGATATGTTTCTCATTTATGGAGGTGACAAAGAGCTCGCCGTAAATGGTTATGCCGATGCAAGCTTTGACACTGATCCGGATGACTCTAAGTCACAAACCAGAAACGTATTTATATTGAATGGTGGAGCTGTCAGTTGGTGCAGTTCCAAACAGAGCATCGTGGCGGGATCTATGTGTGAAGCGGAGTACATAGCTGCTTCGGAAGCAGCGAATGAAGGAGTCTGGATGGAGTTCATATCCGATCTAGGTGTCATACCTAGTCTATCGGGTCCAATGAAAATCTTTTGTGACAATACTGGTGCAATTGCCTTCGCAAAGGAATCAGATTTCACAAAAAAAACCAAGCACATCAAGAGACGCTTCAATTCCATCCGTCATCAAGTGTCGGAAGGGGACATAGAGATTTGCAAGATACATACGGATCGGAATGTTGCTGACCCGTTGACTAAGCCTCTCTCACGAGCAAAACATGATCAACACCAAGGCTCCATGGGTGTTAGAATCATTACTATGTAATCTAGATTATTGACTCTAGTGCAAGTGGGAGATTGAAGGAAATATGCCCTAGAGGCAATAATAAAGTTGTTATTTATATTTCCTTATATCATGATAAATGTTTATTATTCATGCTAGAATTGTGTTAACCGGAAACTTAGTACATGTGTGAATACATAGACAAACAGAATGTCCCTAGTATGCCTCTACTAGACTAGCTCGTTAATCAAAGATGGTTAAGTTTCCTAGCCATAGACATGTGTTGTCATTTGATGAACGGGATCACATCATTAGAGAATGATGTGATGGACAAGACCCATCCGTTAGCTTAGCATAATGATCGTTTAGTTTTATTGCTATTGCTTTCTTCATGACTTATACATGTTCCTATGACTATGAGATTATGCAACTCCCGAATATCGGAGGAACACCTTGTGTGCTATCAAACGTCACAACATAACTCGGTGATTATAAATATGCTCTACAGGTGTCTCCGAAGGTGTTTGCTGGGTTGGCATAGATCAAGATTAGGATTTGTCACTCCGATTGTCGGAGAGGTATCTCTGGGCCCTCTCGGTAATGCACATCACTATAAGCCTTGCAAGCAATGTGACTAATGAGTTAGTCACGGGATGATGCATTACAGAACGAGTAAAGAGACTTGCCGGTAACGAGATTGAACTAGGTACGGTGATACCGACGATCAAATCTCGGGCAAGTAACATACTGATGACAAAGGGAACAACGTATGTGTTGGGGAACGTAGTAATTTCAAAAAAAATTCCTACGCACACGCCAGATCATGGTGATGCATAGCAACAAGAGGGGAGAGTGTTGTCCATGTACCCTCGTAGACCGAAAGCGGAAGCATTATGACAACGCGGTTGATGTAATCGTATGTCTTCACGATCGACCGATCCTAGTGCCGAAAGTACGACACCTCCGCGATCTGCACACGTTCGGCTTGGTGACGTCCCACGAACTCATGATCGAGCAGAGTGTCGAGGGAGAGCTTTGTCAGCACGGCGGCGTGATGACGGTGATGATGAAGCTACCGGTAGCGAGGCTTCGCCTAAACCTTTGCAATGATATGATCGAGGTGGATTATGGTGGAGGGGGGCACCACACACGGCTAAGAGATCAATGATCAACTTGTGTGTTCTAGGGTGCCCCCTGCCCCCGTATATAAACGAGCAAGGGGGGAGGCCGGCCGGCCCTTGGGGCGCGCCAAGAGAGGAGTCCTCCTCCTCCTTCTAGGAGTAGGACTTTCCTAGTCCTACTAGGAGGGGGAAAGGAAGGAGGAGAGGGAGAAGGAAAGGGGGGCGCCGCTCCCCCCCCCCTTCCCTAGTCCAATTCGGACCAGAGGGAGAGGGGGCGCGTGGCCTGTCCTGGCCAGCCCTCTCTCTCTCCACTAAGGCCCATGTGGCCCATTAGTTCCCCCGGGAGGGGTCCGGTAACCCTCCGGCACTCCGGTTTTCTCCGAAATCACCCGGAACACTTCCGGTGTCTGAATATAGCCGTCCAATATATCAATCTTTATGTCTCGACCATTTCAAGACTCCTCGTCATGTCCGTGATCACATCCGGGACTCCGAACTATCTTCGGTACATCAAAACACATAAATTCATAATACCAATCGTCACCGAACTTTAAGCGTGCGGACCCTACGGGTTCGAGAACTATGTAGACATGACCGAGACATGTCTCCGGTCAATAACTAATAGCGGAACCTGGATGTTCATATTGGTTCCCAAATATTCTACGAAGATCTTTATCGGTCAAACCGCATAACAACATACATTGTTCCCTTTGTCATCGGTATGTTACTTGCCGAGATTCGATCATCGGTATCTCAATACCTAGTTCAATCTCGTTACGGCAAGTCTCTTTACTCGTTCCGTAATGCATCATCCATAACCAACTCATTAGTCACATTGCTTGCAAGGCTTATAGTGATGTGCATTACCGAGAGGCCCAGAGATACCTCTCCGAGCAATCGGAGAGACATATCCTAATCTCGATCTATGCCAACTCAACAAGTACCATCGAGACACACTGTAGAGCACCTTTATAATCACCCGATTCGTTGTGACGTTTGGTAGCACACAAAGTGTTCCTCCAGTATTCGGGAGTTGCATAATCTCATAGTCATAGGAACATGTATAAGTTATGAAGAAAGCAATAACAACATACTAAACGATCAAGTGCTAAGCTAACGGAATGGGTCAAGTCAATCACATCATTCTCTAATGATGTGATCCTGTTAATCAAATGACAACTCATGTCTATGGCTAGGAAACTTAACCATCTTTGATTCAACGAGCTAGTCAAGTAGAGGCATACTAGTGACACTCTGTTTGTCTATGTATTCACACATGTACTAAGTTTCCGGTTAATACAATTCTAGCATGAATAATAAACATTTATCATGATATAAGGAAATATAAATAACAACTTTATTATTGCCTCTAGGGCATATTTCCTTCAGTATGTTGTTATGCGGTTTGACCGATAAAGATCTTCGTAGAATATGTAGGAACCAATATGAGCATCCAGGTTCCGCTATTGGTTATGGACCGGAGGCGTGTCTCGGTCATGTCTACATAGTTCTTGAACCCGTAGGGTCCGCACGCTTAACGTTCGATGACGATTTGTATTACGAGTTTATGTGATTTGATGCCCAAAGGTTGTGTGGAGTCCCGGATTAGATCACGGACATGATGAGGAGTCTCGAAATGGTCGAGACGTAAAGATTCATATATTGGAAGGTTATATCCGGACACCGGAATGGTTCGGGTCGTTTCGGATAAGTTTCGGAGTACCGGGGGTTACCGGACCCCCCCCCCCCCCGGAAGCTATTGGGCCTCATGGGATTTAGTGGAGAAGAGAGAGGGCCGGCCAGGAGGTGGCGCACGCCCCCTTGCCCCAATCCGGGTGGACAAGGGAGGCGGCGCCTCCTTCCTTCTCTCCTCCTCCTCCTTTCCCCCTTTTCCCACTTGGAATATGAAGAGGGGGGATCCTACTAGGTTTGGAGTCCTAGTAGGACTCCCCCCATGGCTCGCCTCCCCCCTTGGCCGGCCTCCTCCTCCCCCTCCTTTATATATGTGGGGAGGGGGCACCCTAGAACACACAAGTTGATCTTTTAGCCGTGTGCGGTGCCCCCCTCCACAGAAACACACCTCGGTCATACCGTCGTAGTGCTTAGGCGAAGCCCTACGCCGGTAACTTCATTATCACCGTCACCACACCGTCATGCTGACTAAACTCTCCCTCGGCCTCTACTGCATCAAGAGTTCGAGGGACGTCACCGAGCTGAACATGTGCAGATCATGGAGGTGCCGTGCGTTCGGTACTTGGATCGGTTGGATCGCGAAGACGTTCGACTACATCAACCGCATTACTAAACGCTTCCGCTTTTGGTCTACGAGGGTACGTGGACACACTCTCCCCGCTCGTTGCTATGCTTCTCCTAGATAGATCTTGCGTGATCGTAGGATTTGTTTTTGAAATACTACGTTCCCCAACAAGAAGAAAGAGGATTCCTCGCCGGGAAGAATTAGAAAAAGCACGAATGATAGCTGGAATACGAGGACGAAGAATTCTTCTTGAATTATGGCCTTCGGGGAATCGAAACGGAAAACAACTCCTGAAATGCTCCAGATGGGCACGAAAAGAATTTCTGACAAACGGAATAATTCGAGAGGATAACATGAAGCTAGAACCATGAATCTTCGAGAGAACGGGCAAGATTTAGAGGAAAACTCTTCTTCAGTCTTCAAAGTTGAGAGTGACAACGAGAAATACTGTGAATAATTAGAGAGATGCTCTGGAACAATGAATACTAGAAATGTTGAGCCGAAGTTGAAAAGAATTTGAAAGGATAACCCACAAGTATAGGGGATAGCAACAGTTTTCGAGGGTAGAGTATTCAACCCAAATTTATTGATTCGACACAAGGGAAGCCAAAGAATATTCTCAAGTATTAGCAGTTGAATTGTCAATTCAACCACACCTGGATAACTTAGTATCTGTAGCAAAGTATTTAGTAGCAAAGTAGTATGATAATGCTTGATAATGATGGCAAAAGTAATGATGATAGTTTTGTAGCGATTATGTAACAATGTAGCAGTAAAGTAAATAAACGAAGAACAATATGAGAAAAGCTCGTAGGCATTGGATCGGTGATGGATAATTATGCCGGATGCGATTATTCATGCAACAGTTATAACATAGGGTGACATAGAACTAGCTCCAATTCATCAATGTAATGTAGGCATGTATCCGAATATAGTCATACGTGCTTATGGAAAAGAACTTGCATGACATCTTTTGTCCTACCCTCCCATGGCAGCGGGGTCCTAGCGGAAACTAAGGGATATTAAGGCCTCCTTTTAATAGAGTACCAGACCAAAGCATTAAAACATAGTGAATACATGGACTCCTCAAACTACGGTCATCACCGGGAGTGGTCCCGATTATTGTCACTTCGGGGTTGCCGGATCATAACACATAGTAGGTGACTATAACTTGCAATATCGGATCAAGAACACAAATATATTGATGAAAACATAAAGGGTTCATATCTGAGTTCATGGCACTCGGGCCCTAGTGACAAGCATTAAGCATAGCAAAGTCATAGCAACATCAATCTCAGAACATAATGGATACTAGGGATCAAACCCTAACAAAACTAACTCGATTACATGATAAATCTCATCCAACCCATCACCGTCCAGCAAGCCTACGATGGAATTACTCACGCACGGCGGTGAGCATCATGAAATTGGTGATGGAGGATGGTTGATGATGACGATGGCGACAGATTCCCCTCTCCGGAGCCCCGAACAGACTCCAGATCAGCCCTCCCGAGAGAGTTTAGGGCTTGGCGGCGGCTCCGTATCGTAAAACATGATGAATCCTTTTCTCTAATTTTTTTCTCCCCGAATGTGAATATATGGAGTTGGAGTTGAGGTCGGTGGAGCTCCAGGGGGCCCATGAGGTAGGGGGCGCGCCCAGGGGCAGGCGCGCCTCCCACCCTTGTGAACAGGGTGTGGCCCCCTGGCCTTGATTCTTTCTCTAGTATTTTTTATTATTTCCAAAAAATAATCTCCATGAAGTTTCAGGTCATTCCGAGAACTTTTGTTTCTGCACAAAAATAACACCATGGCAATTCTGCTGAAAACAACGTCAGTCCGGGTTAGTTCCATTCAAATCATGCAAGTTAGAATCCAAAACAAGGGCAAAATTGTTTGGAAAAGTAGATATGACAGAGACGTATCAACTCCCCCAAGCTTAAACCTTTGCTTGTCCTCAAGCAATTCAGTCATAAACTGAAAGTGATAAAGAAAAACTTTTACAAACTCTGTTTGCTCTTGTTGTTCTAAATATGTAAATCCAGCATTCAAGATTTCAGCAACGATTATGACTAACCATATTCACAATAACACTTAGGTCTCATGCTTACTCATATCAATGGCATAGTCAACTAGCGAGCAATAATAATAAATCTCGGATGACAAGACTTTCTCAAAACAATCATAATATGATATAACAAGATGGTATCTCGCTAGCCCTTTCTGAGACCGCAAAACATAAATGCAGAGCACCTTTAAAGATCAAGAACTGACTAAACATTGTAATTCATGGTAAAAGAGATCCAGTCATAGTCATACCCAATATAAATTAACAGTAATGGATGCAAATGACAGCGGTGCTCTCCAGCTGGTGCTTTTTAATAAGAGGGTGATGACTCAACATAAAAGTAAATAGATAGGCCCTTCGCAGAGGGAAACAGGGATTTGTAGATGTGCCAGAGCTCAGTTTTTGAAATAGAGATAAATAATATTTTGAGTGGCATAGTTTCATTGTCAACATAACAACCGAGAGATGGCAATATCTTCCATGCTACACACATTATAGGCGGTTCCCAAGCAGAATGGTAAAGTTTATACTCCCCGCCACCAACAAGCATCAATCCATGATTGCTCGAAACAACGAGTGCCTCCAACTAACAACAGCCTTGCGGGAGTTTTGTTTGCAATTATTTCGATTTGGTTTGGATAAAGCATGGGACTGGGCATCCCAATGACCAGCCATTTTCTTGTGAGTGAGGAGCGGAGTCCACTCCTCTTGAGAATAACCCGCCTAACATGGAAGATACAGACAACCCTAGTTGATGCATGAGCTATTCGAGTATACAAAACAGAATTTCATTTGAAGGTTTAGAGTTTGGCACATACAAATTTACTTGGAACGGCAGGTAGATACCGCATATAGGAAGGTATGGTGGACTCATACGGTATAACTTTGGGATTTAAGGGATTGGATGCACAAGCAGTATTCTCGCTTAGTACAAGTGAAGGCTAGCAAAAGACTGGGAAGCAACCAACTAGAGAGCGACAACAGTCATGAACATGCATTAAAATTAATGAACATTGAGTGCAAGCATGAGTAGGATATAATCCACCATGAACATAAATATCGTGAAGGCTATGTTGATTTGTTTCAACTACATGCGTGAACATGTGCCAAGTCAAGCCACTTGAATCATTCAAAGGAGGATACCACCCTATCATACCACATCACAACCATTTTAATAGCATGTTGTACATAAGGTAAACCATTATAAACTCCTAGCTAGTTAAGCATGGCATAAGAAACTATAATCTCTAATTGTCATTGCAAACATGTTTATTCATAATAAGCTGAATCAGGAACGATGAACTAATCATATTTACAAAAACAAAAGAGGTCGAGTTCATACCAGATTCTCTCATCTCAATCAGTCCATCATATATCGTCATAATTGCCTTTCACTTGCATGACTGAACGATGTGAATAATAATAATAATGCACGTGCATTGGACTAAGCTGGAATCTGCAAGCATTCAATAAACAGGAGAAGACAAGGCAATATGGGCTTTTGGTTAAATCAACAATAATGCATATAAGAGCCACTTCAACATTTTCATTATGGTCTTCTCCTATCGACCCCCAAAGAAAAGAAAAGAAATAAAACTATTTACACGGGAAAGCTCCCAACAAGCAAAAGAAGAACATGAAATCTTTTTGGGATTTCTTTTTAATTACTACTACATGCATGGAAAGTAAACTAGCTAAAAGCTACAACTAATTTTTTTGGTTTTACTTAAGGTTTTTCAAACATACAAGAAGAAAGCATAAAAAGGGAAAATAAACTAACATGGATAGTACAATGAAAAAGTATGAACACCGACAACTAGCATGAGTGTGTGAGCATAATTGTAATGTCGGTGGGAAATACGTACTCCCTCAAGCTTAGGCTTTTGGCTTAAGTTGGTCTATGGCCACGGCTGGCCTGGCGGATATCCAAAGTTATAACTGGGTCGTACTGAGAAGAAGCCTTGGATTGCCACTGGTTGGCAATCACCTCCGGATCCCACTGGTAAATAGACTGTCGTGAAGGAACAAATGGTGGTTCCGGATCTGGCTCTGTAGCTGGTGAGGGGTTTCGGTAGGCGTGGATGGCCTCCAGCGGGACAAGGTACTTTCCTGCAGACAAGTCAAACAAAGAAGGAGCAGGCAGAATAATAGTCTCAGGGTGATTTTTATCAAATAGCAGTCTATAGTAAAGCTCCTTTTTCTTGTTCTTAATAATGAAACAATGTGCAACCATACTCTTGTAGTCTAGAAAAACAGGAGGCAACAACTTTTCTTCTTTCTCATAATGTCTAATAGGTATGTTAAAATGTGCAGCGAGGCGCGAGGCGAAGATACCTCCCAAGATGGGGCCCTTAGTACAGTTAAGATTTAACCGCTTTGCAACAATAGCGCCCATACTAAATGTGTCATCACGAAACGGGGCATGGCACAAAATAACAATATCAGGAGCACTCAGGTTTCCACAGTTTCCGCGACCAATTAAGCATCTATAGCAAATATTGCAAAGTAACATAAAACAGGAAAATGTATGCTAGTAATTCTTGCATCGGAAACCTTCCTCATTTACCCTACAAAAATTGTATCAATAAACCCCTCCACATCGTCCCGATGTGGTTCCTCTATGATGCCCGAAAAGGGCAACTTGCAAACCTCACAAAATTCATGAAGGGTCATCTCCTTATACTCATCATATAAATAAAAAACCACCGAAGGTGGTGACCTCCTAGCATGGAAATGAAAATTTTGCACAAAGATATTAGTGAGTAAGAGATACTATTCGCGTTGGTCGCGGAGGAAGTCGGTGAGGCCTGCATTATCAGCCAACTCATAAAAATCATCGTATATCCCGACTGCTCTTAAGAAATCATCACAAGGCCATTCACATGGCCGAACTTCCGTGATGCGAGGGAGATTATATTTGGGCCTCTCTTCTTCTTCACTTTTCTTATCCTTCGAGCTTCGGCTCAAAGAACTCCTCAAAAATCTCTTCACCATTTTCTGAAAATTTCTGAAATTTTTAGTAACTTCAAATAAAAGTGAACCAAACTCAACAAAATTGATAGCAACTACTCCCACAAGTGCCTAGAGACTATATCATGCATTAGAACTACTTGGGACCAAATAAATTTGACATGCAAGCTCAAGAACAGGGTCACTTAAGCAGCAAAAATTTGCAATAAATAAAGCACTAGAACAAAAACTAATTGGACCATTGGAGGAGTCACATACAGAAGAACAATCCCCCAAAGCAGTTTTGTGAGAGGTGCTTTGAGCTAGGAGATCGAAAATCGGAGCAAAATGAGCTAGAACTCGTGCTTGAGCTGGTTGGTGATTTTTTGGGAGGAAGAAGAAGTGTGTGGTTGCTGGAATAAGTGGAGGGGAGCCACCATGGGCCCACGAGGCAGGGGGTGTGCCCTGGACCCTCGTGGCCAGGTGCTTACTCCCCCTGTTGTGTTCTCAGTGCCAGATATTCTCAAATATTCCAGAAAAAATCATATTTCAATTTCGGGGCATTTGGAGAACTTTTATTTTCGGGGTATTTTTTTGTTGCACGGATAAATCAGAAAACAGACAGAAAATACTATTTTTGCTTTATTTCAACTAAATAACAGAAAGTAAAAAGAGGGTACAGAGAGTTGTGCTTTCTAACTTCATCCATCTCATGCTCATCAAAATGAATGCACTAACAAGGTTGATCAAGTCTTGTTAACAAACTCATTCCGGGTCGCATGAAACCGGAGAATTTTCGAATAACACTAGGTTACCTCAACGGGGATATGCACCTCCCCAATAATAAGAATATCATATCTCTTTTTGACAGTAGGAACAGGAAATTCAAAACCTCCCAAAATAATCGATGGAATTTTTCCAATAGAGTTTATACTATGAACTTGAGGTTGTTTCCTCAAAAAGTGTACCGTATGCTCATTGCCATTAACATGAAAAGTGACATTGCCTTTGTTGCAATCAATAACAGCCCCTGCAGGATTCAAAAAGGGTCTTCCAAGAATAATAGACATACTATCGTCCTCGGGAATATCAAGAATAACAAAGTTCGTTAAAATAGTAACGTTTGCAACCACAACAGGCACATCCTCACAAATACCGACACGTATAGCAGTTGATTTATCGGCCATTTGCGAAGATATTTCAGTATGTGTCTACTTATTCAAATCAAGTCTACGATATAAAGATAGAGGCATAACACTAAGACCGGCTCCAAGATCACATAAAGCAGTTTTAACATAGTTTCTTTTAATGGAGCATGGTATAGTGGGTACTCCTGGATCTCCTAGTTTCTTAGGTATTCCACCCTTAAAAGTATAATTAGCACGCATGGTGGAAATTTCAGCTTCCGGTATCTTTCTTTTATTAGTAACAATATCTTTCATATACTTAGCATAGGGATTCATTTTGAGCATATCAGTTAATTGCATACGCAAAAAGATAGGTCTAATCATTTCAGCAAAGCGCTCAAAATCTTCATCATCCTTTTTCTTGGATGGTTTAGGAGGAAAAGGCATGGGTTTCTGAACCCAAGGTTCTCTTTCCTTACCGTGCTTCCTAGCAACAAAATCTCTCTTATCATAACGTTGATTCTTTGATTGTGGGTTATCAAGATCAACAACAGGTTCAATCTCTACATCATTATCATTGCTAGGTTCATGTTCATCACCAGATTCTGTTTCAGCATCAGAAATAGAAATATCATTGGGATTATCAGGTGTGTCAACAACAAGTTCACTAGAAGCATGCAAATTCCTATCATTCTTCTTTTTCTTCTTTTTAGAAGGACTAGGTGCATCCACATTATTTCTCTGAGAATCCTGCTCAATTCTCTTAGGGTGGTTGTCGGTGTCAAAATCGGCGGATCTCGGGTAGGGGGTCCCGAACTATGCGTCTAGGCGGATGGTAACAGGAGACAAGGGACACAATGTTTTTACCCAGGTTCGGGCCCTCTCGATGGAGGTAAAACCCTACTCCTGCTTGATTAATATTGATGATATGGGTAGTACAAGAGTAGATCTACCACGAGATCGGAGAGGCTAAACCCTAGAAGCTAGCCTATGGTATGATTGTTGTTCGTCCTACGGACTAAAACCCTCCGGTTTATATAGACACCGGAGAGGGCTAGGGTTACACAGAGTCGGTTACAACAGGAGGAGATCTACATATCCGTATCACCAAGCTTGCCTTCCACGCCAAGGAAAGTCCCATTCGGACACGGGACGAAGTCTTCAATCTTGTATCTTCATAGTCCAGGAGTCCGGCCGAAGGTTATAGTTCGGCTATCCGGACACCCCCTAATCCAGGACTCCCTGAGTAGCCCCCGAACCAGGCTTCAATGACGATGAGTCCGGCGCGCAGATTGTCTTCAGCATTGCAAGGCGGGTTCTTCTCCAAATTCCGTGTACCTCTTGAATAGTGTCCGGCTTCTCATGAATATTGCGCTCCTTGGCTCCCACGCCCAATAATGGCTATCTTCCACGTGTCAGACGAATGAGAAAAGTCAGGGTGTTTTTTACATTTACCCCCCTAGCTGTGTAAATGAGCTGCCTTTTAAAGAGACGAGGATTTAGATCCAAATCACACCGTCTTCCCTTCGCGAGCATTCAACGGAGCGCATCCGGCAGAGATCCATTCCATCATGGCGGTCGACGCAGCTCCTCCTCTCGCCCTCCCAGCCCTCACCACAGAGATTGGGAGAGATGCTCCGTCCGCACAGACAAGCTAGTGACGCTCCAAGCCAAGGGGTTTCTCCCCAGCCTACATGGTCCCGGTTCGAGCCGGGCTTGCCACCTATAATGGTGGAGAGCAAGCGGAGGCGTCCCCAATCCCTCCAAAGGAGAGCGAGTATGCCTTGTCCCTTATTTGATAAGAGGGCTCGGATTTCCAATTCATCCGTTTCTCCGGGGCTCACGGAGTTCTCTGACCTCCATTTGCACAACCTTACGCCTGCCTCCATATTGCATATTGCGGGCTTCGTAGCCCTTTGCGAGCTGTTTTTGGTTATCGAGGCTCATTTCGCGCTGTGGAAGAAGTTGTTCTACCTTGTGCCCCGTTCTCAGAAGGGGTCAGTATATCAAGTGGGCGGAGCCAAAGTATGGCGCATCACCGGGACCGGATATCTATCCGGAACCCCAAAGAAGGCGTCCGAAGACTGGCCTTCAGAATGGTTTTATATAGAAGATGTCCCCTGCGGATCCTATTCGGATCGGCCTCCACAGTTTGATAATGCTCCCTTGAAGAAGCGCTGAGCTGGCGTCCACGAAGCCCTTAGAAGGAAAATGACAAGGACGTTCTTTATCCGATGAGCGGATAAGGCTGTTAGCTCATTCGGATGACCATGATCGAGGTCATGGCCACATGCATTATCTTGAAGTGCGGCAGCCGATTATATAGGCCACCCCATGTGGGATTTCAACGGGAGGATGATGCCACCAGCTGCGCCGCAAGGGGCCGGAATCGGTTGCCGCTCTGACGAAGATCTTGTCCGCATTGTACAAGGGAGAAGAGGAGGAATTCCTCCGCGTCAATTCTCAGGGCGGATTTTCTATGTACAGTCCTCCAAGCTAGGTAAGCGGACACTTCTTTTTGCCCATCCGTTCCATATTCCCGTAGTCAAGTACCTTATCTTGTGATTTCGACGCAGGAATTGCGCCGGGTCGTAAAGGATATAAATAGCCCTCCTCCACAACCCGAGGATCCGGAACGGTCCCTCGATCCGGCCTCCCAAGAGGATCCGGACATATCCGTGGAGCTGATCAATGGGGTATTTTACCAACTGAGCATCGACAACGCCTTGGTGGCTATTACATCCGATTATCTGGGATCGCTCCCGCCTCACAAGTAATCGAGACTGAAGTCCTAAACTTTGAAGATGATCCATCCGTGCTTATTTTTTATCACCGTATACCAATGGTGTTTCGCAGGGGAGGATCTCGAGGCGGAATGCCGAGCCTGCGGCGACTGGCCAACAAGGGACCATGAGGGCGGGCAGGCTAAAGAGACACGCAGTCCGGGCCGAGGCACCGGCGCAGCAGTAAGGCACGCTGCCTTATTCCAAGGTATTATTCTTAAGATGCGTACTAACGTTCATGCTCTCTTTTTTTATAGGAAAAAGAGGGCTCGCTGGACTATATCCGGAGAGATTGCCAATCGCGCCTCCACCAGCCAGGCTCCAAAGCCGTGTCCAGGTAGGCGAACACGAGGCGTCGTCGACGCTACTCCGACAGAGGATGCGGACAGACCGTCCGCCACCAATTCGAGGTGGAGAGTGCCATGAATCACAGGCGCCACGACAGTTCTTCACAACGCTTGTTTCTCCCAAGAGGCATTGGACGCCTTTAATTCGGGAGATGCGTACCTCCGTGCCGCTCAAAATGGTCTAGCCAGAGCCACGGAGCAGTATGTGAAAGACATACGGGTAAGAAAAATTGATGGTTATATATGTCAAGAGTCTCCCGAGACTTGAAACAGTTAGAATAACTGATTTAAGGATCATTTGTTATCTTGAGGATCTTCTGAGAAAAGAATACCCAACTGTCCCAGAGCCTGGAAGAGTGCAAAGCCCAACTTGAGGCCGCACTAGCCGCGATGGGAGGCCAAGGAGACCCCTCTCGTAATATATGCTTGAAAGAAAAGTATGTTGTGAAGTGCGGCGTGTGTACCGTCGACAATAACATTGCAGATGGCGCCGGAGTAGATCCCGGACGAGCAACAACTCTTGCACCGGTAAAAGGCCGGTGAGGCGTGCTTACGAAGGTGAGGCAGAGAAGAATAATCTCCAAGATGCCAACACCCACCTGGCCGAGGAACTAAAGGATGTTCGTGCTCAAATTGCCGGACTCCGTGAAGGAGAATCGGCGGCTTCGGTAGCGGTATGTTTAGTAAGTGCTTGAACGAACTTTGAAAAAGAGTTCGGCGAGGAAGTCAACTAACGAGTTATGTCTGTAGGTATGCTCACAGTCGCCCTGCGGAGGAAATGCCGGTTCTCTGGGTGACCTTCTTCCCGAGCTCTTACAACTGCACGAACGAGTTCGGCAGGTGATGAAGGGCGTCGCCCAGGCCTTGTGGCCATCTGTCTCCATGCCCGAAGGCCTTGGAGAGCTTGCAGAGAGGCTTAAGGGAGCGCGACGGCGCTTCCGATTATGGAAGATATCGGCCTGCCGTCAAGGCGCCAGGGAGGCCTGGGCCATGGTGAAGACGCGGTACATGAAGGCTGACCCAAACCATATGGCCGAGGTCGGACCTGTGGGGGCCGATGGGAAGGAGATCCCTGTGAGCTTAGTGTACGGCCAAGTAGAGTTGGCCGCCAAATATTCCCAACAGGACTGTAAACTAGACAGCCTGTTGGATGGTGAATATGCTTGATCAAATTGACTATGTAATTTAAGATGACATGTAAAATGCCTTCTAGCCGGATTGTAGATCGTTTGTCATGGCGGACCTTTTCGCTTCGACCTCGGGACCCGATAGTCCGGAGTGTGTCAGAATATCCTCTCGGTTATGTAAGAACCAGGGCATGCATGGAGACCAGGCGTAGGGGTCATTGGTGCTTGAACAGACAAGTTCCCAACTAGTTATGTTATATTACATGGTTAGTAAGAAACATCTTCCAGGGAGAATAGTTCCATTAGGGGTTCCTTTCCCTGGGAGGCATGCCTTAAAGTGCATGTCCGGACTGCGAAAAAAGCAAAAAAGCATCTGGGGGTAGATAAATAAACAAGTGAGAAATCATCTTTAGTTCACCGACCGAATATTCCCTTAAGAACACTAGCTTTCGGCTTCACCCAGTCTGAGGTACACATCCGGCTGACCCGGCAGTAACAATCGCAGAGGTGCTCCCTTTACCGCCTAGCCGAACAATCAGAACGTAGGGGTAAGCACAGAGCCGTGCAACCCAGCTTGGCCAAAACTTAAGTCATATCGATGCATATAATGGTGAACAAAGGTACATGCGGAAGTGTGACACATGTGTTGGGCATGAAGCCCGTATAAATAAGCTTCTGTTAAAGAAGCCCCCAGGTATAATGAGCGTGGATAGCGCGTCAGTTGTGTGTGAATGAGCCCTTAAAGGCTGTAAGAGCAAAAAGGGGGGAGAAGGAGAGAAATATAAGACACCTAATGTATAAAAAATAGACAGAGGAAGGAGACGAACACAGAGTTCGGCGCTAGGCGTAGAATCTTCGGAGACGGGCTGCGTTCCATGGGTTAGGCTCGAGTCGGTTGTCCGATGCATCTCGCAGACGGTACTCTCCACCAGTCAGGACTTGGTCAATAATAAAGGGACCTTCCCATTTGGGCTTGAGTTTGTCCTTTTTCTTGTCCGGCAGGCGTAGAACTAACTCGCCAACATTGTAAGTTTTGGCCCGTACTTCTCTGCTTTGGTATCTTTGAGCGTGCTCTTGATAGAACGCGGAACGGGCTTTTGCCACGTCACGCTCCTCCTCCAAGGCGTCCAAACTGTCCTGCCGATCGAGTTCGGTTTCTCTTTCTTCATACATGCGCACGCGAGGTGAGTCATGAATTATGTCGCAGGGCAGAACCGCCTCTGCGCCGTATGCCATAAAGAATGGTGTGTATCCGGTGGTGCGATTCAGCGTGGTCCACAGCCCCCAGAGCACGGAGTCGAGCTCCTCTACCCAGTGCGTGTTAGATTCCTTGAGGGACCGCACTAATTTGGGTTTGATGCCGCTCATGATTAGACCATTTGCTCGCTCAACTTGACCATTAGTTTGTGGGTGATAAACTGAAGCATAGTCGAGCTTGATGCCCATGTTTTTGCACCAGAGTTTGACCTCGTCGGCCGTAAAGTTCGTGCCGTTATTAGTGATGATGCTGTGGGGGACGCCGTAATGGTGTACGACCCCGGATATGAAGTGTATCACCGGTCCGGATTCGGCCGTCTTAACAGGCTTGGCTTCTATCCATTTGGTGAATTTATCCACCATGACCAGTAGGTATTTTTGCTTGTGGGTTCCTCCTTTAAGGGTCCAACCATGTCAATCCCCAGCACCGCGAAGGGCCAGGTGATGGGTATAGTTTGGAGGGCGGTGGGTGGCATATGGCTTTGGTTAGCAAAGAGCTGGCAACCGACGCATCGTTGGACTAAGTCCTGAGCCTCTACCCGGGCCGTCGGCCAATAAAATCATGTACGGAAGGCCTTGCTTACAAGGGCCCGGGCTACGGCGTGGTGCCCACCGAGTCCGGCATGAATTTCAGCCAAAAGATTCCGCCCTTCCTCTTCGGAGATACACCTTTGAAGGACTCAGGTGGTGCTTTTCTTATAAAGCTCTCCCTAATGGACTTTATAGGCTTTAGATCGCCGCACTATGCAGCGTGCCTCGTTTTGGTCCTCGGGAAGTTCCTGCCTAGTTAGGTAGGCTAGGAATGGATTACATCCCACGGGCAATGACTGCCATTATTACGTGGTCTGAAGATGTTACTTCATTGGCAGAGCCTCCCGTTGTGTTAGAATGTTCGGTCTCGGGCAGTGCGGTTGGGTCCGGGAAGTCTCCATTTATTTGGGATATCGCGAGGTTCGAATCCCTCTGCACCTCTAGGCGTTGAATGCCCATGGAGACTGCCATCTGGAGACCATGTAGAAGGGCCTCGTATTCGGCTGCATTGTTGGAGTCCGTATACATTATCTGGAGTACATATTGAACTGTATCTCCTGTTGGGGACGTCAGAACGACGCCAGCCCCCAGACCAGCCATCATTTTGGAGCCGTCGAAGTGCATGATCCAGTTGGAATATGTGCCGTACTCTTTAGGGAGTCCAGCTTCAGTCCATTCGGCGACGAAGTCGGCCAAGACTTGCGACTTAATAGCTCGCCGTGGCTTATAGGTTATGTCGAACGGGAGGAGCTTAATGGCCCATTTGGCAATCCGGCCCGTCGCATCGCGGTGGTTTATAATATCGTTAAGAGGTACTTCAGAGACTACTGTTATCGAACACTCTTGAAAGTAGTGTCGCAACTTCCAAGATGCCATAAATACCGCGTACGCTATCTTTTTATAATGCGGGTACCGTGACTTGCATGGAATGAGGACAGTGGACATGTAGTAAACTGGCTTTTGAAGGGGGAATTTGTGTCCGTCCGTTTCTCGTTCGACGACGAGCACTGCGCTTACAATTTGTGTTCGGTGCGCCGGAGGAGGCGATAAAGAGGTAATGCCTTTTCTACCAAGCGGGAGATAAAGCGGCTTAGAGCCGCCACACATCCGGTCAATTTTTGTATTTGCTTGAGGTCCTTTGGGATATCCAATTGTGACAGAGCTCGGATCTTGGCTGGGTTTGCTTCTATTCCTCTACCGGATACTATGAAGCCCAAGAGCTTTCCTACCGGGTACCAAAACGCATTTTTCCAGATTAAGCTTGATGCCATATGTTCGAAGGTTGTCGAATGTGAGCCTCAAGTCGTCTACTAGGGTTTCGACATGCTTGGTTTTGTCGACCACGTCATCTACGTATGCCTCCACTGTTTTGCCGATCTGGTTTGCCAGACATGTCTGAATCATGCGCTGATATGTTGCGCCGGGCGTTTTGAGCCCGAAGGGCATTGTGTTGAAGCGTAATGGGCGTATGGGGTGATGAATGCCGTTGCGGCTTGGTCTGCTCTGCCATCTTAATTTGATGGTAGCCGAGTACGCTGGCCGGGAAACACAATGAATCGTGTCCTGCGGTAGCGTCGATAATTTGATCGATGCGGGGGAGGGGGGAGGGATCCTTTGGGCAAGCCTTGTTGAGGTCCTTGAAATCGACGCATAGGCGCCAGGATTTGTCCTTCTTTGGTACCATCACCAGGTTTGCTAGCCAGTCCGGATGTTTTATATCTCTGATGAATCCGGCCTCCAGTAGTTTGGCTAGCTCCTCTCCCATGGCTTGTCTCTTAGGTTCGGAGAAACGCCGAAGGGCCTGCTTGACTGGCTTGAATCCTTTTAGGATGTTTAGGCTGTGCTTTCAGCCGGCGAGGGATTCTGGCATGTCTGAAGGGTGTCAAGCAAAAATGTCCCAATTTTCGTAGGAATTCTCGTAGTGTGGCGTCTACATCAGGGTTTAATTGCGCCCCGATGGAGGCCGTTTTTGTAGGGTCCGTTGGATGGACTTGGAATTTGACTATTTCGTCCGCCGGTTTAAAGGAGGTGGACTTGGATCTTTTATCGAGTATCATGTCGTCCCTGCTCACCATGGAGCGCAGCGCTGTCAGTTCCTCGGCCGCTAGGGCTTCGGATAGTGCCTCAAGGGCCGGTCTTGTCTTATTTTCGGGCGCTGAGTGCTATGTCCGGTCACTACCAAGAGTGATGATACCGTTGGGCCCGGGCATTTTGAGCTTCATGTACCCGTAATGGGGTATAGCTTGAAAAATTGTGAATGCCTCTCACCCTAATAGAGCGTGATATCCGCTGCTGAACGGGGCCACTTGGAACGTGACCTCCTCGGACCTGTAATTATCCGGCGTGCCGAACACCACATCCAGTGTGATTTTTCCTCAGACAAGACGCTTCCGACCGGGATTATTCCTCTAAAGGTTGTGCTGCTTCGCTCAATGCGGCTCCAGTCTATTTCCATTTTTCAAGGGTTTCCTCGTAAATTAGGTTCAATCCGTTGCCACCGCCCATGAGTACCTTGGTAAAGGCGAAAACCGCCCACTATTGGGTGAGGACCAATGCGGCTGGTGCTCGGGCTGTTCAGAATTTAGGTTCATCACTGGCATTAAAGGTAATAGCCGTGTCACTCCATGGGTTTATTGTTGCTACTTGGTAGACTTCGGTAAGGCTGCGGAGTGTTCGTTTCCGCATATTATTTGATGCGGAAGTCTCGAACACTGTTAATACCGTACTGGTATCCCTGGGCTGGTGCTCTGTGGATTCTGGAGTTAGAAGCTCTTCGCCACTTCTGGCCACCTGCCGGAGTATCCAACATGCTCTAAGGCTATGAGTTGGTGTGGCGCCCTCCATACTATGAATTTTGCGAGGTCCATTGAGCCATCCCTCCAAGACGGTTCCATGCCCTATAGAGGGTTTTTGCTTTTTGGTGTTTAACCCGGTGCTGGCGATAATGCACCCTTTTATTTCGGATCGGGTTGTATTCGTGGCTGGATTGTCCCAAAATTTTATTTCGGTTTTCGAGCGCTTTCCATCGTGACAAGATTTTCGTACTATGGACGCCAAGTCAGGCGTGTAATTTCACGGTGACCTATGGCGTTGAAGATTCCGTTGTCCGTGCAATTATTGCGTAAGAATGAAATCGCATCCTCCTCGCGGCGATCCTTTATCCTGTTCATGACCAGAGGAATCTGTCCCGATAATGGTGTACTTTGTTCTGCGGGCTCTTGCGAATTTGGGATAGATCGCTTATGTTTGGGTGGGCGGGTGGAATTAAATCTGGAACCTCGCCCGATCTGGGACTCGGGGCCAAGGGGTTTCGAACTTCGGAAGCTTGGGTTCTTGGATGTTGTCCAATGAATCTAGCCCATTGCTGACTTTAGGTTCGTGGCTTGAGTGGCGTCCTCCCCTCCGGGTATCCGGCTTGGAGGGATCGGGAATCCGGACATAACTAGTCCTTAAGATAGATGAAGGCTTGCCGCATTGTTCCTCCACCACTGCAACACGATGGGTGACCCGGGGAGAGTTAATCTCTCTCGGATCGGGTTTAGGCCCAATCTGATCATAGTCTGTAGCGACTCCTGTATGGCGATGCGACCCAAGAGCTCGTTTAAGGAAGAGAGCTCCATCGGATCCAACTGCTCGGCGAGTTCCGAGTCGACGTGAAGATTGCTTTTGATGACCCGAGAAGTCATCGTCGGTGCGGCGGCCGAACAGGCGGTCATAAGAAAACCGCCTAACCGGAGAGTTTGGCCGATAGCCAAAGCTCCTTTAGCAACAGTGTCGTCTTTAAAGACGGGATGAGGCATCCTTCCTGATGGCGACGCAAGACGGAACTCTCAATGAGAGCACCAATGTCGGTGTCAAAACCGGCGGATCTCGGGTAGGGGGTCCCGAACGTATGCGTCTAGGCGGATGTAACGAGAGACAAGGGACACGATGTTTTTACCTGTGTTCGGGCCCTCTCAATGGAGGTAAAACCCTACTCCTGCTTGATTAATATTGATGATATGGGTAGTACAGGAGTAGATCTACCACGAGATCGAGAGGCTAAACCTTAGAAGCTAGCCTATGGTATGATTGTTGTTAGATCTCTGAGACTAAAACCCTCCAGTTTATATAGACACCGGAGAGGGCTAGGGTTACACAGAGTCGGTTACAACAGGAGGAGATCTACATATCTGTATCGCCAAGCTTGCCTTCCACGCCAAGGAAAGTCTCATCTGGACATGGGACGAAGTCTTCAATCTTGTATCTTCATAGTCCAGGAGTCCGGCCGAAGGTTATAGTTCGACTATCCGGACACCCCCTAATCCAGGACTCCGTCAGTGGCCCTCAGGATACAAAGGTTCCTGAGTCACTTTACTCCCTCTAGTTGCAACTGTAACAACATAGTCATTATTCTTACTATTCAATTCATTAAGCAAATCATTCTGAGCTTTAAGTACTTGTTCTACTTGAGTGGTAACCATAGAAGCATGTTTACTAATGAGTTTAAGTTCACCCTTAACTCTAGACATATAATCACTCAAGTGCTCAATCATGTAAACATTGTGTTTTAATTCTCTACCAAAATAAGCATTGAAGTTTTCTTGCTTAACCATAAAGTCATCAAACTCATCTAAGCATTGGCTAGCAAACTTAGTAGGAGGGATTCAGCTTTATCATATCTATAGAGAGAATTTACCTTTACTACCTGTGTCGGGTTATCAACACCATGTATTTCTTCAACAGGCGGTAAATTAAGACCATGTATTTCTTCAACAGGAGGTAAATTCTTAACATCTTCAGCTTTTATACCTTTTCCTTTCATAGATTTTTTTGCCTCTTGCATATCTTCAGGACTGAGAAATAGAACACCCCTCTTCTTCGGAGTTGGCTTAGGAGTTGTTTCAGGAATTGTCCAATTATCTTCATTGGTCAACATATTATTCAATAGAATTTCAGCTTGATCAACTGTTCTTTCCCTGAAAACACAACCAGCACAACTATCCAGGTGGTCTCTAGAAGCATCGGTTAGTCCATTATAAAAGATATCAAGTATTTCATTTTTCTTGAGAGGATGATCAGCAAAGCATTAAGTAATTGGAGAAGCCTCCCCAAGCTTGTGGGAGACTCTCTTCTTCAATTTGCACAAAATTATATATATCCCTTAAAGCAGCTTGTTTCTTATGAGCAGGGAAATATTTAGCAGAGAAGTAATAAATCATATCCTGGGGACTACGCACACAACCAGGATCAAGAGAGTTAAACCATATCTTAGCATCACCCTTTAATGAGAACGGAAATAATTTAAGGATATAATAGTAGCGGGTTTTCTCATCATTAGTGAACAGGGTGGCTATATCATTTAATTTAGTAAGATGTGCCACAATAGTTTCAGATTCATAACCATAGAAAGGATCAGATTCAACCAAAGTAATTATCTCAGGATCAACAGAGAAATCATAATCCTTATCAGTAACAAAGATAGGTAAAGTAGCATAGGCATGGTCATATTTTATTCTAGCATTCAGAGATTTTTCTTTCAGCTTAGCTAATAATTTCTTAAGATCACTCCTATCATTGCAAGCAAGAAAATCTCTGGCAGTTTCTTCATCCATAACATAACCCTCAGGAACAACAGGCACTTCATATCTAGGGGGAGAATCTTCATCATCACTTTCATCAATATTATCAGTTTCAATAATTTCATTCTCTCTAGCCCTAGCAAGTTGTTCATCAAGAAATTCACCTAGTGGCACAGTAGTATCAAGCATAGAAGTAGTTTCATCATAAGTATCATGCATAGTAGAAGTGGCATCATCAATAACAATGCGACATATCAGAATTAATAGCAGAAGCAGGTTTAGGTGTCGCAAGCTTACTCAAAACAGAAGGTGAATCAAGTGCAGAGCTAGATGGCAGTTCCTTACCTCCCCTCATAGTTGAGGGATAAATTTTAGTTTTCTCGTCTTTCAAGTTCCTCATAGTGACCAGCAGATATAAATCCCAAGTGACTCAAAGAATAGAGCTATGCTCCCCGGCAACGGCGCCAGAAAATAGTCTTGATAACCCACAAGTATAGGGGATCGCAACAGTTTTCGAGGGTAGAGTATTCAACCAAAATTTATTGATTCGACTAAAGGGGAGCCAAAGAATATTCTCAAGTATTAGCAGTTGAATTGTCAATTCAACCACACCTGGATAACTTAGTATCTGCAGCAA
The DNA here is from genome assembly GCA_021605145.1 of Aegilops bicornis. Lineage (NCBI taxonomy): Eukaryota > Viridiplantae > Streptophyta > Magnoliopsida > Poales > Poaceae > Aegilops > Aegilops bicornis. The sequence goes on along the minus strand of CM038670.1, from coordinate 637,832,163 downwards.
AGTATTTAGTAGCAAAGTAGTATGATAGTAATGCTTGATAAAGGGCAAAAGTAATGATGATAGTTTTGTAGCGATTGTAACAGTGGCAACGGTAAAGTAAATAGACGAAGAACAATATGTGAAAAGCTCGTAGGCATTGGATCGGTGATGGATAATTACGCCGGATGCGATTGTTCATGCAACAATTATAACGTAGGATGACACAGAACTAGCTCCAATTCATCAATGTAATGTAGGCATGTATTCCGAATATAGTCATACGTGCTTATGGAAAAGAACTTGCATGACATCTTTTGTCCGACCCTCCCATAGCAGCGGGGTCCTAGCGAAAACTAAGGGATATTAAGGCCTCCTTTTAATAGAGTACCGGACCAAAGCATTAACACATAGTGAATACATGGACTCCTCAAACTACGGTCATCACCGGGAGTGGTCCCGATTATTGTCACTTCGGGGTTGCCGGATCATAACACATAGTAGGTGACTATAACTTGTAATATCGAATCAAGAACACAAATATATTGATGAAAACATAAAGGGTTCAGATCTGAGTTCATGGCACTCGGTCCCTAGTGACAAGCATTAAGCATAGCAAAGTCATAGCAACATCAATCTCAGAACATAATGGATACTAGGGATCAAACCCTAACAAAACTAACTCGATTACATGATAAATCTCATCCAACCCATCACCGTCCGGCAAGCCTACGATGGAATTACTCACGCGGCGGTGAGCATCATGAAATTGGTGATGGAGGATGGTTGATGATGACGATGGCGACGGATTCCCCTCTCCGGAGCCCCGAACAGACTCCAGATCAGCCCTCCCGAGAGAGTTTAGGGCTTGGCGGTGGCTCCGTATCGTAAAAAGTGATGAATCCTTCTCTCTGATTTGTTTCTCCCCGAATGTGAATATATGGAGTTGGAGTTGAGGTCGGTGGAGCTCCAGGGGGCCCACGAGGCAGGGGGCGCGCCCAGGGGGACAGGCGCGCCTCCCACCCTCGTGGACAAGGTGTGGCCCCCCTGGCCTTGATTCTTCGCCCGATATTTTTATTATTTCCTAATATAATCTCCGTGTAGTTTCAGTTCATTCCGAGAACTTTTGTTTATGCACTAAAATAACACCATGACAATTCTGCTGAAAACAACATCAGTCCGGGTTAGTTCCATTCAAATCATGCAAGTTAGAGTCCAAAACAAGGGCAAAAGTGTTTGGAAAAGTAGATACGACGGAGACGTATCAGAAAGCGATCTCGGATACGATAATTGACTGATGAAAATTCATTCTTAAGTCAAACTTGAAAGAATTGGGAGTAACTCCGGAAAATTAGAAGAGTTAGGTAAGATCCTGGGAAAGACCTGTGGGTTATGGGCCCACTCAAAAGAAACACCGTTGAGAAGGATTGAAGAAGAGATGATGCACCGGAACAATTGAAAGACTGAGTGGGGTGACAACCTCGAATTAATTAGAACGTAAACACTAATCTTCTGGGATGTCTTCAGAACTCCGGAACAATTAAATGGTGAGAGGCGAACGAGCAAGGGGAAATATTTGAGCAATGTGAAAGAATATGATCCACACCGGATAGTTGAATTGGATTCACCGGAAAGGAAAACGAGACGAACAATGATGAACTTGACGAGAATTCACCGGTTGAGACAATTGAGGAAAGACTGAAGAGGCTCGGCACGAATGAAATTAATGCCCGAATAGAGGCTGAGACTCCGGGAAGAAAAGGGGTGGGAGGGCGAGAAAAACAAAGGCAACTGGAACGGGGAACCGACGAATAACTAGAAGAGAAAAGCACCGGTTGAAATAATTGAGGAAAGGATGCTAAGACTTCGCACGAGTAGGATGGATACTTGATTAGGGACTCCGGGTCCGAGAAGAAAAAGGGTGGGCGGGTGGGAAAAAGAAAGACTACTTTGGACGACATTGTCTCTCTTCGAACGGGGAAGCAATGTTGTTGAGAAAGAACTGATGATTGATCTTGAAAAAGACAAAGAGGGTCGAATCAACTCGAAGAGAAGTGCGCCGGATGAGAAGAGCTGACATCACAGCGAATGAAAACTAACTGCGTGATCCTAAAAAAATTTGAAAGTGAAGAGGAGTAAGTCAAAACACCTACGTCACGATTCCTTACTAGAGCGACGAAGGGGATAAGGAGTAAAAAGAATTCCTACTCTCCAATATAACTAGACTCAGAAAAGTTTTCCTTCTAGACTCGACATCGGCCAACTACGAACAATCAAGGGGGCTCCTCGGTTGAGGCTGCTTTAACAATGTCTATAAATCATCTTGGGCTATATGAGCCCTAGATTTATACAACAATTAGACAGATTTTTATACAATCCAACATATATATATATACAACATTGAAACTATATGATACAACAATGCACTCCCTTAAACTTGTGTAGCTAGGCATGCAACCGACCGACCTCTGTGATCTTGACAACATATTTACCGATGAGGAGGTCTGGGAAGTGATAAAGAATATGCCACCACATCGTGCCCCTCGCCAGGTGGATCTATGGGGATATTCTATCACAAGACTTGGAGCATAATAAAAAATGATGTCATGGCAGCCCTCCTAAAACTTTACAATGGTGATGGCAGATGATTCACATCGCTTAATAAAGGGCTCATCACGCTTATTCCATGAAGCCATATGCGAATGCCGTTGGTGACTATAGACCTATAAGCTTGATAAATAGCTTCCCAAAATTGGTGGCAAAAATCTTAGCGAACCGTGCGTGACGACATATGGGCACGCTCGTCTCCGCAAATCAGTCAACATTCATTATCAAGCGATGCCTACACGACAACTTCATTTTGGTCCGCCAGGTGGCTAGGTGCTTGCATTCAAGGAAGTGCAAGGGAGTGATGCTCAAGCTTGATATATCACGGGCCTTCGACTACCTTTCATGGGCTTTCCTCTCTGAGGTGTTGCCGTAGAAAGGATTCAGTGCCAAATGGTTGCCAAGGATCTCCATCCTCCTCTCGTCGGCTAGTTCGAGAGTGATTTTGAATGGCATCCCTGGCAGAAGATTATGCATGCACGTGGACTGAGACAAGGGGGCCCTCTATCTCCCCTTCTCTTCGTCATTGCTACGAAATCCTTCAAATCCATCATTCTTAGAGCAACAACTTTGGAATCTTCCTATGGGAGATTAAACTGCCTCTGAAGATTAGAATCTTCCTATGGCAACTAGTAAGAGGGCACCTTCCATCTAGCACGGGGGGTGCTTAAGCGGAATGGCCCCTCCAATGGCCTATGCCCTCTGTGCTCGGTCCCTGAAGACTCGAACCACATCTTCTTTTCTTGCCCCTCCGCAAGATTCTTATGGAGTTGCATGCGCGAGATCGTAGGTGGCAGTTGGTGTCATACTAACCTCCGGATATGTTTGCGGAAGTTCTTACCTTCCCTAGCTTTGCGCGTCCCTCCCTCTTGGTGTTGGTCGGATCGCAGCTGTGGGCATTATGGAATGTCCGTAATAAATTGGTGATTGAGCACATCATTCCTCAGCGTAACACTAACGCCGTATACAAACTGTATGGCTTTTTACAGCTCTAGAGGCCGCTTAGCAAGCGCCAAGACTGCCTCTTCATCGACAGGATGATCACCCACCTCCGCTCCACCGCCTCCAAACTCGTGCATCCACTCTAGCCGCCGCTTCCTCCACCACCGCCAGAGCCGGATTAGGTTTTCCTTCTCGTTTTAGGGATTGTTGTGTTGCTTCCCCAGCAAGACCTATGTTCCCTGTACTTGTATGGCTGTTGTCAGGTCCGGCTGGCGGAACCTTGCTACCGTTACTTTGCTCTGTGGTTGGTGCTTTATAATATAAAGCAGGGGAAACCCTTTTTCGTCACTCAGAGCAACAACTTTGGGGGTGATATCCCTTCTTCCGAGCGCCACTCCGCTACAACAAGTTTCTATCTTTGTAGACGATGTAATCCTCTTATGCGTCCGTCTCGCCAAGATCTGAACTTTGTCGGTAGTGCTCTCGAGATATTTGGTGAAGCGTCGGGTCTGAGAGTCAACTATGCTAAATCATGGACCATCCCAATCAGATCGGACACTGCAGACACGGGCCGGGATTGAGGAGATCCAGGGATGCCACATTGCGCATTTTTCATGCAAATATTTGGGATTGCAGCTTAGTATTTCTCAGCTCACCAAGGCTCAGTGGCAGCCAATCCTAGACACAGTTAAGGAGTTTATCCCGGCATGGCAACGCAGATTGATTACGAGGCTAGGTCGCCCTGTGCTAGTTAAGAGCGTCATCGCTGTGAGACCTATCCACCACCTATTGGTGCTAGACCCCCTATTTGGGTCTTCAAGGAAATTGACAAATGGATGAGGGCTTTCTTCTGGGTTGTGCCATGGCATGGTTCACCCGCTCATTGCATATGGAAAAGCCGGGCACCATTCAAATGCAAAATATTCATATGGCTTGTTCTCCATTATCGTGTCTGGACCTCTGATAGACGGCTTCGACATGGATTACAAGACGCCACTGCCCCGTGCTTCACTTGCTGCCAGGAAGAGGACACTCTTGACCACATCTTTATGCAGTGTGTTTATGCTAGACAGACATCCTGGAGGAGTGGTGGCTAAGATCGAGCAAGGAGATGCCGAAGACAAGCAGAAAGAGCTTTCATTCGCTAGTCATTCTAGACATCCTGGAGGAGTGGTGGCTAAGATCGAGCAAGGAGGTGCCCAAGACAAGCAGAAAGAGCTTTTGATTCGCTAGTCATTCTCATTGCTTGGAGCTTGTGGAAGCAAAGAAATGCGCGGGTGTTCAGAAATATTGCGCAACAACAGACTATCCCCCAATTTGTTAACCTCATTCTAGATGTGATACAAACATGAGATACAAACTTGGAGATCGGCCAGAGCTACGTGTTTTCAAATCTTTATGAGAGTAGCATGTATTTGGGGGTGGGTGCGCGGATGCTAGCTGGTAGCTCTACTTGTTGGGCTTACGACATTTCCTGTAAATTTCTTTCTGCCTTGTATAAAATATGATACGCAATTTGCTTACTCTTAAAAAAACAGTGTTCATCTAGCAAAAATAGAACTAGAACAGCGTCAAATTTATTGCTTTTGCTTTCTTTTACTGCAAAATCGGTTCAACCGTACATGCATCCAATGAATCTTTACAACATGATTATGGTACAATTGTACAGGTGTAGATCCGACTGTGCCAAATATAACAGCTATAGAAGTGACACACGATGCAGATTGTTATGCTTCGATGACAAACTCGTGCACTTCGTCTCCTACCATGAGATGATGGGATCCCAGGAGCAGCACCCTTCTGCCTTCAGTGTTGGCCGCGCTCATGTGCTTGCAGGGATCCACCTTGATCTCCACGTTGGTTGATCTGCCAGCGGCAGTGTAGACGCGCTCGAAACCAACCAGCTGCTTCAGAGGGAAGCCAGGAACCCTCGACTTCGATCTTGTGAACAGTAGAACAGCGTGGTTCCCGTCCATGGCACCTTCGTTGGCGACCGAGATATGGACAGAGAAGACTAGGGATTCACATGACGCGATGTCTTCAACCTGGACGTAGTCCAGTCCGTCCCTCCGTGTGTATGCAGGCTTCCTACTGATGAGGCCTGGAACTGGTGACTGTGACAGGCTGATTCTGTTTGGACCTTGCAAGAAGTTGTATGAGTACTTTGTGTAACTCAGACCATAACCGAAACCGTATACCACATCTCCGGTGTAGAACCGATATGTTCTTCCAGGGTAGCCGCGTGAAGGGTCAGCTCTCATGTTCATATCGGTCATTGGAACCGCAGTGAAGGATTCGGGGTACCAAGTCATAGGCAATTTTCCTCCTGTCATCAGCGTGTACTAGGTTAGCTAACAGTACAAGGTTTTCTATTTGACCGCATATTATTTACTCACCTGGATTGTACTCTCCGAAAAGAATTTCTGGGAGAACTTGTCCGCCAACTTCCCTGGATATCCAATCCACAGGACACTTGCAATTCTTGGATCTTGCTTCACGAAAGAAACATCAACAGGACCACCGCCCGTGATCACCAACACGATAGGCTTCTTTGTTACACTGGCAATGATATTTACGAGGTCCTGCTGCTTGCCTGGGAGGAGAAGGGTCACTCTGTCAAGATCTTCGGTCTCCTGAGTCAGGTTCAACCCAGCAATCACAACAACAATGTCAGCTCTTTTAGCTGCTTCAATGGCTTCGCCAAATCCATCCGTCGAGTCACATGATACATTTTTGCAACCACCAGCAACGGTCGTTTGCGGAACAAAGGCTTGCATGCCTTTAAGAAAGGTGATAGGATCACAGGGAGCACCTGAACAAAGTGAGGCTTACATTAGTTTACGTAGGATAGAAAAATAAGAGGTGTTTAAATGAGTCCGGTGATTAAGTGATTTAGACCTGTGTAATCTCCACCCATTATGTATGCATCGTTTGCTGCCGCTCCAATCATAGCAATATGACTAACTTCACTTCTCTTTAGAGGCAAAAAACTGTTATCGTTCTTCAACAGGACAGTTCCCTGCCTTACAGCTTCTGCTGCGAGCTCCCTGTGCTCTTTCGTGCAAACATTGCTGGGGCCTAGTCGTGTGAACCATTGATTCTCACTGGCTTTCTCGAAAAGTCCAAGGCGTAGCTGAACAGAAAACAGGTTATAAAGAGCATGGTTGATATCTTCTTCTTGTATCTTTCCTTTCTCAATTGCCGACTTTGTATGCCGAATCAGGAAAGACCCACAATTGACATCCATTCCTTGAAAAACAGGAATCATATTCAGCAAGAAATACTGCTTGGTTGAATGATATACAGAAGGTGGGTCAAAGAAATCTATTTCGAGAAGTTCGTCATGCTAATTCTGGCAAAGCGTAAAAGTTCATATTTTAAAATCTGTCGCACTGCAAGCAGCAAGTAGAAGCCTCAAAATGGAGTTCACATTAGTTGGCCAAAAATTAATTTAATGTCCCTAATCTCCCAAAGTCCTAATCTTTGCTTTTTGTAGTGTTTATTGAACTGAGAAGTAAAAGTCCTAGTCTAGAAAGATAGCAATATCCTAATAAAGTATGCGATGCTCAGCGAAAGAGAGAGGGTTTCAGGCAACTAACCGGCCTTGAGAACAATCGCTACTGAATCTTCATCTGAACTCGTGTATGTCTGGTTTTCGTGAATTATTGCCACAGCGTCACAATCAGATACGATGTACCTTCAGACACAAAATGAGCACCAATGGTGACATTAGTGTCATTCGAACATCTAATAGTACAAGGCTGAAGCACTACAGATTCAAAGGAGAGCAAGCAAGCAGTACCCTTTAAATCCCCATTCATCCCTAATCTTCTGCAGCAGATCTTTACGGGCACATGCTGGCACCCCGTTTACCTGGTTGTATGAACACATCAAGCAACTTGCACGACCCTCCTGGATGCAGCTCTTGAAAGGAGGCTCGTACGTGTCCTCGAAATCTTGCGCATTTACCTACCAACATGGATGCAAAATTTAAAATTGTAATAGAAGTTTAAAAGAATTCTTCACCAGAGTCCAAGCTAATATTTCTGTTCTTTGATTGAATATATTGTTCAAAAAAGAAGCGACTCTGTGATTTCACGTTGCACACGTTTGGCAGAGATATTTTGATTCTCAGCATCACTGATACATGATACACCCACTCTGAAGGTTTTTTAAAGTGCCAAAGAATCTGTATGTGATCCTCAAAAAAAAAATGTACGGAGAATTGTTTCTGTTCATAGACTGAACTGGTACGGTAGTCTGCAAGTGTGATGCCAAGTTCCCGAAAAATCAGCATTGTAAGCATAGGCTGTTATGGTATGACTTAATGAAGTGAACAGCCAGCATGTCCAATAAGCTAGATAATGTGCAATAACCGAAAGTGAGCTTTAATAATACTATGAAAGACCGACGAAATCATTCATAGGAGCAAACGCTTCAGTGCTTCACCTCGGCATTGAAGGTGTACCGTGCAAACTTGCCCCATTTCTCCAAATCATAGGCGATGTAGTGCTTGCAGCAGGCGGAGAGCATCATCCTGCCCTCCCTGCCGTCGCCGTACTCCCCCTGGAAGCCCCTGACATACTCGACGGAGTAGGCGGCGATCATGGCCGGGTCCTCGCCGGGCGTCTCCTGGCCGCGGCCCCAGCGCGGGTCGCGGAAGACGTTGATGTTGGGCGCCCAGTAGGTGAGCCCGGCCTGGCCGGCGTTGTGCATGGCGCGCGCCTCCACGGCGACGGCCTCGGCCACCGCCCGCCAGAGCGAGCGGTTGAAGGCGGCGGCGGAGAGGATGACCTGCGGGAAGATGGTGGCCGCGGCGACGGGGCCCGAGGAGAAGTTGACGCCCGGGCCGTTGTCGGCGAGGCCGTGGAGCGACTCGGACCACCACTCGTAGGGCGGGACGCCGAGGCGCGGCACGCCCGCCGCGGTGTTGGAGAGCTGCGCTATCTTCTCGTCGAGGGTGAGGAGGGAGACGAGCGCGCGCGCGCGGACGGGGAACGGCAGCGAGGCGTCGCAGAACGCGTAGGTGTTGGCCTCGGCCGACGCGCACGCGTGCGCATTCGGCGGCGAGGCGGCGTCAGCTCCGGCGCCGGCGACGAGGAGGAGGAGGACGACGAGGGGGAAGGGGGGAGCCATGGCGCGCTCTGGGGCGAGGAATTTGGTCGAACAGTTGGTGGCCGCGCTCCATCATATAGGTTCAGTCGTCAGTGAGAGCGACGGCACGGAGGGTGCTGATCCCCGGTGAACTGCTGAGGCTGCTGAGGCTGATGAGCGGGGCCGGCCGAGAAGATGAGGGGATTATTTTTCTCCCCCTCTCTCGAAAAAAGAAAAGAAAATGAGAGGATAGAGCAAAAAAGCTTCAAGCTGGATGCAGTGGGGGTACATGGCGAGGAATTTCGTCAAACACTTGGCTTGCTTGGCGATCGCACCCGCATCATAGACAGTCGTCATTGTAGCGTAGTGGATAGAAGATAGATAGGTGAGGCTGCTGGGCGGGGCCGGTTGAGGGGATAGCGCCAAAGGCGTCATGCCAGAGGCAGCGTGATTTTCCTTCTTTTCTTGAAGACCGCACCCAATTGAGTGCGAGATCGTCTCTCAGTTTATTATGGATAGGTTCAAATTTTGGCTGATTGTGTTATCATATGGTTGCCGGGATCGGGATGCTTGATGTCTGCGTCTTCTTTGCTAAAGGCCAAGTAATGTGAGAGCTCTCGCTTGTTTACGGCGGACCGGAGTACTGACATTCCATTAAGAAAATCGGAGCTTGAGTGATTCCCTGTGTCGTGAGAGTCGGACTATTCGCCCCATTGGGGTATTCTTTTACTGTTACTAGATGACCCGTTGCGTTAATGGCGTAAAGACCGAGTGTAAGCTAATTATTGTAAGAGCGTGCATTAACATATTGTTATTCGAAAAGAATAGCTCATATTATACGCAGTAAGTACATAAGATTGAAAATGATGCAATAAGTCATATAGAAAAGGACTCTTGTGATCTGTTTAGATTGGATAGACAATTATGCAGAGGCCTTTGCATGTGCACTTAAAGGCGAAAGCATATATTTCTTCCATCAAGGTTGTTTCAAAAGCATACCACATAGCAGTCTAAGCAGCAAATAACCGATAGATAAATGCACAGGATGGTCTTAGGGGATTACATAAGATCCAAAAGGATGATAAACACAAAAGTCTTGGTAGGCATCTATACTAATACTAAGTTAGGCTCTTGCAACTTGCTTATATTGAGTAGACGATCAGGCACAGTCCCTTGGAAGTGCATTTGAAGGCGAAACCATATACTTGCCCTTCGTTCATGTGTGCCTGACGGAAGAAGTCGCTCCAGCCTTTAGTGATGGTGGCCCTTTCGTCAACACCCTTGATAAAGCGGGCCGTGACAACGGTAGTTTCGTCTCAAGTAGTGATTGACAGTTCACCATGGTCAACATCTATGTGTGGGAAAAGGGAACCCGTAGAAAAGGGAACACTAAAGTACTGAAAATAAGAGTAAAGGTTAGTCACTATATCATTTTATACCATGCTATTATATGAAAGCGGACCGAGTAATTGCAAAGCCATTCTTTTGCCTTGTGTTGCAAATGTTTCTGTCATGTGGCACACATAGTAGTTATCACGCATGGTGGTGCTGCGGATGATCTTTTGCAGTGTACGAACATTATGGTTGTAGAGCTTAACTGTGTTGCCCCACACAATGTGGCGACTAAACTCATCTAAGTAGTGGATGCAAGGCTCACCTATGTTAAATTGTACAAAGTTATATCTTTTAGCAGTTGTTGCGAGAGTTGATGGAATGAGAAGAGTAATGTAGCTCCTACCACGGAGAATGTACTTTCCAGGCTTTACATGGATTTTCTTGCCTTTGAACTTTTGGATTGAGTTTGCTTTGCGTGGGCGATGAATATACTCGTATGGCTTATTGTGCTTCCGACACAGTGGTTCGTCTGTGTTGAATAGATAAGGAGATCATGGTAAGAGTTTGCAATAGCAAATAGAGGACAACATAAACAAACAGAGGGGCTAATTAGCTTGTGTGTACTCGTGAAAGGTAGAAAAGACTATCTATTGTATATGGTCAGTGGGAAGCAATAAGCAGTGATTGTACATGTAACAGCAAATAAATCAGAGCATTAATGAATAGCAAACAGAACACCTACTGGACCCGGAAAGAAGTTTGTTTTACTACATACTTGATCAACTTGCATGCATAAGTGATAAAAAAAGACTGATCAAATAGCATGCATTAGTGAAGAAGAAGAAGAAACATTCTTTGTGATGTACAAACAATCATAAGTATGTTTTTCAGAATTACCATGGGTAATTTGGCCACCGCTGGTATCACTGGCTGTGTCTACCTCTTGTTTAACAGCTGTCATCTGAGAAGAAGTAGTAGAATAATTAAGCTGATTTATTTGACTGTGGTCTTAGCTGGGATGATTAACAGTGATGCATGTGTCTTAATACGGTGAGACTTCACAGGCCATTGGTGGTAAAAGATGCTCATTATATTTCATAAATAATCCTAATCCTCAAAAATCTAATTTCTTCACGTGAGAGGTGAAGTATATCGCTCAATGCCAGAGCCACCGGCCTCATTGTCATTGGCGGTGGGTGAAATTGATGGCATCCGATCGAACCCAGTAGGCGGCGGATCTCTCTGGCCTCATCTTCAAGGTTTGTGAAGAGCACAACGCACTCATCGTTGTGGATAAAGATCTCATGGTGCTTCACCGTGAGAGCGCTCTTCATGGACTCGAAGATTGCCCAGTTCTCGAAGACGATATTCAGTGAGACAAAAAACTGTATGGGAATAATTAGGATGGGATAATGCTTTTAAGCACTATATCAAGAACCAGAGCCACGGCAAAAATTATGGTGATTTCATACATAAATAAACCTAAAAAAGTAGCAAGACGACTCAGACCGAAAAACAAATCTCTTGACAGTGCTCTCTGGCAAGTGCTGCAGAAATGGATAAAACTCGGTCACAGTCTCTAACTCTCTATACCAACGTTTCCTGTAGGCTGGGTGTAGTATACAGATTTTGGGAGCTATAGTGTCTTTCAGCATAGCATCTAAAATAATCCTTGGTGGAATGTGTACATGATCCATTAGGAAATCCTAAGATGATCTTGTAAGTGTTAGATTATCGCTCATAAAAAAGGCTATATAAGGTTAACTTGTACATGCTATTTATCTCTTACAATATCTATCTTTGCAAAGGAAAAAAATGTAGAATAAAACCAAATATCATCTATAGAATAAAAACTTAGTACCGTTATCAAAAATAGTACATCATAAATCATCTATCATATCATCAGTACGCAGTATGCAGTATACCATTTGTCATAGCTGGAAAGAGACCATGCATCATAACCAATATGGAGAAAGTAAGGAAGGGAATGGGCTCACCAGGGACCAACGACGTTTATGTGATGAGGTATTTACCAGAATGGAGATGGTGCAAGACCTAGAAAGAAAAAAATAGAAGCAAAATATGTGTAGCTTAGCTGAATGGGGGAGATGATTCCAAACTTGCAGATTCAGAACTAATGGGAACGCTTCCCCGTCGGCGGCGGCCACATGACCACAGCCTAGGTGTCATGGCCATCTTGAGATCAAGCGATGCCCGATCGTTCCTCCCACATCAGTGACCACGGTAACGCAGGGGATAGTGCCATCTCGCGATCAAGCATAACGATGGCCACAACCCTAGGTCAAACACCACTACCTTGGCAAGTCCGCTGACCACAAGGTACCTTTGTTGCAAAAAATAACCATATGACATGGCACAGGATATTACGCAGACATGGCAACCAATCACAAGGTCGTGAAGGATGACTATAATGAATTAACACTGCAGCATTAAGTTTCTATAAGTGGAACAATGAAAAATTATTATATAAGCCTACTTAATCTAGTCATGATCTATAACCAAAAGTAGTTATCTTATCAAAACAGGGAGGCACACTCTCACATATCAGTTCTTAGTAATTATAGAATGCCCATTATATATTAACTGAAGTAAAACCAAGCATGTATGTACGATGAATTTCAGGAATAAAAACTTTCTAGGAAATTATAGTAGATCCTGAACAAAAGGAAAATACAAAATAGAAAGGTACTTTGACATGGCCTTCCATCAGTGTATTCATTTGCCTTCTATTGATCACCCACACCTGAAATGAAAATAAAAGGATGGTTTCTCATTTTGGTCTAAAAAATTAGATCAACAAATGATAAATGAAAATTAATGTTAATAATTTTGTAACTGCAATAAATATGGCATCAGGACCAAAAGATGCTCAAATAACATCAATGCCTAAACTGTAGTAGCATGCAGATATAACATCCTTTTTGTCTCATAAACCAAAGGAAGTTCAGAACATACCATCTTAAATCGGTGTGAGCGCCTTGGCTTGCATCATCTCCTAGTTGACCTGAGCTACAAATGCAATACAGGTCAATACTCTGATTTCATTGACCCTATTTTGCACAGGTCAATACCGAAGGAACCAAATCAGTCAATAGAGATACTCTGAAGAAATGCTTACCATATTTTTACAGAGATGTAGAGGGAGAGGGAGAGGGAGAGGGTCTGAGTCTGATGGTGTAGAAGAAGCCGGAGAGGAAGACGACCATGCGGTCTGCACCTGCCGAGAAGAGGCGGTTGTTGCCGTTCATGGCGCCGCCGAAGTGGTTATCGAGGGCAGAGAGGATGGGAATATCCGTGTCCGCAGTGTGGGGGTGCAGCGGCGGCCACCTCGTCCTCTCCACGAAGGCTTCATGTCCTCGTCCATCTCTCCAGTGTGGTGGTGCCCATGCCTCTCCTGCTGAGAGTTGAAGAGCGGCGAAAGCCTGGGTTAGGATCAGCTATGGTAAGAGCACAACGGGGCAAAATAAACGGGGAAGGAGAAGGTCGATGTACCTCTGCAAGGAGCGAAGGAGAGGGGCTTGAGTAGCAGGCTGCACCCTTCCTGACGAAGAAAGAACGCCGGTCGACCGACGGCGCTCCTCGCACACGCATCTGCACCTGCCGCTCCTGGGTCGAGACGGCAGGTTCAGCAGGAAAAATAGTTGAAGGATGCAATAAATGGCATCTCAAATTTTGTAGCCCAAAAACAAATATACATTTAGATAAGAAGAATTGAACACATACCTCAAAGGGAAGCATGACAAACAGTGATGTTATCATGGGAAAGATGCAAAGAGCATCAGGGGTCGTTAGATCTGTAAGCCATGGAGCTCCAGTCCCTTTTAAAAATGGAACTTTCTCAACCACGTTTGATATCTAGAAGCATGACAGAAAATTGAAATGCCTGCCTGAAATTATCAGTCGAATGCTTAAGACTTGAAAGAGAAGGAAAGCACAATTCAAAACCTCTACAAGAAAATAACCCTTGCATACACCAGTACAGCAATGAAATACCAACATGTGCTCAATTTGAGGAGCCAGCCAACAAGTTAACCCAAAGCTGAAGCGATTAGCATCTTGTAGAACGATGGGCAAATATATACTAAGATATATACACGATGGTTGCTTTCTTGATACTTTCTTTTCCTCAGTTTACCTCTTGAATAATGGCAGGATATGATTTACTATTTGAAGTGAACAGGTTTTTCAGCAGTATCATGGGCAAATAAAACTAATTTCTTACGTAGATCAGGCCTATTGCCCAGTTAGTGCAGCCAAGTGATAAAAGTTGGAACTTGGAAGTGTAATGTTTTCCCTATAGTACATGACAGTTTTGATGATCACGGTCCTTACAGCCGCATTATACACCATTAAAACTGAAAATTACCATTCGGTTTTGTTCTGAAGAAGATTGCAGTGCAACTGTTGATTATAAATTTTTAGAATGTCTAACAAAAGTGCCAAAAAAGTAAGATTAAGCAGTTGGCTATTTTATTCTTTAAATGTCGGACAGAGTCTGTACTCTGTACCTGAGAATTGGACCATGATAGATCAAGAACATCAGCGGCGTGCCCCAGGAGTGAGCAAAATGGCTTATCTCTGAACCCAAACACGCACTCGGGCACAACCAGATGATCAGAACCAACGGACTTGCGGCTGCTCTGCACCCGTGGCCTCCTATTCTCCTCCACATATCCCTTGTCTGCACTGCTGAGCGGCGACATTGCCACCTCCGGCGGCCCATTTCCAGCAACTGCCACAAACGGGCTGCCTCCGTCACCACTCTCCTTTGAAACCGCACCTTCCCCGAGCAGCCCCCCCTTTCTCTCACCCTTGGAGACCTCCCAGACATGGATCACACGGTCCTCGCGAGGTACCATCCAGCCAAGCTGAAGTTAATGCACCATACAGAGCCAGAGTGCTCGGCCAACTCCTGTGTCATGAACATGCCGGTGAGCTCCTTGCACGTCTTCCCATACTGTCGCACCTTGACCATGTCGGCACTGTGCGTGCTGCTGCCGTCGAGGCTGTCATCGGTGGCGGAGCTGAGGCGCCGTGCCTCCCTCTCCTTCTTCTCCTTCTCCCTGTCCCTCACCTCGGTGCTGCTGCGGCGCCCTCCGTAGGCGACGGTGCCAGCCAGGTGCCTGATGCCGTGCAGCCATCCCCCGGAGCCAGCGAGCAAGCACGGAGCCAACGGAGCCAACAATCCAAGTAGTGAATTGAGCCTCCCATCTTGACTCAATAGGTTGCTGAGGATCAGTGATACTTGCCAGAACTATCCCAGTTTCTGGTGCTCCTGCAACAACCCTGACAAGTCACCGAGGACATCCAATCCGACGACCCTGCAGACATGACGAAAAGACACGAATTCAGAACGGCAGTCCATGCAACAAACCCAACTAAATACAAAGAGTGTGGTAAATACAACTGTGAAAATAAGCGTAAATCCATCTAAATTTAACACATACAATCCAGCAAGTTGAAACCTTCAAGCTCACGTTTTGGTATTTGCTTCAAGGATAAACAAATCAGGGATGCAATCCAGCAAGAGAAGAGCAATTTAACAACTACATTAAGGAATTTAGAGGATGTTAGCATTTTATTTATGTGATGATGACTGTCTCAATCAAAATTCCTATATCCCAGAGATGCAGTGCAGCAATCAAAAGCAGATTAAAACAGAGGAGAGAGAGGATGAAGAAGAAGCAAGAAATGCAAAAATGCTCACCTTCCCAGGAGGGTGGAGATGCTCACCTGAAGCAGTAAAGAGGGAGGAGCGAGGGTGCGCCGCGCATCCAGCTCGCCGCCGGGGAGGCGACCCCTTCGTCGCCTCCAACATCGTACCTCATCTGCTCGCCAACGAGCAGCACCTCCTCGCGGACGACCTCCTCGTGCACCTTCCCGAGCTCTAACTCCGTTCGTCGTCCAGGTTTCGGATCCGGCACTGCTCCCCGCCGCCGCCGCTGCCTCCAATGCTCTGGTTGCACGCCAGCGGCGGCTTCCCATGCCCGTTGGATCTGGGAAGGCTGTCCTCCTCCGCAGGCCCTGCCTCCTCCGGAGTAGGCGAAGCGAGCGGCGGGGAGGGAGAGGGGGAGCGGGAGCGGGGCGGCGGCGAGAGAGGGGAGAGGATGGAGATGGAGTGGCGGCCGTTTGAGACAAGGGAACGGGGAGGGAGGAGAAAGCTGACGGGCGCGGGGCTCACGACGGGCTGCACGTCGAGCGCGTCCCTCGCGCAATGCGGTGGTTTTTTCCTCGCGTGATGCGGTGCGCCCTCGCTGTTTTTTTTTCATGCGCAGCGCGGTGCAGTGGTTTTTCCCCTCGCGTGGTGCGGTGCGCTCGAGCATCGGTTGTGTCTAGCGAATCCTTCATCCTTTATATGTTCAATATCTCCCGCATTTTGTGTGGCATTTGGCGCTTTGCTGCTTTGAATTTGCCTCTGCGCAAGGGTGTTGGAGCCACGACTAGGCTAGTGCCTGGCCCTTGGGGTCGTTGTGGATGTCGGAGTTGAGGCTCCGAAAACCATGTTGGGTGGTGTGTCATCATCTCTTATCACCTAGGTGGCGGTGTCGTCGGCTTGGCTGGTGCGCAACCTTGGAGTTTTGGAGGTTTTGTCGTGGAGCCCCTTCACCTCCCTTGTCATCTCGGTCTTGGGTTTGCCGGATGAGAACCCAAGCTTTGCCCTTGGTCGATGTTTATGGCGGTCCCTGTCGTTTCCCCATTGGGAGCGACGCCTTGAACGTCTAGTCTTTCATAAGTTGGTGGTGGCTCCTGCGGATTTGCTAGCTTCGTTGCCGGCTAGATGAGTGCATAACCTTAGTGCCAGTGTGGAAGTCGGAGCCGTGGCTCCAAAAGTCTCCTGTGTGTTGGGGAAGTTCCCTGCGGGCGAGACACGACGTAATGAGACCCGACCCCGAGCTTGGTAGTTCTAAGCATGCTCTGTGAGTCGCACTACTTCCAGGCCACAAAAGGAACCAAGTTAAAGGAAGGACTAAGGGCCCGAACGAGACCCGACCCATGGCTACTGACTCTCACGTAGGTCTTGCTGGCCGGTTCACGAGGAGGCACGGGAGAAAGGCTTTCCCAACTTGGAGAGGAAGATCATCACGATTCAGAGTAGGAGACGGGTTAGAGAGTACGACTCTGACTCTTCTGTAAAACCAGGGGCTCAACCTATTATACAAAGGGGAGTTCGTGGGACGAAAAAGGGGGGGTAGAACCTCTCAAAAGCGAGGCAATGAAAGCAAGCCTTTGTAATCATGATCACCACAATCAAATCAATCAAGCAGGAGTAGGTCTTTACCTCCACCGTGAGGGGCCGAACCTGGATAAATTTCCGTCACCCTCTTCCGATCAACCCCGTTCAAGTCACCACCTAGTTGCGATGGCCTCAACACTTAGTCTTTTCACGAGGACATCTGCCGTGACAAAACCGCGATAGTTGGCGCCCGCCGTGGAGCCTGCACACGATGGTATTGAGTTCTTGGAGGGAGCTCTTCCAGGGATCGAGGGATACGCGTTCAGCCGGATAACGAAGAGCCGACGTTGAAAGCTTTACATCAACAACTCCGGTTGGGGTCCCGAGGCGAGACTCAATTGAGTATGGATACCGGGCCCTCTTCGGCAAGATCAACATCTTCATCGGTATAATCGGCTGGCCTGACTCGGAGCCGAACGTCGTCACCGACCTCGTCGAGTCTGCTCGTCGTACCAAACCCGGACAGGTGAGACCTGGCTGGACTCATGCTTTCGTCGGCTCGTTGGCGAAGTCACGCTGGAAATTAACCCGACCACCAATTCAGTGTCTAATGGTAACACACTTGTCTGCTCTTATGGCGAATCTTCGGTCGGAAATACCGAGTCGATTCTTCCGCTCTTCGACGAGAGGTTGGGAGGTTACTCTGATGATGAGATCTACCCAGATATTACGAGCCAGTTCATCACGCGGCGGTCTACATGTCTGGGAGTCAAAACCAGTCTCAGTATGATGCACAGGGACGTCTGGTTGTGAACCCGTCAGCTCGCCAAAACCCAGCAGACACCACACCGGGTCAACTGACCAATGCGGCAGTGACCGCGACGGGAGCGCTGGCAGCTGCCGACTCTGGTCGGTCAGGGGCTCAGGCTTTAACCGATATTATGAGAACTCTGGGCACGCTCATCACTGATCCGGTGACCCCTGAGAATGCGGACGCGCGCAACGCGGAGATCGCAAAGTGTCGGGAGCATATGGCCAAGATTTAGGAGGATATCAATGGAGAGAACACACATCTGGGCACATGCTGAAGTCCTTCAGGAGGCTAAACGTCTGGAGGCAAAAGCGGTTCACCTCAGTTTTCGTCATAACGAGACGTCTGCGGTACACTAGAGGAGATTTCAAAGCCGACTTCCAGTGAGTATGGAGCCGACACAGTTGTTAGAGACATTGCGTGACTTGCCCACTCCAGCAATACAAGGAGCCGACGCTGGCGCACCGGGTGTAGGACCTGTTACACCCCAATTGACTCAGAAAGTCCCCCCAAATGCTACCCAGTTG
The DNA here is from genome assembly GCA_021605145.1 of Aegilops bicornis. Classification (NCBI taxonomy): domain Eukaryota; kingdom Viridiplantae; phylum Streptophyta; class Magnoliopsida; order Poales; family Poaceae; genus Aegilops; species Aegilops bicornis. The sequence goes on along the minus strand of CM038670.1, from coordinate 637,813,676 downwards.
CAGTCGCCGGCTCGTCAGCAGTTGGTGGTCCAATATCAGCCCCGGCGATTTCAGACATTCGCTGGTCATTACTCAAACCCGATCGATAATATGTTGGCGGAAACTCATAACCTCGTTGTGATCCCAATTGATGGAAACAAATCGATAGAGATCGAAGAAAGGATTGCCACTGATATGCTAAAGACAGTCGTCGTACAACAGGCAAATTATTCTCATAGCTGATGTCGCTAGAAACTGCGTCGGTATTTCCCCAAAGAGGAAGGTATGATGCAGCACAACTAAGGTAGGTATATCCCTCAGTTATGATACCAAGGTATCAATCCAGTAGGAGGACCAAGCCAGGCTATGTAAATAGTACCTGCACACAAAGAACAAATACTTGCAACCCGACGCGATGCAAATGGAATAACGGCAAATAAAATTCAGCAAGGTATTTTTGGGTTTTTGATAATATAGATCTGAAAATAAAAGATGCAAATAAAGAAAAGGGCAAATAGCGATGTAGATCTGAAAGTATATGATGGGAAAATAGATCCGGGGGCCGTAGATTTCACTAGTGGCTTCTCTCAAGAAAATAGCACACAGTGGGTAAACAAATTACTGTTGGGCAATTGATAGAAGATGAAATAATCATGACGATATCCAAGGCAATGATCATTATATAGGCATCACGTCCAAGATTAGTAGACCAAAACGATTCTGCATCTACTACTATTGCTCCACACGTCGACTGCTATCCAGCATGCATCTAGTGTATTAAGTTCATTGGGAAACAGAGTAATGCAATAATAACGGTGACATGATGTAGACAAGATCTATTCATGTAGGAATAGCCCCCATCTTGTTATCCTTAATAGAAACGATACATGCATGTCTTGCTGCCCCTTCTGTCACTGGGAAAGAACACCGCAAGATCGAACCCATCACAAAGCACCTCTTCCCATGGCAAGAAAAATCGATATAGTTGGCCTAACTAAACCAAAGATTCAAAGAAGAAATACGAGGCTATAAGTAATCATGCATATAAGAGATCGAAAGAAGACTCAAATAATATTCATGGATAGAAACTGATCATAAACTCGATCTTCATCGGATTCCAACAAACACACCATAAAAAGTCATTACATCAAATAGATCTCTAGGAGACCATTGTATTGAGAATCAAAAGAGAGAGAGGAATCCATCTAGCTACTTCCTACTGACCAGCAGGTCTACAATGAACTACAACATCAACTGGCATTGGGCACTATGTCAATAGGTTAGTCCCAAAAAATGATATTAAGTTGCTATAAAATGATTGTAAAACATCCAAGAATGATAATATAACAACATGGAACAATCCAAAAATATAGATACCTTGGAGACGTATCAACATCCCCAAGCTTAATTCCTGCTCGTCCTCGAGTAGGTAAATGATAAAAACAGAATTTTTTATGTGGAATGCTGCCTAACATGTTCATCACATATTCTTTTCTTTTGTAGGATGGACATTTGGACTTTTAGATGATTCAAATAAATAGTCTAGTTTTGACATGAAGACTTCAATACTCAAGCATATCAACAAGCAACCATGCCTTTCAAAATATCAACACTGAAGAAAGTTATCCCTAGCCCATCATGCTCAATCATTGATCCATTCATGAAACACACTCGAATATTAGCTATAGCCAATGCTCAAGTACGATCATAGTGCCCCTTAGTTGGTGCTTTATAAGAGAAGATGGAGACTCCAAATAAAAATATAAATTGCATAAAGTAAATAGATAGGCCCTTCGCAGAGGGAAGTAGGGATTTGTAGAGGTGCCAGAGCTCAAAGCTTAAATTGAGAGATAAAATACTTTGAGAGGCATGCTTTTCCCGTCAACGAAAGCGACCGAGTAATTCCCAACACTTTACATGCTATATATCATAGGCGGTTCCCAAACATAAAATAAAGTTTATTCCCTTTTACACCATTCTTTCACAATCCATGGCTAGCCATATCCACGGGTGCCTTCCGTACCAAGACTTTCCAAGAAATTTATTATTTGACAACATAAAGTAAATTTATTTTTCATTTCGGGACCGGGCATCCCTATTACCGCCGTACTCTTGTGCAATGACAAGTGAATAAACACTCATCTTGAGAATAACACATCTAGCATGGAAAATATTGGCCATCCCCTGCCGCTTCATGAGCGGTACGGGCACACAGAAAGGAATTTCATTTTGAAATTTAGAGTTTGCACATACAAATTTGCTTAGAACAGCAAGGAATACCGCATATAGGTAGGTATGGTGGACTCGTATGGCAAAACTGGGTTTAAGGATTTTGGATGCACAAGTAGTATTTCTACTTAGTACAAGTGGAGGCTAGTAAAAATATTAAGAAGCAACCAACCAAGAAACGTAAATTCACATAAACATGCATTAAGCATAACTAACACTGAATAATGCACCACAAGTAGGATGTAATTTCATTGCATAACTATTGACTTCCGTGCCAGCAAGGATACTAGTGGCAAACTAAAAACCAAAACAAGCAAAGAGTCATATGATACAAGACGCTCCAAGCAAAGCTCATGATATGTGACGAATAAAAATATAGCTCCAAGTAAAATACCGATGGTCGTTACAAGAAAGAGGGGATACCTTCCGGGGCATCCCCAAGCTTAGTTGCTTGGTTCTCTTTGTATATTAACTTGGGGTGCCATGGGGCATCCCTAAGCTTAGGCTCTTGATACTCCTTAGTCCTTCATCCATCATGATCTCACCCAAAACTTGAAAACTTCAATCACACAAAACTTAACAAAACCATCTTGAGATCCGTTAGTATAATAAAGCAAATCACCACTCTAAGTACTGTTGCAAACCCATTCATATTTTATTATTGCATTCTACCTACTGTATTCCAAATTTACCATGGCTTATACCCCCCGGTACAAACCATAGATTCATCAAAATAAGCACACAATGCAACAAAAACAGAATCTATCAAAAACAGAACAGTCAGTAGAAATATGAAAATTTTCCATACTTCTGTAACTCCAAAAATTCTGAAAAATTAGGACAACGTGAGAAATTTGTATATAAATCTTGTGTAAAAAATTCAAAGGAAAAGCACATTTCTGTGAATTTGTAAAATTATGCTACTTGGTGCAAAAGTTTCTATTTTTCAACAAGATCAAATCAACTATCACCCAACATGATCCCAAAGGCTTTACTTGGCACAAACATTAATTAAAACATAAAAACATATCTAAGCAGATGCATAATTTTGCAAACACTCAAGAACAGAAAGAAAAAAGCAAAAATAAATTTATTCATTGGGTTGCCTCCCAACAAGCGCTATCATTTTATGCCCCTAGCTAGCATAATGCATATATTCAAGTATTGTCATCTTTAGTTTTTGATCCATAGGACGCCCTCATGATTGATTCATATGGTGGCTTAATTCTTGTTCTAGGGAAGTGTTCCATACCCTTTCTTAGTGGAAACTGGAATTTAATATTCCCTTTTTTCATATCAATCACGACACCTATAGTGCGTAAAAACAGTCTGCCAAGTATGATAGGACAAGATGGATTGCAATCAATATCAAGAACAATAAAATCTATGGGCACATAATTCCTATTTGAAAGAATAAGAACATCATAAATTCTTCCCATAGGCTTTTTAATAGTAGAATCCGCCAAGTGCAAATTAAGAGAACATTCTTCGATATTAGTAAGACCAAGCACATCACATAGAGATTTCAGAATTGTGGAAACACTAGCACCCAAATCACATAAGGCAAAGCACTCATAATTTTTTATCTTGACTTTAATGGTAGGTTCCCATCCATCATGTAATTTTCTAGGAATTGAGATTTCTAATTCCAATTTTCTTCAAAAGCTTTCATCATGGCATCAACAATATTTTTAGTAAAAGCTTTATTTTGTTCATAAGCATGGGGTGAATTTATCATGGATTGCAACAAAGAACAACTATCATAATTAAAGTCTTCGTAATCCAAAAGAGTGGGCAAATCACTAGTTAAAGTTCTAGCCTCTCCAAACCCACTTTTATCAAATTTTTCATCGAGATTTTCACCCTCCGAAACATTGGGACGCCCTCTAGCTAAAGATGACTCTTCTTTAGGCCCTTTATCATCAATTTTAATTTTACTAAACAAGGAATCTATATAAGAAACACCAATCACTTTAAAATCTTCATAAGTTTTATGAAGCAATCACTAGAAAACGCTCTTTCTAAAAATTCTCTTCTAACTCGAAGCATATCGGTTCTTTTCTTACTTTCATCCATAGAAACATATAAAGTTTTAATTGATTCCTCAACCTTAGGTGCAAAAGTTTTCATCTTAAGATTTTCTACATCATGAGAAATTCTATCAATGTTTCTAGACATATCATCAATCTTATTCAACTTTTCTTCTGGAATCAGGAACTTTGCCGTCAGCTAGCTGATGGCAAAGAGGGCCTTTGCCATCAGCTTGAAGAAAACTGACGGCAAAGAAGCAGCTGACGGCAAAGAAAGTGTTTGCCGTCAGCCCCGTCTTTGTCGTCAGCCCCGTCTTTGGCAATAGCTAGCTGACGGCATATAACCTTTGTCGTCCGCTAGCTAACGGCAAAGAGGCAGGGTGGGCCGCTAGTGAGAGGCAGCTAACGGCCACTTTCTTTGCCATCCGCTAGCAGACGAAAAAGAAAGTGGCCGTTCTAATGTCCATTAGCTAGGCTCTTTGCCGTCAGCTAGCGGACGACAAAGAGTTGTGCCCTATATGTAACAAAACGCCCTCGCGCCCTGACCCTCTCTCTCCCTTCCCTCATCCCAACCCCGCGCCGCCCAGCGCCCCTCATTGGGCGACCGGAGCGTCGCCGCAACTCGAACGCTCCGCGTCGCCACCCCGCCGCCCCAGCAGACGCTCTGCCCTTGGCGCTTCCGCCCGCCTCGCCCTCCCACCCCGGCCCCCGTCCGCCGCCCGCCTCCCGCCCACCGTCCGTCTGCCTCTGCCTCGGCCTCCTCGCTGCCCGCCCGGCCACGCCACCTCGGCCGCCCACCCTCTCCATGCCGGCCGCCCACCCGGCTGCCCCGCCCGCCCGCCCCCAAGGTGAGACATTTTTTCTGTTTTTTAGATTTAGTTTAATTAGGTTTAGTATAATTTAGTTTAGGTTTCATTTAGTTTAGTTATATTACTTTAGGTTTAATTTAGTTTAGTTTAGGTTAAGTTTCTAGTTTAGTTTAGCTTTAGTTTAGTTAGTTTAGTTTAGGTCTAGTTTAGTTTACTTTAGGTTAAGTTTCTGGTTTATTTTGAACATGTGAAATTTGTTGTTATTTTTTTAGTTCAAGCATTTATTCCCGCATCAACGTCGACGATGCCTATCCCGCATCCTCGTGTCGACCTGGCGGAGGAGGCCTGCTTGATCAGAGGGGCCATGTCCGAGACTGGGCTCCGCCGGGCTGGTACTGGGAGGTTCTACCTTCCGGGGACGTAGCTTGGTGAGGAGCGAGCCCGTCGTTGACCCAAACCTTGTTTGGTGGCAGTCGCGTGGGCAAGTGACGGTGCCGAGGCTTTCATACATCGCAGAGGTGGTACGTCACCGTGTCAACGAGGAGGACGAGCACGTCCGTCGCTACATGGTTGCATTGGAGGGCAAGTTCGACAATACCTGGCAGGTTCTTCAGGGATCTCACTGGAGCTATGATCCTGTGATGGTTCCTTCTCTTTGGGTGTACACAGCCCGCGCCGATACCCGTCGTTCACTACGGTTCTAGCTGTATTGGCGATGCTATATGTATGATACTATTCAAGATGTATTAGTGATAACATTCGACAATGTACAGACGCAAGAGATGATGTAGTTTTGCTTATTGAATGCAAATGACTTTGTCAGCTGGATGCCGTCTCACAAATAATGGCTCTGAAGGCTCAATTCAACTTGGGCAGAGAATGCTACGACGCGATAATGACAGTATTTGGACGTTTTCTACCCAAAGGCCACGTACTACCTGCAAACCTGTACCAGTCAGACAAAATCCTCTGTGCTATTAAGATGCCCTATGAGAAGATACATGCCTGTGAGAATGGATGTGCCTTATTTAGGCTTCAGTATGCGGACTTGAACTATTGTCCCATTTGCAAGTCATCCAGGTATGTTGTGGTAGACAATGGTATGGGTGAGAAGACACAGACCAAAATGCCCGTTAATGTTCTTCGGTATATGCCAATCGTACCAAGACTTCAACGTCTTTTCATGGTCGAAGAGACGGCAAGACAGATGACATGGCACAAAATGGGCAAAAGAACCCAACTAGATGCAGATGGGAAGCTGGTGATGGTGCACACATCAGACGGTGAAGCGTGGAAGCGCTTCGATGCATTACATGACGACAAAGCGGCAGATCTGAGGCATCCTCGAGTCGCCATCAGTATGGATGGGTTCAGTGTGTTTGGTCCGACAGCAACCCAATACAGTTGTTGGCCCGTATTTGTCATTCCACTCAATCTCCCCCTAGGACAGATTATGCAAAAAAGAACATTTTCCTGACGTTGATATTCCAGGGCCGAACTATCCGAGGAAGAATATGAATGTGTACATGCAGCCGCTCAAGGACGAATTGCAAGAAGCCTGGGATAAGGGGTTCAAGACATACGACGCCTTTAGCAAAAAGAACTTCATAATGTGTGTGTGGTACATGTACTCGATGCATGACTTGCCGGCGTATGCGCTATTCGTTGGCTGGTGTGTGCATGGAAGGTTCCTGTGCCCCACATGCAAGGGAGCTCTTCAGTTTCGTTGGCTTGAGGCCGGTTGCAAGTTTTCTTGCTTCGACATGCATAGACCATTCCTGCATCCTCGCCATAAGTTCAGGAAAGACAAGCAGAACTTCATCAAATGTAGAGTTGTGAAAGACTCTGCACACCTCCGTTGACAGGCCAAGAGATCCTGGATCAGTTAAACGCTCTTGAGCCAGATCCAGATCGTCCAGGGTATTTCAAGGGGTATAATTCACAACACGCCTGGAGTCACGAGACATGCTTGTGGGATCTGCCTTACTTCAAAGACCTCCTTTGCCCACACAACATCGACGTGATGCACACTGAGGAGAATATCGTCGAGGCACTTATAGGTACATTGTTTGGCATAGATGGGAAGTCAAAGGATAATCCTAAGGCAAGAGTCGATCAGGAGGCGCTATGTCATAGACCGTTACAAAACATGCAACCACCGAAAGGAAAGAAGAACTGGACAAAGCCAAAGGCATGGTTCAATCTTGGAAGGCCAGCTATGAGGGAAATTATCTTGTGGGTGAAAATGCAGTTGATGTTCCCCTATGGGTATGCAGCGAATCTAAAGAGGGGAGCGAGTCTTGAAAAATTGAAGATATTTGGTCTCAAGAGTCATGATTGGCACATATGGATTGAGCGGGTAATGTTGATGATGTTGCGTGGATTCATCCCTGAGGATGAATGGCTAGTACTTGCAGAGCTGAGCTATTTCTTCCGTGTTCTTTGTGCTAAAGAACTATCGCCTGACCTGGTAGAAGAAATGGAAGAGTTGGCGCCGGAGTTGATCTGCAAGTTAGAGATGATATTTCCACCGGGCTTCTTTAATCCAATGCAACACTTGATTTTGCATCTCCCAACTGAGGCAAGATTGGGGGGGGGGGTCTGTGCAGAATCGTTGGTGCTACGCAACTGAGAGGATGCAGAAGACGCTTCGAGCAAAATGTAAAAATAAACGTATAATTGAAGCATCGATGGCTGAGGCATTCATTACTGAGGAGGCGGCAAACTTCGTGACATCACACCACGAAGCCAAAAATCGTCATTTGCATAATCCGAAGCCTCGGTACAATGCCGGCGACCCTAAAAAGGGTCGATCCAACCTCAGCCTATTCAAAGGGGATCTCGCACCAGCCGGTGCTTCTAATTCCTTAACATTGGATTTCTAAGAATGGCAGACCATTTCGTTGTATATCTTCAACAACCTAACAGAAGTGCGGCCGTACATCGAGTAAGTTCTCGTTACATTGTTTCGCAAGTTCTAATTCCTTTGAACTGCTCTTATTCCCTGATAAATTTGATACAGTCGATACGTCACCAAATTCTCGTATGGAGCAGTGATCCAAAAGGATTCCGTCGAAGAGTATGAGCTTTTGGCAAAGCATGGAGCCGGCTATCCTGGTTTCATCTCTTGATTCAAACAAACAGTAATTTCCATTAGACATTTCATTTCTTCGTCTAATTTATGGCTAATGCAACAATCCCTTTCGTATTAAACTTGTAGGCTAATTTAGAGCTTATGCACGCCAAATTGAGACAAGTCACTAATGGTTTTGACTATAAGGTCCGTTCATTTGACAAATACGACATCAACGGGTATCGCTTTCGTACCTATGGCAAAGTGCTATCTATGGCCGACCGAAAGTCTACAAATTGTTGTGTCTCTGCTATAGGCGAAGGAGATACCGAGTATTATGGAAGAGTTGAAGCAATTTATGAACTTCAATTCTATGGTGCAAAACCACCAAAGGTCGTAGTCTTCAAATGTTATTGGTTCCAGCTGAAGGAGACTAGAAGGACTCATGAACATATAGGGCTAGTGGAAATCAATCAAAGCACCCATTTGGATGTTCCCGATGTCTATATTATGGCTCAACAGGCAACCCAAGTTTTCTATCTACCGTGGGCCTGTCAAAGTGATCTTAATCTCAAAGGTTGGGATGTTGTTTATGAAGTGCCGCCACGTGTTAGACCACCTCCCCCCCCCAATGAAGATGATTATGAACCTCACATTAACCTAGACACATATGAAGGAGAATTCTTCCAAGAAACACGTCTTTCCAAAAAACATTTCAAGAACCGCTCTACTTCACCCCAGTACATTGAAGTAGACAGCGACAGTGAAACCGACTTCACCCCTCAGCCAGAACAAGAAGAGTCTGAACTAGAAGAGGTTACTGCTGCGGATGACCTGTCAATGCTTGACAGATTACATAGAGGTGGCCTTCCACATGATGCTGCATTTATTAATGATGATGATGAGCATGTCATTACTGATAGTGATGATGATGATGCATTTATTGATCCCGAAGCATTTATTGAACCAGATTATTACTAGGTATTAAATTTTTTATGTTGTACTTGATTTATATAGTTACTTGTATGATTGTATGCTTTATATAGTTACTTGTATAATTTTCTTACTTTCTATTATTGTTTGTTATACATAGTGCCATGGTCTTGATATCCGTCCCCGTCAGTCCTTGCCCGCTTTATGATTCAGATGTGGTAAATCCTCTTTTATAACTATTTGTTGCATTTCACATTCATGAAAATTATGGCCATCAAGTTGACATAGAGATATTTTAATCTAGGAGGTATGTGAACCGGAATTTGCAACCGACCCTCTTGTCGAGAAGATAAATTTAGTTGAAAAAGAAAATGAGTATTTGAAAGAAAAAATTAAAAGAATTGAAGAAGAGAAGATGAAATTGGAGTTGTATGTTGCCGATGTGGTCGATGATCACAAGATGAAGATGAATGCAATGCGCTTGAAGATGGATGCAATGCGCTTGAAGATTAAGAAGATTAGAAAATATGCCATTGATAATGAGGCTTGGTATCATTATGCCGTTGGATCAATTGTTACCTTAGTTGCGATCTTCACCACATTTGTTGTGATGAGGGTAAGTTTTCTCTAGTGTTTTGCTTAACAAATGCATACTTAGCTTACTTTCCTCCTAAATGGCATAAGTAACTAAGTTAGACAAAAAATGAGCTATACTTAGCTTTCTTTCCTCAAAAATGTCATGATAATCTTTGTTACCTCCAAAATGATATAGACTTACCTTACTTTCCTCGAAAATGACATAATAACCTTAGTAAGCTCCAAAATGACCTATTTACCTAGCTTAGTTCTAAAATGACCTACACTTAGCATTTTTACCTAGCTTAGCAATAAAATGGCATTTTTACCTACCTTAGTTAGAAGAATAAGAAGAATAAGAAGATAAAAAAGATGAGCGGAGAAAAAGAAAGAGAAGAAAAAATCTTCTTCTTCCTATTATTCCTTTTCTTCCTCTTCTTGTTCTTGTTCTTCTTCTTCTTCTTCTTCTTCTTCTTCTTCTTCTTCTTCCTTTTCTTCCTTTTCTTCCTTTTCTTCCTTTTCTTCCTCTTCTTCTTCTTCTAACTTGCTTCTTTCCCAATTTGCAGATTTGCTTTAGATGAGGAAGCTTGCGTTGATGGAGTCTACTCTTCTCTTTATGCCTCCTTCTTGTTTTGATTTTGTAGGATGAACAATGTCAAACTTGCTACCTATATATGTAGGTATGGATGAAACCATTGTATGCTTGTTGTTGGATATGTTGGCTATGTATATGTGTTGGATGAAACCATTTGCTATGTGTATGTGTTGGATGATCATATCCATATGGCAGGGATATGATTTGGTATGTATATGTGTTGGTATGCTTGTCGAAAGTATTTTCATATGTGTATATATATATGTGTGAAATTCTGTCAAATTGAATGAATTCAAGAAAAAACAGGGGCTATGAGGACTCTTTGCCGTCTGCTGGCGGATGGCAAAGAGCTTTGCCATCAACTAGCGGACGTCAAACATGCCACGTGTCAGCTACCTGTGCAACATGGGGAAGTAGGCTGGCTATTTGGATGCTTTGTCGTCCGCCAGCGGACGGCAAAGAACGTTGAATATTTGCCGTCAGCCAGCTGACGGCAAAGCTACGAAATAGCCCAGCCCCCAGGTGCTGCCACGTGGCAAGCTATGCCGTCGGCTGGCGGACGGCAAAGATTCAATGCTATTTTCCTCCCGCTGGCAGACGACAAATATGCAAAGGTCTTTTCCGTTCGCTGGCAGACGGCAAAGCACGCGGTTAACCACTTAACGGACCTAAGCTAACACGTGTGCCATCCAGGCTCTTTGCCATCGGCTGGCGGACGATAAAGACCTTTGCATCTTTGTCGTCAGCCAGCTGACGGCAAAGAAGCCTTTGCCGTAGCCTGTTCAGCCGGACGTGCTGCCGTCTGCTGGCTGAAAGCAAAGGTCTTTGCCGTCCGCCATGTGTGCCTTTGCCGCCAGCCATGGCTGACGGAAAAGTTCCTGATTCCAGTAGTACTGAGAACCTTTTGTGCATTGATAAATTCTTTAATATTAATCTCAAGATCATAGGGGTTCCTATTATTATTGTAAGAAGGATTACCATAGGAATTACCATAATTATTAGAGGAATTTCCAGGAAAAAGCCTAGGATTAAAATTACCTCTATAAGCATTTTTATTAAAATTGTTCCATGAGACAAAATTCACATCTACGGGATCACTATTTTGCTCAATCAAAGTAGACAAAGGCACATCATTAAGATCAATAGGAGCACTTTTATTAGCAACCAATTTCCTAAGAGCATCAAAGTACTAATTTCTTCAACCAAATTAACTTTTTTACTAGTAGGTGCTCTTTCGGTATGCCATTGTGAATAATTTGCCATAATATTAGTAGCTTCACCCAAAGTAATATCCATAAAAGTACCACCCACGGCGGAATCTAAAATATTTCTAGAAACAAAATTCAATCCCACATAAAATTTTTGTATGATCATCCAAAGATTTAAACCATGAGTAGGACAATTTCTTAGCATCAACTTCATTCTTTCCCAAGATTGTGCAACATGTTCATGCTCAAGTTGCTTAAAATTCAAGATTTGAGTTCTAAGGGAAATAATTTTAGCGGGCGGAAAATACTTAGTAATAAAAGCATCTTTGCACTTATCCCAAGAATCAATACTATTACGAGGCAAAGATGAAAACCAAATTTTTGCATGATCCCTCAAAGAGAAGGGAAATAATTTCAACTTCACAATATCATTGTCCACATATTTTTTCTTCTGCATATCACACAATTCTACGAATGTGTTTAGATGGGACGCGGCATCCTCATTAATTAGGAGTACCAAAAAATTGATCTTTCATCACCAGATTCAACAAAGCGGCATTAATGTCACAAGATTCCGCACTAGTGGCCGGAGAAGCAATCGAAGTACTAATGAAATTATTCTTATTGGTATTGGAAAAATCACACAACTTGGTATTCTCTTGAGTCATCGTGACTATGCAAACAGGATTGGAAACAAAAAGATAGATCTGACGAAAAAACGGCGAACGAAAAAAGAGGGCGAATAAAAAGGCAAATTTTTGTGAAGTGGGGGAGATGAAAACAAGATCCAAATGGCAAATAATGTAAATTGTAAGGAGATGAGATTTGTGATTAGGAACCTGATAGATGATGTTGTTGGGGAACGTAGTAATTTCAAAAATTTTCCTACGATCACGCAAGATCATGGTGATGACATAGCAACGAGAGGGAAGAGTGTCCGTCCACGTACCCTCGTAGACCGAAGCGAAGCGTTATAACAACGCGGTTGATGTAGTCGTCGTCTTCACGATCCGACCGATCCAAGCACCGAACGTCACGGCACCTCCGAGTTCTGCACACGCTCATTTCGATGACGATCCCCGGACCGATCCAAAGCAAAGTGTCGGGATGAGTTCCGTCGACGACGGCAGCGTGGTGACGATGTTGATGCTCCACCGACGCTTAGCCGCCTAAGCTCCGCGACGATATGACTTCTCCGGCGCAGGCTTCGCCTAAGCTCTCTGACGATATGACGAAGTGGAATATGGTGGAGGGGCACCGCTGCGGCTAAGGAACGATCCGTAGATCAACTTGTGTGTCATGGGGTGCCCCCCCTGCCCGTATATAAAGGAGCAAGGGAGGAGGTGGCGGCCTAGGAGGGGGCGCAAGGGGAGTCCTACTCCCACCGGAGTAGGACTCCTCCTTTCCTAGTAGGAATAGGAGAGAAGGAAGGAAGAGAAGAAGGGGTGCAGCCTCCCCTAGTCCAATTCGGACTAGGCCTTGGGGCGCGCAGCCTGCCCTAGGCAGCCCTCTCTCTTTCCCGCAGGCCCAATAAGGCCCAATACTTCTCCCGGCGAATTCCCGTAACTCTCCGGTACTCCGAAAAATACCCGAATCATTCGAACCTTTCCGAACTCCGAATATAGTCGTCCAATATATCGATCTTTACGTCTCGACCATTTCGAGACTCCTCGTCATGTCCCCGATCTCATCCGGGACTCCGAACTCCTTCGGTACATCAAAACTCATAAACTCATAATATAAGCACATCGAAACGTTAAGCGTGCGGACCCTACGGGTTCGAGAACTATGTAGACATGACCTAGAACTATTCTTGGTCAATAACCAATAGCGGAACCTGGATGCCCATATTGGCTCCTACATATTCTACGAAGATCTTTATCGGTCAAACCGCATAACAACATACTTTGTTCCCTTTGTCATCGGTATGTTACTTACCCGAGATTCGATCGTCGGTATCCAATACCTAGTTCAATCTCGTTACGGTAAGTCTCTTTACTCGTTCCGTAATACATCATCTCACAACTAACTCATTAGTTGTAATGCTTGCAAGGCTTAAGTGATGTGTATTACCGAGAAGGCCTAGAGATACCTCTCCGACAATCGGAATGACAAAACCTAATCTCGAAATACGCCAACCCAACAAGTACCTTTGGAGACACCTGTAGTACTCCTTTATAATCACCCGATTCGTTGTGACGTTTGGTAGTACCCAAAGTGTTCCTCCGTAAACGGAGTTGCATAATCTCATAGTTACAGGAACATGTATGGGTCATGAAGAAAGCATTAACAACATACTAAACGATCAAGTGTTAAGCTAACGGAATGGGTCATGTCAATCAGATCATTCTCCTAATGATGTGATCCGTTAATCAAATGACAACTCATGTCTATGGTTAGGAAACATAACCATCTTTGATTAACGAGCTAGTCAAGTAGAGGCATACTAGTGACACTCTGTTTGTCTATGTATTCACACATGTATTATGTTTCCGGTTAATACAATTCTAGCATGAATAATAAACATTTATCATGATATAAGGAAATAAATAATAACTTTATTATTGCCTCTAGGGCATATTTCCTTGAGTCTCCCACTTGCACTAGAGTCAATAATCTAGTTCACATCATCATGTGATTCAACACTAATATTCACATCTGTATGTGATTAACACACATAGTTCACATCGTCATGTGACCAACACCCAAAGGGTTTACTAGAGTCAATAATCTAGTTCACATCGCTATGTGATTAACACCCAAAGAGTACTAAGGTATGATCATGTTTTGCTCGTGAGAGAAGCTTAGTCAACGGGTCTCATTACATTCGTGAGCCGTATGTATTTTGCAAATACTCTATGTCTACAATGCTCTCGCAGAGCTACTCTAGCTAATTGCTCCCACTTTCAATATGTATCCAGATTGAGTCTTAGAGTCATCTGGATCTGTGTAAAAAGCTTGCATCGATGTAACTCTTTACGACGGGCTCTTTTATCACCTCCATAATCGAGAAATATTTCCTTAGTCCTCACTAAGGATGTTCTTGACCAATGTCCAAAGTGATCTACTCCTAGATCACTATTGTACTCCCTTGCCAAATTCAGAGCAAGGTATACAATAGGTCTGGTACATAACATAGCATACTTTATAGAACCTATGGCTGAGGCATAGGGAATGACTTTCATTCTCTTTCTATCTTCTGCCGTGGTAGGGCTTTGAGTCTTACTCAATTTTACACCTTTGTAACACAGGCAAGAACTTTTCTTTGACTGTTCCATTTTGAACTACTTCAAAATCTTGACAAGGTATTTACTTATTGAAAAACTTATCAAGCGTCTTGATCCATCTCTATAGATCTTGGTGCTCAATATGTAAGCAGCTTCACTGAGGTCCTTCTTTGAAAAACTCCTTTCAAATACTCCTTTATGCTTTGCGTAATAATTCTACATTATTTCCGATCAACAATATGTCACTCACATATACTTATCGTAAATGTTGTAGTGCTCCCACTCACTTTCTTGTAAATACAAAGCTTCTCCAAAAGTGCAGATAAAACCATATGCTTTGATCACACTATCAAAGCGTTTATTCCAACTCCGAGATGCTTGCACCAGTCCATAGATGGATCGCTAGAGCTTGCACATTTTGTTAGCTCCTTTAGGATTGACAAAACCTTCAGTTGCATCATATACAACTCTTCTTTAATAAATCCATTAAAGAATGTAGTTTTGACATCCATTTGCCAGATTTCATAAAATGTGACAATTGCTAACATGATTCGGACAGACTTAAGGATCGCTACAGTTTGAGAAAATCTCATTGTAGTCAACACTTTGAATTTGTCGAAAACCTTTTTGCGACAAGTCGAGCTTTGTAGATAGTAACACTACTATCATCATCTGTCTTCCTCTTGAAGATCCATTTATTTAACTTGACTTGTTGATCATCGAGCAAGTCAACCAAAGTCCACACTTTGTTCTCATATATGGATCCTATCTCAGATTTTATGGCCTCAAGCCATTTCGCTGAATCTGGGCTCATCATCGCTTCCTCATAGTTCGTAGGTTCATCATGGTCTAGTAACATGACTTCCGAACACGATTACCGTACCACACCGGTGCGGATTTTGCTCTGGAAGACCTACGAGGTTTGGTAGCAACTTGATCTGAAGTTTTATGATCATCATCATTAACTTCCTCACTAATTGGTGTAGGAATCACCGAACTGATTTACGTGATGAACTACTTTCCAATAAGGGAGAAGGTACAATTACCTCATCAAGTTTCTACTTTCCTCCCACTCACTTCTTTCGAGAGAAACTTCTTCTCTAGAAAGGATCCACCTTAGCAACGAATAACTTGCCTTCGGATCTGTGATAGAAGGTGTACCCAATAGTTACCTTTGGGTATTCTATGAAGACGCACTTTTCCGATTTGGGTTTGAGCTTATCAGGTGAAAACTTTTTCACATAAGCATCACAACTCCAAACTTTTAAGAAATGACAATTAGGTTTCTTTGTTAAACCATAGTTCATACGGTGTCATCTCAACGGATTTAGATGGTGCCCTATTAAACGTGAATGCAGCTGTCTCTAATGCATAACCCCAAAACGATAGTGGTAAATCGGTAAGATACATCATAGATCGCACCATATCCAATAAAGTGTGGTTACGACGTTCGGACACACCATTATGCTGTGGTGTTCCAGGTTTCCTGAGTAGTGTAAATATTTCACTTTGTTTTAACTGATGTCCTAACTCGTCACTCAAATATTTTTCCTCTGCGATCATATCGTAGAAACTTTTATTTTATTGTTACGATGATTCTTCACTTCACTCTGAAATTCTTTGAACTTTTCAAATGTTTCAGACTTGTGTTTCATCAAGTAGATATACCCATATCTGCTCAAATCATCTTGTGAAGGTCAGCAAATAACGATACTTGCCACGAGCATCAACACTCATTGGATCGCATACATCGGTATGTATTATTTCCAATAAGTCAAGAGCTTGTTCCATTGTTACGGAGAACGGAGTTTTAGTCATCTTGCCCAAAAGGCATGGTTTGCAAGCATCAAATGATTCATAATCAAGTGATTCCAAAAATCCATCAAGATGGAGTTTCTTCATGCGCTTTACACCAATATGACCTAAACGGCAAGCCACAAATAAGTTGCACTATCATTATTAACTTTGCATCTTTTGGTTTCAATATTATGAATATGTGTATCACTATGATCGAGATCCAATGAACCGCTTTCATTGGGTGTGTAACCATATAAGGTTTTATTCATGTAAATAGAACAACAATTTATTCTCTTACTTAAATGAATAATCAGATTGCAATAAACATGATCAAATCATATTTATGCTCAACACCAAATAATACTTATTTAGGTTCCACACTAATCCCGAAAGTATAGGGAGTGTGCGATGATGATCATATCAATCTTGGAACTACTTCCAACACTCATCGTCACTTCCCTTCAACTAGTTTCTGTTCATTCTGCAACTCCCGTTTCAAGTTACTACTCTTAGCAACTGAACCAAAGATCAAATACCGAGGGGTTGCTACGAACACTAGTAAAATACACATCAATAATCAGATATCAAATATACCTTTGTTCACTTTGCCATCCTTCTTATCCGCCAAATACTTGGGGTATTTCCGCTTCGATGACCAGTTCCATTGCAGCAAAAGTACTTAGTCTCGTGCTCGTGTCCAGACTTGGGCTTCTTCACTCGGCGAGAACTTGCTTGCCGCTCTTCTTGAAGTTCCCCTTCTTCCCTTTGCCCTTTTCCTTGAGACTAGTGGTCTTGTCAATCATCAACACTTGATGCTCTTTCTTGATTTCTACCTTCGTCGATTTCAAAGATCACGAAGAGCTTGGGAATCGTTTTCGTCATCCCTTGCATACTATAGTTCATCACGAAGTTCTAGTAACTTAGTGATGGTGACTAGAGAATTACATCAATCACTATCTTATCTGGAAGATTAACTCCCACTTGATTCAAGCGATTGAAGTACCCGGACAATCTGAGCACATGCTCACTAGTTGAGCGATTCTCCTCCATCTTTTAGCTATAGAACTTGTTGGAGACTTTATATCTCTCAACTCGGTATTTGCTGGAAATATTAACTTCAACTCCTGGAACATCTCATATGGTCCATGACGTTCAAAACGCCTTTGAAATCCCGATTCTAAGCCGTTAAGCATGGTGCACTAAACTATCAAGTAGTCATCATATTGAGCTAGCAAAACGCTCATAACGCCCGTGCATCCGCTTCCCGCAATAGGTCCGCTACCTAGCGGTGCATCAAGGACGTAATTCTTCCGTGCAGCAATGAGGATAAACCTCGGATCACGGATCCAATCCGCATCATTGCTATTAACATTTTTCAACACAATTTTCTCTAGGAACATATCAAAATAAACAGGGAAGCAATAACGCGAGCTATTGATCTACAACATAGATATGCTAATACTACCGGGACTAAGTTCATGATAAATTAAAGTTCAATTAATCATATTACTTAAGAACTCCCACTTAGATAGACATCTCTCTAATCCTCTAAGTGATCACGTGATCCAAATCAACTAAACCATGTCCGATCATCACGTGAGATGGAGTAGTTTCAATGGTGAACATCACTATGTTGATCATATCTACTATATGATTCACGCCGACCTTCGGTCTCCGTGTTCCGAGGTCATATCTTATATGCATAGCTCGTCAAGTATAACCTGAGTATTCCGCGTGTGCAACTGTTTTGCACCCGTTGTATTTGAACGTAGAGCCTATCACACCCGATCATCACGTGGTGTCTCAAAGACGAAGAACTTTCGCATAGCGGTGCATACTCGGGGAGAACACTTCTTGATAATTAGTGAGAGATCATCTTATAATGCTACCGTCAATCAAGCAAAATAAGATGCATAAAGGATAAACATCACATGCAATCAATATAAGTGATATGATATGGTCATCATCATCTCGTGCTTGTGATCTCCATCTTCAAGCACCGTCATGATCACCATCGCCACCGGCGCGACACCTTGATCTCCATCGTAGCATCGTTGTCGCCTCGCCAATCTTATGCTTCCACGACTATCACTACCGCTTAGTAATAAAGTAAAGCATTACATCGCGATTGCATTGCATACAATAAAGCGACAACCATATGGCTCCTGCCGATTGCCGATAACTTCGGTTACAAAACATGATCATCTCATACAATAAAATATAGCATCATGTCTTGACCATATCACATCACAACATGCCCTGCAAAAACAAGTTAGACGTCCTCTACTTTGTTGTTGCAAGTTTTACGTGGCTGCTATGGGCTGAGCAAGAACCGTTCTTACCTACGCATCAAAACCACAACGATAGTTTGTCAAATAGACTCCGTTTAACCTTCTCAAGGACCGGGCGTAGCCACACTCAGTTCAACTAAAGTTGGAGAGACAGTCTTCCGCAAGCCATCTATGTGCAAAGCACGCCGAGGGAACCGGTCTCGCGTAAGCGTCTGGCGTAAGGTTGGTCCGGATCGTCTCGTCCAACAATACCGCTGAACCAAAGTATGACATGCTGGTAGGCAGTATGACTTGTATCGTCCACAACTCACTTGTGTTCTACTCGTGCATATGACATCTACGCATAAAACCCGGCTCGGATGCCAAGTTGGGGAACGTAGTAATTTCAAAAATTTTCCCTACGATCACGCAAGATCATGGTGATGACATAGCAACGAGAGGGAAGAGTGTCCGCCCACGCACTCGTGAGACCGAAAGCGAAGCGCGTTATAACAACGCTGGTTGATGTAGTCGTGCGCCTTCACGATCCGACCGATCCAAGCACCGAACGACGGCACCTCCGAGTTACGCACACGTTCAGCTCGATGACGATCCCGGACTCCGATCCAGCAAAGTGTCGGGATGAGTTCCGTCAAGACGACGGGCGTGGTGGCGATGTTGATGCTCCACCGACGCAGAAGCTTCGCCTAAGCTCCGCGACGATATGACTTCTCCCAAGGCAGGCTTCGCCTAAGCTCTACGACGATATGACCAAGTGGAATATGGTGGAGGGGGCACCGCACACGGCTAAGGAACGATCCGTAGATCAACTTGTGTGTCATGGGGTGCCCCCCGCCCCGTGATATAAAGGAGCAAGGGAGGAGGTGGCCGGCCTAGGAGGGGCGCACCATGGGGAGTCCTACTCCCACCGAGTAGGACTCCTCCTTTCCTAGTAGGAATAGGAGAGAAGGAAGGGGAAGAGAAGAAGGGGTGCAGCCCCTCCCTAGTCCAATTCGGACTAGGCCTTGGGCGCGCAGCCTGCCCTAGGCAGCCCTCTCTCTTTCCGCAGGGCCCAATAAGGCCCAATACTTCTCCCCGGCGAATTCCCGTAACTCTCCCAGACTCCGAAAATACCGAATCATTCGAACCTTTCCGAACTCCGAATATAGTCGTCCAATATATCGATCTTTACGTCTCGACCATTTCGAGACTCCTCGTCATGTCCCCGATCTCATCCGGGACTCGAACTCCTTCGGTACATCAAAACTCATAAACTCATAATATAACCGCCATCGAAGCGTTAAGCGTCACGGACCCTACGGGTTCGAGAACTATGTAGACATGACCTAGAACTATTCTTGGTCAATAACCAATAGCGGAACCTGGATGCCCATATTGGCTCCTACATATTCTACGAAGATCTTTATCGGTCAAACCGCATAACAACATACTTTGTTCCCTTTGTCATCGGTATGTTACTTACCCGAGATTCGATCGTCGGTATCCAATACCTAGTTCAATCTCGTTGCGGTAAGTCTCTTTACTCGTTCCGTAATACATCATCTCACAACTAACTCATTAGTTGTAATGCTTGCAAGGCTTAAGTGATGTGTATTACCGAGAAGGCCTAGAGATACCTCTCCACAATCGGAGTGACAAAACCTAATCTCGAAATACGCCAACCCAACAAGTACCTTTGGAGACACCTGTAGTACTCCTTTATAATCACCCAGATTACGTTGTGACGTTTGGTAGTACCCAAAGTGTTCCTCCGTAAACGGAGTTGCATAATCTCATAGTTACGGTGAACATGTATGGGTCATGAAGAAAGCATTAACAACATACTAAAGCGATCAAGTGTTAAGCTAACGGAATGGGTCATGTCAATCAGATCATTCTCCTAATGATGTGATCCCGTTAATCAAATGACAACTCATGTCTATGGTTAGGAAACATAACCATCTTTGATTAACGAGCTAGTCAAGTAGAGGCATACTAGTGACACTCTGTTTGTCTATGTATTCACACATGTATTATGTTTCCGGTTAATACAATTCTAGCATGAATAATAAACATTTATCATGATATAAGGAAATAAATAATAACTTTATTATTGCCTCTAGGGCATATTTCCTTCAGATGTCTCCCTGGCGCCAGAGATTGGCATGAGAGACTCCCTTGACTTGAACCTCCCCGGCAACGGCGCCAAAAATTCCTTTTGATGTCGCTAGAAGCTGCATCGGTATTTCCACAAAGAGGAAGAGGGATGATGCAGCACATCTACCGTAGGTATTTCCCTCAGTTATGGAACCAAGCTATCAATCCAGTAGGAGGACCAAGCCGGGCTATGTAAACGACACCTGCACACAAAGAACAAATACTTGCAACCCGATGCGTAAGAGGGGTTGTCAATCCCTCTCGGGTAAAATATTGGTAAATAGATAGATTTGTAGATGCAAATAGAACAACGGCAAAAAAATTGGCGAGGTATTTTTGAGTTTTTGATAATATAGATCTGAAAATAAAATATGCAAATAAAGAAAAAGGCAAATAGAGATGTAGATCTGAAAGTATATGATGGGTAAATAGACCCAGGGGCTGTATATTTCACTAGTGGCTTCTCTCAAGAAAATAGCTCACGGTGGGTAAACAAATTACTGTTGGGCAATTGATAGAAGATCAAATAATCATGACAATATCCAAGGAAATGATCATTATATAGGCATCATGTCAAATATTAGTAGACCGAAACGATTCTGCATCTACTACTATTACTCCACACATCGACCGCTATCCAGCATGCGTCTAGTGTATTAAGTTCATGGGGGAAACGGAGTAATGCAATAAGAATGGTGACATGATGTAGTCAAGACCTATTCATGTAGGAATAGCCCCGATCTTGTTATCCTTAATAGAAACGATACATGCGTGTCTTGCTGCCCCTTCTGTCACTGGGAAAGAACACCGCAAGATCGAACCCATCACAAAGCACCTCTTCCCATGGCAAGAAAAATCGATGTAGTTGGCCTAACTAAACCAAAGATTTGAAGAAGAAATACGAGGCTATAAGTAATCATGCATATAAGAGATCAAAAGAAGATTCAAATAATATTCATGGATAGAAACTGATCATAAACTCGATCTTCATCGGATCCCAACAAACACGCTGCAAAAAGTCATTACATCAAATAGATTGATGACCCACAAGTATATGGGATCAATTGTAGCCTTTTCGATAAGTAAGAGTGTTGAACCCAACGAGGAGCATAAGGAAATGACAAGTGGTTTTCAGCAAGGTAATGTCTGCAAGTGCTGAAATTGTAAGTAACAGAGTAGTTTGATAGCAAGATAATTTGTAACGAGCAAGTAACGATAGTAGTAACAGAAGTGCAGCAAGGTAGCCCAATCCCTTCGAGGTAAAGGACAGGCCAAAATGGTCTCTTATAATAAGTAAAGCGTTCTTGAGGGTACACGAGAATTTCATCTAGTCACTTTCATCATGTTGGTTCGATTCGTGTTAGCTACTTTGATAATTTGATATGTGGGTGGACCAGTGCTTAGGGGTTGTTCTTACTTGAACAAACCTCCTACTTATGATTAATCCCCTCCCAAGCATCCGCAACTACGAGAAAAGTACTAAGAGTAAATTCTAACCATAGCATTAAACTTTTGGATCCAATCGGTCCCTTACGGAATAGCGCATAAACTAGGGTTTAAGCTTCTGTCACTCTCGCAACCCATCATCTAATTACTACTCCACAATGCATTAGCTTAGGCCCAAATATGGTGAAGTGTCATGTAGTCAACGTTCACATGACACCACTAAGGGAATCACAACATACATACTATCAAATATCAAACACATATCAAGTTCACATGATTACTTGCAACATGATTTCTCCCATGACCTCAAGAACAAAAGTAACTACTCACAAGTGATAAACATGTTCATGATCAGAGGAGTATTAAATAGCATAATGGATTTGAACATATAATCTTCCACCAAATAAACCATATAGTAATCAACTATGTACTCAACACTACTAGTCACCCACAAGCACCAATCTATAATTCCGGTACAAAGATTGAACACAAAAGATGAACTAGGGTTTGAGAGGAGATGGTGTTGTTGAAGATGTTGATGGATATTGCCCTCCCCAAGATGGGAGAGTTGTTGGTGATGATGATGACGATGATTTCCCCCTCCGGGAGGGAAGTTCCCCCGACAGAATCGCTCCGTCGGAGGGCAAAAGTGCTCCTGCCCAAGTTCCGCCTTGAGACGGCGGCGCTCCGTCCCAAAAGTCCTCTACTTATTTTTTTTTCTAGGTAAAAATGACTTATATACCATAAGAGGGGCACCAGAGGTGGGATAGGCTGAGCACAACCCACCAGAGCGCGCCTGGGGGGCCAGGCGCGCCCTTGTGTCTTGTGCTGACCAGGTGGCCCCCTCCGGTAGTTATTTGCTCCAGTATTCCTTATTTATTCCATAAAAATACCCCATGAATTTTCAGCTCATTTGGAGTTCTGCAGAATAGGTGGCCTGACGTAGCTTTTCCACGTCCCGTATTTCCAAATTTGGAATTCTCCCTCTTTGTCTGTACCTTGCATATTATGAGAGAAAAGGCATTAGAATTACTCCAGAAAGCATTGTTATTCATAAAAACATCATAAATAACAGTAGGTAAACATTGATGCAAAATGTACGTATCAACTCCCCCAAGCTTAGACCTTGCTTGTCCTCAAGCGAAAACCGAAATCGAAAAACATGTCCACATGCGTACAGAGAGAGGTGTCGATAAAAACAAAATACGGACATAGAAGCATCATGTATATTATTATAACAGCAACAAACTTAAACATAAAACTTTTATCATAGAACTTTTATCATAGACTTCTCATAAATAAGTAACAATTCATCACCCCATCGAAGTATAAAGCATAAACTCTATCGGAAACCAACAAACTATGTTCTCAGTCAACTTTGCAACTACAATTCATCATCTTTTCAGGAAGGGTCACGTATCGGAGCCTTTAGGCAAGTCCACATACTCAACCATCATATAGTCTTCTATGATTGCTAACACTCACCACATACACATGAGCAAAACGTTTCAACCGGGCACATAGAAAGATAGGGGCTTATAGTTTCACCTCCCAACATACTCACCTCGAGGGTGATGTCAACAATAATAACTTATGCTACCCACATCCAACTGGATATATGTGCCTAGATCTTTCCTCACCACATGATGCTTGCCAAAAGAGAAAATAAAAAGGAAAAGAGAGAAAACTTGACTCTTACATGTAAATAAATACGTAAAAGTAAAAGATAGGCCCTTCGCAGAGGGAAGCAGAGGTTACCATGCGCTTTTTGTTTGTATGCTCAATCCCTTAGTGCAAGAGAACGTCATGTTATATTGCCCCTTATGATATCAACCTTTATTATGTAGTTTGTCGCTTTTATTCTTTGATATCACAAGTTTGTACAAAGCTCAATTTTCTCTTACACTAAATGATCTAACACTTTTAGAAGCAATTTTTATTGCCTTATTGCACCGATGACAACTTACTTGAAGGATCTTACTCAATTCTTAGGTAGGCATGGTGGACTCTTGAAAATAAGATTTGGGTTTAAGGGTTTTTGGATGGACAAGTAGTATCTCTACTTAGTGCGGAATTTTTGGCTAGAAAAGATGGGGGGCAAGCACCACATGTTGAAGGATCTATGACAATATAACTTATATGTGAATATGAACAAACATAAATAATTACGTTGTCTTCCTTGTCCAACGTCAACAATTTTGGCATATAATATTTTGATGGGGGCTCACAATCACAAAAGATTTCCAAGATAGTGTATTTGCATGTGAATCTTCTCTTCCCTTATTAATTCTTTCATGAGTTGCATCATTGACCAATTCTATGTTTGTTATTCTTCAATAAAATTTACTACTTATACTTTTCCTTAGTGACCAATTCTATGTTTGTTAATCTTTTTATTGGAACAAGAAAGTAAAGAAAGCAAAACTCAAACTAAACTTTATTGTATATCTCGCACTCGATTACAAAGATAGATCACTAAGCAAACTCTCAAAAAGAAAGGATGGAGCTAAACTTTTATTCATCTAAAGAAAAATATAACTATGGATCGAACTAAGATAAGTAAACACAAAAGATAGTGGAGGTGATATGATACCGGGGCACCTCCTCCAAGTTTGGCTCAAGCCAAGGGGAGTGCCCATACCTGATACTCAATTTTCTTTTGGTGATGAAGAAGAAGGTAATGGTGATGAAGTAGAGGCGATCTTGTCCTTCATGATCAAGAGATTCTCCAATCTACGGATGACACTCGGAAGGGCGATGATGTGCTCTTGCAACAGAATATTTTCACGGGTGAGATATTTATTTCACACACGAACTGTTCCGATGATCCGAAAGGCTTCGATCTCGGTGGGGTGAGATGATCATAGTAAGATTTAAGGATATCTTCTTCTTCTTCCTCGGCAGGCCAGGCCTGCTCAACCACCGGCGCTTGATCTCCAGTAGCCTCCTTGCTCTTGTCCCCTTTGACGGCTTCTACGGGTTCTTCTCTCTTTGAATCGATCTTCATCAACCAAGCATCCTCTTCCACATTGTTGGAGGAGGAAGACGACATGATGCCTGGCTCAACAGATCTGACCGAAAACAGCAAGAAAAGGAAACAAAAGATTCCTCCGTGATACGTAGGTCAATAGGTTCGGGGAGTATATAAAAAAAATTTGTCTTGGAAAACAAGAAAACAGAAGAAAATGGAGTCTGGAAGGTAGCTGAGGTGGGCATCTTGTGCCCACCAGGGTGACCTTCCTGGTTGTTTCTTATTTTCGTAATTTTTCAAACATTCCAAAACTAACAAAAAGTATTTTTGCGGATTTTTTGGAGTCTGTTTACTTACCGTATCACGTACCTCCTCTTTTTTACGATTCTGGAGTGTTCCGGAAGGTTTCTTTTATGTGTTCTTCTGGTGTCATAGTTTGGATAATATTGCTTTCAACATTAATGGGTGTACCTGAGATGCAATGTTTTATTCATTGCCCATTAACAACCTTCGGGTTAGTACCTTCGGCATTATTTATTTTGATAGCTCCAGACCGATAAACCTCCTCGATAACATAGGGTCCTTCCCATTTGGAGAGGAGTTTTGCTGCAAAGAATCTGAAACGAGAGTTGTAAAAAAAGAACATATTCTCCAACTTTGAACTCATGCTTTTGGATCCTTTTATCATGCCATCTTTTAACTATTTCCTTAAATAACTTGGCATTTTCATAGGCTTGGGTTCTCCATTCATCTAATGAGCTAATATCAAATAACCTATTCTCACCAGCAAGCTTGAAATCATAGTTGAGTTCTTTAATTGCCCAATATGCTTTATGTTCTAACTCAAGAGGCAAATGGCAAGCTTTTCCATAAACCATTTTATAAGGAGACATACCTATAGGATTTTTATATGTTGTTCTATAAGCCCAAAGTGCATCATCTAATTTGTTAGACCAATTCTTCCGGGACCTATTGACAGTCTTTTGTAAAATTAATTTTATTTCTCTATTGCTAAGTTCAACTTGACCACTAGACTGAGGATGATAGGGTGATGCAATTCTATGGTTAACATCATATTTAGCAACCATTTTACGAAAAGAGCCATGAATAAAGTATGAACCACCATCAGTCATTAAATATCTAGGGACTCCAAACCTTGGGAAAATGACTTCCTTAAGCATTTTAATAGAGGTGTTGTGATCATCACTACTAGTTGGAATAGCTTCTACCCAATTAGTAACATAATCAACACCAACCAAAATATGAGTATACCCATTAGAAGAAGGAAAAGGTCCCATGTAATCAAATCCCCAAACATCAAATGGTTCAACAGCAAGTGAATAATTATAGGCATTTCTTGACGCTTACCGATAGTACCTATTCTTTGAAATTCATCACAAGATAAGACGAACTTACGAGCATCCTTGAAGAGAGTAGGCCAATAAAACCCAGATTGCAATACCTTGTGAGCAGTTCTGTCTCCCGCATGATGTCCTCCATAAGCTTCAGAGTGACATTTCCATAGGATTTTTCCCTGTTCATGCTCAGGTACACAACGTCTAATAATACCATCTACTCCTTCTTTATAAAGATGTGGGTCATCCCAGAAGTAATGTCTTATATCGTAGAAGAATTTTTTCTTTTGTTGGTATGTGAAACTAGGTGGTAAGTATTTAGAAACAATGTAATTAGCATAGTCAGTATACCAAGGAGTGTTATGAGAAACATTTATTGTAGCTAATGCTCATCAGGAAAACTATCATCAATAG
Organism: Aegilops bicornis; assembly: GCA_021605145.1. Lineage (NCBI taxonomy): Eukaryota > Viridiplantae > Streptophyta > Magnoliopsida > Poales > Poaceae > Aegilops > Aegilops bicornis. Next base: position 637,786,607 of record CM038670.1, on the reverse strand, counting down.
GTAGTGGGTCATCAAGGACATTCTCCAACCTAGACAAGTTATCAGCCACAGGGTTCTCTACTCCTTTTCTATCAGTGATATGCAAATCAAATTCTTGTAGCAATCCCATCGAATAAGTCTAGGTTTAGCATCTTTCTTTTTCATAAGATATTTTATAGCAGCATGATCGGTGTGAACAATAACTTTAGAGTCAACATTGTAAGATCTAAATTTATCACAAGCAAACACCACTGCTAGAAATTCTTTTTCAGTAGTAGCATAATTTCGTTGTGTACTGTCTAGAGTTTTACTAGCATAATGTATAATATTTAGTTTTTTATCAACTCTTTGTCCTAGAACAGCACCAACAACATAATCACTAGCATCACACATAATTTCAAAAGGCAAGTTCCAATCAGGTGGTTAAACAATAGGTGCAGAAATTAAGGCTTTCTTGAGTGTTTCGAAGGCTTCTAAATAATCATTATAAAAACAAAAGGAATATCCTTTTGCAAAAGATTTGTAAGAGGTCTAGAAATTTTAGAAGAGTATTTGATAAATCTCCTATAGAAACCAGCATGACCAAGGAAACTACGAATACCGTTGATATCTTCAGGACATGGCATATTGTAGGACCTTGAAGTATGTCTAGAGTGGGGGTGATTAGACTACTTGACCAATTAAAAACTTAACATTTTCCCAATTTTAGACTTTGGCAGATTTTAGCTATCTTTAAGCAAGTCAAGCAATCTTCACGCAATTCAAGCAAGCATGCAAAGAGTATATAGGCAGCGGAAAATAAAGCATGCAACTTGCAAGAATGTAAAGGGCAGGGTTTGGAGGATTCAAACGCAATTGGAGACACGGATGTTTTTGTCGTGGTTCCGATAGGTGGTGCTATCGTACATCCACGTTGATGGAGACTTCAACCCACGAACGGTAACGGTTGCGCGAGTCCAGGAGGGCCCCACCCACGAAGGGTCCATGAAGAAGCAACCTTGTCTATCCGACCATGGCTGTCGCCCACAAAGGACTTGCCTCACTAGGGTAGATCTTCACGAAGTAGGCGATCTCCTTGCCCTTACAAACTCCTTGGTTCAACTCCACAATCTTGTCGGAGGCTCCCAAGTGACACCTAGCCAATCTAGGAGACACCACTCTCCAAGAAGTAACAAATGGTGTGTTGATGATGAACTCCTTGCTCTTGTGCTTCAAATGATAGTCTCCCCAACACTCAACTCTCTCTCACAGGATTTGGATTTGGTGGAAAGAAGATTTGAGTGGAAAGCAACTTGGGGAAGGCTAGAGATCAAGATTCATGTGGTTGGAATGGAATATCTTGGCCTCAACACATGAGTAGGTGGTTCTCTCTCGTAATCGTAAGTTGGAAGTGTAGGTTTGTTCTGATGGCTCTCTCCACGAATGAAGAGGAGGTGGAGGGGTATATATAGCCTCCACACAAAATCTAACCGTTACACACAATTTACCAAACTCGGTGGGACCAAATCATGAAACTCTGTCAGACCGATTTAGTAAACCTAGTGACCGTTAGGGTTTTCGGTGGGACTGACATGCAACTCGGTAGGACCGATATGGTTAGGGTTAGGGCATAACGTAATCTCGATGAGACTGACATACAAACTCGGTGAGACCGAATTTGGTAATTAGCTAACCAGAGAGTTGGTCAGGTAAACTCGGTGGGACCGATTCACTCTTTCGGTGAGACCGAAAAGTTACGAAAGGGAAACAGAGAGTTTACATTGCAATCACGGTGGGACCGATCGGTCACTTCGGTTAGACCGAAACGTTACAAAGGGAAACAGAGAGATTACAATCTCATCTCGGTGAGACCGAGATCCCTATCAGTGAGACCGATTTGCCTAGGGTTTGTGGCAGTGGCTATGACATTTGAACTCGGTGGCGCCGGATAGAAAGAATTGGTAGGGCCGAGTTTGACTTTAGGTTTAGGTCATATGTGGATGTGAGAAAGTAGTTGAGGGTTTTGGAGCATATCACTAAGCACATGAAGCAAGAGGCTCATTAAGCAACACCTCATCCCTCCTTGATAGTATTGGCTTTTCCTATAGACTCAATGTGATCTTGGATCACTAAAATGTAAAATGTAGAGTCTTGAGCTTTTGAGCTTCAGCCAATCCTTTGTCCTTAATATTTTGAGGGATCCACTTTCATCATCCATGCCATGCCATTCATTGAGCTTTCCTGAAATATTTGTCTTGGAATAGCATTAGCTCAATGAGCTATATGTTGTTATGAATTACCAAAACCACCTAGGGATAGTTGCACTTTCACATTTTCTCAATTGCATCAACCTTAGCTTTGTCCACCTCAATACCTCTTTCAGAAATTTTATGGCCCAAAACAATACCTTCGTTAACCATAAAGTGGCACTTCTCCCAATTCAAGACAAGATTTGTTTGCTCACATCTCTGCAAAACTCGATCAAGATTGCTTAAACAATCATCAAAAGACTTCCCATAAACGAAAAAGTCATCCATGAAAACCTCAATAACATTTTCACAAAAATCAGATAATATAGCAATCATACATCTTTGAAAGGTAGCAGATGCATTACATAAACCAAAAGGCATACGTCTATAAGCATAAGTTCCAAAAGGACAAGTAAAAGTGGTCTTTTCTTGATCAGGCTGAAAAACAGGTATTTGTGAAAAACCGGAATATCCATCAAGGAAGCAAAAATGTGTGTGCTTAGATAATATTTCTAGCATTTGATCAATAAAAGGAAGAAGTTAATGATCTTTTCTAGTTGCTTTGTTTTTACCATTCGATAGCCTGTAACAATTCTTTGTGGAATAAGTTCATTCTTATCATTAGGAACAACAATAATACCTCCCTTCTTAGGGACACAATGAACAGGACTTACCCATCTACTATCAGCTATAAGATAGATTATACCTGCTTCCGGAAGTTTTAATATTTCCGTTCTTACCACTTCTTTCATCTTCGGATTTAACCGACGTTGGTGTCAACAACGGGTTTAGCATCAGGTTCCATATTAATCTTGTGCTGACATAGAGTGGGACTAATGACCTTAAGATCATCAAGAGTATATCCAATAGCAGCTCGGTGCTTCCTTAGAACTTTCAATAATATTTCTTCTTCATGTTCTGTGATATTTGGCACATGTGTGGCAGATAGCAAAACCACCACACACCTCATTTCTTTCATATAATTACATGCATGCATGTATTAGAGTGACTCAATCTTCAGTCACGTTCTTTCCTTCCTCTAATTACGGACATGCACTGGATGACAAAAAAACTGATGTCATCATAGATTCTCCCATATTCCAAAAATTCAAAATGTTTTGTAGCTCAAACCGTCACTCCGATGCAAAAACCGTTTTCATATAAAAGATTCCTCTCGACGAGATCTTCGAAACTAGATCCCATGTTGATATGTTCCGACAACTTTTTTTGGGGTCAAAAGTTACCATGCATGGTGTACATAAATTACCACACCTATTCTACGCAATTTATCATAATATTTGCACGTAAATTACCAGGGGCATAAAAATGGTTTTTCCACCTTTCACCACATACGCATGCATATGTTTGCACTAGAGGAGAAAAGCTTAAATCATCCTAGCTTCTTCCCTAATATAAAATTCAACTTTTTTGTGGCTCAAACCGTCGGTCCGATGCAAAAAGGTTACCAGGGTTATGTTTTTCAACAAGTATTTCCCCTTGGTAAAAGTTATCGCGGTGTTTGTACGTAAGTTATTGGGTCAAAAGTTACCACCCGGGGGGTATGCAACTTATCTTGCTACTTTCACATAAGTTACCGGAGGTGTGTTTTTCAACAACTACCTTTTTCCCCTTGGTCAAAGTTACCGCGGTGTTTTTACGTAAGTTACCGGTTATGCGATTTCTACATTATCGTGCTATTCTCACATAAATTACCGGGGGTATATTTTCAACAGCAACTTTTTCTATTGGTCAAAGATACCACGATGTTTTGTACATAAATTATCGGGTACACGGTTCGTATATTACCGTGCTATTTTTACATAAGTTACCGTGATTATGTTTTTCAACAACCTTTTCCCACTTGGTCAAAGTTACCATGATGTTTATATGCAACTTGTCGGGTATGTAGTTCGTTTATTACCGTGTTATTTTCACATAAGTTATTGGGGGTATTTTTCAACAAATCCACCCCACCCCCCTAAGTTACCGTGGTGTTTGAAAGTAAGTTATTGGGTATACGGTTCATTTATTATCGTGTTACTTTTACATAAGTTATCGGGGGTATTTTTCAACAATTTTTTTGCCTCCTTGGTCAAAGTTATCGCGTTGTTTGTATGTAAGTTATCGGATATGTAGTGCGTAAATTATCGTGCTATTTTCACATAACTTACCGGGGTTATGTTTCCAACAACTTTTTTCTGGGGGGAAAATTACCTTGATATTTGTATGTGAGTTATCAACTCACTTGTGTGTATATTAGCATGCTATTTAGAGATAAGTTACCGAGGGTATGTTTCAACATCTTTTCTGGGTTAAGAGTTACCACCTTTGTTTGTATGTAAGTTATCGGATAAGTAATGCTTAAATTATCATGATATTTTCACAAAACTTACCGATGGTATGTTTTCAATAAAAAATCCCACAGGTCAAAGTTGTCATGGTGTTTGTGTATAATTTATCAGAAATGTACTGCATAAATTATCATGCTATTTACATAGAAGTTATCGTGGTGTTTTTATTTAGAAAACTCTAGTAAAATTTACCATGGTGTTGCAAGTAAGCTATCAAGTCCGTAGCGCGTAAATTATCATGAAACACTGACATAAGCTACCGGGTATGTTTCAACAACTTTAAGAATTTTTTTATTCCTAGGTCCATAAAGTTATTTGGTCCAGTCTGCGTAAGTTAACGCACCAGCGGTTAGTAAAATTACCATGTTGTTTACCAAAAATACAACACACCATCACCCCATATCAACAACTGATGATCTCTATCTCCTAACAGGCAAACTCCTTTTTTGCGGGGACCTAACAGCAAACTCAACTCCAAGATAGAGAAAAATAATGCATGGGGATCTCAAGAGAAATCTAACCATATCCCTCAAACTTTCTGCAAAAACACCTAGGGAAAGAACCTTGGCAGACCAAAGAGGCTCGCACCAATATACTCAAGTAAAGTAATATGTATTTACATTCTTGATGGATGTTGCGCCAGTGATTTCCTCTCTTGCATTCTTGACAATTCTTTCTCTTTGACACAATGTTACATGCGATTCGCTGATTATTTTACATTCTTGATCATTATTTCTCTTTGACACATGTAAAGGCGTTATCGCTCATAAAAGCCCTTTCTAGACCTTCAGTTATCCAAATAACATTTGGCAGTCAAACATTCAACGGACCGAACTGAAGCTAGCCATGCGTGGCTGTAATGTTGTAGCAAACTAGCAAGACGAAGTCCGATCCATGGTGATGATGTGGTCAAACAAGAAAAATCTTTACACAAATCGTTGACACACACCGATAATCGAACTCAACTTACCTTCCAGATGGACATGTGCTTACGTGGGGTGAATGCGAACAGGATCCTCCCTTGGGACTGGAGAATTCTCCATCGACTTTTGCGAAGATCCTGCGAAACTAAGCATACCAAGAAAGCGCGGGTGTGCGGCGATGCAAACCACCGGCTGCAGTCCCTCGCAAGCACTAGGGAAGGGGAATGGTCACCACACCCAACTCGCATCCGCACCACCGAGAGCAAGAGCAGGCAGGGTGGAGTGCGGCGGAGCTGAGCTCGGATCATCGGCGGTGGCTGGCTCGTCGGAGCGACGCGAACATAGTTGGGCGTTGAAAGGAGTACAGAGGGAGGCCAGGAGGCGGAGCTGCATCCGCGCGAGCTCGGGCGTAGAGAGAGGAGGGAGGATATGGAGAGGAAGAATGGAAGGATAAGGGGCTGACGCGGGCAAGGACGCCGGCGACCGACGGCGACCGGCCGGTGCCGAGCGCATCACGCAGGTGCACGAAGCCTTCCTGGCGGCGCGAATGGAGCGGGTGAGGGAGAGAGATAACACGGGGCTGCCAGGCGGGATCGATCGTGTCCGCTAGATTCAAAACGGACCTTGATGAGATCGTGTGGCAGTTTTGCAATCTACCACACGGTTGCCAGATACATATTTCGTAACATGATATATCTTCTTCTCATCAAGATAAGCATATTTCAAAGTGTCTGGCAATTGTTTTAATTCAAACACAGGATCACCTTTAGGTGGAGGAGGACCTCCTAGAGTTTCAATAGGAAAATTGTGTTTAAGCAAAGGATGTTGTTCAATGAAAATCTTATCTATTTCATTAATTTCATGCATATGTAAATCATTCTCATGGTCTAGCAAATATTGTTCTAAAGGATCAGTAGGAGGTATAGCAATAGAAGCTAGACCAATAATTTCATCCTTACTAGGCAATTCTTTCTTATGATGTTTTCTACTAAACTTTAAAAAATTAAACTCATGAGACTCACCACCAAAGCTAACACCGACAGTTTGTTTCTCACAATCTATTTTTAGCATTAACGGTGTTCAAGAAAGGTCTACCAAAGATAATGGGACAAAAGTCATCTTGTGGGGAACCAAGAACAAGAAAATCATTAGGATATTTTATTTTCCCACACAAGAATTCAATATCTCTATCAATCCCAAGTGGTGTGATGGTGTCTCTATTAGCCAGTTTAATAGTAGCATCTATGTCTTCTATTTTAGCGGGTGCTATGTCATTCACAATTTCTTGATATAAGGTAAAAGGAATAGCACTCATGCTAGCACCTACGTCACATAAACCATGATAACAGTGATCTCCTATTTTAACTGAGACAACAGGCATGCCAACAACAGGTCTATGTTTATCCTTTTTATCAGGTTTGGCAATTCTAGCAGCTTCATCATAGAAGTAAATAACATGCCCATCTATATTTTCTTCCAGGAGATCCTTAACCATAGCGACACTAGGTTCTACCTTGATTTGTTCAGTTGGTTTAGGTGTTCTAATATAACTTTTGTTGACCACAGTTCAAACTTTAGCATGTTCCTTCATCCTAACAGGGAAAGGTGGTTTCTCAATATAAGCAGTTGGAACAACTGGATCAAGATTATAAATAATAGTTTCATCTTTAGCTATTACCGGTTCTTTAATTTCTGCTTTAGTTGGTGGGTGATATTTAAACCACTTCTCTTTAGGGAGATCAACATAAGTAGCAAAAGACTCACAAAAGGAGGCTATTATCTCAGAGTCAAGTCCATATTTAGTGCTAACCTTTTGAAAAGCATCTGTATTCATAAAAGATTCAACACAATCAAACTTAAGCTTAATACCTGACTCTTTACCTTCGTCGAGTTTCCAATCCTTGGAGTTTCATTTAATTCTTTCTAAGAGATCCCACCGGAATTCCATAGTCATCTTCATAAAAGAACCAGCACAAGAAGTATCAAGCATGGATCGATCATTGTGAGAAAGTCGAGCATAAAAATTCTGAATAATAATTTCTCTTGAGAGCTCTGATTGGGGCATGAATATAACATTGACTTAAGCCTCCCCCAAGCTAGAGCGATACTTTCTCCTTCACGAGGCCAAAAAGTATATATATAATTCTGATCACGATGAACTAGATGCATAGGATTTTTTTGGTGAAACTCCAATTTCAATCAATTCCAGTTCCAAGATCCAATATCATTGCATAGCCTATACCATGCCAATGCTTTTCCTTTCAAAGATAAAGGGAAAACTTTCTTCTTAATTTCATCTCCGGGTAAACCTGCAAGCTTAAATAATCCACAAATTTCATCCACATATATCAAGTGCATATCAGGATGTTCGGTTCCATCTCCTGCATAAGGATTAGCTAGCAGTTGTTCTATCATACCCGAAGGAATTTCATATTCAATATTTTCAGTAGGTGCAGTAGGTTGAGGGGTAACAAATTATGGCTCCGGTCGAGGTGAAGATACCCCGAACAAACCCCTCAAAGGATTGTTTTCCATAGTAACAAGTGATAATAAATTTCAGCATGTAGTAATAATTTTTCCTTACCAATTTCCACTTACCAAGAGCGCTTCACTCCCTGGCAACGGTGCCAGAAAAGAGCCTTAATGACCCACAAGTATATGGGTCAATTGTAGCCTTTTCGATAAGTAAGAGTGTCGAACCCAATGAGGAGCAGATGGAAATGACAAGTGGTTTTCAACAAGGTAATGTCTGCAAGTGCTGAAATTGTAAGTAACAGAGCAGTTTGATAGCAAGATAATTTGTAACGAGCAAGTAATGATAGTAGTAAAGAAAGTGCAGCAAGGTAGCCCAATCCATTTGAGGCAAAGGACAGGCCAAAACGGTCTCTTATAATAAGCAAAATATTCTTGAGGGTACACGGGAATTTCATCTAGTCACTTTCATCATGTTGGTTCGATTCGTGTTCGCTACATTGATAATTTGATATGTGGGTGGACCGATGCTTAGGGGCTGTTCTTACTTTAACAAAACTCCTACTTATGATTAACCCCTCGCAAGCATCCGCTGAGGGAGTCCTGGACTAAGGGGTCCTCGGGCGTCCGGCATGTTATCCATGGGCCGGACTGGTGGGCTGTGAAGACATGAAGGCCGAAGACTCTATCCGTGTCCGGATTGGACTCTCCTTGGCATGGAAGGCAATCTTGGCGATCAACTATGAAGTTTCCTTCCTATGTAACCGACTCTATGTAACCCTAGATCCCCCGGTGTCTATATAAACCGGAGGGTGTAGTCCGGAAAGGATATACTCATTACCATAGTCATACAGGCTAGACTTATAGGGTTTAGCCATTACGATCTCATGGTAGATCAACTCTTGTAACACTCATATTCATCAAGATCAATCAAGCAGGAAGTAGGGTATTACCTCCATAGAGAGGGCCCGAACCTAGGTAAACATCGTGTCCCCCGCCTCCTGTAACCATCGATCCTAGACGCACAGTTCGGGACCCCCTACCCGAGATCCGCCGGTTTTGACACCGACATTGGTGCTTTCATTGAGAGTTCCACTGTGACGTCGACGAAAGGTTCGATGGCTCACCTTGTCCTTTAAGACAACGTCACCTCCGGGGGAGTCCTGGCCCCAGGCCAAACCCTCCGACTGGGCAACTTTACCATGATCGCCCGTTCAGCCGTTGAGCCAACGATGACCTCTCGGGCCATCGAAAACCCCCTTCGCATCAACTCCGAACACTCCAAACAGATGGATCCGACAGAGTTTTCGTCCTAAGACGAGCTCCTAGATCGTATTGCCGCTTTGGGAATCGCCACAGATTATGATCTGATCAGGCCTAAAACCGATCAAGGAGAAATCAAAACTCCACCGGTCACCCACCAGATAGCGGTAGTCGAGGAGTAGGACGGTGAGTCTTCTTCTATATCGAAGACGGACTATGTTCGGATTGCCGATCAGAAAGAACCGGATACTCACCAGCGAAAGGATGCGACCAGTCCTCCGAACATAGAATCGGACGGCAATCCTAAACAATCAGAAGATACTCCGGAGCCCGGACTGTTGAGTCTGGAAGGTCTTTGCGTTGGTTTTCCCTTGAAGAGGAAAGGGTGATGCAGTAAAGCAGCGTAAGTATTTCCCTCAGTTTTTGAGAAGCAAGGTAGCAATCCAGTAGGAGACCACGCACGAGTCCCTCGCACCTACACAAACAAATAAATCCTCACAACCAACGCGATAAGGGGTTGTCAATCCCTACACGGTCACTTACGAGAGTGAGATCTGATAGATATGATAAGATAATATTTTTGGTATTTTTATGATAGAGATGCAAAGTAAAATAAAAGGCAATAAAAATAACTAAGTGTTGGAAGATTAATATGATGGAAAATAGACCCGGGGGCCATAGGTTTCACTAGTGGCTTCTCTAAGAGCATAAGTATTACGGTGGGTGAACAAATTACTGTTGAGCAATTGATTGAATTGAGCATAGTTATGAGAATATCTAGGTATGATCATGTATATAGGCATCACGTCCGAGACAAGTAGATGACTCACACCGCATCTACTACTATTACTCCACACATCGACCGCTATCCAAAGATGCATCTAGAGTATTAAGTTCAAAAAAACAGAGTAACGCTTTAAGCAAGATGACATGATGTAGAGGGATAAACTCATGCAATATGATATAAAACCCATCTTGTTATCCTCGATGGCAACAATACAATATGTGCCTTGCTGCCCCTCACACCTTTGGGAAAGGACACCGCAAGATTTAACCCAAAGCTAAGCACTTATCCCATTGCAAGAAAGATCAATCTAGTAGGCCAAACCAAACTAAGAATTCGAAGAGACTTGCAAAGATAACCAATCATACATAAAATAATTCAGAGGAGATTCAAATACTGTTCATAGATAAACTTGATCATAAACCCACAGTTCATCGGTCTCAACAAACACACCGCAAAAGAAGGTTACATCGAATAGATCTCCACGAGAGAGGGGGAGAACATTGTATTGAGATCCAAAAAGAGAGAAGAAGCCATCTAGCTAATAACTATGGACCCGAAGGTCCGAGGTAAACTACTCACACATCATCGGAGAGGCTATGGTGTTGATGTAGAAGCCCTCCGTGATCGATGCCCCCCATGGAGCTCTGCACAGGCCCCAAGATGGGATCTCACGGGTACAGAAGGTTGCGGTGGCGGAATTAGGTTTTTGGCTCCGTATCTGGTAGTTTGGGGGTACGTAGGTATATATAGGAGGAAGGAGTACGTCGGTGGAGCAACATGGGGCCCACGAGGGTGGAGGGCGCGCCCTGGGGGGGGGGTAGGCGCACCCCCCTACCTCGTGCCCTCCTGGTTGATGTCTTGACGTAGGGTCCAAGTCCTCTGGATCACGTTCGTTCCGAAAATCACGTCCCCGAAGGTTTCATTCCGTTTGGACTCCGTTTGATATTCTTTTTCTGCGAAACTCTGAAATAGGCAAAAAACAGCAATTACATCTTTGGGCCTCCGGTTAATAGGTTAGTCCCAAAAATAATATAAAAGTGTATAATAAATCCCATTAATGTCCAAAACAGAATTTAATATAGCATGGAACAATCAAAAATTATAGATACGTTGGAGACGTATCAGTCTTCAGACTCCGGATAACCGGCCAGGTTGGGGTTCGGATTTAATTCCACCCACCCACCCGGACATAGACACTCTCATGAGCATAAAACAACAGTCTCAGGAAACGGTCCACCACTTCTGGGCTAGATTCCTCCTTGTAAAAAACAAGGTAAAAGATTGCCGTGACAAGGACGCGATATCAGCGTTCTGCAACAACTGCACGGATGAAGGAATCCTCAATGCCATCAATCGCCGCATAATCAAGTTCGCTGACTTAGCAACTATCGTGATCAAGCAAAGGCGATGGAAAGCGCTGGAAAACTCAAGCAGCTTATGGGAACCATCGCTCCCAACTCAACTCCTCCTACAGCGAAGAGGGCGCACTTCGCGGCACGCCCAAATTCAACAGTCAAGAAACATAAACCCATTACGCGGCACGACACCGTTCTGGAGGGATGGCTCGACGGCCCATGCAAAATACACACGACACAAGATACCATGGTAACCCACAACCTTAGAGCATGTTGGACACTCTGGCAAGTAGCCAAGAATCCTTATCAAGGACACCCCAGAGCAACACCCTCCAGGAAACGACGACACAAGAGTATTGACGATCTTCGAAACATTCGCTTCAAACAACAAGCGCAAAAGGGCACTTCGCGACCTTGCCGAAGTCGGCCAAATCGCTGCAATAAACCCTTGGAACGACACGGCTATAACATTTAATGCCGGCGATGAACCGAGGTACAGGACAGTCCGAGTGCCAGCCGCCACTACAAAAAAATACACTTCCGTGATGATACGTGTTTGTCACAGTAGGTCGCATTTTTTGTCATGCATGTACATCCATGAGAATTTTATGACAGAATCAAGATAGTCATACCTGTGCTATCGTAGAAGTGTTCCATGAATTACCAAAATTATCATCACGGAAGTGTCCACTTCCATGACGATAAATCGCGCGTCACAGAAGTGCTTTCGTCAAGGGTGACCGACACGTGGCAAACACCGTAACAGAACGCTGTTAAGCTATCGGGTCCAGTTTTGGATCCAATAATCGGTTAACAGCCCCGACCAATGGGGATTTTCCACGTGTAAAATCATCATTGGCTGGAGGAAACACGTGTCAGCTCACCGTTGGAACAGATGTCATCCACTCATTGGACACAAAGTGCCTATGATTCGTCGACACGTTGCATGGCCCAACAGAGGCCCATCCCTGTGAAAAGGCCGGCCCGTTTGACTTGGTCAAAAGGTGGCGGGTCACCTACGGCAAGCCTCGTTAACTGCAGATGTTCAGATATAGCCCATTTACAGCCCGCTAACCCAGGGCCCGTTTACGGCCTAACCGAATTAGGCCCAGTAGCGTCATCTGGGCCGTCCAATATAATTCCAGCCCATTTTAACTTCTGGCCCATGTATGGCCCATGACGTCTTTCAGCCCATATGAGGCCCTTATTACTCTCACCCATTAATGGCCCATGGTAAAACTGGTTGTCAGATTTCGGGTTCCGGCAGACCCTTGAGGTTCGAAAACTGGGGTGCGCGCGGAATCTCACCCTCTACCTACCTGCACCCCGCCGCCTTGCAAGGATCTAAACTACGAAAGGAACAGCACAAGAGACACAGGGTTTATCCTAGTTCGGGCCACCATTGTGGTGTAATACCCTACTCTAGTTTGTGGTGTGGTGGATTGCCTCTTGGGCTGATGGTGATGAACAATACAAGGAAGGCCTCGCGAGGGTCTGTTCTTGGCCGACGCGATGAACTGCTAGGAGGAGTTTAGTCGCCTTCTCTCTCTCTGATTCCAGGTTGCCTCTAGCTACTCATTCCCCATCCTCCTACCCTGTGGGCGGCTAGTCCTATTTATATGCAAAGGCCCTGGGCCTCTTCCCAAATATTGAGCGGGAAGGGCGCCAACAATTGGCCATTTTGAAGGGGAACATCTGGTACACTTATCCTGAGTAAAGTTGGTCCTCGCCTGTCAAAGGCTCTGGTGGTGACGCCTGCTTGGGCTCCACAATGACTTCCTTCCTGCCGTTGGACTGGTCTTGGTCTTGTTGCACCGAAATGGACACCTTTGCTTGATGCTCGCCGCGCTTGCTCCCTTTGCACCAAAGAGGAAAGGAGGACACATGCTGGCTGGCTCCGCCGGGCGCCCTTGGTCGTCATGGCTTGCATCATGGGCACCTCGTGAGGTACCCCGCCTTGATCTCTTCGCCTCCTCGCGAGCCAGCCGACGAGGGCCGTGCTCGAGGAAGCTCCCCTGTCAGTCCGCCTCATGAGGCTTGGCCTCGCGAGGGTCTTGAGCTCGTGTTGATGAAGATGGGCCGTGATGGGCCCCCTCTGAGCCACGCCGCAGCCGCAGTGTGCAAGTCCTGGGACCCCTGCTCCCTGCACACCGACAATAGCCCCTGGGCCCAAGGCGCACCCGGACTTGGCCGAGCAGAGGCGGCAAGGGCGGCGCCATGGGCCCTAACAGCCTGCGGCCTTGGGCGCCGTGTGGCGGTTGATTGGACGTGGGCGCCCTGCTCCCCCACGACGCCTCGGCGACTGCGTGAATTGGCAAGTCCATGCATGCAAAGCGGGTCATGATTACCTGCGGTCGTGGGGGGCGGTGGTTGGCCTTCCCCGGCTATAAGTACGGGACGACGCCTGCCCTTCTAGTCCATCTCCTCGTGCTTCTTCTTCTTCTCCATGGCTCCGCCGAAGAGGTTCTCGGCCGCGGAGAAGGCGAAGGCAAGCCAGGTGGGGCCTGACTCTCCCCCGCCCAAGCGCGGTCGAGGCCGTCCTCGCAAACACCCTGTGGCTCTCATGGTGGCTCCTCGCGGTCGTGGAGGTGACCTCCCGCGCGGTGGCAGGCGGCAGGCCGCTGCTGGGGGGTGCGCTACGGCCGCACGACCCCCTAGGCTGCGCTTCCACTCGGCAGAGGTGCTGCCGGAGTTCGTTGTGTGGTCGGCGGAGCCTACCGGCACCCGGATCCAGCTTCCTTGCTTCCTCCTAGGTGAGCTTCCGGTCGGTGCCCCGGGTGGCCTCTGGCTTCAGGCGGATGGTTGCTGCAGTCGGGCCTCCTGGGCTTCACCGGAGGTCTCTGCAGCCGGGAGTCTGGCCCTGGCCCGCGGCTGGCAAACGTTTGCCCGTGCGCGCGGTCTGAGCCGGCGATGCACCCTGCACTTCAAGTTCGACGGTGATGCCACCCTCTACGTGAGGGTGTTCGGGGAAGATGGTCGCCGCGTCTTTGGGTGCTGCCACGAGAACGACGACCGTGGCTGGGTTCAGCCCAAATGACGATGAAGACGACAAGCAGCGTGGTCGGCGACGCCTGGGCTCGTCGAGCTCGACGGTCTTCTTGAACAGCGGCTCCTCCAACAGGTGGCGCGTCCAGCCTCCACACACCGCCCGCGCCGCTGGAGGGAGGTAGCGAGTCTGCCCACTGCCTTGCCCCAAAGGAAGCGAGAGGAGTCCGCCTGAGCTCCGGGAGGCGATTCGAGTCTCCCCGCTGAGTTGGTGTCGAGCGAGCCACGCTGTTTTGTTCTTTTCCTTTTCTGCGGAAAGAAACGATGGCGTAGGGCCCAGCATGCGTGCTTGTACTATTGCTGTTAATTATCGTACTGTTTCTGCTATCTCGGTATTATGCCCTTGTGCTACACGCTTGCGTGTAGAAATTACTTAGCTCGGGGGCGCCCGTCGTGGCCCTCGTTGAACGCTTCATGTCCTGCGAAGGTTAGTCTGGAGAGGTAGCTCCCGGCCTCAGCTGTGGAGGCGACCGACCCAGGTCCTGTGTTCGTGTCGCGGTGCCCGTGGGGCGTGGACTAGAGGGGTGCTCCTGTAGTGGACCCGGGTAGGGAAAACCTCGAACAATAAGGGCAGAGAACACTCGCGGGGGCACTCAGGCTGCCCCCCTCACGAGACCTTGCACGAGAGAAATCGAGGTAAGAGGGCGAAAGGTCGAAGAGCCACAAATCAAAACGACAACAGCTTCGATAAAACTTCAAATGAGAATGAACAAGGCAACTGCAAAAAGCAAATGAAAAAGCCGCGTCCGGCGCCTAATCTAGTCTTCGACGTCTTCTCACCAGCGCGGAGCTAAGTGCTGCCACTCGGCGTGGGAGGGAGCCCCAGGGCCTGAGGCCGCCGCTCCTGAGACTCCGGGGCATGTACAACCCCAACTCATTATTACGTGAGAGTGTCACGGGCGGCAAGCTTCACAGGCGTTGGCCTTCTTCATGTGCTCCGGCCTTTCTTGGGGAAGCGAAGCCACGGGCATTGGCCCCTGCTCACGTGCTCTGGGCCTTTTCCAAAAAGCGACAGCTTCACGTGCACTCGCCTTCTTCACGTGCTGGGCCTTTTCCAAAAAGATAGCTTCACAGGCATTCGCCTTCTTCACAGGCTCTGGGCCTTTTCCAAAAATATAGCTTCACAGGCGTTCGCCTTCTTCACAGGCTCTGGGCCTTTTCCAAAAAGATAGCTTCACAGGCATTCGCCTTCTTCATAGGCTCTGGGCCTTTTCCTAAAAGATAGCTTCACAGGCATTTGCCTTCTTCACAGGCTCTGGGCCTTTTCCAAAAAGATAGCTTCACAGGCATTTGCCTTCTTCACAGGCGCTAGGCCTTTTCAGGGGTGAAACCTCCGGAGGTGCTGGATCTTCCACGCGTTCTGGACTGGCACCCCCTCCTGAGTCTCCAAGCGCGCGGAGCCGGGCCTGGAAACATGAACAACCTTGAATGGGCCCTCCCACATGGGAGAGAGCTTATGCAACCCCTCCCTGGAGAGAACCCGCCTGAGCACAAGGTCCCCTACCTCGAGAGTTCTGGGGCGGATGTTGCGGCAGTGGTATCATCGCAGTGCTTGTTGGTACCTTGCTGCTCGCAACGCAGCTTCTCGACGGCGCTCCTCCCCCAGCACGAGATCCGTCCCCCGCATGGCGTCCTGCTGCGCCTCGTCGAACGCCAGGACCCATGCGGAACAACGTCTGACCTCGTGAGGAAGGATCGCTTCGGCTCCATAGACCAGGAAGAACGGGGCCTCTCCAGTTGGCTTGGATGTGGTCGTGCGGATGGACCACGGCAGCATCAAGCTCGTCAGACCAACCTCTCGCCGCAGCCTCCAGCTTTCTTCTTGAATGTTCTGGTTTTGAGGCCCCTCAGACCTCTGCGTTGGCCCGCTCGGCTGGCCGTTGCTTCGGGTGCGGCACCGGCGTAGTATATCTGCGCTCCCTGTGTTAGCACAAGATGTTTTGAAGAGGTTATCGTGAATTGCGAACCGTTGTTGGTGATGATGCGGTTCGGCACCCCGAACCGGCTCACGATGCCCTTGACGAACTTGACCGCAGAACCTGCGGGGATGGTGCGGACGGCTTCCACTTCAGCCCACTTGGTGAACTTGTCCACGGCGACGTAGAGGTAGCGATAGCCTCTGGCGCCCGGGGAAACGGGCCCATGATATCCAGCCCTGCATCGCGAATGGCCACGAGAGGGGTATAGTTTGCGCCTCCCTGTGGCCGATGGATCTGCTTGGCATGGAATTGGCAGGCTTCGCAAGCCTTCACTAGTTCTACGGCGTCATTGAGCGCAGAGGGCCAATAGAAACCGCTCCTGAATGTCTTGCCCACGAGGGTTCGTGATGACGAGTGATGCCCACAGTCTCCACCGTGTATATCCGCCAGCAATTCTTTCCCTTGCTCCCTGGAGATGCAGCGTAGTGCCACATCATTCGGTCGCTTCCGATAGAGCTCTCCATCCCTGATGCAGTACGCTGTGGCTTGCCGCGCCACGCGCTCCGCTTCCTCCTCCTTCTCCGGCAGGGTCCCTTGCGTTAAGTAGATCCGGAGCTCTGTGATCCAAAGACCCTCCCGAGGCTCCATCGCCGAGGAGCAAAGGCCTCGTGTCGGGCCACGCATCGGGCCCTGAGGTGGTGGGGAGCTCCTCCCGAGGCTGTGCCGTGTTTGATAGTGATGGCATGGCGGAGAGCTTAAAAAGCCGCTCCTCGAACACGCCAGGCTCCTGAGGTAACCGCCTGGATGCTCGTTTGGCGATGTCGTCGGCC
This sequence comes from Aegilops bicornis, assembly GCA_021605145.1. Lineage (NCBI taxonomy): Eukaryota > Viridiplantae > Streptophyta > Magnoliopsida > Poales > Poaceae > Aegilops > Aegilops bicornis. The sequence continues at coordinate 637,769,455 of CM038670.1, read as the reverse complement.
TCCTGATTGGTGCCGCGGGGCACATGCTGCAACTCCAACCCCCAGAACTGCTTCTCCATCCTACGGACCTCCGCAAGGTAGGCTTCCATGTTCTCATCTTTTGGCTCGTATACCTTGTTGTAGAAATTGACGAGGAGCTGCGAATCGCCCTTGATGGTAAGGCGCTTCACCCCTAGGGCAGCTGCGGCCTTCAAGCCCGTTATTAGACCTTCATACTCCGCTATGTTGTTGGAGACCTTTTCACCTTGCTGGAAACGGAGCTGCACAACGTAGTAGAGCTTGTCCTGAGTGGGAGATATGAGCACCGCCCCAGCCCCAGCGCCATGCCTGGAGAACGCCCATCAAGTACAAGACCCAGCCTTCTGGCGCTTCGCTTCCCGGAGAGAGGGACCGATCCTTGTCGGCCTTGAGGCCCGGTGCCTCCGTCCATTCTGCCATGAAATCCGCTAATGCGGCTCCCTTGATGACTCTGGTCGTGCTGAATTCGAGCTGAAACGCTTGCAGTTCAATGTTCCACTCAGCGACCCTTCCGGCCGAGTTAGGGCTCCTGAGCACCCTTTCCAAGGGGTATGCTGAGATGACCTTGATGGGGTGACCCGCGCCCTTGCGTCCCGCAACACCGTGCTGACGAAGTATACTGGGTGCTCAACGAGGTTTGGAGCGCCAATGCCGCTGGCGCCCTCTGGGGACCGTGGCGCCTCCTGAGGCGATGGGGTCTCCAGAGGCTGGTAGTCCGGGGGAGGGACCTCTTCCGTCCCCGGCGCTCCCTGGGCGGTGACCATTCTCACCGCGATGCTGGTTTCTGTGGGTCCTCCTTGTTCCTGCTTTGCCTTGACCTGGCTGCTTTGTGGTTTTGGTTTGACGCTCCTCCCTAACCGCCACCAGTACTGTTGGCCGGAGTAGGTAGTGGCGGCGAGGTAGAGCACCGGGGTTCTCAAGGCTGGGGCCACCATGACCGGAGGGCTGGTCAGTACCTCTTGAGATCTTGAACGCCTTGTCGGCCTCTTCATCCATTCAAAGGGTCCCTTTTTCTTCATTAGCTGGAAGAAAGGCAGCTCGTTCCCCAACTTGGAGATGAAGCGCCCTAGCAGCACGCCGCCCAAAGGAGCTTCTGCATTTCCCTGAGGGTCTTTGGCGGGCTCATGTCTTCGACCGCCTTGAACTTTTCTGGGTTAGCCTCGATGCCTCGGTGGGATATGAGGAAGCCCAAGAGCTTGCTCGAGGGGACTCCGAACACACACTTCTCCGGGTTGAGCCGTAGGTTCACTACGTCGAGGCTCGCGAAGGTTTCCTCCAGGTCTTGTATCAGGGTTCTGGCCTCCCGATACTTCACCACAATGTCATCGACATAAGCCTCAACATTCGTCCCGAGCTGCGGACCCAAGGTGATGTGCATCAGCCGCTGGAAGGTTGCCCCCGTGTTGCGCAGCCCGGATGGCATGCATGTGTAGCAGTACACCCCACACGGGGTTAGGAAGGCCGTCTTCTCCATGTCTTCTACCGCCATCTTGATCTGGTGATACCCGGAGAAGGCATCCAAGAAGCATAACAGGTCGCACTCAGCGGTGGAATCGACGATCTGGTCGATGCGTGGGAGCGGAACGGATCTTGCGGGCATGCCTTGTTGAGGTTGGTGAAGTCGACACACATGCGCTCCTTCCCTCCCTTCTTTGGTACAACGACAGGGTTGGCCAACCAATCCGGATACCGGACCTCGCGAATGACCCCAGCGGCTTCTAGTTTGCGGGTCTCCTGGACGATGAAGGCTTGCTTTTCAGTGGACTGCCGCCTCGCTTTCTGCTTTACGGGGCGTACGTTGGGGCACACGTGGAGGTGATGCTCGATTATGCCCCTAGGGATCCCCGCCAACTGATCAGGCTCCTAGGCAAATACCTTCTTGTTTGCGCGCAGGAACTTGACCAGGGCCTCCTCCTGCTCGGGCTCGAGGTTGGCGCCTATGGTGAAAGTGGCGTCAGTGGACCCGTCCTCGTCGACGGGTATTTGCTTGGTCTCTGCCTTGTCTTGGGTGAACAATTGTTTCTTCTTGGTTGGCGCAGCCCCCTTGGGCTCAGGGGTCTCTGCGTCGGCGGGCTGCGCTGGCGCCGCCGTCTTGAAGGCGAGCTTGAGAACTCGCAGCGCATCTCTGGTGTCCCCGGGCACGGTGAGGACACTGTTGCTCCCGGGCATCTTCATGAGGTTGTATGCCGGGTGAGTCGCGGCCATGAACTGGGCCAGTGTTGGGTAGCCGAGGATGGCGTTATAGGGGAGGCCGATGGGGGCGATGTCGAAATCGACCTGCTCCGTGCGGAAGTTGTCATAGGTGCCGAAGGTTACCGGGAGCCGGATCTGTCCCAAGGAGCTGGACGACCCTCCCCCGACGCCCGAAAAAGGCCGGCTGGGCAGCAGCCGCTCCTGGGGTATGCAGAGGAGGTTGAAGGCCTCGACGGAGAGCACGTTGAGGCCCGCGCCGCCGTCGATGAGAGTCCTGGTGACGGCCACCTGGCAGATGGTGGGGGTGCACAGCATGGGGAGCGCGCCCGAGCAGGCTGAGTTGGAGGGGTGGTCCTCCGAGCTGAAGGTCAGACTGGCCTTGGGCGCCGGCCGGTCCTGGGGGGCTCCCTGCTGCGTGGAGGCGGCGCCGACCCGACGGACGAACGGCTTGACGTGGTGACTTGAGGGCGGCGCCCGCGAGCCGCCCAGGAGGGCCGCGACGACCGGGGGCGCCGGCGCAGCATGGTGAGTGAGGAAGAGGCCGCGAAGCTCTTCCCAAGAGGCCACGGAGCCCGCCGGGAGGTGGAGCAGCCACGCGCGCGGAGCACCGGTGAGGGCCATGGGAAGCCAGTTGGCCATAACCCTGTCGTCACCTCCAGCTTCGAGGACGGCCTTCTCGTACGCCAGCAGGAAGGCCATCGGATCGGTCGCGCCGTTGTAGCGCGGCGGCGTCGTCGGCTTGAACTTGTCCGGCCACCGCACCCGTTGCAAGGCCGGGGCCAGGCTCGATTCCCCGCCCCAGCTTAGCATCGGGCGGCCGGAGCAGGCGGCGCGCTGCTCATCACGAGGCGGGTCGCGGCGATGGCGAGAGGGAACTCCGGCGCACCCCTACCTGGCGCGCCAAATGTCGGATTTCGGGTTCCGGCAGACCCTTGAGGTTCGAACACTGTGGTGCGCGCGGAATCTCACCCTCTACCTACCTGCACCTCGCCGCCTCGCTAGGATCTAAACTACAAAAGGAACAACACAAGAGACACAGGGTTTATACTAGTTCGGGCCACCATTGTGGTGTAATACCCTACTCTAGTTTGTGGTGTGGTGGATTGCCTCTTGGGCTGATGGTGATGAACAATACAAGGAAGAACAACCTCGCGAGGGTCTGTTCTTGGCCGGGGCGATGAACTGCTAGGAGGAGTTCAGTCGCCTTCTCTCTCTCTGATTCCAGATTGCCTCTAGCTACTCATTCCCCATCCTCCTACCCTTTGGGCGGCTAGTCCTATTTATATGCAAAGGCCCTGGGCCTCTTCCCAAATATTGAGCAGGAAGGGCGCCAACAATTGGCCATTTTGAAGGGGAACATCTGGTACACTTATCCTGACTAAAGTTGGTCCTCGCCTATCAAAGGCTCAGTGGTGACGCCTTTGCTTGGGCTCCACAATGACTTCCTTCCTGCCGTTGGACTGGTCTTGGTCTTGTTGCAATCAAATGGACACCTTTGCTTGATGCTCTCGGCTGCTTGCTCCCTTTGCACCAAAGAGGAAAGGAGGACATCATGGGTCGGGCGCCCTGGCGCCCTTGGTCGTCATGGCTTGCGTCATGGGCACCTCGTGAGGTACCCCGCCTTGATCTCTCCGCCTCCTCGCGAGCCAGCCTGACGAGTTCGTGCCTGAGGAAGCTCCCTGTCGTCCGCCCCGCGAGGCTTGGCCCCTCGTGAGGGTCTTGAGCTCGTGTTGATGAAGATGGGTCGTGATGGGCCCCCCTTTGAGCCACGCTGCAGGCCGCAGGCAGGCAAGTCTGGGGACCCCCGTTCCCAGAACACCGACACTGGCCCGTAATGAACAGTGTACCACTTTATACCCATTAACGGCCCGTGGTGAAACTGGCCCGTAATGAACAGTGTATCACTTTATACCCATTAACGGCCCAACTGAATAACGGGCCGTGTTATCTTTCAGCCTTCTCGGGGCCCATTTATTCTTGGGCTCATTTCCACATTCGTTTACTTACGCACCACATCGCTATTTTCGCTTAGGCCAAATTCAGCCCGTGGTTACAATCGGCCCGCTTGTGGCCCATTATCGTTGGGCCGCTTTTGATAGCGTCATCAAAATACGGCCGATTAACGAAGGCCGTTATGGTCGGCCCATGAACGGACGATTTCAACTCTAGCCCATTTACGGCCATAATGTGGTCTGTTATTGGCCCATGTTTGGCCAACCGATCATAAGCCCGTAGATGGCCCATTGATGATACGACCCATAGAAGGCCCATTGTGTCTACGGCCCGTATAGGGCCCATTGTTTCTACGGCCCTTAGAAGGCCCATTGTTTCTACGGCCCGTAGGAGGCCCATGTAAACTATAGCCAGTGGGCATCAAAGTTCGCCACCAGTGCAAATATAGGGAACACCCTACACTATACAAAAATGGCTTGTTGTTTACTTCAGCCGGTGGCTGCACGTTAAGAATAAATTTTGTATCGCACCAAAACAAATTACAACTATAAAACAAAAGGAAGGTTGGCATAAAAGTTAACAGTCTAGCAGATAAATGCACCACCGTAAGTTCGTAAGCTCGCTCATTTGACTTGACTGTTACATTTTCATGTTGTATTGTCCGATGGAGCACCATAACCTTTGCCTTCAGTTCTCCTAGGCTCCTGAACAACATAGCAAATGTCTGGTAGTCTGTTTTCAAAACCATGCATATCTTGACAACATCGAACAATGTCTCTCCTTGTTTCACAAAGGGTCTCTGTTAGGGAATGGACTTGTGTCTGGAGCGCAGATATAACATTGTTTTGAGCTTGCATATCTTGATCATGAGGCAGTTTGGACGAGATTGCCTTAACAACCAACCTAGTATTACGCAGGAACGTGCTTTTGGCACTGTTAGTGGACAGGTATTGACCTACTGCAGCAAGAGCTGACATTGCGGTTATAGTTGCCTCGCCACCTTCAGAAGGTGGCGGTTCCACCATTTTTTTCCATAGCTCGCTAAAAAGTTGTGGTTTTACATTAGTAGTACCAAAACAGAAGATATTAAGGAGGCAGCAAAACCAAACAAAATAGCTTTGGTCTGTATACAGAACTTATTCCGGTGAACCCATGTAAAATAATAGTTGTATTTTATTGCAAAGTACATAATAAAACCAGGTTCCAAACATATGACCATGTACCATCGCTAATGTATTGTCTATTTCTTCACATTGTATTGAGGGCTAAGGATAAAGAGACGAAGTTTATAATACGGCAAGCATAGTATGACATCATTCATATCACAAAACAACTGAGAATGCATAAACAGCAATTGTAACATTGTGTGGGAAAGTCCAAAGACGGTACTAGATTACAGGTCAAGATCAAAGGAACATCACTCCTCTCTTTTAAACCTTGTAAGGTGCAATGATACGCTAAGACAATTGTGTATAAAATTGAAAAGAGTAATAGACATTGGCTGCAAACCATGCAGTTCAAGGCACAAGTCAGAGTAAGTAGTAGTTAAAAGGCATGAGGATTAAGGACTTACAACAGCGGCTTTGACTGGTGTAGTCATGCCCTTCTTCTTGCTGGTGTGACAGTCCTTGAAGATTTCCACAGCATTTGGTTCATGTACTTTTTGGTCCTTGCGAGCTTTCCTCTGCATTTGGAACAAGTCAAGATAGATCTGATAATATTGTACAGCGAAAAGAGTGAAACAACAGCTAATTACAAGAGCCTCGCAGTGTGCAATATAGCTACGAGATCCTCGTAAATGCATTGGAATTTCACTTTCGTACGGTTGGCCTTGTTCTTCGAACAGTTCACCTACAAGAAGATAGATTTGTGTGGCACATGCGTAAATAGGACTTAAACATGTGATCTGATCACATATATATAATGTACCTGATACTTCGGATCGGACCAGTGTTTAACGAGTCCTCTCCAGTCTTCATCAGATATATTTTCCACTGGAGATGTTTGGGCAAGTTCACTGTTAGCCTTGCCTTCAAAGTGAGTTTTCCTCAAGTTATACTGATAATGTCGCAGAGCTGACTTGGAAACATGGGTGCAAGCTTGTCTGGTTGCATCATCTTGGCTATCCAACTTGGACCTCATCTGTTGAAAATTATGGGAGCCTCATTATCACCAACCTAGAAAGTATTGGACAGAGCAAGATGATATTACTAGTTTCCATACATAACCATACTTATAGATAAATGGTCGAGGAAGGTGTTGAACTGGGTTTCGTCTTTGTCATTCCCTGATGAATCCATGTTGGGAGGATACGTACATGACACCTAATAGCAACCGCTGCCTCTGATACTAACTTGGCTGACTCTGTAGCATCACGTGGCCTTTTTAAACCTGCCTCAAAACGGATCTCCATTCTTCCTCCTCTAGGCTTAGTTAACCTATCGAGCATTATCCCTAATGTTTGTTTCCTCTTGCGTCTAGGTGCTAGTCCAACAACAAACATAGGAAGTGTTAGTGTACATCAAACTGTGAGACTACATATAAAGAAGCATGCAATCAGTAACTTGACTCAAAGAACTACCTTCTTGCTGTTGAAGCTCACAAAGTTCATCTGATCTTGCCAACTCATCTTGTGTCAAGAGTGCTTCGGAAGTAGTGTAAGGTGGCAAGGGAGCTTGGGAACGTGCTGCTAGCTGAGTTGACAAACGAGTAAATCGTGCAGCTGGTGGTACCGTGGAAGGTGTTGCAACAACTAGGGTTGTCTCTGCTTGTTTGGTGGCAGCTATTTGTTTCTGTTTGGCTTGTTCAGCAGCTCGTGTAGCATGGGATACCACAATCGGTACAATTTTCTGCTGGACTTTGACCTTCTATTGCACCATCGCATTTACCGGCAGAATCTGCAGGATTGTTCCGCTTCCCTTTCCTCGCTGCTCGCCTTGCTTCCTCTTTCTCGCGGCCATGTTAAGTCAAGTCGACAAGAATAACGAATAACAATTTAGTTCTTCGTAACAAATGTACTTTGATGTAAGAACATGGTGTGATAGATGATATTGTATGTTCTAGAAACAGGAACACGTGTCTTAGTCACAAGTATAATGTGTAAAGTAAGCATATGCAATTCAAAAAATTAGAAGCAATACAAGCTAGACATCAAACATAACATGAAACCACATATAATAAAGTGCCAAGTTAGAGGGAGCACCTGTGATGGTGCACTAGGGGAGACGTGCTCATCACCAACACAGCCTACGTTGAGTGTCTATGCATGTGTTGTCTTGGAAATCATCTTGGGGGATGGAGGAGTAGAATATGTAGAGGCCCTCCATTTGGAAGGAGCACCTTCATCCGCTGCCTTGCTAACTTCCTTCCGCTTTATTGATTTTGAATTGTCAAGTAAAACCGACAAGAAAAAGCAATAAAATTCACTCTTCGTAACTCATTTGTGCATGATACCGACAATCACTACTTTGATGTAAGGCAAACACATGATTCCGTGGATGGAATAATACGAAAAACAGGACGGCATGGCATATTCACAACTGTTTGTGTAAACTAAGCAGAAACCATTTCACCACATAAGAAGCAATGCAAGCTAGACACCACGTGAAAGATGCAACCAATATGACTCTACCAAGTTAAAAGTGTCCCATCATAAATGGCATTTCAACAAATTAGAAGCAGCGCATGCTATAAATCATATCAAAGATGCAACTAATATCACACTGCATATACTAAAGGTGTCTCGTCATATTGATTTATGCGGGATACAAAAAAACAATAGTTTTACGTGAGGACATGCTTAATAGACAAATGTACTATGTACTAAATACAGGAAGGCATGTCACATTAACAGGTATAATGTATAAGCTAAGTAGAATAGCACATGCAGTTTAACCAGATTGGAAGAATTACAATCTAGACACCATATGCAACATGCAACCACATATCACGCCGCTAGTTAGAGCAAGCACCTGTGGCGCTTAGTGTAGGGGAAATGCGGTAATCAACTACAGAGCTACGTTCACTATCTTCATCTAGCCTTGTTGTTTCTTGAGAATCATATCGGGAGGCTGACGCTGCATTCTTTAAATGAGGAGTATTCCGCTTGCCTGACTGCCTCATCATAAGTGATTGATGAGGGATACACAAGAACATTAGTTTGATGTAAGAACATGGTTAATACACAGATGTACTAGTATGTACCAAAAATGTAAAGGCATGTCATATTCAAAGGTATAACGTGTAAGCTAAGCAGATGCAATTTAACCAAATTGGAAGCAATACAAGCTAGACATCCGCTGGAGTGGTAAGCATGATCATCTAGGACCCGAGAGCCTGGTGGGAGGCGGGCTGCTTCGCCACCATCGCTGCTTTTAGTTGGCTTCCTGTGTGATGCCTCTCTTTGCTAGGCTTGTCATCGCTCGGCCAAAGGCTCCTGCTAGCTATTTGTCTTCCGTGCTCACGGGATGGTGGTTAATGTAAAAAATATCTTTCCTTATCTTAATAAAGACCGACTTCGGCCTTCCTAATGCAAGCTAGACACCATATGGAACATGCAACCACATATGACACCGCGAAGTTAAAGCAAGCACCTGGGATGGTGGTTCATGGCGGCGAGATCATCAACTCCAGAGCTACGTTCCCGTCTCCATCTCACGACACTACACCCTTTATAGTCTTGAAACGTGTCTGGCTTAGCCGCATACCACGCAGGAGCGACTTCTCTCTTATCTTTTCTGCTTCTGTCAAGGCAGGGTCTGAAATACCCTTGCATAAAAACACAATAGTGAGAGTATGGGTGAAGTGTGTGTAGAACTAGTGCATTGTAAAAGTAGCAGATAGCAGGTGGCTGAAAAATAAATGACAGGAGACATATGATAGCTCTACAACATTGCATGGCAAAAAAAAAGATTCTACTTAGTATGATTTTCTAATATATGAGCACAGGAAATGCAGGTACTCCTCCAGATAACCACCACATGTTGTCCTATCAAGATAACGGTCGACTGAAAATAAATAGGTCAGTCGATTTTTCTATGAACCGTCAGATCTATAAGGAACGGGCAGATGGCCTTCGTCTACCTCTCGCCAGTCACTGTTGATGATCTTTCTCGAACCGCCAATGACCACCGCCCAGACCTGCCTCCGCCACCGGCCTCCCTCGACCACACACCACCGCCGTGCTTGGCAGCGCCCCCAGGCCATCCCTTTAATCCCGGCCGACCTCCAGATCGGGCGCCAGCAGCTCTAGGCCCCACACGCCCCTAAGATAAACACCGAGGCACTGCTTCCTTGGTGTAATAGGCGGACTAGCGCCTGTTACGCTGCGGAATGCTTTTGTTAATTGGGAATCAACTGACCAGGAACTGAAATCCAGGGGGCGACGGACCTCTAGCTAAGGTGAAATAGTATATGAGGAGAAACCTTGTGCATCGTGAGTAACTAGGAACATCTAGTATCAAGAAGAAGCGGTCAACTAGTGTCTGCTGTGGGATGAATCGTGCAAGCGCATAACCGTAAGATTTGCACGAATAAGGGAAGAGGAGTACCATTTTCGGTTGCCGGTGTGGTCTCCTCCACATGTCGCGGCGATCTTCTTCTTTTTGCCAGGGGAACCGATGTTTCGGAGGAGGGTGCAGGCTTGGACGAACCCATGGCCAAATTGTTGACTGTGTTGCCATGGCCGTATATCGGCGGAGGGGAAGTAGATCCGAGGCGGCGAAGGACGACGTAGCAGGAACACCTCCGGTGCGGTGGAGGGTGGCGAAGTTGGAGCGGCAGCGGTGAGGTGCAGGACGGTGTGGTTGAACTGGCTCGGGTACGGACGGCTCGGCCTCGTCTTCAACTACTAGCCGTGGAGGGTGTTGCGGTTGAGGTTGCGGTGGACGACGACGTCAGGATATCGGCTCCGGCGTGATGGAGGAGGGCGGCGGTTGATGGGTGGAATGGGGTGGCGGATGGAGGACGTCGGGGTTTCGCGGCTGGTGGAGAGGTAGTTTTTGCGCCCTCGGAGTACGAATGGGGAATCGGACGGGTGGCCCGGGGGGAGGGGGAGAACCATGTTTCGGTCTGGGACGCGCTTGTTTTTGGCTTTTTTGAACAGAAGATGGGTCGCGCTTGTTTGAAATTTGGGGAAAGTACAAACTTTGCCCCCCTCTTAAATTTTGGACCCATCATGGGTCGGGGTAGGATGGTAATCCCGGTGTCCCAAGTAGTGGGCGGAGCGATTTAGGGCCACAAGCATGTGTGCTTAGGTAGCCATTGTGTATGAATGTTTTTCGGAGGCGATATGGCGTCTAGATGAAGCTACAAACCTACCCCGGTTTAGACCTTTGGACGTCGGGCCGGTAGGTTTCACGGGTTGGAGTTATTAGAAAAGTAATTTCCTTGTACTACCAAACATTGGTCTCACGCGGTTTCGGGCGAGTAGAGGCTCTTTTGGCGCTTTGTTCGAAATTTTGAAACACAAGCATTCACGTTTAGAGTACTCTTGAACTTTGAGGATTGACCTAAATAGACAACATTAAATTTGACCTTGTATGTTTGAAAACCTCATTAAATTATCCACTTTTTTTGAAATTTTGACACTTGAAAATCCTATAACTACGATTATTTTGGAATGGAGGAGCTAAATTAGAATCTATTTTGTACACGACTACATATGCTATTATGTACAAAATCCGAGCAAAGATTGGTGCCCCCATAATTTAGGTATGATTTACAAACGCCATGATATCAAATTCAAATAATTTAATGGACTTCATGTTGAATTCGATTTTTTAAAACCACCTTAAGTTTAATTCAAATGTATGCTAGTTCATAGGTAGCTATTTATAATCTTCATTGTGTAACTTTCGTATGTATAATGTGCTTTACACACAACATGAACTATACTCACGTTTATATTCGATTGCTAAAGCGATGCATTGTCTGGAGTTCAAAATACTAACTATGTGGATCAATTGTGTCGAATAATAACATAGACATGCTCAAATTCGATAGAATCTAGATGTTCGATGGATCAATGATCGCTCTTACGCTAATTGCAAATATCATGATCCCATCCTAATATTTGGATACAATTTATATCTTTAATCAATGTGTACAACAGTCTTGTACGTGTAGTTTCACTCTCCATCGGTGGTCTCTCACACATGCTCACACACTCTCTCCCGAGGTGTCTTTCTCGCACACATGCTCTCGATATAACCCTCCCTCCCTCTCGTAACCATTTACCACTGTTTTCACTAACCTTTATCACAAGCACTCTTCCTCTCGCAAGCATACACACGCACAATCCCCATAGACCCTTTTTATATACATAGACCTGCCTACGTGTCTCCTGTACGCACATTATATTTAGGCATGTCTCTCACGCATTGTCTCAAACCTCTCTTCCTAATCGACGAGTATGATTCTAGCAGAGCATTCTGTAGGATGCCCCTTAAAGTTAGGTTGGATGAATAGTAATATCAGAGATAAAGGGGTTACGTTAGTCCGAGAACCTGTGGTTACAAATCCTAGCCGGCTTTGTCAGTGGACATAGAGTCCTTCACAATTATGCTATCTTTGTCTTGTACGACTAGTCATCCATGTGTCTCCCTAAATGCGTCACGGGCCGACCAATGTGGCGCGGGACGGAACCGAACGAAGGTCCTCACCTCGACCCACCGGACCTACGCGATGACACACCCTCTGCCCCCATCTCTCGTTATCTTCTCACACCCACACATACCAACACAGACACCTCACACACAAAAAAATATTCTCCTGGTGCCTCTATCCACTCCCCCTTGCATATACACACTCAAGGGAATCTCTCGCTGTGACGTCATATTCGTCTCTCTCTCTAGACCACTCTCATTTCTCGTGCTATCTCTCACACGCCCCCACCGGCCCCTCTATCCATGCCTCTCTCGAATCGTAATACACACACATACCTCTCTAGGCCCCGCCAAATGCATCAACTACACATTCACACATGTTACATCACGCACTCCCATTGATCTAAAAGCCCTCTCTTCACGTTTATTTCGCATACAACATTCCTTTTGAATAAAGCGTGGCCAAAAAAATATTTTAGAATTTCTACATATATACAACATTACAAAGTTATATGGAGGAGTATGAACGCTTGCATTGCATGGTGCCCACAATGATATTTATTCCGCACTGTGAATTTGTATATTTTTATACTATATATAAAGGTAGTCATAATAAAGAGAAACAAAGAGCATCTCTCTCTCCATCCCATACCCCCCTCTACTCCCCTTTCAGGTACACACACAAACTATCTCCAGGTCCTCTAAAAGTAAGCCCCCAACACATTCACGCATGTTTCATCTTTCTCTCGCGATATATACAAAGGATTTATCATTGTATTTGAAGCGAAAGCACTGACGTACATTGGACTTCGTAATCCACTCATTACGGTCACCATTTACGCTTTGTGGTTATTATACAGCCACGGGCTCACCGCATAACTCAGATTTGCTCAAGACATGACTAGTTGACCAATTAAACGCTCCACGTGGCACCTCTAGTGTTGCATCACATTATCTCACTACCATCGGGCCCACCTGTCGGCTTGTATCTACTCTACATCTACACTCTTATAAAATACTAGCAAGATGCCAATGCGTTGCACGGAACATCAAGATGCATTTGTATGAGTAGTTTATCTTGTGGGAGAAAAGGATGAACAAGGGAATGCCTTATTTGCAAGTGTGGAGAGGGGTGTGGGTATCTTTTTGCAAAATTGCCATAGTTTCCTTCCTATACGTCAGATACAGATCGGACGATCTATATTCCAGGATGGCAGGCAAACGATCATCACCGACTATGCTTTTTATAAGAGTAGGGATAAAATAGACTCTTATAAAAAAACAGAGTTGGTGATGATGGTGTGCCTGCCATCCTGCAATATAGGCCGTCAGATTTATATCTGACGGATAGGAAAGAAACTATGACAATTTTGCCTAAGATGTACCCACACACCTCTCCACATTTGCAAATAAGGCCTTCCCTCATTCATCCTTTTCTCTCACAAGATAAACTAGTCATTCAAATGCATCTTGATGTTACGTGCAACACACGGGCATCTTGCTAGTAAGAATGAAAACAAGTGACAAAAAAATATTGGATGGTGGTTCGAAGTCATGACCGCGGGCACAGCGGACAAGGTGGCCTTGTATTGGTATGCTGAGTTGTCTGTTTTAACACACATGAGCTAGTGTGGTGATTATACGCACACGCACGCATGCACATGAACTGCATGCACGCAACACTCACACGAACACATGCACCCACGCACGCACGCAACACTCATGCGTACACACGCAGCCACGCACACATGCATGCATGCATGCATGCACACACCAGTACACCACACGACCAACACACACTCTCACGCTCAAGTGCTCAACCTACACGAGCATGCGCACACATCAGGCCCTCGATGCATACATACACAACCAGGTGATTCTCAGCACGGGTGGAGTCTTGTCGCTACCGTAAATTTGTGTTTATCTAACCTTTTCCCTATGCGAACTGACAGGTGGGACCCACAAGGAACGTGGTCAATTTAACTAGTCAACATGGTGCCATGCAGACTATTTGGCCGGTCAACAGAGTGCAATCCGATGCTGAACCGTGAGCAAGTGACCGTATAATCACCGCAAAACGTATATAGTGACCGTAATCAGCTCATTCTGAAGTTCCGTGAATGTATTACACTTTTCTCTCTGTAGGCCCTCCAAAACTACATCTCTACACATTCTCACATGTTACATCTAACAACTATGCAATACAGCACTACTACTACACTCTAACACAATAAATCATATGTGTTTTTAGTTTTACTAGATATCATATTGTTACTTAATTATTCAGTTTTCATACATTAAAATTGACTTTGAAATGTATGGCGATTATCATATACCGTCTTGGGAAAAATCCCGCCTTTCCTGTTTAATCGGGTTTGTATCGATGGATCGTATGTAAACAAGCAAAACTATTGTACTATATACAGTACAAGTGACAGTTCACTAGGCCGTCGTGTCATGTACTCCTCTGTCGTAAGAGTGGAGCGCTCGCTTTCATAAATCTTCTAGTCCCTTTCACCGGCATGTGGGGCATCAAGCTACCGGGTCCACGTGCCATACCGGAATACAGTGCAGAGCAGCCAGGGTGAAGCACCCAGTCATGGCGTTGGTGTAGTAATGAGCAATGGGGCGTCAAATCACAAAGCTGCACCTTTCCCGCGGTTAAGTTGGAGGGACGAAGTAATAATGCTAAAAAAATAAGTTGGAGGGACGAAGCAACCATCATTTCACTCGTTCTTTGAATCCGCTTCTCCCTCATCTTCTTCAAGTTAACCACGTGTTGCTTCTGCCGTTGTTCTGCCTCATGTGGGAAGCGGATCAGCTTGGTAAAGCACTGACACGTGGGACCGCATGTTAGCAAACCACCAGGACAACGTCCTCTAAAAATAAGAAACCTCCCCCGCCATCCGCGCAGCAAAATCACCTTCTTTTTACTAATCTTGATTCTATAATTTTTTAGATCAATATAATTGAGATTTGTATAGATAGCACACAGGAGCAAAACCAAGTGGTACGGTTAAGGGCATCCACAATGTGTAGCCAAATATGAAAATAGCTTTTGGCATCGTGGGAACCATTGTGGACGGTGTTACCAAAGCCAAAAGGATGGAACTGAAGCTCCCTGATTGATTGATTGAAGGAATAGAAAAATGCAACGTCTCTCCTCTTTCTCCCGTGCTTGGATGCATGTACAGTATAGAGGGCAGAGTCTACTCCCCTGTCCCTTCTATCACAAATCACAAAGCAGTGAGGCGTCAAATCACAAAGCACGGACGAAGCAACCATCATTTCACTCTTCGCTGACAACGCTTCTCCATCGTCTTCTTCGAGAAACCATCTCACCGCACTAAGCTGGACGGACGACGCTATTGTGTACGAGTAGTACTAGTACATTTACGTGTCCTTTGGTTCAACGGACTTCCTGGATGAAAATAAGGCAGTTGTCTTGGCTTGCAGGCGGCACTTGCGAACGACTTACCGTGGTCTCCCTCAATGGTGTTCTCCGTCGAACGCACTTCGCCAAACCACAGCGTTCGAGATATCGTCAACGTCACCGCAATGGGGAAGGGAGTCAAATATAGTTACTACCTCCATTTTTTGTACACAAGGCCAGTATATCAAAATTACAATTTGCAAAAGGCCACTAACACTAATCGAGGCAAAATTGATGGGGTTTGCCTCGTACTAGCAACCAAGGACATTAATATCCCCTGCATGCATGCGGAAGTGAGAAGGTTGGTTTGCATGGCGCTGCATTAATCAAGCGACGAGGAGTGAGATGGTTAGCTCTTTGGGCTTTGGAGAAAAAAATACGCATTAATTGATACGTGAAATGAGGATTTGTATCAATTAATCCCGCGAAGGAATACCCCGCCTTTCTTTTTTAACATTAGTACTCCTAGTACGTAGTACTACGTACTTATCCTATTTGGGTCTAGGTCTTGCATTGCCATACTTCGCCACACATTTTTGCCAAGCTTGCCTAAAGTTTTCAAAATGAAAAGGAGGTACACTTATGACGATCGTCATGTCGCACCGCACCCTCGCACGGTCGCTCCTACACGCCGCGGTTGCACCGCACCCTCACATGCACAGTCGCTCCTGCACGCTGCAAACCCAACCAAGGGAACACACCCTCACTAACACGTGTTGTCACATGTGAACAAACCAAACTCAGCCATCCTACCACTGACACATAATTTTCGTTCATAGAGTATGTTTATCCAACTGCATGTTGGGGAGTATCTGTACGGTCCATGCGGTGGTCTGTTGGGGAAGAAGAAGAGGTGAGGAAGAAGGGTTAGGAGACGTAGGATATTCATCCAACCGCCTGAAATGGTAGACTGACCCAAGTCAGGCAACTTGCATAAAAATATACAGTATGTTTTTACACAACAAAAGATCCATAAAAACAACAACATAAAGAAAAACTATCATCGCTTTCATGAACGAGACGGCCTCGTCGTCTTTGGCTGCCGGCGCGAACCAGCCGTAGCTGCCGACGTGTGTCTCCGCACCGTGGTTGTCCTCGGCCTCCAGCTACTCATTCACGCGGAGCGTGCGGGCGCTCTGCACGGACGAGAGCACCGCCCGGTTCAAGTCGAGGACGTCCGGTTCCGCCTGCAGGAGGGCCTCGATGGCAGTGGCATCCGCGTGCTTCGCGTCGAGTCGAGCCTCCGCCGCCCGGTTCAAGTCCAGGACGTCCGGTTCTGCCTGCAGGAGGGCCTCGATGAGAGCGGCATCCGCACGCTCCGTGTCGAGTTCAGCCTCTGCCGCCCGGTTCAAGTCCAGGGCGTCGGTTCCGCTGCAGGAGGGCCTCGATGGCAGCGGCATCCGCGCGCTCCGCCTCAAGTTGAGCCTCCGCCACCCGGTTCACATCCACGACATCCGGTTCCGCCTGCAGGAGAGCCTCGATGGCAGCGGTTTGCGCGTGCTCCGCGTCGAGTTGAGCCTCTGCCTCCCGGTCCTCCTTTAGTATCGCGAGGTTGAACCGCTGGCCCGCCTGCACCATGGGGGACTCGGACGCCGACACGAAGTCAATGTCCATAGTCTCATACCCATCGGGGGCCTTCTGTGCCGCGACCTCTGCCATGAACATTGGATCGGCTTCCTCCTCCTCGTAGCTTGGCTCCAGAGAAATCGGGGATTAGCCTGCCGCAAAGCGAGCTTGGGAACGGAGGTCTCTAGCACCAACCGCCGCCGTGATTTCTGCGCGGCGCTCCGGCTTGAGCATCTTGTAGTACGTGATCTTGCGGCACACCATGGCTTTCCAGCGAACTAGGGAACGCTTGATGCAGGCTAGGGGATCGAAAGGTGGGGGAAGGGGCTGGAGATTAGGTGTGGTTTTAGAGGCGATTTGGCGTGAGGCCGAGCAGCGAAGGTTCTGGTGTGAATAGTGGTTTCGGTGACGAGCGGTCAATCAGTTTTGACTATAAATCGCTCTTGTCGCCTTTGCGTTGCAGCCCGGCACGCTGGACCCTCCACGTCGCTCACCGAATGGAACGCGCTTTGTCTTGCGTTTTCGCTCGCTTGTGGGACCGCAGTTGAGAGCAAACCGACGTCCCTCCCCTCCCCCTCCCGCGTCATTTTATGCGGAGTAAATAAAACAGAGGGAGTATACTACGGATGAGGATCCCCTGACGTGGCCGAACCCATTGAGTAACTGACATGCGGGGCCTAGCAAGCATGGGTTCTGCCAGTAAGTGACCGAAAGGGAGGGTAAGGCAGGGATACGTTTGTGAAAGGAGCTTCCAATGATATAATTTTCACATTATACATCTCATGTACTATTAATCTTGTCAATAGTCAAATGCGATTTTGAAAAACGCATTAGAGCATGGTTAATAATATAGCCAGTCGATGGCTATAAGGAACTGCCATGTCATCTATAGCCATCATCTATTATATGCACTCATAAAGTAGTGTGGGCTATAAGGTTGGCTATTTCCCGCAAAAAAAATTATAAGGTTGGCTATTGCATTAGTACTTTTTTTCATCTCCTCTCCATCTCTTTCTTCATATTTATTGTACGTATTTAACTAGGAATGCATATATAGCTAGGCTCTTGCATGAGAGCTCACTCCCCTTACTTTTTCACATCTCTCTCCTCCACATAGGCCTATATAAATGGAAGGAGGGAGTACAACTATGAGCACTGCATACTCTAGTACAGATGTTGTTAGTACTCCACTAGTACTATTGGACAGGGAGCTTAAAAAGGTTACTATTGGACTGGCTATATGTGGCGAAATCCTAGTAGGAAGAGCATGCGCGAGAACAAGCACATTCACGTGGTTGAAAACAAATTGGAAACCATCTCGAGTACAAATCTAGGAGTACGTACGAATCTAACAATATTGATTGGGCGTTGTTGAATGTTGATACTTTTTTTATCAAAGTAGAGATACTTTGACTACACATAAAACTTATATGTAAACTAGAAAGGATAGGAGCGAGTATATTGTACGTTCAAAAAAGAAACGAACATTGAATACCCTTTATATATGATTTTCGGATGCTATGATCACCGGTTCAAAACTTTGAATCCGCCTTAGGTATCACACATGCCCCCACTCGTTCTCTCTCGATTTCATCTCGGGGTCCTGAGATCGATTGAAAGAGGACTAGGGTGGGTACAATACATTCGTTTCGCTTATGAACGTAGAATATACTCCCTCTGATCCACAGACCCCCCGGGTCATTTCTATCATAGAAATGCACCAAACCTTTATCTCCTTGCACGACACGCAATTGATCTCTGAACATCAATCGATCTCGTCAACATGTGTCGGGGCATGCATGAACCGAATGGGATGCCAAAACTAAGACACGAAGCGACACGTGGTGGAGGCAAAGTGAAACTTCAAACGAACCGTTTGTTTGTATGCATGTCGGACAAATTACAAATAAACATTGGAAATACAAGCATGGTCTAGGCCCACATGCGAATGATACTCGACAGAATGTACAAATGAGGCATGAGGGAGGATGGACTCGACCGGAGGGCGACATGACCGATGGAGAAGAGGGTTGGAGATGAACGAGAAATAAGCAAACGCCACATGATTATACTTGACCGGCTCAAATAAACAATAAGTTGTCTCGCTTGGCCTACATAGTGAAAGGCCTAATGCGCAACGTGGAGCACTGACGCTCGAATATGGCTGGGAAAATAGTGAAACCGACATGTGGGGCACACCTGTCGGGATGACGTAGCGCAAACTAGTCCCATGGAGGAGCTGGCCCACGACCTCCTCGCCACCGGCAACTGTTCATGTGGGTCGTGAGGGCCAACAACGTGGCGCAGCTCCAGCACAGCCTTTGGACACGGCGACCGCGGTGAGCGACACGCTCATCGTCGCTAGACACGGTCGGTTTCAGTGTGCCAAGGGTGGCGTTAGTGCTGTGGCACGACCAACAGCTAGTATGTTTGGTTTGTGCCCAAGGTTGCCCCATCAAAGCATTGGGTAGCCAAAAATTTGGTTGAGGTTTTGGTTGCCCATGATTTTGCCGACATCGGCAAGAAAAATGAACTAGAGTTGGCTAGAGTTCATTGGCATGCCAAAAAATGGCAACCATCCATTTTTGGGTCATGACCAAAACCTCAAAAAATGGCAACCATCCAAACAAAGACCAATCTTTGGGTCATGACCAAAATTTTGGTAAGGTGCACTTTGGCCACAATCCAAACACACCCCAACACCCGGCTCGCCGAGGATGCACGGAGCGCTGGGACGCATCCGCGGAGTGGTGTAGCGCGGCCAACTGCATCCTCAGGACCTGAGACCATGTCGGGTCGTCTTGCTTTTTCAATGACATGTGTCGATCGCATGTGAGCAAAGGGCATCTCCAACGTTGCCACGACCGCAACTGACTACCCTGGCACACCAAAAACCCTCGTCCCTCGCGCCGTCGCGTGGTGCGTTCCCAGCCGGCGCCAGCTGCCCGCATTCATGTCGTCCATCTGTATCCCGTCGTTAAGAGGCTCGGTGCCCGAGGAACCAACTCCGGTGACTTAATGACGCACCAGGACGCTTGGCCTCACCGGAATGCGCTACTTAAAGCGGCAACGCCCAGCTAACCTCCACACCATAGCGCATCGTCCTCCTACCTGGCACCACATCCGCCATGATTAGAAGCGCTAACGCTGCGGGAGAGCTTGTCTTCGGGATGGAGCTCGAGGTCGCCGCCCTCGCTCAAAGTCGCGCCCGCCTGGCGGTGGCCACGCTGGTGGCCGACGACGGGAGCACCGTCAGCCACGCGTCCTACTTGCCGCCGTCCAACATCCGGCACCGCCGAGGTCGGGAACTCCTCCGAGGATGAGTAGGGCATGGGAGGTGGCAGGGCATGGTGTGCCAACTGGCCAGTCCGTCTCCTGTGTTCTACTTTTCCTCGCCGGAGACCGCACCTTCACTTCACGGGTCTTGAACCCCGCCCCCGTACATGGAGATCGCAGATGGAGGACGTCAGTCGCCATCGTAGAATAGGTTTAGGGTCGGGTTTGTTTTATTTTTCTGTCCTATAAAAGTTTGAAATGTAATGAAAATCTGCCATGTTTGCATTAATCTCGGCGAACTTTCACAATAATATTGTATATTGTAGGAGTACTAGCGAGATGCCCGTGTGTTGCATGGAAGATCCAGATCTTGTGGGAGAAAAGGATGAACGAGGGAAGGCCTTATCTGCAAATGCACATTCACGCATTTCACATTTTTCTACATCTACGGGAACCTACGAAAGGGTTAACATAAATTGCCTCTCTCTCCTCCCCTGATTTTCATGGTGGTGGGCCCCTCCTCCCCCAATCTACAATCAATAGCTCACATGTTTCACATTATGTTAATTACGTAACTGGGACTACGTAGGTGTAGCATTACTCGTCCTAAAAAACCCAACTAAGCCAACCTCCCAGCATATCACGCGGGAAAAGACCCGGCCGCCGTTTTAGTCGGGATTACCGGATTACTAGTAATAGTATCGATGGATCACGCGAAGCAACAAGTTTTTTTAGGGGGAGAAGCACCTAGTTTAAAAGGAAAAAAGGTGGTACACTCACAGCACCCCTGTCGCGGTCGCATTGCACCCCACACACGTTCAGTCCTGCACACGGCTCACGCAAACGGAACGCGCTTCGTTTGCCTCTTCACTGACACGTGGACTGCACTTGGAGAAACCGACCATGCGCCAAACTCCCCGCCCACCGTGCAAAAATCCTCCCCCCCCCCCCCACACCCAAAAATTCCCCCAAATCCTAGATTCAACCGCCCTTCGGCCAACTAGCCAATAATATTCCCCAAACCCCCTCCCCCTCGTCCCCCTCCACTCCATTCGCTCTGCCAAAGCCGCCCTCCCCGCCACGCCAATACGTCGGCGTCGCAGTTCGTCGAGGGGACGCACGGCGATCCTCTCGCTCCCACAGTACGCTCTCGTAGACTGCCATCCTCTAGCCGCGCCACCACCGCTGGCGACGTTCTTGTGGAGGTGCACGGCGGTCAGCGCCGCCACCGCTGGCGACGTTCATGTGGAGACGCACGGCGGTGAGCTTCTCCAACGGTACGCATTCTAGACTGAGGCCCCGTGCATGCCGGCGTAGCGCTGAATGTTAGTTGATAGACGTTGTTAATCTCACTGTCTGCCGAAGTAGTTTACAGTCAATATGCTCTGCTTAAGAAGCTTCCTTGCCCTGTTCTGCACTCAATCTGCTTAGCTGAGATGGCATGCCAAGGCCGATTAGTTGCTAAAATATCCTGCCATATATTTATTGTGATGTAGATTGCCATGGTCTAGTAGACAATCTATTAGGTGAAATAGCTCTACACCATTTTATACTCGATCTTTGTTGCTGCGATGGCCTTCGATAGCTCGATGGTTGTGTGCTCAAACAGCCTGCCATAATTTAGCACTCAAATCTGTTTGCTGAATTAGCTTTACATATATTTCGTTACTTAGATCTGCTCGTCCAAATATCTTGCCATAGCTTTAGACATCGACCTAGGTATTTTCTTCTGGACTTCATGAAAAAGCATATATCTTTTTCCTGTAATATCTAGTGGAAGAACTAATTTGTATGTCTAACAGATGGACAGGACTTGGATAACTTCTGCTCGAAGATTCTCCGCTGCATATGTTGAGGGGGTTGAAAACTTCATGAACTTTATCGTGAGCTGAGTACGGTGGTTCAAAATCAGATGTGCTCTGCCCATGTAGCGCTTGTATGAATTCAGTTACAAGACCCCAGTCAACTGTGCAAAATCATCTACACTTGTATGGGATGTCGATCACATATACTAGGTGGGTTCATCATGGTGAAGCTGTGAACGTCAATGTTACTGACTACGTGGAAGCAGCAGATCACCATCTTGATCTGCCTGATGCTCAGGTGGAAGAGGAGGAGGAGGTGGTGGTGGTGGCGGAGCCAATGAGTTTGACCAACATTGGAACAATGCTAGAAAATGCTCATGCATTCCGTGAACTTTCACCTACAGAAGAAAAACGGTGGGCCCGCATGTTGGAACAATGCAACGTGGCTATCACCCCAGGAAATAAGTTGTCAGTATTATCAGCTATGGTCACCTTTCTTCAGGTTAAGACATCTGAGCGGATGACCAACAAATCATTCGATGCGATGTTGGCTGCTTTCCGCAAAGCTTTCCCAGATGCGTCTGAGCTGCCACACACCTACAGTATAATGAAGAATTTCCTTCGTGAAGTTGGAATTGGATATGATATTATCCATGTTTGTAAGAATAATTGTGTTGTGTTCCGGAAGGATTATGCCAACTTAAGTGAATGCCCGGAATGCAAATCATCAAGATGGAAATATGGCGATGTTGTGAAGAGGATTCCTCATAATGTTATGAGAAATTTTCCAATTACACCAAGATTGCAGAGGTTGTTTCATGATGCTGAAACAAGAGAGGATGTATTGTGGCATTCTAGGAACCAGGATTTCAGAGATCATAATGTAATTAGCCATCCATCTCATGGTAGTGAGTGGAAAAGCTTCAATCAGAAGCACGAAACATTTGTTGCTGACCCGAGAAACATTAGACTTGGCTTAGCTTCAGATGGATTTAACCCATTTGGCCACCAGAACGCCATATATAGCATGTGGCCAATGCTTGTTATCCCTTACAACATGCCTCCAAATGTCTGCACCAAAGAATCAAACTACATGATGGCCTTGCTCATCCCAGGTCCAAAAAGTCCTGGAAAGGATTTTGATTAGTTCATTGAGCCTCTTATGGAGGAACTTCAACAGCTATGGAGGGGTGTTCTCACTCGAGACCTATATAGCAGCCCACCATCTGATTTCTTTCTGCATGCTGTTATAATTTGGTGCATCCATGATTATCCGGATTTGGGCACAATGTCAGGGCGGACGACACATGGTTACAATGCATGTGTTCACTGTGATAGGAATCCGCTGTCATACGCAATACTTAGCAAGATCTGTTACATTGGACACCACTGTTTCCTTGCCAAGGATAAGCCACATCCTAGAAAATACCAAAGACATGTGTTCAATGCAAAGCATGAAAACCGTGATGCGCCAAAGAGGCTCACCGCCGATGAGTTGCAAGTGGAATTAGAGAAGGTCAGGCATATTACACGTGAAACCATCCCGATAATGGTAGCGGGAAAAGGAAGCGTGGCAGGGCAGAAGAGAGATTATTGTTTACCCGCAGGTCCACTTTGTGGGGCTTGGAGTACTGGAAAGATTTGGATCTGCGGCATAATCTTGATGTGATGCACATCGAGAGAAATATATGTGACAACATTATCGACACACTTCTTAATATTGAAGGCAAGACGAAAGATACCTTAAAATCTAGGATTGATTTGACACGCCTGGGTATCAGAAAGGATTTGCAGGTGCAAGATGAAGGTAAACCACGGGATATGGCACCAGGTAATGCGTCTTGGACAAGGTAAATGAAAAAGAATTACGCAAGGTCACATCACGTGTGAGATTCCCACATGGATTTGCTTCCAACCACGAAAGGAGAGTCGGTGCAGATGGAGACAAGGTACAAGGGTTGAAAACTCATGACCGCCACGTCCTACTTCAAAGGGTTTTACTGTTATCCTTAGAGGATTGGGCCATACGACTTATACAGAGGCGGTTGCAGATTTGGGACAATTCTTCAGGGAACTCTACAGTAGAAATATCATGAATAGATTCTTTGGAGCGTCTTAGAGACAAGATACCAACTATCCTATGCGACCTTGAGAAGATATATCCTCCAGCCTTCTTCGATGTGATGGTGCATTTGGCTGTTCATCTACCTGATGAGGCACTACTTAGAAGTCCAATACAGTATGGCTGGATGTACCCTATTGAAAGGCGGCTAGGCACTTTCAAAGGCTATGTTAGGAACAGAGCTAGACCCGAGGGTTCCATTGCAGAGGCCTACATTGCTACAGAAGCGTTGACATTCTGCTCAAAATACATTGAAACGGTGATCGACTTAGCAAAGACGTGGATGAAGACAATCCCGGGCTCAATGTTTTCGATTATTCTGTTCGAGTTACAGGGAAGAGTTGACAAGAGGACAACCTAAAGATTTGGACAAAATGGTTTGGTATGTGTTGAATAACTGTCCCGAGATACTACCTTATATGAAGTAAGTGCCAAGTACTGCAGCTTATACATCGTAATCTACTAAACTTGCAGCACATTCTTATATATTTAGATGTTTGACGCGATCACTATGTTGTGCAGCATCTACAAAAAGGAGTTACTGCCGCAAAATCCAATAAACATTGACAAACTGGTTATGGCAGGATTTGCGAAATGGTTCAAGAGCCATGTAAGCTTTTGAATTGCCTTTGTCGATTTTTTAATATATTGAGTACATAAGATGATCAACTTGTCTATTTTCTAACCATAGGTTAAGAAGATGCGGGAGGATGGGCGCAGGCGATTGATGATGCCCTTTACTCACTAGCAATGGGTCCCGATACTCGGGTAAGACATTATGAATCTTGCGTTGTTGGAGATGTGCGCTACAACACCCTTTACCTGAGACGAAGGCAGGAAGACACAAAAGCAGTGCCATCATGAGCACGGATAGGTATGACAAAGAGACAATGAAATGTATGCTAACATAACAGACATTGTTCGCTTGTAGTATATCTCGATTTCGAGGATCATCGGTGTGTGGTTACATTGTCTTGTCATTGGTATAACCTGTTTTCCACGATCGCAAAACCCAGAGCTGATGATTATTTCAAATCCATCAATGTCAAGGCAGCGTACCAGACCAACGAGCCTTTTATTTTGGCAAATCAAGCAACACAGATATTTTTCTTGGAAGACACATTTGCATGTAGCGATGACTGGAGAGTAGTGCAAAGGTTTGAGAATAGGAATTCGTTTAATGAAGTTGCACAACAAGATGATGCTTACACTACTCCTGATGTACAAGATAACACAGATGTTCCTAATATCTTTGAGAACCAGCACGTCAATGACACCGGCGAAAAAGATTGTGCATCGTGTTGTGGACATACAAGAGTTGATCAAGAAGAAGCCAACGTTCGAGGGCGTTGAGGACGAAGAAGAAGATGACACCATGGGGAATTACGATTCAGACCGATACACATGGCGAAGATGTTGACGTTCTTTGCTGCGGATGATGATTACATTGCTTTTGTCGTGTTGCCTATCGAGAAGATGTTTTTATCTACTATGCGAAATTGTGTTTTCTATGACAACTGAAACCTGATGAACATGTTGTTTAGTATTTTCCTGTGAGAACATCACTTGTTATGTATGTTGATTTGTGTTTGGTGATTGTATGACGACTAAAACATGATGACATTGTTGTTTAGTTGTACTCATATTTGGCTGAGAAACTTGAATTTGATGACATAGTTTGCTGTTGGACTGCAATTTGCTCGACGTCTTCGAATGAGAACAAAGCTGACCCGACAGGTCCTCTGCTAATTTATTTATTTATTACCAAAAGGGCCTCTGCTATTTATTTATTTATTTATTTATGAGCAAAAGGGGATACCCCTGATTTCCGTTAATAGAAATCATTAGATGTTCACAACACTACGCCCACTCGCCACATGTGTTTCATTCATTGCTAGTTTCAGCAAAGTGCTCATGTCATAGCCACTGAATACATCACGAGTGCTACATACACTGCAAATAAAGAGACAAATATCCTACAGAGCACATAGATTTTGCCCATTATCTTCACAAGATCTTTCATCTCCTCATTGCAGTCAAGGGCGTTCAGCAGCTATTGCTTGGCCATGATCAGAGGAACTGCATCTTTAACCTTCTGCTCTGCATCTTCCTCTTCTGCCGTTCCTTCAGTTACTTATCCAACACCCCAACCTGCTGGTATTGGGATTCCTCGGCTAACCAAATAATCAGCATAGTTGCACTCCCTCACATCAAGAACTTCCCGGAAATACAAATCACACGAATCTTCCCTTTTACGCACGAATCAAATTGGAAGATCATCAACCAAACTATTAAAAAATCAGCAACTTAAAGCAGCGTAACAGCACTTAAACATATTATTACCCCATGATTCGGGCATTTGTAGAAGACTTCGGCTAGGGTTGAGGATTGTGGTTGAGACGCGACGGATGACTACGCATGATTTGCGGCGGTGGCACCACACCAACGGCAGCGGGTTGCGATGAGCAACCGGCTGCAATCTTGGCGTCTTGGCGGGGTGTGATGAGACCCACAGCGATGGAGCGGGTGGGGACTTGGCACATCTTTGGTTGTTGCTGCGAAGAAGCGGTGGACGAGCAGCCAGCGGACATGGTTGCTACTACGGCGAGCTTGATGCTAAGCGAGTAAGTAGAGAAGAGGAGAAGCGAGCGTTGGATATGTCGGTTTCATTACTTGCGAGTATCATAGCACCATTTATAGTCATAGTCTAGATTTGGATTCGAACCAGCTACAGGAGCACGTCTCTCTTTTTTCTAAAACTCAGCAACGTCTCTTTACTGGTACACTAGCTTGTTCTGTACGCCTTATCAAGTCTTTGATTCCTCCACCTGACATCTGGGACCCACTGGAAGGGTCTCTGTATTTCTCCAAAAAAACGTGCCCCTCGCTGTCAGGTCGGACCCACCAGCTATCTTCGCATGCAAGGAAGTGCCTCCTTATTACGCACAAAAAAATGAATACCCCCACCGGTGGAACCCGGATCATGGGAGGCTGACTTGTGGGCCTACCAAGTTGACGGGGATGGAGGGCTTTGTCAACTTAGTCAATATGAATGATTCTAGCTCCATTTACCATACAATGTTCATCCAACGGCAGTAGTGCTTCTTCAACCTCTGGTCTTCTTGCTCCAGCCGCACAAACCAGCGCCGGTCGTGCCGCGTGCTCCTGCCTCCCGTGGCGGGTCAGTGATGCCTTGAGGCCTCACCACCCCCTACTACTCCCACCGCTCGCCAGGCCATCCCTCTACTCACCCACACCCCCTGTTATTCTGCTGCGACGGCAGCCTCACACCGCAGTCGAACCAGTGAACCCTCGTACTCTTCTCCGCCTAGGCATCCACTGCCGCATCTTCCCCGGCTCCGCGTCGTCCCCTTCCTAGGCCTCGCCGTCGTCCACCGCCTTTGTGCTCTCGGCGCGGCGTGGTCAATGTGGTCAACGACCGACTTCTATCAGAAGAGTACTGTACGTGGAGAGGCTGACAGCTGGGTCCACGGCCAAAGCTGGGTCCACGGCCATAGCCCATTCCTTTTGTGATTTGCCAAGTAAGTCGCTTTGTTAGGCCTGTTGGGCTGCAAATCTTTCAAGACGAGGAGAGCTTCATTGGTGGCGAAAATGGCCTATCAAGAATGAGAAATGGGTTGTGCATTTTTAAACACATCAAACCGCAATTAGTTTCAAATTTCTTTTTTTCATTTCGAGATTTTAAATTGCATTAATTTTTATGCGTGGACAATTTGTTGGATTTTATATTGATATACGTTTATTTTTTAAATCAGTTTGAATGTGATCGAAATTTCAGGATTAAAAACAGTTCGGACCGCACCGAAATATGCAAAATTTCGTATAATTTTTTAACCGTGGCCACAATATGGGATGTAATGCTAACAAAACGAATATGGGCTCCAAAAAAAACCTTAAGAATTAGCAAATGGGTTGTAAATTATTAGAAATAATGGCAGATGGGTAGTATGCTGTTTTCCACAGATTTGAGGCTTTCCTAAAAAAAAGGTTGGCCTTTGCGATGGTGTTGGATGTCCATCCAACGGTCGTCGTCTTCTTCAATATCTGCTCTTCCTGCTCCAATTTGCTCAAACAAGCGCCCAAGGGACTGCCTACTCCCTCCTCCCCGATCGGCTATCTTTGCCGCAAGTGAGCCTCACCGCCCCATCGTACTCCCATCGCTGGCCTAGCCATCCCTCTACTCACCCACACTTGCTGTTATTCTCCGGCGACGGCAGACGAATCAGTAAATCCTCGTATAGTCGTACTCCCCTACGCGTGGGAAACAACTGCCGAGTCTTCCCTGCCTCCGTGTCGTTCCCTTCCTAGGCCTCACCGTCATCCACCGCCCTGGTGCTCTCGGCGCGGCCTGGTCAACATGGTCAACGACCGACATGCATCTGAAGTGGGATCAGACGTGGAGAGGTCGATACCGGGTCCACGGCCGCACGCAAGGAAATGCCTCCTTATTACATGCAAAATAATGATTCCTCCACCTGACATCTGGGACCCACCGAAAGGGCCTCTGTATTTCACGAAAAAAGGTTACCGTCGCTGACAGCTCGGACCCACCAGCTTTATCTTCGCACGCAAGGAAGTGCGTCCTTATTACGCACAAAAAAAAATGAATACTCCCCCTGCTAGCTGGGACCCAGTATAGTGGCAGGATGACTTGTGGGCCTACTAAGTTGACGGGGACGTAGGGCTTTGTCAACTTAGTCAATATGCACGATTCTTGCTCCAGTGACCGTATGATGTCCATCCAACGGTCGTATTGCTTCTTCAACCTCTGGTCTTGTTGCTCCAGCCGCCCAAAGCAGCGCAGGTCGTGCTGCATGCTCCTGCCTCTCGTGGTGGGCTGTGCTGCCGCGGAGGCCTCACCGCCCCTACTATTCCCACCGTTGGCCAGGCCCTGCGGCGATGGCAGCCTCACACCGCAGCCGAACCAGTGAACCCTCGTACTCCTCTCCGCGCGGGCTTCCACTGTCGCGTCTTCCACGGCTCCGCGTCGTCCCCTTCCTAGGCCTCGCCGTCGTCCACCGCACTGTTGGGACCCACCAGCTACATCTTCGCATGCAAGGAAGTGCCTGATAGTCGGGACCCACCTGGTCGAAGCGTACGTAGCGTTCTCATTCTGGTCGTGAACGTGTACGTACATACTGGTCGATGTAGAGGCACACACGTGTCGTAGTAGAGGCGCGCACGTAGCATGTACACGTACGTACAACGGCCAGGGTGCAAGAAAGTAAATACGGCCACATAAGTACATACGGGCGGGGTCTCGAACGCCTACTTGCGCGTACGTACGGCAGGGCTCGTGTACATGGCTGGGTCGGAACGGAGAAACATTGTTGTCATTGTCTTCATGGGGAGCCAACGGAATGCGTCGTGTTCATCGGAGGAAACGGAACGCTTGGGAGCCAATCGGCTTGGATGGAACAGCCGATGGAAACGAGGCCTGGCGTACCGCAGAACGGAGGAAACGGCCTGGTGTTTGACCGGCCACATTCGGAACGGGATCCTGTTCGTCGGGAGGGGTCTGGCATACCGCAAAACGAAGAAAACGGACCTCCTACGGTCGAAACGGGGGTCCTGTTGATCGAGAGGGGTGTGGCGTACCGCAAAATGGGGAAACGGACTTGTGTTGGAGCGCTACGGTTGGAACGGGGGTCCTATTCATCGGGAGGGGTGTGGTGTACCGCAAAGCGGGACTCCATGGAATATTGTTCATCTCCACCGTCGACCCCCTTCAGCCTCCATGGGCTACTGTTCATCCTCCGTTGACCTCCTCCAGCCTCCACCTGCGACTGTTCATCCAGCCTCCACCGCGCGCTACTCCACCGGCTACTGTTCAACCAGCCCTCTCCACGGGCTCCTGTTCAACCACCCCTCCACGGGCTACTGTTCATCCTGCCCTCCACCGTCTACTGTTCATCCTGCCCTCCACGGGGTGGTCCTGTTCATCCTGCCCTCCACGGGTCCTATTCATCCAGCCCCAACCGGCTCGAACGATCGGGGTCCTGTTCATCCACCCCCACCGGGAACTGTTCATCCAAACCCCCCCAGCAACACTCACTGTTCATCCAGAGGCAATGCCACGGGGTCCTGTTCATCCACCCCCACCGGGAACTCTTCATCCAACCCCCCCCAGCAACGCTCATTGTTCATCCAGAGGCAGCATCGATCGACTTGATTAGCGGCGATAGCGAAGGATCGCTTGATCGGGTTCGATTAACGACCATCGATCGATCGCTCGGGTTCGATGTAGCGTAACTGCGGTGCAATCGCCGGGTTCGATTAGAGCCCAACGCCTCGCTTCGGGTTCGATTAGAGCCCAACGCCTTGCACCCACGCAGCGTGCGTGTCACGAGAAAGCAGCGCATCGCTCAGCCCGACCACCCACCGTAACCGGAACACCACGATATTTTCCTCGCCCTCGCTTCTACCACGGTTTTTCATCATGGGACGGCCCAAAGAATGTCATGCAGCTGCGTCTCCGGCCCGCCCAGGACAAAAAGTCCATTTTCTGTCATGATTTTTTGTCATAGAAGTAGGACCCCACCACATCTATGATGATACCGGGTTTTGTCACAATTAACGTCATACAAGTGTCATAAGTATGACAGAAAAGATTTTCGTTCGGCCCAAAATGTCACGGATGTGTCTTTTTTTGTAGTGCACATTAGTCCTCAGTCCCATCGTGGATGGGTTTCAACTTACTAAGGTCCTCATGGACGGCGGCAGCGGATTAAACCTCATTTATGAGGACACACTCCACAAAATGGAAATAGACAGGAGCCGCATTAAACAAAGTAGCACAACCTTCCGAGGAATCATTCCCAGTCGAGAGGCACGATGCGCAGGCAAAATCACACTTGACGTGCTATTCGGCATGCCGGAGAACTATCGGTCCGAAGAAATTACTTTCCAAGTGGCCCCTTTCAGCAGCGGATACCACGCCATGTTGGGGCGGGATGCTTTTACACACTTCCAAGCTATACCTCATTACGGGTATATGAAGCTCAAAATGCCCGGACCAAACGGTATAATCACTCTCGTCAGTGATCCGGACATAGCACTCCACACTGAAAACAAAACCGCATCCCTGGCCCTTGAGGCGCTATCCGAAGCCCTCGCGGCCGAAGAATTAACTGACTACGCTCCACGATGGACAGGGACGATGTGATCCTCGACAAACGCCCCAAATTCACCTCCTTCAAACCAGCAGAAGAAATAGTCAAATTCCAGGTCCACCCAACGGACCCCAAGAAGACAGCATCTATCGGAGCACAACTGAACCCAACAGTTGACGCCACACTACGAGAATTCTTGCATGAAAACTGGGACATATTCACCTGGCACCCTTCAGATATGCCAGGGATCCCACGCAAGCTGGACGAACATAGTCTCAATATACTAAAGGGATTTAAACCGGTCAAGCAAACACTGCAGTGCTTTTCCGAACCCAAGGGAGAAGCCATGGGGGAGGAGCTGGCCAAGCTTATCGAGGCCGGATTCATTAGAGAAATCAAACATCCGGACTGGCTGGCAAACCTGGTGATGGTACCAAAGAAGGACAAATCATGGCGCATGTGTGTCGATTTCAAAGACCTCAACAAGGCTTGCCCTAAGGATCCCTTCCCCCTCCCCCGTATTGATCAAATCATTGACGCCACCGCAGGACCCGACTCACTATGTTTCCTCGATGCATATTTCGGATACCCTCAAATCAAAATGAAGGAGTCCGATCAAGCTGCAACAACATTTATTACCCCATACGGGCCATTCTGCTTCAACACCATGCCCTTCGGGCTCAAGAACGTTGGCGCCACATACCAACACATGATTCAAACATGTTTGGAGAAGCATATCGGCAAGATAGTAGAAGCCTATGTCGATGACGTTGCCATCAAAACTAGGCACGTCGAAACACTAATAGACGACTTACGTCTTACATTCGACAACCTCCGTGCATATGACATTAAGCTCAACTCGGAAAAAATGTGTCTTCGGCGTCCCCGCTGGAAAACTGACGGGCTTCATCGTTTCCAATAGAGGAATAGAAGCAAATCCAGCTAAAATCCGAGCCCTGTCACAGTTGGCTACGCCAACAGACCTCAAACAAGTCCAAAAACTAGCTGGTTGCATGGCAGCATTAAGTCACTTTATCTCCAGATTAGGAGAAAAGGCACTACCACTCTATCGCCTCTTACGACACACTGATAACTTCGAATGGACAGATGAGGCGACTGCCGGACTGGAGGAAATAAAGGCCCTCCTAGCAAGCAACCCAATCATGGACGCACGAAACGTTGGCGAACCCATGTTGCTATACATATCGGCAACACACTAGGTGGTGAGCGCCGTGCTCGTCGTCGAACGAGAACAGGACGGACACAAATTCACCAGTATACTACGTATCTACTGTCCTCACACCATGCAAACCGCGGTACCCCCATTACCAAAAGATAGCATACGCGGTCTTCATGGCATCTCAAAAGCTATGACACTACTTCCAGGAGTGTTCAATCACGGTGGCTTCTTGATAACCCACAAGTATAGGGGATCGCAACAGTTTTCGAGGGTAGAGTATTCAACCCAAATTTATTGATTCGACACAAGGGGAGCCAAAGAATATTCTCAAGTATTAGCAGCTGAGTTGTTAATTCAACCACACCGGAAACTTAATATCTGCAGCAAAGTGTTTAGTAGCAAAGTAATATGATAGTGGTGGTAACGGTAACAAAAGTAAAGACAAGAAAAGTAATGTTTTTGGTATTTTTGTAGTGATTATACAAGAACAACGAGAAAAGTAAATAAGCCGTAACCAAGATATGGAAAGTCAGAGGCACCGGATCGTTGATGGATAATTATGCGGATGCGGTTCGTCATGTAACAGTCATAACATAGGGTGACACAGAACTAGCTCCAATTCATCAATGTAATGTAGGCATGTATTATGAATATAGTCATACGTGCTTATGGAAAAGAACTTGCATGACATCTTTTGTCCTACCCTCCCGTGGCAACGGGGTCCTATTGGAAACTAAGGGATATTAAGGCCTCCTTTTAATAGAGAACCGAACAAAGCATTAGCACATAGTGAATACATGAACTCCTCAAACTATGGTCATCACCGGAAGTATCCCGATTATTGTCACTTCGGGGTTGTCGGATCATAACACATAATAGGTGACTATAGACTTGCAAGATAGGATCAAGAACTCACATATATCCATGAAAACATAATAGGTTCAGATCTGAAATCATGGCACTCGGGCCCTAATGACAAGCATTAAGCATAGCAAAGTCATAGCAACATCAATCTCAGAACATAGTGGATACTAGGGATCAAACCCTAACAAAATTAACTCGATTACATGATAAATCTCATCCAACCCATCACCGTCCAGCAAGCCTACGATGGATTTACTCACGCACGGCGGTGAGCATCATGAAATTGGTGATGGAGGATGGTTGATGATGACGACGGCGACGAATCCCCCTCTCTGGAGCCCCGAACGGACTCCAGATCAGCCCTCCCAAGAGGTTTTAGGGCTTGGCGGTGGCTCCGTATCGTAAAACGCGGTGATTTCTTCTCCCTGATTTTTTTCTCCCCGAAAGCCAATATGTAGAGTTGGAGTTGGCGTCGGAAGGTGTCCAGGGGGCCCACGAGGTAGGGGGCGCGCCCAGGAGGGGGGACGCGCCCCCCACCCTCGTGGACAGGGTGTGGGCCCCCTGGTATTCATCTTTGGCGAGGATTTTTTATTATTTATTCTAAGATATTCCGTGGAGTTTCAGGTCATTCCGAGAACTTTTGTTTTCTGCACATAAAACAACATCATGGCAATTCTGCTGAAAACAGCGTCAGTCCGGGTTGGTTCCATTCAAGTCATACAAGTTAGAGTCCGAAGCAAGGGCAAAAGTGTTTGGAAAAGTAGATACGATGGAGACGTATCACTTCTGAAGTCCCACTCAATGACATAATAAACAACCGCGATGCCACGGGACGGATCACCAAATGGGCCATAGAGCTACTACCATTTGACATAACATACAAGCCACGTCGAGCCATCAAATCCCAAGTGTTGGCTGACTTCGTCGCCGAATGGACAGAGGCCGAACTCCCCCAAGAGTACGGCGCATATTCCAATTAGGTTATGTATTTTGATGGCTCCAAAATGTTGGCGGGGCTGGGAGCGGGCGTCGTGTTAACGTCCCCCACTGGAGATGTCGTCCAGTATGTGCTCCAAATATTGTACAAAGACTCCAACAATGCAGCCGAATACGAGGCCTTATTGCATGGTCTTCGGATGGCCGTATCCATGGGCATACAATGCCTGGAGGTGCGCGGGAACTCAAACCTCGCAATATCTCAAATAAACAGTGACTTTGATGCCAAAGATCCAAAGATGGCAGCTTACCGTAATGCCGTCCTAAAAATGTCGGCTCGGTTCGAGGGGCTTGAATTTCATCACATCGCCCGAGAAAGTAACCAGGCGGGGGACGTCCTTGCTTGCATTGGCGCTAAGCGCGACCCCATCCCACCTAACATTTTCTTGGAAAGGCTTTTTAAGCCATCCGTGGTGTGGCAAGGGGAGGGCAGCAACAATAGTCCAGATCCAAGCACAACCCCAGATTCTGAACACACCGATATCATCGGGTGCTCAGCCACCGAAATTACACCATCGGCCCATCTCATTATGGCAGTCATTGCCCCATGGACCGAACCCTTCTTGGCCTACATTAATAGGAAGGAGCTTCCCGAAGACCAGAATAAGGCCCGCCGCATTATCCGGCGCTCGAAGGCCTACAAGGTTCACGACGGAGAGCTCTACAAGAAAAGTACTACCGGGATACTTCAAAGATGTATCTCCGAGGAGGAGAGGCGACAGCTTTTGGCAGAAATTCATGCTGGTCTAGGCGGACACCACGCCGCAGCTCGGGCCCTTGTTAGCAAGGCCTTCTATACAGGGTTTTATTGGCCGACGGCCCGAGCAGACGTGCAGGACCTTGTCCAACGCTGCGTCGGGTGCCAACTCTTCGCCAACCAAAGCCACATGCCCCCAACTGCCTTACAGACTATCCCCATCACTTGGCCTTTCGCGGTCTGGGGACTGGATATGGTTGGACCCCTTAAAGGGGGAAGCCATAAGAAAAAATAGCTGCTGGTTATGGTGGACAAATTCACCAAATGGATAGAGGCTAAACCGGTCAAAACGGACGAGTCCGGCCCGGTGATAGACTTCATATCCGGTGTTGTGCACCGTTATGGTGTCCCACATAGCATCATCACCGACAATGGCTCTAACTTCACAGCAGACAAGGTAAAAACCTGGTGTACTAATCTGGGCATTAAACTCGATTACGCCTCCGTCTACCACCCGCAAACCAACGGTCAAGTCGAACGAGCCAATGGTCTTATTGTGAGCGGCATCAAGCCCAGACTAGTGCGGTCTTTGAAAGAATCATACAAGCACTGGGTTGAGGAGCTCGACTCCATACTCTGGGGGCTGCGGACCACGCCCAACCGTACTACCGGATACACACCTTTCTTTATGGTGTATGGCGCAGAGGCTGTGTTGCCCTGCGATATTATTCATGACTCACCTCGAGTGCGTATGTACGAAGAGAGAGAATCCGAGCTAGATCGGCAGGACAGCGTAGATGCCCTGGAGGAGGAGCGCGCTGTCGCCAAAGCCCGTTCAACATTTTACCAACAGCAGGCTCGAAGATATCAAAGTAGAGAAGTACGGGCCAAGACCTACAACATTGGAGAAATCGTTCTACGCGTGCCGGAGAAGAAAAAGGACAAACTCAAGCCCAAATGGGAGGGTCCCTTCATAATTGACGAAGTTCTCACCGGAGGGGCGTACCGTCTTCGTGATGCATCAGACAATCGCCTCGAGCCGAATCCTTGGAACGCGGCCAGACTCCGAAGATTCTATGCCTAGCGCCGAACTCCTTGTTCGTCTCCTTCTCCCCTGTAGTTTCCATTATTTTTTACTCTCTTTTTCGATTACTTTTTTCTTCCTCGCTTTAAAGCTTTCGTACGGCTCGACCGCACACCCCTGACGCATACATCTTTAAATATGTATGTCCACTATACCTGGGGGCTTCTTGGACGAAAGCTTTTTATTATTATTCCTTGAGCATCAAGCTCCTCACATATGAGTTTTTCCATATGTAACTTTTCTTCACCAGTATATGCATCGATATGACTTAAGTTTTGGCCAAGCTGGGTTGCCTAGCTCCTGTGCTTATGCCCTACATTCCTGTTAGTTCGGCCAGGGCATAAAGGGAGCACCTCTGCGATTATTCTTCTTTGGGTCATCCGGATGTGTACCTCAGACCGGGTGAAGCCGAAAGCTAGCATTCTTAAGGGAATATTAAATTCGGTGAATTAAAGATATTTTTTGCACTCACTCAATTGTGAACCCCCAGAAGCTATATACACTGTGATTTTCACATCACAATTCGGTCATTTATACTAATGCATGCA
The DNA here is from genome assembly GCA_021605145.1 of Aegilops bicornis. Lineage (NCBI taxonomy): Eukaryota > Viridiplantae > Streptophyta > Magnoliopsida > Poales > Poaceae > Aegilops > Aegilops bicornis. Next base: position 637,732,983 of record CM038670.1, on the reverse strand, counting down.
CACCCAGGGAAAGGAACCCTTAACGAAACTATTCTCTCTGGAAGATGTTTCTTACAATCTCAATGTAATATGTCATAACTAGCCGGATACAACTTGTCTGTTCAAGCAACTATGACCCCTACGCCTAGTTTTCCATGCATACCCCGGTCTATTCAGCCGCGATGGTATTCAGAAACACTCCGCACCCTCGGGTCTGGAGGTTGAAGCAAAAAGGTCTGCCATGACAAATGCTATACAATTCAGCTAGAGTTCCACAGGTCAAGGAAAGTACATAGTCACTTGGACTCAAACACTCTCCTCTATACCATCCAACAGGCGGTCTAACTTACAATCCTGTTGGGAATATTTGGCGGCCACCTCTACTTGGTCATATACTAAACTAACGGGAATTTCTTCCCCATTCGACCCTAGCGGTCCGACACGGGCCATGTGATTAGGATCCAGCTTGGTATATCGCGTCTTCACCATGGCCCAGGGCTCTCGCGCACCCTCTCGGCAGGCCGATATCTTCCATAGTCGGATATGCTGTCGTGCTCCTTTGAACAGCTCTACAAGCTCCTCCATACTTCCTGGAGGGGAGGCGGATGGCCATAGGGCTTTGGCAACACTCGCATCGCCAGTCGAGCCTGTTCGTGCACTTGCGACAGCCCTTGCAGCAGATCACTTGATGATCCGGACACCCCCTCTTCAGGACGGCCCGTCAATATACCTGCAATTATAACTATAATCAGTTCCACTTATCACCGAACTACTTTAAAAGTAGTTCAGACACATACTGAATATGCCGCCCCGCAGCTTCTTGTTCTCCTTCACGGAATCAGCTAGTTGGGCTCGCACATCTTTCAATTCTTCACCCAATTTAGTGTTGGAATCCTGTAGCTTGTTTTTCTCCCCTCTGACTCGGATCAGCACACGCTCGCTCGCAGCATGTAGCCTTCTCGCTTCCTTTTATCCCTCTTGGGCGATCTTCAACTTCTCTTCAAGTTGATCGGGCGATCCTATTATGCGATCAACAACAGTATTAGTACAGGTGGTATACAATTATTGTTCCTCGATGGAGGGGAATGTTATCAGAAGACGCCTTCTTGAAGTTTTCTAGTTCGGCGGTTGCAGCATTCAGTTGCGCCCGACACTGCTCCAGCTCTCGGGCTAGCAGGCCATTCTTCTCTGTAAGGACTTGGTTATACAATGATCCTTAAATCAGTTGTACCAACTGCTTTCAGTCTCGGAGGTTGTGGGTATATGGTTATCCTTTTTTGGACAAAGAAAACTTACCTGCACATCTGTCAAATATTGTTTCGTGGCTTTTCTAAGCCCATCTCGAGCAGCTCGGATGTATGCGTCACTCGAGCTGAAGGCATTGAATGCCTCTTCCGAGAACTTGGGGTCTCGTAAGACAGCCCTGCAGCGCCGATGATTCATGGCGCTCTCTACTTCCGAGTTGGTGACGGACATATCTTCCAAACCCTCGGCCGAAGGACGGTCCGGCGTTGTTCCCACACCGGCCCCCGTCTCTCCGGCAGGATTTAAGTCCCGGTTGTCGGGGGCACGACCGGCCGGGCCCCCTGCCACAGCTCGGCGAACCTTTTTCCTGTAACAAGACAAACTCACAAGTCACAGTTGGATGTGGCCGCTGAAAAACATATTTATAAATACATACCTCTTCGATGAAGGACTGGCTGTGTCTTCATCGGCCTTCCTCTTCGAAGGCTTGCCCGGTGTGGGAATCAATCTCTTCGAAATCGCCGAACGCCTCCCCTGTGGAGCACGAGACAGTGTGGTGGGTAAGGCAGAATAAGAGCACTCTTTTAGAGGATGTGTCTCTTGACTACTTACATGAGAAGTGGGAAGAAGGCCAGGGTAGTCGGCGGTAATGGCCACTTCTGTGCCATCATAGCTCGTCTGGTAAAACACCCCCTCCGCGAGCACCACGAATATATCCGGATCCTCTTCAAACCCGGGATCAAGCTCCCGGTTGTGGTTCTCCGGCTGTGGGGCGGGACTATGAAGTCCTTCGGTGACCTTTCGCCAGTGTTGTCATAACAAACGGATTAGAAATTTATCAAAGGTGATTCGGAATTGGAATGAGTAAGACAGAGGGGTTGGGGCTTACCCAACTGGGACGATCGTACATAGAATACCCATCTCTGCGCTTAATGCAAAGAAATTCCTCTTCCTCCCCTTTGAACAGCTCGGCCAATATCTTGGCCAGAGCGGCGGGGTATCCGGACCTTTCTGGCCACAACGGGAGGCGTCATCCTCTCCATTATAGTACCACATTGGAAGCCCTCTGTATTGAAGCGGCTGAACCCCTCGCACTATGGAAGTTGCCATAACCTCGACTATTGTGAGTCCGGACTGAGCGAGCATCTTTATCTTTCTCATGAGCTGACAAACTTCTGCGTTGTCGTCCTCTTCAAAACTCCGGGGGCGCCAACTGTGGCGTTTCTTCAGTGGAACGCTCGCAAATTCAGGAAGACCATTTCAGACCGGGTCGAGAAGCGCGACGTCTTCAATGTAGAACCATTCGGAAGGCCATTCTTTAGATGCATTCCTTGGTATGCCGGACAGGTATCCGGTGTCGGCAATACGCCATACTTCGGCTCCGCCCACTTCAAATATTGACCCCTCATGGTTGCGCGGGACAAGACAGAACAACTTCCTCCACAGCTCGAAATGGGCCTCAATGCCCAAAAATAATTCGCATAAAGTGACGTAACCCGCAATGTGCAGAATCGAGGCAAGGGTGAAGTTGTGCAGCTGGAGGCCATAGTATTCCAGAAGCCCCCGAAGGAACGGATGGATTGGAAACTCGGCGCCTCTCAGCAGATAGGGGACGAAACATACTCGCTCCCCCCGGAGGGATTGAGGAAGTACTCTGCCTGAGTCTCACCATTTAAGGAGGCTCGCCCCGCTCGAACAGGGACCAGATCTGCAGGGGGAGGAAACCCTGCGTTTGCAGCTTCGTTAATTGACTGTGGGACACAGAACACCTCTCCCACTCACCTTTCTCTGGGCCGGAACGGGAGGAGGAGCTGGGAACGCTAGCCATGTTGGAATGGTTTCTCCTAGCGGTCTCCGGGGATTTTCTCTGCGTGGTGCCGAATGGGTCTAAGATCCAATCTCTTTAATAGGCGCTTTTCCTTGCATGGACGGGGTGCTATTTGCAAAAATACCCTGACCTTCCACATTCGCTCGACACATGGAGGACGAAGTTATTTAACGTGCAGAAGCCGAGGGGAGCGACATTGGATCAACGGGCGAATACATTACTTGGAGGTCATCAGAGGAGGAACCCGCCTTGCAATGCTGAAGACAATTTGTGTGCCGAACACTTCGTTATTGAAGACTGGTTCTGGGCTCTTGAGGAGTCCTGGACTATAGGGGTTCGGGCGTCCGGCCTGTTATCCATGGGCCGGACTGGTGGGCTGTGAAGACATGAAGGCCGAAGACTCTATCCATGTCCGGATTGGACTCTCCTTGGCGTGGAAGGCAAGCTTGGCGATCAACTATGAAGATTCCTTCCTATGTAACCGACTCTATGTAACCCTAGATCCCCCGGTGTCTATATAAACCGGAGGGTGTAGTCCGGAAAGGATATACTCATTACCATAGTCATACATGCTAGACTTCTAGGGTTTAGCCATTATGATCTCGTGGTAGATCAACTCTTGTAACACTCATATTCATCAAGATCAATCAAGCAGGAAGTAGGGTATTACCTCCATAGAGAGGGCCTGAACCTGGGTAAACATCGTGTCCCCAGCCTCATGTAACCATCGATCCTAGACACATAGTTCGGGACCCCCTACCCGAGATCCGCCGGTTTTGACACCGACATCCGCAACTACGAGAAAAGTATTAAGAATAAATTCTAATCATAGCATTAAACTTTTGGATCCAATCGGCCCCTTACAGAATAGCACATAAATTAGGGTTTAAGCTTCTGTCACTCTTGCAACCCATCATCTAATTAATACTCCACAATGCATTCCCTTAGGCCCAAATATGGTGAAGTGTCATGTAGTTGACGTTCACATGACACCACTAAGGAAATCACAACATACATACTATCAAAATATCGAACACATATCAAGTTCACATGATTACTTGCAACATGATTTCTCCCGTGACCTCAAGAACAAAAGTAACTACTCACAAGTGATAAACATGTTCATGATCAGAGGAGTATTAAATAGCATAATGGATCTGAACATATAATCTTCCACCAAATAAACCATATAGTAATCAACTACAAGATGTAATCAACACTACTAGTCACCCACAAGCACCAATCTATAATTCCAGTACAAAGATTGAACACAAGAGATGAACTAGGGTTTGAGAGGAGATGGTGTTGTTGAAGATGTTGATGGATATTTCCCTCCCCAAGATGGGAGAGTTGTTGGTGATGATGATGGCGATGATTTCCTCCTTCGGGAGGGAAGTTCCCCTGGCGGAATCGCTCCGCCGGAGGGCAAAAGTGCTCCTGCCCAAGTTCCGCCTCGAGACGGCGGCGCTCCGTCTCGAAAGTCCTCTACTTATTTTTTCTAGGTAAAGATAACTTATATACCAAAAGAGGGGCAGCGGAGGTGGGTCAATGAGCACAACCCACTGTATGCGCGCTTAGGGGAAAGGCGTGCCCTGGTGTCTTGTGCTCACCAGGTGGCCCCCCTACGGTAGTTATTTGCTCCAATATTTCTTATTTATTCCATTAAAATTCCCCGTGAAGTTTCAGCTCATTTGGAGTTGTGCAGGGTAGGTGGCCTGACGTAGCTTTTACAGGTCCAGATTTCCAGCTGTCAGGATTCTCCCTCTTTGTGTGTACCTTGCATATTATGAGAGAAAAGGCATTAGAATTACTCCAAAAGGCATTATTATGCATAGAAACATCATAAATAACAGTAGGTAAACATGATGCAAAATGGACGTATCATAGATCTCCAAGAGACCATTGTATTGAGAATCAAGAGAGAGAGAGAGGAAGCCATCTAGCTACTGCCTACGGACCCGTAGGTCTATGGTGGACTACTCACGCATCATCGGAGAGGCACCAATGGGGATGATGAACCCCTCCGTGATGATGTAGATTGGATCTCGTGGTTCTGGAACTTGCAGCGGCTAGAATTGTGTTTCGTCTGCCCCCCCCCCCTAGGATTTCTGGAATATTTGGAAATTTATAGGGTGAAGAGGTGGTGGAGGAGACCCCCGTGGGCCCCATAAGCCCCCAGGGCGCGCTCTGGTGGGTTGTGGTCCCCACGGGCCTCCCCCAGGTGCTTTCTTGGCCCCCAAGGTGTCTTCTGGTCCAGAAAAAATCTCCAAAGAGTTTTGATGCGTTTGGACTCCGTTTATACTGATATTTTGCGAAGTAAAAAACAAGCAAAAAACAGCAACTGGCACTGCACACTATGTCAATTGTTTAGTCCCAAAAAATGATATAAAGTTGCTATAAAATGATTGTAAACCATCCAAGAATGACAATATAACAACATGGAACAATAATAAATTATAGATATGACGTATCAATAGCCCGAACCAACTTCATTCTACTCCGCGTGAGGGTCACAGTAGAAGTTAGCATGGCAAGTCCCCTATAGTTTTGAGCAGCGCACGGTGTCAGAGGGCACAACAGTCGCAACAGAACCAGCCAACAGTTTCTGACGCCCATGCCATAGTTGATAACGCATGGGCTCTCCGGATGGCAGGCAGTATAGGAGCAACTTATGTTCAACCAGTGGCACAACCCCCACACGCCTCAACCCAGCTAGCCTTGCGGAGTACCGGAGTTACAAGACGGACTATTGGAACTCCGTGTTTGGGGTCGGCTCTGCGGAATTAACGTATACCGCCAGATTTTAAAGGTCCTTGCAAGGTCTCCAACTATACAGCTGATCTAGAACCCGCTGAGTGGATTGAAATCTATGAACTAGCCATGGATATGCTGGAAGTTAGCTATGTTGTAAGTGCTCGATATTTGACCATGATGCTCAAAGGTCCAACAAGAACATGGTTGAAAAACTTGCCGACCAACTCGATCAATACCTGGCAGGAGCTGAAGGAGTGCTTCATCAAAATTTTCCAAGGAACCTACAAGCATCTACAATGATTGTTAACTTAGAGCATTGCATCCAGAGGGATGACGTGTCAGCTCATCATTGGGCACGTCAGGTTGCATAGATTATCCACTCTTCTGGCAGCATCACTGCTTAAACAACTGTTTTAGCGCTGGAACGAAACTGCCGTTTCTAGCCTTTGGTTTAGAAACTCGGACGTTTGAAGAGGAAGGTGAAGGAGATGAGCGATCTCATGGATGTCTTGACCAGGTACACCGAGTCAGATAACACGAAATATCCAGCCTCGGATGACGAGAAATCTGGCAAAGGCAAGAAAAACGGTGGCAAGGGTCACGAGCATAATGGCAATGGGAACAACAACAACAACAACAACAACAACAACAACAACAACAACAACAACAACAACAACAACAACAACAACAACAACAACAACAACAACAACAACAACAACAACAACAACAACAACAACAACAACAACAACAACAACAAAAACAACAACAACAACAGCAACAACAACAACAACAACAACAACAACAACAACAACAATCACAAGCACAAGAATACCGAGGGAGGCTCAGATTTCGTTGCCAATACCAATACTGGCTTCAAGAGTCAGCGTCAGAATGGCAACTTCAGGAAGCCGTTTTCTGGTAGTTGTCCTTGTAATTACAAGGAAGCACCCAAAGGCCCATGTCCAAAATACAGTGTGGAGGGTAAGCGGCCAACCACTCCTAGGAAAACTGCTTTATCATGTAGGAATTTAAAAACAGGGTTTTTCATAGTAACAACAATGGTAGTGGCAATGGAGGACACCCGGGGAATCCTGGAGCTAGCGGCTCTGGAGACGGCTTCCTTGGTATCGACTTTCAGAATAATAGCTTTCAGGGAACCAGGTTTCAGGGAGCAGGCAAGGCTCTGGATTTCAGGGGACTGGCAATGGAGGAGGCAACAACCGGTGAGCGGCCAGTGGAGATCGAACCAGAGGTCCCTCTAGGTTTCAGAGCAATCCCAAACAGTTGAACAGTGGAGAGTATCACGTCTTCACAACCAGTACTTGCAAACGTGACAGGAAGCTTCAGAAATGAGCTGTTCATGCAGTTATGCCAGCAGTTCCAGAATACTTAAACTGGTCAGAGCAACCAATCACATGGAGCTGAGAGGATCATCCTCCCTAGGTTAATAACGTAGGAGGTATCGCATTGGTGGTTTCCCCACAAGTCGTCGGTTATAAGTTAACCAAAGTACTCATGGATGGAGGGAGTAATATCAATATACTTTATTATGATACCTTCAAGCTAATGAACCTGTCTGAGAAACAATTGAAGCCGCCGTCTATAGTCTTCCATGGTATCATCCCTGGCAAGTCAGCATATCCAATTGGCAAGATTTCTTTTGAAGTCGCTTTCGACACAGAGCTCAATTTCAGATCTGAGTTTCTGACGTTTGAAGTGGTTAAAATCAAGAGTCCATATCATGCTCTTTTTGGAAGGCTGGCTTACACACGTTGCATGAAACTTCCATGTTATGTCTACCTGAAGTTGAAGATGCTAGGGCCAGAGGGAACTATCACAGTCAATGGAGATAGGAAAATTGCTCTTGAATGGGAGAAAGGAGACGCAGCTTATGCAGAGTCGGCCTGTGCCGCCGAGGAGTTAAAATTTTACAAAGACATCGTTGATCCTGCAGATATGACTTCTCTCAAGAAGCCCACTACTGAGTCTGATACCCTGCTCATGTTCAAGCCGCCCAGAGACAGAAAGCAAGTTGATTTCACTCTAGGCGACTCATCTCAACAGTTCACCATTGGAGCGAATATGGATCCTAAATAGAAAAGCGCACTCGTCGAGTTCATCCGTGAGAATCGGGACATCTTCGCATGGAAACCTTCTGACATGCCTGGTGTACCGAGACAGAGCACTGCCTAAATTTTGATCCTAAGATGAAGCTTGTTTGAAAGTACCTCCGTCGTTTCGATGAGGAGAGACAAAAAGCTATTGCCGAAGAGGTAGCTCGACTACTTGCCGTCGGTTTCATTGTTGAAGTATTTCAACCAGGGTGGTTAACTAACCCATTGCTTGTTCTGAAGAAGAACACGACTTAACGAATGTGTGTTGACTACACTGACTTAAATAAAGCTTGCCCCAAGGATCCATTTGCTCTTCCTCGCATTGACTAGATAATTGACTCCACTGCTGGTTGTGAAAGTCTCTGTTTCCTGGATGCTTACTCTGGCTATCATCAGATAAAGATGAAGAAGGAAGATCGGGAGAAGACATCGTTCATCACACCTTTTGGAGCATTCTGCTATACGTCCATTCCTTTTGGACTGAAGAGTGTTGGGGCAACTTATCAACGCTGTGTCCAAAACTGTTTTCACAATCAGATTGGACATAACGTTCACACATATGTCGATGATATCGTGGTCAAGTCTTAGAAGAAAGAAACCCTGCTTGACGATCTTAAGGAGACATTTGATAACCTGCGAGTATACCAGATGAAGTTAAACCCGACAAAATGTGTGTTCGGAGTTTTAGCAGGGAAGTTGCTGGGTTTTCTCGTTTCTGAGGGTGGCATTGAAGCTAACCCAGAAAAGATTAAGGCCATCACAGCCTTGAAGTAGTTGGCAAACATCAATGCCGCCCAGAATTTGGCAGGTTGTGTTGCTGCTTTGAGTCGGTTTATAAGTCGGCTTAGTGAGAAGGCAATTCCACTCTATCAACTTCTGAAGAAAACAAACAACTTTGTGTGGGACTATGTAGTAGATAGAGCTTTTGAGTCCCACAAGAAGCAGCTATTTGAAGCACATATCCTTGCTGCTCCTCAGAAGAAAGAGCCAATGCTATTGTACATTACCGTCAATAATAAAGCAGTCGGTGTGGCAATAGTGGTAGAATGTAAAGAAGAAGGTAAGGAGTACCCGGTTCAGCGACCAATGTATTATGTTAGTGAAGTTCTGATAGAGTCTAAGCAGCAATACCCGCATTGGAAGAAACTAGTTTTTGGCATATTCATGGCGAGTCGCAAGTTGAAACATTACTTCCAGGAACACCCAATCACTGTTGTCAGTTCAACACCTCTAGGGGATATTATCCAGAACAGAGAGGCAACATAGCAGATTGCAAAGTGGGCAATTGAGCTGGGACCACATCATTTGAAATATGTGCCACGTACAACCATCAAGTCTCAAGTATTGGTCGACTTCATCAATGACTGGACTGAACTACAAGCTCCCAAAAAGAAGCCGGTCAATACATATTGGATGATACACTTTGATGGATCCAGACAATTGGAAGGCTCGGGGGTTGGAGTTGTCTTGACTTTCCCAGGAGGTGCTAAATTTTGCTATATTTGGAGAATAATGTTTCCTTGCACTAACAATCAAGAAGAATATGAGGCTTTACTTCATGGGCTTCGTATGGCTAAGGAGATGAATCTCAGTCTGGTAGGTGCTTGGGCGACTCAGATCTGGTCGCCCACTGAGTTTACATGACTTGGGATTCTAAAGATCCCCTTATGGCGGCTTACATGCATGCTGTCACGGTAATAGCTGGTCACTTCAAGGGATACCATGTTGATCATATTGATCACTAGAAGAGCGAGGCATCATATGCACTGTCTCGCTTGGGCTCTCAGCGCAAGCCGGTTCCACCAAATGTCTTTCTAGATGTTCTGCATAACCCATCAGTCAAGTTACCGATAGAGGAAGACATCGCTACTCCAGACCCGGAATCCGCACTGGTTGCTGCAGTTCATACAACACCTTAGTGGACAATGCCTTACTTGGCTTATCTTACCCTTGGCGAGCTCCCTGGTGAGGAAATCATTGTTCGACAGGTTATCCGACGGTCTAAGTCTTTTTCCATTATCAATGGCTAGTTGCACGGGAGAAGTATTTACACGCGTCTTTCAATGTTGTGTCTCTCTTGATGAGGGTCGTGAGATTCTCAATGAGATATATTCTGGTGATTGTGGATATCATGCAAGTTCCAGGTCCTTGGTAGCAAAAGTTTTCAGGCACGGTTTTTACTGGCTTACAGCTCATGCTGATGCAGAGGATATTTGTCGCAAGTGTGATGGCTACCAGAAATATGCACGTCAAGCTCATGTGCCGGCTCGATGATCCCAATTACTTGGCCATTTGCAGCCTGGGGGCTCGATATGGTCGGTCCGTTCAAACCTTCATCTTGCAAGAAGACTCATCTTTTGGTCGCAGTTGATAAATTCACCAGGTGAATTGAAGCAGAACCAGTCAGCAATTGTGATGCCACAACAACAGTCAAGTTTCTGAAGAAGGTAATCTATCGTTTCGAATATCCTCACAACATTATTACTCACAATGGCACTAATTTGTCGAGAGGAGTTATGAAGCAGTTTTGTCAGAGAGAAAATATCCGGCTTGATCTCGCTTCAGTTGCACATCCACAGTCCAATGGGCAAGCAGAGCATGCTAATCAGGAGTTGTTATGGGGTATTAAACCAAGACTTATGGTTCCCCTTAAATGCACCACTGGCTGCTGGGTCGAAGAGCTTCTTGCGGTCTTATGGAGCATATGGACTACTCCCAACAGGTCATGCTATACGCTGTTTTTCCTCATCTATGGTGCAGAAGCCGTGTTATCAAGCGATATCTGCCATGACTCTCGGAGGGTGGCAACATATGTTGAGGCAGAGAATGAGATAGCTCGTCAAGACTCTCTTGATGCCCTAGAGGGAGAACGTGATCTTACAACCTCAAGATCATCGATATATTATCAAGACCTAAGTCGTTATCACAGCCATAGAGTCTGAAGCCGTACCTTTCTAGAGGGTGACTCAGTGATCCGTCCGATGCAAAATCAGACAGGTATGCATAAGCTCTCCCCTCCCTGGGAAGGACCCTTCGTTATTAGCAAGAACATAAACAATTGGTCATATTATCTCGTTGACTTGCGTGAAGCAAACAAGTCACATATGTCTGAGGAGGAAAGCATCACACCTTGGAACATTGTACATCTTCATCCATATTATACATGGTTTATTTCACATTTAGTTGTACTTCCCTGTTTTTGCATAATTTACCTTTTCATGTATATATTATGATCAATGAAATAAAGTCGGCATCTCTTGACCCTAGAGTTTTGTCATTTCACATCGGAAGTTGTGTTGAGTCTTTATTCTTTGATCATTTGTTACTTTGGGGATTCTAACTCATCGATCTCAGTTATAACATCCCTTTAACCAGGTGCACGCCATCATATTAATTGATTATACCTGCTTGAAGGCTTGATGTTACTCACAGATATGTGACCTGGTTGTACGCTTGACAAGTCAATCACACTGACACCTATTATGGATTTTGTTGACCCTGAACTTATAAAAATTAAAACACCGGCTTATGTCACGTGAAAGCCGGCTTTCTAGATAGCGAGGATAAAGCACAAAGGCTACAAGGCCTGCTTCCACACGAGGCATATTTCAACTGTCGGGCCTCAAAAGCCGGCCTTTACATATCAAGCGTTGAGCTTCAAAAGTCAACCTTTATTTTTAAGTGTTAAGCCTCGAAAGCCGGCATTTATTTGGTTTATTATAACCCGGTTTATTATAACCTGTTTCATTTTTATTCTCTCTCTCTCTCTCTCTCTTTCTCTCTCACTATATATATATATATATATATATATATATATATATATATATAGGACAGCACTATTCTAATCCCAGGATTAGAATAGTTATTTGGATCACAGCAGCCCCTATAAGGGCCCGACAGGGCCCTCCCAAACTTCCCCGAACTGCCATTCCGGCCCGATTCCGAGGCCTCCCCGACAGGATCCACCTGATCCCGATCCCGATCCCGAGCCGCCCCAGCCCCCCCTCCCCTCGATCTCCCGACCTCCCCCCGTGGTCGCCGCCGATCTTCACCGGATCCGCCGCCTCCCCACCCCGTCTCCACCTCCTGGCCGGCGGATCCGCCGCATCCCCTCCGTCTCTAGAGCCTGGTCAACCGGATCCGCCGCCACCCTCCGTCCCACCTCTGGCCGACCACCGGCCTTGAGCGGGCGGCGGCGGCGACGCCCGCGAGGGAGCCCGCGTCGCCTGGATGCGGCGAAGCCGCCATGGACTTCCGGAAGCCGCATCCTCCTTCCATCTTCACCACCCGACGCATTGGCAGAGTAGATGACGGCCCCGACGGAAGCAACGACGAACGACGCGGCCAACGGGTCAACTCCGCGGCGGAGGCGGCATCGGCGGTGCCTTCAAACCCAGCAGCGGTACATGAACTTCCTCCCACTTGTCGCCTTCTTCTTCAATCGTCCCTTGCCTGACCTTCTTGCTTCGTGTAGATGAACTTCGCGCCCTATGCAAGACATGGATTGCCATGCGGTTCCTCTCCTAGCTCTCCGACAAATTTCTCACAAGGTGGCCTATCAGCTGCTGGAAAAAGGTTGGCCGAACTTCTAGCCAGGGTAGGGTTGAACTTCTTCCCTCTGCTTGTTATTTTCTTACTGCCATGTGAAGTTCAGGTGGTGTGTAGCATCAATCCAGACTACAAAAGCTTTTTTTAAATCTGCCTGCTCACATGCATGTGAAGTTCAGGTAGTCTGTGAGCATCAGTCCAGGCTGCCAAATAGTAGTAAATCTGCCTGCTCACATGCATGTGAAGTTCAGGTAGTCTGTGAGCATCAGTCCAGGCTGCCAAATAGTAGTAAATCTGCCTGCTCACATGCATGTGAAGTTCAGGTAGTCTGTGAGCATCAGTCCAGGCTGCCAAAATAGTAGTAAATTTGCCTACTCACATGCATGTGAAGTTCAGGTAGTCTGTGAGCATCAGTCCAGGCTACCAAATAGTAGTAAATCTGTCTGCTCACATGCATGTGAAGTTCAGGTAGTCTGTGAGCATCAGTCCAGGCTACAAAGGCTTTTCAAAATCACCGCTCACATCCGTGTGAAGTTCAGTAGTCTGTGAGCATCACCAGCTGCCAAAGATAGTAGTAAATCTTCCTGCTCACATCCATGTGAAGTTCGGTGGTGTGTAGCTAGCATCGATCCGGGCTACAAAAATTTTGTAAATCTTCTGAACTTCACATGTGAAAAAGCCATGTGAAAGTACAAAGTTGTGAATAATGCTAAGTTCGCTTAGAAAGGTATAGGCGGATGTAACTTGTGTGCTAATAAACATTTTTTCTTTAATGACAGAAGACGAGACGCATGAAAAAGCTCAAGTTCCCAGCAAGTACTCAATCCCAAGCCCGTACGCGTTGCACCACCGCCTCAATGGGTCACCCCTCAAACGCACCAAACAGCATTGCCAACCTGCTCCATACCAAAAATGGATAACACCCGAAGCACATGGAGACTTCCAAGATGCTGGGTCACAGCCCTATCCGCACAAGTTTGCGCCTCCACCTAATTGGGTGACGCCGGAAATCCCCCGCGGATTCTTTGTATCCACCAGCAGACTCCCAAGCACGTCGATGGAGGAGGGGGTTAGCTCAAGTCATGCGTGTAACTCTGGAGGTTATCCTGGTGTGCCTCATCAATGCCAAAGCAAAGCAACTAAACCGGATAGCCTCTCCAAAACCAGAAGTTCAACCATTAATAAAAAAGAAGTCCAGTCCCATCAAGATAGTGCCTGTGGTCCAGCTCCACACTTACACACTAGTTACAACAAATTGCGTAAAGAAATCTACTAAGCGTTTTGATTTACGGAATGTAATCTGTCTGGAATATCAATGTCAAAAGATGAACTGCATTCAAGAAATTTTTGTCGTGACATAAAAACCAAGAAAGAAGCACCTGAGGAATAATAATGTTTAGTGTCGAAGAAACAAAATGGACAAGGTGTAAGTTAACTAATCAAATGTTCTTGATAAAGGTAAGTTCAAGTTGTAAAAACACAGAAGTTCGACGTTTTGAAAAAACATCAAATGAACATGTAGAAAGACAAATTACATGTAGCAAAAATCTTGTAAGTTCATGTTAAACACAAATCGAAGTTCTACCACTGTTTGAAGTATGCAAACATGTTACAAAAAATAAGTAAGGTATGCACGCATATTTGGGAATAATCCCATAGTTGCCACGGAACAAACTAAAACCCAAATTAGAAAATTGAAAATTACAAAAAAACAAAAAAGGAAAATATAGCGCGATGTTGCACCACCTTGCAATGTGGAAATCAGGAAGTTCAATCACTAGTACCGTAGAAGTCCAATTACTACCACATAATGTGGATGATCCAAAAAACTAGTCCCGAAGACAGAATAAATATAAAAAGGATGATTTTTGTATCTATGGACCAGCTCCACATTTACGTATATGAGTACTCTGAAAAACAAAAAAACATACAAATTTTTTTATGACAACACCAACCGAACAGATCATATTGCAGCATCACCCAAAAAACATGCATTAAAACGAGGGGAGTTCAAGAACAAAAGGTGCAGAAGTCCAACTCTCAGAATACGTATAAAGAAAATCATTGGAAAAAACGCATTATGGAATTTGCTTTTCAGATTTCATCACTTGGGTGACTACACCTTCTCAGTCTGCGACCTCGAACGATATCCTACTACGCCCTAACATCAAAATGACAAAGTCATCAAGCTGTCTCATCGAAGAACCAGAACCAACAAGGGCGGACACGAGATCCAATCGCCCGATTTTCAGGGGTGTATTCGCCTGGATGATCAAATTAACAGCGCATGAACGATACAATCTAACTACTGCAATCAAATCCGCCCTCTATATTCACAGAAAAACAACAAATCGGCGAAGCCATGAAACCACTCCCGCGGAGGAAGAACACAGAACCCGAAATCAAATCCGTTGAAATTAACGACAAATTGCCCACGAAACTCGTACTTACACCAAATTACCATCATGTTTGAGGTTCCAGAACATCCAGTGAATGCATTAAACTTATAAACAGACACGAGTTCATCCGCCCCGAGAGTGAATCCGCCAAAATGCAAAATTACGAATCAAAACGAGCATTTAGATGCAGGTATGAGTATCTGGATTACAGTCACATCCCAGACCACACTACCGACCGAAATAATTCGCGCGGGAATCCACGGTTGCGAAGATAGCCCGAAGGTCGGGTTCGTACACAGGGAAGTTCAGGCGCTTTATATATATATATATATATATATATATATATATATATACACACACACACATACATATATACATAAACACTATTCTGATCACGGGATCAGAATAATATTCTGATCACAACCTGAACTTCCCATATAAAGCGCCTGAACTTCCCATATATATGACAAATTTTTCCTACTATCGGGTGTAGTTACTCCCACTTTTGTTTCGTATGTTCTAGGTAGTATCTATCATATCGAAGAGTATGCACGCGTAGTATGTAGTATATAACAATGTTTGGGTAGTATATATACTACTTTTTTGTAGTATGTATCATATTTTGTGCATACTTCATTTCGCGTACAAATATTTACGTATTTTACAAATACAATAAAATTATGGGCTCACTTGAAATTTTCTCATGTAACTCACTTTAGAGTATCTTAGCTATAGTATATGAACATACTAAAAATAATAAAGTATATGATATACTAACACATGGTAGTATATGAGAAGTGGGTGTAACTACACCCAGTAGTAGGATGCATTTATACACACACACACACACACACACACATATACATATATGTCTCTTATTGCCGAAGCCGGTTTTCCATCTATACGACTGGGTTTTCATATTTTCCTTTTATTTCAACCAAGGAATGCATCAATTATGAAAAAATTGAACCAAGGCAATTTGCCGGGTTTCATTGCAAAGTCGGTCAAGGATTCATATTGAACAAGCAACATAGCAGTTCATCGATGATCTTTTGCACAACTATTTCAAAAGTGCACGATGGCACTATCAGATCAAGCAAATTCATGCAAAGTTTTCAGAAGGACAAAGTTATTACAAGCCCTCTCAGGGCTGAATCATAATATTTTTCAAAGTTTCAAGCCTTCGCACTCGGCTCTGGTTGAGATCCGACATTCTAGTTTGCCAGGTTATCCTCACCTCGGGCCCCTTCAGCCTCTGTCGGCGCCGTGTTACTTTGAGACGGCTCGGCAGTTTTCTCTTGTTCTTTCACAGCTTCATCGGTGCTAGTCCGGGGGCTCTCGGGTACCTAGTGCATTGAAGACAAAGCCTCAATTCCATGTCTTCGTTATGAACATTGGATGAGCCACTTGAGCCGGCTTGTGCGACAAGTGCTTGCTTACTTGGTGGAATCAACTCAAAAGGTTTCGGCTGTGGCATATCCATGCGCTGGCTGTTTTCATTAAAACCGACTTGAAAAACTGGTTAAGTTCAAGCCATATCAATGATGGTACCAGGAGGCCGGGTCTCCCTAACACAAATGTTGAAAGTCGGCCTTCGTGAAAGGAGTGTTATGTACATTCAACTCTGGGAACCCGCTCGCAAGAAGAGCCGGATCCATCTCCGGGTGATATGCTTTTGCCAAAGCAAGAGCGCTCATGGCTCCTCTTCTACAAGCCGACATCTTGAGCTCTTTGATCCACTCTAGTACTATGCGAAGTCAGTGAGCATATCCATGATTTTCCAAGGAGGACAGACACATTCTTGGTTGCTATTAAAGCAGTTGACTCCTCCCACATATAGCTGTTCTAAAAACTTGTAGACAACTTGCAGTTTGATGAGTGGGAGTTCCCTGAGACAAGAGATTCTTTCAACATCTTCAATCAACGACAAAGCTGTTAGTAACCCGGATTTTATTCCAAATGAAACATTTGAGCTTGTTTACGGCGGACTGGAGTACTATACTGACAATCCATTAAGAAAAGTTTGAGCTTGAGTGATTCCCTATGTCATGAGATTCGGACTATTCACCCCATGTTTTTTTACCGTTATATATATCAGCGCATTTTGTGTGGAATTTGGCGCTTTGATGCTTTTGAATTTGCCTCTACGCAAGGGTGCTGGCTTCGGTTTGTTGGGGCGACAGAGCTATCGACTAGGGTAGTGCGTGCCTCTTGGGATCGGTGTGGATGTCTCAGCAGAGGCTCCGAAAACCATGTTGGGTGGTAGGGTGTCATCTCTTGTCACTTAGGTGTCCGTCGGCTCGGTTGGGGGCGCAACCTCAGGATTTTGGAGGTGTCGTCGTGGAGCCTCTTCACCTCCCTTGTCATCTCGGCCTCAGGCTATTCGGATGAACCCCCAAGCTTTAGTCCTGGTCGATGTGGACGGCGGGCCCCATCGCTTCCCCTTGGGGCGACACTTTGGAGGTCTGGTCTCTCATTAGTTGGTGGTGGCTCATGCGGCTTTGTTAGCTTCCTCGCCCACTAGACGAGTGCACAGCCTCAGCGGCGGTGTGAAAGTCGGAGCCGTGGCTCCGGAAGTCTCCTATGTGTGGTGTTGGATTTGGTCGCTTGGGCGGCAATGTCATCGATTAGGCTGTTCGCGACCTCGGGGTCGCTTGGGATGGTCCTTCAAGTGGTTGATACTGGATAAGCAGTCAATGCCTCTAGCGTCTCGTCCTGCACCATATCCTTGAAGATAACAGTTGAGGCGCCTTGATAAAGGCACATTTACCTTGCTAATATATAGATCCGATGCTAGAGCGAAAGCTTCACTGAATGCCAATGCCTCCAGCATCTTGGCCTGCACCATGTCCTTAAATTGGGGCTTCAGAATTACTAGCCACATTTACCTTGCTAATATAGAGATCTGACGCTAGAGTGAAAGCTTCACTGAATGCCAATGCCTCCAGCGTCTCGGCCTGCACCATATCCTTGAAGACAACAATTGAGGCGCCTTGATAAAGGCCCTGTTCATCACGACAAACGACAACAATAGACCCCCCCCCCCTCATTGTGTGTAGATATCGCAGCATCAAAACATCATTTTGTAGTGTCCCTTCAAAGGAGCTACCTAGGTTCCCTCACTTCTGACAGCCCGAGCTTGCATGTCTCCTGTCGGGGCTGCCATGCTGGGTGATCGGCGGGGAAGGAGGGCTAGATCCACCATATATCTTTCCTACTTATAAAGGTTGCAGTTGGTAATGAGTTCATATGCGGGGCCAACAACCTTCACCAATAAACAAATGCATCTCTACCTAGCAACCTTCCAAGAACATAGATAAACAAATGTATTTCTACTCACATATGGAACCTAACATAAATAGATAACCACACTACTACTTTCATGCGAGACCAACACTTATAAAGGGCACAAATAACAAATGCAGAAATGCGACTTCAACTCAATATAATGCTTTTTTTTTCCTTTTATTTCAACCAAGTTATTTCAATTTTGTATCATAGAACAAGAGAGTGATCAAACTGTAATTCAAAAACGAAACAAACCTTGTTCTCCTACCCGATCCACGACCTTGTGCGGTCAACTTACCAATGTTTATTTCTCATACGTTTCAATTCAAAATGTTGTGCCTGTAAAGGACTATGGTCACTTAAGATTCTCCAATGCCTCACGTGTGATCTTTTGTTGTATTTTTGTTCTTTTCAAAATAGTGAACCGCACGCAAAGGCCATGTGACACCAACATATTTTGACGATTACCTAAGGACCCCGATATCTCCCGACCGTTCGGTCTGGAGGAGCCCTGCATCGAACGACTGCTCGCCCGATGCACGTTTTACCGAACGAGGACGTTCGTTGCGAAAATCTTTCCAATCCGAACGACCCCCATCAGCACGATCTAAAAAAGGGCCTAACAACCCATTTTGCTGGGATTCTTATCAGACGTGAAAAAAGCCCAAACAAATCAAGAAAAGTAAAAATGAAGAAGAAAAAGGAACTCCTTGCCTTTAAAAAAAGTTTTGTGTAAAAATGCCATGGTTGCTGATCCACTTTCAAGTGACCATAAAAAAGGACAGAAAAAAAAACAATGTTCATTAACAAAAAGACATTACCAAATCTGTTTTGGCATGGTTAACAAAGTTAAAAATGCCATGTTTCAGACAATAAAAATGCCATGGTACCAGAAAATAACTTTGCAATGGTTTAAAACGATTGGCCATGAAAAAAAAGATATAAATTTGCCATGGGTGTAACTTAAAATTTGCGTTCGGACAAGACGATAGAATACTGGTCGTTCGGGAGTTATCGTTTCCGTTACCTAAGCCAGTGCGTTGTGTTAGTTTGTGGATAAAGCTGAACGTAGAGACACTGGAATTCTTGCTCATGTCATTTCCTCCTAACCGGGTCTTGTCAAGCGCCTCCAAGCAGCATTCAAATTTCGCATCGCGTGTGAGAGGCCATAGCCCATAAGAGAGATCAGGGACTGGAAGGAAAGAAAAACAAAAAAAAAGCCCAGCAAACACAGCCCCGAGTCGACTCGTCGCACAGCCGCGGCAGCGGCCAGGACAGCCGCTGCGTCCCCGATTCCCCTCGCGACTGCTCTGCGCTCCCGCCGATCTCGCCACCTGGTCCCGTGCCTCGCCGTCGACTCTACCCACCCCGCCCCGCCCCTGCCCTGCGCCACCGCGACCAGCCGGCAGCCGCCCTGACCGCGCTCGGCAGCCGACGCCCGGCGCTCGGCGTTGTGCAGCTGAAGAAGGCACGCAGCCAGCCGCCCAGCCCGATTTGAGGTACGTTTGATGAGATTTCCGCCTCTTCCGCAATTTCTGTTTACTGATTATACTCATTGCTCGTCGTGCTGCCACCTGCCAGTACTTCTCGTTACGAATTTAGGCTTGCTGTGCTCCTCTGTAAATTGTAATGTATAACTAGTGATGAATTCTGTCCAGGAATGTTACTACTTACTACTGAATTGTTTCAGTTTGGATCCATTTTCTGAATCCATGTGGCATCTTGAGCTGTAATTTTCAGAAATGTTAGTACTACTTGCACTGAATTGTTTCAGTTTGGGTCAAACAATTGATACATTGTTCTCACTTTTTGAATCAATAAATGTCATTGCCATATCGAAGAACAGAATGTCAACTAGGATCACATGATTACATATATGTATCAAATGTGGAAGAATGAACACATGCACATAGTCTTCTTTGAACTTTTCAAGGCATGTAGGCTTTTTCTTATGCAAAATGAAGATTTATTTGCGAATTTTTCTTATATTTGTAAGATCATATTGATCATTTCCTATTGTGCTATTGGCATGTCATATTTATTGTATTTTTTAGGGTGGACTACCCTGTTTCAAAATCCCAGATCCGCCACTGCCTGCCAGCCGCTGCAGCCACCACCGGCAGAGGCAGAGTCTTGGCTTCCAACCGTCCTCCTGCGGCTCACTGGCCGTTGCCACCACCAGCGGCCGCCAACCCCTCTCCTGCACACAGGGGGGCCCACGGCAACCGAACCACCTCTCGCAGTCCAAGAATGGAGGGCCTCCTCGACAAGCCCCTGAACCCGAACAAGCTTCTTAAGGAGCAGTGAGTGCAAAGTTCAAATCCTACCTGCGTTCGCCACCACTTTATTCTCGCCCATACTGCTCTGCTAACTTCTAGGTATTCTCCTCCTTCATGATGCAGATTCGTGAGCAACCTGACGGGGTCGTCCCTTCTGGAGATCGCGGCGCTCTCCACTATCGTGCCGGTGACTGATTAGTTTCTCTCCCTTAGATTCCCAATATTTCTGTATCTATATATGCACGTCATGGTTGTGGTCTGATTTGTTTTTTTGGTTCGCAGGCAGTGGTGGTTTTAAGGAAATGGAGCAGCAGAGGTCAGTTGGTTAGAGATTGTAATTTTTCATAACCATTTAAACCTTTTTGTGTAAGTGTAGAATCTTGTTGTGCAACAAACGTTCAAGTGTGATAGGTGTTATGACTGGAAAGTGGAATTCAGTTGCCAGTATGCTGCAATTTTGGGGTCCGTTTGGGAGCTCAGTTTTTTTGAAGTATTTTGAGAATACTTCAGTTTCTAAAAATACTAAAGTATTAAATACTTCAGGCTGTTTGGCCGCAACGAAAAATGCAGTTTTATATACTTCGGTATTGCTAGAAACTGCACTAATTTTGAAGTATGGAAAAAGAGGTCCGGACCTCTTTTTCCTAAACTGAAGTATTTGTTGCCCGGGCATGTAAATACTTCAGTATCTGAATACTTCGATTTTAGAAAAACTTTGTTGCCAAACTAGTAACTAGCGTTCTGATCATAAATGTGTATTTTCTGATATTTTTAAACAAGGTATTTTCTGATATTCAACGATCCAGCCCAATATTTTTTATGTCCGAGAATCTATATTGATAAATTTTACTTGACCGTGGGCAGCTAGCATGTCCACTACTTTAAACTATGCTGGCCAATCTGATGCTAGCTATGTCATGGCATCCTTCTCAGTTTTTCCATGTTTTTTTTTACCCTGATGTAGCCATTGTTATCAATAATAAAAACTTCTTTATTTTCATTCATGGAGTAGATCTGACAGAGATTCTACTTCCTTGTTTTTTATCTTATTATAGATAATATTAGGAGGGATTCAGTGAAGAAAAATGATGATGCTCTTGCTGGTCATAAAGATGGAGTGTATTACTTTTCAGCGTTGGTTATAGATTGTCTCACTGTTGTATTGCCTATACTTCTGATTTTCACGGCAAGTACCCTCTCCATTGCATTTTAATATGCTTACATGATGGAATTGTTGAACGGCATAAATCAGGGAACGTGCAAAGCACACGCTTATAGTGAAGTACTGAACTATTCAGTTGTCATCTACCAATCTTTGTATGAGCTTTAACATTTTTTAACTCATAAGTGAATCCCTGGTTATCCCTTTGGTTTGTTGCAGATCTTAGCTGAATGGACTTATATTTGTGCAATTTCTCTTGTAGCTGTGATATCTATCTACATCTTGTTTAAAAGGTATTTGGTATTTAGTTACTACTCCAATTTTTGTTACCTTGTTTTTGCTGCTCTAATTCCCTTCTGATTTCTTTTCGTGAAACACCACCCATGGTGATCTGGAGTTATATGACACTGCACTTTCAGGTCTCAGTCTCATCTCAAGGCTCAACAATATCTGCCTTCTCTTAGGGCAGACATATCTTCTTACCGAGTGTCAGTGGTATGCACAAGTTTATTGATTATATAAGTAACACATTATCGCTCCTTCACCAGCACTAGAGATGGAGCAGTACTATTGCAGTATTAATGGTGATTGTGCTCTTTGTAGGTTTTAGTGACATGCGTGTCCATATTGGCAGTGGATTTCAAAATCTTTCCTAGACGGTATGCAAAGGCTGAAACATATGGTAGTGGCATTGTAAGTTAATTCGTCCAGGCATTTTCTTTAGTTTATCTTTTGTTTTTACAGGTTCCGCTACCTTATTTTTGTCATGAAGGCTAATTAAATAGCCAAAGGTTGTTTACATGGTGTGTAGCCCCCCATGATGGCCTAGTTTTATAATCATCATCATTAAGAATTGCACAAAATCATGAACTAGTTAAAAAAATGGCAACAGCTGCAAATTGTGCATATTATTTGGATTGCAAAGGATTAACGGCTTCATTAGATTGGTTAAATGAAATTCATTTGTCAGTCGTGGACTCCTCTGGTGCATCAAGAGACGTATCTGCACATTAGGGGCTGTTGTGGGTTGTGTTACCGGTAATGCCTCCTGCTACTTCACAGCCACTGCTTCTCCTTCAGCGCACTATATCGCCTGCCCATCCTGCTGTGCGCATGCAAGTAAACTCATGGCACAGAGGTTGCTAGTCCAAGAAATTGTTGAGCTAGTAATTAATACAAAGCTGGCCCTGTGATCCTCACGGTTTTGTTGCAGTTTAAACATTCCTTATTCATCTCCTGGCCCGGACTCTTCATGCCCTAATTGATCTGCTGGCTTCCATGCAAATCGCTGCTCATGTGTATCTTTACTTGGCTGGTCTATGCTCATAACCTCATACATTGGATCAACACAATGCAATTTCATGCATTTCAAACCTGCGCTACGAAACTCCACCGGCTGCGCTCAGCAGTGCCACCGCTGCTGCTGCTGACTTCATGCCTGCAGCATATTTTCGGAGTCCATTTTACAGTCAGAACTGTAGCTTGCAAATATTGCACACGCCAATCTCTTGTTTCGTGTTTGTGTGCACACATAGAACCGGATTGTTTGAGTCAATCTCCACACATGCATGGCCTGGATTCTTCCAGCTGGGCTCATCGCCATTTGTATGCCTTCTGCGTCTCCTAGCATCATCGCATCTATCTGCTCTGCTACCGCTGCTTCTAGTTGCACCTTTGATGCTGTTACCCCTGTATGCACTGCCGTTCCTCCTCTTGTGCTTGCCTCCTCCGCTGTGCTTGACACTGTCGGCTTCTTGCAACACCTCTACAACTACTTCTTGCTCCGTGTCATTGCCATGGTTGTATATGTTCAGCACTGTGAAACTGATTCTATCTGATGTGGAGCTGGATAATATATTATGTAACTCAATACCGATTGACAACAGCCGTCGTAGATTGACTTGCAACCTTGTAACTCCCGAAATCTGGTGCTTCATCATGTCTAAACCATACTTGATGAAGGCCACAATCCTTAACTTTACTGGAAAATTCAAACCTTCTTTACCTGTTGCTCCAAGCCCTTGCTAAACACGTGATAATCTCCTGCGGCAGTATCACTACCCTGGTCTAGGTTGCTGGCCTGCCAGTCGAATGCAATTTACTGATGTCCACAGCACTTAATAGTCATCTGTTGACACAACTTTACTGTGCCTTTACTATGCCTTTACTGTCCACAGCAATTTACTGTGCCTTTCCCCTGTATGATTAGGTCATCAACTACTGTTCATCATTACTTATTGTTTGTACTTCTGGAATTGACACAAGTTTCTTGATTTACAAATATGCCTTGCTTTCATTTTTTCATCATCAATCTATTATTTACTATAGTTATTAATGTCAGGTTCTCGACCCGTGCTTCCCTTCGTGTAATTTGGATCATGTTTGCCATTATTTCTGAAAGATCAGAAATCTGACCTGTCTTCCAACATAACAGATGGATCTCGGAGTAGGGTCTTTTGTAGTGGCTAATGCACTGGTGTCTAGACAAGCACGAAACATAACCTCAATGTAAGTGCTTAAATGATCTCATTTGTCTTAAAGAAAATCTTTTAGGGCTTAATGAATATATATATTTGGATCCAACATGATGCTAAGGATTCTCATCTAGTTAAGTCGGAAGTAACTCACATGAATACTGAAACTAAAAGGCAAACTCAGTGTGAAAAACTAGATTCCTGTTCTGCAAAAGTTAATCCTACTTTTTCTATGATAATAATTATTAGTCAATAGTCATAGTGTTAGATACTGTCATCCATCGGGCTTTATGTCAAAATGTTCTCGCTACATAAGCTGTTTTTTGTAGATACTCTAAAGAACTAATGTTTATTTATGTTGACTGTTTGTACTGGACATAGGAGCTTGTAGGAACCTAGAAGTTTCAACTTCACCACTTACGTTATGGTGTGCTGAGTTTTTTGTCCTTTTAAATTGAGATACAAAGTATTACAATTCTGCATGCAAATCTTAGCTTTGTCAGTTCATTGATAAATGAAGAAAATTATAATCATTAGTAGCATTCAAGATAAAATGACTGGTCCATCTCTTCTTTCAAATAAGATCTGTCCTGCAACTTCTTTCGTCTTTTGTATTTGCATGTAGGTGGTATTTCTGTGTTAATCGCTTCTTGTTAGGTTGTTCTCCAAGTAGCTTTCTGACTTAGTATTATTTCTCATATAAATGAAAAATTGCTGTATGAACACACTGACAAATGATCCCGTGTTTGTCCAGTATCATCACAAAAATGCACAGTTACTTTGGCAGAATCATTGTTTCAATTTTGATTTTTTTTTGGAAGATAACTGTAGTTTCTGACCGTTAGATCTTGCCAATAGGCACTATTCAACAGCAAAAGTATTCTATCTCATAGTGCATCTTCTGTTTTTTAGGAGATGGAAGGCAGCACTGAAGTCCATAAGTCCTCTAGTATTTCTTGGCTTTGCTCGTCTTATCTCTACATCTCGTGTTGATTATCAGGTACTTCTCTTCTTTGTGCCAATTACTTAAATTACACATCCGTCAGAATTTATCATATAATGCCATTTCTGCAGACTTACTAACCTTTTTGTTGTGTTTTCCTGTACCTGTCTATTTTCGTATTCTCACTTCCTTCATTTTTAGATACTGAAACCTGTATTAAGCAGAATTAAATACGTATAATAGTTACTATAGCATGTGCAGTCCTTTGTGCTATCTCCATACCAAAATATAAGACGTTTTGGTAGGCTAGTATATTTGGGCATGGAGGTAGTAGTAGTGAAAGTGGAGTTGATTAGATTTCAGTTTACAATGCATAATCAAAGGTTATTTACTACATTTTTTCCGTATTAGAATGCTGTCTTTTCTGAAGAGCTATGTTCCTTTGTTACCTTGTAGGTGCATGTAGGAGAATATGGTGTCCATTGGAACTTCTTTTTCACCCTTGCAGCAGTTTCTATCCTTACATCCATTATCAGAATTCATCCTAAACATTGTGGGATAGTTGGTATGCTTGTTCTTGCAGGTACTGACGGTTCTAGTTTTACAGTTTGGTTAGAAGGGCTTAGAGGTGCTACAATTCTCCTTTTCAGTAGATAAATTGCTCTTATTTATTTTTACAGGATACCAGGTATGGCTAAATTTTGGGTTGAATGAGTATCTCACATCTGATGAGAGAAGTGCTGATATCATTGGCCAGAATAAGGAAGGCGTGTATAGCATATTTGGTAAAAATATCTATGACTATGTGCACATGATTTCTTTGTCATTTCTTTGCATAAGATACTGAGGAACATAGAGGCATAGAGCCTTCCAAGCTTGGTTTTTGTTTGTAACATTGCTGGTCCAGATTTGTACAGAAATCTTAGTGAACATACATGTGTAATACTTATTCACACACGCGCACACCCACACAAGCATATGTCCTATTCACACTAGAAATAGGGGGATAAATCCACAAATATCAGTAAACTGAGCACATGTGTGTGTAAATGTGAGCACTAAAATTTGAACCCTGCTGGGTGGAGTCATGTACCCACAACTCCTCCACCCCAGGAATAGTTCGCTCTCTTTTTATCATTCTTTTTTGTTTTTTACTGAACTTCAATATGGCGATTATCTGTTCTGTTATTTATTAGGTCACTTTTATATCTGAATATTCAGCATCATAGATTTCCATGCACCACATTAAGCGATCTAATGAACTCCTTCCGCAGGATACTGGGGTATGTACCTGATTGGTGTATCTCTGGGTTACTTTTTGTTTCATGACCTTAGTTCAAAAAGAAAGATTAGGAGCACTCAAGTGGTAAAAGTATGGGTTCTCGCAGCATCATTTTGGTAGGAAGCAATGATAACGTGAACACCTATGAATAAGAGTTTTAATATTCCTTGGTTAACATTTTCTCCGATGGCATATTCATAGGATTTTGGCGATCATTCTTGACAGCTATGTTGAAAGAGTTTCTCGACGAATGGTAGGGTACTAACTAACTACATGCTTGGTTTTATTTACACTGGTACTAAAAATGCAAACTTGGTTCAAATTCAAACTCCACATGTGGTTATTAAAATGTCATTTATTTTGTTTGTCCTAGACAGTAGCTATGTTGAAAGAGTTTCTCGACGAATGGTAGGGTACTAACTAACTACATGCTTGGTTTTATTTACACTGGTACTAAAAATGCAAACTTGGTTCAAATTCAAACTCCACATGTGGTTATTAAAATGTCATTTATTTTGTTTGTCCTAGACAGTAGCCAAAAGTTGTTCTAACATGCATGAAAATGCCATAAACAGATTCTTCATATTTTTCTGATAATTTTTCATATATAAATCTTTTTCATCTGAGCTACGGTTGATCTTCTATGATTTTTAGAAGTTTTAAACAATTTCTGAAATAATAAATCATTTCTGATTTATTTTAAATTTTTGAAGAATTTTTGTATAGCTATGCAACGTAGCAGCAACTTATGGTATATAGAAAACAGTACTGTGCTCTTATTATCTGAATGGACATGTTATGTTTGAGCATGATGATTAAGTGTAAGAGTATGACATATATTTTAATAGTATTTAGGTTTGGTCTAAGTAAATCTGAAGTAAGAACATTTGTTGCAATGCTGAAATGTAAACCTTCCACTCATGCAATGCGATTCTTCGAACATGAACGGATACGCGGGCAAACTACCTTCCCAAATTAAAGTTTTTTTTAGTGAAAGGAAATGCTACAGTTACTACAAACTAGTTTTACACTTGAAATTGGGTCAAAGTAACTCCAGCAACTTATCTTTTCTCCAGTAAAATGATTCAAGCATTTCATTTTGCAGTGCAACTTCGCCTATGTTATGCTTGTGTTTGGCCAGAATTTTCAGGTATTGTTATTTCCTTTCTCGCTTTTATAAATTTATAGCATGCATTCATTGTCAGATTAAGACATCCAGAAGACAAGAATAATATGTACTCCCTCCGTCCCATAATAAGTGCTTTAAACGATTGTACCTTCAGTTATCCAATTGTGGGCCCTAAAAGGGCAAGGATAGTGTTAGTTTGCATAGTTTATCTTCTCAAATGAGGATAACATTCAAATTTCAACTGAAAATAATATGCACCAGAGCAACATAACTGAAAATAATGTGCACTAGCTAAAAAGTGAGGTTTGAAAGTTTAGCTTTATCCTTTGTACTTATAGTTCACCAACTGGTTTTAATATTTTAACGATGGTCTGAATCTGATATTAGAGTCTGAAAACTGGCAAGATGCACACACTTCTCATCTTCAAATGCATGCTACTTAGTTACATTTTCTTTTTGAGATCATGCAGAATTACCATGTAAATATATTTGGAAGAAGAGTTTTTACTAAGCCAATGCATTATGCGGGGCACAACCATCTGTGTAATTAAAAGGAACAAACACTAAATGAAAATCGGCAAATGACCTAAAGCTAGAGGTAGCCACCAAGCCCTTTGGCTCCAGCTGCAACTAAATATACCTGTTGGGTGTTGCCTGAAGGGTCTAACAACAATTGAGCCTGCTAATACTTACGATTGTATTGTTACCAGTTATGAAATTGCTAAAAAAATGTTCAGGCTTCACTCTTCATTGTTTTTTGCGGGGGAGGCTTCACTCTTCATGATGGCTACTATTATAATGACAGGTTATATCTATTCTCACACTAGCGGGGTCCATTTCACATGACAAGAATTTGGTTCTTGAGGAAGCATTCAATCAAAATATGCTTGGGGCATTCCTTGTGGTAAGATCATGTCTCATTATTCTTATTGCTGATTCCAAAATGGAAACGTACGACTAATAGGACCGAATCGTCAAATTTTAGCAGATATATGTACCTCTTTAAGCGGCCAGTGTAAAGAAACTGATATTTACATTCTCTTGCAGGCAAATATCCTAACTGGTCTAGTAAATCTCTCGGTTGACACGCTTTCGGCCTCTCCCCTCGCCGCCTTCATGATTTTGGTAGCATACACCTTTACTTTGTGCATGCTTGCTGGTCTTGCTCAGTTTTCTGGTGTTAGGATAAAATTTTGGTGAATATGGATTTTGTCTAGTACTGTACTTTGTATGTATGGAGTATTTAATCTTGATTTTGAGGAAGACACGTTTGTGTATTGAAACCGAGCCATTAGTGCTCATATGTGGTCAATTACCAAAGCCCTACCCATTGCAGGTGGTATATGAATCGAGGTGAGTGTTGTTTATTCACACAGTACTCGTGAGATCCAATCTAATAAACAGAACAATCCTTAAATGTTCCACTTTGTTGCAAATTGAGCAAACCCATCACTAAATTTGCTACTGTATTATTGTTCACTCGAGGTCCAAGATAAACTGCAAATCGGTTGCTGATCAAGACTAGGTGGGGGCCCTGTCCAGGGCCTAGCTATTGGCATTGACTTTTTACGAACGGCCTGAATATCTCTTTGTTCTAAGTGGTTCAGAAGCCCTGTCTCTCACGCGTTGTAGCGTTGTAATGTGCTGCAGTCCCGTCTTGTCACGAGTACTGTGTAATAAACAGAATAATCCCTCTTTATTCAAGAAACTTCCTCCATTTCAAAATAAGTGGCGTGGTTTGAACTAAAACCACGACAAAGGCCTAAAATCGGTCTCATTAGCTACACACGGCGTCTGAAATCCTTGATGAATAGCCTTGATCACTCCTTCAGTCACAAGCAATTTTTGCCTTGCTGCCATTATATCATACTAGATAGGAAGTGCGGCTTGCTGCACCCCCCGGCCCTAACTTATCCAGCCCCCTATACATGATTATGACATATCCTTAAGAGAACTTTCTCAAAAGAAGCAAATTTACCCAAAATACAATACAAAGTTTTGAGTGGTTCATAAGATCATGATTAACGATATAGGAAAAGATATCTTACACCAACACAGTTTGCACGGCTATGCAATGGATGATTCAATTGAAGTTGCCCTGTCCATCCAATTGGTCCAGCACGCCAAATCCAAAACTATGCTTAATCACTCAATGAATTATCACATGTATCTATGGTTGTAAGCATGTACAATTGATACAGCTGAGCTCAAAACCAAACCCAAACTTCATACCATATAATCAAGCCATAGTGATCTCCCACGACAATAAGTTCATTACAATGGATAGAAGTCTAATACATCAAAAGCAGAGCAGTATAAGAAACTTATATGGTTCGCCTATGGCGTAACATCAGACTACATATATATGGATAGAGATAGTTTGGTCTGACTGCTTTGTCGCCTGACTCTCTGTGTTTTAAAAACCTGTTGATGGACATATCCATTGAGTGTGCCATATGGACATCATCACAGTAAGAATACAGTTCTTCTACTGACCCTTATGTACAGCAAGATTTAGCCATCCGACAAATGAGTAACTCCTTGACCAGAGCTAAGAGCTAGTATCAATTTCAGGCACCTTGACCAGATATGCGCAATACCAATATATCTGAATATGAGCACAAAGAGACACCTAACTTTCAGAGGTGACATTACCTTGTTCTGCAAACTATAATGGTCAGTCTAGTTTGAGAAGTGTTCAAGATTGGTCTACAAACTCATGCCAGCCTTCCTACTCCACAGAACTATTAGGAAGTTTTGGGGATCACCACATGAATAGTTCTCCATGTTAATATGTTATTCTCTAGGCTCAACCAAGCATTAACTGAAATAACAGCTGCAGAGACAAAAACAAATTATAATGAGCTCCTAGTTAAAAAAATTGTCTCAAGTATCTTACCATGATCCAAAATGTCAGAATAAAAAAATCTCAAACTGGGAACAATAAAAGGATAACCTACAGCTAGATAATTGATTGAATAGATAAACTACGTAATACCAGAACTACCATAGAAAGGGCAAAAGGAAATATATAAAATCCTAATCAACTAATTCACACTGTGGGCATGCTATGAGTGGAGGTGTATGTACGGTAACTTCTAGGACAAATGAGCACACAGGAAACATAATGAAATTCAGAGACATATGTAAATCATCGAACAGAACCTTGACTTCCAGTCAATCAACAGAAAACTCATATATGTATTATAGTTAGTTACAACCGGTCAATAATTAGCAAGTACAGCCACTTGTGCCCCTACAATAATTAGCGCCACCACCACTTTAACAGTAAAATCACCCAGTGGAACCAGAATTCCTCAAAAGCCTGACACTTTTAACCAGAATTAAACCAACTATCAGTATATGACTACCACGAGCGACGATGCTGCAAACACCACAACACAAGAGCAGCATGAGGAGTCTATTACACATCATCATTGACCCAAACTTCGAATGATGATTTGCCTGATCGACCTGCTCTGCTGCATGCAATGTAAGCCTCCTATATCCTAGCACGGCATGTGATATATGAATTAACATGGTAAGTGGATTACATAGTAAGTACATAACCTAGAGCGGAAACCTGGTTCGCTTTAATTTAAAATTGGTGGTTTCTTACATCCAAGCCCATTCTGTAGCTCTATAACTACATCAATTTAGAAAAATCTTACATTGGATCCGGTAGGCATAGAAGCCTACTCGTGCTTACCATCATTTAGATTAGAAAGATGGGGAGGTTGTGCAATTTCCTGATGCACTAATCATCTAATACAAAATAACCAATGCATCAAAAACCTCTTTTACGTGGACCATATAGAACAACAGGAGATGGGATAGTGACAGTACAGAATAAATTGCCGGCAGTGGAGATTAGTGGCATGCCTGGAATCCTTAGGTTGCAGGAGTAAGCGGGGTTGTCAGTTAAGCTGGTCAGGATCTCTCCAAAACCCCGTTGAACACCGATGGAAACTTTAGAAGCATTTAGGCACTAAAGGTGACATCCCAACACCTTTCTGTTGATGTCTTGCCTACAAAATCACACTCAAGCATCACATCATGTAATACATGTTGTTATTAAATGTTGAATAAATAAACACTTACCTTCCTTGGAAACAAAACACTAACGTGCTATCTCATTTACCACAACAGAAAAATCAAAAACTCTCCGAGATAACTAAATCTATTTTAACCCACATCTCACATCAGATCGATATATTACAACCTCAAGACGACTGAATCCGTTTTAGCATGCATCCCTCACAAGATCCATTGATTCGTCAAACTAATACCAATCAAAAGGAACACAATTGAAACAACAAAGCACCTCCTGGGCAGGTCCTAATTATCAGATGGCAAAAACAACTCCAAGACAACATAATATATGTTAGCCCTCAGCTCTCACCAGATCCATATACTACAACTCCAAGACAGCTGAATTTATTCTAGCTGTCATTCTCAGAAGATCCATTTATTCATCCAAAAGTACTAACCAAAAGAGGGAAAAACAGTAAAGCACCTCCTAGGCAGGCCTAATTATTATATAACCTCAAGAACTCAATTTCTCTATTTTACAAAACCATATGGATCCAACAACTCCATTCCTCTGTTTTAGGGTCTGGCCCTCAGCAGTTCTATTTATTCTTCAAAATATCAACCAAAACAATAAAGCATCTCTAGGAATAGTACTCATCACACAACCCCAAGAAACTTGGCAGACCTAATTCTTTCCTACACAACAAAGCCATATTTCATTAAGAACACAGCTAGATCCAATGTGCACCGCATAAGAAGCCATCAACAGAACAAGACGAATCTAAATATCCCATTCCTTGGAACCTAGCTAGACCAAAAGCAACAAAACCACCAACAGAGGAGCAGCAATTACAGGCCCTACCAGGACCATACAAAGAAGAAAATACATAAATCTACACCGCACCAAAAACAACCAATAGCACCTTTGGCCTTTACCAGAGGCAAGACAAACAACAAAAGGCCCTTGCCGGCCAAAGACATGGTCAAGCCTAAAAGAGCCCTTGGACCTGCCGTTGTATGCCTAGCACTCTAACAGAAGAGGACCGAAAAGGGGGAGGAGAAGAGGGATTAACCTGCAAATCCATGAATGGAGACGCAACCGGATCAGAATTAAGGAGGCACCAACAACACTAGACAATCTGCAAGGAAAACAAGGGGAAGTCAGAGACGAAGAGAAGCCAGCGGCCAAGAAGAGGGCTGGACATACATATACATGTACCTGTAAATCAACGACCACAACAGCAGATCGACGACCACCGCAGCAGGTTCGGCGAAGTGACCGGATTTGATGGGACCTGCACAGAAACAAGATTACAGATCAATGAAGAACGGCGTGGAAAACCAAAACGCAGCAAGGAAGGCAACTCACCTCAATCGACGCCACCTTGCCCCACGGCTGCCTCCAGTGCACGTCCTATCATGTTGTGGCGCCGATGAGCACATGTCCGGCCACGACCAACTCGCCTCGCTGCTCCCTCCTATGTGCAGCCCATCTTGTCCACGAGACCGATCGAAACCTGAGCCTCCTCAGCGATTTGGGCTTCCTGGCTGCTTCTTCTCCTCAGCCATCTCAAAAGCCCAACCGCTCTGCTTCTTCTCCGGTCGACCCGCAGGGCAGCCCAAACGCCACGGGACCGTCCAAACCCTAGACAGATCCCTGTCGATAAGAACAAACCTTTCATGAGCACACAGACATCACAAAGGAGAAGACAAACAAAGGAGCAGACAAAATCACCTGGCGAGCCACCTCGGAAGCTCAAACGATCAGCTCCATCTCCGGTCGACCGGCAAAGCAACCTCGACGTCACGGCACCGCCTGAACTGCAAATCAAGGGAAGAAACAAGAAAGAGAGTAAGAAACGAGCAGAGCACAAGAGATCCGCGAGAAGTAGAGGAGAACCACCCGAAGAACGGCGGCGAATCGAGGAGGGCGAGCGTCGGCGGCGGCGGCGGCGAAAGGAGACGGGAGACAGAAAGGGGAACGAGGGGGGCGAATGAGAAGGGAGCCAGCCGATCCCCACCACATAGCCACGGCGCGCCAACCACCGCCCACCATGCAAGCAGCCTGGACGCGCAAAGACGAAAAAGCCCTCGGCGGGGGGCAATATTCCCGTGCGGTGGCACGGGATATTTTCCGCCGGCGCGCGCAGCACTGGATATATACAGGCGCACCCGCAAACCCGCTCGCTGATGATCGGGCCCCACCAGACGAGACCCCATAGATCAGCGAGCTACGGCCAGGCAGACGGAGCAATCGCCGGGCGGGGTCGTGCGGGCTTCGAGCGTGCTACAGGGGGGGGGGGGGCGGATTCGATCCGACGGCGCAGGTCATCCCACTGCCCGATCCAACGGACGGAATCGCATCAGCCAAATGAATCCAACGGCCAGGAGGGCCAAATCGCTGAGAACGCCCATGTTTCGAGCGGTCTCGTTTTTCTGGATGCTAGTGCTAGTGCTTCTCGGCATATGCCATTGTTTCAAGGATTTCTGGGTCCATAAGACCAACAAAGGTGATACTCGAAGCGCCCACAAAAATGCCTTCTCCATTTCTGGGGACCAACCCCACTTAGCCTTTGTTGTTGTTCTTCCCGACTATTGCGTAGACACTTAAAATTTCTGAACTGTTGGACTTGCCCTTGGGGCAAAAAGAATCTCCCACGTGTGATACAACTTTGACGAGACAAAATGGCTAACATGCCACCCAACACTGCCACCATCTTTGTGTGGTGGCGCGCGAGGCGAGGGAAGGGGAGGAAGGAGCGAGGTGGTGACAACATATTGGCGTGAAGTCGTAGCTGTAGTTTGCTGGGCATGACACGTCTCAACGATGACACATGATGGGTGGCGTAAATGTTTCTCTGAGACTTTGTGGTGGATGAAGTCAGAGTTGCCGGTGGGCGGCAATGTTTAGGACATGTTGGTTTGGGCTGTCTCGGTTTGATATGACGGTCTTTTTTACATGCCGGTGCTGCTAAGATGTGGAGCAAGAGTCGGTGAGTCGAGGGTGCTTGATGATGATGGCGATGACACTGATGAGCGAAATTGAGGGTTGGAGCTTGCACTTTGTGTCGAGTTTGGCTTGTTCGGGTCTGTGTCTGGCTTGTTGTGGCCAAAACTGTAAGATTTGCACCTGGTTTTTGCTAATTAATTGGACAACTCTGTTGTGCTGCAATGGAAAGGGGTGAGAGCACGGTTGAAAAAAAGAACTCTCATGTGCTCAATTAACCTAGAAAAAAGAAAAAAAAAACCTTGCAGGGGTCTTGTGCGAGCCTTACTAAGCTTCGGGCTGAACCAAATCAGCTGGGGCTTTGGGCCTAACCGGCTAACGGCTACCACGAAAAAAGAGCACACGCAAAGATCACGCAACCGAAGCAGCCTGCTACGCCTACGGGCTGGCTTCGGCCGTCTCGTCTGCCTTCCCCGTGGAAATCGTAACCACCAGAGCCCAACGTCCGGAAAAACTCAAAAAATCCCAACGAGAAGCCCCGGAAAACCCACGCGGAAACCTCACACGTCGCCCTCCTTCCAGCCTGTACCCTCCCCTCCGCCGTCTCCGCCTCTTAACTCTGCATCACCCCCCATCTCCCCCCCTTACCCGTGCCGACGGTGCCGTGCCCATCCAAATTCCATTCCCCCCTCCCCGATTCTTTATCCTCCCCCCCTCTCTCGGATGGGAGGGGAATAATAAAGCGGCGCACACTCCCATCCGTCCCCGCCCCGCAATGCGCCTCCTCGCCGCGCTCCTGCTCTTCGCCGCCGCCGCGGCGGCGGCGGCGGAGCTGCCCGAGTTCAGGGAGGCGCCGGCGTTCCGCAACGGCGCGGGGTGCGCGGGCGCGCCCACGATCCACATCGCGATGACCCTCGACGGCACCTACCTGCGCGGGTCCCTCGCGGGCGTCCTCTCCGTGCTCCGCCACGCCGCCTGCCCGGAGTCCATCGCCTTCCACTTCGTCGCCTCCTCGGCGTCCCCCGCGCGCCGCCTCGCCAGGCTCCGCGCCGCGCTCGCCGCCGCCTTCCCCACGCTCCCCGCCACCGTCCACCGCTTCGACGCCCGCCTCGTCCGCGGCAAGATCTCCTCCTCCGTGCGCCGCGCCCTCGACCAGCCCCTCAACTACGCCCGCATCTACCTCGCCGACATCCTCCCCCGCTCCGTCCCCCGCGTCCTCTACCTCGACTCGGACCTCCTCGTCGTCGACGACGTCGCGCGCCTCTGGGCCACCGACCTCGGCCCCCAAGCCGCCCTCGCCGCGCCCGAGTACTGCAACGCCAACTTCACCCTCTACTTCACCGACGCCTTCTGGCGCCACCCCGCCTACTCCGCCGTCTTCGCCAACCGCACGCGCGCGCCCTGCTACTTCAACACCGGGGTCATGGTCATCGACCTCGACAGGTGGCGGGCCGGAGGGTACACTGCCAAGCTCGAGTACTGGATGGACGTGCAGAAGCAGGAGGCCAGGATATACGAGCTGGGCTCCCTCCCGCCGTTCCTCCTGGTGTTCGCCGGCGACGTGAAGGCCGTGCAGCACAGGTGGAACCAGCACGGCCTCGGCGGCGACAACGTGGCGGGGCAGTGCCGCGAGCTGCACCCGGGGCCGGTGAGCCTGCTGCACTGGAGCGGCAAGGGGAAGCCGTGGCTTCGCCTCGACGCGGGCCGCCCCTGCCCGCTGGACGCGCTCTGGGCGCCCTACGACCTGCTCCGCCGCCGCGGCGCCCGTGACGACCTCCTCGCCGCCGTGGCTTGACAATGCGCGGCCCAGGTCGCTGGAGTGACAAGTCAGTCGTCCGAGTCCGGATCACTGCCCATGACCCGGCTCGGTTGCGGCGTCGCCGTCGTTGGGGTCGGGGTCGGTGTCGGTGACTCGGTGTAGGGGCAGTGGCGGACGGACACGCCGTACCTGGTGGCCTCACAGGGTGGGATGGGCCCGGCGCGGGCCCAGGTGGACAATTTTATGTCGCTGGTTGGAGTGGCCCTTTCGGCACTGACATATAGGCCCGCATGGCGGTGACTGATGTGTCGAGGTTTTGCTGAGACGAGATGAGATCTCGCCAGATGCAGGGACGGGTTGTGTACAGCTGTTGTTTTTTTGCCTGTTGGGGGAATATCTTATTTGATTCCATTCGTTTTCTGTTAGGATCGAAATCTGTAACAGATGTACTCTATCTATAGTAACACTATAACACCGCCAAAAATAATCGAGGGGATATTTTTATGTGCACGTTTTCGGTGGTGTATATCACATTTTAAGGGTGGGAACCTAGATTGTGTCAAGTGCATTTCTTAATTCGTTGAGCAGATGACTGGACGTCGTTTTGTGGCGCAAATCTCAAGCCCGTGGCTCCAGATTTCAGGAACCTGATCCGGCGTTTCCCTTTCCACTTTGGTTTAAAGCGTTGATGGGCCCTGAACGATTAGGTTAGTGTGTGGTTTGTTGCCATGTGAATGGTCGGTTGCCAAGTGCTCGAGTGGGGATCCTTTTTGGCAAAGGCGGGCCAAAATCATTTGGTTCCTTCGTCTCGTGCCTGGGAGACCTGTCAAAAGAAAATAGAGGCCAAAGAAAGGGCTCGGTCTCTTTCTCCCTTTTCTCCGGTTGGTGAAGGGATTATCACTCGACTGCAGCAGTGTTGTGATGTTGTCGTGATGTCGTCAGACGTGCGATTTCTGCAGGCTTACTGCAGATCCGGGGATTACAGCCACACCACTTGCAGCGTACTAACTCGTTGCTTGTTTTGAGAGCTACCGATCCTTGGGAGTAGTGGTTTTGAGCACGTGTTACGATGAGCTTTGGTTAGTGTTTGACTGTTTGGCGGTGTAAGTTGGTTTTCATTGCGCAGCCGGGCCAGGTGACACTGCACAAGTTTCATCATGCACGGAGTTTTACTGATTACAAACTTCTGTGGTGATCCCGAGCCTGATCAAGTGGTGATATCCTCAGCAACTTACCAGGCGTGGCACACAAAAAGCACCCCTGTGTATGGTTCACCCGTCGTCGGTTGCCATTGCCACTGCCAAGAGCTCAAGAACGTAGCGGTGAGCTCCACCGCTTGCAGTGCTCGGTAGTCGGTTCCAGCAGGTAGCAATAAAGAGGTAGGAGTACGTGCTCCAACTAAGCTCTTTCGTCTTCATGCTCTTAATGGTCGCCATTTCTAGGCACAGTCTCAAAAGAGAAAACCACTGCTCCTCCTACAGAACTCATCTCATCGATCGTTCACGCTGTCGCGGGGTCTGATCTAGAGAACTGCAAGAAAATGCTCCACCGACAGTCGCCGAGTTTTACCAAGGAGGAAGGCAAGGCAATGGACAAGTCCCGACTCCCGACACACCGCCACGCGCCCACGCCACGCCGGGGCCGGCACGCGCTCCATGAAACCAGCGGCCCACTCTGGCTGTCTAGCTAGCTAGTAGTACAAGTACTATCCTGTAGTGGCCTGAAAGTGAACGCCGGTTTGGGACCCAAACTGCGAAATGGAGATGAAACAACGGCGCACATAATCAACCCCGATGCCTGGCTGCAGGCGAAGCATTTCTTGTCTGTTTTATCTTGGGAGTTTTTGTGCGTGTCTGTTGTATGCGGTGTGAACTTGTAGCGGCGGCAAGCCTAGTTAAGAAATCTCAGTCGAAGCATTTATTTACAACTTTATTTCGCGTGCTACATGATCACCATCAATCAGAGCCGGCGATCATCCGTCTTCGTCGCGGCGCAGGGAGAAGAGGAGGAGACTGCGTCACGCACGGGCGTGTTGATTGACACAAGTGCACAAGGGGAGCCGATGGCATATCGGCCCTGGGGTGGCCGGCATGCGGTATTATAAGGAGGAGTGTCCATGGTCATGCCCCAAGGTTAACTGATATCTGCTGAATCTCGGTAACAAATCTTGGTTTCATGTCTCGCGTGATTGTTTGGTTATCGGTATATCGACTTGCGCCCCGGATTTATCTTGGTGTTGTTAGGTTTTTGCCCCATAGCATTCGTTTCGAAGGCGGGCGAATGCGGTGGGCACTGCTTGAACTCGCTCTACCTCTTTCCACCTCCCTGAACAATGTGTCTGGAAGTGATGTATTTTCATTCATTTGCAATGGAAAGGGGGTTTAGCCCGGTTAAAAAAAATCTAACAAGTGGTAACAGAACAAGTTTTTCGAGGAGGACGTGCTTGTTGATTTAGAGGAAGGATCGAGTCCGAAATGAGACTGTCATTGGCTACACTGTTCTCGATGAGATAAAAAGAAGCTGAAAACGCAATACACACATATTGATGGATCAATGAAAGGTGTGTGTCTGCGTGGCAGTAGTAGGCGAGACATGTCACGATTTGGTCGGTTGGACCGATCCGGCGAGCGTACAGGCAGTGGGCTTATGTGCGTACGTGGTGGGATCTTTGGCGCATGCTCACGGAAAAAGGATCACTGACGCTTGGCGATCCATGCAAGAGGCCCACCGAGGGCGCGGGGAAGTCGTTCTAAGGCCTTTGACGCGTCCCAAGCTTTATTCTTGCTCATTCTCAAGTAGGTAAATGATAACAAACGAATTTTCGATGTTGAATGCTACCTAACATACACTTAATCGAATGATGTAATTGCGGTATGAATATTGGGATACGAATGATTCAATGCAATAGTCTATCAGTTTGATATTGAAACAATAATACATAAGCATATTAGTAAACAATCATTGCATTCCAAAATAAAGAGGCTAAAGAACATGATCCCTACACATTTAATCATGTAAAGCATGGCATGCTCAGTCTTTCTAACATAAAGGTACCAAATCATGAACAACCCCGGTGCCAAGCCAAACAATTGAATCATACTTTTTCTCGCTTCAGTTTTTTCAACTCTCACACAATACTTGGGCATAGCCAAGGACTTAGCACTTTGGATGGCAAAGAGAATGATGATGGGGGTTTATAAGGACAAAAAGGTATAAGAAAGTCTCACATCAACGAGGCTTGATTGTTAGACAATGAAGATGCCTTACAATCGATGTCAATGCGAGGAGTTGGGATTGTCATGCAACGGATGCACTAGAACTATAAGTATATGTAAGCTCTCTATATGAAATTAAGTGGGTGTGCATCCAACTTACCTGCTCATGAAGACCTCGAGCATTTGAGGAAGCTCGTCATCAGAATATGCAAGTCAATTCTATAATGTAAAAAATCCCACTAGTATATGAAAATGAAAATAATGGAGACTCTCTATATGAAATGCATGGTGATACTTTGAAGCACAAGTGTGGTAAAAGGATAGTAGTATTGGGGAACGTAGTAATAATTCAAAATTTTCCTACGTGTCACCAAGATCAATCTAGGAGATGCTAGCAAGGAGAGAGAGAGAGGGAGTGCATCTTCGTACCCTTAAAGATCGCTAAGCAGAAGCGTTACAAGAACGCGGTTGATGGAGTCGTACTTGCGGCGATTCAAATCGCGGAAGATCCGATCCAAGCGCCGAACGGACGGCGCCTCCGCATTCAACACACGTACAGCCTGGGTATCCTCCTTCTTGATCCAGCAAGGGGAGAGGAGAAGTTGAGGGAGAACTCCGGCAGCACGACGGCGTGGTGGTGGAGCTCGTGGTTCTTCGGCAGAGCTTCGCTAAGCACTACGGAGGAGGAGGAGGAGTTGGAGGGGGGAAGGGCTACGCCAAGGGAAGGGTCCGTTGTAGCCCTCTCTCCCTCACTATATATAGGGGGAAGGGGAGAGGAGGAGGCGCCCTAGGGTTTCCCTAGGGAAGGGGCGGCGGCCACAGGGAAACCCTAGATGGGTTTGGGCGCCCCCACCCCTAGGAAACTTGGTCCCCAATCCAGGAGGGGCGGCTGCCCTAGGGGAGGCGCCCCCACCTCTCCAGGTTACGTGAGATGGGGTGGGAGGGGCGCACAACCCTTTAGTGAGCTGGTGTGCCCCCTCCTCTTGGCCCATAAGGCCTCCAAACGCTTGCCGGGGCCTCTGAAACTCCTTTCTACATTACCGGGTCATCACCCGCATCTTCAAGAACAATTCCGGACTCCAATACCCTTCGTCCAATATATCGATCTTCACCTCCGGACCATTCCGGAGTTCCTCGTCATGTCCGGGATCTCATCCGGGACTCAGAACAACCTTAGGTAACCACATACTATTCCCATTACAACTCTAGGGTCACCGAACCTTAAGGGTGTAGACCCTACGGGTTCGGGAACCATGCAGACATGACCGAGATACCTCTCCGGCCAATAACCAATAGCGGGATTTGGATACCCATATTGGCTCCCACATGTTCCACGATGATCTCATCAGATGAACCACGATGTCGGGGATTCAGTCAATCACGTATACAATTCCCTTTGTCCATTGGTATGTTACTTGCCCGAGATTCGATCGTCGGTATCCCTATACCTTGTTCAATCTCATTACCGCAAGTCTCTTTACTCGTTCAGAACACATGATCCCGTGGCTAACTCCTTAGTCACATTGAGCTCATTATGATGATGCATTACTGAGTGGGCCTAGAGATACCTCTCCGTCATACGGAGTGACAAATCCCAGTCTCGATTCATGCCAACCCAACAAACACTTTCGGAGATACCTGTAGTGCACTTTTATAGCCACCCAGTTATGTTGTGACATTTGATACACCCAAAGCATTCCTACGGTATCCGGGAGTTGCACAATCTCATGGTCTAAGGAAAAGATACTTGACATTAGAAAAGCTCTAGGAAACGAACTACTCGATCTTGTGCTATGCTTAGGATTGGGTCTTGTCCATCACATCATTCTCCTAATGATGTGATCCCGTTATCAACGACATCCAATGTCCATGGTCAGGAAACCATAACCATCTATTGATCAATGAGCTAGTCAACTAGAGGCTCACTAGGGACATGTTGTGGTCTATGTATTCACACATGTATTACGGTTTCCGGTTAATACAATTATAGCATGAACAATAGACAATTATCATTAACAAGGAAATATAATAATAACCATTTTATTATTGCCTCTAGGGCATATTTCCAACAGTCTCCCACTTGCACTAGAGTCAATAATCTAGTTACATTGTGATGAATCGAACACCCATAGAGTTCTGGTGCTGATCATGTTTTGCTCGTGGAAGAGGTTTAGTCAACGGATCTGCGACATTCAGATCCGTATGTACTTTACAAATATCTATGTCTCCATCTTAAATAT
The DNA here is from genome assembly GCA_021605145.1 of Aegilops bicornis. Lineage (NCBI taxonomy): Eukaryota > Viridiplantae > Streptophyta > Magnoliopsida > Poales > Poaceae > Aegilops > Aegilops bicornis. The sequence continues at coordinate 637,691,366 of CM038670.1, read as the reverse complement.
ATTCAAGAATGGAGTTGAAGCGGCGCTTGATGTGCTTGGTCTTCTTGTGAAACCTGGGCTCCTTGGCAATGGCAATAGCTCCAATGTTGTCACAGAAGAGAGTCATCGGGCCCAACGCATTGGGAATCACTCCTAGGTCGGTGATAAACTCCTTCATCCAGACTCCTTCCTGAGCTGCTTCCGTAGCAGCTATGTACTCCGCTTCACATGTAGATCCTGCCATGACACTTTGCTTGCAACTGCACCAGCTGACTGCCCCACCATTCAAAATATGCACGTATACGGTTTGTGACTTGGAGTCATCCATATATGTGTCGAAGTAGCATCGACGTAACCCTTTACGACGAGCTCTTCGTCACCTCCACAAACGAGAAACATATCCTTAGTCCTTTTCAGGTACTTCAGGATATTCTTGACCGCTGTCCAGTGTTCCATACCGGGATCACTTTGGTACCTCCCTACCAAACTTATGGCAAGGTTCACATCAGATCTGGTACACAGCATGGCATACATAATAGAGCCTATGGCCAAGGCATAGGGGATGACACTCATCTTTTCTCTTTCTTCTGCCGAGGTCGGGCGTTGAGCTGCGCTCAATCTCACACCTTGCAATACAGGCAAAAACCCCCTTCTTGGATTGGTCCATATTGAACTTCTTCAATATCTTGTCAAGGTATGTGCTTTGTGAAAGACCAATGAGGCATCTCGATCTATCTCTATACATCTTGATGCCTAATATGTAAGCAGCTTCTCCAAGGTCCTTCATTGAAAAACACTTATTCAAGTAGGCTTTTATGCTCTCCAAAAGTTCTATATCATTTCCCATCAACAGTATGACATCCACATATAATATGAGAAATGCTACCGAGCTCCGACTCACTTTCTTGTAAATACAGGCTTCTGCATAAGTCTGTATAAACCCAAATGCTTTGATCATTTCATCAAAGCGAATGTTCCAACTCCGAGATGCTTGCACCAACCCATAGATGGGACGCTAGAGCTTGCATACTTTGTCAGCATTCTTAGGATCGACAAAACCTTCCGACTGCATCATATACAATTCTTCCTTAAGGAAACCGTTAAGGAATGCCGTTTTGACGTCCATTTGCCAGATCTCATTATCATAGAATGCGACAATTGCTAACATGATTCGGACGGGCTTCAGCTTCGCTACGGGTGAGAAGGTCTCATCGTAGTCAACCCCTTGAACTTGTCGATAACCCTTAGCGACAAGTCGAGCCTTATAGACGGTCACATTACCATCCGCTACGCCTTCTTCTTAAAGATCCACTTATTCTCTATGGCTTGTCGATCATCAGGCAAGTCCGTCAATGTCCATACTTTGTTTTCATACATGGATCCTATCTCGGATTTCATGGCTTCAAGCCATTTGTTGGAATCCGGGCCCGCCATCGCTTCTTCATAGTTCGAAGGTTCACCATTGTCTAACAACATGATTTCCAGGACAGGGTTGTCGTACCACTCTGGTGCAAAAACATGTCCTCGTGGACCTATGAAGTTCAGTAGCAACTTGACCCAAAGTTTCATGATCATCGTCATTAACTTCCTCTCTAGTCGGTGCAGGCACCATAGAAACATCTCCCTGAGCTACGCTACTCTCCGGTTCAAGAGGGGGTACCTCATCAAGATCTACTTTCCTCCCACTTACTTCTTTCGAGAGAAACTCTTTCTCCAGAAAGGATCCATTCTTGGCAACAAAGATCTTGCCTTTAGATCTGAGGTAGAAGGTATACCCAATAGTTTCCTTAGGGTATCCTATGAAGACGCACTTTTCCGATTTGGGTTTGAGCTTTTCAGGTTGAAGTTTCTTGACATAAGCATCACATCCCCAAACTTTCAGAAACGACAGCTTAAGTTTCTTCCCAAATCATAATTCATACGGTGTCGTCTCAACGGATTTAGACGGTGCCCTATTTAAAGTGAATGCGGTAGTCTCTAAAGCATAACCCCAAAATGATAGCGGTAGATCGGTAAGAGACATCATAGATCGCACCATATCCAATAGAGTGCGATTACGGCGATCGGACACACCATTATGCTGAGGTGTTCCAGTCGGCGTGAGTTCTGAAACAATTCCACATTTCCTTAAGTGCATGCCAAACTCGTGACTCAAGTATTCTCCTCCACGATCTGATTGTAAGAACTTTATTTTCCTGTCACGTTGATTCTCTACCTCGCTCTGAAATTCCTTGAACTTTTCAAAGGTCTCAGACTTGTGTTTCATTAGACATACCCATATCTACTTAAGTCATTAGTGAGGGTGAAAACATAACGTTAGCCACCGCGATCCTCAACGCTCATTGGACTGCATACGTCAGTATGTATTATTTCCAACAAGTTGGTTGCTCGCTCCATTGTTCCGGAGAACGGAGTCTTGGTTATTTTTCCCATGAGGCATGGTTCGCACGTGTCAAATGATTCATAATCAAGAGACTCCAAAAGTCCATCTGCATGGAGTTTCTTCATGCATTTGACACCAATGTGACCAAGGCGGTAGTGCCACTAGTATGTGGGACTATCACTATCAACCTTACATATTTTGGCATTCACACTATGAATATGTGTAACATCACGTTCGAGATTCAATAAAAATAAACCATTGACCAGCGGGGCATGACCATAAAACATATCTCTCATATAAATAGAACAACCATTATTCTCGGATTTAAATGAGTAGCCATCTTGCATTAAACGATATCCAGATACAATGTTCATGCTCAAAGCTGGCACTAAATAACAATTATTGAGGTTTAAAACTAATCCCGAAGGTAGATGTAGAGGTAGCGTGCCGACGGCAATCACATCGACCTTGGAACCATTCCCGACGCACACCGTCACCTCGTCCTTCACCAGTCTCTGCTTATTCCGCAGCTCCTGTTTCGAGTTACAAATGTGAGCAACCGCACCAGTATCAAATACCCAGGAGCTACTATGAGCGCTGGTAAGGTACACATCAATAACATATATATCATATATACCTTTGGCGTTGCCGGCCTTCTTATCCACTAAGTACTTGGGGCAGTTCCGCTTCCAGTGACCATTTCCCTTGCAATAAAAGCACTAAGTCTCAGGCTTGGGTCCATTCTTTGGCTTCTTCCCGGCAACTGACTTACCGGGCAAGACAATTCCCTTGTCGTCCTTCTTGAAGTTCTTCTTATCCTTGCCTTTCTTGAAACTAGTGGTCTTATTCACCATCAACATTTGATGTTCCTTTTTGATCTCCACCTCCGCTGATTTCAGCATCGAATATAACTCAGGAATGGACTTCTCCATCCCTTGCATATTGTAGTTCATCACAAAGATCTTGTAGCTTGGTGGAAACGACTGGAGGATTCTGTCAATGACCGAGTCATCTGGAAGATTAACTCCCAGCTGAGATAGGCAGTTGTGCAACCCAGACATTTTTAGTATATGCTCACGATGTAACTATTTTCCTCCGCCTTTACAATCAGAACTTGTCGGAGACTTCATATCTCTCGACCCGGGCTGAGCTTGGAAAACCATTTTCAGCTCTTGGAACATCTCATATGCTCTGTGTTGCTCAAAACGCTTTTGGAGCCCCGATTCTAAGCTGTAAAACATGCCGCACTGAACCAGGGAGTAATCATCACTACGCGACTGCCAGGCGTTCATAACGTCTTGAGTTGCTGGGAAAACGGGTGCATCACCTAGCGGTGCTTCAAGGACATATGCTTTCTTGGAAGCTATCAGAATGTTCCTCAAGTTACGGACCCAATCCGTATAGTTGCTTCCATCGTCTTTCAGCTTGGTTTTCTCTAGGAACGCGTTGAAGTTGAGGGTAACACTAGCATGGGCCATTGGATCTACAGGATAGATTGTAAAGACAATTTAGACTAAGTTCATGATAATTAAGTTCATCTAATTAAATTATTTAATGAACTCCCACTCAGATAGACATCTCTCTAGTCATCTAAGCGATACATGATCCGAATCGACTAGGCCGTGTCGGATCATCACATGAGACGGACTAGTCATCAACGGTGAACATCTCCATGTCGATCGCATCTACTATATGACTCATGTTAGACCTTTCAGTCTCTCGTGTTCCAAGGCCATGTCTGTACATGCTAGGCTCGTCAAGTCAACCTAAGTGTTTCACATGTGTAAATCTGGCTTACACTCGTTGTATGCGAACTTTAGAATCTATCACACCCGATCATCATGTGGTGCTTCGAAACAACGAACCTTCTCAACGGTGCACACTTAGGGGGAACACATTTCTTGAAATTTTAGTGAGGGATCATCTTATTTATGCTACCATCATTCTAAGCAAATAAGATGTAAACATGATAAACATCACATGCAAATCATAAAGTGACAGGATATGGCCAATATCATCTTGCGCCTTTGATCTCCATCTTTGAGGTGTGGCATGATCACCATCGTCACCGGCATGACACCATGATCTCCATCATCGTGTCTTCATGAAGTTGTCTCGCCAACTATTACTTCTACTAATATGGCTAACGATTAGCAATAAGGTAAAGTAATTACATGGCGTTTCTATTGACTTGTAGGTCATACAAGAAATTAAGACAACTCCTATGGCTCTTGCCGGTTGTCATACTCATCGACATGCAAGTCGTGGTTCCTATTACAAGAACATGATCAATCTCATACATCACATATATAATTCATCACATCCTTTTGGCCATATCACATCACATAGCATACCCTGCAAAAACAAGTTAGACATCCTCTAATTGTTGTTGCATGTTTTACGTGGCTGCTATGGGTTTCTAGCAAGAACGTTTCTTACCTACGCAAAAGCCACAACGGTGATATGCCAATTGTTATTTTCCTTTCATAAGGACCCTCTTCATCGAATCCGATCCGACTAAAATGGGAGAGACAGACACCCGCTAGCCACCTTATGCAACAAGTGCATGTCAGTCGGTGGAACCTGTCTCACGTAAGCGTACGTGTAAGGTCGGTCCGGGCCGCTTCATCCCACAATGCCGCCGAATCAAGATAGGACTAGTAACGGCAAGCAAATTGACCAAATCATCGCCCACAACTACTTGTGTTCTACTCGTGCATAGAATCTACGCATAGACCTAGCTCATGATGCCACTGTTGGGTAACGTAGTAATAATTCAAAATTTTCCTACGTGTCACCAAGATCAATCTAGGAGATGCTAGCAACGAGAGAGAGGGAGTGCATCTTCATACCCTTGAAGATCGCTAAGCGGAAGTGTTACAAGAATGCGGTTGATGGAGTTGTACTCGCGGTTCAAATTGCGGAAGATCCGATCCAAGCGCCGAACGGACGGTGCCTCCGCGTTCAACACACGTACAGCCCGGGAACGTCTCCTTCTTCTTGATCCCGCAAGGGAAGAGGGGAAGTTGAGGGATAACTCTGGCAGCACGGCGGCATGGTGGTGGAGCTCGTGGTTCTCCGGCAGAGCTTCACTAAGCACTACAGAGGAGGAGGAGGAGTTCGAGGGGGGAAGGGATGCGCCAGGGGAAGGGTCCGTTGCAGTCCTCTCTCTCCCTCACTATATATAGGGGGAGAGGGGAGCAGGAGGCACCCTAGGGTTTCCCTAGGGGAGGGGCGGCGGCCATAGGAAAACCCTAGATGGGTTTGGGCGCCCCCACCCCTAGGAAACTTCGCCCCCAAGCCGGGAAGGGTGGCTGCCCTAGGGGAGGTGCCCCCACCTCTCCATGTTACGTGAGATGGGGTGGGAGGGGGGCGCAACCCCTTAGTGGGCTGGTGTGCCCCCTCCCCTTGGCCCATAAGGCCCCCAAACGCTTGTCGGGGCCTCCGAAACTCCTTTCGGTCATGCTGGTCGTCACCCGGTACTCCCGGAACAATTCCAGACTCCAATACCCTTCGTCCAATATTTCGATTTTCACCCCCGGACCATTCCGGAGTTCCTCATCATGTACGGGATCTCATCCGGGACTCCTCTGTCTTTTTTGCTCATTTTTTCTCCTTTTTACTCCTTTTTCCTTTTTTTGAATGGCCTCATGGACCTCATCCCCCCTTTTTTCATAATCATAAATCTCCTCCTATTCATTTCCTCACAGGTAGGGGCACACTCTAATAATGATGATGATCACACTTTTATTTACTTATAAATCATAAACATATGAATAACATAATGACTAAAAATGAATGCATCTGGTAGTATACCGGGATGCACAATGATCTAGCGTAACTTGTATTATAATGATGAACGATGGCTTTGCCACACAAATATCATGTCAGCTCTATATGATCATGCAAAGCAATATGACAAGTGAATGCTCAAGTCATGTAAATGCACGTGGAAGTTGCATGGCAATATATCTCGGAATGGCTACGGGAATGCCATGATAGGTAGATACGGTGGCTATTTTAGGAATATATAATGAGGCTTATGTGTGAAAGAGTGTATCATTTCACAGGGTTGGATGCACCGGCGAAGTGTGTACCATGTCTTGAGGTGAGAGTGGGCAATGCAGGATACTGAAGATGCTCGCAAAATATAGATACGTGGAGGTGCTTTAAAGTCCAAAAACTCACATTAGTCATAAAAGAACTCAAATATTTATTGCGAAAGCCTTATTAGCCCTCAAAAGCGAAGAACAACTTGCATGCTCCTCGGGGGTGATAGGATATAACCATCACGGGGCCCCGATCCAAGCAACACAAAGGATATCAATCAATGGTAAATCATGCTCCAACTTCCTCACTATGCCAAGGACTAACACTTTCATGTACATGGACTCATAAGCCTTAACGTCAATATTACTACTAAACCGTAGTCATTCACTAACACACTCATATATCATCATTTCAATGTCGGAAAACTATTGCAAGGAATCAAACACCGTCATAGTCAATGATCTACAAGTCCATGCAATTTTTTTATTATACCACTACTATATACCTATCATTTTTGGACCAATCATATAACTAATGCAAATTACCACTTCCTATTTAACTCTCAAAAGGGTATAAGTGAAGCAAGAGAGTGCAACTAATTTCTATAAAACACATCGCCATGCTCAAACAAATATAAGTGAAGCACTAGAGCAATTGCCTCAACTCAAAAAGATATAAGTGAAATACAAATGATCATTCTATAAATTTAAGATGAATGTGTGTATATCTAATAAATGTGTCTAGGAAAAGATGATTGTGAAGTTCAGCAAGCAAATAAAATAAAAGCAATGTGTAACACCCCGGATGTAACTTTCCATTTGTAACTCCAACTCTTGCCATTTTCGGCATTGATATATGATATTCCCTCCGTGGTTGGGTTTTCTTCCTTTTGCATTTTGTCCATGTCATGCATTTTATATCATGTCATCATGTGCATCACATTTGCATACGTGTTCGTCTCATGATTCCGAGCATTTTTCCCGTTGTCCGTTTTGCAATCCGACACTCCTATCTTCCCCGGCGGTCCCTTTTACGTTTTTCCGTGTGCGGGTATTAAACCTTCTCGAAATGGACCGAGGTTTGTCTAGTGGCCTTGGTATACCACCCGTAGACCACCGGTCAAGTTTCGGGTCATTTGGAGCTCGTTTGGTACTCCAACGGTTAACCGCTCTCGCAAGGCCTCTTTAAGTTGCAGCCCAACACCCCTTCAAAACAGCCCAATAACCCATCTAAGTCATTCCCATGCTCTCCGTCGTTCGATCACGATCGTGTGGGCGAAAACTACACCTCATTTGGACTCTCCTAGCTCCCTCTATGCCTATTTAAACACCTCCCCCGAAATCCGGATCATCTTCCTCTCTGAAACCCTAATTTCCCTCCGCGCCGCGCCGGACGTGTCCGCCCGGCGCCGGACAAATCGCCCCGCCGCGTCCGCCCCACTCACACCACGCGTGGCCGCCGCGCCTTGCTGCCGCCGTGGCATGAGCGACGGCCTCGTCAGCTCCTCCTCCCGCGCCTCCGCGCCGCCGCCCCGGCGCCTCGCGCCCGCCGCCGCCTCGGCGCCCGCCCCGCCAGCTCCTCTCGCCCGGCTAGCCGCCTTGGCGCCTCACGGCCGTCGCCCGGCGCTCTCCCCTCCACCTCGCCCGCGCCAGCCCCGCCGGATCTGCCCGCCAGCGCCTCCTCCTTCCCGCCGGAGCTCACTGCCGCCGCCCGCCGCCGCCGATTCAGATCGGGCCCCGATCCGGCCCGACCGAGCCCGTTGACCTCTGCTCTCTCTCCCCTCCTATTTTCTCTAAGTATTTTTGCATCTAATGTTATTTGTTGCATTTTCTACTTGCTGTAACTTTGTCATCGTAGATCCGTTTTTCGCGTATAATATGTCAAAATGTTCGCCTCGAAGAGTAGATCATTTAATCTCATTGCATCATTTTCATTTGAGCTCATCTTGATGCCCGAAATGCTGTTGGAAGTGTGCTATGTGATGTTAGTTTCTGTTTCTTAACAGAACTTGCACTTTTGTTATTTTTGCCATGATTGATGTGTGCACCCTATGAATTGGAGTCCTACATGTGTTTTGTAATATGCCATGCCATCTTTCCAGGGGTGTATGCCATGTATTTTTGTGATCTATGTGGTGACTAGCACAAGCATGCAAGGTAGGTGTCCTGATGTTGCTGTTTTCAGCCCTGTTTAGCTGATATTTTGATGCCATGTTAACTTGATGATACCGAGAGATCTATGCATATTTTGAGATACTTCAGTAAGGATGTTTTGTTAAACATGTCTTGCTCTATCCATCCATGTCCTTGTTTGCAATTATGGAGTACCGTAGCTTGAGTCAATCGAGCTCTACTTTTGCTATAAAATGTTTCCTGGCAGATTGTTTACATGTTATTCAATTTTGCCAAGGTTGTTGTGGTTGATCCATGTATGATATGTTATTGTTCTTGCCATTTATGTCTTCTATGCCATGTCTTCTTGATGAATGTATGCTTAGTTTATCATTTCAGGCTCTGTATTGAGTGCATCGAGCTCTTAAACATGCCTACTTGTTATCAGTTTTTGACATGCCATGTTGCTGAATCTGTTAACGAAACTTTCAATATTGACATGGGTGTTACTATATTTTCTAGTCCTTTTTGGCTTATGGTCAGTAAGGGACTTTTGTTCTATGCTTTGAGTAGGTTCATGCCATGCCATGTTTTGCTATTTTAAGTTCCTGTAGCATGTAGTTTTGCTGCTCTGAACATTACAACCTGATGCTGTTTTTGCCATGTCCAGCCTGATATTTTGTGCACTTTTGCCATGCTTGTTTGAACCTGTTATGATGTGATTTAGCGAAGCTCAGTGCTCATATTTTGTCAAGCATTTTGTGTAGATCACTGCCATGTACTTTGTTGATACGTTTGGGTGCAGTAGCTTAATTATTTGTTGCTTGCTAAGTGGCATCATGCTGTTAATGGCAGATTTGTGCCATTCTTGTTTTGCTTGTCTTTTGCAAACCGTGTATCCGATTCCGTGATCTTTATATCGATTTCAACCGAAATCATCTCATCTTTCCAGTGGCATGCTTGGTTTGCCAAGTTGATGCCTGGTTCATCATTTTCCTTCCGAGCGCACATAAGCATTGCATATCCCATCATGCATATCATGTCATGTTTTGCATCATGTTGATTGTGCATTGCACCGTGATTTATTGTGGTTCCTTTGTTTGTGTTGTTGCTTTGGGTAGAGCCGGAGACGCACGTGAACGAGGAACCTGTTGAGAACGCTACGAGGATCAAGCTTTCGACAACTCGAGAACATTGCGTGCAAGATGACCATACCCTCGAAATCACTTCTATCTTTGCTATGCTAGATGCTCGCTCTTTTGCTATGCCTATGCTGCCATGCCTACCACTTGCTATATCATGCCACCCATATTGCCATGTCAGCCCCTAACCATCCTTTCCTAGCAAACCGTTGATTGGCTATGTTACCGCTTTGCTCAGCCCCTCTTATAGCGTTGCTAGTTGCAGGTGAAGATGAAGTTTGTTCCTTGTTGGAACATGGAGATGTTGTTCCTTGTTGGAACATGTTTACTTGTTGGGGATATCACAATATAAATATCTGCTAAATTTAATACATCTATACACTTGGTAAAGGGTGGAAGGCTCGGCCTTATGCCTCGTGTTTTGTTCCACTCTTGCCACCCTAGTTTCCGTCATACCGGTGTTATGTTCCTTGATTTCGCGTTCCTTACACGGTTGGGTGATTTATGGGACCCCTTGACAGTTCGCTTTGAATAAGACTCGTCCAAAGAAGGCCCAACATTGGTTTTACCATTTGCCACCTAAGCCTTTTCCCCCGGTTTTCGCGAGCCCGAGGGTCATCTTTATTTTAACCCCGGACGAGTGCTCCTTCGTCTTGGCCCAAACTAGAGTGCTTTGCAGCGCCCCTCAAGGAAACTTGAGGTCTGGTTTTAGTTGTACGGACTGCTCATCCGGTGTGCCTCGAGAACGAGATATGTGCAGCTCCTATCGGATTTGTCGGCACATTCGGGCGGCTTTGCTGGTCTTGTTTTATTGCTTTGTCGAAATGTCTTGTAGTCCGGGATTCCGAGATTGATCGGGTCTTCCCGTAGAAGGAATATCCTTCGCCACCGTGAGAGCTTATAATGGGCTAAGTTGGGACACCCCCGCAGGTAATATCTTTCAAAGCCGTGCTTGGTTATGAGGCGGATGGGAATTTGTTAATGTCCGGTTGTAGAAAACCCAAGTTGACCTCAAATAAAATACACATCAACAGCGTGTGTAACCGTGATGGTCTCTTCTCGTGAGTCCGGGAAGTGAACACGGTGTTGGAGTTATGTCCGGCGTAAGTAGTTCAGATCACTTCTTGATCGCTACTAGCTTCACGCCCGTGCTTTGCTTCTCTTCTCGCTCTCTTTTGCGAAGTAGCCACCATATATGCTAGTCGCTTGCTGCAGCTCCACTATACTACTCTGTCCTTCCTATAAGCTTAAATAGTCTTGATCTCGCGGGTGTGAGATTGCTGAGTCCCGTGACTCACAGATACTTCCAAAACAGTTGCAGGTTCCGACGATGCGGTCAGGTGATTCCACCGAGCTCAAGTGGGAGTTCGATGAGGAACGTGGTCGTTACTATGTGTCTTTTCCAGATGATCAGTAGTGGTGCCCAGTTGGGACGATTCGGGGATCTGTGTTAGCATTTGGGGTATCTTCTTTTATTTTGGTTCCGTAGTCGGACCTTGAGTGTACTCTGAATGATGGATGTTTATTTATGTCTTGTGTGAAGTGGCGATTGTAAGCCAACTATATATCTCTTTCCCTTATTTATTACATGGGTTGTGTGAAGATTACCTCACTTGCGACATTGCTTTCAATGCGGTTATGCCTCTAAGTCGTGCCTCGACACGTGGGAGATATAGCCGCATCGGGCGCTAAGTTGGTAATCGAGCCTTCCCGACTTAGGAGCCCCTACTTGATTGTTTGTCATGCGTTGTTGAGTCTAGAATGGAAAATGTTTTGAGTCTTAGGATTATATATATCGGAGAGTAGGATTCTTTTACTTCCCAGTCCCTTCGTCAGCCTCGTGAGGTATCCCCGACGTAGTGTTTTGACTCTTCTCTCCTCAAATTTCACTAAATTTTTTTAGGATCACGTGGGTATCTTGGAATCGTTCCGATGGTTTTGTGACGAGAACATTGTTCTTGGTGCCTCCCGACATTTAGGGGTTGTGGCGTTCCCGGGAGTTGAGCTCCGAGGTGTTGTCGTCACAATTTTATCGTTGCAGCTCGAATACACGAGTTTTGCCGACATCGAAATCTCTTTTGTGCGCTTGTTGGTGAGATAACCCCGATAGCCCGATCGTATGGCGAAAAGTGGAGTATTGCCATGACTTGCATAACGGATGTTTTTCGAAGGTCGAGGTACCACGATTTCCGAGGATTTCTTGGTTATGTGTTGACGGATGGATACAAATTTGGATCTAGGTATTGTTAGTTTGGGTGATATATTTTGTGTCCCCTGTATCCCCAACACCGCATTGCATAACCAGAAAGTTTCGGGAGTTTATAGGTGGGAATTCTAGTAGCTTACAGGATATTCTTTCCGGCAGATGTATGATTTGAGATTGGGGTTCAACGTTTAGTGGTCCGCCCATTCACGGTCGATTTACAGTGGTCGCGAGACGTCTTAAAGAATCCTTGGCTATGCTGATTCGGGGACGCCTTGTTAGTCATTCGTGACGTCCGCTATACGCCGTGCCGTGCAGGGCCCCACCACGAACACTTTGGGCGTAAATCTCTGTCATGTGTTTGTTCCGCTCATTCTAGTAGCCAACCTTTTGTTTTCAGTTGCGATATTCAATTGTTTCTCGAGCAGTTGTTGTTTCCATATCCTTTATCTTAGTGGCTTCTCACCTTAATGGACGTGTGATGATTAACTTTGGAATTCATTCGTTCATTCTTGTTCGAATGTTTATTGTGAAGACTATAAGTTGCAATTTCTATCCGTTGATTCTACTTATCAATTTGTCTATCAAAGGACTAACGGATGTCACCCTCTTCAGGATGGCTCCGCCAAGGCGTCTGAATCCGGATCGTAATGATGGGGATCACCGAACCTCCACCTCCACCTCCACCTCCACCTCCGAGGCACGGCAAGCTATCATGGCAGCCACCAATGCCAATGCTCGAGATGATTTTGCAGCTCTTGCAAGAGCGTACTCAAGGGCAAGGCAATCAAGGCAATCAAGGTCAAGGCAACAATCAGCCACACTTTGCTACTCTCGGCCGGTTCCTCGCTAATCACCGAAGTCTTTCGGGCTTCGTGTCGAGGCCACGACGCCGACGATTGGTTAGTGGACATCTGCAAGCACTTTGATCTTAGCAATGTCGACCTGCGGACTTTGTCAAGTTTGCATCGTTTCAACTCAAGGATCAAGCTGAGTGGTACCAAGAATACAAAGATTCCAGAGGAGGTCGTGTCATTACACAGGATGAGTTCCGCCGTGATTTCGTGAGCTCATCACATTCAAAAGTGTTGTTGAGAGCAAGCGTGAGGAGTTCCGCAATCTCAAGCAAGGCAACATGTCTGTCTATCAATACAATATCCAGTTCGAAGCTTGCTCGTTTTGCTAAGCAAGACGTGCACGATGAAAAGAGTATGATCTATCAATTCGGAGGTGGTCCGAGAGAAGATCTGCAATTACCTCTTGTGCCGCTTTGAGCCAGATAAGTATGATGATTTCTACAACATGGCATCAAGCAAGAAGCTGCCCAGCTCAAATGTGAGGCTTCTAAGAAGAGAATCGGGGATGCAGATTCAGTCTTCTTCTTCCTCTCAAGTGGCAGCTAAGCAGAAGTTTTACCTTCCTCCTCCTCCGTTCCGTCGGCCTTATCGGCCAGAAGAACTCAGGTGGCCGTGGATCTTCCCACCCACCCAACCCCAGCTATCGTAACAAGTCTAATTCTCAAGCTCCAAGGTCAAGTGCTCCTTACCACCGTCCGCTCTCGAGGTGACTTGCAACAAATGTCGCCAGAAAGGTCACTATGCGAACAAGTGCTTCAACCCAGGCGCCTTCCGCCTCCTCCTCCTGTGGAAATCTTCCAGCAATGCAGTGGTCAAGCATAATCCAAAGCATGCCAAGGTGAATATGATGAATGCAGTATAGCGGAGGAATCTCTTGATGTGATAATGGGTAATCTTCCGCTAATGATATTCCTGCGAAAGTCTTATTTGATAATCGTGCATCGCATTGTTTCATCTCAAGACCATTTGCATCTAAGCATGAGTTGGGTTATCAAGAATTGCCTAGTTCCTTATCAATTGTGTCCCGGGTAAGCAAATGACAGCTAATAATTATGTCCCGGACGTTTCTATCAAGATGGGCGATTATAGATTTCTGGCTAAACCAATTGTTCTTGGTGACTCGGATATTGATCTTATTCTCGGTATGGACTGGCTTTCTCAGCACAAAGCTCAGCTTGATTGTGCTGCCAGGAAATTCAATTGACTCACTCTTCTAATGATGTGATCATCTATGCCGCTTCGTGATGAAACCATTCGGTTGTTTTCTCTCAATGAGAAGGGCGAACTGAATGCCATCTCTCGATTCCAACGTTTGTGAGTACCAAGATGTCTTTCCGTAAGAGCTTCCGGTATGCCTCCTCATCGCCGCTTGAGTTCGTTATTGATCTTGAGCCCCGCATCGAACCCGTTTGCAAGTGTCCATACAAGCTTGGACTGATGAGCTGAAGGAATTGAAGAAGCATTTCGATGAACAAGAGCGTCTGGTTTGATCGGACCGAGTTCATCTCCTTGGGGTTGTGGTGTTCTTTTTGTCCGGAAGAAGGATGGCACGGACCGACTTTTGCGTCGACACCGTCCATTGAATAAGAAGACAATCAAGAACAAGTATCCACTTCCCAACATCAATGAGCTTTTCGAGCAACTCAAAGGTGCTACGGTGTTCTCTAAGCTTGACCTTCGTATGGGGTATCATCAGATTCGCATTCGTGAACAAGATATTCCCAAGACAAAGATTCAGAACAAGCTTTGGTTCTTATGAATATACTGTCATGTCTTTCGGCCTCTTCAATGCTCCTCCAACATTCTCTCGGATGATGAATTTCATCTTCAATCCCTACACCAATGAATTCGTCTTGGTCTATCTTGATGATATTTTGGTCTTCTCCAAGAATAAGAAGGATCATGCCAAACATTTGCGATTGGTGCTAGACAAGCTCGTAGAGTATCAATTCTATGCGAAGTTCTCCAAATGTGAATTTTGGCTCGATGAAGTGCTTTATCTTGGTCATATCATCTCCGCCAAGGGCATCGCTGTTAATCCCGAGAAGGTGTCCGCAATTGTGAATTGGGAACCTCGTCAGAATGTCAAGCGACTCCATGATTTTCTTGGTCTTGCAAGCTATTGTCAAGATTCGTTGAGAACTTCTCCAAGATTGCAAAGCCTCTTTCCAACCTCCTCCGTAAGCATGTGAAGTATGTCCGTCTCCCGAGTGTGACGTTGCTTTCAATACCCTCAAAGAGAAACTCGTCACAGCTCTGTCTTGACTCCTCCCGATGAATCCAAGCCATTTGAAGTTTTACGTGATGCTTCTCTTCAAGGTCTCGGTCTTTGTGTTAATGCAAGAGAAGAGAGTTGTGGCTTATACCTCTCTCGCCATTGAAGCCCAACGAGAAGAACTACCCCACTCACGATCTTGAGTTGGCGGCGATTGTCCATGCATTGATTACTTGGAGACATCTCTTGTCGGGAAGGAAAGTGGACATTTTCACCGATCACAAGAGTCTCAAGTACATCTTCACTCAACCCAACCTCAACCTCGTGCGAGACTCGATGGGTCGAAATGATTCAAGAGTACAACCCAAGTATTGAATATACTCGGCAAGGCCAATGTCATTGCAGATGCTTTGAGCAGGAAAGCTTATCGCAATGTCTAATCCTCAAGCCCTTTCACCGGATCTCTGTGAAGCTTTCCATAGCTGAATCTTCAAGTTGTTCCTCAAGGCTTTCTTGCCAACCTCATAGTATCTCCTACTTTGGAAGATCAGATTCGTGAGGCTCAACTTTTGGATACCATGGTGAAGAAGGTGAAACGTGGTATCGACAAGGGCATTTCCAAGTACAAGTGCTTCCACGGTGATGACAAAGACACTCTGTTCTTTGAGGACCGGATTGTGGTTCCTAAGGGTGATCTACGAAAAGTCATTATGAACGAGGCCCATAATTCGCTTCTATCCATTCATCCTGGAAGTACGAAGATGTACCATGATCTCAAGCAGTCATATTGGTGGACTCGAATGAAGCGAGAAATTGCTCAATTCGTGAATGAGTGTGATGTCTGCAGAAGAGTGAAAGCAGAACACCAAAGACCAGCTGGTCTCCTTCAACCTCTTGCTATTCCGAATGGAAGTTTGATCATATCGAGATGGACTTCGTGACTGGTTTTCCTAAGTCCAAGCGTGGAAATGATGCTATCTTCGTTGTCATTGACAAGTCGACTAAAGTGGCTCATTTTCTTCCTATCAAAGAATCTATCACAGCAGCTCGGTTGGTAGAGCTATACACCTCCGAGATTGTCTCCTTGCACGGCATTCCTCAATTGATCTCTTCTGCACCGTGGCAGCATCTTTACCTCCAAGTTTTGGGATTCTTTTCGTAAGGCCATGGGCACCAACATTCGTTTCAAAGACAGCTTTCCACCCTCAAACAAGTGGCCAAGTTGAGCGAGTTAATCAAATCCTTGAAGATATGCTCGGGGCTTGTGTCATTTCTTTCGGTATGAAGTGGGAAGATTGTCTTCCATATGCCGAAGTTCTCCTACAACAACAGCTTCCAAGCGAGTTCGGGCAAGGCCCCATTCGAAATTCTCTATGGCGAGAAAGTGCCGTACTCCTCTCTATTGGTCCGAGATGTGAACGCCAACTTCTTGGCAATGACTTGATCACGTAAGCGGAAGAAATGTGCAAAGTCATTCGTGAGAATCTCAAAGCCGCATAATCGCGCCGGAAGAGCTATTATGATGATAAGCACCGTGATGTGACTTTTGAAATCGGAGACCATGTCTACCTCCGCGTCTCTCAATGAAAGGCACTGCCGCCCGGTATCAAAGGGAAGCTTGCCCCTAGATACGTGGGTCCTTTCAAGATAATTGGAAAAAGAGGCGATCTCGCCTATCAACTTGAGCTTCCATCCAACTTTGCAAACGTGCACGATGTGTTTCACGTGTCACAGCTTCGCAAGTGCTTCAAGACTCCTGAACGCACTATCAACTTCAAGAGATTGACCTTCAAGAAGATCTCTCTTATCATGAGCACCCGTTGCTATTCTTGAAGAAACCGAGCGCAAGACTCGCAACTAGTCTATCAATTTCCTGAAAGTGAAGTGGTCACACCAGTCCGACCGAGAAGCTACCCGGGAGCGCGAGGATCACCTCCGTTCCGAATATCCGGAGTTCTTTCAGTCCTAGATCTCGGGACGAGATCCTCTTGTAGTGGTGGAGTGTTGTAACACCCCGGATGTAACTTTCCATTTGTAACTCCAACTCTTGCCATTTTCGGCATTGATATATGATATTCCCTCCGTGGTTGGGTTTTCTTCCTTTTGCATTTTGTCCATGTCATGCATTTTATATCATGTCATCATGTGCATCACATTTGCATACGTGTTCGTCTCATGATTCCGAGCATTTTTCCCGTTGTCCGTTTTGCAATCCGACACTCCTATCTTCCCCGGCGGTCCCTTTTACGTTTTTCCGTAAAGGGTATTAAACCTTCTCGAAATGGACCGAGGTTTGTCTAGTGGCCTTGGTATACCACCCGTAGACCACCGGTCAAGTTTCGGGTCATTTGGAGCTCGTTTGGTACTCCAACGGTTAACCGCACTCGCAAGGCCTCTTTTAAGTTGCAGCCCAACACCCCTTCAAAACAGCCCAATAACCCATCTAAGTCACTCCCATGCTCTCCGTCGTTCGATCACGATCGTATGGGCGAAAACTACACCTCATTTGGACTCTCCTAGCTCCCTCTATGCCTATTTAAACACCTCCCCCGAAATCCGGATCATCTTCCTCCCCGAAACCCTAATTTCCCTCCGCGCCGCGCCGGACGTGTCCGCCCGGCGCCGGACAAATCGCCCCGCCGCGTCCGCCCCACTCACGCGGCGCCACGTGGCCGCCGCCCGCGCCTTGCATGAGCCAACCTGGCCAGCCTACCCGGCCCTCCTCTCCCGCGCCTCCGCGCCGCCGCCCGGCGCCTCCGCGCCCGCCGCCGCCTCCCGGCGCCGGCCACGCCGCCAGCGCCCGCCCGCGCCGCCCGGCTCCTCTCGCCCGGCTAGCGCCAGCGCCTCCGCCCGGCCGTCGCCCGGCGCTCTCCGGCCACCTAAATGCGCCGCCCGCCAGCCCGCCGGATCTGCCCGGCCTCCTCCTTCCCGCCGAGCTCACCGCCCGCCGCCGCCGCCGCCGATTCAGATCGGGCCCGATCCGGCCCGACCGAGCCCGTTGACCTCTGCTCTCTCTCCCCTCCTATTTTCTCCAAGTATTTTTGCATCTAATGTTATTTGTTGCATTTTCTACTTGCTGTAACTTTGTCATCGTAGATCCGTTTTTTGCGTATAATATGTCAAAATGTTCGCCTCGAAGAGTAGATCATTTAATCTCATTGCATCATTTTCATTTGAGCTCATCTTGATGCCCGAAATGCTGTTGGAAGAGTGCTATGTGATGTTAGTTTCTGTTTCTTAACAGAACTTGCACTTTTGTTATTTTTGCCATGATTGATGTGTGCACCCTATAAATTGGAGTCCTACATGTGTTTTGTAATATGCCATGCCATCTTTCCAGGGGTGTATGCCATGTATTTTTGTGATCTATGTGGTGACTAGCACAAGCATGCAAGGTAGGTGTCCTGATGTTGCTGTTTTCAGCCCTGTTTAGCTGATATTTTGATGCCATGTTAACTTGATGATACCGAGAGATCTATGCATATTTTGAGATACTTCAGTAAGGATGTTTTGTTAAACATGTCTTGCTCTATCCATACATGTCCTTGTTTGCAATTATGGAGTACCGTAGCTTGAGTCAATCGAGCTCTACTTTTGCTATAAAATGTTTCCTGGCAGATTGTTTACATGTTATTCAATTTTGCCAAGGTTGTTGTGGTTGATCCATGTATGCTATGTTATTGTTCTTGCCATTTATGTCTTCTATGTCATGTCTTCTTGATGAATGTATGCTTAGTTTATCCTTTAAGGCTCTGTAGTGAGTGCATCGAGCTCTTAAACATGCCTACTTGTTATCAGTTTTTGACATGCCATGTTGCTGAATCTGTTAACGAAACTTTCAATATTGACATGGGTGTTACTATATTTTCTAGTCCTTTTTGGCTTATGGTCAGTAAGGGACTTTTGTTCTATGCTTTGAGTAGGTTCATGCGATGCCATGTTTTGCTATTTTAAGTTCCTGTAGCATGTAGTTTTGCTGCTCTGAACATTGCAACCTGATGCTGTTTTTGCCATGTCCAGCCTGATATTTTGTGCACTTTTGCCATGCTTGTTTGAACCTGTTATGATGTGATTTAGCCGAAGCTCAGTGCTCATATTTTGTCAAGCATTTTGTGTAGATCACTGCCATGTACTTTGTTGATACGTTTGGGTGCAGTAGCTTAATTATTTGTTGCTTGCTAAGTGGCATCATGCTGTTAATGGCAGATTTGTGCCATTCTTGTTTTGCTTGTCTTTTGCAAACCGTGTATCCGATTCCGGTGATCTTTATATCGATTTCAACCGAAATCATCTCATCTTTCCAGTGGCATGCTTGGTTTGCCAAGTTGATGCCTGGTTCATCATTTTCCTTCCGGAGCGCACATAAGCATTGCATATCCCATCATGCATATCATGTCATGTTTTGCATCATGTTGATTGTGCATTGCACCGTGATTTATTGTGGTTCCTTTGTTTGTGTTGTTTCTTTGGGTAGAGCCGGGAGACGAGTACGTGAACGAGGAACCTGTTGAGAACGCTTACGAGGATCAAGCTTTCGACAACTGTGAGAACATTGCAAGCAAGATGACCATACCCTCGAAATCACTTCTATCTTTGCTATGCTAGATGCTCGCTCTTTTGCTATGCCTATGCTGCCATGCCTACCACTTGCTATATCATGCCACCCATATTGCCATGTCAGCCCTAACCATCCTTTCCTAGCAAACCGTTGATTGGCTATGTTACCGCTTTGCTCACCCTCTTATAGCGTTGCTAGTTGCGGTGAAGATGAAGTTTGTTCCTTGTTGGAACATGGAGATGTTGTTCCTTGTTGGAACATGTTTACTTGTTGGGGATATCACAATATAAATATCTGCTAAATTTAATACATCTATACACTTGGTAAAGGGTGGAAGGCTCGGCCTTATGCCTCGTGTTTTGTTCCACTCTTGCCACCCTAGTTTCCGTCATACCGGTGTTATGTTCCTTGATTTCGCGTTCCTTACACGGTTGGGTGATTTATGGGACCCCCTTGACAGTTTGCTTTGAATAAGACTTCGTCCAAAGAAGGCCCAACATTGGTTTTACCATTTGCCACCTAAGCCTTTTCCCCGGGTTTTCGCGAGCCCGAGGGTCATCTTTATTTTAACCCCCGGACCAGTGCTCCTTCGAAGTGCTGGCCCAAACTAGAGTGCTTTGCAGCGCCCCTCAAGGAAACTTGAGGTCTGGTTTTAGTTGTACGGACTGCTCATCCGGTGTGCCACGAGAGCGAGATATGTGCAGCTCCTATCGGGATTTGTCGGCACATTCGGGCGGCTTTGCTGGTCTTGTTTTATTGCGTCGAAATGTCTTGTAGTCCGGGATTCCGAGATTGATCGGGTCTTCCGGTAGAAGGAATATCCTTCGTTGACCGTGAGAGCTTATAATGGGCTAAGTTGGGACACCCTGCAGGGTAATATCTTTCAAAGCCGTGCCATGGTTATGAGGTAGATGGGAATTTGTTAATGTCCGTTGTAGAAAACCCGAAGTTGACCTCAAATAAAATACACATCAATCAAGTGTGTAACCGTGATGGTCTCTTCTCATGAGTCCGGGAAGTGAACACGATGTTGGAGTTATGTCGGCGTAAGTAGTTCAGGATCACTTCTTGATCGCTACTAGCTTCACGCCGTGCTTTGCTTCTCTTCTCGCTCTCTTTTGCGAAGTAGCCACCATATATGCTAGTAAACTTGCTTTGCAGCTCCACTATACTACTGTCCTTCCTATAAGCTTAAATAGTCTTGATCTCATGGTGTGAGATTGCCGAGTCCCCGTGACTCACGAGATACTTCCAAAACAGTTGCAGGTTCCGGCGATGCGGTCAGGTGATTCCACCGAGCTCAAGTGGGAGTTCGACGAGGAACGTGGTCGTTACTATGTGTCTTTTCCGGATGATCGATAGTGGTGCCCAGTTGGGACGATTCGGGGATCTGTGTTAGCATTTGGGGTATCTTCTTTTATTTTGGTTCCGTAGTCGGACCTTGAGTGTACTCTGAATGATGGATGTTTATTTATGTACTGTGTGAAGTGGCGATTGTAAGCCAACTATATATCTCTTTCCCTTATTTATTACATGGGTTGTGTGAAGATTACCTCACTTGCGACATTGCTTTTAATGCGGTTATGCCTCTAAGTCGTGCCTCGACACGTGGGAGATATAGCCGCATCGGGGGCGTTACACAATGACTCCAAGAAAAACACATATCATGTGAAGAATAAAAATATAGCTCCAAGTAAGGTTTACCGTTAGTATTGAAGACGGAAGAGAGAATGCTATCCGGGGCATCCCCAAGTTTAGACGCTTGAGTCTTCCTTCAATATTACCTTGGGGTGCCATGGGCATCCCAAGCTTAGGCTCTTGCCGCTCCTTGTTCTTATCATATCTCCATCTCACCCAAAACTTAAAAACTTCATTCACAAAACTTAATGGAACTTCGTGAGATAGGTTAGTATAATAAAATAAATCATTCACTTGGGTACTGCCAGGACAAGATTCATAATTGTTCTCGCATAATTCCTACTATATTCTATTATTCCCATAATTTATATCCCCCAATATAAGGCATGGAAAGTCTAAAACAAGGAAACTATGTAATCAAAACAGTATATGTCAAAAATAGAACAACACGTAAAGATCTAATTTTTAATCATACTTTCTATAACTCCAAATATTTAGAAAAATTAACAAAGCTTAGAAAATTTGAATAGAAGCAGTGTATCAAAAATTCAGCATTTTATCACGCTCGAGCAGAGAATACACATATAGATAAGTGACCTAAAAGTTTTTGTTTTTGCGCAGAACCAAATAAACAAGCATCCAAATAACCCTAAAGGTTTTACCTGGAAAATAAATTGAAAGAAAAGAAACAAACACAATTACTACAGTAGCAATAATCATGTAGACTCACAAAATAAAAATGATAACTATTGGCTTGTCTCCCAACAAGCCCTTTCTTTATAGCCATTAAGATAGCCTTGAGATTTTAGTGATGCTAACACGAAAGATAAGAATTGAAGCATAAAGAGAGCATCAAATAGCATGTAGCAAACACATTTAAGTCTAACATACTTCCATGCATAGGAATCTTATAAATAAACAAATTATCAAGACAAACAATATCTAGCATATGCAAGAAAGATGAATGAAACATTAACAATGATAAGATGAAAATAGGTAATTTAGTAACATCAAAATTTCAATAACCATATTTGCCCCTCTCAAAATAATTACATGTAGAATCATAATCAAATTCAACAATTTAGCTATCATATAAAACATTCTCTCCATGATCTACATGCATGCATATTTATAGTTTTCCAAGATAGTGGGATTAACATTAAAATCATGACCTCTCCAAACCCACTTTTATCAAAAATTTCATAAGATTGTATATTCTCCAAACATGTGGGATTCTTTTTATTGTATATTCTCCAAACATGTGGGATTCTTTTTACCTAAAGTTGATGCTCTTCCAAGCCCATTTCCAATAGTATTGCAAATTCTATTATTAATAATAGATTCATTATGAGGCTCAAATAAATTCTCAAGTTCGCAAGAAGCATCATAATTACCACCCCAATCATGATCATCATAATAATTAATAGGGATAACAAAATCATCATTAGTACTCCCTCCTTCCCATAATGTTAGGCGTATTGGATCCAGCACAAAAATTAGCGTAGGTTCATTTGAGCGATCCAATCTCAAACGAAGAGGGCGCTATGAGCTAACTGCACGAGAGACCCATGTAGCTATTTGTTTTCCTTTCCAGAAAAATATGACTCATTGGTGATGGCTCTAACTGAATGAGGGAAAAGACATGTGCGCCTTAGATTATGGAATTGCATGCTGTTAGACATACTAGGGTTTGGAACAATGCTCGATACCCTTGGTGGGTACGGCTGTCATATATTTATAAGAGGGAACCGTACAAATACAGGTTATGTTACAACACGTATATCTACTATATACTTAGTCTAACACCCTCCCTCAATCTTAACTATGTCCTGAAACACTCGGAAGGTTAAGATTGTGTTGACATCCTTCAAAAGAAGGCAAGGGTAAGGGTTTAGTGAAAATATCAGCAAGCTGATCCTTAGAAGAAACAAACTTGATCTGAAGGAGCTTCTGAGCAACACGTTCCCTCACAAAGTGATAGTCAACTTTGATGTGCTTCGTTCGGGCATGAAATACTGGATTGGATGAAAGATATGTGGCACCGATGTTATCACACCAAAGGACAGGCGGCTAAGTTGGAGAGACCTTCAACTCTCGAAGCAACGACTGCACCCACATGATCTCAGCTGTGGCATTAGCAACTGCTTTGTACTCAGCTTCAGTACTACTCCGAGACATTGTAGCTTGCTTGCGAGCTTGCCAGGCGATCAAGTTAGGTCCAAAGAACACATGAAGTCCCCCCGTGGATCGCCGATCATCAGGACTACCAGCCCAATCGGCATCAGAAAATGCTGAGATCAGTCCAGAAGATGCAGGCTGAAGATGGAGACCATATGAACTAGTGTGATGAACATAGCGCAAGATGCGCTTAACGGCTGACCAGTGAGAATCACGTGGTGCATGAAGGTACTGGCACACACGGTTAACTGCAAATGATATGTCTGGTCAAGTAATGAGCAAGTACTGCAGCCCACCAACAATGTTGCGGTACTCAGTGGCATCCTCAGGAGAGAGCAAGTCACCAACAAGAGCTGTCAGTTTGTCTGTGGCAGACATGGGAGTCATAGCAACCTTGCACTGCAACATATCTGCACGACGTAGGAGATCCTGGGAGTACTTCTTCTAAGTAAGAGTCAAGCCACCATCAGAATGAAGTACCTCCAGACCCAGAAAATAATGCAGTCTCCCAAGATCCTTAACAGCAAACTCAGCACCAAGAGAGGACACAAGCCGATCCGTAGCAGCATCGGACGAACTGACAAGGATGATGTCATCAACATAGACCAGAATGTACATAGTCACCTTAGATCGCTGAAGAATAAATAGAGACGTGTCCGCTGTAGAAGGCACAAACCCATGCGCACGAAGAGCAGCGCCAAGACGTGCATGCCACAGATGAGGGGCCTGCTTCAGACCGTAGAGATCCTTGACAAGACGACACAAATGATGTGGCTGAGCAGGATCAACAAAACCTGGCGGCTGATGCATACAAACCTCTTCTTCCAGAACTCCATGGAGAAAAGCATTCTAAACGTCAAGCTGTCAAAGCGACCATCCTCGAGTAACAGCCAAGGAAAGAAGAACACGAATCATAGTTGGTTTAATAACATGAATGAATGTGTCGTCATTATCAATGCCATACCGTTGTTTGAATCCCTTGGCAACCAGGCATGCCTTGTACCTCTCAATGGAGCCATCAGCATGTTTCTTCACCTTGAATACCCATTTAGAATCAATGACATTGACACCAGATGGAGGTGGAACCAGACGCCAAGTGTTGTTTCTTTGAAGAGCATGGATCTCCTGCTCCATCACAGCACGCCAGTGTGGAATGCCAAGTGCTGCCTGAAAATGTCGTGGTTCAGTCGTAGGATCGGCTTCAGTATGCGCCACACATGCCGCAAGCCACGCGACAATGTCGTCAGTGCGCTTCTTCGGTTGGAAGATTCCACTCTTGCTGCGAGTATGAGGACGCAGGATGACAGGCAGAGGTGGCGGTGGAGCTGCCACCACAGGGGAGCCACTGTCCATCAGCAGCGAGGAAGACGCGCCTACGGGCGAGTCAATGATCGCGACCAGTGACACGATCAAGGTCGGCGTCGGGCCTGGAGTGGTCGGTGAAGACAGGCCAGGCATGGTCAGCGACGACGGGCGAGGTGATGAAGACCGACCTGAAGCACCGACCGGTGAGTCCGCCGGCCCAGGTGACATGGCGCGGTCACCGACCCAGCGACATGAGGCCGCCAGCCCGAGCGGCGTGGGCGCTAAGGTCGGTCAGCCAGGCGACCACGAGGCTGCCAGCCCAGGCGACGTGGGCGCTCCATCGGATCCACGTGCATGGGGCATGCACGTGCGATCAGCATCGGGGGCAGCCGGCGTAGCGACAGCTGGCACAGTTGAGGCCTCATCGTCATCATCAAGAAGCTCAAGTCGGGCAGCTCGTCTAGTCCCTGCACCATGGTTAGGCAACAACAGAGGAGAATATGCAGCATCCACAAATTGATCAGGCAAAACTGGAAAAGAGTGCAACTCGGTGATAGGAGTATCAGTGGGTGATGTGAGCGTGGAAAAAGGGAAGACAGTCTCATCAAACACAACATCACAGGAAATGTAAACACGATTCGTTGGAATGTGGAGACACTTGTAA
Organism: Aegilops bicornis; assembly: GCA_021605145.1. NCBI lineage: Eukaryota > Viridiplantae > Streptophyta > Magnoliopsida > Poales > Poaceae > Aegilops > Aegilops bicornis. The sequence goes on along the minus strand of CM038670.1, from coordinate 637,666,083 downwards.
CCTTTGTGGAGAGGACTGTACCGAAGGAACGCACATTTTTTTGATCGATACTCAAGTTTATGCTTATTGTACGGACGAAGATGCGGCCAACACGCACAACCGAACACTTTGAGGAAGGAGTAATCTGGAGTTTCATGAAGCAACACTTCTAGAGAAGACTTCATGTGAAGAAGTCGTGTGGGAATCCTATTTATCAAAAAACAAGCAGTAACAAAGGCATCGCTCCAGAACCGAAACGGGATAGAGGCATGTGCAAGAAGTGTTAGACCAGTTTCAACTATATGACGGTGCTTGCGCTCAGCTGCACCGTTCTGCTGATGGGTATGAGGACAAGACACATGGTGTGTGTCGCATTCTGGGAACGGGGGTCCCCAGACTTGCCTGCCTACGGCCCACGGCGTGGCTTCGCTAGTAGGCCTGTATGGCCCATCTTCGTCAACAAGGCTGTCAAGACCCTCGCGAGGGGCCAAGCCTCGCGAGGCGGACGATGCAAGACCTCCTCAGGAGCGGCCTCACCAGGCTGCCTCGCGATGAGCAGAGATATCAAGGCGGGGCAAACCTCGCGAGGCTCTCATGACGTGAGCCATGATGATCGACACCAGGCGGGCGCCAGGCGCGCAGCGTCCTTGTCTCCTCTTTGGTGCCAAGGGGGCAAGCGCAGGCGCGGAGTACCGAGGCATCAGGCAAAGGTTTCCATATCAGTGCAACGAGACCAAGACCAACAGGCCAGCAGGACGGAGGTCACCGTGGAGCCCAAGATGGCGTCATCGCCAGAGCCCTTTCGCAGGCGAAGACTGCTTTTGTCAGGATAGCTTGTACTAGTTGTCCCCTTCCAAATTGGCCGCCGTTGTTGGCTCCCTTCCTGCTCAATATTTGGGGAGAGGACCAGGGCCTATATAAGTAGAGCTAGCCACCACCGTAGGGGATAACTCATTCAAAGGCATCTCATCCACACAAGTTCGTCGAGCACAAGAACACCTCAACCTCAGGAGGCCGTTCTTCCCCTTGTACTGTTCATCATCAGCCCAAGAGGCAATCCACCACCACCACACTGGAGTAGGGTATTACACCACAATGGTGGCCCGAAACAGTATAAATCTCGTGTCGTTCTGTGTTGCGAGTTTGCCGAGTTCGTCCGCGAGATCTTAGCGAGCTATGGCGTAGATCGGTAGGAGGGAAAGAACTTCGCGCGCACCCCAATATTTGAACCTCAAGGGTTTTGCCGGAACCCCAGATCTGACATTTGGCGCGCCAGGTAGGGGTGCGCCGTAGCTCCTCTCCACCAGCCTACGCTCCGCGCCATCTCACTTCGCCCTCATGGCAGGTGCCCCGCCACCGGCTCCAACGACCGGTGCTGACGACGGGGCCAGGGGACTCCGAGCCCTGGCCCTCGCCCTGCGGCAGGTGCGATGGCCACCCAAGTTCAGGCCGGAGATGCCGCCGCGCTACGACGGTGCGGCAGACCCGTAAGCTCTACTATTGGCATACGAGGGGGGCGTCCTCGAGGCCGGGGCCGATGACAAGGTCATGGACAACTGGCTCCCCATGGCCCTCGCCGGCGAGCCACGCCCCTGGCTGCTCAACCTCCCTGGATCCACGATGGCATCCTGAGGGGAACTCCGTGACCTCTTCACTGCTCGCTACGCGATAATGGCGCACCACGCAGTCGCCGCCCTGCTGGGCGGCTCTCAAGCACCGCCTTCGGATCGCCACGTCAAGCCGTTCCTCCGCCAGATTGGTGCCGCTTCCAAGCGCCCGGGGGCTCCGCCGGATTGGGCTGCGCCGGAGGCCGACCTCACCTTCGGCTCAAAGGACCATCCCGACTCCACCGCCAGCTCGGTCATGCTCCCAATGCTCTGCACGCCCACCATCTGCAACGTGGCTGTTACCAAGACCCTCATCGACGGCGGTGTTGGCCTCAACTTGCTCTCCGTGGAGGCCTTCAGCCTTCTTCACGTGCCACTCGAGCGGCTCAGCCTCAGCAAGCCTTTCTCACGAGTTGGTGGTGGCACTGCCCGCTCTCTGGGATAGATCCGCCTGCCCATCACCTTCGTCACGCGCGACAACTACCGCACCTAGCTGGTCGACTTCGACATCGCCCGCATCGGCCTCCCGTACAACGTCGTTCTCGGGTACCCGGCTCTGGCCCAGTTCATGGTAGCGACTCATCCGGCCTACAACCTCATGAAGATGCCTGGGAGCAAGGGCGTCCTCACTGTCAAAGGGGACGCCAAGGAGGCCCTGGCGGCGCTCAAGCTCGCCCTCAAAACTTCCAACTCAAGTTTTTCCTCATAAGATTGCATCAAGGCATCAACGATATGTTTAGTAAATGCTTTATTTTGACTATAAGCATGCGGAGAATTTAGCACGAATTGTAGCAAGGAAATACAATCAATTAAAGAGAAACTTTCATAATTAAATTCCTTTAAATCCAAAATAGTGGGTTTAGCAACATCTAAGGTTTTACTTTCTTCAATCCCACTTTTATCAATTTTAGCATCATACTCTAAAAGCTCCGAATTCTTAGAACGCCTTCTAAGTAAAGGTGCCTCATATTCAATCTCATCATTATCAATATTCATATTGCAAAACAAAGATTTAATGGGGGACACATCAATAACTTTTAGATCTTCATCTTGATTTTCATGGGAATTGGAAGAACACGCTTTAATAAAGGCATCTTTCATAGCACGCATCTTAGCGGTTCTTTCTTTGCACTCATCAATAGAAATTCTCATGGCTTTGAGAGACTCATTGATATCATGCTAAGGAGGAATAGATCTAAGCTTTAAAGAATCAACATCAAGAGAAATTCTATCAACGTTCCTAGCCAATTCATCAACTTTAAGTAATTTCTCTTCAAGCAAAGCATTAAAATTCTTCTGTGAACTCATAAACTCTTTAACACTATTCTCAAATTCAGAGGGCATCTTATTAAAATTTCCATAAGAGTTGTTGTACGCATTTCCATAATTATTAGAGGAATTACTAGGATAAGGCCTAGGATTAAAGTTTCCTCTATACGCATTGTTACCAAAATTATTCCTACCAACAAAATTCACATCCATAGATTCATTATTATTCTCAATGAAAGTAGACAAAGGCATATCATTAGGATCAGAAGAAACACTCTTAGTAGCAAATAATTTCATAAGTTCATCCATATTTCCACTCAAAACATTAATTTCTTCTATCGCATGCACTCTTTTATTAGTAGATCTTTCAGTGTGCCATTGAGAATAATTGACCATAATATTATCTAGCAGTTTAGTAGCGTCTCCTAAAGTGATTTCCATAAAAGTGCCTCCCGCGGCCGAATCTAAAAGATTTCTAGAAGCAAAATTCGATCCGGCATAAAAAATTTGTATAATCATCCACAAGTTTAAACCATGAGCAGGGCAATTACGTATCATTAATTTCATTCTCTCCCAAGCTTGTGCAACATGTTCATGATCAAGTTGCTTAAAATTCATAATATAGTTCCTAAGAGAGATGATCTTAGCGGGAGGAAAATACTTAGAGATAAAAGCGTCTTTGCACTTGTTCCAAGAATCAATACTATTTTTAGGCAAAGATGAAAACCAAGCTTTAGCACGATCTCTAAGCGAAAAAGGAAATAGCTTCAATTTAACAACATCATTGTCAACATCTTTCTTCTTTTGCATATCACACAAATCCACGAAGCTATTTAGACGAGTAGCGGCATCTTCACTAGGAAGGCCGGCGAATTGATCTTTCATAACGAGATTCAACAAAGCAGTATTGATTTCACACGATTCAGTATTAGCAAGAGGAGCAATCGGAGTGCTAAGGAAATCGTTATTGTTGGTATTGGTAAAGTCACACAATTTGGTATTATCTTGAGCCATAGTGACAAGCAAGCAATCCAACACACGAGCAAACAGAAAAAAGGTAAGCGAAAAGGGAGGAGGAGATTGGGAAAGAGAGGGCGAATAAAACGGCAAGGGTGAAGTTGGGGAGAGGAAAACGAGAGGCAAATGGCAAATAATGTAGAGAGATAAGGGATTGTGATGGGTACTTGGTATGTTGACTTGTGCGTAGACTCCTCGGCAACGATGCCAGAAATCCTTCTTGCTACGTCTTGAGCTTGCGTTGGTTTTCCCCGAAGAGGAGAGGATGATGCAACAAAGTAGCGTAAGTATTTCCCTCAGTTTTTGAGAAGCAATGTATCAATCCAGTAGGAGGCCACGCGCAAGTCCCTCGTACCTACACAGAGCAAATAAATCCTCGCAACCAATGCGAATAGGGGTTGTCAATCCCTTCACGGTCACTTACGAGAGTGAGATCTGATAGAGATGATAGATAATATTTTTGGTATTTTTTTGGTATAAAGATGCAAAGTAAAATAAAAGGCAAAGTAAAGGACAGAGCAATAATAAAGCGTAGGAAGATTAATATGATGAAAATAGACCCGGGGGCCATAGATTTCACTAGTGGCTTCTCTCAAGAGCATAGGTATTTTACGGCGGGTGAACGAATTACTGTTGAGCAATTGACATAATTGAGCATAGTTATGAGAGTATCTAGGTATGATCATGTATATAGGCATCACGTCCGAGACAAGTAGACCGACTCTGCCTGCATCTACTACTATTACTCCACTCATCAACCGCTATCCGCATGCATCTAGAGTATTAAGTTAATGAAAACAGAGTAATGCCTTAAGAAAGATGACATGATGTAGAGGAATAAATTCATGCAATATGATAAATACCCCATCTTGTTATCCTCGATGGCAACAATACAATACGTGCCTTGCTGACCCTACTCTCACTGGGAAAGGACACCGCAAGATTGAACCCAAAGCTAAATACTTCTCCCATTGCAAGAACTACCAATCTAGTTGGCCAAACCAAACGGATAATTCGAAGAGACTTGTAAAGATAACTCAATCATACATAAAAGAATTCAGAAAAGATTCAAATATTGCTCATAGATAATCTTGATCATAAACCCACAATTCATCGGTCTCAACAAACACACTGCAAAAGAAGATTACATCGAATAGATCTCCACGAGAGAGGGGAGAACACCGTATTGAGATCCAAAAGAGAGAAGAAGCCATCTAGCTACTAACTATGGACCCGAAGGTCTGAGGTAAACTACTCACACTTCATCGAAGAGGCTATGATGTTGATGTAGAAGCCCTCCGTGGTGGAATCCCTTCCCATGGAGCTCCTAACAGGCCCCAAGATGGGATCTCGTGGATCTGAGAAAGTTGCGGCGGTGGAATTAGGTTTTTGGCTCCGTTTACGATCCGACGGGGTGCGTAGGTATATATAGGAGGAAGAAATGCGTCGGTGGAGCCTCGAGGGGCCCACGAGGTGAGGCGCCCCTAGGGGCGCCCTCCACCTCGTGAACGCATGTGGTGCTTTCTTGACGGAGGGTCCAAGTCTCCTGGGTCTTATCCGATGAGAAAATCACGTTCCTCAAGATTTCATTCCGTTTGGACTCCGTTTGATATTCTTCTTGAAACACTGAAATAGGCAAAAACAACAATTCTGGGCTGGGCCTCCGGTTAATAGGTTAGTCCCAAAAGTAATATAAAAGTGGAAAATAAAGCCCAATATAGTCCAAAACAATATATAATATAGCATGGAGATATCAAAAATTATAGATACGTTGGAGACGTATCAGCGCCTTGCCCTTCTTCAAGCTGATGACAAAGAAGGGCCCATTTGAGTGGACCCAGGAGGCCGACCGAGCTTTTCAAGACCTCAAGAGATACCTGACCAGCCCTCCGGTGATGGTAGCGCCACGAGCCCTCGAGCCCCTAGTACTCTACCTCGCTGCTACCCGTACTCCTTGTTGACAGCTGGTGGCGGTTCGGGAGGCACCAAGCCAAAGCGTGCGCTACGCGACTTACAACTGAAGCAATGCAAGATTAGGAAGGCGCCGGAAGAGTTGTGGCAGCGTCGACAGAAGACCAAGCTCAACGCAACGACGTCGCTAAAATTCCCGCAAACGATCAGGCGTCAGGAGTCCCGTCACCTCATGAGCCGTCTCAACTTCCGCAAGACGCGAGCCCAGACACCGTGCCAGCCCTCATCGAACACCCGGTGTATTTCGTCAGCACCGTGTTGCGAGATGCGAGGGCGCGATATCCCATGCCTCAGAAGCATCTGCTCGCACTCTTGGTGGCCTCGCGCAAGCTGCGACACTACTTCCAGGGGCACCCCATCAAGGTTGTCTCAGCCTACCCATTGGAGGGGGTGCTCAGGAGCCCCAATTCTGCTGGAAGGGTCGCCGAGTGGAACATCGAGCTGCAAGCATTCCAGTTAGAGTTCAGCACCACCAGGGTCATCAAGGGAGCTGCGCTCGCTGATTTTGTGGCGGAATGGACGGACGTCCCGACACTTGAAGTGGGCTAAGACCGGTCCACCTCGCCAGGAAGTGAGGCACCGGACGGGTGGGTCATGTACTTCGATGGCGCCTTCGCGCACCAGGGCGCAGGGGCTGGAGCGGTACTTATCTCACCCACTCAGGATAAGCTCTACTACACTGTGCAGCTCTGCTTCTAGCAGGGCGAGAAGGTCTCGAACAACATCACGGAATACGAAGGCCTCATAGCTGGCCTGAAGGCCGTGGCAGCTCTGGGGGTGAAGCGCCTTACCGTTAGAGGCGACTCGCAGCTCCTTGTCAACTTCTCCAAAAAAGTATACGAGCCGAAGGAAGAGCATATGGAGGCATACCTCGCGGAGGTGCGCAAGATGGAGAAGCAGTTCTTGGGCCAGGAGCTGCAGCACGTGCCCCGGGGCACCAACAAGGAAGCCGACGACATCGCCAGGAGAGCATCCAAGCGGCAGCCACAAGAGCCCGGTGTCTTTGAGGAGCGGCTCTTCAAGCCATCGGCGACACCAACACTTTCAAGCACAGCTCAGCCTCGGGAGGAGCTCCCATAGCCTCCTGCCACAGGAGCCCCGACCTGTGGCCCGACCTCAGGAGCTCGCTTGCTCTTGGCGCTCGAACCTCAGGAGGGATGCTGGACCAGGGAATTCGAGGAATATCTGATGCAAGGGGCGCTGCCAGAGAAGGAGGAGGATGCAGAGTGTGTGGTTCGGCAAGCCACAACGTACTGCATCCAGGATGGTGAGTGATACGTCTCCAACGTATCTATAATTTTTTATTGCTCCATGCTACTTTATCTACTGTTTTGGACTATATTGGGCTTTATTTTCCACTTTTATATTATTTTTGGGACTAACCTATTAACCGGAGGCCCAGCCCAAAATTGTTGTTTTTTGCCTATTTCAGTGTTTCGAAGAAACGGAATATCAAACGGAGTCCAAACGGAATGAAACCTTCGGAAACGTGATTTTCTCACCGAACGTGATCCAAGAGACTTGAACCCTACTCCAAGAAGTAACAGAGGCGGTCACGAGGGTGGGGGGCACCCCCCCTAGGGCGCGCCCCCTGCCTCGTGGGCCTTCTGTTGCTCCACCGACGTACTCCTTCCTCCTATATATACCTCGCACTTCAAACGATCGACACGGAGCCAAAAACCTAATTCCACCGCCGCAACTTCCTGTATCCACGAGATCCCATCTTGGGGCCTGTTCCGGAGCTTCGCCGGAGAGGGCATCCACCACGGAGGGCTTCTACATCATCACCATAGCCCCTGATGAAGTGTGAGTAGTTTACTTCAGACCTTCGGGTCCATAGCTAGTAGCTAGACGGCTTATTCTCTCTTTTTGGATCTCAATACAATGGTCTCCCCCTCTCTCGTGGAGATCTATTCGATGTAATCTTGTTTTTATGATCCAGCTTATCTATGAATAATATTTGAATCTTCTCTGAATTCTTTTATGTATGATTGGTTATCTTTGCAAGTCTCTTCGAATTATCCGTTTGGTTTGGCCAACTAGATTGGTAGTTCTTGCAATGGGAGAAGTGCTTAGCTTTGGGTTCAATCTTGCGGTGTCCTTTCCCAAAGGATGTATAGGGCAGCAAGGCACGTATTGTATTGTTGCCATCGAGGATAACAATATGGTTTTTTTTATCATATTGCATGAATTTATCCTCTACATCATGTCATCTTGCTTAAGGTGTTACTCTGTTTTTAACTTAATACTCTAGATGCATGCTGGATAGCGGTCGATGAGTGGAGTAATAGTAGTAGATGCAGAATCGTTTCGGTCTACTTGTCTTGGACGTGATGCCTATATACATGATCATACCTAGATATACTCATAAGCATGCTCAATTCTGTCAATTGCTCAATAGTAATTTGTTCACCCACCGTAGAATACTTATGCTCTTGAGAGAAGCCACTAGTGAAACCTATGGCCCCCGGGTCTATTCTCATCATATCAATCTCCATCACTTTAATACTTGCTTTGTTTTTACTTTTGCCTTTTACTTTTCACTTTGCATCTCTATACCAAAATACCAAAAATATTATTTATAATCTATATCAGATCTAACACTCATAAGTTACCTTGAAGGGATTTACAACACATAATCGCGTTGGTTGCGAGGAGATGATTTTTTTTGCAGGTACGAGGGACTTGTGCGTGGCCTCCTACTGGATTGATACGTTGGTTCTCAAAAACTAAGGGAAATACTTACGCTACTTTGCTGCATCATCCTCTCCTCTTCGGGGAAATCCAACGCAGTGCTCAAGAGGTAGCAGGAAGAATTTCTGGCGCCGTTGCCGGGGAGTCTATGCAAAAGTCAACCATACCAAGTACCCATCACAATCCCTATCTCTCGCATTACATTATTTGCCATTTGCCTCTCGTTTTCCTCTCCCCCACTTCACCCCTGCGTTTTATTCGCCTTCTCTTTCCCAATCTCCTCCTCTTTTTCCCGTTGCCTTTTCCTTGTCCGTTTGTTTGCTCGTGTGTTAGTTTGCTTGCTTGTCGTCATGACTAGTCTCATATCTTCTCCGTTATCTCCCGAGAATGAAGTTCTAAATTTTAAGCAAAGGGAGGGAGAAAATCTAAAAGACGCTTGGTATAGAATTTGCAATGCTCAAAATAGATCTACCAGGAAGCAATCTACTTTAGTTCTTCTTCGTAATTTTTACGTAGGTGGTAATCCTTGGTATAGATATATCCTTGATACCATTACCGGAGGGAATTTCTTGGGTAGCCATACTTTTGATTCTTATAATGCTTTAATAGATTTATTTGGCTCACCACGTCTTTTGGTTAATGGAACTATGTTAACTTTGGAGCATGTTATGCAAAGACTTGAAATTATTGAGAATAAAGTTGCTACCATTGAATCAATTGAAAATCTTGATAAAAAGATCCACAATCAAATTACCCAATATGGATCTAAGGTAGGAATGACTTTGAAAAATATTAAAGAAAAGGAACCCATAGTTAATGAGAAAATAAATTTAGATTCTACTAGAATCGATAAACTTGAGGGTATCATTACCAACTTGGGATCCGCTTTTTCTTCCTAAAAAACACTCCAAGTTCGTCTACTAAAAATACTAAGCTTATTTATGTTCCTAAGAATAAGGTTGAATCATCTAGTAAGGAAACTGCTGATCTTAAATCTATAAGTGTTCATCCCAATCTTTTTGCCATCATTAAGGAACCATTTGCTATCAATGATTTTTTCGATCTTTTGCCTAAATTTTTTATAATTACTAGAAATAAATAAAATTCTAAAGAAGGTAGATGCCTCATTGAAGAATTGCCTACCGAAGATGGCAATACCTAGATCTATCCTTGCTTTTATGCCTAGCTAGGGGCGTTAAACGATAGCGCTTGTTGGGAGGCAACTCAATTTTATTTTTAGTTTTTTGTTTTTTCTTCTGTTTAGGAATAAATAATCCATCTAGCCTCTGTTTATATGTGTTTTTATGTTTTAATTAGTGTTTGTGCCAAGTTAAACCTATTGGATCTTCTTGGATGATAGTTATTTGATCTTGCTGTAATTTCCAGAAACTTTGCGCTCAGTGCCCGAACTATTAAAAATCACCAGAAGGTGATAAAATACTGATTCCAATTGCTGCTGATCAATAAACAAATTTTCTAGGTCGTCTAATTTTGGTAGATGTTTTGGAGTTCCAGAAATTTGCGTTAGTTACAGATTACTACAGACTGTTCTGTTTTTCACAGATTCTGTTTTTCGTGTGTTGTTTGCTTATTTTGATGAATCTATGGCCAGTAAAATAGTTTATAATCCATAGAGAAGTTGGAATACAGTAGGTTTAACACCAATATAAATAAAGAATGATTTCATTACAGTACCTTAAAGTAGTCTTTTGTTTTCTTTCTCTAATGGAGCTCACGAGATTTCTATTGAGTTTTGTGTTGTGAAGTTTTCAAGTTTTGGGTAAATTCTTTTGATGGATTATGGAACAAGGAGTGGCAAGAGCCTAAGCTTGGGGATGCCCATGGCATCCCCAAGATAATACAAGGACACCAAATAGTCAAAGCTTGGGGATGCCCCGGAAGGCATCCCCTCTTTCGTCCACTTCCATCGGTAATTTACTTGGAGCTATATTTTTATTCACCACATGATATGTGTTTTGTTTGGAGCGTCTTGTATTATTTGCGTCTTTGCTTTTTAGTTTACCACAATCATCCTTTCTGTACACACCTTTTGAGAGAGCCATACATAAATTGGAATTTGATAGAATACTCTATGTGCTTCACTTATATCTTTTGAGCTTGATAGTTTTGCTCATAGTGCTTCACTTATATCTTTTGAGCGTGATAATTTTTGCTCTAGTGCTTCACTTAGATCTTTTAGAGCACGGTGGTGGATTTGTTTTAAAGAAACTATTGATCTCTCATGCTTCACTTAGATTATTTTTAGAGTCGTTAATAGCATGGTAATTTGCTTAATGTCAATATACTTGGTATTCAAGATATGTGAAACTTTCTTTTGAGTGCGTTGAATACTAAGAAAAGTTTGATGCTTGATAATTGTTTTGAGATATGAAGATGGTGATATTAGAGTCATGCTAGTTGAGTAGTTGTGAATTTAAAGAATACTTGTATTGAAGTTTGTGATTCCCGTAGCATGCACGTATGGTGAACCGTTATGTGATGAACTCGGAGCATGATTTATTTATTGATTGTCTTCCTTATGAGTGGCGGTCGGGGACAAGCGATGGTCTTTTCCTACCAATCTATCCCCCAAGGAGCATGCGCGTAATACTTTGCTTTGATAACTTCTAGATTTTTGCAATAAGTATATGAGTTCTTTATGACTAATGTTGAGTCCATGGATTATACGCACTTTTTCCCATCCTTCCACCATTGCTAGCCTCTTTAATACCGCGCACTTTTCGTCGGTATCATACACCCACCATATATCTTCCTCAAAACTGCCACCATACCTACCTATCATGGCATTTCCATAGCCATTGCGAGATATATTGCCATGCAACTTTCCACCGTTCCGTTTATTATGACACGCTCCATCATTGTCATATTGCTAGCATGATCATGTAGTTGACATCGTATTTGTGGCAAAGCCACCGTTCATAATTCTTTCATACATGTCACTCATGAATCATTGCATATCCCGATACACCGGGAGGCATTCATATAGAGTCATACTTTGTTCTAAGTATCGAGTTGTAATTGTTGAGTTGTAAGAAAAATAAAAGTGTGATGATCATCATTATTAGAGCATTGTCCCAACTGAGGAAAGGATGATGGAGACTATGATTCCCCCATAAGTCGGGATGAGACTCCGGACGAAAAATAAAAAAAAAGAGAAAAATGAAAAAAAAGGCAAAAAAAAAGGAAAGGCCCAAATAAAAAAAATGAGAGAAAAAGAGAGAAGGGACAATGTTACTATCCTTTTACCACACTTGTGCTTCAAAGTAGCACCAAGATCTTCATGATAGAGAGTCTCTCATTTTGTCACTTTCATATACTAGTGGGAATTTTTCATTATAGAACTTGGCTTGTATATTTCAAAGATGGGCTTCCTCAAAATGCCCTAGGTCTTCGTGAGCAAGCGAGTTGGATGCACACCCACTTAGTTTCTTTTGTTGAGCTTTCATATACTTATAGCTCTAGTGCATCCGTTGCATGGCAATCCCTACTCACTCACATTGGTATCTATTGATGGGCATCTCCATAGCCCGTTGATACGCCTAGTTGATGTGAGACTATCTTCCCTCTTTTTGTCTTCTCCACAACCACCATTCTATTCCACATATAATGCTATATCCATGGCTCATGCTCATGTATTGCGTGAAGATTGAAAAAGTTTTGAAAATGTTAAAGTATGAAACAATTGGTTGGCTTGTCATCGGGGTTGTGCATGATTTAAATATTTTGTGTGGGGAAGATGGAGCATAGCCAGACTATATGATTTTGTAGGGATAACTTTCTTTGGCCATGATATTTTGAGAAGACATAATTGCTTAGTTAGTATGCTTGAAGTATTATTATTTTTATGTCAATATGAACTTTTGTCTTGAATCTTTCGGTTCTGAATATTCATACCACAATTAAGAGGATTTACATTGAAATTATGCCAAAGTATCACTCCGCATCAAAAATTCTCTTTTTATCATTTACCTACTCGAGGACGAGCAAGAATTAAGCTTGGGGATGCCTGATACGTCTCCAACGTATCTATAATTTTGATTGCTCCATGCTACTTTATCTACTGTTTTGGACTATATTGGGCTTTATTTTCCACTTTTATATTATTTTTGGGACTAACCTATTAACCGGAGGCCCAACCCAGAATTGCTGTTTTTTTCCTATTTCAGTGTTTCGAAGAAACGGAATATCAAACGGAGTCCAAACGGAATGAAACCTTCGGAAACGTGATTTTCTCACCGAACGTGATCCAGGAGACTTGGACCCTACTCCAAGAAGTAACAGAGGCGATCACGAGGGTGGGGGTGCGCCCCCCCTAGGGCGCGCCCCCTGCCTCGTGGGCCCCCTGTTGCTCCACCGACGTACTCCTTCCTCCTATATATACCTACATACCCCCAAACGATTAGATACGGAGCCAAAAACCTAATTCCACAATTTGCAACTTCAGTATCCACGAGATCCCATCTTGGGGCCTGTTTTGGAGCTCCACGAGAGGGCATCCACCATGGAGGGCTTCTACATCATCACCATAGCCCCTCCGATGAAGTGTGAGTAGTTTACTTCAGACCTTGGGTCAATAGCTAGTAGCTAGATGGCTTCTTCTCTCTTTTTGGATCTCAATACAATGTTCTCCCCTCTCGTGGAGATCCATTCGATGTAATCTTCTTTTGCGGTGTGTTTGTTGAGACCGATGAATTGTGGGTTTATGATCCAGCTTATCTATGAATAATATTTGAATCTTTTCTGAATTCTTTTATGTATGATTGGTTATCTTTGCAAGTCTCTTCGAATTATCCATTTGGTTTGGCCAACTAGATTGGTAGTTCTTGCAATGGGAGAAGTGCTTAGCTTTGGGTTCAATCTTGCGGTGTCCTTTCCCAAAGGATGTATAGGGGCAGCAAGGCACGTATTGTATTGTTGCCATCGAGGATAACAAGATGGGTTTTTATCATATTGCATGAATTTATCCCTCTACATCATGTCATCTTGCTTAAGGCGTTACTGTTTTTAACTTAATACTCTAGATGCATGTTTGATATCGGTCGATGAGTGGAGTAATAGTAGTAGATTCAGAATCGTTTCGGTCGACTTGTCTCAAACGAGATGCCTATATACAAGATCAAACCTAGATATACTCATAACTATGCTCAGTTCATCAATTGCTCAACGGTAATTTGTTCACCCACCGTAGAATACTTATGCTCTTGAGAGAAGCCACTAGTGAAACCTATGGCCCCGGGTCTATTCTCATCATATCAATCTCCATCACTTTAATACTTGCTTTGTTTTTACTTTGCCTTTTACTTTTCACTTTGCATCTCTATACCAAAAATACCAAAAATATTATTTATCATCTCTATCAGATCTCACTCTAAGTAAGTGGTATGTGAAGGGATTGACAACCCCTAATCGCGTTGGTTGTGAGGAGCTATCATTTTGTGCGGTCTGAGGGACTTGTGCGTGGCCTCCTACTGGATTGATACCTTGGTTCTCAAAAGCTGAGGGAAATACTTATGCTACTTTGCTGCATCATCCTCTCCTCTTCGGGAAAATCCAACGCAGTGCTCAAGAGGTAGCAGTGAGTTGTACAGGAAGCGGCCAAACAACGTTTCCTTGAGCTGCATTTCCAGGGACCAAGGGAAGGAGCTGCTAACTGACATACACGATGGGGACTGCGGGCACCACTCGTCATCACGGACCCTCGTCGGCAAAGTATTCCGCAGTGGGCTCTCTATCGCCCATCAAGGCTCAACGACGCAGCTGAGCTGGTGAAGTCCTGTGAAGCCTGCCAGTTCCATGCCAAGCAAATTCATCAGCCGGCTAAGGGCCTCCATACCATTCCGCTCACGTGGCCGTTCACGGTCTGGGGGATGGACATCTTGGGCCCGTTCCCTCGAGCACCTGGGGCTACCGCTACCTCTACGTCGTCATCGACAAGTTCACCAAGTGGGCGGAAGTGGAAGCCGTCCGTACCATCCCAGCTGGCTCTGCTGTCAAGTTCATCAAGGGACTCGTGAGCCGCTACGGGGTCCCCAACCGCATCATCACAGATAACGGCTCGCAGTTCACTAGTAACCTCTTCAAAACCCATCGTGCTAATCTTGAACGCAGATCTGCTACGCCGGTGGCGCACCCAGGAGCAATGGTCAGCCGAACGCGCCAACGTGGAGGTCCTGAGGGGCCTCAAGACCAGGATCTTCAAGAAGAAGCTCGAGGCCTGTGGCAGGGGCTGGCACGACGAGCTCCAGTCCGTGATGTGGTCTATCCGCACCACCGCCACCAAACCAACGGGCGAGACCCCATTCTTCCTTGTCTATGGAGCTGAAGCAGTCCTTCCTCATGAGGTTAAGCATCACTCTGCACGGGTCCTGACGTTTGATGAAATGCAGCAGGACGCCACGCGGGAGATGGACCTCGTGCTGGGGGAGGAACGTCGTCGCGAAGCTGCACTGAGGGCGGCAAGGTACTAGCAGACGCTGCAGCGATACCACTGCCGTAACATCCGCTCCAGGACGCTCGAGGTGGGTGACCTCGTCCTGAGGCGGGTCCTCTCCAGGGAAGGGCTGCACAAGCTTTCACCCATGTGGGAGGGCCCGTTCAGGTCGCCCATGTCTCTCGAACTGGCGCGCCTGGAGATGCAGGACGGGATACCTATCCAGAACGCCTGGAACTTCCAGCACCTCCGGAAGTTCTACTCATGAAGCAAGGCCCAGAGCCTGTGAAGAAGGCCCGGTGCCTGTGAAGAATCACCGCACGTGACACTCTCACTAATAATGAGTGGGGCAGTACACGCCCCGGAGTCTCAGGAGCGCCGGCCTCAGGCCCTGGGGCTCCCTCCCATGCCTAGTGGCAGCACTTAGCTCCGCGCTGGTGAGAAGACTTGAAGACTAGAATTAGGTGCGGGACGCGGCTTTTCATTTGCTTTCCGTAGTTGGCTCGCTTTTCCTTAATCGAAGTTTGCTTTTGGTGTTCCTTGCTGATTTGATTCCCTCGCCTCTTACTGCATTTTCCGGCTCTGGTTCGCTCGTGTTTTCTCTCTCGCATACCTCGTGAGGGGGGCTAGGCAGGTGCCCTTGCGAGTGTTTTTCTTCTCTCTGCCTTCTCGCGAGCCACCCTCATTCGAGCCCGAAAGCTGGCGCATCTTTCCTAATCCGTGCCCCACGGGTACCACGATGCAAAGCGCCGGGTCAAGGCTTGGGTGAACGACAAATCTCCTAGCAAACTCCCTAACGAATTTTTTGCAGTTCCTGAGCAATCGCAGACCACAAGGTCCAGATGGACACGAGGAAATAAACGCCTCGTAAGGAGGAGGGCGCCCCGAATGCACCAGGCTAAGTTATCTTTGCGCAAAATAGCCACACAACACTGAAACAACAAGCGTAGCATAATGATTAATAAGTCATGGTTCGATACACGCCCCTCCGAGCCCATGCTGGTTTCATTTCGGTGCAGGAAGGAAAGGGGGAACATAACAAAAGCGGCGCTCGCCCCTGCAGTAGCCGACGGGGGCAGAGCCTTGGCGATGTCCCGAGTCTAGTCGGACCCCTCCTCGCGCTTCACCGATGCGCGCCGACGAGACAACCCGCTGCCACCTTCGAAGCGGGCGTGCCAGCGTGGCGACCGATCAAGGCCGCCGCTGCTGGAACTGTCACCAAGGAAGGAGCCACTATAGCCAGACGAGGTGCGGCCGGCGGGTTCGTCCTCCTCCTCGTCCCGACCATCGCCAAGGCCGAGCACCCCCTCGCCGTCGTTCACCTCGGGGCAGCATCCGGCGCGGCGACCTTCTTCCTCGAACACCCTCACGAAGAGGGTCGCGTCGCCGTCGAACTAGAAGTGGAGGGTGCACCGCCTACCCAGGCCGCGCGCGCGGGCGAACGTCTGCCAACCGCGGGACAGAGCTATGTTGCCCGTGACGGGGACCTCGACCGCGACCCAAGAAGCCTGGCTACAGCAACCGTCTGCCTGCAGCCAGAGCTCGCCTCGACCGGAGGCGGCAACTCGTCGGCAAAGAAGCGGGGGAGCTGGAGCCAGCTGCTGGCCGGATCCTCCGACCAGACAACGAACTCCGGCAGCACCTCTGACGCATGGAACCGCGGTCGGGGAGGTCGCGCAACCACGGCATGTCTCCTCTCGTCGACAGGACTGCCGCGACTAGAGCGACTCTCGACGCGCACTACGGCGCCACCCCGAGACCCGGGGGCCACGGCGGGGGTCGCGACATGCTTGCGGGGACGGCCACGTCCTCGCTTGGGCGCCGGGGAGCCGGGTCCCTCCCGAGGGGCCTTGCCCTTCTCCGCGGCGAAGAGCCTCTTCGACGGCGCGATTGCTGCTAGTGGTAGAGCAAGGAGGAAGAAGCAAGTGAACCAAGAAGAGATGGGCGGCGGGGGCTCCGCCCCCTCCCCATTTATAGCGGAAGAAGGCCAACCGGCGCCTCTCATGATCATAGGTAATGATGATTTTCCTTGCATGCCGCAGGGACTTGTCAAAATCAAGCAGTTGCCGAGGCAACGTGGGGAAGTGGAGACGCCCACGTCCAATCAACCGCCACGCGTCGACCAAGGCCACATGCTTTTGGAGCCCGTGGCGCTTCGCGCTTGACTTTTGGCTTCGCCTTGAAGCCAAGCCCGAGCGCACCTTGGGCCCCGGGGCTACTGTCGGCATTCTGGGAACGGGGGTCCCCAGACTTGCATGCCTGCGGCCCACGGCGTGGCTTCACTAGCAGGCCTGTACGGCCCATCTTCGTCAACAAGGCTGTCAAGACCCTCGCAAGGGGCCAAGCCTCGCGAGGCGGACGACACAAGACCTCCTCAGGAGCGTCCTCACCAGGCTGCCTCGCGAGGAGTGGAGATATCAAGGCGGGGCAAACCTCGCGAGGCTCTCATGACGTGAGCCATGACGATCGACACTAGGCGGGCGCCAGCGCGCGCAGCGTCCTTGTTTCATCTTTGGTGCCAAGAGGGCAAGCGCAGGCGCGGAGTACCGAGGCATCAGGCAAATGTTTCCATATCAGTGCAACGAGACCAAGACCAGCAGGCCAGCGGGACGGAGGTCACCGTGGAGCCCAAGACGACGTCATCGCCAGAGCCCTTTTGCAGGCGAAGACTGCTTTTGTCAGGATAGCTTGTACTAGCTGTCCCCTTTCAAATTGGCCGCCTTTGTTGGCTCCCTTCCCGCTCAATATTTGGGGAGAGGACCAGGGCCTATATAAGTAGAGCTAGCCACCACCATAGGGGATAACTCATTCAGAGGCATCTCACCCACACAAGTTCGTCGAGCACAAGAACACCTCAACCTCAGGAGGCTGTTCTTCCCCTTGTACTGTTCATCGTCAGCCCAAGAGGCAATCCACCACTGCCACACTGGAGTAGGGTATTACACCACAATGGTGGCCCGAACCAGTATAAATCTCGTGTCTTTCTGTGTTGCAAGTTAAATCGAGTTCGTCATGAGATCTTAGTGAGCTAGGGCGTAGATCGGTAGGAGGGAAAGAACTTCGCGCGCACCCCAGAGTTTGAACCTTAAGGGTTTTGCCGGAACCCCAGATCCGACAGTGTGAGATGCCAAGCTTCTGAAAGAAGGTGTTAAGATTACGATATTCACCCCCCAAATGGACTGAACATGGATAATTTTGTGCTTAAGCAACCGCTCAACATGTGCTTGAAATTGCATAAAGACATGAAACATATCAGACTTGCGCTTAATAAGATAAATCCAAGTAAAGCGACTCAAAGCGTCGATGAAACTGACATAATAGTTGTGACCACTGATAGAAGTTTGGGCATAGCCCCATACATCTGAGAACACAAGTTCGAGAGGAGCCTTGACAACACGACTTGATACAGAAAAAGGCAACTGATGACTCTTGCCTTGTTGACAGGCATCACAAACTAGAAACTCCTTATTACTGGACTCAACGGGAAGACGGTGAAGCACATGGCTTGCAATGGGAGTGGCAGGGTGGCCAAGGCGAGAATGCCACTGCGACGACGACACCCGAACACCACTGAAAACTTGAGATACTCGTGGCACATCAAGCGCATATAAGACGTCGCGAGCTCGACTACTAAGTAGAACGTCCCTCGTGTCCCGGTCCTTAACAAAAAAATGGAAAGGGTGAAACTCAACAAACACATTATTGTCACGAGTTAATTTAGGAACTGAGAGTAAACTACGTGTGACTGAAGGAACGCGAAGGACATCAAGAAGACACAAAGTTTTAGTGGTACGCGAAAGAAGAGATGCCTGACCAACATGTGAGATGGGCATACCTGATCCATTGGCAGTGTGGACCTGATCATGACCGGCGTAGGGCTGGCGAGTGGTCAACTTCTCAAGCTGACTCGTCAAATGGTCCGTCGCGCCTGTGTCCATGTACCAGGCAGGATCCACAGAATATGAAGGAGTTAACCCATGCTCTTGTGTAGCGAGAGCAGCTTGCTTCTCGTTACCCTTCCCATTGTTTTCAATGCAAAGGAAATCACGTTTAAAATGACGATGGCACCGAGATGCCAAGTGCCCCTCAATGCCGCAAAGCTGACACTCAACCCCACCACCACATGCCTCGCAGTGGAGCCGCTTGCGGCCAGCTGAAAGCACAAGTGCTCCCTAGGTGGTTTTGGTAATTAATGTCAACATATCTCTTGTTGGACTAACACTTTTATCTAGTATGTTTCATATAAGTTCAACAATGGAGTGGCATGGACTAAAGGATGTGGGAACTCCTTCAAGATGCTAAGGACAAATGATTGGCTCAAGCTTCAAGCTCAAGACTCTTAATTTTATATTTTAGTGATCCAAGATCACATTGAGTCTATAGGAAAAGCCAATACTATCAAGAAGGGATGAGGTGTTGCTTAATGAGTTTCTTGCTCCATAGTGCTTAGTGATATGCTCCAAAACCCTCAACTACTTTCCCACTTCCACACATATGACCTAAACCTAAAGTCAAACTCGGCCCCACCGATTCTTTCTATCCGGCGCCACCGAGTTCATATGTCATAGCCACTGCCACAAACTCTAGGCAAATCGGTCTCACCGATAGGGATCTCGGTCTCACCGAGATGGGATTGTAATATCTCTGTTTCCCTTCAGAACGCTTCGGTCTAACCAAGTGAGCGATCGGTCCCACCGAGATTGCAATGTAAACTCTCTGTTTCCCTTTCGTAACATTTCAGTCTCACCGAAAAGAGCGAATCGGTCCCACAGAGTTTACCTGACCAACTCTCTGGTTAGCTAATTACCAAAATCGATCTCACCGAGTTTGTGTAATCGGTCTCACTGAGGTTACGTTATGCCCTAACCCTAATCATATCGGTCCTACCGAGTTGCATGTCGGTCCCACAGAAATCACTAACGGTCACTAGGTTTACTAAATCGGTCCGACCGAGTTTGTTAATTCGGTCCCACCGAGTTTGGTAAATTGTGTGTAACGGTTAGATTTTGTGTGGAGGCTATATATACCCTCCACCTCCTCTTCATTCGTGGAGAGAGCCATCGTAACAAACCTACACTTCCAACTTACCAGCCTAGAGAGAACTACCTACTCATGTGTTGAGGCCAAGATATTCCATTCCTACCATATGAATCTTGATCTCTAGCCTTCCCCAAGTTGCTTGCCACTCAAATATTCTTTCCACCAGATCCAAATCCTATGAGAGAGAGTTGAGTGTTGGGGAGACTATCATTTGAAGCACAAGAGCAAGGAGTTCATCATCAACACACCATTTGTTACTTCTTGGAGAGTGGTGTCTCCTAGATTGGCTAGGTGTCACTTGGGAGCCTTCGACAAGATTGTTGAGTTGAACCAAGGAGTTTGTAAGGGCAAGGAGATCGCCTACTTCATGAAGATCTACCGCTAGTGAGGCAAGTCCTTCGTGGGCGACGGCCATGCTGGGATAGACAAGGTTGCTTCTTCGTGGACCCTTCGTGGGTGGAGCCCTCCATGGACTCACAAGAACCGTTACCCTTCGTGGGTTGAAGTCTCCATCAACGTGGATGTACGATAGCACCACCTATCGGAACCACGACAAAAACATCCGTGTCTCCAATTGCGCTTTGTATCCTCCAAAACCCTTCCCTTTACATTCTTGCAAGTTGCATGCTTTACTTTCCGCTGCTCATATACTTTTTGCATGCTTGCTTGTTATGTGTTGTGAATGTTAAACTTGTGCCTAAACTCCACTTAAACCTAAAGAAGTTAAAAACTGCAACTTTGATACTTAGTGTCTAATCACCCCCTCCCTTCTAGACACCTCTTCTCAAGGTCCTACAAGTGGTATCAGAGCTTTGGTCTCCATTGCCTTGGTTTAATCACCATTGGAGGAAGATGGATGAGTCTACTTTGGGGAGTCTTAGACATAGAGTGCCTATTCTTGATGGAGAGTATTTTCATGAGTGAAAAAATGAGATGCTTGTAATTCTCAATCAATATTATTTGAAAAAGTACATTGCTAGCCCTTGTGCACCTCATGTTGATCCTATGCATCCTACCCTTGATGAATCAATTGACATGACTAGGAATCTTAGAACTGTTAATCTTATCACTAGAGGCTTGCCTTGAAACTTAATTAGAAACTTACCTACTCTTGAGTGTGCCTACACTATATGGAAATTTTCTTGAGGAACGCTTTCCAAATTATTCCTTGAAAAATCTAGATGAAATTCTCCATAAGTCTATTGCCTTGAGTAAGATGAATACTAGTGATCCTATGTTTGGTGATCGTCTATTTGAACTTACAAACCTTATGCGTGCCAAAGGAGATGTTGGAATTATTGGTGATATTATTTCAAGCTATAAGAATTCATAAGCAAGATCATTGTCAAACTCACTCTAACGAATTACCCTCTCTAGGACTTGATCCACCACATGACGATGTTGAACATGGATACTATGATGAGGATGATGATAGTGACTTGATCTTGACGATGCAATGAGACATTTTGGTCTTATGGCAAATCTTCGGGGATATATGTCAGGAGGAAAGGAATGGGTTCTTGATAGTGGATGTACCGATCACATGACCGGAGTTAAAGACATGTTTCGTGAGCTTGCTGAAAATGGCAGTCCTCGAAAGTATGTCACTTTCGGTGACAACTCAAAGGGTAAGGTGGTTGGCCTCGGTACGGTGGCCATCTCACATGATAGCTCCATTCAGAATGTTATGCTCTTTGAATCTCTTGGCTACAACTTTCAGTATCTAGACTTGCAGATTTTCGGTTTCAATGTCCTATTTACTGAGGTAGATTGCCAAGTGTTTCGTCGAGACAATCATAAAATGGTCTTTACGGTATACATAGAGGTGATCTTTACATTGTTGATTTCTCTAAAATGGCTCAACCTAAAACTTGCTTCATTGCTAAATCCTCAAAAGGTTGGTTATGGCATAGACGACTAGGTCACGTTGGCATGAGAAACCTTGACAAGCTTATTAAAGGGAATCATATCCTTGGTGTTAACGATGTCATATTTGATAATGATAGACTTTGCAGTGCTTGTCAAGCGTGTAAACAGGTTGGAGGAAGGCATCCCGTGAAAAACATCATGACCACAAGGAGGCCACTTGAGCTACTTCACATGGATCTTTTTGGTCCCAACGCTTACAAGAGTCTCGGTGGAAATTCTTTTGGTCTAGTTATAGTTGATGATTTTTCAAGATTTACGTGGGTGTTCTTTCTCAATGATAAATCGCAGGTCCAAAAGATCTTCAAAAACTTCGCCAGGAAGGCTCAAAATTAGTTTGAAGTGAAGATCAAGAAGGTTCGCAACGACAATGGAACAGAGTTCAAAAACGCAACGTGGACACCTTTCTTGACGAAGAAGGGATTTCACACGAGTTCTTGGCTACGTACACACATCAACAAAATGGAGTTGTTGAGAGGAAGAACCGGATGCTATCGAAATGGCGAGAATGATGCTTGATGAGTACAAGACGTCGAAGCACTTTTGGGCAGAAGCGGTTGAGACAGCTTGTCATGCAACAAATCGCTTGTATCTTCACAAGCTACTCGGCAAGACGACATACGAGCTCCTCACCGGTAACAAACCCCAAGTTGGATACTTTCGAGTATTCGGCTCAAAGTGCTACATTCTTGATAAGCATCGTCGTTCTAAATTTGCTCCTAAGTCTCATGAAGGTTTCCTACTAGGTTATGGATCAAACTCTCACACTTACCATGTCTACAACAATTTCACCCGAAAGGTTGAAGAGACGGTAGATGTGAAGTTTGATGAATCTAACGGCTCGCAAGTAGAGCAACTGCCAATTGATGTAGGAGACAAAGATCCTTCGGAAGCAATCCAAGACTTGTCTATTGGCAAGGTCTGTCCAACGGAGGTGAATGAGAGTACCTCGTCCGTCCAAGTGGAAGCTTCTACTTCACGACAAGGTGAACCAAGAGTTGATACGGAAGCATCCACAAGTGGAACACACCAAGATGAAGAAAACGAGGAAGTACATCAAGAACGTCAACAACCTCCTTCTCCACCACGACAAGAAAACGACAAAGCCAACAATGAAGAAGATCAAGAAGAAGAAGAAGAACAAGATGAAGAAGATGTTCAACCAAGACCCAAGCAAAAGCTTTCACGAGTTCGAGCAAGAATTGCTAAAGACCATCCCTAGAGCAAATCTACAATGATATTCAAACCAGGAGAAACACTCGCTCTAAAACTCATTTAGCTAACTTTTGTGAAAACTATTCTTTCATCTCTAGCATTGAACCTATGAAGGTCGAAGAAGCATTGGAAGATCCGGATTGGATAAATGCTATGCATGAAGAGCTACACAACTTTGAGAGAAACCAAGTTTGGACATTGGTTGAGAAGCCCGACAACAACCACAACATCGTCGGTACCAAATGGGTGTTATGAACAAGCAAGATGAAGATGGACAAGTAGTTCGCAACAAAGCACGTCTCGTCGCCCAAGGCTACACACAAGTCAAAGGTATGGACTATGGTGAGACTTATGCTCCCGTTGCTAGACTTGAATCCATCCGCATCTTACTTGCCTATGCTAATCACCATGATATCACCTTATACCAAATGGACATTAAAGCCTTTCTAAATGGTGAAATAGAGGAGGAAGTTTATGTTAAACAACCTCCCGACTTTATCAATCCTAAGAAACCCAATCATGTTTACAAACTTCACAAAGCTCTTTATGGTCTTAAACAAGCTCCTAGAGCTTGGTACAAATCCTTGACCAAGTTTCTTCTTGAAAAGGGATTTGAAATTGGGAAAATTGATTCCACACTTTTTACTAAAGGGTTAATGGAGAATTATTTGTATGCAAAATTTATGTTGATGATATCATATTTGGATCAACTAACCCTCATTTTAGTGAGAAGTTTGGAAAGCTAATGTCGGAGAAGTTTGAGATGCCAATGATGAGTGAACTCAAATTCTTTCTTGGGTTGCAAATCAAGCAAACTAAGGAAGGTACTTTTGTTTCTCAAACGAAGTACACTAAGGACTTATTCAACAAGTTCAATATGCAAGAGTGCAAAGGTATGTCTACACCCATGCCTACTAGTGGACATCTTGATTTGACCAATGATGGTGAACCGGTTGATCAAAAGGTTTATCGCTCTATGATTGGTTCATTGTTATACCTATGTGCTTCACGTCCCGATATTATGCTAAGTGTGTGCACGTGTACAAGATATCAAGCTGCTCCTAAAGAATGTCATCTTAAGGCCGTAAAAAGGATAGTGAGATACTTAATTCATACACCAAATTTTGGCATTTGGTATCCTAAGAGGGCCTCTTTCGATCTTGTTGGCTACTCCGACTCGGACTATGCCGGAGACAAGGTTGATAGAAAGTCCACTTCGGGTACTTGTGAATTTCTTGGTAGATCTCTTGTGTCTTGGTCCTCCAAGAAACAAAACTCGGTATCCTTATCTACCGCCGAAGCGGAGTACATTGCCGCTGGTTCATGTTGTGCTCAATTACTTTGGATGACCCAAACTCTTAAAGATTATGGGATATATGTGAAACATGTTCCATTGCTTTGTGACAATGAAAGTGTTATCAAAATTGGTCATAATCCGTACAACATTCTCGAAATAAGCATATTGAAGTTCGTCATCATTTCATTCGAGATCATGTTGCTAAGGGTGACATTAATCTTAAGCATGTTCGCACCGAAAAGCAATTAGCGTATATATTCACTAAACCTCTTGATGAGAAAGTGTTTTGCAGGTTGAGAGGAGAATTGAACATCATAGATGCTTCAAACTTGGAGTAGAAACTCCATTGGATACATGCAAGACATGAGCTTATGACTAATCCTTGATATTTCTCTTATGATGAAAATCTTATGTCTTGGATATATTTACATCTTGCATGTTATATAACCCATGTAGGTACTTGGTTGAATCAAATTCCATGAGATTGTAATCTACTCACATCTTGAGCAATCTCTACATCACCAAGTTTCTACACTATGGTGGTTGAAGACAAGGAAGCACGGAACCATTCCAACATATCCTTTGACAAATTCTATGTTGAGCTTCATGATTGTCATTTTTGGATAACAAGTGCTCTTCCTTGCAAGAACTAACCCATGTAGGTAGATGAACTCAAATTCCAAGTGGTTCTCCCAACTCTTGATGAGCTACATCAACCTTGAGCAACCCACACAAGTTCAACTACATGGTCAACACCACCAACCAAGGTATGTTATTCCATCTTAGAGAAGCTTTACTCCGAGTCATGAGCTAAAGCAACTCGACAAGATGTGAATACATCAAGATGCTTAAAAGAAAAATGGTAACCCCATTTTAAGCTTAAACGATGAGTATGACCTATGATCAAGTGATCTCACTTGACTCCTAAGTCAATATACTCTAACATAGGTGACTTTGTCGCTGACCATCTCTAGATGAAGTTCTCTCGTGTTCTTTTCTGTGCTTTTGCATTTGTCTCATGCATATTTGTTTCCCCTTTCAAAAAAAAACTTCATCTAGATTTCTTTCTGTTTGCTCTGCATTTCCTGCATCCAATTCATTGCATATCGCTCAAGAAATTCCTTGCAAATCTTTGTGAGATCCTACTAGTCTAGTGAGCTGAGGTGACAAGTGTTTTCTCTATGATGAACTCGGTTCCACCGATTAGTTGTTTTCGGTCCAACCGAATTCTTTCGGTACAACCGAAGCATACAACTCGGTGCCACCGATTTCACCACAGGAAAAACAGTTTGCCACTTATTCTGTGTTTCTTCTGATCCAGCTCCACTCAATGAATCTTGTCCTCTACAAGCATCACATTTTTACAAATGCTTTGTCTTTGTGACTCAAGGATCAAACCCTTCTTGGAAATTGATGTCAAAGGGGAGAGATCACATCAAAGCTTATCACTTCCAAAAGGGAGAGAGTATTACTTCCACAGGGGAGAAAGAGATCTCTAGGGGAGAGAATACTCAAGTAGAAAGTATTTCTCAAGGATCCCGGATGCTTGGTGTTCAAGAGGAGAGATGCCACATGTCTTCTTGAGGGGAAAGACATGTTCATATGTGCTTATTTGCATTAGCTCTATTCATTTATATCTTTCACTGATTTTCTGTTCCCTATCTTCTCCCAAAGATCCCATGCTAGATTCAGGGGGAGCAAGACATCTAAGGGAAAGAAATCATTTAAATTCATTGCATATCTTTACCCTTGGGGACATGTCTAATCCAATGTGGTACTTAGTACTCACTCTCTACATGTCATCCCAGTCTTGGTATTCCTGTGTTATCTAACCTTGTTTACGCAGGTTCATTCCATCCTAAGCCAACTCAAGACTACAAGGTAAGTATATGCATCACAATCATGTGTATGAGGAATTCTTGCTGATGTACATACTGTTTGCAAGAAGGACTCATGAGCATGAAGATATTTTATTTAATATTCTTTGCTCTGATGCATATGTCCAAGATACATGTAACACATTGCCTACTCTATCATGGTTATGCTCTCACATGCTTCTATATTCCATATTCACATGATTGCATACATGTAGGGGGAGCCTATGCTTGTTACATGTCTTTCCAAAGCTTTACTTGCTATTCTTTATATCTTTATCTAAAGCTTTGATGTATGTTGTCATCAATTACCAAAAGGGGGAGATTGAAAGCACAAGTGCTCCCTAGGTGGTTTTGGTAATTAATGTCAACATATCTCTTGTTGGACTAACACTTTTATCTAGTATGTTTCAGATAAGTTCAACAATGGAGTGGCATGGACTAAAGGATGTGGGAACTCCTTCAAGATGCTAAGGACAAAGGATTGTCTCAAGCTTCAAGCTCAAGACTCTTCATTTTATATTTTAGTGATCCAATATCACATGGAGTCTATAGGAAAAGCCAATACTATCAAGAAGGGATGAGGTGTTGCTTAATGAGTTTCTTGCTCCACAGTGCTTAGTGATATGCTCCAAAACCCTCAACTACTTTCCCACTTCCACACATATGACCTAAACCTAAAGTCAAACTCGCCCCACCGATTCTTTCTGTCCGGCGCCACCGAGTTCAGATGTCATAGCCACTGCCACAAACCCTAGGCAAACCGGTCTCACCGATAGGGATCTCGGTCTCACCGAGATGGGATTGTAATCTCTCTGTTTCCCTTCGTAACGTTTCGGTCTAACCGAAGTGAGCGATCGGTCCCACCGAGATTGCAATGTAAACTCTCTGTTTCCATTTCGTAACATTTTGGTCTCACCAAAAAATGCGAATCGGTCCAACCGAGTTTACCCGACCAACTCTCTGGTTAGCTAATTACCAAAATCGGTCTCACCGAGTTTGTGTAATCGGTCTCACCAAGATTACGTTATGCCCTAACCCTAACCATATCGGTCCTACCGAGTTGCATGTCGGTCCCACCGAAATCACTAACGGTCACTAGATTTACTAAATAGGTCCGACCGAGTTTGTTAATTCGGTCCCACCGAGTTTGGTAAATTGTGTGTAATGGTTAGATTTTGTGTGGAGGCTATATATACCCCTCCACCTCCTCTTCGTTCGTGGAGAGAGCCATCAGAACAAAGCTACACTTCCAACTTACCGATTACGAGAGAACTACCTACTCATGTGTTGAGGCCAAGATATTCCATTCCTACCATATGAATCTTGATCTCTAGCCTTCCCCAAGTTGCTTGCCACTCAAATATTCTTTCCACCAGATCCAAATCCTATGAGAGAGAGTTGAGTGTTGGGGAGACTATCATTTGAAGCACAAGAGCAAGGAGTTCATCATCAACACACCAGTTGTTACTTCTTGAGAGTGGTGTCTCCTAGATTGGCTAGGTGTCACTTGGGAGCCTTCGACAAGATTGTTGAGTTGAACCAAGGAGTTTGTAAGGGCAAGGAGATCGCCTACTTCATGAAGATCTATCATTAGTGAGGCAAGTCCTTCGTGGGCGACGGCCATGCTGGGATAGACAAGGTTGCTTCTTCGTGGACCCTTCGTGGGTGGAGCCCTCCGTGGACTCACAAGAACTGCTACTCCTTCGTGGGTTGAAGTCTCCATCAACGTGGATGTACGATAGCACCACCTATCGGAACCACGACAAAAACATCCGTGTCTCCAATTGCGTTTGTATCCTCCAAAACCCTTCCCTTTACATTCTTGCAAGTTGCATGCTTTACTTTCCGCTGCTCATATACTTTTTGCATGCTTGCTTGTTATGTATTGTGAATGTTAAACTTGTGCCTAAACTCCACTTAAACCTAAAGAAGTTAAAAACTGCAACTTTGATCCTTAGTGTCTAATCACCCCCCCCCCCCTCTAGACACCTCTTCTCAAGGTTCTACACCAGCCGTTGGAGGAGCTGAAGCGGGCGGATGGGGCTGGTTGCCCGTGGACGGCGGTGGTTTCTGCTTGGCACCACGGGCACCCCCGCGGAGAGCAGCGTTCGCAGAAGGGCCCTCTGTAGACTCAAGCCGGAAGCGAGCAGCGAGCCGCTGTTCCGTGTTGAGGAGGCGCTCGTAGAGGTCACAAGGCGACATCGGCGTGTCACGTCCATTGACGTTTTCAACAAGAGAGTCATAGTCCTCATCAAGGCCATTGAGAATGAATGAAGTAAACTCCTCATCACGGAGAGGCTTCCCAATTGAGGACAGTGTGTCAGCCAAAATTTTGACTTTTTTGAAGAAGGTTGTGATGGAGAGATCATTCTTCTTGACCTCACCCAGCTGATTACGAATGGCAGACAAACGTGCCAGCGACTGCGAGGAGAAGCTGGAGTCGAGCATGGTCCATGCATCCCGCGATGTCACGGCAAAGACTACCATGCCGGCCACGGACGGAGTGAGCGAAGACTGAATAGCCCCCAGGATGGCTTGACCTTGAGTGATCACCGACGATGAGCAGGGTTGGGGACCATGACGGAGCCACCATCGGACGAGGGTACCGGAACCACGGCCGGAGGGCACGGCAGCGAGCCATCAACATATCCCTCAAGGTAGTGGCTACGCATCAGCGGCAACACTTGAGCGCGCCACAGGAGGTAGTTATCAGCAGAGAGCTTCATCGTCACCAGATGAGCGAAGTGGAACGGTCCTGGATCGGCCACCGGCGCTGAGAGTTGCGGATCATGCGTTGGGACGAGGCTGTACGGAACCAGTGCATCGGCCGTCGGAGGCACACGAGAGTGTTGGTGATGACCGTAGGACGGCGAGGGGGCACACCGCAAGGGAGTGCGGGAGGCGGCGCAGGGGCGGCGGCGTAGGGTGCACCATACGGCGCGTATGACGCCGTCGACGGCGCGACGTACGGTGCGGGGTACGGGCCGCCGTAGGGCGCCTGCACGTGAGCGCCATAGGGCCCCGAGACCAGCGGCGCGTCGGGGGATTGGGCCGGGGCAGGGTGGCCGCCGTAGGACGCATGCGTGGAGGCGCCGTAGGAGGGCGGCGGTGGAGGCGCGCCATGCGACGGGATCGGGGTGCCGGGCGCGATCGGGGCGCCGGCCGCGATCGGGTGCATGGCGAGCGATCGAGGCAGCGCGGGAGGGCGTGACCTCGACGCAGAAGATCGGGCCCAGGCGAGCGGAGGCGACGCCAGGAACGGCGATTCCGTCGCCAGGGTGGCGAGAGGTGGCGCGGCGGCAGCAGAGAAGGCGGAAGCGCGGCGCGGATCGAACGTGTCGTCTGATACCATGTTAGACATACTAGGGTTTGGAACAATGCTTGATACCCTTGGTGGGTACGGCTGTCATATATTTATAAGAGGGAACCGCATAAATACAGGTTATGTTACAACACGTATATCTACTATATACTTAGTCTAACACATGCAAAAACTTATATGCCTAATATTTTGGAAAGGAGGGAGCAGTGCCCAAGGACATAGTGTCACCATAAAAAGCAATACCAAGTGTGTCATCTTCATCACTTGAATCATAATGATTATAATGTTTTTCTTTTATAACTTTTCCATTAGTAGGGAGACTAAAAATAGCATGGTCATCAAACTCATCATCCCCTTCTAGCTTTGCATATCATTAGCATAATTGACATTCATGGAATTAATGCTAACATCATTGCAATCATGCTTTTCATTCAAGGGACTTTCATTAATAATTTTATAGAACTCTTATTTAACACTTCATAGTAATTTTCAGAATCATGATTTTCAAGAAGAACTTCATAAATATAATGAAGTGCACTCAATTTCATTTTTTCTTTCAAAGTGCTTATAGCAATAGCATTTCATCACTAGCAATTGGTTTATCATAATTAGAATTTTTTAAAAGTGCGGCTAGTGGAGAAGGATCCATTTATCTTTTATTTTATATTTTAGAACAATAAAGATAGCATAACTAGGCAAGAAATAAAACAACAAAAAGGAAGTGTTAGGGACGGGGCGGCCTCCCCGGGCCCCCCAAAAGCCAGGGGCCCCCTCCCACGTATACGTACATTAGGTACATACAGATCTTCAACGAGAAAAAAATCTCTCGCCGCCTCGTTCAGCTTTTTTTTAGGGGTGTAACACACTTTATTAATCAAAAACCACAGTTTGTGGAATACAGTTTGCATGGGGATTAACAAGCCATACATGGCGCCCCTGCTGAAGAGAAAGAGCTGATCTAGCTATCTTGTGAGCGTCACCATTCGACGCCCGCCCCTCGAACACAAATTTACAATTAAACGCAGAGGCTCTCAGGCCGATCTCTGTCAAGATCGCACCATATCTACCCATATAACCCTTGTTAATATCATTGACCACCTGTTGGGAATCTGAAGCTATGATGAAATCATGGATGTGCAAGTCTTCAGCCAACGACATCGCCTCCCGGCATGCGATCGCTTCCAGAGTCCCGACATCATCGACACCTCGAATCACTAATGCTGAACTGCCCAGGTACTGTCCGTTGTCATCTCTGCAAATGGCTGCCGCTGAACCTCCTCTGTTAAAATTCATCACGCCGGCACCAACGTGAATTTTGGCAAACCCTACTGGCGGTGCCTTCGGACGAGTTGTGGGTGCGTGATTATTCTGTCTGGGGCTTCTCGCCTCGCCCATTGGCTTGCTTACACCCAGGCTCTGCAGCTCGCTTATAAATCTCTCAACAAAACCATGGGTAGCGTAAGGGCTCTGAAAATTTCCTTCATGAATAGCTTGTCGACGAGCCCACCATATCGCCCAAAGTGTAACTGCTAGTTTGACAAAAGAAATACGTTGGGCCTGGCCCATGTTTGCACGTACGTGGTCAGGAGAGATTGAAGAGGAGAAGGAATCATTGGATTGATTTCCTGTAACTTAAGAATTATATGATCGGTCGGTCGTTCCCTGCCCTTTTTCCTGTTCTGCTGTTCCTGTTCGTCTAATCTCTTCGACTCTGCCTCCTCACGAACGAACGACGCGACAACTGTAGCAGCAGGATATCTTCGACCTCGGCTGCGACTGCAGCAAGTATGTCTGGGTGTGCCCTCTTCCCTCGCATGATCTTCTTCCTATTTCTTTTCTTTCTAATCCCGATTCCCGATTTCTCGATCAATCAAACAGATTAACATGGAATTGTTTTTAGGGCGCTCGAATTATTGCGCCCATGTTGCCAGATTAGATTACAGAGACAAGGTACTATACCATGCCCTAGCAGATTCTCATTATATTAGATGATCTTCTGTACTTAATCTAATATTTTAATTAGCTTTGCACTAATTTTAAAAGCGAATTGTTCCTTTCAATTTCAGCAGGGTCATGTCGAGTACGAGTAGAAAGTATCCATACGGAAGTCATAAAAAAAAAGAAGAAGGAGGCAGATGAGGAGAAAGAAGCATTGAGCGGATCTCCTTTTAAATATTATAAGAGCGATGTGAGCACACCAAGAAATCTAGACGAGTTGGCGATAGTTCTTGCGGGTGACCGAACTAATGGCAATCCAGAAGATGATGGTCATACTCCTACAAAAGGCAATGCTGACGTCAACATGGATGATAGCAATGTGAGTGATCATGAGCCCATATTTAATTCATCTGCGACAGAATCTACTAGTGTTGATGAGGAACCAGTTAGTGTCGATATTTATGATCCAAGAAATTCGGGTAATCTTGATAACAAAGCGAGGGATGTATTAGTGGAAAAGGGGCCTAAAAGGGAAGAAGAAAACACTAAATATCCTTTGGATGAAAATTCAAGACATTTTTCATATGGCGATTACTCAAGAAAGATGAGCAATGGAGAGGTGCGTGATAGAAAATGGTTAGTTTTTTTTTTAAACAAACAAAGAAAGTGTTTTGTTTTTGCTGTAAGCTTTTCAATTCTGATAAATGCAAGAGTGCAATGGGTAATGATGGGTTTTGTGATTGGAGGCATATTAATGAGAGACTGAAAAAGCACGGAGCTAGTGTCGACAATATTACCAACATGAACTCTTGGAATGAATTGAGAGTTAGACTGAGCAAGCATGAAACAACTGACAAAGAGTTTTACAGCAAAAAATCACAAAGGAGAAGGAACGCATAAGGCAAGTTTTGTTAAGAATTGTTGCCATTGTGAAATTTCTTGGTAAGCGCAATTTGGCTTTTAGAGGATCCAGTGAGCAGCTTTATGATGATTGTAATGGATTTTTTTAGCTTGTGTGGAGATGGTTGCAGTTTGATTTGGTAATGCAAGACCATATTAGGCGTATTCAAAACAAAGAGATCTATCACCATTATCTTAGCCATAAAATTCAAAACAAGTTGATTTCTTTTATGGCTGGTGACATTACAAATTCTATTATCAATATTGTCAAAGTGGCCAAATATTTCTCTGTTATCCTAGATTGTACCCCGGATGTGAGTCATCAAGAACAAATGAGTTTGTTGGTTCGATGTGTTCATATGTCTGATGAAAAAATACAAATTGTGGAGTACTTCCTTGCTTTTTTGGTAGTGGAGGACACATATGGTTTGGGAAGTTTCAAGGTATTGGTTGATTCTATGAAGTCCTTCAATATTAATATTGATGATATTAGGGGCCAAGGTTATGACAATGGATCCAACATGAAAGGAAAATACAAGGGGGTGCAAAGTCGGTTGCTTGAGGTAAATCCAAGAGCTTTGTATATGCCATGTGCTTGCTAACGCCTTAATCTTACCCTTTGTGATATGGCTAAATCTTGTGGTAGAGCTGTTTCTTTTTTTGGAATTGTGCAACGAATATATGTATTATTCAGTGGTTCTACAGAAAGATGGAAAGTTTTTGTTAGCCATGTGATAGATTTGACTGTGAAATCTTTGAGCAATACTCGTTGGGAGAGTCGTATCAAAAGTGTTAAAGCAATTAGATTTCAAGCTCCTAACATAAGATCAGCTTTACTTGAGTTAAGTGAAGATAGTGGTACCGAACCCAAGGATAGGAGTGATGCAAAAAAATTGTTTGATGTCCTTGGCAGCTATGAGTTCATACTTGGCATGATCATTTGGCATGACACTCTATTTGCTATAGATTCAGTAAGCAGGAAGCTACAATCACCATCCATGTGCATTGAGACTGCCTTAAAGCAAATAGATGGTATGAGGACTTATTTTGACACCTATAGAGAGGAAGGGTTTGATTCTAGTGTGATCATTGCCAAAGAAATCGCAGCTGAAATGGGTGTAGAGCCATCATTTCCAGTAAAGCGTCGTGTTTCTAGGAACAAACAATTTGGTGAAGATGACAATGATGAAGCGATATTGGAAGCTGAGAAGGATTTTAAAGTCAATTATTTTTTGATTATGGTTGATAAGGCGGCCACTTCAATGAAAAATAGATTTGGCGAACTTGAGTCATTCAAAAATATATTTGGATTTTTAATGAGTTCAACGGCCTTGAAGTCATTGGACCATTCTGAACTTACAAACAGTTGTACAAAATTTGCAAGTGCTTTCTCTTCGGGTGGTTCATCTGATGTTGATTTAAATGATTTGATTTCTGATTTAATTGTTATGCAATCAACTTTGCCTGATAGAACAATGTCTGCTATGGAGATTTATGAGTTTGTGAAGGAAGCGGATTGTTATCCAAATATTGCTATTGCATACCGGATTTTCTTTACTATGCCTGTTACTGTCGCATCATCTGAAAGAAGTTTTTCGAAGTTGAAATTGTTGAAGAACTAATTGAGATCTACAATGTCGCAAGAGAGGTTAAATGGCTTGGCAACTTTATGCATCGAGAAAAATTTGCTTGATGAAATTGATATTGATACTATAGTTAGTGATTTTCCATCTCAGAATGTTAGGAGAATTTTTTGAAGGTAATATGTAATACATTATGTGATATGCACAATCATTTTGGATGCACTTATTATTTTCTTTGATACAAATTATATATACATATGATGATTATTAATTAGGCATTTATACTAAGGGCCCCGAAGGGGCCCCGGGATTGTAGTTTCGCCCCGGGCCCCCAAAATCCTGAGACCGGCCCTGATTGAACTAGTAGGAGACAACACACGGACAATGTGAATAGTACCTGCACACAGGACAACAATTGCTTGCACCCAATAAAGGCAAGGGGGTCCTCACTCACCTTGTTCTTGCCAGCCACAAGATTACAACTGATATTAATATGCAAATTAATAAAAAGAAGAAAAAAAGAAAATACAAAAAAGAAAATTGAGTAATTGTTGGAGACTTAGTATTGATGGAAAATAGACCTGAGGGTCATAGGTTCACTAGTGGTATATCTCTCGAAAGCATAGCAACAGTGGGCGAACAAATTACTGTTGGGCAATTGATAGAATTGTGCATAGTTATGATAACCTTCCATGGCATAATAAATATATAAGCATTACATCTGTGACAAGTAGACTGTTAATCCAATTGCATATACCACTATTACTCCACCCCAAGACCGCTATCCAACATGCATCTCAAAGTATTAAGTTCATTGAAACAGAGTAACACTTTAAGCAAGATGACATATTGTAAACAAACTAAAAGCAATCAATATGACCAAACCCCGTCATTTTATCCTTAGTAGCAAAAATACAAATGCGTGCCCTTGCCCTTATTGTCACCGGGCAGGATCACTACAAGATTGAACCTACCAAAAAGCACCTCTCCTGCTGAAGATAAACCAATCTAATTTGGCCAAAGTAGACAGATAAATCCAAAAGAAATAAAAAGCTATAAAATTGTGTAGTAAAGAAACTTCAATAGATTCAAAATAATTCAATCAATAATCTCATCATAAACCCACAATTCATCGGATCCCAACAAACACACTGCATAAGATTACATAAATGGATCTTAGAGAAGATCATTGTATTGAAGATCAAGATAGAGATAGATAGATAGATAGATAGATAGATAGATAGATAGATAGATAGATAGATAGATAGAGAGAGAGAGAGAGAGAGAGAGAGAGAGAGAGATAGAGAGAGAGAGATCTAGCTACTACTATGGACTCGTAGGCCCTGAAGGAACTACTCACACATCATCATGGAGGCAACAAGATTGATGAAGATGGCCTCCCTAATGATTCCCCCCTTCGGCAGAGTACAGGAATAGGGATCCACATGGGATCTCTTCGAAACAGATAATTGTGGCAGTGATAAAATTCTTTCGGGTGTCCCTTCGAGGGTTTCTAAATATTTGAAAATTTGTAGGCCAAGAATTAGGGCAAACTGAGCTACGAGGGGTCCACAAGTCAGGGTGGCGCGCCCCCTAGTCTATACTTCCCCGAAGCTTCCAGGGTCTATTATTGTCCAGAAAGAATCATCAAAAAGTTTCATCGTGTTTGGACTTCTATAGGTATGGATTTCCGGGAAAACAAAAAACAAGCAAAAGACAGAACTAGCACAGAACACTAAATTAATAGGTTAGTCCAAAAATAATATAAAATGGCATATCAATAATACAAAAATGATAATATAATAGCATTGAACAATAAAAAATTATAGATACGTAGGAGACGTATAAGGCAGCAATGGTGGAGATCGCACTGGCCTGAAGGACTGATGCGGCGTGGTGGCGGAGCCTCCTCTTCTTTCTTCTTGTCTTGGCCCTTCTTCTTCTATGGAGGTGGTCTTGGATTAGTAATGGATATGGAGATGGAGTTGGTGATGGATATCGGCATATCGCGTATGGATGATGGACGGCCGCTAGGGTTGAGGTGTATATAGGAGGCCTCCTTGGGTCTCCTCTGTTGATGTAGCTTCTCCACTTTGATACAAGGGCTCTAGATGAGACAAATCAAATCCCAATACCTCCCATGGTGGCCAAGGAAGTCGTCAGAACAAATTGAGATAAAATCCACGAAGAATCGCGTCTGATCTGGGCGATTTCAGAGCTTGTCGGGGGTGGTACGACCATGCCCGGTCGTATTGAGCGTTTTCTTTTGCTCTGGACACCTTTAGTAAAATGGTTGTCATTTCTTCATACGAACTTTGATTTTGACGTTCTTGGGCTCGTTGGATTCGTATGAATGACGCCAATGCACTTATGGTGTTGGATTTTTAATTTGATCACTTAAAAATGTCATAGTTAGCACTCCAAAATGCCTGGGTTTGGTGCCTGGAAATCTCCCGCGTTGGTCCCAACCCTGGCCTTTTCATCGTGCTTGGTCCATGGTTACTCGAAAGCACCTAGACACAACAAACCAAAGATAACTAATAAAAACTACAAACTATGTAATGCTCACAACGAAAAGGGTAAAAACCAGAAAGCATGCATAATGGACATGTACTTTGTTCAATGGGACATGATATATGGAGTAGTATTCAACAAATGATTAAAAAAATGCATATAAAATAGAACCACTGTTAATCTCGATGCAAGACTTACAAATTTTATGTTTTTCCATTCTTCCGTTTACGCATGCGTACCTATCCTACTTTCATGGTCTTTTGTAGGATTCAAACCAAAGAATATAAGCGAGGCCCAACACAGTCTAGAGGATTCAAAATCTGGCATGTGTAGTCTGAATAAGTAGTACTGGTCTGAATTAAACAGCACATGTTTCTTGTCCTGTCTCCTCCTACAAGAGCCCTAGACGGGAGTTGATGTCTATCGCTCATAGCGAGCGCTACCTTGCATCTCTCAAGCAAGATGGGTCTGGTCCAGCGAGCGAGTGCACGCCTGTTTTTTGTTTTGTTTTCTCCCATTTATTTTTTCGATCAGATTAATTTATAATTTGAAGAAAACTCCCAAATATATTTTTTGTAAATTCAGGAAAATATTCATGGTTATTCAAAATTTGTTCGTGAATGCAAAATATGTTCACAAATTCAATATATGTTCACGAATTCAAAAATATTCATGAAAGTTTTTAAACTATTATGAATTTTTAGAAAGTTCAAAATTTCAGAAAAAAGATCACGAATTTAAAAAATGTTCACAAAAAATACAAGAAATGTCCACGAACATTTTTTGAAAATCGGAAATAATTTTATGAAACCTCAAACAATTTTCAAAATCCCGAATTGTTTTTAAAATTTGTGAACTATTTTCGAATTTTTGGACATTCATTTAATGAATGGGAACAGTTTTTTTTATTTTTCAAACATTTTTTGAGGAACACAATTTTTTTAAATGCGAACAAATTGTGTAATCTCAATCATTCTATGAAATGATTGAATATTTTTGTATTAGTAAGCATTTTTGTGAAAACACGAACAAAATTTGAAAACATAATCATTTTGAAAATTCCAAACTTTTTTTGGAAAGGCAAATAACTAGGAAATGTTGAACATTTTTTGGATATTTCCTGAAATTTGTGCATTAAAGAAGAAAAATAAGAAAAATAAAATAAACCGGCAAACCAGCAAGAAAGCGAATCTAGAAGGTTCCAAAAACCACTTAGGAACCTTGTAAAACCGGCCCTGGCAGTTTTCTCGCTCGATTTATAATGCGCCGGCCCGTCCACGGTCCCTAGTGAGGAAACGCTACGCTAGGGATTGCAACGGGCGACATATAGCGTTCGTGGCCCCGGACGGCCACCGTCCATGGATGCAACGTAGGGAGCGAGTACACTGCACCTGCACGATCACACGAACGGTGACAGACTGGGCGCGTCAAGCCCGTCCTCTCGCTCCCTAATCATCCAATCGGCACGGCCGGCTTACGGCAGACACGCGCGAAACCGGCGGAAGAAGCCACCGCCCCCACCCCCCATTGGCGCGCGGCGCAGTACTTGACCTGCCTTATACAAGTTGGCAAGCTGCCTATGCCCTACCACACACCGCGTCCATGTGATGCGACGTGGGGGAGGCGCGAGGAAGACGCGGCCGAGCCTTCCATTTTTCAACTCCTAGTCCTATACATACAGCGGAACCCCGGGGCTCGGATCGGATCTACAGCAATCAGTCTCGACCTTCAGTCGTGCTGCCTACCCATCAGCGTATAATTCCTGATCGAGCGAGCCGGAGAGGAAAGCGAGATCAGGCCGGCAGAGGAGATGGCGCAGGGGACGCTGGAGGTGCTGCTCGTCGGAGCCAAGGGCCTCGAGAACACCGACTACCTCTGTAAGCTACCTTCGGCCTCTCCCTTCCCCATCGAGTTCTGCTATGCTTGAATTCGGCTCTGCTTTCCCGTTCCCCGCTCGATCAAGTAGCTCGGTGAAGTGATGGCCTCCCGATCAGCCAGATCGGTGCAATATTCTCGAGTAGTTTGTGCTTTCGCCTTTGCTGGTGCCTAATTGGCGGGATCGATTCTCGCTGACGAGTTCCGTGGCTGCGAATTGTTTTCTGCAGGCAACATGGACCCGTACGCGGTTCTAAAATGCACCTCGCAGGAGCAGAAGAGCACCGTCGCCTCAGGTAGATCTCTTCCTTTAGCTTACATATATTTTCTTCTTGATATAGTATTACACAGGAAACCTTGTACCTCTTCAATTTATCGATCAACGCTTTCGTTCGCTAGTAGTGCTCAAAACGATATCTTAGTGATAGTGAAATCTGGTCCTTGTGGTCCTTCACAAAGAAAAAAACGAGCACTGGTGCTGAATGAGTCCTAGCTTCCACGTGCTGCTACAAGCTATCAGGCTTGACGCTTGAGTCTGCCATGTGTTTTGCCATGTCAGTAATGTCTGGACACTTGAACAGCAGGAAAATCTAGACGATCATAATAAGAAGTGCTAACTTGCTGCCATTCTGAATCGATCTACGTTGTTAAGAACGCAGATCGATTCAGAATGGCAGCAACCAATGCGCTAAAAGCACGTTAAGTAGTTAACGCATCTTACTTTCCCACCTCGTTTGCGAATTGCGACAAGCCGAATCAACCGTGGATCCTTCCATGAGGAAAATTGGAATTCATCAAGACATGTTAAAAGTAGCATCATGCATCTCAATGCTGCTGTGCATCTGTGCTATTGACTTCCTTATGAAATGTAACTTGACTTCACTCGATGCATGCAGGAAAGGGAAGTGATCCTGAGTGGAACGAAACCTTTGTGTTCACCGTCTCTGAGAATGCAACTGAGCTTGTCATCAAGCTCCTTGACAGTGATGGTGGCACGGACGACGACAGCGTTGGTGAAGCAACGTAAGTCGAAATGAGCTAGGAGTAGCAATTTTGGTCTTGTGTCAGAGTGTTCCTTTGAGTTAGTTGTGGGGCTGGCGGTCTTACATAAAACTGGCTCAAATGTTTGGCGAAATCTGTTTTTGAAACACTTACAGTTTGCATCTCGATTGATGTCGTAGCATCGCGGGATGCAAAATTGAATGATTGCAGATTGCATCATCCACTACAACTGAGTATTTGATTCTTGCAGGATCCCATTGGATGGAGTGTATACTGAAGGAAGCATCCCACCAACTGTTTACAATGTTGTCAAAGACGAAGAGTACCGTGGAGAAATCAAAATTGGTCTGACGTTCACTCCGGAGGTAGCTGTCTTACATTCATGTTCAGGGACTAAACCCATTTCACTTTACCGTGTCCTCTGTTTCTCTGTGGCTAACTAAACGTCTGCATTAGTAACTGTATATGCAAGCTTGTAGGGCCTTATTCGCTGTTAACACATGATAAACTAATCACCACCACACAGTTGGCTGTAATTCTTCAACTCCCTCCATAGATACATCCGTTTGAGCGACAAGTAATATGGATCAAAGGAAGTACCATATTTTAGCCTTTCAACTTCTAGTTCCAGTACCACTAATTGTGTAGAGTAACCCGGTCTTCTTTTATGCTCCTTCGATGCTTTCTTCTTCTTTTTTTGATGCCTCAATGGCGGCTTACACCGGCCTGAAATGCTTTCCATTTTTATGAAGATGAACGAGCTGGTCCTTCTTCTGATCTCAATACTTACATTTCCGCGAAATGTTTTTCTCTGTTCACAGGAGGCT
The DNA here is from genome assembly GCA_021605145.1 of Aegilops bicornis. NCBI lineage: Eukaryota > Viridiplantae > Streptophyta > Magnoliopsida > Poales > Poaceae > Aegilops > Aegilops bicornis. The sequence continues at coordinate 637,625,779 of CM038670.1, read as the reverse complement.
CGTGATCAGGATCAACCCGAGGAAAACTACGGTGGGTGGAACCAATCATCTTGAGAAGAAGCAGGTGCTTTGCTGAACTATGGTGCTTGACAAGTCGTGTGCTAGAACTAAAGCCTATTTTAATTGTTAAAGACTGTATTTATCGTTCATTCCCTCAATTATGGATAAGCTACAAATCTCCTTATTGATTGGTATCGTTTTCTAATATTCAAATTTGTAATAACAGTGTTCCCCACTTGTATGAAGTATGAGCCCTCTTTAATGTCACTAAACTGAGTTGCAATAGCGATGGCACCATTTCTTATGTAATACTCCACTCCGTCCCAAAATAAGTGTCTCAACATTAATACAACTTTATACTAAAGTTGTACTAAAGTCGAGGCATTTATTTTGGGACCGAGGGAGTACTAGAGAATTAGTGATGGTTGTATGCATCAATTGTTACAAAGGTCGGGGGCACTCCCTCGTCTTTCTTCCTTTCTGGAAAAAAGTGTATCTTCTCTGTTCTCTCGACGATGGTGCTTCCTTTTTGTCGTAGATATTCAATCTGGCCATCAGATGAGGACGAAACCCTCTTATAACAAATTCTATCGTCCATGGTGACCTACCAGTTTTTGGTCTTTCAAATGCCTAAGTGGGAACTAAAAAGAATTGACAAGATATGGCAACACTTTCACTGGTCGAAAGAGTTAGGGGGACTCTGACATCCTTGATTTTCACAAGTTTGATCATGCTTTTCGTCTCTAGTGGTAGTGGTTTTACTGAGCGAGCCTCAACCTAGTAGAGCTTCAGTAGTGGTACTAAAGGTTTGAAGCTGGTACTACTGTGAGGATGACCTCTATGTTGGTAGGTAGACAACCTGTTTGGGGTTGCCCCGGTGGTTGTGCTTGGAAAGTCGGAACTACCGGGTTATCATCTCGGGAGCCTCTCTCTTCTTAGTTGCTAAGTCAGCGCTCCGTCAACACTGTTAAGTTTTGGTTTGCTATCGTCGACTTTGTATTCTAGATCTGGGTTTGTTGTCTGCTTGCTTTTTCTGTTTTTGTGTATGATAGCTCCACGAAAATGTTTTGTTGTGCGACGTGAATCACACTTGAAACAGTCTAAAGTGTCGAGTTTGTGCCATTGGTTTGAATCTCAGTAGGATTCTATTTGAGCAACAACAAGGTTCATCCATCGTTGATACCGTAACTCCTCTTTATAGTACATTGTCATATACTCAATGTGATTCTTGAACCACTCAAATGACTAGGAAATTATATTTAACATTCTAGCTTTTTGTTTTGCGGGGATAACCTTCTCACTTTAAGTCTTTCTTCCACATCAACTTTTGTTTTGATAAACTATTGCTTTTGGAACTATACACATGCTTACACTCGGTAACACATTGGTCCATTAAACTGTTTTTATTAATCAGTAAACCATACTAGAGGGCCATAGATGCACCTTCACCAGTCGCAACTATGGCGTGGCACAGTGATGCCTTCTCGAAGATGGGCATGGACATGTCCTGAGCCTGCACTGCCATCACCATGGGCAACAAAGCCAACTACCTCTTTTGGCATGATCGGTGGATGCTTTGATGGATGAACCCCTAAGCAATCTCTATGAGCAAGAACTTTTTGGGCTCTCCAAAGCATGTACACTTTATAGAACATCGCCAACTTATGTGACCTTTGGTTGGGCTTACGTGACATTGATCTTTCCACTTCACTGGATGTCGTGGTCATCTTTTGGTTCATAGAAAGTGGCTTTTTCACACCATATATGATCTTGAGGAGCATCTTATTTCCTCGCTACCGAAATTTGGACCGTCCAAACGTAACCAAAATGTCAGTTCTTCTCTTGGCTCGTGGCGCATGACAAGATCCTCACCGGAAATTCTGCCCGTATGTAGTTGTTCACATTTGTAAGCTCTGTCATATTCACCCGAAGACGGTCCCTCGTTTATGCCGTGACTACCACTTCAGATGTTCGTTCCTCTATAAGTATGTCTTCTGCAAGGCAAGTCGTGATCTTAGTTTTGCCAGCATAGTTTAACAGAAAAAGGTCACCGTCCTCCTGAAGAAAGAGTGAATTTCCACTAGTGGCTTGACTGTGTACACTATGTACATGTGTGTAGTTTGGAAGGAAAGAATCGCAGAATCATCCAAAATATTGCGATGATAGTTTGAAAAAAATGTAGTCACGGGATTTGGCCTAACATTTTCCTATTCTTGTGGCCCCTCTCACTATCAACTCTAGGGTTCTAACATTTATTCTCTTTGTACCTAGTATTTAAACTCATATTCTATCTTTACATGAGATTTCACATCCCCACTCATATTAAAAATGTCTTGGTATTGTCTTGAAAATCAATTTTGAAAAGGTCTACGACAATGTTAACTAGGAGTTTTTGTTGGAATTCCATAGACTGAGAGTCTTTGGCCCTATTTGGCGTGGTTAGATTACGAGTATCAATTACAATAGAATTCTTATTGTTAAACTGAACAACACCACGAGCCCCTAACTTTCAGAGTGTGAAATGTCTAACGTAAGGAGAGCCCTCTACCCCCCCCCCCCCCCCTTATTAATCCAACAAAATGGTAAAAAATGGCTAAAGGATGATATGTTTGATGTTTGGTTGTTGACCTTATTGGTAAGGGAGTGGTTGTACTACCTTTGTTCGGGTTTATTATTCCCCATTGTATTTTGGGTCATACTTTGATCGTATATTTCACTAGCAAAATATAAGTGATATGTCACTAAAATTATATTGTTAGAGTCATATTTATAAGTACTTTACAATTATACCATTTTGCTAAATATAACTTATATTTAAAATTTATAGTCAAACTTTGAACCAAAATATGAAACAGACTAATAAACCCAAAGGGAGGTAGTACTTTGGTGCGTTGATGGTACAATTATTTGTATTGATTATGACCCTGATAAGGCTCTAAACCATATAATTATCCTTTACTCTTTGAGTTATGTCTTGTATTCATAAATCATCTTCCAAAAAAGTGAAAGTTTTCGTGTTGGAGGAGACAATGACATTGCGAACTTCTATGCTAATCTTTTGGTTGTTAGATTGGTCAATTTCCTATGAGATATTTAACAGTTCCTATTAGTTTTTCCTCTCTAATAAATGTGGACATGTACTTCACCTTGGGATAAATACTTGAAAAGGTTTGATTCTTAGAGAGGGGATGTTATTCCCATGGGAGAAAGAATCCTAATGAATGCTACACTTACTAATATTTCTTCCTATCATGTGTCCATGTTCAAGTTGAACAAAACCTTTATTGAGGGACTTGATAAACATAAAAGGAGACTATTTGGTAGTGTTGTAACATGAAAAGTGATGTTACCTTATTAAGTAGTCTAGAATGTGTATATCCAAAGAGAGAATAGGCCCGAGAGTTAAAGATCTTAGGAAACAAAACACTAGCTAGTTGGTTAAAGTGATGGTCAGTGCTATAGGTGTGAACATCACTGACCCCACAACACAGACCGGCCAACTTGGGATGGTCACTGATGAGATTCAGCACTGACCGACCACTTCGGAGTTATCACTAGTGACTGTTTTTGACAATTCATCACTGACCGACCAATTGGCAAACACCTCATCACTGGCCGACCAATAGGGGGTCACTGATGATTCGTACTTTATCACTTATCAATCATTCCATATGGGAGGGGGTCACTGATGACAAGTCATCATTAACCAACCAATCTAGTGACCAATCATTGTTGATTCATACACATCACTTTAAGAATTTTCCTACCCAAATGTTTGAGTTTTTGAGTTAACCTACCACGCCCAAGTCACCTTCCCACTCCCACCCCATGCCTTCCTTTCTCTTCCTCTCGCGGCATCGCTTGCTCCCACACCCCCATTACCGTTCTTCCCGCGTCGATGATCTAGATTCAGCTAGAGGAGCGCACAGGATGGAGCACGACATCGTAAGTTACTTTTCTCTCCCTAATTTACATCCTAAACGGCAACGCCTTACTTCCACCCCCAAAGGGCATCGTGAAAGTCAATTGATTATATGTCTGCCTTCCTTCCACCCTGAACGACAGTGGTCTAGGTGCACAAGGATCATTGTTGGTCGCCGCACGCACACCAGATCCTCAAAATAATTCCATAGTATACTGCTGGAGCTCACCCATATATTCTTTTGGTTCCTAGGTGGCATCCAAGTGAAGTTTGCGTGCATCATAGCTGCTACTACTAGAGTTGTAGCTGTCGTCTCGCTTGGAGTGTGTTCGTTGTTGTTCCAGGATGATGCTTCTAATTTTGAGTAGTTCTAGCAAAGCTTATATACTCTAGAAAAAACCACTTGTGCAAGATGAATCCATGATAGAGTTTATTATGAGTTTCTTCATCTTGTTAAACTTTCAGGTATGGAGACGACAACAAGTTAGACAGTTTTTCAGTTATGTTGCAATGATAATTTCTTCTGTTCAAAACATGTATGTAGTTTTGCTTTTGCTGATTGCGATTGATTCGGCTTTTATGCCTTAACCTTTTCTTATGGGTTGTTTTGAATTTTTCTCTTTGTTACATTTTTTTGTTCTCATGCACGGTTCATCATTTCAAATTTGTGAGAGCTCGAAAACATCAAGTTGGTGTTTCTCCATGTGCTAGCATCTACTGGAGAGAGAAAAAATTTAGGTTGTGATCAATTGTTTTGTTTACGTTGTTGTCCAGGAGAAGCGAGTTGCACAGTAATATGTTCTTCTATTTTCGACCAAGTTAGAACCATTTTTCATCCTTGGCATTTTAAGCAAAGTTTAAAAGATTTTATTTAGATATCTGAGATGTACTTACTTGTTGCGGTTGGTTAAGAGGTTACAAGCTATGGATAGATCAATGAGCAACTCGATTATTTAGACATGAATTTCAGTTAAGCTGAGGATTGTTTATTTAGGATTTACTCAAGCGATATATTCACGTATTCATGAAATCGAGTTGTGATCAGTGGGGACTAGTTGTGACTGTACCCTATCGAAGCAAAAAAAATTGTGACTCGACGATGTAGTTGAACTGAATATCCTCTTCTCCATAATGTAGGAGGATGATGACACATGCTGAAGAAACTCAACGAGTTCGGTAAGGCGCTCAACAAGATCATCATATGCACCCTCTTCCTCAACCCCTAAGGTATATCACCTTCTTCTCCTACTGCTACTATTTACTTTTAAGTTTTAATATTGTTGATGTGTGTTAGCAATAAGAGGACATTGCATAGGTTGATGCATGTTTGAGTCCTAAGATTTGTAAATTTCTATAAGTCAGATGTTTGAATCCTAAGATTGTTTTCGTGTGTGCTTGTTTTCTTTATAGAGCAAAGTTTGAGAAGTGTCACAAGGCTAGATCTTGAATTAGGTATATATTGATGTTTTGGGGAAAAGCTTATATGTTAACTATTTTCAGTTTTTAAACGATTTTTGGAGTAGCCACTTTATTAATTACATTTTCTTCATGATTGCGCACTAAGTTGGTAGTGCCAAGGCTTCAAAGTTGTTAAGAATATATGTGCATTTGATGATGCCATTAGGCTTCTCGATTAGCACAAAAATGGCATATTCCATCTTGCTTGCATGCAGATTTAAAGTTCTAATTTAAGTTAGAAACTACGGTGATTTTCTTTGTAATAAGAGCATATATGATGTATGCAGGTTTGAAGGTCAAAACTTGTATGGAAACACATGGAACCTATGAACTAAGTAGTTGAAATTTCTATATCCTAAAGTATATTCAGATTTTAAGTTTGAGTTAAAAAGAATATTGCAATCTTTGAACTAAATAGGTAGAATATGTGAACTAAGTAGTGTTATTAATTGAAACTTAATTATAAGTGCAGCGATGAAAATCTGGAGCTGAATATTCTTCCATACGCTAGTGTGAGCCTGATTGGTTGTTAGATAACCGAGGTTACATATATTAGCTTGCATTTATTGCAGAATTCAGAAATCACTCGAAATTAAATATACATCATGAACACATCTGGAAAATACAACCATGAGTGGATCCCTATGCACATGGTTCGATCATATTCAAGGGATGGAGCGTCAGGGTGCTCCCATGCATTTACCCACGTCTACGCATCGACCCTTGTGTCTTGAGCAACATCACAAATTCTCATCAAGTTGTCAGCCTTGCTTCAAAGTATCCTGAGCCGTTTCTTCCACGCATCCACATTTGTAGTTTTTAAAGATCCATCGAGGGTAACACAAAGTGCATGTTACAAAATGATCTCAGAAGAGAGTTTTAACCATCTTATTCTCCAAGATGCCTCTATTGTGAAAATTCCAAATGGCCCATATACATAACAACTGCCGAACTTCTCTCCATTAGGACAAAAATAATAAGACCAATGGCTCATGAAAATATTGTTAGGGAAAATATCAGTATCAAAGACCGACTACACTGTTCTCCACACCACTCTAGCCACAAGGCACATGAAAACTATGTGTTGAGACGACTCAGCCTGATCACAAAAGGAGCAACTAGGGCTGTTAATTCATTTTGTCTTCTTCATCGCCTCTCGAGTTAACACAACATCTTGAAATAATTAGCATAGGAAGATTAGATTTTCAGAGGTATTTTTGCATCCCAGACCATTTGAAATATCCACATGCTAAGGAGCTTTCCCACCACTGTACATCAATTATTAGTAAAAACATATGGTTTTCTCCTAGGCCCAATAATTCTCAAGTCATCGGAAATATTAAAAGTAGCAAAAGAAGCAAGCAAATATCCCCATTTTCCCATAAGGTCAAGAGACGGTCTTCTCCTAAAAGGTAGCTGCATCTACTTCGTGGAGCACTAGGGCGTGTTTTGTTGTCTTCTTCAACAGTGCCTGCATTTCATACCCGTCTCTATCCAGTCTGGTTGAGCAAAAAACAGGCAACAAACCAACATATGCATGTTGTTTAGTTGTCAGCATTGCATCAATGAGCACTTTAGGGCCTGTTTGGTTGCCCGCATATGTGCTTAAGGGGTGCGCAGATGCAAACCCCAACTGTTTGGCTGCATACACGTTTTTGTTCTTCTCAACCCATTCAAATGTGGTGGCCTTGCCACCACATTAGTAGCACAACAACAAGCACAACTGACAGTATATTAAGAGGCAAACAATGACAACAAACAATGCACACGAAGGTAAACAACAGATTAAGTGGCAAACTAATAGAACTATAACCATAGTTAAAGACCACAGGGGCATCCCTTGCGCCCGCTTCACACCAGGGCGCTGAACCTGCCCAAAATATGAACAAGTTCACAACACAAGTTCAAACCATCACCATCACCACCACCACAAACTATTAGCAGTTTCATAATATGACTAGGTACTAAACCGACGATCTAGAGAGCGTGAGAATGGTCGCTGACGTGGTTGTGCATGGTGCAGCGCACCCTGTACATGATCGAGCTATCATGGTTGTAGATCTGCATATTCAAGACAAGGCAGGAGATCTGTGGGACGAGGAGGTCAACGGGGACGATCCTGTGGCAGCGTCAAAAGTACTGCTAGCCCTGGCCAAGCACCATCTGCCCCTCGAAATTCTGCACCTGAACCCAAAACTCGCACCACTTGTTCACCAACAGCCTCATGACGCGCGGGATCTTGAGCACTAGCCACTCCTTCATCACTTCCGCAAACTTGTGGGATGACGAGCATGGAGAGATCCTCCATGTCCTTGATTTGGACATAGAAACGCAGCGGCTCTCGGGACCCCTCGTCGTGCCCGGTCCTCAGAGATCATCCCCTTGAATGTGGTAGGCTCATGAAGGCGACTCTGCCAGGAAGGTCCACCCTCTTGAGCCAGCGGTTCATGGGAATGAAGTCCATGACGCCCTCGCACCAACCACGACCTGGGCTCCTCTACCGGCCCTGTTCCAGTCTGTCTTCATCACCTTGTCAAGTAAGATGACATGGGTTAGTAACAGGGCATTGGGATCAAACACTAATCAGTGATGAGTGGCACTTGCTCTTGGGCAACAACCACCGATCAATGCAGTTTCCAAAACATCATGGCCATGATCTAAAGCTAGCAGTGCAATTTGTGACCACTTCCACATTTGGCAGCATGCTACATTGGTACTAGTACCTAAACGAGGAAACACAATGGTCCTACAACGTGTATGAGCATGCAAATTTGTCCTAGCTGCGATGAACACCATGCACGTAATGAAATCATGCAACATACACTGCCTATGCCAACACCAATCTTCAAAATCAAACACAAACCCTTCCTATGAACAACATGAACACGAAGCATATGACATGCCTATGTCGGCTCTAATCTACCCAGATCTACTAACCACTCCCTTTGTAAACTAACATAAGAGCGTTTAGATCACTACAATAGTGATCTAAACGCTCTTATATTAGTTTACGGAGGGAGTACAATGTAACTACCTATCATGCAAGAACCATCTACCCTGCCTATGGAAAACATGAACACGAAGAACACCCACTCCAGTGAACGAAGCAATAGTAGCGCACAAGAAGGAATTGATTCGATTCGATTCGATTTGATTGGAATTGATTCGATTCGATTCGATTCGATTGGAATCGAATCGAATCCAATAGATTTCTTGTCATGCCTAATGCAGAAAACCCAAATCTACATGTATGAGTAGAGGGGAAATTTGTAACTTACTGGAGCGGGCGGAGTTTGAGCGTACGTTAGCCGGGGAGAAAACCCAGGCGGGAAGGAGATGGCGGGCAAAGAGGAGGAGCTGGCAATGGTGAAGGCCACACGGGAGGTCGAGGAAGAGGGCACCGTCGTCCATGGCCCTACCGCGCTGCTCGGAGAAAACCCTCGAATGGGGGTTAGAAACGCCCATAGAGGTTCCGAGCAGTGGCGCGGTGGCCGCCCCCTCCGGCGGTCACTACTAGGGAAAAACTTATAGGTAGATTCTTACTAGTAGCGTGGGTTTATACCCCTCGCTACTGCTACTTACTAGTAGCGCGGGTTTATACCCCTCGCTACTACTATGTTGATAGTAGTAGCGCGGGTTTATACCCCTCGCTACTACTAAGTGGTCTCTTCCGTGTCCCCCTTGGGACATGCCATAGTAGTAGTGAGGGGTATAAACGCGCGCTACTACTAAGTTGATAGTAGTAGCGCGGGTTTATACCCCTCGCTACTACTAAGTACAAGGTAGGTGAAGTCCCTATATCCTCGGCCGAATCCCTCCTCTCTCCCTCACCCTTCCCCCTCTCTCCATAGGCTCTCCCATGGTGCTCCTGCCCAAGCACACCTCCTCCTCCATGGCACCCAACGAGTCCGCCTCCTCGCGTCGCTGGTGTCCAGGAGCTCGCCCATCTTTCCCCTCGCCTCCATGCCACCTCGACGGAGCACCTCACCACCGGCAACCAGCCCCGATGCGCCCTCCATCTCCTTCCTCTCTCCCTTGTTTTTATTTTTCCCTCTTCCTCTCCCTCCAGTTTTACTCACCTCCCATGCCCATGCCTGCGCAGGTCGTCGACATGGCCAACCAGGAGATCTCTGCCTTGGCCCGGAAGTGGATCCTCACACCGTCTTCTTGCTCTGCCCTGGATCCAGTCCCTCTTCAACAACCGTCGCCGCACCAAGTCTGCCGCTGCCCGTCCACTCCTCCGGCGACCCCTGTCGCCGCCGGATCGAACCATCGACACCATTCACAACGCGCACGGGATCGAGATTTTTTTTGTTTTTGAAATTAATAGTAGTAGCGTGGGTCACAGACACGCGCTACAGATAGTTAGTAGTAGCGTGTGTGGAACCCGCGCTACTACTACCAGTTAGATGTAGCGTCGTACTAGTAGCGTAGGCACCCGCGCTACTACTAGGCTTTTCCCTAGTAGTGGGTGTCACCGAACCTAGGACCACGAGCTCCGGGTACGGCGGCAGAGCCGAAGCGGCTGGTACCGCATTGGCCGAACGAGTGGGCCTGGTTTAGATCGACTACGACGCACAAAGGGCCGCCCTTAGGTCGTCGCCCGAGTTCGTGAGGCCGACAATCGACCACTCGTGGATGCGGTTGCTGCCATCGTCGATGGGGGCCAGAGAGAGAGAGAGAGAGAGAGAGAGAGAGAGAGAGAGAGAGAGATGAGTTATGGAGACGTCCCGTCCATATCTCGCGCTCCCCGAGACGTGCAACCAAGAGCCACGCGTGGCTGCAGCGAGCCTGGATGCCGAGAAACTGGCGATTCGGCCATCGCTCACGGGCCTGGCACGAGACTGCTTTAAGTTCCGTGCGGAGATGTAGATGCAGCCCAGACAACCAAGCAACTGTTTTTTTGACCCGCGCGGGCCTGGTTGGACCTAATGCAGGCAATCAAATGTGTCCTATAGTATTTCAAGGTTGCCCGACAATTCAATATGCTACACGCCAAAATTCAACGGTACTCTATGTTCAGAGTAGTACTACCTCCGTTTCAGTTTACAAGTCCTACGCGTATATCTAGGTTGCCAATTTTACCGCCCTAATATAAACTATATAACACAAAAATTATATCTTTTGAAAGTAGAAACTCCGAAGTTTATGTTGGTATATTTTTTGTAATATATGACTTGTATTAGGTTGGTCAAATTGACGACCTAGGGATACGCGCATGACCTGTAAACTGAGAGAGAGGTAGTAACTTACTTCAACTCAATAAATGTGTTCAAAAGGAGTCTAACTCAATATTTGTCTGGTATTATTCATCAATCATTTAATATATAGATATCGAAAGAACAACAATTGGTATAGTTACTCAAATTGAAATCGAGCCAAAAAATACACGCGAGCCAAAAATCCGTTTCCTGCTGATGTGTCTTTTGTGTTTACTACTCCCTCCGGTCCAAAATAAGTCTCGTGGTTTCAGTTGAAATGAGAAACTTTTGAACTTGTTTTTGTGCTAATAGGAGTTCACACCATGGTAAGGGTGCCAATGTGGGCGTGTACAGTAAATTTAATAGTAGTGCATGAGCTCGCCTTTCTCTTTTCGCATCATCTGAATCTTTATATGTTGGAACTGTTGTGTTTCCGTTATGTCAAAGATAATGGAAAGGAGATTAGGTCGGTTAAAATTATTTTAGCAGAACACCCATCTGTTCCTAAAAAAACAGAGTCTGGAACTCAGCACCGTGATGGCATGATCCATGCATGTTCTCCTGACATGTTTTTCCTGGTGATGATGGTAGATTATGGCTTAAATTTGCACTGACTCAAACTGACTGCCGGTCTAGACCGGCTATTGTTTGACCTTCCAGCCGCACTACACGGCCAAACCTTTCCTGCCTATCTCCTACCGAATCAAAAGACCAACGTATAACCTACCACCAGTTTTTAATCTCCTACACGACGCTTCTCGCCATGTGAGGGGGTAAAGATAACAACAAATGTGTACTGATGAGATCACGCTCATAAGCGAACAAAAAGGCTAGTGAGGATCAATCATATTTTAGCCATGGCGTGACAAAGCACCCGCTTGTCGTGGCTCCCTTGTCCGCTTGCCACACCTTGGCCAACGCGAAATGACCCTAAACGCCCTCCGAAATTAAACACTGAGGACAGCCAGCCATTGACCGCTCCAAGCTCTCGCAGGGACAGGCTGCAGGTGCAGCAAGCACCCAATCAATCAATCAATCAATAATTGTCCTGCTGTTTCAGATCTTTGCCCCAAAGAAGTAGTGAAAATCATGGAGGAAGAAGATACATCGTACATGTAATTTACACTATTTCTTTGGATGCAAACTCCAGAGCTCGATCTAATGGGCTAGCTAATTACAGTTACATCACTGCGTATGTGATTGTATCGTGCGCACACTACTCAGTCGCTCACTGGATAGCCAGCGCTCTTCCGCGCGAGAAAAATGGGAGCGAGGAAGAACCTGCGCGGCGCTAGTTGTGCAGCGGGTTCGGCCCCTGCGGGACCAGCCTCTTGGAGTCGCCCAGCGCCGCTGCCGCCGCCGCGCCGCCGGCACGAGTAGCCGCCGTCGTCGTCGTGGACGCCGCGCGTCCCGTCGGCGTCGCCCCGCGCTTCCAGGCGGCGACGTCCGCCCTGGGGATCCTGTGGCCGCAGCTGAAGGTGGCGAGCTCGGACGCCAGGAGGAGGAGAAGCACTGCCAGTAGCTGCAGGGCGCCGCCGGTGTCCCTCACCATGCTAAGGACGGAGATGGGCGGGAGGGGAGGAGCGGGCTGGCTCGCCGGCCGGCCTCCCGGAAGAGGAGGGGGCGGTTCTGTACTTGTGCGCGTAACTGCGTTTGTATGGACGCGCAGCTAGCAGCCGAGCGGAGTGTTTGGGCGCTGGGAGAGGCGTGCGTTGTTGCCTTGTGCCGTAGGTGCTACTAATAAGATGGCCGGATGGGGTCGTCGGTCACCGTTTCCCGATCCGCAGCGTGGATTGCCCGTGTGTAGGGGAGGGAGATGATTGAGGCTTTGATGGGTGGCCGGTTGACTATAGAAAAACAGCAGGCCTGGCTAGCTAACTCATGTGATGTGATGTGTTTGTGTTGTGTTGTGCAAGATGCATATCATGCGTGTGTGTTGCCGTGTTGGGTTATGATACAGTATTGGTTAGGTGTGGTTGTATTTCTTGGATGGCCGTTTGTATCCATGTGTTGGATCTCTCCCCGGTTTCATTAGCGAAACCGCATAGTCCAATAGCACTACAAAGCGTAAGTAAATATAAAATTAACCATTTAACCCTGCTTTGGGTGGTGTGGTGAACCCTAGGGATGGCACTGCATTTCTAGAGTTTATGCAATCCTTGATCAAATCAGCTAGTGATAAAACTAACATGTGAAAAAATAATTACTAGTACCATCTTGAGCCAATAGAAGAACAGAAGGAACATGAACTCGGCCAGTAGGGGCAAGCACACAGTGGCTTATCATCTGTGTGAGAGGACGAACTGGGCAGATAAATGTGGTTTCAACACGTTCACGGTAGCGATGGCTTGGGCATTATGGAAGCAACATAATGCGAGGGTCTTCAACAAGGCACACCAAGTCAAAACGGTGCAAGAATTGACGACCAATATCATCAATGAGCTAACTGATTGGAAACGAGCGGGTATAGGACTAGGTGGTTTACACCATTTTGTAAGAGAGTAGGGTTGTAATTTCTTGGGCGTTGGTGTCGTGTGGATCTTAACGTGCGTATATGTTCGCATCTTGACACGTTTCTTGTATATGCTTTTTCTGCCTTCTATAAAATTATGATACACTTTTGGCGTACTCTCAAAAAATTAATAGTGGCTCGGTTGATACTAGAGCTGAGGAAGGAAGAGATTCAAACAGCCCACTATAATTGATGGATCAACTGTGGGTGTGGTTGATGGAGGGGGGGGGGGAATTAACCCTCTGAACTCAGTTCTTAGGATCTAAACAATTCACAATCTTGGCTTGCACACCAAGTGGTCTTCTGGCCTCCATACGGGCCTCGGGCTACCTCCTGACGCTGGACCTTCTTCAGACCTCCTGGGCCGTGAGGCTGGTGAGGGAGTCCTGGATTAGGGGTTCCTCGGGTGTCCGGTCTATTCGATACGGGCCGGACTAATGGGCCGTGAAGACAAAGCAGGAGACTATCCCCCGTGTCCGGGAAGGACTCCTATGTGCGTGGACGGCAAGTTTGGTGTCCGGGTGTACTATTTCCTTCCTCTGCAAACCGACTCTGTACAACCCTAGGCCCCTCCGTGTATATATAAACCGGAGGATTAGGTCCGTAGAAAGGAAGAAGATTCATAGGCTAGACAGCTGGGGTTTAGCCATTACGATCTCGAGGTAGATCAACTCTTGTAAACCTTATACACACCAAATATAATAAAGCAGGACGTAGGGTTTTACCTCCTTCAAGAGGGCCCGAACCTAGGTAAACATCGTGTCCCTATTGTCCCTTGTTACCATCGATCCTCAGACGCACAACTTGTGACCCCCTACCCAAGATCTGCCGATTTTGACACCGACATTGGTTCTTTCATTGAGAATTCCGTTGTGTTGTCAACAGAAGAATCGATGGCTCGCCTCATCATCGACGACAACGCTGTTTCTGGGGAGACCTTTCTCCCTGGTCAACTCTTTGTGTTTGGCGGCTTCGTGCGACGTGCCAACTCGACCGGTCACTTGAGCAGGTCGACAGCTACACCCATGGTCACCAAATCAGGTTTGGAAGTTTGAACTACATCGCCGATATCCAAGGAGACCTAATCTTCGAGGGGTTCACGGCCTCGGCCGCCGCTCCCCACCCACACGAAGGAGGCCCTTCGGATCTACTATCAGATCCCGTTCAGGGGTAGACGCTCGTGTCCGCTTTGGCTTAGATCCAGGGCGGACCACTTCGTCCGAAGATGGGAGGGCGAACCCGAAGTCAAATGGGACTCTCCCCGTCATCGGGAATCCGGACTCGCCTCTGGACACCAACTCCGAACTCTCGAGATCTACGTCCATCGGGCTCGGTCAAGTGGTTATCGCCGAGCCTAGCTCCGCAGATCCTTCCGACGCTCGCCCAGCCCTCGTTCTTAACGAAACACTGGACTTAATACAATCTCTCGCCATCACAGAAGTATCACCTCCGAACTACGCCCAGCTTGAACTGGGGGCTCAGAGTATGGAATTTTATGCCCACCCACCACCCACTTAATAGCCACTGTCGAGGATCTAACCGACATGCTAGACTACGCCTCCGAAGACACCGATGGCATTGACGACAATGTTGAAGCCGAACCAGGTCAAAACCCGCCTATCACTGGGCATTGGACGTCCACTTCTACTTACGATGTATACATGGTGGATACACCTGAGAAGAAGGACGACGATGGCACTCAAGATCTAGATGAGGATAAGCCCGTCGATGAACCACCAAAATGCCGGCATCAGTGGCGTCGCTCACGATCGCGTCGGGGAAGGGAAAGCAATACCGGCACCAGAGATAATAACACTCCGGACAACGTCGAAGACCACCCCGTTGAGCCTGCGTTTGAGCAGGATGAAAAGGAAGAGGGTCAATACAGCCTCGAAGAACTAACCGATCACGAGGATTTGGAAGATAGTAACTACTTACCTGTCTTCGAAGAAGATGTTAGCCTCGGTGACGAAGATTTCATCATCCTAGAGGAACCCCTCGAACAAGAACGCTTCAAGTGACGGCTCATCGCCACCGCACGGAGCATGAAAAAGAAACAACAACATATTAAAGCCGAACAGGATACGCTCAACGATATGGACTAAAGTCCTAGCCGCCGAAGAAGGATATGGCTTTGAGCGCCAAACAAAAAGTTATCCCAAACACAGGCTACTGCCACAATTCGACGACTAGGCCTTTGAGCCAATACCGTCAAAATACAATCTGGCTGATCAACTGGACCAACCATCACATGGACTGGACAAAACAGCTAATTATGCCGAACAACAGCCCGCGCCCCCTCACCATAGAGGCAAGGAGACAGCGGCTCTGAGCTACACGTAAGACCTACGTCAGGACCTGACCAATAGAGCCGGCCAGACCAGATCAATCTATGAATCAAGAGGACATGCCCTAGCACGAGATGACGGCCATCAAGCCTAGCATGACAAACATAACCAAGTCCGTGGTCAGCACCGAACACAGATGTCATCCGAACTCCGTCGCGATGTCGCCCGGTACAGAGGTGCCGCACACCGCATGTGCTTTACCGATGAGGTAATGCAACACCAATTTCTGGAAGGGTTCAAAACCGTGAACATCGAGCAATACGATGGAACAACGAATCCCGTTGTATGGATTGAAGATTTTCTTCTCCGCATTCACATGGCTCACGGAGATGATCTCCATGCCATTAAATACCTCCCTCTAAAGCCGAAAGGATCAGCACGGCACTGGTTGAACAGCCTCCCAGAGAACTCCATTGGAAGTTGGGTAGACCTAGAGGATGCCTTCAGACCAACTTTTAGGGCACTTATGTCCGGCCACCGGATGCTTATGACCTGAGTCACATAATCCAGCAGCCCAGAGAGTCAGCTCGCAAACTTTGGAATCAGTTCCTAATTAAAAAGAACCAAATCGTGGACTATCCGGACGCCGAGGCCTTAGCGGCATTTAAGCACAGCGTCAGTGACGAATGGCTCGCAAGCCGAAGACCATGGCAGCTCTTACTGCACTTATGACCCGCTTCTCTGCGGGCGAAGATAGCTGGTTGGCTCATAGAAGCAACAGTACCAGCGACCCCGGCACTTCTGAGGCCAGGGATGGCAATGGCATGCCACGATGCAGCAAAAACAAGCGCCAGAACAATAACGAAGAAACAGAGGATACGGCAGTAAACGCCAGATTCAGTGGCTCCAAAGCCGGTTAGCGGAAGAAGCCATTCAAAGATAACAGGGACGGTCCATCCAACTTGGACAAAATACTGGAGAGACCTTGCCAGATTCATGGCACCCCTGACAAGCCTGCCAACCACACCAATAGAAACTGTTGGATTTTTAAACACGCCGGTAAATTAAATGCCGAACATAAGGGGAAAGGACCTCAAAGCGAGGACGATGATGAGCCTCGCCCGTCGAACACTGGGGGACAAAAATAGTTTCCCCTCGAGGTGAAAATGGTGAACATGATCTATGTCACCCGCATCCCCAAGAGGGAGCGCATACGCCCATTAAGGGACGTCTACGCTGTAGAGCCCGCCGCCCCAAAATTCAACCCATGGTCGGCTAGTCCGATCACCTTTGATCGCAGGGACCACCCAACCAGTATCCGCCATGGAGGTTTGGTGGCCCTGGTACTCAATCCTATCATCGATGGATAGCATCTCACTAGAGTCCTTATGGACGGCGGCAGTAGCCTCAACTTCATCTATAAGGATACTGTACGTAAGATGGGTATCGACCCGTCAAGAATCAAGCCTAGCAACACTACCTTTAAAGGAGTGATACCCGACGTGGAGGCCCGCTGCACGGGCTCCTTAACACTGAAAGTAGTATTCGGCTCTCCAGACAATTTCCGAAGCGAAGAATTGATCTTCGACATTGTCCCTTGTCGCAGTGTTATCATGCACTGCTCGGACGAACTGCTTTCGCCCGCTTTAATGCAGTCCCTCACTATGCTTATCTAAATCTTAAAATGCCTAGACGTCGTGGCGTCATTATAGTAAATGGGAATACGGAGTGCTCCCTCCGTACTGAGGAGCATACCGAGGCCCTAGCAGCCGAAGTACAAGGCGGCCTCATCAAGCCAAACAACTCATCGGTCATCAAGACCCATGACACTGCTAAACGTGTCCGACCCGCGTTACAATGTGGTAGCTCGGTGGCACCGGAGCTTGAATAGCAGTTTCGCCTTCGCCGATCTCCCCATAAGGTTGCAGCATACGTACCTCGCGTACATAACTACACACTTAAAATACCGTGGCCAGCGCTGGAGGCACACTGCAAAAAAGTTCCATAGTACGACTTGACCCTATTCGGACCCAAATATTTTTTCAATTGTAGGTTCGTTAAAAAAAACCTACCTGATCTACGGTCAGATGGGGACTCCTTTCTAGGCTCCTCTTTCTAGTAGACGACCATCAGACTCCTTCTCTCCAAGGATGTCTCACCAAGGAGAAATGGCGCAGACGTGCAGTAGGGCATCATTGGGATCTTCAAACCACTACTTTTAGGCCACCTGTAAACCTTTCCCATGTGTAAACTTTTGGTATGTAAAATGGCCTAGATACCCATGGCATTATCTGTAACAACACGGCTTGATGTATTAATCGTGGTATAAACGTAGCGCTTGATCACCACTTTGTTTGGCAATCATTATTATTTCATATTATCATCTGTATCCCCTCATACTTCAGAATGCCACACGTGCATTAGTCCGACCTTAACACCAGGGGCTGTATTCGGCCCTGCACATTTCAAGTCCGAACACCTATAGGGCACTCTTCGGCATCCCGCATATTGAATTATATGCATCGGCTCCGAATCATGTCTTTGGTCTATAGTTGGGTTGCCCGGCTCCTGTGCTTACCACCTTACGTTCCGCTTGTTCGTCTAAGGTAGTAAAGGGAGAACTACTGCGATTGTATTCTGGTTCGTCCGGTCAAGTACCTCAGTAGAGAAAGCCGAAAACTGACTGTCATGATAAGTGAGAGCTGGTCGGCAATTCGGCGACTTAGTATTATACTACAAATTGTTAGCGATTCACCCCGTGTTATACGAGGGGCTTGTCTTCATCCAGCCGTGTGGAAAAGGCACCATAGCCCAGATAGCCACACACGCACAAGGGGCTAGGACTTAGCTCCACAGTCAAACTCCTATGGCTAAGTGAAAGTAATAAAACCGCATAGTCCGATTGTCTGGTTCACCTCGCGGACACCTCCTTTATGGACCAAGACTTTGGATAAAGTGTGGTCACGCGTTATGTCGAACACCCCTGTAGGATCTACATGGGGGCTGAAGCCGACGACTGGCAACTTTCAGAAATATAACATTAAACGGCCGCACAGGAGAAAAAATCGCTTGAAACAAAAGGCGCAAACATAGCTATATAACAGCATGGGTCCACAACACAGTTTGTACAACCCGAACACATTTAATAAAATACTATGTCCTTCAAACATTGGCCTTTTATCTCTCGGGCTCCTTCTAGGACATCACGAAAGTACCTCTCTGGCTTTAGATGATCTTTGCCCTCGGGCGGGCCCACGGTTTCCACTTCGGTGGCCTTCGTCTTTGCCCATTGCATTTTGACGCGGGCGAAGGCCATCCGGGCACCCTCTATGCAGGCCGAGCGCTTCACAGCATCAATCCGCGGCCGCGCGTCGACAAGCCGCGCCACCAAACCAAGGTAGCTGCTAGGGATCGACTCGACCGACCAAAGTTGGACTATCAAGTCCCTCATAGCTGAACCCGCCACCTATGCAGCTCTACCAGCTGCTTCAGTTGGTCGTTCAGAGGCGTCGGGTGTCCCGGCGTGAGAAATTGCGACCAAAACAGCTGCTCAGTCGAGCTCCCCTCCTGGGCTCGAAAGATCTGTGCGGCATCGGCAAGACTCTTCTAAGATCCAGAACGCTGGAGAACTCCACACTTGTGTGAGCAAAGCGTACCTTTGACCTCCAAAGATACTATGCAAAAGAAAGGCCTTACCGGCCGCTATCTGCCTTGCCTGGTGGATCTCTTCGCGAGCACTCCGGGAGTCGCTCTGCGCCTCTTTAGCGTCCTGGAGAGCCTTGGCAAGCTTGGAGGACTGGGCCGAAGTCTTCTGCTCCAATGTCTCGCATTTCCTGATGGAATCCTTAAGCTCCTGCTCGACTTCGGCCACCCGAGCTTCGTGTTGGCGGTGGGCAGTTTGTTCGGCCTCTAGTTCAGCAGCCGCTTTATCAGCGGCTGCCTTATTCACCTCTGATTCCTTCTTGGCCTGGGCGAGGGCGCCTTTGAGGGTCTCGACCTCGGCTGTGCCAACTATGATCATATTCAAAGAATTCTATGAGTTAACCTCTAAATATACCTATCACTTCTGATATGAAAATAAATTCCTTCTTAACATTGTATGCATACCCTGCGTTTCATCAAACCGCTCGTTGATGCGGTCGAGTTCCTCATTGGTTGATGACCCACAAGTATATGGGATCAATTTTAGCTCTTTTCGATAAGTAAGAGTGTCGAACCCAACGAGGAAGCGTAGGAAATGACAAGTAGTTTTCGAAGAGTAATGACTGCAAGTGCTGAAATTATAAGTAGCGGAGTAGTTTGATAGCAAGATAATTTGTAACGAGCAAGTAATGATAGTAGTAACAAATATGCAGCAAGGTAGCCCAATCCTTTTGATCCAAAGGACAGGCCAAAACAGTCTCTTATGATAAGCAAAGCGTTCTTGAGGGTACACGGGATTTTCATCTAGTCACTTTCATCATGTTGGTTTAATTCGTGTTCGCTACTTTGATAATTTGATATGTGGGTGGACCGGTGCTTAGGTGTTGTTCTTACTTGAACAAACCTCCTACTTATGATTAATCCTCCCGCAAGCATCCGCAACTACAAGAAAAGTATTAAGAATAAATTCTAACCATAGCATTAAACTTTTGGATCCAATCGGTCCCTTGAATAGCGCATAAACCGGGTTTAAGCTTTTGTCACTCGCAACCCATCATCTAATTGCTACTCCACAATGCATTCCCTTAGGCCCAAATATGGTGAAGTGTCATGTAGTCGACGTTCACATGGCACCACTAAGGGAATCACAACATACATACTATCAAAAGATCGAACACATATCAAATTCACATGATTACTTGCAACATGATTTCTCCCGTGACCTCAAGAACAAAAGTAACTACTCACAAATGATAAACATGTTCATGATCAGAGGAGTATTAAATATCATAATGAATATGAACATATAATCTTCCACCAAATAAACCATATAGTAATCAACTACAAGATGTAATCAACACTACTAGTCACCCACAAGCACCAATCACTACTGCAGGATGCTGCTAACGCGACACTATGATCAGAGACCCTTCAGGAAACTGTGTGTGATGCAGTAATCGCAAACGGTGTTGTATGAAAACCGTAAAAAAATGTATAAAATGTTTGCGATGACGGATGCATCAAATACGTTTCAGATTTTAGTTGCGTGTGCGATGAAGGGCATACGGTTCAGTTCAGTTAACTGTTTGCGATGAGGAGGAACAAAAGAAACGGGCAGCCAGATGAAGGCGTGTGCGATACACAGCATACGGTTCACTCGGATGAACTGTTTGTGATTAGGAAACATAAAAGAAACGGGCAGCCAGATGAAGGTGTGTGCGATATACAACATACGGTTCACACGAATGAACTGTTTGTGATTAGGCAACACAAAAGAAACGGTCAGCCAAATCAAGGTGTGTGTGATATACGCATGCGGTTCACTCGGCCCTTGTTGTCAGTGTGTGACCTCTGTGGCAACCGTTCGCTCCCCAGGCGCCTCTTCGTGTACCGTGGCAACCGTCCACCGCCTCTTCGCCTTTCCCTCTCGATTTGGAACTGCTGTTGCATGCTCTTCCTCCCTCCATTTGCCTTCACCCTTCCTTCTGCCATTGTTTGATCATCTTATCCATGGAGGGAACAGGCCGAAAATGACCCCATTATTCTTGCCCCAATCTGAAAGATGACGTGGTGGAGGAACTCATTGATCAGTGCAACGTCATCACCTCGGCTAGCATGGCAGGTTCGTTCAAGACCATTCTCGACTCAACTAATAACATCATTACAAGGAACCCAAGGGTCCAGGAGTAGTTTGATCTCCCCTATCTTGTTCGCCGTAACCCTGCTGACTGGTGCGGGACGAGGGAAGCCTCGCCTTGTGCAATTTGATGCCGCTTGATAATGATACGTATGATGTTAAGATGCCATTGCTTGAGAGCAAGGCTTGGGTAGGCGCAAATGGAGATTGGGTTGTTTATATTGGGTACAACTGCGAGTGGGAACTTGTGAATGTGTACACTCGTCACCAGGTGCCACTTCCAAAAATCTCAGATGACTGCCCAGAGGTTGAGTACACCAGTATTCTACGTGAGTTCAAATACGATCATGGTGACTGTCATCGATGGAAGATAGCAATTTGTCGAGTTCCCAACCGCTCTTGGGAATACACGAACTATGAAGTTGTTGCTATCTTCGACAAGCTTGTTGCCGTCCTTACTTCCACGCCTCGATGGATATTGCTCAAAAATCAATTTCTGTACACGGATGAGTACTGTGATGCAATTCAATATGAGGGTCTTGTGTTTGCTGCCACCACTGTGGCACTCGCTTTTTGCATGGAATCCTGATACTTTTGGTACGTTTGTCTTCCACCGTAATTATAATTGTTTCATCCACATGCATGCGGGTTAGCTAGTTTCCCTTTACTAATTAACCTTCTTGTGTTTCGAAGGTCCTGTGAACATTCCACCACCTATACTTGAAAAAATTTATAACCAAGGGGGGGATGACGATGCTGATGATCACGAGCATGAGGATGAGCAGGACCCATATACTCAGTGGCGCCTGGCAACTTATCCCGATGGATCACCTCTTCTTGTCTGTATACAGGGCACTGCTGATGTTACTAAGGAAGTAGGTGTTGTCTCGCCTGGTCGCACTCTCCAGACTTATTCCAACATCCGTTGCAGGGTATTCGGGCTGGATAGTAGTGTACTAGCGCCAACACCTTCTCCCTGGTTCAGTATTGAAAGTCTTGGAGGAAACTGCTCTTCCTTGGACAAAACTATCCAATGATGGTGGAAGGCGATCCAACTGTTGTTGACACAACATTACTACCATTTATGAGAAGCAACTGTATCTATACCTTGGACATTGCTATGCTTCCCTACCGTCCCAATATGGGTCCTGACATAGGCCGCTTCAAATGGATGATCAGTCTTATGCTGGTCTCGAGATTGACAGTAGCTGGCCCTTCCCAGAGAATCACTTCTGGTTCAAAGCAAGCGTTTCCAACGCCGACGAGTGGTTGAGCTGAAGTTCATTTCGTCGCTTTGTTATTTGTTGTGTGAGAAAAACTTTACCAAAATGTTCTGTTGGAAATGATCTATAATCCAACGTGTATCCTCGTTGTCGTTGTGGGTTGATGACTTGTTGTATGTAATCAATGGTACATTTGCATATGTGTCCATCAACTCACGCCTGCTAGTGGTGTCCATATGAACAGTGCTAGTGATTTTAGTTGCAAAAATTAGATAGTGCTAGTGATTTTTAGCTGCATATTTTGACAAATCGCAGTGTTACAAGGTTAACAAATGGCAATGTTACTAGATAAACAAATGTCAATCTTTCCGGTTTGACAAATGGCAACATACCCAAAATGATAGATATGTAAATATTACCCAATTGTTTGTACGTGGTTGCACACGGGTCATGCAAAACAACTATTTGCGTTGAAGGGATGCAGAAATCCTGCTCGGCACATTTTCCCTTGGCTTCCTGGGGAAGCTGTCGGTTTGCATACTTGTGTTCTAACTAAAACATTTATGGCGAGTGTTTTATATTTAAAATGACGTTTTTAAAAGAAAATCGTTTGATAAGTCTGCACATTAAGAGAGAAAAACGCAAGTTCGTTCAAACCATATCTTTCATTCAGTCACACTGCGAATTTATATTCATATGATCGAGAATTCGAGATACAATATTAAACCCCAAAAAAACTATTTCCGGCGGCGACGGAGGCGGCGTGCCGTGCCGTCATTGTCGTTATCATCCTCCGGGACGCCATTGTTGAAGTCTTCAAGGCAGCACAAAATGTTCTTCACTTGTAAACCAAACATCATGTCGTCGCGCGATCGACGGGTGGGGCGCGGGAGGACGGCAACTGGCGCCGCTGAGAGGTAGCGGTCGACGGCAGCATCCCATGCAGCTGAGGGGAGCGCAGGCACGGGCACGGGCGCGGCGGGTGCAGCCAAACGCACGGGGACCGTCGCCGCGGTGGGTGGAGGGGCGCGGGCACGGCGGGTGCAGCCAAACGCACGGGGGCCGTCGCCACGGTGGTTGGAGGGGTGCGCACGGGCATGGGTGCTGGCGCTGGCATGTACACGAGTTCCCGCGGGTCCGCGGAGATCTCGCTGACACCCGCGGCTTCCAGCTCTGCGATAGTGCTCGGGGACCAACCCGTCAATGCTACAGGGATGGTATTTGGCGCGGCGCTGAGGATGGGAGCTGACGGAGCGGGGCAGCAACCACCGCGGCCAGCTCGTTCTAGGCCATGTCCATGAGGCCCCATTCCTCCTTATTTTCTATCTCCTCCGGATCGGAGTCGACTTCATCAAACTTGAAGAGTAGTGGCAGATGATCATTCTGCGCCATGGTGTTGGTGGAGGTCTGCGGGAGGGAGGGGAATGGGAGGCGAACAGTAAGGCCGCCCGTATTAAATAGCGGCTCGGGCACCATTAATGGAGAGGAATGTGGGCGGCCATGGAAGTCAAAGGGCTCGCTTCCCAGTGAGCATGTGTAGCATACAGCTCGCACGCTTCCCGGTGAGCCTGCGCATTGGAGGACAGCTTGCACGCCTCCCATTCAGTCAAGGTCAAGTAGCTGTCCGCAGGGCACCTCCTACAGCCATTAAAACCAAGACACGTGGCGTCACGTGAATGGTTAACAGAACGCACACGGTTTGAATTATACAAACGTTTGAGATATTAAAGTGGCAGCTATTTTTTCAAAATGCCTTTGTTGGCTGTCATTAGTCGAGTGCGCCTTCTCTCAAAATGGACACGAAAAATGCCACGGCATGTAGGGTGCCATTCCATGATAGCATGCCAAGTTTCATGAATTTCAGACGAGTTTTGGATTTACTAGAATTAAAAACCAGGCATCAATGTTTTGCCGGCAATCAACGGTGCCCTGGTGTTTGAAATTCATTCCCATTTCTTGCATGGGAACTAAGCATGCACCCAAGGACACGGATTTGATTTTTCAACCAATTTATATGCACTGGAGCATGTGCATGTAGTTCAAATTTGAATTATGCACATAAATGCATTGAAAACTGAGTTAATGCATAAAAATGTCCAAACAAACCCAAAAAAATCCCCAAAATTGACACAACACTCCTGTTGTTCTATGTTGACACAAGAAATTTTTTGAAAGCAATAAGAGGCAATGGATATCGTTTCGTCCCCAAAGGTGGGACGTTCCCTACCGAAACCATCATGCTTGTTGTGAGAAGCTCTGGTTTGTGAGAAGAATATACCCGAACCTGCCCCGAATGGGATAATTTTTTTTACCACGGCATGTTGATGCCGCTCCATGATAGCATGCCAAGTTTCATGAATTTCAGACGAGTTTTCGATTTACTAGAATTTAAAAACCAGGCATCTCAACGTTTTGTCAAGAATCAATAAAGGTTCTCGGTGTTTGAATTTTATTCCCATATCTTGCATGGGACCTAGAAATTCACCCAAGGACACACATGTGATTTTTCAACCTACTTTAGTGCATTGGAGCATGTGCTTGTAGTTCAAATTTGAATTATGCACATAAAATGCCTAGAAAACCCAATTAATGTATAAATAAAGGCCAAGCGAACCCCGAAAAATTCCAAGATTAAACACAACACTCCTGTTGTTCTATGTTGACACCAGAAAATTTTCAAAAGCAATAAGAGGCAACGGATATCGTCCTGTCCCCAAAGGTGGTACGTTCCCTATCGAAACCATCATGCTTGTTGTGAGAAGCTCTGTTTTGTGAGAACCTTACACCCAAACCTGCCCTAAATGGGACAAAATTTTCACCATGTCATGTTGATGCCCTCCATGATAGCGTGCCAAGTTTCATGAATTTCAGACGAGTTTTGGATTTACTAGAATTTAAAAACCAGGTATCTCAATGTTTTGCCGGTAATCAATAGTGCCCTGGTGTTTGAAATTCATTCTCGTCTCTTGCATGGGACCTAAGCATGCACCCAAGGACACACATGTGATTTTTCAACCAACTTTGGTGCATTGGAGCATTTGCTTGAAGTTCAAATTTGAATTATGCACATAAAATGCCTAGAAAACCCCGTTAATGTATAAAAAAGGCCAAACGAACCTCGGAAAATTCCAAGATTGAACACAACACTCCTGTTGTTCTATGCTGACACTAGAAATTTTTTGAAAGCAATAAGAGGCAATGGATATCATTTCGCATTTCTTGCATGGGACCTAAGCATGCACCCAAGGAAACAGATTTGATTTTTTAACCAATTTATATGCACTGGAGCATGTGGATGTACGTAGTTCAAAATTGAATTATGCACATAAATGCATTGAAAACTCAGTTAATGCATAAAAATGTCCGAACGAACCCCGAAAAATCCCAAAAATTGACACAACACTCCTGTTGTTCTATGTTGACACGAGAAATTTTTTGAAAGCAATAAGAGGCAATGGATATCATTCCGCCCCCAAAGGAGGGATGTACGTTCCCTACCGAAACCATCAGGCTTGTTGTGAGAAGCTCTGGTTTGTGAGAAGCATATACCCGAACCTGCCCCAAATGGGACAAATTGTTTACCACGGCATGTTGATGCCGCTCCATGATAGCATGCCAAGTTTCATGAATTTCAAACGAGTTTTGGATTTACTAGAATTTAAAAACTAGGCATCTCTATGTTTTGCCGGCAATCAATAGCGCCCTGGTGTTTGAATTTCATTCCCATCTTTTGCATGGGACCTATTCACCCAAGGGCACACATGTGATTTTTCAACCGACTTTAGTGCATTGGAGCATGTGCTTGTAGTTCAGATTTGAATTATGCACATAAAATGCCTAGAAAACCCAGTTAATGTATAAAAAAGGCCAAACGAACCCCGAAAAATTCCAAGATTAAACACAACACTCCTGTTGTTCTATGTTGACACTAAAAAAAATTGAAATCAATAAGAGGCAACGGATATCATCCCGTCCTCAAAGGTGGTACGTTCCCTATCGAAACCATCATGCTTGTTGTGAGAAGCTCTGGTTTGTGAGAAGCTTATACCCAAACCTGCCCCAAATGGGACAAAAATTACCACGGCATGTTGATGCCGCTCCATGATAGCATGCCAAGTTTCATGAATTTCAGACGAGTTTTGGATTTACTAGAATTTAAAAACCAGGTATCTCAACATTTTGCCGGCAATCAACAGTGCCCTGGTGTTTGAAATTCATTCCCATCTCTTGCATGGGACCTAGAAATTCACCCAAGGACACACATGTGATTTTTCAACCAACTTTGGTGCATTGAAGCATGTGCTTGTAGTTCAAATTTGAATTATGCACATAAAATGCCTAGAAAACCCAGTGAATGTATAAAAAAGGCCAAACGAACCCCAAAAAATTTATTCCCATTTCTTGCATGGGACCTAAGCATGCACTGAAGGAGACGGATTTGATTTTTCAACCAATTTGTATGCACCGGAGCATGTGCACGTAGTTTAATTTTAAATTGTGCACCTGAAATGGCTAGAAAACCAGTTTAATGTATAAAATGTCCAAACGAAACCTAAATAATTCCAATTCTTTTACGACACACATATAGTTGCATGTTCACTGTGAATAAAAGGTCTAGAAATTCAAAGAGTGTCCATTGGCGCTGTGACCCCATTTTGTAATTCAAATAAAGTAGATCCCACACAGTTTATTATCACCAACCGTGTGAGATGTAGTACAAAATATCTTGGAGCACCGTTGGTGTATAGTACGCCTATGACTTACGCGAGAAGGTGCGTCGGCTACAGTCCACATCCGGCGTGTCAAGCACACTACCTCGCTCCCCAAAATCTCCCGATCTGCTTCAGTCCGTTGATTCAAATTTTTAGTAGCCCCGGCATTTTACTCCCACCTCTGCATCCCTTGCAATCTCAAAAATATCTGCTCGCCCTTGATCCAAATTTTCAGTAGCCCCTCCTTGTTACTCCCGCCTAGTAAAATTTTCAGTTGTCGCAGTATTTCCTCAAACACAACCTTGCCCCCCCCCCCGCCCCCCTCGACACACACCCCAAAACCTCCACTCACACAGACACACACAACCCTCGAAACCATTGTTAGGTCGCCGCCATCGCCGGAGCCTCCATCCTCAACCTCTCCTTGTGTGCTGGGGAGCTCGAGGAGCTAATGGCCAAAAAGAGGTTTATCACGGCCTTTTCGCCCAACGCCGGTGAGGTGGCTGCCGAGGTGTCCCCGTCGTCCCCCGACCGCCGGCCGCCGCGCCCCTACGCCGGTTTGAGGACTTCCCCGTCCTTCCTCGGACCCGGCAGCCGACAAAGTCCTACCTCGGAGTCCGGCAGCGGCGGTGGGGGATGTGGGTTGCCGAGATTACAGATCGAGAGACCCACACCCGCCGGTGGCTCGGTAGCTTCCACACGGCCGAGCTTGTGGCCATGGAGTACGACCGCTGGCAGGTCCGCTACCACGGCGCGACGGCTAGGCTCAATTTCCCCTTCGGCACATGTCTGGTCAACCTCGTTCCGCCGGAGCCATGTGTGGTGAGCTCGGTTATGGTGCGGGAGGACCGCGAGGCGTGGGAGCGCCTCGAGGCCGAGGCCGCCGACGAGGCCTACATGCAAGAGCTCCGCTGGTAGCACACGGAGCTCGTGGAGGTGGAGCGGGTGATCTTTGCCGGTGCGGAGGGCGGCGAGGTTATCACGCTCTCCTCCGATGACGAGGTCGAAGGTGGCGAGGACGGCGGCGCGGAGGGCATCGAGGTGGACCCCGAGGACGAGGAGATCGACGTCGATGAGTGGAGGAGTGCCTTCCCCAACTACCCCGACGATGGTACTGGCCCGGACTCGGCTCGCGGCACACTGTACATGACGAGGAAAGATTGGCTCAACCTCTACTTCGACCAAAATTAGTTTAGCTTAGTTTAAATTTATTTTTTATGTTCAGTTATGCAAAACTATCTATGTTTATGTTTGAATGCATCCTACTTTCGATATAACCTGCTTTGAACTTGATCAAATTGAAGTTTACAACCTTAAGTTTAGGGGATCGACTAGAAAAGGCCAAAAATTGCTTGATTATATATATATATATATATATATATATATATATATATATATATATATATATATATCCACTAAGGGTTTTAGTCCTTTAACTTTTTAAGGATCACCTAGAGATGTCCTTATGACTTGTTTATTTCAGTTATTCACAATGTGATTCTCTATATGTGCAAGTATTTGCGGTGCAGTTCAATTTCATCAATAACTATTTCAACAATACCACTATGAATTACGATATTTGGTTGTTGTTAAGGATATTGCAGTTAACATGCCTTTTCGTTTTTCAATTGTTGTTTAGCAACATCCTAAAAGAACATGCGGTGCCCCCATGTTTGGTTTTGGTAATTGATGACAATCTCTATGGACTAATGGTTACCTTGAGTTATATTTGAAGGTTTGGTCCATAGGCTTTTCTTGGAGTACATGTGTTGGTTTCAAGGAGAGTTTGTGTCGACCAAGGTGCTATTCAAGGAATTATCCAAAGATTGGTCATGTGAGTGTTGAGCTTATTGCAAGCATGTCTTGAAGAAGAAGATTGTGTCATCATTCATGTCTACCTTCAAGACATCATCCAAATGAAGAGAATTGGAAAGATTCAAGGTTGATCAAGATTAAATCAAGAATGAATCAAGTTGATCAACTCACAAAGTGCAAAAGATGTACCGAGAGGGATCAAGTGATCCCATGGTATGGTAAGCATGGTCAATTTCGCTTTGTGTACTAACCCATGGTCTTCGTGAGAGTTCTTTGTGGGGTTAGGTTGCGGTGTGCAAGTTCAAGTGGAGCATCATGAAGAGATCAAATGCTTGAGCTTGCCGTCCATTGTGGTGACAATGGACCTGTGAAGATGTGCGGAAGAGTGGCTCACCCATAGTGGAGTATGGGGGAGCAATCAACTAGTCTTCATCGAGCCAACACAATCAAGAAAGGTGGTCCAACTTGAGGAAGTCAAGATCTTCATCATCTAGATCATGTGGACTATGTGCAAGACAAAGGTTTGCCCTTGATAGGTTTTCCATTTTACCGGTCTCATAGTGGTGGTTGGGAGACCAGGTTATAGGATCGATTGCCGTACTATCAAGGGGGGCTCTCAGTGAGTATCTTGATCGTATCATTCGTTGAGAGCTCAAACCATTGCATCCTTGCATCATATTTCTTGGTTCTTGTTTGGTTCTGTTTGTGTGTCTTAGAGCTTATGGTCATCTTGATGACAAGCTCGAGTTCATCAAAAACGGAGTTCACATGCATCTTCTATGATGTTTTCGATGTTGGAGGTTATGCCCGTTCTTCTCTGTTGGAGGTTTCACTCCTCTATTTGTTAGGCTTACCTCCCCTGCCTCTTCTTACTATAACTGTTTGATGCTACTCATCGTCTTGTATCCAACAAGCTTGAGTTTGCTCAATTCGGAGTTCTTATGAAGAAGTTATGGCAGTTCTGGTTTTGTCCCTGCGGTAGTACCGCTTATAGCGTCAAGCGGTAGTACCGCTCCAGTACCGCTCTACTACCGCCTCGATTTTGGGTCCTGCACTTTTCGTGTCGGGTTTAGCAGTAGTTGCACGGCAGTAAGGCACGGTAGTACCGCTCCGGTCGGGCGGTAGTACCGCTACTGCATTACTGCCGCCGTACTCTACTCTGCCTTGCCTCTTTTGTCCCGTGTTACGCTCCTCCAATGTAGTACCGCTGGGTGAGCGGTAGTATCATTATCGGCGGTACTACCGCCACAAGGTTCATTTTTTGGTGCTCCTTTTCCTTGCTTCTTCCGCACGAGCGGTAGTACCGCTCATATGCGGGCCGAGCACATAACGGTTGGATTTTCCCCCTCCTATAAAAGGTGGTCTTCTTCCCCAATGAACCTTATCCTTTGAGCTCGTGTTCTAACCCCATTGTTGACCTTCTTCGAGCTTGCTAACTCTCAATCCCTCCATGGATTCTTGCTAGTTTTTGAGGGAAAAGAGAGAGGAGATCTAGATCCACATTTCCACCAATAACTTTCTCCTCTATGTGAGGGGAACCCCTTGGATCTAGATCTTGGAGTTCTTTGTGTTCTCTTTCTTGTTCTTCCTCTCATTTTCCACCCTAGCATTAGTTGCTTTGGTGGGATTTGAGAGAGAAGGACTTGGGCACTCCATGTGCCCTTGCCATTGCATTTGGTGCATCGGTTTGAGTTCTCCACGGTGATACGTGGAAGTTACAAGTTGAGAAGCTTATTACTCTTGGGTGCTTGGTACCCTTGAGCTTGTTCCTCTTGGGTGCTTGGGCGCCCTAGACGGTTGGTGGTGTTCGGAGCTCAATCATTGTGGTGTAAAGCTCCGGGGAAGCGTCGGGGTCTCCAATTAGGTTGTGGAGATCGCCCCGAGCAATTTGACGGGTACCGGTGACCGCCCCTGCTACGTCTTGAGCTTGAGTTGGTTTCCCCCGAAGAGGAGAGGATGATGTAGCACAGTAGCGTAAGTATTTCCCTCAGTTTTTGAGAACCAAGGTATCAATCCAGTAGGAGGCCACACGCAAGTCCCTCGTACCTGCACAAAACGATAGCTACTCGCAACCAACGCGATTAGGGGTTGTCAATCCCTTCACGGTCACTTACGAGAGTGAGATCTGATAGAGATAATATTTTTGGTATTTTTGGTATAAAGATGCAAGTAAAAAGTAAAAGCAAAGCAAGTAAATAAAGTGATGGGGCTTGTGAAGGAAATATGCCCTAGAGGCAATAATAAAGTTATTATTTATTTCCTTATATCATGATAAATGTTTATTATTCATGCTAGAATTGTATTAACAGGAAACATAATACATGTGTGAATACATAAACCTACAGAGTGTCACTAGTATGCCTCTACTTGACTAGCTCGTTAATCAAAGATGGTTGTGTTTCCTAACCATGAACAAGGAGTTGTTATTTGATTAACGGGATCACATCATTGGTTGAATGATCTGATTGACATGACCCATTCCATTAGCATAGCACCTGATCGTATAGTTTGTTGCTAGTGCTTTTCTTCATGACTTATACATGTTCCTATGACTATGAGATTATGCAACTCCCGTTTGCACGAGGAACACTTTGGGTGCTACCAAACGTCACAACGTGAATCGGGTGATTATAAAGGTACATTACAGGTGTCTCCGAAGGTACATGTTGGGTTGGCATATTTCGAGATTAGGATTTGTCACTCCGATTGTCGGAGAGGTATCTCTGGGCCCTCTCGGTAATGCACATCACATAAGCCTTGCAAGCATTGCAACTAATGAGTTAGTTGTGAGATGATGTATTACGGAACGAGTAAAGAGACTTGCCGGTAACGAGATTGAACTAGGTATTGGATACCGACGATCGAATCTCGGGCAAGTAACATACCGATGACAAAGGGAACAACGTATGTTGTTATGCGGTCTGACCGATAAAGATCTTCGTAGAATATGTAGGAGCCAATATGGGCATCCAGGTCCCGCTCTTGGTTATTGACCGGAGAGGTGTCTCGGTCATGTCTACATAGTTCTCGAACCCGTAGGGTCCGCACGCTTAACGTTTCGATGACAGTTACTATGAGTTTATATGATGTTTCTGTACCGAAGGTTGTTCGGAGTCCCGGATGAGATCACGGACGTGACGAGGAGTCTCGAAATGGTCGAGACATAAAGATTCATATATTGGAAGTCTATGTTTGGACATCGGAAGTGTTCCGGTGAAATTAGGAATTTTACCAAGTACCGGAGGTTACCTAACCCCGAATACTAATGGGCCAACATGGGCCTTAGTGGAAAGGAGAGAAGGGGCCCAAGTGTTGGTCGCACCTTCCCCCTTCCCTAGTCCTATTAGGACTAGGAGAAGGGGCGCCTCTCTCTCCCTTCCCACTTGGGGAAACCTAGTTGGACTAGGATTGGGGGAATCCTACTCCTAGTAGGAGTAGGACACCCTGGCGCACCTCCCTTGGCCGGCCAGCCCTCCTCCTTCCCTCCTTTATATATCGGGGCAGAGGGCACCCCATGACACACAAGTTGATCCTTGAGATCTTTCCTTAGCCGTGTGCGGTGCCCCTTCCACCATATTACACCTCGAGAATACCGTAGCAGCTTAGGCGAAGCCCTGCCGGTGGAACATCATCATCGCCACCACGCCGTCAGGCCGATTTAAACTCTCCCTCAACACTCGGCTGGATCGGTGTTCGAGGGACGTCATCGAGCTGAACGTGTGCAGAACTCGGAGGTGCCGTACGTTCGGTACTTGGATCGGTTGGATCGTGAAGAAGTACGACTACTTCCTCTACGTTGCGTCAACGCTTCCGCTGTAGGTCTACGAGGGTACGTAGACAACACTCTCATCTCGTTGCTATGCATCACCATGATCTTGCGTGATCGTAGGAAAATTTTTGAAATTACTACGTTACCCAACAGTGGCATCCGAGCCTGGTTTTATGCGTAGATGTCATATGCACGAGTAGAACACAAGTGAGTTGTGGACGATACAAGTCATACCGCCTACCGGCATGTCATACTTTGGTTCAGCGGTATTGTTGGAAAGACGATCCAGACCAACCTTACGCTGCATTTTACGCGAGACCGGTTCCTCGACGTGCTTTGCACATAGATGGCTTGTGGAAGACCTGTCTCTCAACTTTAGTTGAACCGAGTGTGGCTACGCCCGGTCCTTGAGAAGGTTAAACGGAGTCTATTTGACGAAGTATCGTTGTGGTTTTGATGCGTAGGTAAGAACGGTTCTTGCTCAGCCCGTAGCAGCCACGTAAAACTTGCAACAACAAAGTAGAGGACGTCTAACTTGTTTTTGCAGGGCATGTTGTGATGTGATATGGTCAAGACGTGATGCTATATTTTATTGTATGAGATGATCATGTTTTGTAACCGAGTTATCGGCAACCGGCAGGAGCCATATGGTTGTCGCTTTATTGTATGCGATGCAATCGCTCTGTAATGCTTTACTTTATCACTAAGCGGTAGCGATAGTCGTAGAAGCATAAGTTGGCGAGACGACAACGATGCTACGATGGAGATCAAGGTGTCGCGCCGGTGACGATGGTGACCATGACGGTGCTTGAGATGGAGATCACAAGCACAAGATGATGATGGCCATATCATATCACTTATATTGATTGCATGTGATGTTAATCCTTTATGCATCTTATCTTGCTTTGATTGACGGTAGCATTATAAGATGATCCCTTACTAAATTATCAAGAAGTGTTCTCCCGAGTATGCACCGCTATGAAAGTTCTTCGTCTTTGAGACACCACGTGATGATCGGGTGTGATAGGCTCTACGTTCAAATACAACGGGTGCAAAACAGTTGCACACGCAGAATACTCAAGGTTATACTTGACGAGCTATGCATATAAGATATGACCTCGGAACACAGAGACCGAAAAGGTCGAAAGCGTGAATCATATAGTAGATATGATCAACATATTGATGTTCACCATTGAAACTACTCCATCACACGTGATGATCGGTCATGGTGTAGTTGATATGGATCACGCAATCACTTAGAGAATTGGAGGGATATTTTTCTAAGTGGGAGTTCTTAAGTAATATGATTAATTGAACTTAAATTTATCATGAACTTAGTACCGATAGTATCTTGCTTGTCTATGATGTGTAGATAGATGGCTCGTCTTTGTTGTTCCGTTGAATTTTAATGCGTTCCTTGAGAAAGCAAAGTTGAAAGATGATGGCAGCAATTACACGGACTGGGTCCGTAATTTGAGGATTATCCTTATTGCTGCACGGAAGAATTACGTCCCGGAAGCACCGTTAGGTGCCGTGCCTGGTGCAAGGGCTGCGCCAGATGTTGTGAACGTCTGGCAAAGCAAAGCTGATGACTACTCTATAGTTCGAAGTGCCATGCTTTACGGCTTAGAACCGGGACTTCAACGTCGTTTTGAACACCATGGAGCATATGAGATGTTCCAGGAGTTGAAGTTAATATTCCAAGCGAATGCCCGGATTGAGAGATATGAAGTCTCCAATAAGTTCTATAGCTGTAAGATGGAGGAGAATGGTTCTGTCAGTGAGCATATACTCAGAATGTCCGGATATAACAATCACTTGATTCAACTGGAGTTAATCTTCCGGATGATTGCGTCATTGATGTAATTCTCCAATCACTGCCACCAAGCTACAAGAGCTTCGTGATGAACTATAATATGCAAGGGATGACCAAAACAATGCCCGAGCTCTTCGCGATCTTTGAAAGCATGGAGGTAGAAATCAAAAAGGAGCATCAAGTGTTGATGGTTAACAAAACCACTAGTTTCAAGAAAAAGGGCAAAGGAAAGAAAAGGAAACTTCAAAAAGAACGGCAAGCAAGTTGTTGATCAAGAGAAGAAACCCAAGTCTGGTCCTAAGCACAGGCTGAGTGCTTCTATTGCAAGCAGGCTGGTCACTTTGAAGCGGAACTGCCCCAAGTATTTGGCGGATAAGAAGGATGGCAAGGTTAACAAAGGTATATGTGATATACAAGTTATTGATGTGTACCTTACTAATACTCGCAGAGCACACTGGTATTTGATATCGGTTACATTGCTAATATTTGCAACTCGAAACAGGGCTACGGATTGCGAAGATTGGCTAAGGACGAGGTGACGATCTTGGCGTGGGAAATGGTTCCAAAGTCGATGTGATCGCAATCGGCACGCTACCTCTACATCTACCTTCGGGATTAGTATTAGACCTAAATAATTGTTATTTAGTACCAGCGTTGAGCATGAACATTATATCTGGATCTTGTTTAATGCGAGACGGTTATTCATTTAAATCGAGAGAATAATGGTTGTTCTATTTATATGAATAATATCTTTTATGGTCATGCACCATTGAAGAATGGTTTGTTTTTACTTAATCTCGATAGTAGTGATACACATATTCATAACGTTGAAGCCAAAAGATGTAGAGTTGATAATGATAGTGCAACTTATTTGTGGTAATCGCCGTTTAGGTCATATCGGTGTAAAGCGCATGAAGAAACTCCATCTTGATGGACTTTTGGAGTCACTTGATTATGAATCACTTGGCACTTGCGAACCGTGCCTTATGGGCAAGATGACTAAAACACCGTTCTCCGGAACTATGGAGAGAGCAACAGATTTATTGGAAATCATACATACCGATGTATGTGGTCCAATGAATGTTGAGGCTCGTGGCGGATATCGTTATTTTCTCACCTTCACAGATGATTTGAGCAGATATGGGTATATCTACTTAATGAAACACAAATCTGAAACATTTGAAAAGTTCAAAGAATTTCAGAGTGAAGTGGAAAATCATCGTAACAAGAAAATAAAGTTTCTGATCCGATCGTGGAGGAGAATATTTGAGTTACGAAGTTTGGCCTACATTTGAAACAATGCGGAATAGTTTCGCAACTTACGCCACCGAACACCACAACGTAATGGTGTGTCCGAACGTCAGAATCGTACTTTATTAGATATGGTGCGATCTATGATGTCTCTTACTGATTTACCGCTATCGTTTTGGGGTTATGCTTTAGAGACGGCTACATTCACTTTAAATAGGGCACCATCTAAATCCGTTGAGACGACGCCTTATGAACTGTGGTTTGGCAAGAAACCAAAGTTGTCGCTTCTGAAAGTTTGGGGCTGCGATGCTTATGTGAAAAGCTTCAACCTGATAAGCTCGAACCCAAATCGAGAAATGTGTCTTCATAGGATACCCAAAGGAGATCATTGGGTACACCTTCTATCACAGATCCGAAGGCAAGATTTTTGTTGCTAAATTCGGAAACTTTTTGGAGAAGGAGTTTCTCTCGAAAAGAAGTGAGTGGGAGGAAAGTAGAACTTGATGAGATAATCAGATCTACTCCCTTATTGAGAAGTAGTACATCACGTAAAACAGTTTACGTGACACCTACACCAAATAGGGAAGAAGCTAATGATGATAATCATGAAACTTCAGATCAAGTTTCTCTGAACTTCAGAGATCAACCAGAGCAAGATCCGCACTGCAGTGGTACGGTAATCCTATTCAAAGTCATGTCACCTGGAACATGATGAACCTACGAACTATGAAGAAGCGATGGTGAGCCCAGATTCCACAAAATGGTGGAGGCCATGAAATCTGAGATGGGATCCATGTATGAGAACAAAGTGTGGACTTTGGTTGACTTGCCCGATGATCGGCAAGCAATTGAGAATAAATGGATCTTCAAGAAGAAGACCGACGATGGTAATGTTATCGTCTATAAAGCTCGACTTGTTGCAAAAGGTTTTCGACAAGTTCAAGGGATTGACTACGATGAGACCTTCTCACCAGAAGCGATGCTTAAGTCCGTCCGAATCATGTTAGCAATTGCCGCATTTTATGATTATGAAATTTGGCAAATGGATGTTAAAACTGCATTCTGAATGAATTTACGGAAGAAGAGTTGTATATGATGCAACCGTAAGGTTTTTTCGATCCAAAAGGAGCTAACAAAGTGTGCAAGCTCCAGCGATCCATTTATGGACTGGTGCAAGCCTCTCGGAGTTGGAATAAACGTTTTGATAGTGTGATCAAAGCATTTGGTTTTATACAGACTTTTGGAGAAGCCTGTATTTACAAGAAAGTGAGTGGGAGCTCTGTAGCATTTATGATATTATAAGTGGATGACATATTACCGATCTGAAATGATATAGAATTTCTGGATAGCATAAAGGGATACTTGAATAAGAGTTTTCGATGAAAGACCTCGGTGAAGCTGCTTACATATTGGGCATTAAGATCTATAGAGATAGATCAAGACGCTTAATAGGACTTTCACAAAGCACATACCTTGACAAAGTTTTGAAAAAGTTCAAAATGGATCGAGCAAAGAAAGGGTTCTTGCCGGTGCTACAAGGTGTGAAGTTGAGTAAGACTCAATGCCCGACCACCGCAGAAGATAGAGAGAAAATGAAAGATGTTCCCTATGCTTCAGCCATAGGCTCTATCATGTATGCAATGCTGTGTACCAGACCTGATGTGTGCCTTCTTTGTAAGTTTGGCGGGCGGTACCAAAGTAATCCAGAGTGGATCATCGGACAGCGGTCAAGAACATCCTTAAGTACTTAAGAAGGACTAGGGATATGTTTCTCATTTATGGCGGTGACAAAGAACTCGTCGTAAACGGTTACGTCGACGCAAGCTTTGACACTGATCCGGACGATTCTAAATCGCAAACCGGATACGTATTTACATTAAACGGAGGAGCTGTCAGTTGGTGCAGTTCCAAACAAAGCGTCGTGGCGGGATCTACATGTGAAGTTGAGTACATAGCTGCTTGGAAGCAGCTAATGAAGGAGTCTGGATGAAGGAGTTCATAACCGATCTAGGTGTTGTACCTAGTGTATCGGGTCCAATGAAAATCTTTTGTGACAATATGGTGCAATTGCCTTAGCAAAGGAATCCAGATTTCACAAGAGAACCAAGCACATCAAAAGACGCTTCAACTCCATCCGGATTTGGTCCGGTGGGAGACATAGAGATATGCAAGATACATACGGATCTGAATGTTGCGGACCCGTTGACTAAGCCTCTTCCACGAGCAAAACATGATCAACACCAAGACTCCATGGGTGTTAGAATCATTCTTGTGTAATCTAGATTATTGACTCTAGTGCAAGTGGGAGACTGAAGGAAATATGCCCTAGAGGCAATAATAAAGTTATTATTTATTTCCTTATATCATGATAAATGTTTATTATTCATGCTAGAATTGTATTAACAGGAAACATAATACATGTGTGAATACATAAACCTACAGAGTGTCACTAGTATGCCTCTACTTGACTAGCTCGTTAATCAAAGATGGTTGTGTTTCCTAACCATGAACAAGGAGTTGTTATTTGATTAACGGGATCACATCATTGGTTGAATGATCGATTGACATGACCCATTCCATTAGCATAGCACCCGATCGTATAGTTTGTTGCTAGTGCTTTTCTTCATGACTTATACATGTTCCTATGACTATGAGATTATGCAACTCCCGTTTGCACGAGGAACACTTTGGGTGCTACCAAACGTCACAACGTAATTGGGTGATTATAAAGGTACATTACAGGTGTCTCCGAAGGTACATGTTGGGTTGGCATATTTCGAGATTAGGATTTGTCACTCCGATTGTCGGAGAGGTATCTCTGGGCCCTCTCGGTAATGCACATCACATAAGCCTTGCAAGCATTGCAACTAATGAGTTAGTTGTGAGATGATGTATTACGGAACGAGTAAAGAGACTTGCCGGTAACGAGATTGAACTAGGTATTGGATACCGACGATCGAATCTCGGGCAAGTAACATACCGATGACAAAGGGACCAACGTATGTTGTTATGCGGTCTGACCGATAAAGATCTTCGTAGAATATGTAGGAGCCAATATGGGCATCCAGGTCCCGCTATTGGTTATTGACCGGAGAGGTGTCTCGGTCATGTCTACATAGTTCTCGAACCCGTAGGGTCCGCACGCTTAACGCTTCGATGGCGATGCTACTATGAGTTGTTATGATGTTTCTGTACGAAGGTTGTTCGAGTCCCGGATGAGATCACGGACGTGACGAGGAGTCTCGAAATGGTCGAGACATAAAGATTCATATATTGGAAGTCTATGTTTGGACATCGGAAGTGTTCCGGTGAAATTAGGAATTTTACCAAGTACCGGAGGTTACCTAACCCCCGAATACTAATGGGCCAACATGGGCCTTAGTGGAAAGGAGAGAAGGGGCCCAAGTGCTGGTCAGCACCTTCCCCCTTCCCTAGTCCTATTAGGACTAGGAGAAGGGGCGCCTCTCTCTCCCTTCCCACTTGGGGAAACCTAGTTGGACTAGGATTGGGGGGAATCCTACTCCTAGTAGGAGTAGGACACCTGGCGCACCTCCCTTGGCCGGCCAGCCCTCCTCCTTCCCTCCTTTATATACGGGGCAGAGGGCACCCCATGACACACAAGTTGATCCTTGAGATCTTTCCTTAGCCGTGTGCGGTGCCCCTTCCACCATATTACACCTCGAGAATACCGTAGCGAGCTTAGGCGAAGCCTGCGCCGGTGGAACATCA
The DNA here is from genome assembly GCA_021605145.1 of Aegilops bicornis. Taxonomy (NCBI): domain Eukaryota; kingdom Viridiplantae; phylum Streptophyta; class Magnoliopsida; order Poales; family Poaceae; genus Aegilops; species Aegilops bicornis. The sequence goes on along the minus strand of CM038670.1, from coordinate 637,586,304 downwards.
TCATCGCCACCACGCCGTCGTCTTGACGAAACTCTCCTCAACACTCGGCTGGATCGGAGTTCGAGGGACGTCATCGAGCTGAACGTGTGCAGAACTTCGGAGGTGCCGTACGTTCGGTACTTGGATCGGTTGGATCGTGAAGAAGTACGACTACTTCCTCTACGTTGCGTCAACGCTTCCGCTGTAGGTCTACGAGGGTACGTAGACAACACTCTCATCTCGTTGCTATGCATCACCATGATCTTGCGTGATCGTAGGAAAATTTTTGAAATTACTACGTTACCCAACAGCTTGATATGATGAGAATAGACCCGGGGGCCATAGGTTTCACTAGTGGCTTCTCTCAAGAGCATAGATATTCTACGGTGGGTGAACAAATTACTGTTGAGCAATTGACAAAATTGAGCATAGTTATGAGTATATCTAGGCAATGATCATGTATATAGGCATCACGTCCGTGACAAGTAGATCGAAACGATTACGCATCTACTACTATTACTCCACTCATCGACCGCTATCCAAAGCATGCATCTAGAGTATTAAGTTAAAACAGAGTAACGCCTTAAGCAAAATGACAAGATGTAGAGGAATAAATTCATGCAATATGATAAATACCCCATCTTGTTATCCTCGATGGCAACAATACAATACGTGCCTTGCAACCCCTTCTGTCATTGGGTAAGGACACCACAAGATTGAACCCAAAGCTAAGCACTTCTCCCATTGCAAGAACTACCAATCTAGTTGGCCAAACCAAACGGATAATTCGAAGAGACTTGCAAAGATAACTCAATCATACATAAAAGAATTCAAAGAAGAACCAAATATTTTCCATAGATAAGCTGGATCATAAACCCACAATTCATCGGTCTCAACAAACACACCGCAAAAAAGAAGATTACATCGAATAGATCTCCACAAGAGAGGGGGAGAACATTGTATTGAGATCCAAAAGAGAGAAGAAGCCATCTAACTACTAGCTATGGACCCAAGGTCTGAAGTAAACTACTCACACTTCATCGGAGGGGCTATGGTGTTGATGTAGAAGCCCTCCATGGTGGATGCCCCTCCCATGAGCTACGGAACAGGCCCCAAGATGGGATCTCGTGGATCTGAAAGTTGCGGTGGTGGAATTAGGTTTTGGCTCCTCCCCGATCTGTTGGGGGTAATGCGAGGTATATAGGAGGAAGGAGTACGTCAGTGGAGCGTCAGGGGGCCCACGAGGCAGGGGGCGCACCCAGGGGGGGCACCCTCCACCCTCGTGACCGCCTCTGGCACTTCTTGGAGTAGGGTCCAAGTCTCCTGGATCACATTCGGTGAGAAGATCACGTTCCCGAAGGTTTCATTCCGTTTGGACTCCGTCTGATATTCCGTTTCTTAGAAACACTGAAATAGGCAAAAAAAAACAGCAATTCTAGGCTGGGCCTCCGGTTAATAGGTTAGTCCCAAAAGTAATATAAAAGTGGAAAATAAAGCCCATTATAGTCCAAAACAATAGATAAAGTAGCATGGAGCAAACAAAAATTATAGATACGTTGGAGACGTATCAGGCATCCCCAAGCTTAATTCCTACTCGTCCTCGAGTAGGTAAATGATAAAAAGAGAATTTTTGATGCGGAGTGATACTTTGGCATAATTTCAATGTAAAACTTCTTAATTGTGATATGAATATTCAGATCCGAAAGATTCAAGACAAAAGTTCATATTGACATAAAAATAATAATACTTCAAGCATACTAATCAAAATAATCATGTCTTCTCAAAATAGCATGGCAAAAGAAAGTTCATCCCTACAAAATCATATAGTTAAGCTATGCTTCATTTTCACACACAAAGATGTTCCCAACTTCTATACCCCGATGACAAGCCAAGCAATTGTTTCATACTTAAATAATCTCAAACTTTTTCAACCTTCACGCAATACATGAGCGTGAGCCATGGATATAGCACTATGGGTGGAATAGAATATGATGATGGGGATTGTGTGGAGAAGACAAAAAAGAGAAAGTCTCACATTGACGAGGATAATCAACGGGCTATGGAGATGCCCATCAATTGATGTCAACATGAGGAGTAGGGATTGCCATGCAACGGATGCACTAGAGCTATGAATGCTCAACAAAAGAAAACTAGTGGGTGTGCATCCAACTTGCTTGCTCATGAATACCTAGGGCATTTGAGGAAGCCCATCGTAGGAATATACAAGCCAAGTTCTATTATGAAAAATTCCCACTAGTATGAAAAAGACAACTTATGAGACTCATTATATGAAAAACAAGGTGCTACTTTGAAGCACAATATATGAGACTCACTACATGAAGAACAAGGTGCTACTTTGAAGCACAAGTGTGGAAGAAGAGATAGTAGCATTGCCCTTTTCTTTTTTTTCTTTTTTTGGGCCTTTCCTTTTTTCTGGCCTTTCTCTTTTTTTCTTTTTTTGTTTGGGCAATTCTCTAATAATGATGATCATCACACTTCTATTGATTACAACATAAGGATTACAACTCGAAACCTAGAACAAGATATGACTCTATATGAATGCCTCCGGCAGTGTACCGGGATGGTGCAATGAATCAAGAGTGACATGTATGAAAATAATGCATGATGGCTTTGCCACAAATACAATGTCAACTAGATGATCATGCAATGGCAATATGAAAAAAGTAATGTATCTCATGATGATGATGAACGGAACGGTGGAAAGTTGCATGGCAATATATCTCGGAATGTCTATGGAAATGCCATAATAGGTAGGTATGGTGGCTGTTTTGAGGAAGATATAAGGAGGTTTATGTGTGAAAGAGCGTATCATATCACGGGGTTTGGATGCACCGTGAAGTTTGCACCAACTCTCGAGGTGAGAAAGGGCAATGCACGGCAGATCAAGAGGCTAGCAAAGGCGGAAAGGTAAAAGTGCATATAATCCATGGACTCAACATTAGTCAAAAGAACTCATATACTTATTGCAAAAATTTAGAAGTCATCAAAAATCAAGTACTACGCGCATGCTCCTAGGGGGATAGATTGGTAGGAAAAGACCATCGCTCATTCCCCGACCGCCACTCATAAGGATGCACAAGCGGTACACTTCATGTTTCAAATTTGTTACACAACTTTAACCATACGTGCATGCTACGGGATTTGCTAACTTCAACACAAGCATTTCTCAAATTCACAACTACCCAACTAGCATGAATTTGATATTATCACCTCCATATCTCAAAACAGTTATCAAGCATCAAACTTATCTTAGTATTCAACGCACTCAAAAGAAAATTTCACATATCTTGAATACCAAGTATATTAACATTAAGCAAATTACCATGCTATTAACGACTCTCAAAATAATCTAAGTGAAGCATGAGAGATCAAGTTTCTTTAAAACAAATCCACCACCGTGCTCTAAAAGATCTAAGTGAAGCACTAGAGCAAAAATTATCACGCTCAAAAAGATATAAGTGAAGCACTATGAGCAAAACTATCAAGCTCAAAAGATATAAGTGAAGCACATAGATTATTCTATCAAATTTAAATTCATGTATGGCTCTCTCAAAAGGTGTGTACAGCAAGGATTATTGTGGTAAACTAACAAGCAAAGACTCAAATAATACAAGACGCTCCAAGCAAAACACATATCATGTTGGTGAATAAAATATAGCTCCAAGTAAATTACCGATGGAAGTAGACGAAAGAGGGATGCCTTCCGGGAATCCCCAAGCTTTGACTTTTGGTGTCCTTGGATTATCTTGGGGTGCCATGGGCATCCCCAAGCTTAGGCTCTTGCCACTCCTTCTTCCATAATCCATCAAAAGAATTCACCCAAAACTTGAAAACTTCACAACACAAAACTCAATAGAAATCTCGTGAGCTCTGTTAGAGAGAAAGAAAACAAAAGACTACTTTAAGGTACTGTAATGAACTCATTCTTTATTTATATTGGTGTTAAACCTACTGTATTCCAACTTCTCTATGGATTATAAACTATTTTACTAACCATAGATTCCTCAAAATAAGCAAACAACACACGCAAAACAGAATCTGTCAAAAACAGAACAATCTGTAGTAATCTGTAAATAACGCAAACTTCTGGAACCCAAAAAATTCTACCAAAATTAGAAGGCCTGGAAAATTTGTTTATTGATCAGAAGCAATTGGAATCAGTATTTTATCACGTTCTGGTGATTTTTAACAATTCGGGCACTAAGCGCAAAGATTCTGGAAATTACAGCAAGATCAAATAACTATCATCTAAGAAGATCCAATAGGTTCAAATTGGCACAAACACTAAATAAAAGATAAAATCACATCTAAACAGAGGCTAGATGGATTATTTATTCCTAAAAAGGAGCAAAAACAAAAAAACTAAAAATAAAATTGGGTTGCCTCCCAACAAGCGCTATCGTTTAACGCCCCTAGCTAGGCATTGATAATTTTAATGATACTCACATGAAAGACAAGAATTGAAGCACAAAGAGAGCATCATAAAACACGTGACAAACACATCTAAGTCTAACATACTTCCTGTGCATAGGCATCTTATAGAAAAAAAATTATCATAGCAAGCAAAAACTAGCATATGCAAGGAAGCGGAAAGGAACGATAGCAATCTCAACATAACGAGAGGTAATTTAGTAACATGAAAATTTCTATGACCGTATTTTCCTCTCTCATAATAATTACATGTAGGATCATAAGAAAATTCAACAATATAGCTATCACATAACATATTCTCACCACGATCCACATGCATGGCAAGTTGACACTCTTCCAAAATAGTGGGATTAACATTAACTAAAGTCATGACCTCTCCAAACCCACTTTTATCAAAATTTCGTAAGATTGAATATTCTCCAAATATGTGGGATCTAAAGTTGACAATCTTCCAAACCCACTTTCAATATTTAGTCAAACAATATTATGAATCTCATATTCATCATGGGGATTAAATAAAATTTCAAGATCATAAGAAGAATCACCCCAATCATGATCATTGCAACAAGTAGTAGACATAGCAAAACTAGCATCCCCAAGCTTAGGGTTTTGCATATTATTAGCACAATTTACATCAAGATAATTTATAGTAACATCGTTGCAATCATGCTTTTCATCGAAGGAACTACTAAGTATGGGTGCAATAGCAACGATCTCATGTTTAACATAAGGAACTCTAGCAAATTCGTCTTCATAAATATTGGCATCATGGCCACAAGAATAGCAAGCATCATGTTCATCAAGGGATATTTCAACCAAATCATCGGAATCATCATTATCTATAGATTCATGCATATCATTATTTTCTTCCAAAGCAACGGTCATTCTTTCAATAAATTCTTGGACATAGACATTATGAGCAAGGTTTTCATTGCAATATTTAAGTATGACGGAATTTTCAGATTTGTTGAGAGTAAAATCATACTTTTCAATCAAAGAAGCAACTTCATGAGCACCCTTAAAAGCGACAAATTCTTCAATTTGTTCGATATCATAGTAACTATAAACACCCTTTGCATAAGAAGATAAGATTTCATTATCATTGAACTCACATAGGTAGGGAAGGTGTTTTTTAGGGCTCTTAGAGCAACAAGTAAAATCACACATTTCACAAAGATTCAAAGCATAGCATAGAAGACTATTTATACGATACCATAAGAGTCTCCCTTTTTCAGACAAACGGTGACGCACAAAATGAACATGCTCATCTATAGATTTCCCATCAACTAGGCTAGTTGGGGTTCAAAGACGAAAGATAAGGATCGAAGATGATCCAAGTAGAACACTTTAAGTGGATCCATAACAATAGACTTTTAGCAAGCAAAGATGCAAGAAATTATAAGGCACATGGTAACACAAGCAAACAAGAATCAAGCGGAAAAAGAGGAGGAGATTGGGAAAGAGAGGGCAAATAAAACGGCAAGGGCGAAGTGGGGGGGAGGAAAACGAGAGGCAAATGGCAAATAATGTAATGCGAGAGATAGGGATTGTGATGGGTACTTGGTATGTTGACTTTTGTGTAGACCTCCCCGGCAACGGCGCCAGAAATCCTTGTTGCTATGTCTTGAGCTTGCGTTGGTTTTCCCCGAAGAGGAGAGGATGATGCAGCACAGTAGCGTAAGTATTTCCCTCAGTTTTTGAGAACCAAGGTATCAATCCAGTAGGAGGCCACGCGCAAGTCCCTCATACCTGCACAAAACGATAGCTACTCGCAACCAACGCGATTAGGGGTTGTCAATCCCTTCACGGTCACTTATCAGAGTGAGATCTGATAGAGATAATATTTTTGGTATTTTTGGTATAAAGATGCAAGTAAAAAGTAAAAGCAAAGCAAATAAATAAAGTGATGGAGATTGATATGATGAGAATAGACCCAGGGGCCATAGGTTTCACTAGTGGCTTCTCTCAAGAGCATAGATATTCTACGGTGGGTGAACAAATTACTGTTGAGCAATTGACAAAATTGAGCATAGTTATGAGTATATCTAGGCAATGATCATGTATATAGGCATCACGTCCGTGACAAGTAGATCGAAACGATTCTGCATCTACTACTATTACTCCACTCATCGACCGCTATCCAGCATGCATCTAGAGTATTAAGTTAAAACAGAGTAACGCCTTAAGCAAGATGACATGATGTAGAGGAATAAATTCATGCAATATGATAAATACCCCATCTTGTTATCCTTGATGGCAATAATACAATACGTGCCTTGCAACCCTTTACATCCTTTGGTAAGGACACCGCAAGATTGAACCCAAAACTAAGCACTTCTCCCATTGCAAGAACTACCAATCTAGTTGGCCAAACCAAACGGATAATTCGAAGAGACTTGCAAAGATAACTCAATCATACATAAAAGAATTCAAAGAAGATTCAAATATTGCTCATAGATAAGCTGGATCATAAACCCACAATTCATCGGTCTCAACAAACACACCGCAAAAAAGAAGATTACATCGAATAGATCTCCATGAGAGAGGGGGAGAACATTGTATTGAGATCCAAAAAGAGAGAAGAAGCCATCTAACTACTAGCTATGGACTCGAAGGTCTGAAGTAAACTACTCACACTTCATCAGAGGGGATATGGTGTTGATGTAGAAGCCCTCCATGGTGGATGCCCCCTCCGGCGGAGCTCCGGAACAGGCCCCAAGATGGGATCTCGTGGATACAGAAAGTTGCGGCGGTGGAATTAGGTTTTTGGCTCCTCCCCTGATCTGTTGGGGGTACGTAGGTATATATAGGAGGAAGGAGTACGTCGGTGGAGTGTCAGGGGGCCCACAAGGCAGGGGGCGTGCCCAGGGGGGCGCGCCCTCCACCCTCGTGACCGCCTCTGGCACTTCTTGGAGTAGGGTCCAAGTCTCCTGGATCACGTTCGGTGAGAAGATCACGTTCCCGAAGGTTTAATTCCGTTTGGACTCCGTTTGATATTCCGTTTATTCGAAACACTGAAATAGGCAAAAAACAACAATTACAGGCTGGGCCTCCGGTTAATAGGTTAGTCCCAAAAGTAATATAAAAGTGGAAAATAAAGCCCATTATAGTCCAAAACAATAGATAAAGTAGCATGGAGCAATCAAAAATTATAGATACGTTGGAGATGTATCAGCCCCCAAGGGTTGCCAAAGTGTACGGGTTCGGCGACCGCCCCCAAGGGTTGCCATTTTGTACGGGTTCGGTGACCGCCCTCAAGGGTCCCTTAGCGGAATCACGACATCTTGCATTGTGCGAGGGTGTGAGGAGATTACGGTGGCCCTAGTGGCTTCTTGGGGAGCATTGTGCCTCCACACCGCTCCAAACGGAGATTAGCATCCGCAATGGTGTGAACTTCGGGATACATCGTCGTCTCCGCGTGCCTCGGTTATCTCTTACCCGAGCCCTTTACTTATGCACTTTACTTTGTGATAGCCATATTGTTTCTTGTCATATATCTTGCTATCACTTAGTTGTTTATCTTTCTTGGCATAAGTTGTTGGTGCACATAGGTGAGCCTAGTTGTTGTAGGTTTTGTGCTTGTCAAATTAACCGCTAGGTTTATTCCGCATTTGTTCAAGCCTAAATCGTAATTATTTTAAAGCGCCTATTCACCCCCCCTCTAGGCGACATCCATGATCCTTCACATGCATTGTACTAAATGACTAAATATGCAATCACAGGCTACATAGCAACAAGGAAGAATGTTACCTTAATGTTCTGACGATGTCTAGATATACATGTAATAAAATCTTATATAACGGAATGGATGGAGTGTTGTACTACATTATTTTTCAATTGTTGTTTAGCTTCTAATATTAACTTGGTGGTTTTAGGTACATATATCATTGCCAAGATCCACACTTCGACCCTTCCCGCGTATGGGGCAATGAGATATTCATGAACCAGCATCAAGTGAGGAAACTGATAAAGATTGTTATTAAAATGGGTCAAAAGATGTCAATCGAACTACTTGTTTACACTTTATGCAAGACAACAGTGAACTGCAGGATGGTAAGTAAGAAACCTGTAGCCTTCTTTTTACTGCCCGTAATGAGTTGTGTTAGATGACAATATCTGAATCTTTTTTCTTTTGTAGTGGATCCTGAAGCAGTTTACTCAAGATTACCTCTCAAACTACATGATTGGCGGCCGGCCATCACAAGGGGTTGGACTAGAGTCCTGCAAGCCTCATGCATCCAGGAGAGCACAATAGGGCCATTCCGCTTCACCTTGTTTAGCAACTGGAATGTCTGTCGCCTCTTTCTTTACCATTTGTAATAGTACAAGTATAGAACCCTCGTACATCATTCTTTATTTGGTGCTTATCTAATTCTTAAACATATGTACCTGTGAATCGAATAATGCATTGGTCGTTTGAACCTGATGGATATGAATAAAGCTATAGCCTACTTTCAAGTTTAGATTAGGTACAATTTTAAATAGCAACAATTAAGTTAGGGCGAAATTATGTTGTGCAGGTCATTAAGGCACACACGGTTGGTAAAACACAAACGTTTGCGATATACACCATAATTCGAGATGGTTCACAAAGAGGAAACGTGTGCAAGCATGCACACAGTTGCCATTTGCAAAGCGTGCGTGATGTCATACACTATCACATACGGTGCGGGAAAACTAAATGTGTGTGGTTGTCTACCTATCGTACATGGTTTATAATCATGAACTGTTTGTGATGTGCCTGGCATCGTAAAACTCCCGTGCCTAGAATCTGCCTGGGAAACTCACGTGCCTGGAATCTGCCTAGTTTTAGGCAAAACCACAAAAGTCCGACTGCGATGGCAATGCGAGCACAAACGAGTAGCAAGGATGAAGTGTTTGGGATATTCGAGATATTGGAAATGGTTCTATAGGGACAACTGTATGCATTAAGGCTCCCTATCCCCAATGGTTTCTGGGTCGTGTGGGAAGGACCCCCTATCGCTGACACTCACTTGGCGACGGTTCCAAATGCCATCGCGGAAAGGTGTTAAAAACCGTTTGTTTAGGACCGACACGCACCAGTGAATCTATAGTTCCGGTAACAAGAGATGAACTAGGGTTTGAGATGGGATGGTGTTGTTGAAGATGTTGATGGAGATTGCCCTCCCCAAGATGGGAGGTTGTTGGTGATGATGAGGATGATGATTTCCCCCTCAGGGAGAGAAGTTCTCCTGGCGGAATCGCTCCGCCGGAGGGCAAAAGTGCTCCTACCCAAGTTCCGCCTCGAGACGGCGACGCTTCATCCTGAAAGTCTCCTCCTTATTTTTTCTAGGTCAAAATGACCTATATACCAGAAGATGGGCACCGGAGGTGGGCTGAGGAGGGCACAACCCACCGAGGCGCGCTGGGCTCCTGGCGCGCCAGTGGGTTGTGCCCACCAGGTGGGCCCCCTCTGGTAGTTATTTGCTCCAATAATTCTTGTATATTCCATAAAAAATCTCCGTCAAGTTTCAGCTTGTTTGGAGTTGTGCAGAATAGGTGGCCTGACGTAGCTTTTCCAGGTCCAGATTTCCAGCTACCGGAATTCTCCCTCTTTGTGTGTACCTTGTAAATTATGAGAGAAAAAACATTAGAATTACTCCAAAACGCATTACTATGGATAAAAACATTGTAAATAATAGTAAGAAAACATGATGCAAAATGGACGTATCAGTGTCCACCTGAAGCTTCCGGTTGAGTTCGGAAACTTCTGCGGCCTGGGTGGTTGCTGCCAACATGGACGCCTGTTACAATAGTAGCACAGTATGTTACTCTCCCGAACACTGTGTGGATCCTCTGTCTGGTTTCTTCTATACCAAACAAAGCCTAAGGGGCTACTGTGTGTACACTGGTTCATTCTTCTGTGTGAAAAGTTTTTTAGAACATTACGTCGCATACCTCAAAGCCTATCATAAGGCAGCAGAAGGCTTCATTTAGTCCGTTTTTAGCAGAATGAATCTTCTCCATCACCACACCCATCTGGGTGCGGTGCTCTGACAAGCTACGTCGGTATTTCCCCAAAGAGGAAGGGTGTAACATCCCAAATTTTCAATTTGGAATGTTATACATAGGTCATTCATGCATATCATATTTTATTGCATTTCGTTTCGCGATCCTCGAAATTCTAAGCAACTCAAGGACCCTCGGAGAGAGTTGGGGATTTCACAGTTTTCAAGTTTGAATTTTTTTTTCAAATATCGAAACGAGGATCATTTTATTATTATTTTTCTCTCCAAAAAATTTCATAGCAAAATATAAGAGAGGAGATAATATGACTTCTCCAAAATAAATGAAATATTGGAGGAAAAATATTTAAAACAAATAATATTTTTTGGGGATTTTATTGCAATTTTATTTGCATAGGAAAAATATGCATTTTTCAAAGTTGCATTAGAGTCCTAAATAAATGTTCACCTTGTCCGGTAGATTTTTAGAGGACAGGGAAAATTTATTTCGGGATTTTTGGAGTCCGTTTAGTATTTCTTTTCTTTCTTTTTCTGCACGTCGGAATATTTTTTTTAAAAAGAAACCGACTTCGGGCCGTACCTGACCGGGACTCCGCCCGACCAGCCTTTTTAAGCCGAGGCCGCCAGCCCCGCAGCCCACCCCGACGCTCGCGCCTCCCCAAACCCTAGCGCTCCGCCGCCGCGGTGCCCAGCTAGCCGCCCTTGCCATCGCCGCCTTGCCCATTGAGTCGCGCCGCCTGCCGACCCGCCGGATTTCGAGATAGCCGCCGGTTTTAAAAAAACCGTTCGGTTTTATTTCGAAAACCCTAGTTTCGTTTTTTTAGAATAGATCGGTTTTTGTTTCGGTTTTTTTGGTATAGTTAAATAGCGGACGTTCGTCCGTAGGTTTGTTCTAACGAATGGTTTTAAATGCAGCAATTCTGAACGGCGAATGTTCGTTCATTAGCCTGTTAAATCGGTTTTCTTTTCCAGGGTTTTTCGCGATTATTTCTGATCACGATTTCTGACCCGATTTTCGTTTTAGTTTATCTTTTCGCTCGTTTATCGGAATCAGGCGATTCAAGCGCCCAGATCTTCGTCTCGAAGCCCTCTTTCTGTTTAACCAACTTGAACAAGATTTTGGTACTGTAAAATTTGACTTTAGTCCAGATTAGTAATCAGATCTTGTTTCTTTCGCAGTTTGAGTTTCATTGCTCTGTTTGATTTGATTCTTTTTGCAGACCGGAGTTCTTAAGTTGAACTTTCTGGTTAGATCTTCTTATTTGAGTTTTACCCGTGTTTCTTTGCTTGATTGCTTATCTGTGTTATTGTTTGTTTGTGATAGAATTCCTGGAGTGCGAAGCGTGCTACTACGAGTCTCTAGGTTTTGTGGATCGTCAGCAAGGCAAGTAACACATTGATCATACTTTTTCATACCCAGTTTTTATGCATTAGTTACAACCCTCACACATTGCATGATTAGGATGTGATTAACTTGTGGGAATTTGGAAGTAGATGATGAGGTAGAACCTATTGCCCTGTTTTATTATCAAACCCTTGGGAGTTACTTCTACGTATGTTTATATTGCTATGCTATGCTTGTAGACGTGGTTTGGGTGAGTGAATCCATGACAGATGTGAGTTGTTAATTAAAGTTTCAACTTAAGGTGGCAACTTTAATTCACATCTGGGTCGATTGCTTGTTTGGGCACCTGGGGATATACCAGTGTTGTCCTAGGAGATCCCGGGGATATACCGTGTGATCCTCCAATTGTCCGCTACCCAGGCTCAAAGGGATCGTGAGATGTTTCATGCTAGAAACTTCCGTGTGCAGCCACAAGCCATTATTGGCTCTGGCATAGTTGAGTATGTTGTGTGACCTCTTTCAGTGGTGGGCTAGTAGATGTAGAGGGAAAGTAGGTGTAACTGTCCACCCAGAGTAAAGAGGTAATTCTTCTGAAAGACTGTGTCTCGGTCATCCGTTTCTCAAACACCATGTAGTGCGAGAAATCCAACGGAGGAGATGAGTCTTGTGGGGAAAAGTGCGCAAACCTCTGCAGAGTGCACAATCTAATCATGGTTAGCCGTGTCCCCGGTGATGGACATCTTGAGTATCTAGTACTTGGATTATCCTAATGTATCTCATCACTCTAATTTAATTGTTTGGGTTGATAATTACTTTTAATTGGGATTGAGTTGGAGGTACCTTCTCAATGATGCTTCAACTACCATGATAGTTAAATAAAACTTATTCTTTTGTTGTAGGGAAAAATTGGCTTTTCGCAAAATCATATAACCATAGAGCCTCCAACAGCCATATATGCATATAGTGATAGCATTTATCTGTTCATTGCTCTACTTTGTTATATTGCTAGCATATTCCATGTGCTGACCCGTTTTCGGGCTGCAACGTTTATGTTGCGCACTTTTCGCATTTACGACAGTAAAGGTGCTATAGGTCGTTGTCATGCACTCAGCTATGCCGTTGGAGTTGATGGACTCACTTTATCTTCCAAGCCTTCCGTTGTTATCGCATTAGATGGCCTTAAGCCATATTTATTGTAATAAGTTCTCTTTTGAGACATTCGATGTAATAAGTGTGTGATTGGTACTGTTATAAATCCTTCGAGTCTTGTGTGCGTCAGCATTACCGATCCAGGGATGACACTGAAGCACAGAGACTTGACCGTTTGAGGTCGGATCGCTACAAGATGGTATCAGAGCACACGCTGAATGTAGGACACGACCACTAAGATAAGCCATAGGTCACTCTTCTCTACTCATTTCTGACTCCTCTCCATTTTCTACTCTTTAGGATGGTGGACTCGAGGAACAAGTTTGCACAACCGGATGAAGACACCCCCTTTGGACGACACTTGAAGGAAGTCACTAGATACTTGAACATCGGAATACCAAGCTTCACCGGGACCTACAACGCCACATTACCAGAAGAGGAGCGTTGGATGATTCGAGTTCAAGTTCCAGGAAGGACATTCACGCCAGTCACTGAGCCCATAGATTTTTCCTTTGATGCCCCAACCTGGAGTCTAGGAAAGAGCATGGCAGCCCACATTGCTATGGGACGCATTGGAGAAGTTTACCACAAGGATCTCAAGGATACTATTTACCAGATATGTGGGCGACGAGATGAGCAATGGGAGATGATCAGCACCAGGAAGGACAGGTCCGTTGCAGCATTCATCCAGGAGCTAAATCAGCACATTCGATGCCAGGAGAACCAGATGTGTGCGAGCATGAAAGAAGGCGATGATTAGGATCACCGAGCTTGAAGAGGAACTCAAGTCTACACGCGATGGATATGAGGAGGAAATCGCAATACTATTGGAGAAGAATGACAACCTGATTAAGAAGATCAGAGTGTTCATGGGAGATCCCGCGCCAGGAGGAGAAGAGGACGAACCCAAGCAGATCCGTTCCGAAGAACTACATCATCATCGATGACACCGACTCCGACCCCGATGATAGTGATGATGACTTTGAAGACGAAGCTGGAGCAGACATCATGGAGTCTTCCACCGATCAAAATTTCTAGTAGACCACCATATGATTCGTAGTATTCCCCCATGTATATAGTAGTAGTCCGAGCACTTTAACGATAGTTCTAGACCGTTTGTATGCCCTTCCTTGATTGATTGAGTGATATGATTGTGTTTGTCTCATGTGCATATGGGTAGTGCTTTCTCATTAGACCTCTATTCTATTCTAATCTCTCCCCTCTAAACCCATCAGATGCCTCCGAGACGTGACATCGGATTTGTCTTCCCACCGGAGATCACCCAGTTGATCTAGCAGCAGAATGCCTTGATGCAGATATTAGTCCAGAACCAAGGCAACAACAACAACAACAACAACCCTCCTCCGGTTGACAACTTAGCCCATTTTCTGAGGTTACAGCCGCCGGTGTTTTCCAGTAGCACTGAGCCAATAGTTGCGGATGACTGGCTACGCAGGATTGGAAGGGAGTTGACCATCGCAGGTTGCACGGATGCAGAGAAAGTGTGTTTTACCGCACATCAGTTGGATGGACCAGCAGCCTCATGGTGGGAGAATTACACAGCCAACTTTTCCCATAGCCAATGTCACTTGGGATCAGTTTCAGCAAGCATTCTGCACAACCCATGACTCAATTGGAGCTATGAGCATGAAGAAGCGTGAGTTTCACAACTTACGCCAGGGAAATCGTACAGTGGCTCAGTACGTAGATGAGTTTAGTAAGCTATCTCGTTATGCCCCTGATGATGAGGCCACGGATGCCGCGAAGCAGGAGAAGTTTATGGAAGGGCTAAATGATGAGATGAGCATGCAATTGATGGTGGCAACACTCAACAACCACCAGGAGTTGGTAGACAAGGCTCTTATGATTGAAGGGAAGCAGCAGCAGATTGAGATCCGCAAGAGGAAGTATGGACAAGGAAAGTACAATTCTGGAGCTCAGCAGAAGCCTTGTTTCGCCCCGAACTCGGGAGGACTTGTCCATAACCACGGAGGCCACACCCACAATGGAGGAAGTTCTCATAATCACAGTGGCCCCAAGAATGGAAACGGGAATGGAGCAGGCAGTAATCAGAACCGCTCTAACCTAGCCACACCCGCCAAGAAGGATCAAAGTCACATTACTTGTTTCAAGTGCGGGAAGACTGGGCACTACGCCAACGATTGTCCAGAATTGAAGAACGGAAATGGAAATGGAAGCGCTGGGAAGAAGCCCAACCCTTTCAACAGAGGACAAGTGAACCACGTGAACATGGAGGAAGTTGAGGAGCAGCCTGATGCAGTTGTCGGTAAGTTTTTGGTTAAGTCTTTTACTACAATTGTTCTTTTTTATACTGGTGCATCACATTCATACATATCAAGGGGATTCGTGGATAAGTATAAGTTGCCCACTAAGGTACTTAGGACACCCATGTTAGTAAGTTCGCCAGGAGCAGAGTATATGGCAAGACAAGGATGTTTTCAGATGCCATTGACCATTGGAGGCCATGTTTTCCCCTCAGACCTGATAATTTTAGAGTCACAAGGATTGTATGTGATACCAGGAATGGATTGGCTATCGATGTATGGAGGAAACATCGATTGCGCGAGTAAGTCAAGTTTACTCACCACCCCTGAGGGAAAAAGGATCAAGTATGTATCTAGGCATGTGCCTAGGAGGAGCCAAGTAAATTCTCTCACGGGAGTTGTTCAGGAGGAAGTGCATGTAGTGAAGGATTACCCAGATGTTTTTCCAGAGGAGTTACCAGGCATGCCACCAGATCGAGATATCGAGTTTTTGATAGAACTTCTGCCAGGCACTGGGCCTATATTGAAGAGACCATACCGGATGCCCGCAAACGATCTGGAGGAGATTAAGAAACAGATTAAGGAGTTACTGGAGAAAGGTTACATTCGAAGAAGTTCATCACCATGGGGAGCCCCAGTGCTCTTGGTTGAGAAGAAGGATGGATCCTTAAGGATGGTTGTTGATTACCGTGCGTTGAATGAAGTAACAATCAAGAACAAGTACCCACTGCCGATGATCAATGATTTGTTTGACCAGTTGCAAGGAGCTAAGGGGTTTTCGAAGATCGATCTGCGATCAGGATATCACCAGCTGAAGATTAGGGAAAAGGATATACCCAAGACAACCTTCACCACAAGGTACGGGCTATATGAGTATATGGTTATGTCCTTTGGACTGACTAACGCCCCTGCCTACTTCATGAGTATGATGAACAAGGTGTTCATGGAGTTCTTGGATAAGTTTGTTGTGGTTTTCATTGATGATATCTTGGTATACTCAAAGAATGAAGAGGAGCACAAGGAACATTTGCGTTTGGTTCTCGAGAAGCTCAGGGAACATCAGTTATATGCCAAGTTCAGCAAATGTGAGTTTTGGTTAAAGGAAGTGGGATTTCTTGGACATGTTATATCAGGAGAAGGTATAGTAGTAGATCCCACCAAGGTCCAGTCAGCCACTGAGTGGTTGGCACCCACCTCAGTTGGAGAGATCCGCAGTTTTCTTGGACTCACGGGATACTATCGAAGATTTATTGAGAATTTTTCTAAGATTGCAAAGCCTATGACGGCATTGTTGAAGAAGGACACTAAGTTCCATTGGACTGAAGAATGTGAAGCAAGTTTCCAGGAGTTGAATAAACGTTTGACTACAGCCCCAGTGCTGATTCTGCCGGATATACGCAAGGATTTCCAAGTGTATTGCGATGCCTCTCGCTTAGGACTTGGAGGAGTACTTATGCAAGATGGGAGAATTGTTTCGTATGCCTCACGACAAATTGAACCGCACGAATTGAATTATGCCACGCATGATTTGGAGTTAGCAGCTGTGGTGCACGCGCTCAAGACCCGGAGACATTTTCTCATCAGAAACCGTTGCGATGTATACACAGATCACAAGAGTTTGAAGTACATCTTTACCCAGAAGGAGCTGAACCTCAGGCAGAGGAGATGGTTGGAGCTCATAAAGGGTTATGACATGAAGCTGCATTATCATCCAGGAAAGGCCAATGTCGTAGCAGACGCTTTGAGCCGTAAAAGTTATGTTAACACCCTCGTAAGCGGAGGGATGCCAAAGGAGTTAGCCGAGGATCTCAGGGAGCTACGTTTGGAGATTTTTCCTAGAGGTTTTGTTGCAGCAATGGAAGTTCAGTCTACATTGTTGGGAAAGATTCGAGAAGCTCAGAAGGATGACAAGGAGATTGTCGAGATAAAGGAGAAGATGAGAGAAGGGAAAGCCAAAGGGTTTCGTGAGGATGAGCACGACACCTTATGGTTTGAGGACCGTATATATGTGCCCAATAATGCAGAGATCAGGAAGTTGATACTTCACGAAGCTCATGACTCGCCATACTCGATACACCCCGGAAACACCAAGATGTATTTGGATTTGAAGGAGCGTTTCTGGTGGACGGGTATGAAGAAGGATATCGCCGAGTATGTAGCCGTATGTGATGTATGTCAGAGAGTGAAGGCAGAACATCAGAAGCCAGCAGGATTACTGCAGCCTATGCCAATACCCGAATGTAAGTGGGACACGCTTGGCATGGATTTTATCACCGGATTACCCAGGACCCGAGCGGGATATGATTCTATCTGGGTAGTAGTGGATCGCTTGACCAAAGTAGCCCACTTTATCCCAGTGAAAACCACCTATACAAGTGCGAAGTTGGCCAAGATATATATGACCAGGATCGTATGTCTGCATGGAGTTCCGAGAACCATCATATCAGATAGAGGAACACAGTTTACCTCCAAGTTTTGGCACCAAATTGCACGGACCTTGGGAACCGGACTAGAGTTGATCTGACTTTTCACCCATGAGATAGATGGACAGACTGAGAGAGTCAATCAGATTCTGGAGGACATGTTGAGAGCTTGTGCGTTGGATTATGGATCTAGTTGGGATGACAATTTACCCTACGTAGAGTTCTCATACAACAACAGCTACCAGGCCAGTTGTAGATGGCACTGCTTGAAGCCCTGTATGGAAGGAGTTGCCGAACACCGTTGATGTGGGATGAAGTTGGAGACCACCAGTTGTTTGGTCCGGATTTGATTAAGGAATCTGAAGAAAAGGTTAAGCTGATTCGAGATAGACTGAAGGTAGCTCAATCCCGACAGAAGAGTTACGCAGATTCAAAACACAAGGACGTAGTCTATGAAATCGGAGACAGAACGTATCTGCGAGTATCACCTCTTCGAGGAGTTAAACGTTTTGGAGTTAAAGGAAAGTTAGCCCCGAGATTTGTGGGACCGTATCGTGTTGTGGAACGTATGGGAGAGGTTGCCTACAAGTTGGAATTGCCCAAAGGATTGTGAGGAGTTCACGATGTGTTCCACGTCAAGAAGTGCCACGCAGAGATGGCTGATATCCCTCTGAGAGATACAGTGCCACTGGAAGCGATTCAGCTGGATAGTGATTTGACCTACGAGGAGAAACCAGTCAAGATTCTTGAGTTTGCCAGCCGAGTCACTCGCAGTAAGGTTATCAAGTTCTGCAAAGTTCAGTGGAGCCACCATACCGAGGATGAAGCCACCTGGGAACGAGAGGATGATCTACGCAAGGATCACCTGCACCTATTTTCTAGCCAACCCAAATCTCGAGGGCGAGATTCATCTTAAGGGGGGATAGGTTTGTAACATCCCAAATTTTCAATTTGGAATGTTATACATAGGTCATTCATGCATATCGTATTTTATTGCATTTCGTTTCGCGATCCTCGAAATTCTAAGCAACTCAAGGACCCTCGGAGAGAGTTGGGGATTTCACAATTTTCATGTTTGAATTTTTTTTTCAAATATCGAAACGAGGATCATTTGTTTTATTATTTTTCTCTCCGAAATAATTCATATTAAAATATAAGAGAGGAGATAATATGACTTCTCCAAAATAAATAAAATATTGGACGAAAAATATTAAAAAATATATATTTTTTGGGATTTTATTGCTATTTTATTTGCATAGGAAAAATATGCATTTTTCAAAGTTGCATTAGAGTCCTAAATAAATGTTCACCTTGTCCGGTAGATTTTTAGAGGACGGGGAAATTTTATTTCGGGATTTTTGGAGTCCGTTTAGTATTTCTTTTCTTTCTTTTTCTGCATGTCAAAATATTAAAAAAAAGGAAACCGACTCGGTTGCAGCCGGGACTCCTTGCCGGCCTTTTTAAGCCGAGGCCACCAGCCCCGCAGCCCACCCCGAGGCCCGCGCCTCCCCAAACTGTAGCGCGCCGCCGCCGCCTTGCCCCGCCGGAGCCACGCCGCCGCCCGCCAACCCGCCGGATTTTGAGGTAGCCACCGGTTTTAAAAAAACGTTCGGTTTTATTTTGAAAACCCTAGTTTCGTTTTTTAGAATAGAACGATTTTTGTTTGGTTTTTTTTGGTATAGTTAAATAGCCGACGTTCGTCCATACGTTCAATCTAACGAACGGTTTTTGTCCATTAGTTACAGACAGGGAGCATTCGTTCGTTAGCATGTTCGTCAGTTTTTCTTTTTCCAGGGTTTTTCACCATTATTTTTTATCGCGATTTCTGACCCGATTTTCATTTTAGTTTATCTTTTCGCTTGTTTATCGGAATCAGGCGATTCAAGCGCCTAGATCTTTGTCTCGAAGCCCTCTTTCTGTTTAACCAACTTGAACAAGATTTTGGTACTGTAAAATTTGACTTTAGTTCAGATTATTAATCGGATCTTGTTTCTTTCGCAGTTTGAGTTTCGTTGCTCCGTTTGATTTGATTCTTTTTGCAAACCGGAGTTCTTAAGTTGAACTTTCTGGTTAGATCTTCTTATTTGAGTTTTACCCGTGTTTCTTTGCTCGATTGCTTATGTGTGTTATTGTTTGTTTGCGATGGAATTTCCGGAGTGCGAAGCGTGCTACTACGAGTCTCTAGGTTTTGCGGATCGTCAGCAAGGCAAGTAACACATTGATCATACTTTTTCATACCCAGTTTTTATGCATTAGTTACAACCCTCACACATTGCATGATTAGGATGTGATTAACTTGTGGGTATTGGGAAGTAGATGATGAGGTAGAACCTATTGCCCTGTTTTATTACCAAACCCTTGGGAGTTACTTCTATGTATGCTTATATTGCTATGCTATGCTTGTAGACGTTGTTTGAGTGAATGAATCCATGATAGATGTGAGTTGTTAATTAATGGTTCAACTTAAGGTGGCAACTTTAATTCACATCTGGGTGGATTGCTTGTTTGGGCACCTGGGGATATTACCAGTGTTGTCCTAGGAGATCCCGGGGATATACCTGTGATCCTCCTACGGTTCGCCACCCAGGCTCAAAGGGATCATGAGATATTTCATGCTAGAAACTTTAGTGTCTTTGCCACAAGCCATTACAGGCTCAGCATAGTTGAGTATGTTGTGTGACCTCTTTCAGTGGTGGGCTAGCAGATGTAGAGGGAAAGTAGGTGTAACTGTCCAGCCAGAGTAAAGAGTTAATGCTTCTGAAAGACTGTGTCTCGGTCATCCATTCCTCAAACACCATGTAGTGCGAGAAATCCAACGGAGGAGATCGAGTCTTGTGGGGAAAAGTGCGCAAACCTCTGCAGAGTGTACAATCTACTCATGGTTAGCCGTGTCCCCGGTTATGGACATCTTGAGTATCTAGTACTTGGATTATCCTATTGTATCTCATCACTCTAATTTAGTTTGTTGGGTTGATAATTACTTTTAATTGGGATTGAGTTGGAGGTACCTTCTCAATGATGCTTCAACTACCATGATAGTTAAATAAAACTTATCCGTTTGTTGTAGGAAAAAATGGCTTTTCGCAAAATCATATAGCCATAGAGCCTCCACCAGCCATATATGCATATAGTGATAGCATTTATCTGTTCATTGCTCTACTTTGTTATATTGCCAGCATATTCCATGTGCCGACCCGTTTTCGGGCTGCAACGTATTATGTTGCAGACTTTTCAGATGACGAGTAAAGGTGCGATAGGTTGCTGTCATGCACTCAGCTATGCCGTTGGAGTTGATGGACTCACTTTATCTTCCAAGCCTTCCGCTGTTATCGCATTAGATGGCCTTAAGCCATATTTATTGTAATAAGTTCTCTTTTGAGACATTCGATGTAATAAGTGTGTGATTACTACTCTGTTATAAATCCTTCGAGTACTGTGTGTGTCAGCATTACCGATCTAGGGATGACACTGAAGCACAGAGACTTGACCGGTTGAGGTCGGGTCGCTACAAAGAGATGATGCAGCACAACGGCGGTAGGTATTTCCCTCAGTTATGAGATCAAGGTTATCAAACCAGTAGGAGAACCAAGCAACACTACGTAAACAACACATGCACACAAATAACAAATACTCGCAACCTGACGTGTAAAAGGGGTTGTCAATCCCTTTCTCGTAACGGCACCAGAAATTGGCAAATGGACGTGAGAGAGTAGTAAAAATTGATAGATCGAACGCCAAATAAAATAAAGTGCAGCAGGTATTTTTGTATTTTTGGTGTAATAGATCTAAAAATAAAAGCAAAGGAAAATAGATCGCAAAGGAAAATAATATGAGAAAGAGACCCAGGGGCCGTAGGTTTCACTAGTGGCTTCTGTCGAGAAAAATAGAAAACGGTGGGTGAAGAAATTACTGTTGGGAAATTGATAGAAATTCAAATAATGATGATGATATCCAGGCAATGATCATTATATAGGCATCACGTCCAAGATTAGTAGACCGACTCCTGCCTGCATCTACAACTATTACTCCACACATCGACCGCTATCCAGCATGCATCTAGTGTATTAAGTTCATGGAGAAATGGAGTAATGCAATAAGAATGATGACATGATGTAGGCAAGATCTATTTATGTAGAAATAGACCCCATCGTTTTATCCTTAGTAGCAACGATACATACGTGTCGGTTCCCCTTTGTCACTGGGATCAAGCACCGTAAGATCGAACCCACTACAAAGCACCTCTTCCCATTGCAAGATAAATAGATCAAGTTGGCCAAACAAATCCCAATATCAGAGAAGAAATACGAGGCTATAAGCAATCATGCATATAAGAGATCAAGGAAGACTCAAATAACTTCCATGGATAAAAAGGTAGATCTGATCATAAACTCAAAGTTCATCGGATCCCAACAAACACACCGCAAAAAGAGTTACATCATATGGATCTCCAAGAGACCATTGTATTAAGAATCAAACGAAAGAGAGGAAGCCGTCTAGCTACTAACTACAGACCTGTAGGTCTACAAAGAACTACTCACGCATCATCGGAGAGGAACCAATGGATGTGGTGAACCCCTCTGTGATGGTGTCTAGATTTGTTCTGGTGGTTCTGGACTCTGTGGCGGCTGGAATTGATTTTCGTCGACTCCCCTAGGGTTTGTGGAATATTGCGGTATTTATAGAGCAAAGAGTCGGTTCAGGGGGCACCCAAGGTGGGCACAAACCACTAGGGCGCGCCTCGGCCTCCAGGTGCGCCCTGGTGGGTTGTGCTACCCTCGGAGCACCCCCTAGGCACTTCTCTGGCCCACTGGATGTCTTCTGGTCCAAAAAGAAATCCACAAAAAAAATTGCTGCGTTTGGACTCCGTTTGGGATTCATTTCCTGCGATGTAAAAAACATGCAGAATACAGCAACTCGCACTTGGCACTATGTCAATAGGTTAGTACCAAAAAATGATATAAAATGATTATAAAACATCCAAGAATGATAATATAATAGCATGGAATAATAATAAATTATAGATACGTTGGAGACGTATCAGCATCCCCAGGCTTAATTTCTGCTCGTCCTCGAGTAGGTAAATGATTAAAGCAGAATTTTTGATGTGGAATGCTGCCTAAAATGTCATCTCATATTCTTTTCTTTATAGCATGGACATTTGGACTTTTATATGATTCAAAGCTGAAAGGATCGATATAGTTGACTAGAGGGGGGGGGGGTGAATAGGCAACTAACAATTTTTAGCTTTTCTTTACCAAATTAAACTTTGCATCAAAGTAGGTTGTTTAGATATGCAACTAGGTGGACAACCTATATGATGCAACAACAACAAGCACACAAGCAAGCAAGGTATATAAAACAAATAAGCTTGCACAAGTAAAGGGTAGAAATAACCAAGAGTGGAGCCGGTGAAGACGAGGATGTCTTACCGAAGTTCCTTCCTTTTGAGGGGAAGTACGTCTCTGTTGGAGCGGTGTGGAGGCACAATGTTGCCCAAGAAGCCACTAGGGCCACCGTATTCTCCTCACGCCCTCACACAATGTGAGATGCCGTGATTCCACTATTGGTGCCCTTGTAGGCGGCAACCGGACCTTTACAAACAAGGTTGGGGCTCTCTCCACAACTGAATTGGAGGCTCTCAACGAAACCACGGAGCTTCACCACAATGGAATATGGCTCCAAGGTGACCTCAACCGTCTAGGGTGCTCAAACACCCAAGAGTAACAAGATCTGTAAGGGATGAGTGGGGGATCAAATTTCTCTTGGTGGAAGTGTAGATCGGGGCCTTCTCAACCAATCCCTAGAAAATCAACAAGTTTGATTGGGTAGGGAGAGAGATCGGGCAAAAATGAGCTTTGGAGCAACAATGGAGCTTGGGGGAAAAGAGGTAAGTCAACTTGGAGAAGAAGACCCCCTTTATAAGGGGAGTGACAATCCAACTGTTACCCCTGCTCAGCCCCGCACAAGGTGGTACTACCGCTGGGGTGGGCGGTACTACCGTCCCACCTCGCGGTACTGCCGCGCAGAAAGAAGAGAGCGAGAAGTAGAGCAGGACCTGGACCCAGAGCGGTACTACCATGGTGGTAAGGGCGGTACTACCGCTTAAGAGCAGTACTACCGCCTCTACTGCCGCAACTAGTGCTGCCAAACCCGACACAAGAAGAGAGCCCTCGAGTCGAGGCGGTAGGAGCACGGAGCCGCAGCGGTACTACGGCTGAGGGCTCCAAGCGGTACTACCGCTGTGGAGCGGTACTGCCGCTTGTAGCACTCGGGCGGTACTACCGCTGTGGTCCGCGGTACTACCGCTGGGACCAGACCTCAGGGAGGAGGCAGCAAGGGAGCCCTCAACGAAGCGGAAAGGCTCAGAGGGTGCAAAGGGAATGTGTACATGTTGATTCCACCCTAGCCTAACCAATGCGCACCCCCTCTTGATAGTACGGTGACTCCTACGACACAAGTCCACCAAAACTGAATCGAAAAGGGCTACACCATCTTTGCTTCAAACTCCGAGGGGAGGGAATTGTCTCGTGCCAAAGGATGAATCTCTGAAATACTCAACGCACACGATTAGTCCGCAAAAGCATTGTCATCAATCACCAAAACACCTTAGGGATAAATATGCCCTTACAATCCCCCTTTTTCGTGGATTGACGACAATACGGGATTTGCACAAAAGGGAAAAAATATAGGACATAAGCAAACCCCACATCTGTAAAATATAGACGGGCTCCCCCTAGATGTGTGCTATCTAGATAAGTGCTCTGGACTGCACGACACACATACTAGGATCAACACTCCCCCTATATTTTATAGACAATGCATATCTTGCAACAATAAGGCTGACACTAAGCAAGATAGTAAATATGAGCAGAATATAAATAGCACAAGATAACATAAGCTCAATAAGATGAGATAGAGTGCATATGTCTTACACCATATGAAAGATAAGTCTCACGAGCACAAACCAAGCCAGAGCAAACAAGGTTCAACACGAGAAAGGGAGTTTGCGAGAAATACAGGCAAGGCAAACACGCCACACAAACACACGCTCGGAACTCGACAACGACAAATCCCTAAGCTCTCTCCCCCTTTGGCATTGAGACACCAAAAAGGCAAAGAGCACTGCTAAGGCTCCAGGTGATAGCAAACTGAGGGGCTCTATCATCACATCCTGGCGGGATCGTCTGCACTGCCATCCTCAGTCGGAAACTGCTCGGTGTCTGAATCTGTCCATGGATAGTGCTGCTGAATCCACTCCTCCTCCTTAGTGATCTGGCCCTCAGATCCGCTGGCAACGGTCGCACCCAACTGACGCATGAGCTCCTTGTGATGACCCCTGGCCTGCTTCTTAGCCATATGAGTCATGTACTGACCATGAGACTCCATGCAGAAGAGTTTCTTCATCTTGCGCTTGAGCTTCTTTGCCCAAGAGGGCTCTGCTCCAGAAGGCTCATAGTCATCATCATCATCAGCATCAGCCTCGGTCTCTATGTCAGCAGCTCCAGGTGGGACGCCAGAACTCAGAGCTGCAGTGCCCCAGTTCTCCTTCTTCCTCAGACGCTTGATCTCATGAGAAGCTAGATCCCCAGTCTCCAACAACACTTTAGGATACACACACTCCCAGGCCTTCTCAATAAGCAACATGATGAACGGTCCATAGATAGGGCACTTTCGCTCAAAGATAGCGGAAACCAACTCAGACCACATGACATGAGAGATATCCAAAGAATCTCTAGTGTTTGCTTCCTTCTCATGCTGACAGAAAAGAAGCATGTCCACAAGGAAAGAGTGGACCATATGCAAGTTGCCAATGCGAGGGAAGAGAGTCTCCCTGAAGATGCGATGGAGAATGTCTAGAAATGCAGGCAGATCATAGGTCTCATTCTTAGTCCTTTGGGTGAATCTTCAAGGTACAGTATGGCCAGAGAGATTGCTTGTGAGTGGAAGTTGCATTGCGGTGAGGACGAAAGCCAACTGGGTTCTCAAGACCTCCTTAACTTCAAGAAGCTCCATGAAGGCCTTCCACTTGACAGAAAGCAGCCTACCATTTGTCATCCAAGTCAGAGTCCTGTCCTCATCGGTTCCAAGATGGGTGGTGGCATAAAACTGAGCCACTAAATCTGCATCAAAGTCCTTGTTGAACTGCATGATCCTGAGGATGTTCAACTGAGAGCACATCTGAAGAGCCTCCCCAAAGTAGACAGGATCCTTCTCCATAAAGTCAACATCGATGGAGCGAACATCAACAAAAAGATTCTTCTTGGATTTGATCACATCAAAGTAGATGGCATACTGAAAACGGTTCCAGAACGGGCGGTTGACCAAGGCGGGTTCTTGGACAACCTCATAGGGATTGCGCCGACGCTTCTCCCAAAATTCCTTGGCAGACATCTCTGTCACTGACTTGGTCCTTGGCTTGGGCTTGGACGCACTCATCTTCTTCATTTGAGGAGGAGGCGGAACACTTGATGAGGCCGCTGTTGTCTCAGAGGTGCGGTAGCGCTTGGAAGTTGCATGCCCGGGGTTGACACGGCGTGCATGCTGCTCAGAAGGACCATCACCTGCAACCAAACACACGGACACACGAAACAACCAGAAAGAACGAGCATAAGCCACCAAACACAACAAAAGAGATCAAAAAAATGGCACGAACAGGATGGAATTGGAAAAACAGCGGTAGTACCGCGATCCATAAGCGGCAGTACCGCCCTAGCGGTAGTACCGCTCCACTAGGAGCGGTAGTACCGCTCAAGATGGGGAAACGGTGGTTCCCTACTGTCGTGGTCAAATCCGGCACTACCGGACTGCCAAATTCAAAAATACTCCTACCAATTATCAATCCAAATAGTCTAGTCGCCTTCTCCAACCTACTCAAGCCTAGATTTAGCCAAAAATCGAGAGATGCAACCACTATTGCGCCTAAGACACTAGATCTGAAATCTAGACAAAAGGAGACGAGGAACGGGGGCAATACCGGCATCCATGGCAAGAGGATGGGGTGGGGATCGACTCCACCGAAGGAAATGGAGAGGGACGACCCGGAGATGGCGGCCCGCCGGAGCCCTCCCGCGGCGAGTCGATGCTGGAGAGACGAAGAGGAACAAGGGGGCGGAGCGAATGGGTATGGGGGAGACGAAACCTCCCCCTGCCCGACATAACCCCCTGGTCCCGCCCCTCAACGGTAGTACACAAGGTGGGCGGTAGTACCGCTTTTCAACATAAGCGGTAGTACCGCGCACCACCAGCGGCAGTACCGCCCAGCAAGACTCAACGACTAGACACCAAACGGCTCGGCTCAAAAAGAAGGGAAAACAAACGGTGAGTAGAGGAAACTAAGACTCAGCCACGAGAACACTAGCAAGAGGACAGGAAACACACACCTCTCAAGAGAGGGCGGTGGCCGAGGCCACCTATGTTTGAGTCAAGAGGTATGTCACCACGAAGATTTTAACCTTGGGCCCATGACCAAAACTCGTCTTTGAAGCACAAGTACCATAAAAATGGCTAATGTGAAAGACTTGATCAATTTGTGCATAATGGGGGGAGGGAGAGTTCATTGAGAGAACAACACTCCCCCTATGTCGATGCCTACATCTAAACAAGACAACAAGTTGAGTATGGTGGGGTGTGCAAGGGTTCAAGTCACATTGCTCAAATCAATGATATTTAGCTCATGCCTTAACTCGCGAAATCTTGCTTCATCCAAGGGCTTCGTGAAAATATCTGCAAGGTTATCATGAGTGTTGACATAGTTGAGCTCGATCTCCCCTCGCCTAATGTGATCCCAGATGAAGTGATACCGAATCTCAATATGCTTCATCTTGAAGTGTTGAACCGGGTTGAGAGAAATCTTGATGGCACTTTCATTATCACACCAAAGAGGCACTTTCTCACAAATGACACCGTAATCCTTTAAAGTTTGCCTCATCCATAGAAGTTGTGCACAACAACTATCGGCCGCCACATACACTACAAAAAAAATACACTTCCGTGATGATACGTGTTTGTCACAGTAGGTCGCGTTTTTGTCATGCATGTACATCCATGACAAATTTATGACAGAATCAAGATAGTCATACTGTCTTTGTCGTAGAAGTGTTCCATGACATTACCAAAATTATCATCACGGAAGTGTCCACTTCCATGACGATAAATCCCGCGTCACAGAAGTGTTTTCATCATGAGTGACCGACACATGGCATCCACCGTAACGGAACACCGTTAAGCTATCGGGTCGGATTTTGGATCCGATAACCCGTTAACAGCCACGACCAATGCCGATTTTCCACGTGTAAAATTCTCATTGGTACAGCGGATACGTGTCGACTCGGCGTTGGCACATGTGTCACTCATCCAACGGTCGAGATGGGCCTATGATATGTTGACACGTGGACCGGACAAAAGTGGCCCACAAAGTTTAAATGGGCCGGCCCAACCAAAGGCCCATAAGATTTAGCGGACCATAATGGGCCGGCCCAGCTAAAGGCCCACAAAATTTAGCGGACCATAATGGGCCGGCCCAGCTAAAGGCCCACAAGGTTTTGCGGACCACAATGGGCCGGCCCAGCTAAAGGCCCACAAGATTCTGCAGACCATAATGGGCCGACCCAGCTAA
The DNA here is from genome assembly GCA_021605145.1 of Aegilops bicornis. Classification (NCBI taxonomy): domain Eukaryota; kingdom Viridiplantae; phylum Streptophyta; class Magnoliopsida; order Poales; family Poaceae; genus Aegilops; species Aegilops bicornis. The sequence continues at coordinate 637,558,069 of CM038670.1, read as the reverse complement.
AGGCTCAACATTCTCTGTCAAATCGGCCCGTCAACGGCCTGGTCTAAACTTTTCATCAATGCGGCCCATGGTCACTTCTGGCCCGTTAACAGTCCGCTAAGTAATTGGGCCGAATTACGGCCCGGTGTATTTCCGGCCTATTAAAGGTCCGGCTTCATTTGGGCCGCCATCAAAACTTTCGGCCCATAAACGACCGTGAAGGATTTGGGTCATATTCGGCCATGTCTGTCATTCGGCCTGTTAGAGGCCCACTATAGATTTGGCCCACTTTCGGCCTATTGTCATTTTCGGCCCGTTAACGCCGGACGTAAACCATGGGCCATATGTGGCCCAACGTCATATCGGGCCCATTAACGGCCCATATAAAAATGACGATAATCTAGCCCGACCAAAGTTCCGGCCTGTTAAAGGCCCGTGTATTAGGTCGGCGCATTTACGGCCCGTCCGAATTTCGGCCTGTCAAATATCCGCATGGTAAATGGGCCACCATTTCGGCCTGCTAAGTCCAGTGGGTTATTTGTCACAATCGTCGGGCCCAATCTCACTTTTGGTCTATTAAAGGCCCATGTCTTTTATGGGCTCGACATATTTACACGTAAGCGGCCTACTTTTCTTGAGGGCCCAAATTATGTTTAGGCACATTAAAGGCCCACTATGGGCACAGGCCTACGAGAAAATTTGAAAGCTTATGCTAATTTAAGCCCATATATTTTAGTGGGCTACATGCCAATTCGGTCCAGAATCGCTTTTAGCCCAATTGGAATGGGCCCGGCGAATGTTGGCATGTTGGGTTCCTCTGAAGCTTTCGTCCAATACATTACTAAGATAAACCTACACTATACAAAAATAGCGTCATAATTACTGCAGCACTGTGGCGGCATCATAAATGTTGTATCACAACAAAATAAATTCCAATCATACAACAAAAGGCATGTTGGCATAAAGTTTACAGTCCTTCCGGATAAAAAGCACCATCGGATGTATAGAAGCACAGATCATTTGACACAGGTGCTAATGTTTCAGTGTAGAATCTGATGGAGCGACCACGATCTCCACCTTTTTTCCGCCATTGCTCTTCAACAACGGCGAATGTCGATAGTCTAGTTTCAAAACCATTCATATCTTGACGGCATTTCTCAACCACTATTCTTGTTTCCGAAACAACGTCCATTAGGGATTGGACTTGTGTCCGGAGCATGAATATATCACTACATCTAGCGGGAAGATTTTGTTTAGTAGGCGATTTGGGCGAGGTTACCTTGACAACCAACCCGTAATTACGCAGAAGGTGCTTTTGCAATGTTAGTGGAGAGATCTTGATGCAATCTGCGGCAAGAGGTGACATTGTGCTGTAGTAGCCTCATCACCTTCAGTGGTTGTGGCTGTTCAATCATTTGTTCCATAGCTTCACGAAAGTTTGAACTTTTAGATTAGTGTACCGATGAGTTACTAATGAGACAAAAACAAACAAAGTAGGTTAAACATTTATACATAACTTATTTTGGTGAACTAATGTAATACATTAGCATGTATTGTAGTGCCAACTACATAATAAAATCACTTTGAACATATGTCCATGTAGCATGCCTCTTTGTATTGTCTATTTCCTCACATTCGTTGACATCTAAGGATAAAGAGACATGGTTTAAAGTAGGATGAACATAGTATGACATCATTCATATCATGGGCAAACAGATATAAAACAAACATGCTATTTTATCATTGTGTGTACGTGAACATAACAACTAGATTATAGATCAAGACCAAAAGAATATCCTTCATCTCTTTTAAACCATGTAAGATGAAATGATACGTAAAGACAAGCGTGTATAAAAGTGAGCAGTAATGGCGACATTGGCTGCAAACCAAGTAGTTAAATAAACACATCACAGTACTAATCGGTTCAAAGGCAGCGGGAGTAAGGACTTACAACAACGGCTTGAACTGTGTGCTCATGCCCTTCATCTTGCTTTGGTGTGGCAATCCTTGAAGATTTGCACTTTGCATTGATTCGGGTTCTTTTTGGTCCGCATACGGGCTTTCGCTGTATTTGGAACAAGTCAATATAGATACGATAATATGGCACAAAAAAATAAGGAAGTAGCAGCTATTTACAAGAGCCTCGCGATTGTGCAATATAGCTATGAGATCACATTGTCTGCATTGGAATTTCACTTAGAACGGTTGGTTTTGTTCTTCAAACAGTTAGCCTAGAAGAAGATACACTTGTAAGGCACATACATAAATACAAGTTCAATATGTGGTCTGATCAAATAAATATAGCCTACTTGATACTTTGGATCAGACCAGTGTTTAACGAGGGCTATCCAGTCTTCATCTGTAATATATTCCACTGGAGATGTTTGGGCGATTTCATTGTTAGCCTTGCCTTCAAAGTGAGATTTTCTAAGGTGATACCGATCTTGTCCTGAGAGCGGTGAAAACATGAGTGCATGCTTGTTTAGTTGCATCATCTTTCGGATCCAACTTGAACCTCATCTGTTGAAAAAAGAATGTGAGTCTTATTAGGAGGAAGCTAGAAAGTATGGGACAGAGCAAGACAATATTACTAATTGCGATGAATAACCTTACTTACAAATAAATGGTCAAGGAAGGTGTTAAACTGGGTATTGTCTTTCTCATTCCTGTACTAGATCCACGTTAGGAGGATACGCGCATGACACCTAACGGCAACGGCTGCCTCTGATACTAACTTGGCTGACTCTGTAGCATCACATGGCCTTTTTAAACCTGCCTCAAAATGGATCTCCATTCTTCCTCCTTTAGATTTTGTTAATCATCCAAGCATTATCCCTGATGTACATTTCCGCTTGCGCCGTGGTGCTAGTTCAACAACGAATATGGAAAGTGTTAGTGTACATCAAACTGTGAGAGTACATATAAAGGAGCATGCACCTGCAACTTGACTCGGTCAGGTACCGTCTTGGTGTTGATGCTCATGAGGTTATCTGATCTTGCCAAGTCTTGTTGTGTCAACAGTGCTTCGAAAGTAGTGTTAGGTGTGAAGGCAGCTTGGGAACTGGCCAGTTCCGGAGCAAACGAACGAGTAACTGGTTGAGATGCTAGTACAGTTGAAGCGGATGCTGCAGCTGGTGGAGCAGGTGATACTGTGTTTGTAGATTTAGCGGTGGACTTGGACCTTCTACTACACTATAAGTACCAGTGAGAATCTCGACGGCAGAGCCTTTTCTGCTTCACCCGACGAGTAACAAGACTTCCCTACTATATTATTTTCCTTGCTCTTTTTTGACTTTGCCATGTCAAGCTGTACCCACAACACAAAAGAATAAAATCACTCTTCAGAACTCATTGATGCATGATACAGACAAGCAATACTTTGATGTAAGACAAGCGTATGAGGATGGAATATGTAAGAAAAACAGGATGACATGACATATTCACAGCTACGATGTGCAAACTAAGCAGAAGGATTTTCAAGAAAATAGAAGTAATGCAAGCTAGACACCATATGAAAGATGCAACCAATATTACTCGCCAAGTTAAAAGTGTCTTGTCATAAGTGGCAATTCGAAAAATTAGAAGCGATACAACATAGAAATAAATGCAAGATGCAACCACTATCAAACTGCCATGTTAAAAGCGTCCAATCATGAGTTACTGATGCGGGATACACAACAGCAGTACTTTGATGTAAGAACATGGTATGATAGATAGATGCAATGTATTCTAGACACAGAAAGCAATGTCATATGCACATGTATAATGTATAAACTCAGCAGGTGCAATTTAATCAAAATAGAAGAAATACAGGCTAGACAACATATGTAACATGAAACCAATTATCACAATGTCAACTTAGAGCAAGCACCTGCGATGGTGGAGTGTGGGAGATGAACTCATCATGTAGACTTGGGACTTCAACTTCATTAGCAGTAGTAGTGGCAAATCTAGAGAGTCTCTGTTTGCGTCGGTGCAGAGTACCACCAACATCCCCTAACTTACTCTTTTCCTTCCTATTTTCTGATATTGCCTTATGAAGTCAAAACCACAAGAAGATGAATAAAATTAGCTCTGCATAACTGGTTGATGCATGATACATACAAACACTACTTTGATGTAAGGCAAGCGCAGGAGGATGGAATATATACAAAAAAAGACAGCATTTCATATTCACACGTACGATAGGAGGATGGAATATGTATGAAAAAAAAGATGGCGGAAGGCATTTCAACAAAATTAGAAGAAATGAAAGCTAGGCACCATATGAACATGCAACCAATATCACTCTATCGTGTAAAAAGTGTCTCGTCGTAAGTGCCATTTCAAGAAATTAGAAGCGATACAAGCTAGAAGACAATGCAAGATGCAACCTACATCACAGTCCCAAGTTAAATGTGTCTTATGGGTAAGTGATGATCGTTGCGGTATAAGTTGTAAGCTACACAGATGCAATACAAGCTAGACATCATACGCAACATGGAACCACATATAATAGTGCCAAGTTAGAGCAAGCACACTGTGATGGTGGAGTAGGGAGATGTGCTCATCATCTACACAGCCACGTTGATCTGTCTAGCCTTGCGTTGTCTTGCGAATCTTGTTGGGAGGATGGCGGAGTAGAATATGTAGAGAACCTCCGTTTCAGTTGCTCGGAAGGACCACCATCATCCAATGCCTTCCCAATTTCCTTCAGCTTTATTGATTTTGCATTGTGAGGTCATACCGACAAGAAAAAGGAATATTATTCACTCTTCAGAACTCATTCATGCATGATACTGACGAACACTACTCTGATGAAAGGCAAAGTCATGATACGAGGATGGAATATGTAGGAAAAAATGGACGGCTTGACATATTCACACCTATGATGTGGTAACTACGCAGAAGGCACTTCAACAAATTAGAAACACTGCAAGACACCATATGGAAGGTGCAATCAATATCACTCTGCCAAGTTAAAACTGTCTCGTCATAGGTGGTGTTCATCAAACTAGAAGCAATACATGCTAGAAATCATATTCAAGACGCAAACCAATATCACACTACCAACTTAAAGGTGTCCCATCATAAGTGGTGATCACGGGATACACAAGAAGAGTAGTTTCATGTAAGAACATAGTGTGATAGACAGATATAGTATGTACCAAAAAGCAGGAAGCGTGTCATATTCACATGTATCATGTGTAAGCTAAGCGGATGCAGTTTACACTAATTAGGAGCAATACGAGCTAGACACCATATGCAACATGCAACCAGATATCACACTGCCAAGTTAGAGCAAGCACCTTGGATGGTGGAGTAGGGGAGCGGAGACTTGGACCATGTAATGCACTATCAGTACAAGGAGAATCAGTACAGATGCTCCGTTTACGTTGCTGCAGAGAACCACCATCATCGCCTTCCTTACTCTTTTCCTTCCTCTTTCTTGACTTTGACTTGTCAAGTCAAGCCCACAAGAAAAAGGAATAAAATTTGCTCTTCAGAACTTATTGATGCATGATCTTGTGAACACTACTTTCATGTAAGGCAGCCGCATGATAGGAGGATGGAATATGTATGGAAAACAGGACGGCGTGACATATTGACATGTATGATGTATAAAGTGTAAACTAAGCACAAGGTGCTTGAACTTGTTAGAATCGATGCAAGCTAGAAACCATATGAAAGATGAAACCAATATCACTCTGCCAAATTAAAAGGGTGCCCTAACAAATGTATTTGACCAAATTAGAAGCAATACATGGCAACAAAGCTAGAAATAATATGCAATATGCAGCGAATAAAGGTGACTCATCATAAGTAATTGATGCAGGATACGTAAGAGAGGTAGTTTCATGTAAGAACAAGGTTAACACATAGATGTAGTGTGTACCAAAAATAGGAAGGCATGTCATATTCACAGGTATAGTGTGTAAACTAAGCAGATGCAATTTACCCTAATTAGAAGCATTACAAGCTAGACACCGTATGCAACATGCAACCACATATCACATCGCTAAGTTCGAGCAAGCACTGTGATGGTGGTGTAGGGAAGTGATGTCTTCGTGCACAGAGCAACGTTCAATATCTTCATTTAGGCTTGCTGTTTCTTGAGAATCATGTGGAGAGGATGAAATTGCATTCTTTATAAGAGTATTGCGTCTCATATTAACGCGTGTGACTGTCTCATAATAAGTGATAGACGCAGGATACACAAGAATAGTAGTTTGATGTAAGAACATGGTGTGATAGGCAGATGTAGTATGTACCAAAAACAGGAAGGTGTGTCATATTGACATGTATAATGTGTAAGCTAAGGAGATGCAATTTAACAAATTAGGAGCATTGATGAGGGATACACAAGAGAAGTAGTTTGATGTAAGAACATGGTTAATAGAAAGACGTAGTATGTACCAAAAACAGGAAGGCAGGTATAATGTGTTAACTAAGCATATGCAATTTACCCTAATTAGAAGCATTACAAGGTAGACACCATATGCAACACGCAACCACATATCACACTGCCAAGTAAGAGCAAGGACCTGCGATGGTGGTGTGGGGAATTATGTGATCAACTAGAGAGCTACATTGACTATCTTCATTTAGCCTTGCTGTTTCTTGAGAATCATGTGGGGAGGATGACACTGCACTCTTTAAACGAGTAGGGCGTCTCACAGTAACCCACCCGGGTGACTTTCTCATCATAAGTGATTGACGAGGGATACAAAAGAGCATTAGTTTGATGTACGAACATGGTGAATAGACATATGTAGTATGTATCAAAATCAGGAAGGCATGTCATTATCAAAGGTATAATGTGTAAAGTAAGCAGATGCAATTTAACCAAATTGGAAGCAATACAAGCTAGACACCATATGCAACATGCAACCACATTTGACAGCGAAGTTAAAGCAAGCACAGGATGGTTGTGTGTGGCAATTGAGATCATCAACTCCAGAGCTACTTTTATCGTCTCCAATCGCCGACATCGCAGCCATTAGAGCGTTGAAACGCCATCGCTTATCTTCGAATTACACTGGAGCGAGTTCTGTCTTTTCTTTTCTGCGTTCATCAACACTGCGCCAAAGTCTGAAATACCCATGCATAAAAAAACAATAGTGTGAGTATGGGTGAAGTGTGTGCACAATTAGTACAGTGTAAAGGTAGCAGATAGCAGGTCAGTGAGAAATAAATGACGGGAGACATGTGATAGCTCTACAACATGCATGGCACACTCAATTACTACAGGATTCTATGAAAATAACAGTCGACTGAAAGCAAATAGGTCTGTCCATTTTTTCTGAACCGTTCGATGTACAAAGAATGGGGAGATCGCCTTCATCTACCTCCAGCCAGTCAGTGTTGACGATCTTCCTCGAACGCCAAATGACCACCGCCCGAGATTCTCCCCACCGCGCCTCCCTCGACCTCACCGCACCGCCGTGCTTGCACTGCCCCGGCCATCCATTCAAGCCCCGCCGACCTCCGGATCGGTCGCGGCAGCTCCTGCGCCCCACACCCCTATGATAGACACCGATGCGCCGCTTCCCGGGGAACAAAGGCGGACTAGGTGCTCAGCAGCGCCTAAGGCGGGTGCTGCTTCTTTTAATTGCGGTTCGACTGACCCTGAATTGAAATCCAGGCGGGCTACTGACCTCTAGCAAAGGTGAAATAGTAAAACGGAGGAAACCTTGTGCATTTAGTATCACGAAGAAGATGCAATAAGAAGCGATCAACTAGTTTCTTTCGTGGGATGAATACGGTGTGAGCGGAGACGTAAGATTTGCATGAATAAGGGAAGAGGAGTACCTCTTTCTGCTGGCAGTGTTGTGTCCTCCTTCTGTTTTTCCGACGATCTTGTTGTTCGCCGAAAACCAGAAGTTGTGGAGGACGGTGCAGCCTTGGACGAACCCATGGCCAAGTTGTTGAATGTGGTGCAGTAGCCGTCTGTCGGCGGCGGGGAAGCAGATCCGAGGCGGCGAACGACGGCATAGCGGGAACAACTCCGGTGCGGTGGACGGTTGCGACAGTGGAGCCGCAGAAGTGAGGCGCAGGACGGCGTGGTTGGAGTGGTTCTGGTATGGCGCACGTCAGCGTCGGTGTCGTGGAGGCAGCTCTGCCTCGGCTTCAGCTGCTAAGTCCTTGAGGGCGTTGCGGTTGCGGTTGCGTTGGACGACGACGTCGGGGTACTGGCTCCGGCGTGATGGAGGAGGGCGGCGGTGGATTGGCCGCTATGGGGTGGAGGACGGAGGAGGTTGGGGTTTCGCGGCTGGTGGAGAGGGTGTTTTCGCGCCCACGAAGTATGAATGGGGAAACGGAGGGAGGCGGGCTGGCGGGGAACTAAGGGGAACAATGTTTTGGTTTGAGACACGCTTGTCTGAAATTTGGGGAACGTTACAAACTTTGCCCCCATCTAAAATTTCGGACATATTGCGGGTTGGGGGTAGGACAGTCATGTCAGGTGTCCCAAATGTGGGCGGGATAGATTTCGGCCGAGCGCATGGGTGTTTAGGCGCCCACGGAGTATGAATGCTTCTCGGAGGCAGTTGAGACTAGCGTCTTGGTGAAGTTACAAACCTACCCCGGTTTAGACCTTTGGACATCGGGCTGATAGGCTACACGGGCCAGAGTCAGGACAGTAATTTCCTACCACCAAAACATTAGTCTCATGTGTTTCGGGTGACCAGAGGCCTATTTGGCACTTCTGTTCAATATTTGGGAGCGAAGCATTAACGCTTTTCGGTTCTCTTGAATTGAACTTTCAGGATTTGTCAAACTTCATAAATCTTTACTCTTGAAAATCCTAAAGCTACGATTATTTTGGAATGGAGGGTACATTTTAATATACATTGTACACGCAGTATATATTAAAAAATATGCAACTTACCTCATTTCATGCATGGTTCGGTATAATCTCCTTGGTTGCAAAAAAAGTTAGATATGCGTATGAATATATATACCATGTTCAAACTCACAACAAAGATTGATGCCCCTTTACATCTGATTTACAAATGCCATTATCTCGGTTCAAATAGATGAATGCACTTCCTATGAATTGAATCTTGAAACCCCTTTATGTTGAATTGACATGTATTTTATTTCGTAGCTAGCAATTTGGAATGTATCCATGCAAGTGACAAATGTATAAAGTGCTTCACACTAACAACATGGAGTGCACTAATTAATGTTTATATATGAATTGCAAAAGCATCCATTGCCTATATTTCAAACCGCTCTCACTCTATGGATCGATAATATGAAATAAACATAGGCACATGCTAGAATTCAATAGAGTATGGGTGTCTGATAGACCGATTTTTGTCCATACGCAATTTTGCAGAATTCATGATCTCATCTAAAAATAATAATGCCATTTATATTTTAATTTAATGCGTAGAACCGCCTTTTACACGTAGATATCTCTCTATCTAACGCATAAGTGCACACACTTTATATGCATCGGCATTTCTCTTTCACACATGCTCACAATCTCTCTGGGTGGCGGGGTGTCTCACGCACATGCTCTCTCTGTTTCTCTATCTCTCTTCGACTACTATGTACCACTCTTTTCACTAATCTCGCTTGGAAAACACTATTTCTCTCACATGCATATATACACATGCACGGTCTCTACTAGCCCTCTATACGCACATATATGTGCCTACGTGTCTCCCATACGCACATTATCTTTAGGCCTCTCTACACATTGCCCCCCGACACACACCTCTCTAATAGTAGTTGGCAGATATGATTTCATCATATCATTCAAGATGAGATATCCCCTGGCTGTTAGGCTGGATGGTATCTGAGGCAAAGTTTTACCCTAGTTTAGATCGGACCTTGCGAGTTGAAGAAAGAGCCTACTCACAGTGCTGTATATTAGTGTTAGGGTGTGTACAAAGTACACGTGAATACCAAGCATTGTGCGTGTGTGTATATATACTATCGACGAACTAGCCCCCAAGCTTGTATAACATACTAAGGGCCTAGGGTTACAAATCATATATAGTCGGCTTATCACGGTGGGGATAGAGTCCTCCGCGACTGGTAGCTTCGTGTTGTACGCCGAGTCCTCCACATGGGTCTCCGTATAACACGTCTCGGTCCAACCTATATGTGGCGCAGGATGGAACCGACCCATGAGTCTTCATGTTGACCCACCACAACTAGAAATGATGTGACCACCACACCACACACGCAATCGGCCACTAAGAAAATAAGCATATACGATAGTACAACGGTATCTAGCTCACGATACGTCTCCATATTTTGTTGATGACACTGATGGACTTTTCATTTGATGCGTGCTCCATATTTTGTTGACGACACTTATGGTCATTGTATTTGAAGCGAAAGCACGATATGGTCACTGGACTTCAGAATAAGCTCATCACGGTCACCACATACATTTTGTCGTGCTAACCACCATGTGGTTGGATGGTTAGAGGACAGTGGTTTCTCGAGCCCACCAAGGTTAAAGTCCCGGTGCTCGCATTTATCTTGTGTTAATTTCAGTATTTTCCGGCGATGTACGTTTAGTGGGAGGAGACGTTCCACCCGACTACGAGGCACCTTGTCAGGACCCCGATCCCAAGTCACATCGATCTAGCCGGTAACACCTCATATCACTTTGCGGCCTCACGCACGGTATTCCCACGGGTGTCGCCTTACCATGGCCCGGGGCCGTTTGCGTCTTTTGGCTCACGTATATGATAGTGTCGCTAGCATCCATATGACAAAGAACCCGGGCCGACATGGCTAGTCGTGAACCCAAAGCGGCGCTAACCCATGGGGACAGGCATACATGAATCACATCGAGCATGTCGGTCATCAACGTATATATTCGGGCTGTAGCATCTGGCTATGAGGACTCCGGTATCCCGGTCTGTAGCAGGCTAGGCGGGACTCCGAATACCACCGCGTGACATTTCCCGAAGGCGACGTATATAGGAACGAAGTGAAACACATGCCGGCCAGTCAAGTGTCCAAGCAGTAGTGCGGGCTAGCGAGGACTCCGGTGAACCGGTCAGAAAGTGAGACTACTATCGCTCGAAGCACGAGACTACATTTCCCCATATGAGAGGCTGCCAAGGATAAACAACTAGTTTGTCGGATCCCACACATACCAAGCATTTCAAACATACACACAATATGCTCAATATGTGTAGATACAACATGGCATCACAACATAACTCTACGACTCAAATATTTATCCAATAGGCTCCGAGGAGCGAGATATTACAAACATGGGTCTCATGACCCAACACTCGAAACATACAAGTCAAAGCACAAGCGGAAGCTAATCATGTCTAGTACGCATAACTATAAATGAAAAAGGCTGAGAAGCGACTATCTACCGAGATCTGCCGAGGGCACAAGATCGTAGCCGAGGTAACAAGCTAAACGTCAAGTCCAAGCGGAACTACTAGCGAGACCGACGCGTCTCTCGCAAAACATAAAATAAGCAAACGTGAGTACAAACGCGTACTCAACAAGACTTACATAAGATCTAGCTACATATGCATCATTATCAAAAGGGGTGGTGGAGTTTGACTGCAGCAAGCCAGCTTTGACTTCGGTGGCTATCCCGAACTACGATCGCAATTAACTCTTTTGAGGTGGCGCACGAGTCCACATATTCACCATATCAATACACCACTACGGATCCGCTCCCGTCTCCCTACGAGAACGCCATCCATAGCACTCACGCTTATCTTGCGCATTTTAGAGTATCCACTTTCACTTGTCTATGAACCGATATAGGCAACCCAAGTCCTTCTCCGCGGACACGGCTATTCGAATAGATCATATTAACCCTGCAGGGTGTACTTCTTCACACACGCTCTCACCACTTACCGCCGTTTACGACATGTACTCGGCAACCTTCAAGCGGAAGCCCAACGTGGGTGTCGGCCACGACCTACCTAAACACACAAGTCCCAAATCCAGGTTTATCGCCTATTCGGGTTCCATTCGCAGGGAGTCCGGCTGAGGTTTCCCATACAGCCCCGAACGATGTGTGCAGGGTTCCCGAGACACCAAACGGGCGAATCGGTACAGACCACGGTGCCTACCGCAACACAACCCACCCCTATGGTCGGCGTTGACGTCCCCAAAGATACTACAAACACGAAACTACTTGCAACTCCCGGACCGAGGACAAGCGTGGTTAAGAAGCCGAGAGGGTCCATTGGTTTCGGGCCCAATGCGTGGTAGTAACTGTTTCATGGATCACAAACACAGATCTCGGTTCTCGAGGACGGCTGCAATGAGACAACCCACCATGTACTCCTACATGGCCTCTCACCGCTACCTTTACCAAATCGTGTTCACACACTTAGCTCACACACGATGGGACATGTTCACACAACCATTCCAATTCATTCCCGATGAATCAGACCTGACTCAACTCTAAGCAAAGAGTGCATGACAACAAGCATGAATGAGTAGGCACAACATGGCTCAAACAACTCCTACTCATGCTAGTGGGTTTCATCTAATTCTTGTGGAATGACAAGTCATGCAGAGGATAAAGGGGTTCAGCTACCGCAGCAAGTAACACATGAGTTGTTGTTGTCCTAATGCAGTAAAATAGAGCAGGAGCGAGAGAGTGGGATTATATCGGAATGAACAAGGGGTTTTGCTTGCACAGCACTTCAAGATAATATAGTTCTTCATCGGTGTCATCGAATTCATCGCAAATGCGTCGTCTACTGAGAGGGGACAGTTACCGGCAAACAAACAAGAGAGAACACAATCAATGCAATGCACATTCACATGAATGACATGTCATGTTAAGGTACTGAATTCACCTAATGCAATATCTAGCCAAGTTAATTGAAGTGGAATTCAAACAAGGTTAAACTCCAACTCCAAATGTTATTTCATAATTTGCCCTAATCATGATTCATCCTATTCAGTGAGGTTAACTTGTTCAAACATGCATGATCATGGCATAAACAGATTCTTCATATTTTTCTGATCATTTTTCATGTATAATTTATTTAATTTGGAGTTACAGATTAAAAGTTATGAATATTTGAAGTTTGGGGTATTTTCTGAAATTTCCTGAATTAAATTAAATCCAGAAAACTAGTTATTGCGTCAGCCTGACGTCAATGTGACGTCAGTGGTCAACAGGTCACGGTCCGGTCAAACTCGACAGCCGGGTCCCACATGTCGATGTGATTAGTCTAGCTAATTAATAATGAAACTAAACCTCGATTAGTTAATGCTGGCCCTACCGTCATAGGCTCAACAGGGTCAACTAGGGCCCACCGTGGTCAAAGTCGACGTCGGCTGCCGGCGTCTAGCCGCCGGCGAGCCCGACGCGGCGGCGGAAGTGGTTTTTGCCGTTCCGGCCACCAAATGGATCGGGGAAGGCATCTAAGTGGAGCTGGGGACAAACTGCAGCTCCTGGTGGAGTCGGTTGGGGTCGGGGCGGTCGAAAATGGTGCCGGCGACGACCTAGGCGGCCGCCGGAGTTCGGCCATGTGCGGGGTTGGGGTTGCGGCGTGCAAACGCAGAGGCTGAGGCGCTAGCGAGGCACTACGCGATCTTGCGGGGGCCATGTTGGTTAGCACGGGATGACCAATTGGTCGCCGGAGCGACGCCGGCGACAAGCTCGGGCGGCGGTGGTTCTCGGTCTCGATGAACGCGATGGCTAGAGGACGTGAAAGATGCGGGGAACAGAGGGGAAATGCAGCGGAGCTCACTGGGAAGTCGACGACATGCTCAGCTGGCTCGGGGACGACCGGAGGGCGGTCGTCGATGGAGTCCGCGGCCGTGCTCGGGGAAGACGACTTCGGGCGGCGATGCGAGGGCTCCAGCGGTCGAGTGGGTTGGTGTGGATGACGCAGGCCAATGCGGTTCTCCTGGACCCATCGGGAGGCACGGGATGGACGGTGGCAGCGGTGGAGCTTCGTCGGTGGCGGCTCCGTTCGGTGAGCTTCAGGGAAGAGGGCGGGGGAAAGAGAGGGAACAACGAGTGAGGGAGAGGAGGCGAGGGGCACGGGCGTCGTCGTGGCGTCGCAAGGAGGTCGGGAGGCTGCCACCATGGCAGGAGGTGGCGGCGGTGGCCATCTTGCCGCCACGCACCTGCCTGTCCTCCTGGCAGGAGGAAGACGACGCGGGAGGGGGCGGTGGTGGACTGGGCCGGGCCAGCTGGAGGAGCTGGGCCAGCAGGGGGGGAAAGGCTGGGCCGGCCTGTGCCAGGTAAGCTGGGCTTCTCTCTCTCTCTTTATTTATTTTAGTTTTCTATTATTCTGTAATTTTGTGGAGTTATTTAAAATACTAGAACAGCCCCAAAAATCACCAAACTGCTCCTGGTCCAATGTTGGAATATTTCCAACATGAAACATTTTAGTTTGGGAATATTTGGGCATTTGAAATATTTTATATAATTTTAAATGCCCAAACTCAAATACTTATTGATTTAATTCAGTGATCCAAATGTCATGGAAAAATGTGCAATATCTCTGGTTACTGTTTCCACCAATTTTTCCAAAAATGGTGAACATTTTTGAAGGCCATTTGGGTCACTGAAAATATTTTGAAGTTGAACCTATTTGCATTATTTTGGTGCTAGGGGTTTAGGCAATCGCCATTTCAAATTCCATGAAAATTAAACATGATGCATGGATGCTAAAGCAAAAACAAACAAGGGCTGATCTGGGGCTGTGACACACCTATGGTGACTTCGTAAAATCTCAAGATCATATATGCTGGCCCACTCTCTCGAAGGTGCGGTGGCGGACCGGCGGTGGGGAGTGGTTTCGGGGAGGGCGGTCCGGTCGCGGGCGGTGGGGGCAGGCGGTTCGGCCGGTGGTGGTTGGCGGCTCGGGGGGTGGAGTTTGATGATAAACTGGAGGCCCTTGATTTCGTATCCAACAGCTGGAAAATCTAATGACCAGAGATGAAAAAGTCGACCGGTGACGTGTAGCCTCACCCCGCACGCATATATGCACGCACGCGAAGACACGCACGCATGTAGGCATGCAACACCGACACGCATACATAACGCACACACGCACGCATGCCGGGCGTGCAACACCGACACGCATACATGCACTCCACGAACACACGCGCGTACGCACCCATGCATGCAACACCGAACGCACCCTTGCACGTCGCACCCATGCATGCAACATCAAACGCACCCTTGCACGCACGCAACACTCGCACGCCTGCATGCACACA
The DNA here is from genome assembly GCA_021605145.1 of Aegilops bicornis. NCBI lineage: Eukaryota > Viridiplantae > Streptophyta > Magnoliopsida > Poales > Poaceae > Aegilops > Aegilops bicornis. The sequence goes on along the minus strand of CM038670.1, from coordinate 637,542,910 downwards.
GCACACGACGTAAGACACACGCTTAACTACATGAAAAAGATGACGTCACACTCAATGAACAATCATCGGTTTATGAAATGCCCGCTTATGACCGCCCTGGCCCACCAAAGGTTCCTCTGCTGTGCGCTGCCTACGTTGGGTCACTGACATGTAGGCCATGCACCCAAAGAGCCCACACGTCAGTGGAAGAACGGCGCGGTGTCCTAGGTCAGAGTCGAGGGCGCCATTCGCGGCACGCCCGGCTGAACACGCCTCTGTGCCGCATTCAAACGCCTCCATGAAACACGCCCGTGTGGAAGCCGAGAAACCCACTTTGGAAACACGTCCGTTCAGGACCGGGCCGGCGTTAAACGCAACGCCGGCCGAGCTCCTCCCGTCCGCCATCTATTTAATCTCCTATTTAAATGAGGCCAAACGCCGGCCAAGAATCGCACACCTCCGCCGCTCCCCTATCTCCTCCACCATTTTGTCCACTCTTACAATGGTTTACGAAGAGTAGTTATTCCGCATCCAAGCCGGCTGGGTAGCCCGCCGGATACGAGCTATGCAGCTCACTGAACGACCTCCCTCTCCTCGCCCGACGGAGCCAGTTGCCGCCCCAAGCCGGCACGCGGTTCAGCAACTCGCCGCTCCAGGCCAGCTCGACGAGGAGCAGCGCACGGGCGTCGTTGCTGCCGTCCACGCCGCCGCCTCGTACCGCGTCTCCCGTTTCTGTGGCCGAGACTCCCATGCCGGCGGCGCCACGCAAGCAGCGGCGAAGCCGGTGCGTGGAGAGCGACGAGTCGGTGGCCAGCGCCTCCGCGTCCGCCGCCATCATCGAGGAGAAGTAGAACACGGGAGGCCGCCGCCGCTTGGGTCCCATGAAGGCCACTGCGGAGGCGACGCCGGCGTACACATGAGGTGTCTTGCCGGATCCTTTTGTTGCGAGGGCCTTCGTCGACCCCGCATGGGCTCCACGGAAGAGGTCAATGTTAGGATGAACTCGAACCGGTGCCGACCACCATCATCTTCGGCACCAGCCGATGATATCAGTTGGGCAGTGGGGAAGCGAGCCGTCCGTTGCGCTGAAGCATATACCTCCGGGGCTCCCGACAGTCTGGTGATCGTGCTGTCGGACATGAGGAACACAAATCGATCGGCGGGTGACCATTTAGGCCGTGTATTATATACCTGTGCTGTCCAAAACTAGCACCGCGTAGTTCATTTGAATGTAATGAAATCCGTCATGTTTGTGTGAAAATCCAGTATTTTATATGATTTCAGTCGTTGTTTATATGAAATACTCCGGTGGTTGCGTGAATGAGTATCAGATTGTCTACGTGTTTGCGTGAATTTTGTCCGGTTGGTTGAGTTGTTGTCATAATGTGTGCGGCTACGGTTGGATGGCGTAATTTGCGGGTCGCCGGTCGGTTTCTTGGCGGCTCGAGCGGCGTTAATGGGACAAAAAATCACAGCTCGTGCGAGCTCGTCTCCAACGATGCCTGTTGGAGGATGCATGACAACATGAGCACCGAGCCATTCCTCGTTCATCGGTGGCAAAGGCACCGGTGGACAAAAGGGTCGCCAATATTTTGGCTACCCCGGGCAAGATCCAAACAGCCCCTCCCAACAGATTCAAATCCCTCGTTCACCGTGGAGTTTTGCCATGTGTTGTTTTCATGGACTAGCAAGATGCCCGTGCATTGCACGGAACATCAAGATGCATTTTTTTTACAAACTCCCGCATGCATGCAAGGGATAATTAATGTCCTACTTTGCTAGTACCACGAGGCAAACACCATTAATATTGCATCGATTAGTGTTAGTGGCCTTGTATATCTGCAAATTGTAATTTTGATAGTGATCCCTTGTATATAAAAATGGAGGGAGAAATATGAGAGATAAGGTGAGGAGGAGTGGGGCGTGGTGCCGTGGTGGTGACAGGTGGTCGGACTGGGCGGAGGCATGGGGATGGACGACGCATTATGTCTAGGATTGTATCTCTCTCACACACACCCACGTAGGTGGGGACGTGCACGAAGAGAAGAGGTGCACGCACGGCGCACGTACTCCCGTCTCTTTCCCAACCACACCCGCGCGGGTACACGGTGAAGCTCATTTCTGTACGAAAAAGGCAGCCCACGTGGTAATTTGGCACGTGTACTGGTTGTCCACTTGGTGGAGGGAGGATCGTCTACCACGGGTGAACAAACAAATTGCGACTTGACGCGTTATGTTAAATTTAAAAAAGAGGCAAACCATGTGGGGTCTACCTTAGAGGCAAGGCTCTATACACTGGAGTACTTTTGATGTGTCCCGTCAACTCATGAGCGAGGAGAAACTTGCTTAATCGCCGTCTCGCCCATACCAGGCGCGGTGGCTCGCAGGATGAGGTGAAGCTGGAGTACTATTGTACGCCTTTACGCCCGCTCCCTCGCCCACGCACGCGGTGGCTCGCAGCACGAGGAGAAAATTTTACTACACCCTCCGTTTACTCCTTGTCCCTACTATGCACTTTGGTTAGTACTCCCTCTATTTACTTATAAAAGGCCACTATAAAATAATACATTTTGCATCTATACAAGGCTACATATAGTAATCGAGACAAAAGTTACTACTCCCTCCTTTCTAGTTTATGGCTCAATTTCAAAATCTCTCCAACCAAGGTAGACGGTGAGTGGTCGAATTAATTTCGTAGTTTGCACAGTACGCTCGTTTTTCTCAAGAAGTTATGTTTACCGAGGCATTAATTAGAATGAATGCATGAATGACCACTAAATTTCCATGAACTTGTACATGCATTGGTTAGTTTCCTCTTGACACTGCTTGCGTCGGGTGATCTAACGCACCTCGAAATCCAACATGTGTACTACTACTAGTATAGTACTAGAATTGAGACTTATCAAACGGAAAAACGAATGTTTTTTAGATGAGCCCTATAAACCCTAGTGGGTACGTACTCCGTAAAAACATATTTTTCCAAAACTAAGTCACTCCCTTTCATGAAGTCTATAGTATACTCCTCCGTCGACGCTCCCTTTCATGAATTCTGTACTTCCTGTCACCGACATGTGGGACATATAGCAACAGGGTCGACGTGTCAAGCACCAAATAACAGTGCAGAACAGCAGGGGGGACGCACCCCACTGCATCGCCCAGTGTTAGTAATGAGCAATGAGACGTCAAATCACAATGCCGCACCTTCCCAAACGGACGAAGCAACCATTATTTCACACTTCGGTTCGACATCATATCAAACCACGTACTAGTATTGCTTCTGCCTCAAGAGGGACACGCGCATCGCCTTGGTACATCATGACACGTGGGACCGCATGACAGGCCATGATCCCCCGCCGATCGCTGGGTAAAATCACCTCATTTTTACTATACTTCCTCCGGATCGGTTTACTACGTGGCATGCACGTCGTTCTAGGTTAAGAATTTAACTGGCTATATATATGTGATGAACAGTATGCTAGCCTTTTAAAAATGTATACTTTTGTACAGTAGTACTCCACTATCGATGGATTGCGCCATGGAGCAAAAATTGAAATAAAAAAAAAGGTGGTACATATAGAGAGCGCTCGTCGCCAAATTATGCATATAGTACTATTAAAAAAGCTAGTACGTGCTTAATTGGGGTGCCAAATTCTATTAAAGAAATACTAGTACTAGTATGTACATACTGAAGAGTTAAAGTAACGAGAAGAAACATAACATAGTTCTGCTGGGGGCTCAGCACAACACACCCTCAAATTAAACTAAGCACACCTGAAATTAAACTATGCAACTAATCCGGTAGACACTGCATTAGAAGTTTAGAACCTCCACGAGCAACAACACTGCCACCTTACTCGGAGTCCTCGTCCACGTCCTCGACTTCGTCCTTGTCCCTCTTCCTCTTGGTCGATACTTCTTTGCTTGAACCGCCAACTTGATCAAGTTGCTCTTCATCCAACCCTTGTAGATATTGAAACAAAGGTAGCCATCCATTGCAGCGTAGTGGATGTGGTCTATATCTAGTACATTCCGCTGCCATGCATGATGATGAAACATGTAATGAGGTTTCTCCAGTTTACGGTACGAAGGATGAACAATGGCTCCTGCCAGGATCAGCATTGAAGGCTGACGAGAGGGCACCAGCCGATTCTTCTGGAGGTCGAAGGGGTTTCCTACAACGAGGCCTATCCGATACAGGACTTCTTTGTCGTTCTTAAAGTCTAGAGTAACGAATTTGACTGTTTTGTCCTCGAGGAAGTTCTTGAAATCATGGCACTCAACGTCGGCATGGCATATGTGGTAGAGCAAGCAAACGTTATGTATGCAAACCTGGATCACGGCAGGCTTCTTCCTCTCTTCGTCCTTTAGATCCTTCTCTTGTCCCACGACTGTGGTGTACTCAACATCTAGCCCAGCGACCCACTCATCATGTGAGTTTTCGAACAAGTGTCTGAAGCGAGAAAGGCATCCTTTCACCAGCGTGGAAGTACGGGTGTAGATGACGTCGAACTCATCGCCGGTGATGGTTCTAACCTTGTACTCACCGCCGATCGGGGAGATTTGGGACGCCATGGATTTGGGAGGAGGGTTAGGATTAGTGGAACTGCCGTAATGTGAATGGGACGGGACGACTAGGAGCGAACCGCCGTAGTATTAAAGGACGTGCGGGAAAGAGTAGGAAGCGAATCGCCCGACATGCGAGCAGCGAGGGTAGTGGCTTTCCATTCTCCCATGATACGGGCTTCCGAGAGCCCTTGGATCTGAGATCGAACGGTTGCATGGCGTGATTCTAGACCTATGGGTGAATATCCTATCCTGGAGGGTTATTCTTAAAATTTTCAGCAACTTAGCATGCGACCGTTTGATCTTAGATCCAAGGGCTGCCAGCAGCCCGTATCATGGTCGCGCCTACCACGACCGTCGTGTCGCTCGCGTGGTCGCACCCTTGGAGATTTAACACGGTGCGTTAGGCTATCTGATGTTGGCATGTCATACATAGTCATCACTTAGTCACTCATACTACAACAAGGTTGGCTATAAGGTTGGCTATAAGTGTATTTTTTTACTCCTCTGTATCTCTTTCTTCATACTACCTCCGTCCCATAATATAAGAACGTTTTTGACACTAGCTAGTGTAGTGTCAAAAACGTTCTTATATAATGGGACACAGGGAGTACTAGTATTTATTGCATTTGCCAAGGAGTGACCTCTTCCAATGAAATGGTGTTGCTAAGTTTGCTTCATTTAATTAGCTATAGATTCAAAATTTTCTCTTCACCTAGGTACACGCGCTTAGCACCATTTCTTCCTTGGGTCACCAAACTAGTCTCTCTCTTCTTGATTAACTTGCCACATCAGACTTTATGCCTATGTGGTAAGTTTAAGCACCTGTAGGAGCAAGTAAGTACAATAGTGTGCTTTACATGGCATTTTTGCATATGTGGAGGAAAGAGAGGCAAGGAAAAAGTGGAGAAGTGGGCTATCATGCAAGAGCCAGCCTCTACTACTACATGGTGGAGCATTGGGAGAGGCACCTGTATGGAGGTGGTCATGAATCGAGACTCACGCCGGTCGAAGCGCCAGCTTAAAATGATAATGGCAAGTCAAATCACGGGCCCCACCTGTCCAAAGAAGACCTGTTGTCAAATCACACAGCCCTACGCTTGTAGCAGCCTACTCCCTCGTCTTCTCGCGTCTGTCGAACCGACTAGGCGGAACTGCCCCGCCTACCGCGCAGGAAAAGCCCCGCCCTCGACTTTTAAATACAACTACTCCCTCCGTCGGATGCGTTTGGTTGAAGGTATCGTATGAATGGATTGGTACCATTCATTTTTTTTGGGATTGAACCATTCAATTCATGTGTTTGGCTGAATATAAGAGATGAGCTAATTATTTAAGACGGGACCACCAGTCATGCTCACATAGTCATGCATGCAAAGGGTGGCCATTTGATTCGACCGATTTGGTTGGGTGGAATGGTTCAGCATCTTCAAGGCATATTCTCTTTTTTTGACTCGAACCATTCATGTGCTTTATAACCAAACATGTCTTTTTTATGAACGATCCCAACCCATTCATGACCACCCTTGCAACCAAACGCACGCCATCTTACGAAAACCAAATAATCCCACAATACTAAGGCGCGGTGCATTAACTTCTACCTCGTTTCTTGTTTCTTCACATATCAACCAATAAGAATCCAATGATATACTTTTTTGACATAGTAACTCATATTTAGTTAGTCAAATGGATGACCTAGAACTACGTGCAGACCCTATAAACCGAGACGCCTACAAATAAAAAACCAAGACGGAGAGGGTAGTTCAGCACGTATCTTTTTAGATCAATATAGTCTGGATTCGCCAAGGAGCAAAACCAAGTGGTAGGCTGCTCCTGTCGTGTTGGCGTAGCAACTCAAGCAGGGTCAGTCCGCACACGAAATGGCGACACACCTAACAGGACCCCTTTGGCAGACATGTGGCTCATCCACCATCTTGTTCCACGTGCGACGCACCAAATTAAAGATTCGAGCAGCGGTTGGAATTGGAGGCACCCGGTCGTAGTGCCGCAGTAGTAGAAAATGAGCGATGAGGGTCAAATCACAAAGCCCCACCTTTCCCGCATTAAAATTTGGACGGACGAAGCAACCATCATTTCACTCTAGCATGCAAGAGCATAAAGAAAAGAGAAAACAATGATGCGCGGCGGCAGCTACCTAGGGCACCCTAGGGTAGGGGTCTCCACTACAGATCCTTTTTTAAAGCGCCTCCACTACAAATCGGCTTCTCCCTCGTCCTCTTGAAGAAAACCGATGATGAGTGCGGCGGTAGGGTTTGTAGGAGTACTACGGCGTGCGGGGCCACGTCGTAGTAAACGACTTCGAGTCGACGCCTTAAATATGTGTGGGCCGCTTGGTTTTACGGGAACGAGGCAGCATTTTGGGTTCGGGGACCAGTGGAGATATAGCACGCACAAAAAATTGTGGACGTAGGTTCGACCGAAAGGCAATGATGCATGGGCCCTGCATTTTGATATACCCGGGGCATGTGAAATTTGCTACTCTACTCAAAACTAGTAAGGTACACATGTATTGAACGCATGATATTTCAAAACCAAATTATGAATAAATACACAATATAGCATGTAAAGCTTTGAGTCATATATGCATGATGTAGATGTTCGTTTAGTTCTTATAGTTCATCTCATTCAAAATCAATTAGTTTTATGAAAATGTTAAGATTCATGGGGTTGTGCATTGTAAATCATAAAGTAAAAATCAAATAATGGCAATTCATTTAGAAAAAAATAATCAATTATGATACGTAAGATTCTAGAACAAAGGAGAAGTGCTTGTGTTTTGAGGTTTGTGCATTATGCTTAAGTTCAACCATGGAGTCTTCTAAATTGTACATGTGGCAGATCTGGTGGAATGTTGATGATATCCAATGGCCAAGAGTGCTCGGATTTGCCCATCTCTACTGCCTTTGTCGGGTTAGCTTCATCCAAGGACCATCTTTCAAAGTTATTGGCACACTATATAGTTCTTGTGTCATAGTTGCATGTTTTGGAAAAAAGCTACTAGTGGGTTGTACTATCTATTTGGGAATAGAAGATGCATACCTGGAAGTTGTAGGGAAAGAGATGACATGGAGCATCTCAATTCCTATGAGTAGGGATTGGAAAAGAGATGTCATTTGGTTCACATCATAGGAACTTTTCTATTGAATCTAGAGATGACATGTATCTCAATTCCTATGAGGAGGCATTAGTAAAGAGATGTAATTTGGTTCATATCATAGGAACTTTTCTATTGAATATACGCTAATGTTTATTTTCCTTCGAAATTAAGGGAGTATAGGAATCCATTCATATGAACCAAGTGGCTCTAAAGCTATAGAAACGATATCATGTTTATTTCCTTTGAAATGTAGAGTATATGAATCTATTCCTATGAACCAATTGGCTCTAAAGGAAAAAAAATCCTATAAAAATCATATCATATAGAGTTCCTATGATATTCCTCGACGCTAAAGGATGGTTGAAATTGCAGCGGGTGATACGATGTTCTTTCTTTGTAGACTACTCACCCATCTTTATAGTTACCTATCGAAGATGAATGAAATGATATATACAGGGTATTCTACATGTGCAATTTGGTACACGAAAACTCGGTAAAAGTTAGCGAGGTTCTAATTTTCAATAAAGCTATATGCAATGCATTTCGGAACGGAGGGAGCATACGGCAGTTGCAAACACTCACGTGGAAGATTTGTGTGTAGGAGGAGTGGCTGTTCTATTAAATGACATGGCAAAACTGACACTCTCGGATGCCGATCTAACGGTTCTTACGGCGTTAAATCGGGGAAAAGGCTTGTGGCGAACGTTTGTCGGATAATGATTTACGGACACATGCATTGCATTGATACGTGCCCCCCTCTCTCTCACGCACACGCACCCTCACGAGTCACGACTCTCCCGAGTCCTCTCGCACACTCGCATGTCGCACCCATCCTCTATCTGCAGGTAGACGTCATGCACATATGTGCTCTTCACACCCTACCCTCAGAACTTCTAAAAAACAAAAGATGGCGCGCACATTTTATTTTAGCTCACACGTCACACACTTATACTATTACTCTTCCGACGAACGTTCTTTGGGCATAGTATATATTGTACTCTCAGAAGAAAAGCGGTGCACGCACGCACTAGTTCTCTCACACCCACTCATGGTACACGTGGGAGCGCATATTTTTGAAGCCGTACAACAAAATCACTCCCCTATATATAAAAGCAGGAGCCTTAGCGCTTGCTTTACTAGGGTTCCTCTCGTGCACTCTCTCATGCTCTCCAGATCTAAGCAAGACATAGGTGGCCACACTCTCTCTCTCTCTCTCTCAGCTCATGGCTGGTCACAAATTCGGCCGGACAACCTCGACCAAGGCAGGGGGTGTAGGTGCATCGTTCATGCTGTCGTCCGTGGCGAGGGAGGAGACCAACGGCTGCTCGCGCGTCCCGATTGGCGGCCGTGCTGTTCTCTCCGAGAGAGCGCCGGCTCGGGAGGGCCTCCGACCCCTTCTTCCTCCCTGCGGTATTGTGAACAAGATGCGGCCTCCCGATGCCATCTTTGCCACATGCCGACGACCCTCAGGTATATATTCCTTCGAAACCTGCCTTGCTCTACTGCCCCATCTCTTCCCCCTTCGTGTGGATCCTTTTCTACTTCTGTCCGCTGTTACAAAGCCACCTAGACTTCTACTATTATTAGAAGTAAAGCTAGTTCATACAAAGGAACTCAAAGCGTTGGTTCAAACAGGGAAGAAAGTGGGAAAGTCTGTAGCATGAATCTAGGACTTGGTTCTAAGAGGAAACAGGGAAAGTAGTAATATGTGTCATCCTTTGTTTAAATAACCGTATTTCAGATTTGCACAAACAGGATGTCTGTCTCCATATCGTTTGGGATGTCTGTCTCCATATCGCTTCTATCCACGCAATCAAAAGCACACACCTCGGTTTTAGTACAGCTGCAAGAAATGAGATGGCTATCCCTCGTTGCCGTCGTCTAACCTCCCGTCTTCAAGGTATCCCTACATTGGTAGTAACTAAGGTAGAATGACCAACGCAATCTAAAAGAAGCTGATTCAGACGCTTTTACTTCTGATTGCGGTGCAGGACGAGCGAAAACAACTGCATCCTAGTCTGGAATGCACTTTCTACCAGTTCATCCATGGACCGAGGACTAGGCGCACGGCTGCACGGCGGTTTTTGGACAGGTCTTGGCGGACAAGAGGCATTGTGGTCTGCTTATTTACGCAAATAGCGGTGCTTAAATTTAGTGGAATGCACAAGCATTTCAGCTGGTCAAGATAATCGTGCATGGTTCAGTTCAGCATTCCAGTGAGACCACAATTATAACTGGTTATTCGGAATGAGAGAACCTAACCCTGAATGGTGGCAACAAGAAAAACCAGAGTGAACTCCAGGAAATTTAAGCTGCCGGGAGGCCCTTTTGCTCGGAGAAGCCTTGCTTGTTTTTTCCTGATTTGTAAACCTTCTCACAACTTTGTCTTTTCGTGAACTAGTATATGTTTGTTATGTTCTATGAATCATTGAGATGTATAAAATTGCTTAACTTATGCTTTTCAAGATTTTTATGAAGACGAGTTTAATTGTGAGTGTTCCACATGAGCGCTGGAGTAGCATGTGAACGTTTGGAATTTATTACATTGTGGCCTCAATTAACTGCATCAACCACTGTAACAAGATACATAGTAGTTGCTTATATGTTAGAGAGCAGATTGTTGATTCTTAGCTGGTCGATAGCCTAGTGTTGAAGCGAGCTGAGCCAATGTGCCGTGTTTTGCACAACTGCTTACAAGTGGGGTAGCACCAACAGTGTTTACAAGTACTTATGTATACGTCGGCGCACGGTTCTCGAACGAGTGCTCTATTTCATCAAAACACACATTGCTCATATGATAAACCGTGACAACTTATGTCTTACCATGCCATATTCATGAAAAAACTAGTGAGGACGCATCTGTTTCGGCAATAATTACGATGGTTCTCACATGATTCACTGCACACAAAAGTAGCAGTAGCTCCCATAGACGGATTCAAACAGAGCACTAGCCCTGAGGGGTCGATAATGAGCAAGGTTCGGATAATTAGACACAATCCAAACTACTATTAAACACTAGTGGGGCAACTATTTCATGCCTCGATCTAATTTGGGCTGGACACAAGACGGACCTTGCCATGAACATCATCGAGGGCGTCCCCGCAGCTCAATCCTGTGAACCTTCATGAAGACAACCTTGTGGCCTTGCCATCGATAAACTTGTTTGTGGAGGCATGCCACGTCATCTTCTGCGTAAGCTTGACAAGAACGAGATGCCTCACAAACGAAGGAGTAGCTTTGAACTTCTTGTGCTTCAGTATACCCTGGACAACACGCCTGACAACAGTGAGGCTGGAATACAACTCTTCATTGGTATAACCGCAAATGGCTTCCAGGATCCAACAACCTAAGAACTCTGTTTTTCAAGTGCGTATATTCAGGTCGTCCGCCTCATAGCGAGTGACATGCACAACCACACAATCCTTGTCTGCATCAGGGCTCTAATTGAAACAGAAACAAAATCTGAATTACTTTTTAGTATAAGAACCACAAGTTATTTAAACCACTATGTATAGCATGGCATCGAAGCTAATAAAATTTTGCATTATTAATCACCACATACTTCCTTTTCTAAAAAAATCACCACATACTTAGATGAAAAACCACAATCGAGATCGGCAAAGAAGGAAATCACCTTGGGCAGCTCAATGGGGACACATCCTCGAAGGGGAAAACTGCTCCTGCAGTGCCACGGGGTTGTAACCTCTCAGACGGGCGTTGACCATCTCAAGAGTGGCCGTGAGCATATCTGGGTCGGCTCGGTGGCTGCCTCCATCTTCTTGGAGCTCTCATCGCGTGGGGATCAGCCTCCCGCGTCTGCTCCAATATCGACAGATCTTTGCCTGGTTCTCCTTGGTCCATCATGAAACTGACGAATACTAGGAGACCACTGAAAGGAAAACACAATCGCAATGACAATGAAACAAAAAAGAGAGTGAGGATCGGTTACTGCTTTGCAAAAGTTCTTTTTTTTATCTGAATGAAAATATACCAACATCATGGATCCACTTACCTTCCCTTCATTGGGAGAGAAGAACAGTGGCAGACGCGAGTGTTGCCTTTTCTTGAAGACGGTGAGCGAGAAGGGGATTCAGCGAGGAGTGAAATGATGGTTGCTTCGTCCGTCAAACTTAGACAACGGGGAGGTGGGGTTTTGTGATACGACGGCTCGTTACTGCCGCGCTACAACCGGGGTGACTCTCTGCCTGCATATTGCCTGCTAATTTGGTGGATGGCATTTGGGCCCGCGCGCTGCATGGCCCGCATGTCGGTGTCAAAAGTATAACGGCATTCAGTAGAGGGAGACGTTTCAATGACCTAGGAGGAGACAGAAGTGGTAGAGTGTCTCCACTGTACTAGTAGTAATTGTTTTTCTGGGTAGCTGTAGAGTGTCTCCACTGTACTAGTAGTAATTGTTTCTCTAGGCCCAAGACAAAACAGCCAATCCACACTAGTAAATAGTAAAATCAATTCAAAAGGCGCTACCCACACCCAGCACACCGCCCCCCTCTCCCACAAAAAACCTGGGTGCTCTTCTTCCTCCTCGCTCCCGCCCCCTCACGTCAGCTCGCTCCACTCGTACCCCCAAATTCCTCACCTCAATCCTACAGAAAACCCCAGCTCCCCTTCTTACACACTCCTATAGAAAACCCCAGCTAGCCTTCTTCTTCGCTCACACTACAACTAGGCTCGTCATTCGTTACTCTGCTCAAATCTGTGAGCGCGACGCGACGCCCTCGAGGAAAATGGAGTCGGCTGACCCAAACGCCAAGAAGATGAGGCTCCCGCCAGCGGTGACGCCTGTTGTAGATCCCGCACCCGGCAGCGCGGGGAGAAGCGGCGATCCCGCCCCCACCGGATCCCAGGAACCCGTAGAATCTCGGGTGGACCGCATCAGCGATCTCCCGGACGCCATCCTTGGGGAGATCATCTCGCTTCTCCCCACCAAGGATTGCTGCCGCACCCAAGCCCTCTCAATTCGGTGGCGCCCTCTATGGCGCGTCGTGCCCCTTAATCTCATTTGCCGTCGCCTATCTCTCTTCAATGATTTTGAAATCCCAGAGCCATCATCTCCTCCCACCGTGGCTCCGTTCAAAGCCTCTGCATCCCGTCATGCTACCCGAGCAAGCATACCATGCCCTCGCACAGTGGACGCCGGCTGAAATCCCATGAATTCACGTAACTACAGTGCTTGAGTTCTACTATTCCCTGAAATCACATACCACATACGTAACGCCATGAACTTGTGCCCTCAAAGACCGATGTCCATCTCACGGTTTTCCTCCGCTCTCCACACCGCCACCTTTGCGTTGTGCTACCTTCCGCATAATCTGGTACTAAACCTTCGACTCCCATTTCTCAAGAAACTTTCACTTGTGCGGGTTCAGATATCGGAGGCCTCATTGCACAAGATCATCCACTCCAGTTGCCTGCTATTTGGAGTGCTTGGTGCTTGTTTTCATGATTAGAATCGGTTGTCTCCAAATAAAGTCGCCTAACCTTGTAAGAATTGGAATTTCTTTTGATGGAAGGCAGCTCATCATCCAAGATGCCCCTTCACTTCAAAGGTTGATCCTTGATTCTAGTTATTCACCGTTTCAAATAACCGTCCTCTCTGCGCCTAAACTGGAGACCTTGGGTGTAATACATGATCTCTGTGCTCATTTCAATATGGTGTTTGGCTCCACAGTTCTTCAGGTACTTTATATTATCATCTACACTTGTAACCATATGCTGCATTTTAAATTTCAAGCATAATTTATATATCTTCTTGGAGTACACATTTTGTACTAATATTATGTTCTATGCTCAATGAAGAGTTTCTCCATGGATGGCCTATCAATGGTGCTGGATTCTATCAAGATCTTATATATCCAAATGAATAGTTTTGATGTGAACAAGATTATTGGCTTTGCAATGCTTTCCATGTCCGGAGAAGTTGTATATAAAGGTGATAATTTCACGCACATTGGAAGCCCGCATATAGTGTACTAGAATTAACCGTTCAGATGTTGCTCTTTCGACACTCTTCTTTTAGACCTTAACTGTTTCAATTTTCATATCTATTTAGGCAACAGGACGGGGTAAGAAAGTTATAACCAATCGGTGGATTCGTAAGCATCGGGATTTTCTCACTTCTCATGAGATTCGATTGAAGACAATAACGCTAGAACGATATGTAGCCAACCGTGCAAACACAAGATTTGTCACATTCTTCCTGCTTGAATGCGAGGTTACTATTGTCCATCGTGCTTAAGTTTATCAATGACATGGTTTTGACGGATGGGTATGTCAAGAGCAAAAAAAGGAGTTTCAGGTGGGCTAAAGAGCTTCTGAACGTGCCGGGCTTCTATTTACAACATGTTGTGGTCATAATCCAGTAAATTTTATGATCCAGGATGTTCATTCTATGGACCTGACCGATCCATTTGACTATGACTGCCGAAAACAGTGCTGGAGTTAGATGTTGTTGCCCTTTTCAATCTGGTTTTTTTTTGTAAACCCGATGAACAATCAACCCTCATGCTTTTGTACAGTTTGTAGGCTGGAGTTAGATGTTCCTGCCCTTTTCAACTCGGTTGTGACTGTCATATTTTGTTTGAAACAAGGCAAATGGCTTGCCATTCGTTTAATTTAGAGTGAAATATTGTAACAAATCACAACCAAGGGAAATAACATCACTCACGCCGGCTGCTTGAGCTCACTGTGCATTACAGAAGCCAAGTGACTAGCCCCCACCACCCCCACCAGTCAACCCTCGTAATCCCCTCCGCCTGCAACTGGACCGGCGCATCTTCGACGGCTCCTATTCGTTCCGTCTGAGGCCTCGCCGTTGTCCTCCGCCTTGCGACCTTGGTTCGCTCGCCGTGCGCGGTGTGCCGCCCTCTTGCGTTGTCAACATCGTCAACAACCGAGAGGAACAAGGAGATATTTATGACGTGGAGAGGATGACAGTAGGGACCCACCAGCGTCTTAGCAGTACGCAAGCGAGTGCCTCTATAGTACAAGCCCAAAAATATGGTTCCTCCTAATGGTTGGACATCTGGGGCTCACGCCATCGTCAACGTAGTCAATAAATGAGAGAATTACACTACGAGCGGCTGACACCAGGGACCCAGCAAGTCGCGCAGTTTTTTTTAAGGAACAAGCAGTTTTTTTCAGACAATGAGGAACAAGCAGTTGTTATTTATACTAGTTTTAGCGACAGATCAGGGTAACAACGGGGCTGTGGCCCGTCTAGCCAGGGTTTTATTTATGTTTACCACATCATGAGCCCAGTTGTGTTTTTTTCTTGCTGATAATGGCTAGCCCAGTTCTATTTTTTTTAAGAAATACCCAAAGAAGGCCTACTTGCTTTATCGGCGCTGCTGGGCTGTAAATGTTTCAAGACGAGGAGAGTTTCATTCGGTTTGCCGAGAAATGGCATGTACATTTTAAAAGACATCAAACCAGGAATTAGTTTCATTTTTTTCATTACAAGATCTTAAATTCCATAGATTTTTATGCGTGGACAATTATTTTGATTTTATATTTATATAAATTATTTTTCAAAATAGTTTGAATGTGAATCGATATTTCGGATTAAAAGCAGTTGACCGCTTTTGAAATATGCAAAAATTCGTATACTTTTTAACCGTGGCCACAATATGGGGTGTAATGCTAACAAAAAGAAGATGGGCTCCAAAAAAATCTTAAGAATTAGCAAATGGGTTGTACATTATTAGAAATAATGGCAGATGGGTTGTATGCTGTTTTCCACAGATTTGAGGCTGACTTGTGCGCCTACTACAGGTTGACGCGTATGCTTTCATAAAAAAAGGTTGGCCTTTGCATAGCGCCTGTCAACTTAGTCAACACACGAGAGCGATGGATCGTTGGATATCCATCCAACGGCTGTCGTGCTTCTTCAATCTCTGCTCTTCATGCTCCAGCCGCTCAAACAAGCGCCGGCGGGACTGCCTGCTCCCTCCTCCCGCGGCCGGCTATGCTGCCGCGCAGGCCTCACGGCCCCACCGTACTCCCATCGCTGGCCTAGCCATCCCTCTACTCACCCACACCTGCTGTTATTCTCCGGCGACGGCAGACGAACCAGTAAACCCTCGTACTCCTCCGCGTGGGAAACAACTGCCGAGTATTCCCTGGCTCCATGTCGTTCCCTTCCTAGGCCTCGCCATCGTCCACCGCCCTGGTGCTCTCGACGCGACCTGGTCAACGTGGTCAATGAACGACATCCATCGGAAGTGGACTGTACGTGGAGAGGCTGACAGTTGGGTCCACGGCCGCACGCAAGCAAATGCCTCCTTATTACGCGCAAAATAATGATTCCTCCACCTGACATCTAGGACCCATAGGAAGGGCCTCTGTATTTCGTGAAAAAAACGTTTCCCCCGCTGACAGGTCGGACCCACCAGTTGTATCTTCGCCCGCAAGGAAGTGTCTCCTTATTACGCCCAAAAAAATGAATACCCCCCTGCTAGCTGGGACCCACCATATTGTTGGGCTGACTTGTGGGCCTACTAAGTTGACGGGACGAAGGGCTTTGTCAACTTAGTCAATACTCCAGTGACCGTATGATGTCCATCCAACGTCCATACGGCTTCTTCAACCTCTGGTCTTCTTGCTCCAGCCACCCAAAGCAGCGCCGGTCGTGTCGCCTGCTCCTGCCTCCCGTGGCCGGCTGTGCTACCGCCTGCTCCTGCCTCCTGTGGCCCGGCTCCGCGTCGTCCCCTTCCTAGGCCTCGCCATCGTCCACCGCTGTGGTGCTCTCGGCGCGGCGTGGTCATCGTGCTCAACGACCGACTTCCATCGGAAGAGTACTATACGTGGAGAGGCTGACAGCTGGGTCGACGGCAGCTGCAAGGAAGTGCCTCCTTATTACGCGGAAAATAATTATTCCTTCACCTGACAGCGGGGACCCACCGGACGGGCCACCAGTATTTTGCGAAATAAATCGTTTCCCCACAATGGGACCCACCGGACGGGCCACCGTATTCAGCTAAAAAATGTTCCCCCATTGTCAACGGACCCACCGGAAGTGCCTCCTTATTACGCACAGAAAAATGAATACTCCCCCGGCTAGCTGGGACCCACCTTGGTGGGAGGCTGTCTTGTGGGCTTACTAAGTTGATGGGGCCGAAGGGCTTTGTCAACTTAGTCAATATGAACGATTCTAGCTCCAGTGACCGTACGATGTCCATCCAACGGCCGTAGTGCTTCTTCAACCTCTGGTCTTCTTGCTCGAGCCGCCCAAAGCAGCGCCGGTCGTGCCGCATGCTCCTGCCTCCCGTGGCCGGTTGTCTTTGCCGTGGAGGCCTCACGCCCCTACTATTCCCCATCTTGGCCGGGCCTGTGCCTCGCGACGACGGGCAGCCTCACACCACAGCCGAACCGGTGAACCCTCGTACTCCTCTCTGCGGGCTTCCACCGTCGTCTTCCCTGGCTCCGCGTCGTCCCCTTCCTAGGCCTCGTCGTCGTCCACCGCCGTGGTGCTCTCCGCGCGGCGTGGTCAACGTGGTCAAGGAACGACTTCCATCGGAAGAGTATTGTACGTGGAGAGGCTGACAGCTGGGTCCACGGCCACAACCCAGTTTTTTTGATTTGCCAATTAAGTCACTTTGTCAGGCCTGTTGGGCTGCAAATCTTTCAAGACGAGGAGAGCTTTTCATTCGGCTGGCCGAGAAAATGGTCCATCAGTAATGAGAAATGGGCTGTACATTTTTAAAACACATCAAACCGGCAATTAGTTTCAAATATTTTTTTCATTTCAATATTTTAAATTACATTAATTTTTGTGTGTGGAGAATTTGTTGGATTTTATATTGATATACATTTATTTTTAAAATCAGTTTGAATGTGAGTCGAAATTTCGGGATTAAAAACAGTTCGGACCGCTTTTGAAATATGCAAAATTTCGTATAATTTTTAACCGTGCCACAATATGGGCTGTAATGCTAACAAAAGAATATGGGCTCCAAAAAACCTTAAGAATTAGCAAATGGGCTGTAAATTATTAGAAATAATGGCAGATGGGTTGTATGTTGTTTTCCACAGATTTGAGGCTTTCCTAAAAAAGGTTGGCCTTTAAGCGGTGGCGGTTGGATGTCCATCCAACGGCCGTCGTCTTCTTCAATCTCTGCTCTTCTGCTCCGGCCGCTCAAACAAGCGCCAAGGGACTGCTCGCTCCTCCTCCTCGCGGCGGCGGTAGTGCCAGCAGGCCTCACGGCCCCACCATACTCCCATCGCTGGCCTAGCCATCCCTCTACTCACCCACACTGCCGTTATTCTCTGGCGGCAGACCAGACGATAAACCCTCGTTCGGTCGTACTCCCCTCTGCGTGGGAAACAAGCTGCTAAGTCTTCCCTGCCTCCGTGTCGTTCCTTCCTAGGTCTCGTCGTCGTCCACCGCCACAGGTGCTCTCGGCGTGACCGGTCAACGTGGTCAACGACCGACATGCATCTGAAGTGGGATCGTACATGGAGAGGCCGACACCTGGGTCCACGGCCGCACGCAAGGAAATGCCTCCTTATTACGCGCAAAATAATGATTCGTCCACCGACATCGTGGACCCACCGAAAGGGCCTCGGATTTCGCGAAAAAACGTTACCGCCGCGACAACTCGGACCCACCAGCTATATCTTAAATGCAAGGAAGTGCCTCCTTATTACGCCGCAAAGAAAATAAATACCCCCACATTAGCTGGGACCCAAAGATAGTGGCGAGCTGACTTGTGGGCCTACTAAGTTGACGGGGACGGAGGGCTTTGTCAACTTAGTCAATATGCACGATTCTAGCTCCAGTGACCGTACGATGTCCATCCAACGGCCGTAGTGCTTCTTCAACCCTCTGGTCTTCTTGCTCCAGCCGCCCAAACCAGCACTGGTCGTGCCTCGTGCTCCTGCCTCCCGTGGCCGGCTGCGATGCGGCGAAGGCCTCACCGCCCCCTACTACTCTCACCGTTGGCCAGGCCATCCCTCTACTCACCCACACCCCCTATTATTCTACGACGACGGCAACCTCACATCGCAGCGAACCAGTGAACCCTCGTACTCCTCTACGCGTGGGCATCCACTGCCGCGTCTTCCCCGGCTCCGCGTCGTCCCCTTCCTAGGCCTCGCCGTCGTCCACCGCCTGGTGCTCTCGGCGCGGCGTGGTCAACGTGGTCAAGGAACGGCTTCCATCGGACGTGGATCAGACGTGGAGAGGCTGACAGCTGGGTCCACGGCCGCAGCAAGGAAGTGCCTCCTTATTACGCCCAAAATAATTATTCCTCCACCTGATAGAGGGGACCCACCGGACGGGCCACCATATTTTGCAAAAAAAATGTTTCCTCCCTGACTGCTGGGACCCACCAGCTACACCTTCACACGCAAGGAAGTGCGTCCGGGCAAAAAAAACGATTCGCCCCCCTGACTGCTGGGACCCACCAGCTACATCTTCGCACGCAAGGAAGTGCGTCCGGGCAAAAAAAAACAAAACGATTCGCCCCCCTGATTGCTGGGACCCACCAGCTACATCTTCGCACGCAAGGAAGTGCCTGACAGTCGGGACCCACCTGGTCGAAGCGTACGTAGCGTTGTCATTCTGGTCGCGAACGGTAATGCGTACATATATCGTGGATGTAGAGGCGCGACGTGTCGTTGTAGAGGCGCCGCACGTAGCATGTACGCACGCATAACGGCGAGGGTGCAAGAAAGAAAATACGGCCATGTACGTACGTACGGGCAGGGTCTCTAACGCCTATCGCGCATACGTACATGGCTAGGTCGGAACGGAGAAACAACGTCGTCGTCGTGTTCATGGGGAGCCAACCGGCTTGGTCGGAACGGAATGCATGGTCGTGTTCATCGGGAGGGCTTGGACGGAATAGGCGATGGAAACGAGGCCTGGCGTACCGCACAACGGAGGAAACGGCCTTGTGTTCGACCGACCACGTTCGAAACAGGGTCATGTTGATCGGGAGGGGCCTGGCGTGCCATAAAGCGGAGGAAACGGACCCCTACGGTGAAACAGGGGTCATGTTGATCGGGAGGGTGTGGCGTCTGCAAAAGCAGACGAAATGGACTTGTGTTGGAGCGCTACGGCCAAACGGGGAGGGGTGTGGCGTACCGCAAAACGGGACTCCACGAGATACTGTTCATCTCCACCGTCGACCTCCTCTAGCCTCCACGGGCTATCGTCGACCTCCTCCAGCCTCCACGGGCTACCGTCGACCTCCTCCAGCCTCCACGGGCTCCTGTTTATCCAGCCTCCACCGCGCGCTACTCCACCGGCTACTGTTCAACCACCCCTCCACGGGCACCCCTCCACCGTCTACTGTTCATCCAGCCCTCCACACCACGGGGTCCTGTTCAACCACCCCTCCACGGCTACCCCTCCACCGTCTACTGTTCATCCAGCCCTCCACACCACGGGTTCCTGTTCATCCAGAGGCAACGCCACCGCTCCATCGCTCATCCAACCCCCGCAACGCCATCGCTCATCCGAGGCAGCATCGATCGGCTTCGATTAGCGGCAGATGGCGGCAATCGCTCCATCGGGTTCAGTTAATAGCCATCGATCGATCGCCGGGTTCGATAACACGTAGCCTGCGGTCTGTCGCCGGGTTCGATTAGAGCACAACGCCTCGCTTCGGCTTGATTAGAGCCTACGCACACCTGCAGCAGCGTCGTCACGAGAAAGCAGCGCGCATCGCTCGGCCCCCGACCTCCCACCGTAACCGGCAACTCCCCGAAATTTTCCTCCCCTCGCTACTACCACGGTTTATTCCGTCATGGACGGCCCAAAGAATGTCATGCAGCTACGTCTCAGGCCCGCCCAAGATGAAAAGCCCATTTTTCATCATGATTTTTTGTCATAGAAGTAGGAACCCACCACATCTATGATGATACCGGGTTTTGTCACAATTATCGTCATAGAAGTGTCATATGTATGACAGAAAAAAATTTCGTTCGGCCCAAAATGTCATGGATGTGTCTTTTTTTGTAGTGATACTCCGCATCGGTGGACGAGAGAGACACACAACTTTGCTTCTTAGAAGACCAACTTACCAAAGAGCAACCAAGGAATTGGCACCCTCCGGAAGTGGACTTCTTATCCACTTTGTCTCCCGCCCAATCCGAGTCCGAATAACCTACAAGCTTGAAGTATGCTCCTCTTGGGTACCATAAGCCAAAGCTTGGAGTATGAGCCAAATTTCGAAAGATTCGCTTGACCGCCACAAAGTGGCTTTCCTTAGGTGCGGCTTGAAACCGTGCATAAATTCCCACACTCAACATGATATCCGGTCTAGATGCACAAATGTAAAGCAAGGAGCCAATCATGGAGCGATATACCTTTTGATCCACCACTTTACCATTGGGATCAATGTCAAGTTGGCACTTGGTGGGCATTGGAGTGGAAGCCATTGACATCACTTAGCTTGAATCTCTTGAGCATGTCTTGAGTGTATTTGGCTTGGTTGATGAAGGTTCCCTCTCTTCTTTGCTTCACTTCGAACCTGAGAAAGAACTTCAACTCTCCCATGGAAGACATCTTGAACTTTGAGGTAATGAGAGCGGCAAATTCCTCATTGAAAGCTTTGTTAGGGGAACCAAAGATAATATCATCAACATATAGTTGGCACACAAACAACTCCCCTTTAACCTTCTTAGTAAAAAGAGTGGGGTCGATTAGCCCAACTTCAAATCCACGGTCTTGTAACAACTCGGTAAGGTGGTCATACCATGCACGTGGGGCTTGTTTAAGGCCATAGAGTGCCTTATCGAGTTGATACACATGATAGGGAAAGTAGTCATAACCCACAAGTATAGGGGATCGCAACAGTTTTCGAGGGTAGAGTATTCAACCCAAATTTATTGATTCGACACAAGGGGAGCCAAAGAATATTCTCAAGTATTAGCAGTTGAGTTGTCAATTCAACCACACAGGGATAACTTAGTATCTGCAGCAAAGTATTTAGTAGCAAAGTAATATGGAAGTAACGGTAACGGTAGCAAAAGTAATATTTTTGAGTTTTGTAGTGATTGTAACATTAGCAACGGAAAAGTAAATAAGCGAAGAACAATATGTGAAAAGCTCGTAGGCATTGGCTCGGTGATGGAGAATTATGCCAGATGCAGTTCATCATGTAACAGTCATAACAGAGGGTGACACAGAACTAGCTCCAATTCAACAATGTAATGTAGGCATGTATTCCGAATATAGTCATACATGCTTATGGAAAAGAACTTGCATGACATCTTTTGTCCTACCCTCCCGTGGCAGCGGGGTCCTAGCGGAAAAGGGATATTTTTAATAGAGTACCGGACCAAAGCATTAACACATAGTGAATACATGAAATCCTCAAACTACAGTCATCACCGGGAGTGGCCCCGATTATTGTCACTTCGAGGTTGCCGGATCATAACACATAGTAGGTGACTATAGACTTGCAAGATAGGGTCAAGAAGTCACATATATTCATGAAAACATAATAGGTTCAGATCTGAAATCATGGCACTCGGGCCCTAGTGACAAGCATTAAGCATAGCAAAGTCATAGCAACATCAATCTCAGAACATAGTGGATACTAGGGATCAAACCCTAACAAATCTAACTCGATTACATGATAAATCTAATCCAACCCATCACCGTCCAGCAAGCCTACGATGGAATTACTCACGCACGGCGGTGAGCATCATGAAATTGGTGATGGAGGATGGTTGATGATGACGACGACGATGGATTCCCCTCTCAGGAGCCCCGAACAGAATCCAGATCAGCCCTCCCGAGAGAGTTTAGGGCTTGGCGGCGGCTCCATATCGTAAAACGCGATGAATCTTTCTCTCTGGTTTTTTTCTCCCCGAACACGAATATATGGAGTTGGAGTTGAGGTCGGTGGAGCAAAAGGGGGCCCATGAGGCAGGGGGCCGCGCCCAGGGGGCAGACGCGCCCCCCACCCTCGTGGACAGGTGGAGGCCCTCCTGACGTGGATTCTTCTTCCAGTATTTTTAATATTTTCCAAAAGTAAGTTCCGTGGAGTTTCAGGTCATTCCGAGAACTTTTGTTTCTGCACATAAATAACACCATGGCAATTCTGCTGAAAACAGAGTCAGTCCGGGTTAGTTCCATTCAAATCATGCAAGTTAGAGTCTAAAACAAGGGAAAAAGTGTTTGGAGAAGTAGATACGACGGAGACGTATCAACTCCCCCAAGCTTAAACCTTTGCTTGTCCTCAAGCAATTCAGTTGATAAACTGAAAGTGATAAAGAAAAACTTTTACAAACTCTGTTTGCTCTTGTTGTTGTAAATATGTAAAGCCAGCATTCAAGTTTTCAGCAAAGATTATAACTAACGATATTCACAATAACATTTAGGTCTCATGTTTACTCATGTCAATGGCATAATCAACTAGCGAGCAATAATAATAAATCTCGGATGACAACACTTTCTCAAAACAATGATGATATGATATAATAAGATGGTATCTCGCTAGCCCTTTCTGAGACCGCAAAACATAAATGCAGAGCACCTTTAAAGGTCAAGGACTGACTAGACATTGTAATTCATGGTAAAAGAGATCCAGTCATAGTCATACCCAATATAAATTAATTGTAATGGATGCAAATGACAGTAGCGCTCTCCAGCTAGTGCTTTTTAATAAGAGGGTGATGACTCAACATGAAAGTAAATAGATAGGCCCTTCGCAGAGGGAAGCAGGGATTTGTAGAGGTGCCAGAGCATTTTAAAGCAGAGATAAATAATATTTTGAGCAGCATACTTTCATTGTCAACATAACAACCAAGAGATGGTGATATCTTCCATGCTACACACATTATAGGCGGTTCCCAAACAGAATGGTAAATTTTATACTCCCCCTCCACCAACAAGCATCAATCCATGCCTTGCTCGAAACAACGAGTGCCTCCAACTAACAACAGTCCCGGGGGGAGTTTTGTTTGCAATTATTTTGATTTAGTTTGCATAAAGCATGGGACTGGGCATCCCGGTGACCAGCCATTTTCTCGTGAGTGAGGAGCGGAGTCCACTCCTCTTGAGAATAACCCGCCTATCATGGAATATAAGGACATCCCTAGTTGATACATGAGCTATTCGAGCATACAAAACAGAATTTCATTTGAAGGTTTAGAGTTTGGCACATACAAATTTACTTGGAACGGCAGGTAGATACCGCATATAGGAAGGTATTGGTGGACTCATATGGAATAACTTTGGGGTTTAAGGGATTGGATGCACAAGCAGTATTCCCGCTTAGTACAAGTGAAGGCTAGCAAAAGACTGGGAAGCGACCAACTAGAGAGCGACAACAGTCATAAACATGCATTAAAATTAATAAACATTAAGTGCAAGCATGAGTAGGATATAATCCACCATGAACATAAATATCGTGAAGGCTATGTTGATTTGTTTCAACTACATGTGTGAACATGTGCCAAGTCGAGTCACTTAAATCATTCAAAGGAGGATACCACTCCATCATACCACATCACAACCATTTTAATAGCATGTTGGCACGCAAGGTAAACCATTATAACTCATAGCTAATCAAGCATGGCACGAGCAACTATGATCTCTTATTGTCATTGCAAACATGTTTATTCATAATAGGCTGAATCAGGAACGATGAACTAATCATATTTACAAAAACAAGAGAGGTCGAGTTCATACCCGCTTCTCTCATCTCAATCAGTCCATCATATATCGTCATAATTGCCTTTCACTTGCACGACCAAACGATGTGAAAATAATAAGAGTGCACGTGCATTGGACTAAGCTGGAATCTGCGAGCATTCAATAAACAGGAAAAGACAAGGCAATATGGGCTCTTGGTTAAATCAACAATAATGCATATAAGAGCCACTTCAACAATTTTATCATGGTCTTCTCCTATCGACCCCCAAAGAAAAGAAAAGAAATAAAACTATTTACACGGGAAAGCTCCCAACAAGCAAAAGAAGAACGGGAAATATTCTTGGGTTTTCTTTTTAATTATTATTACTACAGCAAGAAAGGTAAACTAACTAAAAGCTACAACTATTTTTTTTGGTTTTCTTAAGGTTTTATCAAACACACAAGAAGAAAGCAAGAAAAAGAAAATAAACTAGCATGGTTAGTACAATGAAAGAGTATGAGCACCGATATCTAGAAATGAGTGTGTGAACATAAATGTAATGTCGGTGGAAAATACGTACTCCCCCAAGCTTAGGCTCTTGGCCTAAGTTGGTTTATTGCCACGGATGGCCTGGCGGATATCCATAGTTGTAGTTGGGGTCGTACTGAGATGAAGAAGAATCTAATTGCCATTGGTTGGCTATCATCTCCAGATCCCACTGGTAATTAGACTGTCGTGGAGGTTCAAATTGTGGTTCCGGCTCCGGCTCTGTGGCTGATGTAGGGTTCCGGTAGGCGTGAATGGCCGCCAGCGGAACGAGATACGGACCTGCAGATAAATCAAACAAGGAAGGAGCAGGCAAGGTAATAGTCTCAGGTGATGTTTATCAAAGAACAATTTGTATTTAAGAGCCCTTCCCTATTATTAACAATAAAGTCATGCGCTACCATACTCTTATAATCTAAATAAACAAAGGCAGCAATTTTTCTTCTTTTTCATAGTGCCTAATAGGTATGTTATAGTGTGCAGCAAGGCGTGAAGCGTAAATACCTCCAAAGATGGGGCCCTTTGTACGGTTCAGACTTAACAATTTGGCAATAATACCGCCCATACTAACAGTATTATCACAGAACAAACCATGGAACAAAATCATAATATCAGGAACACTAAGGTTTCCACAGTTTCCGCGACCAATTAAGCAACGACTAGCAAATATGGCAAAGTAGCGTAAAACAGGAAAATGTATGCTAGTGATTCTTGCATCGGAAACCTTCCTAGTTTCACCTACAGTAATAGTATCAATAAACCCGTCCACATCTTTACGATGTGGTTCCTCTAAGCTACCCTCGAAAGGTATTTTGCAAACCCTGCAAAATTCATATAGTGACATCTTCTTAACCACATCATATAAATGAAACTCTACTGAAGGAGGTGATTCCTTAGGATAATAGTACAAGTTTTGCACAAAAGTATTGGTGAGTAAGAGATACTGTTTGCGTTGGTCGCGGAGGAAGTCGGTGAGGCCTGCATTCTCAGCCAATTCATAAAAATCATCATAAATCTTGGCTGCTCTCAAGAAATCGTCGGAAGGCCATTCACACGGCCGAACCTCCATGATCTTGAGGCAGATTATATTTGGGCCTCTCTGCTTCTTCACTTTGCTTTTCCTTCGAGCTTCGGCTCGATGAGCCCCTCAAAAATCTCTTCATTATTTTTTGAAAAATTCTGAAATTTTTAGTAACTTCAAATAAAAGTGAACAGAGCTCAACCAAATTGATAGCAACTACTCCTACAAGTGCCTAGAGCCTATATCATGCATTAGAACTACTTGGAACCATATAAATTTGACATGCAAGCTCAAGAACATGGTCACCTAGGCAGCACAAATTTGCAATGAATAAAGCACTAGAACAAAAGCTAATTGGATCAATGGAGGAGTCACATACCAAGGAACAATCCCCTAAAGCATTTTTGTGAGAGGTGCTTTGAGCAAGGAGATCGAAAATCGCAGCAAAATGAGCTAGAAGTCGTGCTTGAGCTGGATTGTGATTTTTTTGGGAGGAAGAAGTGTGTGGGTGCAGGAATAAGTGGAGGGGAGACACCATGGGCCCACGAGGCAGGGGGCGCGCCCTGGACCCTCGTGGCTGTGTGCTTGCTCCCCTGCTGTGTTCTCGATGCATGATATTCTCAAATATTCCAGAAAAAATCATATTTCAATTTCGAGGCATTTGGAGAACTTTTATTTTCGGGGTATTTTTATATTGCGCGGATAATTCAGAAAACAGACAGGAAAATACTATTTTTGCTTTATTTCAACTAAATAACAGAAGTTAAAAGGAGGGTACAGAAGGTTGTGCTTTCTAGTTTCATCCATCTCATGCTCATCAAAAGGAATCCACTAACAAGGTTGATCAGGTCTTGTTAACAAACTCATTCCAAATGGCATGAAACCGGAGAAATTTCGAATAACACTATGTTACCTCAACGGGGATATGCACATCCCCAATAATAAGAATATCATATTTCTTCTTGACAGTAGGAAGAGGAAATTCAAAACCTCCAAAAATAATCGATGGAATTTTTCCAATAGAATTGATACTATGGACTTGAGGTTGTTTCCTCGGAAAGTGTACCGTATGCTCATTACCATTAACATGAAAAGTGACATTGCCTTTGTTGCAATCAATAACAGCCCTCCAAAGAAAGTCATAGCAACATCAATCTCGTAACATAGTGGATACTAGGATCAAACCCTAACAAATCTAACTCGATTACATGATAAATCTCATCCAACCCATCACCGTACAGCAAGCCTATGATGGAATTACTCACGCATGGCGGTGAGCATCATGAAATTGGTGATGGAGGATGGTTGATAATGACGGCGGCGACGGATTCCCCTTTCCGGAGCCCCGAACGGACTCCAGATCAGCCCTCCCGAGAGAGTTTAGGGCTTGGCGGCGGCTCCGTATCGTAAAACGTGATGAATCTTTCTCTATGGTTTTTTCCTCCTCGAACATGAATATATGGAGTTGGAGTTTAGGTCGGTGGAGCAACAGGGGGCCCACGAGGCAAGGGGCGCGCCCCCACCCTCGTGGACATGTGGAGGCCCCCCTGATGTGGATTCTTCTTCCAGTATTTTTAATATTTTCCAAAAATAAGTTCCGTGGAGTTTCAGGTCATTCCGAGAACTTTTGTTTCTGCACATAAATAACACCATGGGAATTCTGCTGAAAACAGCGTCAGTCCGGGTTAGTTCCATTCAAATCATGCAAGTTAGAGTCCAAAACAAGGGCAAAAGTGTTTGGAAAAGTAGATACGACGGAGACGTATCAAGTAGGGATCCTCGAACCCTGGGGGTCGCTTGACATACACCAACTCATTAATAGGACCATTAAGAAAAGCACTTTTCACATCCATTTGTTGCAACTTAAAGTTGTGATGAGAAGCATAAGCAATCAACAAACGAATGGATTCAAGGCGAGCAACGGGAGCTAAGGTTTCACCGTAGTCGATACCCTCGACTTGGGAGTAGCCTTGTGCCACCAATCTTGCCTTGTTGCGAATGATGGTCCCATGAGCATCTTGCTTGTTCTTGAATATCCACTTGGTTCCAATGACATTGTGGTTCCCCGTTGGCCTTGGCACCAATCTCCACACCTTGTTGTTCTCGAAGTTGTTGAGTTCTTCATGCATGGCATTAAGCCAATCCGGATCTTCGAGCGCCTCATATACCTTTTGGGGTTCAACACAAGAGACAAACGTGTGATGTTCACAATAGTTTGCCAATTTTCTACGAGTTCTTACCCCCTTTTGAATGCTTCCAAGCACATTCTTCATGAGATGACCCTTGGTGGATAGCTTGGAAGCAATCTTGGTGGCACGACGCTCCAATTCCTCCTCGGGGGTGAGTCGAGGAGCGGTCACTTGATCATCTTGAGCACCGTCTTGAGCTTGTTCTTGATCTTGAGGAAGCTTTTGATCTTGAACTTGCTTGGAGGAGAGAACTTGACCTTGGGCATCACTTGATTTTACAACACCATCTTGAGATTGATCTTGCCCTTGGTCTTGTTCTTGAGGTTGAGGGCCTTCACTTTGTTCTTTGGAAGCGTGTGGGCCTTGGGTTGGTGATGGATCCACTTGAGTGGAGCATTATCCTTCTCCTTTGGTCACAAGGGGTTCCTCAATGGGTAGGATAAAACCAACACCCATTCTTCTTATGGCTTGAGGAGGAATTTCATCACTTACATCACAAGTGCCACTTTGCTCCACTTGGGAGCCGTTATTCTCATCAAACTCCACATTACACGTCTCCTCAATAAGCCCCTGGACTTATTGAGGACACGGTAAGCATGAGAGTTTGTAGCATAACCAACAAATATGCCCTCATAAGCTCTAGCCTCAAATTTAGACAAACGAACACCTTTCTTGAGAATGAAACACTTACACCCGAACACCCGAAAGTACTTGAGGTTGGGCTTGTTACCGGTGAGTATCTCATATGGAGTCTTGTTCAAGCCTTTACGGAGATAGAGACGATTTGATGCATGACACACGGTGTTGATGGCTTCGGCCCAAAAGTTGTAAGGAGACTTGAACTCCGCCATCATGGTCCTTGCCGCATCCATCAATGTCCGGTTCTTCCTCTCCGCTACACCATTTTGTTGAGGGGTGTAAAGTGCGGAATATTGATGCTTGATCCCCTCATCACTAAGAAATTCATCCAAGGTGTAGTTCTTGAACTCGGTGTCGTTTCCACTTCTTATTGTCAAGATCTTTGCATTGTGTTGACATTGGGCTTCATTTGCAAAGTCAATGACGGTTTGTTGGATCTCGCTCTTCCTCTTGAAGAAATATACCCAAGTGTATCTTGAATAGTCATCCACAATCACCAAGCAATACTTTCTACCCCCAAGACTATCAAAGGATGGAGTCCCAGAGTGAAAGCACAAGTGCTCCCTAGGTGGTTTTGGTAATTAATGTCAACATATCTCTTGTTGGACTAACACTTTTATCTAGTATGTTTCAGATAAGTTCAACAATGGAGTGGCATGGACTAAAGGATGCGGGAACTCCTTCAAGATGCTAAAGACAAAGGATTGGCTCAAGCTTCAAGCTCAAGACTCTTCATTTTACATTTTAGTGATCCAAGATCACATTGAGTCTATAGGAAAAGCCAATACTATCAAGGAGGGATGAGGTGTTGCTTAATGAGCCTCTTGCTTCATGTGCTTAGTGATATGCTCCAAAACCCTCCACTACTTTCTCACTTCCACACATATGACCTAAACCTAAAGTCAAACTCAGCCCTACCGATTCTTTCTATCCGGCACCACCGATTTCAGATGTCATAGCCACTGCCACAAACCCTAGGCAAATCGGTTTCACCGATAGGGATCTCGGTCTCACCGAGATGGGATTGTAATCTCTCTATGTATGTCCATCACCAGATTTGGCCTCACCGAATTTGTGTAATCAGTACTACCGAGATTACAATGCAAACTTTCTGGTTAACTTATTACCCAAATCGGTCCCACCGAGTTTGAGTAATCGGTCTCACCGAGTTTGCCTGACCAACTCTCTGGTTAGCTAATTACCAAATTCGATCTCACCGAGTTTGTGTAATCGGTCTCACCAAGATTACGTTATGCCCTAACCCTAACCATATCGGTCCTACCGAGATGCATGTCGATCCACCGAAAACCCTAACGGTCACTAGGTTTACTAAATCGGTCCGACCGAAGTTTGATGATTTGGTCCCACCGAGTTTGGTAAATTGTGTGTAACGGTTAGATTTTATGTGGAGGCTATATATACCCTCCACCTCCTCTTCATTCGTGGAGAGAGCCATCGTAACAAACCTACACTTCCAACTTACCAGCGAGAGAGAACCACCTACTCATGTGTTGAGGCCAAGATATTCCATTCCTACCATATGAATCTTGATCTCTAGCCTTCCCCAAGTTGCTTTCCACTCAAATCTTCTTTCCACCAAATATGAATCCTGTGAGAGAGAGTTGAGTGTTGGGGAGACTATCATTTGAAGCACAAGAGAAAGGAGTTCATCATCAACACACCATTTGTTACTTCTTGGAGAGTGGTGTCTCCTAGATTGGCTAGGTGTCACTTGGGAGCCTCCGACAAGATTGTGGAGTTGAACCAAGGAGTTTGTAAGGGCAAGGAGATCGCCCTGCCCGTGAAGATCTACCGCTAGTGAGGCAAGTCCTTCGTGGGCGACAGCCATGGTGGGATAGACAAGGTTTCTTCTTCGTGGACCCTTTGTGGGTGGAGCCCTCCGTGGACTCACAAGAACTGCTACCCTACGTGGGTTGAAGTCTCCACCAACTTGGATGTACGATAGCACCACCTATCGGAACCACGACAAAAACATCTGTGTCTCCAATTGCGTTTGAATCTTCCTAACCCTTCCCTTTACATTCTTGCAAGTTGCATGCTTTATTTTCCGCTGCCTATATACTCTTTGCATGCTTGCTTGTTATGGATTGAGAATGCTAAACTTGTGCCTAAACTCCACTTAAACCTAAAAGAAGTTAAAAACTAAAACCTTGGTACTTAGTGTCTAATCACCCCCCCCCCTCTGGACACCTCTTCTCAAGATCCTACACAAAGAGATCCATGTGAAGGATCTCCAAAGGCCTCTTCGAGTAGATGATAGTCGTGGGAGGGTGAGCCTTTTCATGAAGCTTTCCTTCGATACAAGCACTGCAAGCACGATCTTTAGCAAAACTAACATTTGTTAGTCCACGGACATGGTCCCCCTTGAGAAGACTTTGCAAATATCTCATATTGACATGGGCTAAACGGCGATGCCAAAGCCATCCCACGTCAACTTTAGCCATTAGGCATGTCGCGGTCTTAGTGGGTCGCTCCGAAAAGTTAATCACATATAGACCATTCTCGACATGCCCAACAAATGCTACTTTAAGAGTCTTGCTCCACAAGAGGGCCACGGTATCAATATCAAAGAAAGTGGCAAAACCCATGAGTGCAAGTTGACGAACGAAAAGTAAATTGAATGCGAGGGACTCAACAAGCATGACATTCTCGATCGTGAGATCATGAGAAATGACAACCTTGCCAAGCCTCAATACCTTAGAGGACGAGGCATCACCCCACTCGACATTGGTGGGCATAGATGGAATCTTGTGCACGTCCACCACCGAGTCCTTGCTTCCGGTCATATGATTTGTAGCTCCACTATCGAGCAACCATGATCCCCCACCAGAAGCAAACACCTACAAGAGATCAATGCTTGGTTATAGGTACCCATTTTGTAATGGGTCCTTTGATGTTAGTGAAAAGGGTCTTAGGAACCCAAATAGACCATTCAATGTACTCATAAGGAGAACCAACAAATTTTGCATAAACATGCCCATCACTAGCACGGCACAACACATAAGAAGGGTTAAAGTCGCCGACTTTGTTGGAAGGGGTGGCATTGCCCTTCTTGACACCACCACCCTTCGCATTGTTCTTCTTCTCCTTGGAAGCACTCTCTCCCTCCTTCACAAAAGTTTGCTTGAGAGGAGGAGGCCGTTTGGTCTTTTCATTCTTCTTCTTGTTCTTGGGCTTGGGTGCGAACCCAATCCCCTCCTTGGCTACAACTTCCTTTTGATTACTCAAAAGTTCGTTGAGGTTCTTCTCACCTTGTATGCACGACACAGGGCCTTTCTCAAGTTGCTCCTTCAACTTTGCATTCTCCTCAATAAGATGCACATGCTCACAACAAGGGTTAGTAGCATTTGCATTATCAATTAAAACCATATGAGGAAAGGTGGCTTTCTCCTTGGTTAGCTTCACTTGAAGTTGATCATGAGACTCTTTAAGACTAGCATGAATACCCTTCAAGGCCTTGTGAGCCTTGTCAAGTATATCAAACTCCTCCTTGAGTCTAGCAAGATCAATCTCAAGTTTGGCTTTCTCGGAATTTAGCACACGAGTTACAACAAGAGCATGATCAAGATCTTTCTTTGGTTTAGCATGATCATCGTTGTATGACTCCTCAAGAGCTAAACGAAGACCACACTCTTCCTCAAGAGCATTGGAAAGATCCGAAATCTCATAGGCATAGTCACGACTATGCCCCTCCATCTTAGAGATGGTATCTTCGTGAGCCTCGATCATGTCATTGGCTTCACCAAGTTGTTCCAAGAGAGCAACGAAATGCTTCTTGGATTTACCCTTGAGTTTACCCATAAAGGACTCAAACTCATTCTCCTCCACATTATATCCCTCATGTTCATCAATGCAATCCATCAAAGAAGGATGATTAATGATGGTAGTTTTGATGTTGGGGGTTACCTTGTTGGTGGCTTTCGCCATGAGGCACTTGGCGGTGATGCTCTCATTGGGTGGGTCGAAGAGAGACACCTGTGGAGTCGTCGCAATGGCAACGGAGGTTGTCGGTGTCGAAACCGGCGGATCTCGGGTAGGGGGTCCCGAACTGTGCGTCTAGGCGGATGGTAACAGGAGACAAGGGACACGATTTTTTTACCCAGGTTCGGGCCCTCTCGATGAAGGTAATACCCTACTCCTGCTTGATTAATATTG
This sequence comes from Aegilops bicornis, assembly GCA_021605145.1. NCBI lineage: Eukaryota > Viridiplantae > Streptophyta > Magnoliopsida > Poales > Poaceae > Aegilops > Aegilops bicornis. The sequence continues at coordinate 637,510,072 of CM038670.1, read as the reverse complement.
ATGATATGGGTAGTACAAGAGTAGATCTACCACGAGATCAAGGAGGCTAAACCCTAGAAGCTAGCCTATGGTATGATTGTTGTTCGTCCTACGGACTAAAACCCTCCGGTTTATATAGACACCGGATAGGTTAGGGTTACACAGAGTCGGTTACAATGGTAGGAGATCTACATATCCAAATCGCCAAGCTTGCCTTCCACGCCAAGGAAAGTCCCATCCGGACACGGGACGAAGTCTTCAATCTTGTATCTTCATAGTCTTGGAGTCCGGCCGTGATGATAGTCCGCTATCCGGACACCCCTAGTCCGGGACTCCTCAAGAGCCCCGAACCAGGCTTCAATGACGACGAGTCCGGCGCGTTGATTGTCTTCGCATTGCGGCGGGTTCTTCTCCAAATTCCATATACTTGTCGAATAGTGTCCGGCTTCTGATAAATGTCGCGCTCCTTGGCTTCTACGCCCAATAATGGCCATCTTCCACGTGTTTGAATGAATGCGAAAAGCCAGAGTACTTTTACACTTACCCCCCTAGCTGCGCAAATGAGCTGCCTATAAAAGGGGCGAGGATCTAGATCTGAGACACACCATCCCCTTCATGAAGCTTTCATCGGAGCGCCTCGACCAAAGCCCATTCCATCATGGACAGTCGGACGGCTCCTCCTCTCAAGGCTCCCAGCTCTCGACCGAAATTGGGAGGGATGCTCAGTCCCGCATAGCGAGCTAGTTATACTCCAAGCCAAGGGATTTCTTCCCCCGGCCTTCATGGTTCCGGTTCGAGCCGGACTTGCCACCTACAAGGGCGGGAAGCAAGCGAAGAGCGTTCCCGACCCCTCTAAAGGAGAGCGGGTATGCTTCATCTCTTATCTAGTAAGAGGACTCAGATTTCCAATCCATCTGTTTCTCCGAGGGCTCTTGGAGTTCTACGGCCTCCAATTGCACCATCTTACTCCTGCCTCCATCTTGCACATCGCGGGCTTCGTGGCCCTTTGCGAACTGTTCTTGGGCGTCGAGGCTCATTTCGGGCTGTGGAAAAGAATATTCTGCCTAGTACCCCGTTCTCATGAGGGGTCAATATATCAAGTGGGCGGAGCCGAGCTATGGCGCATCGCCGGGACCGGATACCTGTCCGGAACCCCGAAGAAGGCGTCCGAAGACTGGCCTTCGGAATGGTTTTATATGGAGGACGTCCCTCTGCCGGATCCTGTTCGGATCGGCCTTCCGGAGTTCAGCAATGCTCCACTGAAGAAGCGCCTAAGCTGGCGCCCTCGGAGCCCCCGGAGGGAAAATGACCAGGATATCCTCTATCTAATGAGCCGAATAAGGTTATTGGCTCATGCCGGATTGACCATGATTGGAGTCATGGAAATCTGTATTATGAGGGGAGTGCAGCCACTCCAATATAGGGGACACCCCATGTGGGATTTCAACGGGGAGGACGATGCCACCCGCCATGGCCGCAAAGGGCCGGGATCGGTCACCGAACTGGTGAAGATCTTGTCTGCCATGTATAAAGGGGAGGAGGAGGATTTCCTCCGCGTCAATCAACTGAAGGAGTTTTCTTTGAATAATCCTCGAAGCTGGGTAAGCAAACATCTTTGTGACCTGTCCGATCCATGTTCCCATGGTTAAATATCTCATTTCATGGTTTTTGTGCAGGAACTGCGCCAGACTGTGGAGAAGATACACAGCCCGCCCCACAACCCGAGGATCCGGAGCAGTCCCTTGATCCGACCTCCGAAGAGGATCCGGACATAAAGGTGGAGTTGATCGACGGGGTGTTCTACCAACTTAGCATCGACGATGCTTTGGTTGCCATTACGGCTGATTACCTTGGAATACTTCCAGCCTCACAGGTAACTGAGACCGAGACCCCAAAGCCCTGATAAGGACCCATCCATGATTATTTTTTATCACCGTATACCAATGGTGCTTCGCAGGGGGTACCTTCGAGGCAGGAAGCTGAGCCCACGGCGGCTGGCCAACAAAGGGCAAAGGCGGCCCTCAAGAAGTTAAAAAGAAGTGCGGTCCGGATCGAAACTCCGCCGCAACGGTATAGCGTTTCACCATACTCCCAGGATTAATTCCTGGAAGGCATACTAACGCTGGTGACCTTTTCAGGAAAAAGAGCGCTCGCCGGACTGAGTCCGGAGAGGTTGCCAATCAAACCTTCACCGGCCAGGCTTCAAAGCCGGGTCCGGAGGCTGAGGCGAGCACGAGACGTGCGTCGGATGCTCCTCCGACAGAGGATGCTGACCGGTTGTTCGCCACCAACTCCGAGGTGGAGAGCGCCTTGAATCACAGGCGCCGCCGGACAGTTCTTCGTGGACGCATGTTTCTCCAGAGGCCTTGAATGCCTTCGATTCGGGAGATGCGCACCTCCGTGCCGCTCAAGATGGTCTAGCCAGAGCCACAGAGCGGTATGTAAAGGACATACGGGTAAGGAAATTTGATGATTATATATGCCAAGAGCCCCGAGACTTAAAATAGTTAGAATAACTGATTTAAGGATCATTTATTATGCAGGATCTTATAGAAAAGAATACCCGACTGTCCCAGGAGCTTGAAGAGTGCAAGGCCCAACTTGAGGCAGCACTAGCCGCTACAGGGGGAGCCGCAGAGACCCCCACTGGTAATATACGCTTTAAAAGATAAATAGTTTATGAAGTGCGGCGGGTTTGTAAATCTGACAAAAATATTGCAGATGGCGCCGGACTAGATCCGGATAAGCAGCAGCTCTTGCGCCAGCTAAAGGCCGGAGAGAGCGTGCTTACGAGGGAGCGACAGGAGAAAAATAACCTCCAAGACGCCAACACCAAGCTGGGTGAGGAACTGAAGGATGTTCGTGCCCAGTTGTCTGACTCCATAAAGGAGAATCGGCGGCTTCGTCGCGGCATTTTCAGTAAGTGCTTGAGTGAACTTTAAAAGAGTTTGGCGAGGAAGGCGACTAACATAAACATGTATGTAGGTTTGCTCACAGTGTCGTCCCCGAGGAGGAGATGCCCAGTTCTTGGTGATCTTCTTCCCGAATCAAGGCCACCGCATTTAACGAGTCCGGCAGTGATGAAAGGCATCGGCCGTGCCTTGTGGCTATCTATATCCCTGCCCGCAGCATTGGGGAGTTGGCAGAGCGGCTTCAAGGAGCACGGCGGCGCTTCCGACTATGGAAGATATCGGCTGCCGTCAGGCGCCAGGGAGGCTCGGGCCATGGTAAAGACGCGGTACACGAAGGCTGACCCAAACCACATGGCCGAGGTAGGACTTGTGGGGCCTGATGGGATGGAGATCCTTGTAAGCTTAGTGTACGGCCAAGTAGAATTGGCCGCCAAGTATTCCCAGCAAGATTGTAAATTAGATAGCCTATTAGATGGCATTGAGGAGGAATACAATGAGTCGAGTTGACTATGTAAAAAATATGACATGAAAAAATGTCTTCTAGCCGGATTGTAGATCGTTTGTCATAGCGGACCTTTTCGCTTCGACCTCATGACCCAATAGTCCGGAGTGTGTCCGAATACCTTCGTGGTTATATAAGAACCGGGGTATGCATGGAGACAAGGCGTAGGGGTCATTGTTGTCAGACGCATAAGTGCCCAACTAGTTATGTTATATTACATGGGTAGTAAGAAACATCTTCCAGGAGAATAGTTCATTAAGGGTTCCTTTTTTGGGATGCATGCCCTAAAGTGCATGTCAAAGCTGCTATTAAAGTAGAAAATCATCCGGGGGCAGATGGGTAAAAGTTAAAATCATCTTTCAGTTCACCGACCCAATATTCCCTTAAGAACGCTTAGCTTTCGGCTTCACCCAGTCTGAGGTACACATCCGGCTGACCGGCAAGAATAATCGCAGTGGTGCTCCCTTTACCACCTAGCCGAACAATCGGGAACGTAGGGGTAAGCACAGAGCCAGCAACCCAGCTTGGCCAAAACTTAAGTCATATCGATGCATATAATGGTGAATAAAAGGTACATGCGGAAGTTTAACGCATGTGTTGGGCATGAAGCCCGTATAAATAAGCTTCATTAAAGAAGCCCCGTGTATAATGAGCGGACGACGCGTCAAGTATGTGCTTGAAAAAGGTGCAAACGAGCCTCTAGAGGCTTGAGAAGAAGGAGGAAGGAGAGAAATAAAAGACAGCAAAAATAGAAAATGTGGACGGAGGAAGGAGACGAACTTGGAGTCCGCGCTTAGGCGTAGAATCTTCAGAGACGGGCTGCGTTCCATGGGTTCGGCTCGAGTCGGTTATCCGATGCGTTTACAGACGGTATGCTCCGCCGGTCGACTTGGTCGATGATGAAGGGACCTTCCCATTTGGGCTTGAGTTTGTCCTTTTCTTGTCCGGCGGTATGAGAACTAGTTCGCCAACGTTATAAGCTTTGGCCCGTATTTCCCTGCTTTGATATCTTCGAGCCTGCCGTTGATAAAATGCGGAACGAGCTTTTTGCCACGCCGCTCCTCCTCCAATGCGTCCAAGCTGTCCTGCCGATCGAGCTCGGCTTCTCTTTCTTCATACATGCGCACGCCAGGTGAGTCATGTATTATGTCACAGGCAAGACTGCCTCTGCGAACACCATGAAGAATGGTGTGAATCCGTAGTACGATTCGGGCGTGGTCCGCAGCCCCCCAGAGTACGGAGTCGAGCTCCTCAACCCAAAGGTCGTGTTAGATTCCTTGAGGGACCGCACTAGTCAGGTTTAATGCCGCCATGATTAGACCATTTGCTCGCTCGACTTGGCCGTTGGTTTGAGGGTGATAGGCGAGGCGTAATCGCGCTTGATGCCCATGTTTTTGCACCATAATTTGACCTCATCGGCCGTAAAGTTGGTGCCGTTATCGATGATGATACTGTGGGGACACCGTAACGGTGCACTACCCCGATATGAAGTCTATCACCGGTCCGGATTCGCCGCTTTGACAGGTTTGGCCTCTATCCATTTGGTGAATTTATCCACCATGACCAATAGGTATTTTTGCTTGTGGGTTCCTCCCTTAAGGGGTCCAACCATGTCAAGCCCCAGACCCATGACGGCCAGGTGATGGGTATAGTTTTGAGGGCGGTGGGTGGCATGTGGCTTTGGTTAGCAAAAAGCTGGCAACCGACGCATCGTTGGACTAAGTCCTGCGCGTCTGCCCGGGCCGTCGGCCAATAAAATCATGTACGGAAGGCCTAGCCTACAAGGGCCCGTGCTGCGGCGTGGTGCCCACCCAGTCCGGCATGAATTTCAGCCAGGAGGTTTCGCCCTTCCTCTTCGGAGATACACCTTTGAAGGACTCCGGTAGTGCTTTTCTTATAAAGCTCTCCCTCATGGACTTTATAGGCTTTAGATCGCTGTACTATGCAGCGAGCCTCATTTTGGTCTTCGGGGAGTTCCTGCCTAGTTAGGTAGGCTAGGAATGGTTCCATCCACGGGGCGATAACCGCCATTATTTCGTGGGCAGAGGGTGTTATCTCGGTGGCAGGGCCTCCGATTGTGTCAGAGTGTTCGGCGTCAGGCAGTGCGGTTGGGTCCGGATTGTTATTGCCGGACTCCCCTTCCCATAGTACGGATGGCTTGAACAGCCGTTCCAGAAAGATATTGGGTGGGACGGCATCGCATTTTGCACCGATGCATGCCAATATGTCCGCTGCCTGGTTGTTATCCCGGGCTATATGATGAAATTCGAGCCCTTCGAACCGTGCTGACATTTTTAGGACCGCATTGCGGTATGCTGCCATTTTCGGATCTTCTGCATCAAAGTCTCCGTTTATTTGAGATATCGCGAGGTTCGAATCCCCGCGCACCTATAGGCGTTTAATGCCCATGGAGACTGCCATCCGGAGGCCATGCAGAAGGGCCTCGTATTTGGCTGCGTTTGTTGGAGTCCGCATACATTATCTGAAGGACGTATTGGACTGTGTCCCCGGTTGGGGACGTCAGGACGACGCCAGCTCCCCAGACCGGCCAACATTTTGGAGCCGTCAAAGTGCATGATCCAATTAGAGTATGCGCCGTACTCTTTAAGGAGTTCGGCTTCGGTCCATTCGGCCACGAAGTCGGCCAAAACCTGCGACTTGATAGCTCGTCGTGGCTTGTAGGTTATGTCGGATGGAAGGAGCTCTATGGTCCATTTAGCAATCCGGCCCGTCGCATCGCGGTTGTTTATAATGTCATTAAGAGGTACTTCGGAGGCTACCGTTATCGAACACTCTTGAAAGTAGTTTCACAGCTTCCGGGATGCCATGAATACCGTGTATGCTATCTTTTGATAGTGTGGGTAACGGGACTTGCATGGAGTTAGGACAGTGGACACATAGTAAACCGGTTTTTGAAGAGGGAACCGGTGTCTGTCCGTTTCTCGTTCGACAACGAGCACCGCTACCGACAACTTGATGTGTTGCGGCGATATATAATAGCATTGGTTCGCCCACATTGGGCGCGGCCAGACCGGATTGGTTGCCAATATGGCTTTTATCTCTTCGAGTCCGGCCGTGGCGGCATCCGGCCCACTCGAAGTGTTCGGTGCGGCGGAGGAGGCGGTAAAGGGGTAACGCCTTTTCTCCCAAACGGGAAATAAAGCGGCTTAGAGCTGCTACGCATCCCGTCATTTTTTGTATTTGCTTGAGGTCTTTTGGAATATCCAATTGTGACAGAGCTCGGATCTTGGCTGGGTTTGCTTCGATTCCTCTACCGGACACAATGAAGCCCAGGAGCTTTCCGGCTGGAACGCCGAAGACGCATTTTTCCGGATTGAGCTTGATGTCGATTTTCAAGATTGTCGAATGTGAGCCTCAAGTCGCCTACTAGAGTTTCGACGTGCTTGGTTTTGACGACCACGCCATCTACATACGCTTCCACCGCTTTTGCCGATCCGGGTCTGCGCATATGTCCGAATCATGCGTTGATATGTTGCGCGGCGTTTTTGAGCCCAAAGGGCATTGTGTTGAAGCGAGCGGGTCGTATGGAGTGATGAATGCTGTCAGCAGCTTGATCTGGCTCCGCCATCTTGATTTGGTGGTAGCCGAGTACGCAGCGTCGAGGAAGCACAATGAGTCGTGTCCTGCTGTAGCGTCAATGATTTGATCAATTCGAGGGAGGGGGAAGGGATCCTTTGGGCAAGCCTTATTAAGGTCTTTGAAATCGACACATAGGCGCCAGGATTTATCCTTCTTTGGTACCATCACCAGGTTTGCTAGCCAGTCCGGATGTTTTATATCTCCGATGAATCCGGCTTCCAAAAGTTTGGCTAGCTCCTCTCCCATGGCATGTCTCTTGGGTTCGGAAAAGCAATCAAGGGCCTGTTTGATCGGCTTGAATCCTTTTAGGATATTTAGGCCGTGGTCGGCCGATCGGCGTGGGATTCTGGCATGTCCGAAGGGTGCCGTGCAAAGATGTCCCAGTTTTCTCGTAGAAATTCTCGTAGTCTTGGCGTCTACATCGTGGTTTAATTGTGCCCCAATGGAGGCCGTCTTTGCGGGGTCCGTTGGGTGGACTTGGAATTTGACTATTTCATCCGCTGGTTTAAAAGAGGTGGACTTGGATCTTTTATCAAGTATCACATCGTCCCTGTTCACCTTGGAGCGCATCGCGGTGAGTTCCTCAGCCGCTAGGGCTTCTGGACAGCCTCGAGGGCTAGTTCGCCGTCTTGTTTTCTCAGGAGTGCTATGTTTGGATCACTAGCTAGAGTGATTATTCCATTAGGTCCGGCATTTTAAGCTTCATGTACCCATAATGGGGTATAGCTTGAAAAATTGTGAATGCCTCTCGTCCTAATAAAGCATGATATCCATTTGTTGAACGGGGCCACTTGAAAAGTGACCTCCTCGGACCTGTAATTGTCCGGCGAGCCAAACACTACATCCAAGTAGTTTTTCCTGCAAGATGCTTCCGGCTAGGGATTATTCCTCTAAAGGTTGTGCTGCTTCGCTCAATGCGGTTCCAGTCTATTTCCATTTTTCGGAGGGTTTCCTCATAAATGAGGTTTAGTCCGCTGCCGCCATCCATGAGTACCTTAGTAAGGCGAAAGTCGTCCACTATCGGACTGAGGACCAATGCGGCTGGTTCTCGGGCTGTTCGGAATTTAGGTTCGTCATTGGCATTAAAAGCAATAGCCGTGTCACTCCATGGATTTATTGTTGCTACTTGGTAGACTTCGGCAAGGTTGCGGAGTGTTCGTTTTCGCATGTTATTTGATGCGAAAGTCTCGAAGACTGTTAACACCATACCGTGTTGGTGGGCTGGTATTCGAAGCTAGAAGCTCCTCGCCACTTTTGGCCACCTGCCGTAGTATCCAACATGCTCAAGGCTATGAGTTGGAGTGGCGTCCTCTGTGCTATGAATTTTGCAGGTCCGTTTAGCCAACCCTCCAAAGACGGTTCCGTACCCTTTAGGGGGTTTTGGTTTTTGGTATTTAACCTGTGTGCTTGATAATGATACACCCTTTTATTTCGGACTAGGGATGTATTCGGGGCCGGATTATCCCAAAATTTACTTTCAGTTTTCCAAGCACTCTCCATCGCACAGTACTTTTGTACTATGGTTGCCAAGTCCGCAAAGTGTGTAATTTCGCGACGACTTATGGCGTTTAGGATTCCCTTGTCCGTGCAATTATTGCAGAAAATTGGGATTCGTCTTCCTCTCGGCAGTCCTTTATCATGTTCAAAACCAGGAGGAATCTGGCCCGGTAATGATGTCTTGTCTCGGTGGGCTCTTGCCAGATTCGAGAGAGATCGCTAATGTTTGGGTGGGCGGGTGGAACTAGATCCGGAACCCCGTCCAATTTAGGACTCAGGGGCCGAGGAGTTTCCGAACTCGAAAGTTTGGATTTTTGAGTGTTATCTAATGAGTCCAACCCGCCGCCTGACTTTAAGTTCAGGGCTTGATCGACATCCATCCCTCTGCGGGAATCCGGCATGGAGTGATCGGGAATCCGGACGTAGGTAGTCCTTAAGATAGAAGAAGAATCTCCGCATTGCTCTTCTATCACAGCAACATGATGGGTAGCCTGGGGAGAGTTGATCTCTCTCAGATCGGTTTTAGGCCCGATCCGGTCGTAGTCTGTGGCGACTCCCAGGGCGGCGATGCGATCCAAGAGCTCATTTACGGAGGAAAGCTCGATCAGATCTAACTGTTCGGCAAGTTCCGAATTAACATGGAGATTGGTTTCAATGACTCGAGATGTCATCGTCGGCGTGGTGGCCGGACTGGCGGTCATAAGAAAACCACCTAGCCGAAGAGTCTGGCCAGCGGCCAAGGCTCCTTTGGCGATAGTATCGTATTTAAAGACGAGATAGGGCATCCTACCTGATGGCGACGGCACAGAGGAACTCTCAATGAAAGCACCAATGTCGGTGTAAAAACCGGCGGATCTCGGGTAGGGGGTCCCGAACTATGCGTCTAGGCGGATGGTAACAGGAGACAAGGGACACGATGTTTTACCCTGGTTCGGGCCCTCTTGATGGAGGTAATACCCTACTCACTGCTTGATTAATATTGATGATATGGGTAGTACAAGAGTAGATCTACCACGAGATCAAGGAGGCTAAACCCTAGAAGCTAGCCTATGGTATGATTGTTGTTTGTCCCACGGACTAAAACCCTTCGGTTTATATAGACACCGGATAGGTTAGGGTTACACAGTCGGTTACAATGGTAGGAGATCTACATATCCGTATCGCCAAGCTTGCCTTCCACGCCAAGGAAAGTCCCATCCGGACACGGGACGAAGTCTTCAATCTTGTATCTTCATAGTCTTGGAGTCCGGCCGTGATGATAGTCCGGCTATCCGGACACCCCCTAGTCCGGGACTCCCTCAGAGGCCATGGCACCCGACTCACCATCTTCATCATCATCATCATCCTCATGGTACTCTTCTTGTACCACCAATGCCTTGGGAGGAGTCTTCTTGGTGAAGTTGTTCTTGTTGAGGTAAGACTTGGCCTTGTCCTTTCGGATGAGCTTGCCACCATTGTCTTCCCTCTTCTCATAAGGGCACTCCGCAACAAAATGGCTCACATTGCCACAATTATAGCAAGTCCTCGCCCGTTGCTTGACCTTTGCGCTACTTGAATTTTTCTTGTTGAAGTTGGGCCTAGAGTTCTTCTTGCTCCAAAATTGCCTTGAAGCAAGAGCCATGTGTCCATGATAGGCATACTTTGTATCTTCAGGGTTGCTATCCTCCTCTTCCTCTTCGTCCTCTTCTTCCACATTAACCTTGGCCTTTAGTGCAAGGTTGGGCTTCTTTGCTCTTTGAGAACGTAGCATCGCATTGTCGGCGGTCTTGTCCAACATGCTCATAGCCACGAACTCATCCAACACTTCACTTGAGGACAAGGTGTGAAAGTCCGGCCTTTGACGAATGACGGAGGACATGGCCTTGTGGTAAGGCATCATTGCCTTGAGGAATTTGTGCTTGATCCAATTGTCATCCGTGTCCTTGCTTCCATGATCTCGGAGTGAGATTGCAAGTTTGGTTACTCTCCGATAAAGCTCACGAGGTTCTTCATCTTCTTTAATTGCAAACTCATCGGCTTCATCTTGCACCACTTCATAGCTGGAGCATTGAATGCTTGCGCTACCCCGGTAGAGGGAGACAACACAAAGCCATGCATCTTTGGCCAAGGCGAAGGGCCGAAGATGAGGGAGATCTTCGGGTGGAATTGCATCTTGGATGATGAAGAGAGCATTCTCATTGAATTGATTATCCACGGATTCTCTAGGGGTGAAGTTGCTCGGGTCATGCGGATAGAAACCTTCTTCAATGATTCTCCAAAGATTAGTATTCACATGACTTAAATGACGCTTAAAGCAATAAACCCAAGAATCAAAGTCCTCATTTTTCACAATCTTAGGGGGAGGACCAGCATGATTCAAATGAGTAGAAGGAATCGGTCCACCATAAACAAGTGGAGGTTCCACATGGGCAAAGATGCCGGTGCCAATCTTACCACTAGAATAAGGAGCTTTTTCACTAGTAGCTTCCCCCTTGTCGGAGTTAGCATCCGTCACCTTGTTAGTGGGGTCACCCACTTTCAACGGTGCGGTGGATAGTTTAAGCCCTTCAATGAATTTATTAAACATGCTTTCAACCTCGGTCGTCATGGAGGTTTTCAATGTGTCCAAGGCCACATTGAATTCCTCACGAGAGACCGAGGTTCCCCCATCGCCCGTAGACAAGACCGGATTCGCACCGGAGTGCTCCTCCACACAGTCTACGGTGTCAACCATACTCTTCGGACGGCAAAGTCCTTAATAAAGAGATGATGCTCTGATACGAATTGAAAGGATCAATATAGTTGACTAGAGGGGGGTGAATAGGCAACTAACAATTTTTAGCTTTTATTCACCAAATTAAACTTTGCATCAAAGTAGGTTGTCTAGATATGCAACTAGGTGGACAACCTATATGATGCAACAACAACAAGCACACAAGCAAGCAAGGTATATAACACAAATAAGCTTGCACAAGTAAAGGGAAGAAATAACCAAGAGTGGAGCCGGTGAAGACGAGGATGTGTTACCGAAGTTCCTTCCTTTTGAGGGGAAGTACGTCTCCGTTGGAGCGGTGTGGAGGCACAATGCTCCCCAAGAAGCCACTAGGGCCACCGTATTCTCCTCACGCCCTCACACAATGCGAGATGCCGTGATTCCACTATTGGTTCCCTTGAAGGCGGCAATCGGACCTTTACAAACAAGGTTGGGGCTCTCTCCACAACCGAATTGGAGGCTCCCAACAAAACCATGGAGCTTCACCATAATGGAATATGGCTCCGTGTTGACCTCAACCGTCTAGGGTGCTCAAACATCAAAGAGTAACAAGATCCGCAAGGGATGAGTGGGGGGATCAAATTTCTCTTGGTGGAAGTGTAGATCGGGGCCTTCTCAACAAATCCCTAGAAAATCAACAAGTTTGATTGGATAGGGAGAGAGATCGGGTGAAAATGAGTTTTGGAGCAACAATGGAGCTTGGGGGAAAAGAGGTAAGTCAACTTGGAGAAGAAGACCCCCTTTTATAAGGGGAGTGACAATCCAACCCTTACCCCCGCTCAGCCCCGCACAGGGCGGTAGTACCGCTGGGGTGGGCGGTACTACTGCTGTGGCCAGCGGTACTACTGTCCCACCTCGCGGTACTGCCGCGCAGAAAGAAGAGAGCGAGAAGCAGAGCAGGACCTGGACCCAGAGCGGTACTACCGTGGTGGTAAGGGCGGTACTACCGCCTCTACTGCCGCAACTAGTGCCGCAACACCCGACACGAGAAGAGAGCCCTCGAGTCGAGGCGGTAGGAGCACGAAGCCGCAACGGTACTACGGCTGAGGGCTCCAAGCGGTACTACCGCTGTGGAGCGGTACTGCCGCTTGTAGCACTCGGGCGGTGTCGGTGTACTAGAGTAGGGGTACCCTAGTATCCCGTACTCGTGCACGGACAGTTGCAGCACCCCGCGGCAGGGCTTGCCTCGTCATCGCCAAGATCCTCCGTGGTTCCTTTGGAGCCATTCAAGAACAAAGTATTTGATTAAGAAGACAAAGGCCCGGCAAGAGGAGCTTGCCGGAAGGCCACTCAAGGCATGCAGAAGACAAGGCCCCGGCAAGAGGAGCTTGCCGAAGGCTCGAGCGTGACAAGCCTCCGGACGCCGACAAGGATTCGGCCGCGGCAAGGCGCTTGTCGCGCAAGCAACCTCTCTCCATCTCCGCTCCAGCTCATCCGACAGCGTGTCGCCATGGGACCATTCCATGCGGGCGTGTCGAGAGGTCAGTGCAGCCAGCGGAGAGTAGCGATAAGCGGCGCCGACAAGCTTGCCATCGTGGGCGAAGCGGTGGCGCACTGACGGTCTCTGTAATCGTTTGGGCGACAACGACGGGCATTTATTGCTTTTGTCCCTTGCCGTCGAGTTAGGTATTTTGCATCGTATACATCGCTCGAGTAGGTGTACCAACTCCTGTTTTTACATTTGTACCCTCGCCTATGTTGCCACCTGCCGGAGACCCCTTGAGCATATAAAAGGAGGCCCATGCGCAACGTAGGAGGGGTTCGAGGTTCGGTTCCTTCGACTCACTAGAGATCGATACGCTCACGCTTAGGTTTTGTAGCTCGCATCGCTCCCTAGCAAGAACACAATACATCAAACAAGCAGCGAGGGAGTTTTATCTCTCCCGGAGAGCTCCGGGTTGGGTAAACTGCGCGTGGGCCTCGCCTCGAGCCGCTCTTCGTGCGAGCTCCGCCCCCCTCCGAACCGCGAGGGGGCCTGGTCCGCCGCCCCATAGGTGTTCGCGGCACGATCAGCCTCCTCGACATCTTTGGCGCGCCGTAGGGGGAGTCGAGGCCGTGTGAATCTGATCCGACGCTCACACGAGCAGCGTCCTCAACATCTTCCTCAACATGCCACCGAAGAAGAAGGCTTTGGCAGCAGAGCCGTCCGCTGCCGCACTCCACCCTCACCGCAGCAAACGGGTGGTGGGGCAGACGCCGTGAGGAACGGGCACCGACGAAGGTGTTCGCGACGCTGTTTCAGTCCAAGGACAAGGCCCGCAAACCTCGGCGTCCGCGACATCCCCGCGCCCATCTCAGAGACGCGGGACCAACAATGTCATGGCGTTCACAATGCCATACGCTCGCTGGATCGAGACCCTCAAGACCAGCATGCGCGCCAACATGCTGGCACAAGTGAGATACGGTCGCTGGATGGGTGCTGCTCCTTCTAACGTAGTTAGAAGTCCGAGCATATCTCGCCTCGCACCGCTCGCCAATGCCACCCACTACTCCAGCAGAAGCTGGCGAGAGCTCAGCTGCTCCTCGACTACCCTCCAACGGCCAACAAGGTCGGTGAGTGGAGAGCCACTATCCAGAGCCTCATCGGCTTTGCCAACGGCGACGCTCCGCGGCAACCAACGCCATCATTGCCGCGGCAAGATGACAAGGCACGAGCCGGTGGTGACGAGACTGTCGGAGGTGCAACCACCATGCACTCTCCGCCACGAAGGCCAAGATCGCCGACTCACCGGATCCACCTCGACAGCGACTCCACCGCGTCGTCGGATCCGCGAGCTCGCCGCGATCAGCGCCAAGTTCTTCATGAGCGACAACAAGAGGACGCTCGAACTCGCATCGAGCGCCGGAGAGAAGCGCGACGTCAGTCCGACAAGCGCGTTGGGCCTTCTGTTGACGTGCGCGTCGGAGGAGCCAGGCGACTTGCCGTACGTGGTAGGTTGCCCTGCGTTCACTCGTGAGCTGCGGCAAGTCCAGTGGCCCAGCCAGAAAAACTTCAAACCAGACGTGTCGGAGAAGTATGATGGCGGGACGCATCCGTCGGAGTTCCCCAAAGATTCTACACCATCGCGGTGCGAGCTGCGGGAGGACGGGACGACAAGATCCTCGCCAACTACTTCCCGCCGTGCTCAAGCCCAACGTCGAGATCTTGGCTCATGCACTTGCCGGACAGCTCCATATCCTCTTGGCAGATCTGTGCCATCGGTTTGTTGGCGCCTTCACAGTGGCCACAAGCCTCATGGCCAAGAGAGTGACCTTCATCTGCCGCCTGTAAGGAAGGAGAGTCCCTGCGCAAGTTCATTCAGAGATTCACCGTGTGCACTACAACATCCCGTATGTCCACCCTGCCGTGGTGATCGGTAGCGTTTCATCGTAATGTGCGTAACCGCAGGATGAGGGAGGAGATGGCGATGTGCAAAGTCAAGGACGCCGCGAGCTGTACGCCTTGGCCGACAAGTGTGCACGCTACCGAGGAAGGGAGGAGACTCAGGAGAGAATGCGGAAGCAGGATCTCGACAGTGAGGAGGCCGCCCAAAGAAAGAAGGGTCGGCGGCGAGGCAACAGGAAGAAGAAAGGTAGAGAAGTGCTAGCTGTTGAGCAGTCCGCAACGGAGGTGGCGACAAGAACGCCAAGGCTGGTGGCTCCGGCAAGGAGGTTGTCACGACGCCAACCACCGGTCGGTGGCGGCCGCCGACAAGCGGTGACGGCTCCGGCAAGCAAGATCTGCAAGATCCACCGCACCAAGGTTCACGACCTCCAGAGTTGCAAGAAGGTCGAGCAGCTTGTTGAGCAGCGTAAGGCTGAGTACGAAAGCGCGCGACAAGGAGAAGGCCCAGAAGGTGCCGGGGAGCAAGCAAGAAACGCCCCGGCCGGGAGGACGCCGCGGCAAGGCCAAGCAGCGGCAAGGAGATAGACCTCCCCGCGGCCGCGACAAGGATGAAGATGATGACAACGACGAAGATATGGAAGACGACGACGCCGATGAGCAGGAGTTTCAGAAAGCCACGGAGGTCCTCTGCGTTGACGGAGGTGCTTCCCTGCATACCTCCCACCGCCAACTCAAGCAATGGATGCGGGAGGTCAATGCAGTGGAACCATCCGTAGAGTCACGCAAGCCTCAAGTGGTCCAAAGACGCCTATCGCCTTTGATATTGAGGACCACCCCGATCGCATAATCTGCGGTCGGGTGCTTGCCGATGTTGGTCTCACCAACCATCCGCAACCTCAAGGTCACCAAGATGCTAGTTGACGGCGGGCCGGCTTGAATCTGATCTCCTCCGCGGTGCTCCGTAAGCTTCAAATCCTCGACAATGAAGCTCGAAGAGACCGCACCTTCCAAGGAATCAATCCGAGAAGGAGCAAGTCAAGGGGAAGATTACGTTATCGGTAACATTTGGCAATGAAGCTGAACTTTAGGACCGAGAGGGTCACATTCGACGTTGCCGATTTCCCATTGCCTTACAATGGGATACTTGGCCGTCCAAAGACTCGCCAAGTTCATGGCAGCCTCTCACTACGCCTACAACTTACTCAAGATGCCAGGGCCGATAAGCGCCATCTCCGTCCATGGCGACAAGAAGGATGCCCTTATCTCGTGCCGACAAGATCTACCGATGCAAGAGCCGCGCTGACAGATTGCCAAACACTTGTCACCGAAGCTCCCGGGGAAGAAGACAAAGTCCAAGTCCGCAAGAGCTCGATGCTCACTCCGCAAACGCACCTCTTCGGAGTGTTGCGCTGCCGTCGAGGACGCACCATCGAGCTCCACCGCAAGTGCAAGAAGATGGTAGCTCCGTCAAAGACCAAGAAGGTGCTCCGCCATTAGGAGGACGGCACTGGTGGTACCTTTACCATCGCGCCTCTCTCGACCCTAAATAGGAAGGCGCTCGTTGCTGTTTTCCTGCGAGGCGAATGTCGACGTGTTTGCATGGCAACCGTCGACATCCCCGTGTTCCTGTGAAAGTGATTGAGCACCACCGCCGCTTTGTCCTCATGCACGGCCCGTCAAGCAAAAAGTCGGGGAAGCAAGCGGTGGAACGCCAAGAATTCATAGCGAAGAGATCAAGAACCTGGAAGCAGCCGGGCCTTGTCGAGGAGTGCTCCATCCCACGTGGTTGGCCAATCCTGTAGTCGTGCGCAAGGCAAATGGAAAGTGGAGACTTTGTATTGACTTCACGGATGTTAATAAAGCTTGTCCCAAAGATTCATTTCCTTGCCGCGCATTGACCAGATTGTTGACTCCACGGCCGGATGTGATTTGCTTTCGCTTCTTAATGCATACTCGAGGATACCATCAGATCTTCATGGCTGAAGAAGATGAGGAGAAGACCGCATTCATTACACCATGTGGCACATACTGTTTCATACGGATGCCTTTCGGTTTGAAGAATGCTGGTTCAACATTTGCAAAGGTAGTCCATGACGCTTTTGAGCCGCAAATGCACAGAAATGTAGAAGCCTACATGGATGACATAGTGGTCAAAAGCAAGGACAAAGCAACTCTGGTTCAAGATTTGGACGAGACCTTTGCAAATCTGCGCAAGATCAACCTCAAGCTCAACCCCGAGAAGTGCGCGTTTGGAGTCCCTTCCGGCAAGCTTCTCGGGTTCTTCGTTTCTCAACGAGGGATTGAAGCTAATCCCGACAAGATCAAGGCCATTGAGCAGATTGAAGCACCAAAGCGCGTCAAGGATGTATGAAGACTTGCGGCCATGTAGCTGCTCTCAAAGAGGTTTATTTCTAGGTCTGTTGAGCGCGCCTGCCGCTTTTTCAAGATTTTGAAAAAGGCAGGTCCAATGAAATGGACTCGAAGCGGAGGCTGCGCTGCAGACTTGAAGAGATACCTGCCTCCACTCCAACACTTGTCGCACCTAAGGCACAAGAGAAGTTGTCTATATATAGCAGCAACCAATCAAGTGGTTAGTGCTGCGTTAGTAGCGGAGAGGGAGGCGGATGACGAGCCAAAGAACCACGGCAAGCACATCCAATGACAAGGTGGGGCTTCGCCAACAAGCTCTGGTCCCGACAAGGACGAATCCGCTACAGACGCATGACCAGATGCGAAAAAGGATGGTGCAGCGCCCAGTCTACTTTGTCGATTCCCTCCTGCAGGGGCTAGGTCGAGGTACTCGTGTGCAGAAATTGCTTTTCGGCCTCCTCATGGCCTCGAGAAAGCTGCGCCATTACTTCCAAGCACATGAGATCACAGCTTGTCACTCGCTTTCATCAAGAGGATACCGCAGTAATCCGTAAGCAACGGGCAGGATTGTTGAGTGGGCATTGGAACCGCCAAGCTTTGGTCTCAAGTTTGAAAGCACATCAACTATCCAAAGCGTAGCGCTGGCAGAATTCATAGCGTAATGGACGCCAACGCCAGATGAAGAGATTCCGAGACGAGCATTCCCGTCAAGGAAGCAAGCAAAGAATGGCTGATGTACTTTGATGGTGCCTTCGCTGCAAGGCGCCGGTGCCGGCGTCATGCTTATCGCACTCCACCGGAGAGCACCTCAAGCACGTAGTCCGGATGCACTTTCCCAAGGAGCAAGCAACAAACAATACCGCAGAGTATGAAGGTTTGCTTGCCGGTCTCGTGGATCGCAGCGGACCTTGGGATCAAAAAGCTTATTGTCGTGGTGACTCGCAACTTGTCGTCCGCCAAGTGAACAAAGATTACCAGAGTCCGTTGATGGAAGCCTACGTTGATGAAGTGAGGAAGCTAGAAGAGCACTTTGACGGCCCGCAAATGGAACATGTTCCAAGAGCTCGTAATGATATTGCCGACGGCTCGTCAAAGTGCGTTGCACTTAAGTTGCTGCTCGTGGAACCAGGGATTTTCGTGCTCAAGCCGACTCAGCCAACCGTAACACCATCAACTCGGACAAAGCAAGAAGAGGAAGTTGATCTCGGTGACTACTTTCCGCAGAGCTTCCCGGCCGCTGCTATGAAGGTCCCCAAGATCAACACCAACAAGGCCGAGGGGCAGTCTGCTCGACAAGCCCTGTGGTTTGTTTCGTTGAAGCGAGCGCTTGAGCAAGTTTTGTTCCGCAAGCTTGCCGGGAGCGTCAAGCCTCGGCAGAGCCGCAGGTTCTGCCGTAGAAGCCGATGCTCCCGCAGCAGCTGATGTGCCTTTAGTCCTTGTTGTCGAGCCGCAAGCTCCAAAGATGGGCGCAGCAGATTGTCCATTTCCTTCAGACAGAGAACTTCCCAAGAGCGAGAAGAAGCGGAAAGAGTAGCCCGGCAATGAAAGTATGTACCAGCTTGTCGACAGCATACTGCATGTAAGAAGACTCAACGGTGTGAAATTGAAGTGTATTCCTGTGGAAGATGGATGTAAGCTGTTGGCGAGATACACGGAGGCATATGTGGTCACCACATTGGCAAGAAGAGCACTTGCCGCAAAGCTTTCCGGCAAGGTTTCTTCCGCCGACAGCC
Source organism: Aegilops bicornis (assembly GCA_021605145.1). NCBI lineage: Eukaryota > Viridiplantae > Streptophyta > Magnoliopsida > Poales > Poaceae > Aegilops > Aegilops bicornis. The sequence goes on along the minus strand of CM038670.1, from coordinate 637,491,402 downwards.
TCCAGATGCAACCGCACAAGTAACCAAGTGTGAAGTGTGCCAGCCCATTCCAAACAGATACACCAGCCAGCTCAAGCTCTCCAGACGATCCCTTTATCCCGCCATTTTCGGTCTGGGGCTCGACATCCTCGGCCCCTTCCCCGAAGCGTCGGGGCTTTGAGTACTTGTACGCCGCCATCGACAAGTTCACAAAGTGGCCGGAAGTGGAAGCAGTGAGGAAGGTGACGGCACGCCAGCAAGTTCTTCAGTCGATTGTTTGCCGCTTTGGAATCCCTAACCGGATCATCACCGACAACGGCACACAATTTACGAAGTCGCACCTTCATGCAAGACGCCCAAGATCTTGGCGCCAAGGTTCGCTTTGCTTCCGCTGCTCACCCGAGAAGCAACGGTCAAGCGAGAGGGCAAATCTTTGAAGTGCTGCGCGGGCTCAAGACCAGAACTTTCGGCTGTGCACAAGTGCGGAAGAAATGGATCGAGGAGCTGCCGGTTGTTCTTTGGTCGATCAGACGACGCCAAATCGAGCCACCGCCGCACACCTTTTGCTCTAGTCTATGGAGCAGACGCGGTTCTCCCCACGGAACTCAGATACGGATCGCCTCGAGTGCTCGCTATGATGAGCTTGAGCAAGAGCAGCTGCGACAAGATGACGCTGCTCCTTGAGGAGGATCGCCTTCAGGTCATTGTCGAGCTGCTCGCTACCAAGAAGCTTTGCGCCGCTACCGTAGCCGCAGAGTTAGTGCCGAAGTCTCGAGGAAGGCGACCTTGTTCTTCGGGCGCTGCTCAGACCGCCAAGAATTCAAACAAGTTGACGCCAAAGTGGGAAGGCCCTTATCGGGTGAAACGAGTCACTAGGCCTGGCGTTGTCCGCTTTGAGACCGAAGATGGCATCCCGTGAGCAACTCCCGAACATTGAGCATCTTCGTAAGTTTTACCCATAGGCTGCTGTTTTAACCTGCTCCGGCAACCACCTTTTGTACAAGTCTTGCCGCTGTTGCATGTAATCCCTTTGTACAAAGCCGGGCGCAGACCCGTGCATCAAGAAGCTCGTGGTGTTGCGCACAACTTGTCAAATTCATGTTTTCATCATTTTATTGCATGTTTTGGCTAACACTTTGTGCAGCAACCACACCCGTAAGCAAAATCGAGTCACTGGGCTCCATAACTTTATTTCCTCTTATTTCTCTTTTCTCAAAGAAAGGAAGGCTCGCGCACAAGTTAACCAGGCGAAGGAGAAGATAATACTATGGACCGTGCACCGCTCGAGAAAGTTTCGCCTCATCGGGAAGCAAGAGATGTAAAAGCTAAGTTGCCAAAGTTTGAGTAATCAATTTTTAAATTTTTAAGTTATCTTCCTCGAACGATAGTACTTTGTATGGAAAACCTGCGGCGCAGAGGAACCAACTCGCAGCTAGTCGCCCTTACTTTGTTTCGAGTCCGCTCAACAACTTAAGTGAGCTGCGGCTAGTCGCGACAAGGTTGCTTGTCGGAGGCGGCAATGCCAGAAGGCCGACGTTCAAGACTCAGGCCACAATGCAAAAGTGCCCGCACCGACAAGTCCCCCAAATGCGTAAGGTAGAAACGTACAAAGGAAGGAATCAAGTAGAGGAAATAACGTTGCATTGATCGCCTAAGATAGAGTATATTACAAAATAACTTGTCGCTAATCTAACAAAGTGTTCTAAACATGATCGACAGCGACAAGGGAAAGATAAAATTGCCGACCTAGTCTACGCGGTCGCCATCAATCCGCTTGATCTTGTTCACCTTGTCCACAATGGGTGCGACAAGGGCTTTGAGCTCCTCCACGTTGGCATCTGGCGGCAAGGATCTGAGGACGCCGTTAAGGTTGAGGCTCGGATTGCGGAAGGCCACCTTTATCAACACCTTCTCGAGGGCTCCTCGCACAGATCTGGTGTGATTCCTCGCCAACTGCTTTGGGACCTCTTCCCGAGTCAGCTGGAGACCCGCCACCACGCCTTTGAAGAATAAACTGAGTTTGGCGCTGGGTTGGAGATGCTCGTCGGAGGAGTATGCAAGGTCCGCCATCCCCAGCTCCATCACTCGTTGTGGATGTCGGCGGGCGGTGTCCACAAGACCTTCGATCTAGTGCTCCACGCCTCCCTCAAGGTGCTCTGGGTGGAGACAACATTCGCTAGCAGCTCCTCCTTGGCCTTGATCGTCTCCAACAAGCCCACCTCCCGCCCTCTGGCGCCATGCAACGTCTGCATCAGAGTGGTCAGCTTCAGCTCAAGATCCGCCTTGGAATCCTTGGCGGCGTCGAGCTCCTTGCCCCTATCAGCGAGACGGCTCTGCAGCTCGCCAAGAGTGTAGGTGTCCTTCTCATGCTCATGCTTGAGTGCGGCAAGCTCTTCGCCGCTCTTCTTGAGGCTGGCCTCCAGCTGTGCCACCTTCGCCTTCAACTCTTCCTTGGCGGCCTCGGCGGCTGCGGCAGCATCCTTCGCTTCCTTAAGCGCCCCGCCAAGTGACTCCTCGCTGCAAGGTCTTCTTCGTGGCTGTCCAGGTTGACCTTCCATTGTGCCCAGCTCGCTTTCCTGCTGGAGAGCTTCTCGGCAGCCAGCCATTGCTCCTCCTCGACAAGCGGCCTTCTCAAGGATGAAGGCCGTGCGCTCTTCTAAGTTGCCCCCGCTTCGCTACGTCATGAGAGTTTCTTGGTTGGCGCCACGGAGCTCTTCAAGGCTTCTCCATGTCCACTCCTGCCCTCGCGACAAGTGCTTCCCTGACTCCAACTTGGCTTGCCGGGCGCAGTAGAGCGACAGCAATTTCTTCAAGAGCTGCTCCTCCTCAGACTCGCCATTTGCTACTTGGCGAGTCCACCACAGTCAGCCAATGAGGCGAGTAGCTCGCCGTCGAAGGTCTCTCCTTCGACCGGCGCCTGAGCTCGGTTCCTGTGGAGTTTGATGAAGACACCCTCGCCGGCCTTCGTGTAGGCGCTGGCCAGCTCGAGCTCCTCGACGCCACAAAGCAGCGGGGAGTCGTCTGTCGGTGTAGAGCCTGGTGCTCCTGCGGCCTCAGGGCCATCGGTCACGATCGCCCGACCCTCGCCAGCTCTGCGCCCGGCAAGCTCGGTGGCCTTCTCGCCATCAAAGGCTCGTCGGCGACGGCCTCTTCTTCCACATGCAACGACCTTTTCTTCCACGACGGCGGCCTCGTCGGTGTTGCTGCGCTTCCTCCTCGCCGGCAGCCTCGACCTCCATCGGCTCAAGGCCGACGAAGAAGGAGCAGTCAAGCAAATGTTCAAAAGAGAAACAAAAGACAGCAAAGCCCAAGGGAAATTTTCGTAAGGAAATTACACTGCAACGGGATCCGCAACCATGGCCTCGACCACCGGAGGGTCATCGGCGCTGTCCCTTGCCGGGTAGCCTCCCTTGCCGGAGTGGCCTCCCTTGTTGAGGGCGCCCCTTGCCTGAGATTCCTCCCTTGGCGGCGTAGTGGCAGCAGACAAGATTTCTGGGGCGGCTTCCGAGCCCTCCGATGAGGCTGCTCTGCTTCCTACACAAGCAAACAATCAGGTATGAACGAAGAAGGCACCCCTGCACACCTAATAGTAAGGAGAAAACCGCACACTTACTTGGGCTGTCTTTGGGGCTGCTCTGAGGAAGGGTTGCCGGGTCCAGAAGGGGGTCTCGACGCTGCGTCCCCTGTTGCCACGGGAGAATCGTCCTCAACGACGACCGTCGGGATCTTGGCCCTCTTCGACGCTCTGGGCGGCGTCACGAAAAGGAAAGAGCCCGAACGAAGCAAATCAGATTCAAGATGAAGCAATAAAATTGAAGAAATACCAGCACAATCTCAAGAGCTTACTCTTCGCCTTCCTCCTGAGCTGAGCGCGGAGAAGTCAAACTCGGCTCGCCTCCGTGCGGCGACGAGGCGGGGAGTAGGCTCTTCTGGCCGCTTGGCGGAGGCGCTGGCGGTGGCTCGAGAAGATCCCGCCCAGCTTGTCGCAGTGTGAGGCGCTCCACGACAACATCGCTGTCATGTAGAAAGCGCGTCGCCGCGCTGCTGTTGAGCCGATCTGCCGCCCGACTCGCCTCCGCCTTGCGGAGACGCCTCTTCGGCGGAACCGGGGCTCACTGGCGGCAAGTCGCTGGGTGGTGGAGAAGAAGCGCCCTCGGCGGGTCCACTCGACCCGGCCTCGGGCTCGACAAGCTCGTCCTCGCTGGTGATCTCCTTCGCTCGGCAAGGCTTGCCGCCTTCGCAGCGTCCGCCTCCACGGTATACCCGAAGGCTCCAGCGGCAGCCGCCGCCGCCTCCACCCTGGTGGCAATACGCGCCATCTCCTCGTCGGTAGTGTCGAGAGTGAGCCTTTTTCTCGCTCGTCGAGCGGATCGGCACTTCTTCCAAGTCGTCAAGAACTGCTGCCACGACCTCGTCGGGGCTCTCGCCAGTTGGAACGATCCCATGGGAATCGCACAACGGCATCATGGCGCTGGATGCGGTCGAGCCGAAGTTGTTGCACAATGGGACGACCCCTCGGCAACCTAAACCACTCAGGTGATCGGGTCGTTCTTGAACAGCTCTAGCAGCATCGCATCCAACTCCAAGACGGTGAAATTCCAGTTCAGCCCGGGCGCAACCTCATAATGTCCGCCGCATTTTGGAACTCCCAAGCAGGCCTCCTCCTCTCCGCAAGGGAGCGGCGCGGCGGCGAAGGAAGTCTGCACCAACCGCGCCACGGTTAATCCGGCAAGCCCGAGGCGCAAAATCCGGTCACAGCTATCTTCAACCTCGCATCCTCCGCGCCAAGTTATTTCCAATCTCTGCCACAAGACTATTGGGGTTTGGCGACGGCAAGGAAGGGCTGCGGGTTCTCCTCACGACCCAACACCAATTGGCTCTCCACCTCCCACTTGTTGCGGAACTCACCTTCCAGATAGGCTTGTTTCTTGCCGATCCCGGAGACCCAAGCTATCCCTCCGCAAGTGGCTATCCTCTCTCGACGCTGGGCACGAAGAAGTGGCGGAAGAGTGCCACATTTGGGTGGATTCCGACAAAGTTTTCGCAAAGATGCGCGAAAACTGCCATGGTCAAGACGGCGTTGGGGCGAAATCAAGGAGGCGGAGGCCATATGTGTTCATGATATCGCAGAAGAACTCGGAAATGGGCGGGCAAAGCCCGCAATAGAAGAAAAGGCCAAAAACGGGGTACCCCGTCGGGGCAAAATCAGAAGCGGAGGCGGGGTGTACATTCGGGCGCGGATGCGAACGCGTCTCCGCCGACCAAAAGAGATAGAAGACATCCCGCAGCTCCCTTTGCGCCGAGCTGGGGAAGATGGCCCGCCTTGCGCAACGCCGCGAGCCGCTGCGCTCGGCCGACTTGATGCCCTTCTCCTTGTCGGCTTTGAGCCATGGCGTAGGGCGGCGGAGGAGGCCGACGGCGGTAAGCGCGCTTGTGGCGAAAGGGGGCGGGGCGCTGCTCTCTTCGCACCGGAGAAGAAGGGGGGAGCGGCGGTGGTTTTCTTGACAAGACAACAATGGCGGAGTGGACGGCCTGCCCCTGTTTTCTCCACTTATAAAGAGGGGGAGGGGGCGGACGCTCCGCTTTTCCTAATAAAGAAACCCCCACGACCACGCCCACGATCTCTCGCACGGCGCCACGACCGGTGCGTGCCCTTAGTGGGGGGTCGGTGGGTCCGGGCGAAGGCGACGTGGTCGAGGCCGCGTGTGACTGCAGGTAATCGCTTTTGGGCCTGGCCCGACAATGCTCGGCACCGGTAATGCCCAGCCCGGGGCTCCTGCCGGTGTACTAGAGTAGGGTACCCTAGTATCCCGTGACTGCACGGACAGATTGCAAAGACTCGCGGCAGGCTTGCCTCACACCGCCAAGATCCTCCGTGGTTCCTTTGGAGCCATTCAATAACAAAGTATTTGATTAAGAAGACAAGGCCCCGCAAGAGGAGCTTGCCGGAAGGCCACTCAAGGCATGCAGAAGACAAGGCCTCGCAAGAGGAGCTTGCCGGAAGGCTCAGAGCGCGACAAGCCTCCGGACGCGACAAGGATTCGGCCGCTGCAAAGGCGCTTGTCGCGGCAAGCAACCTCTCTTCATCTCCGCTCCAGCTCATCCAGCAACGTGTCGCCATGGGACCATTCCATGAACGTGTGTCGAGAGGCTGTGCAGCCAGCGGAGAGCAGCGATAAGCGGCGCTGACAAGCTTGCCATCGTGGCGAGCGGTGTCGCACCTGACGGTCTCTGTTGCACTGCTTGGGCGACACTGACGGGCATTTATTGCTTTTGTCCCTTGCCGTCAGAGTTAGGTATTTTGCATCGCATAATCGCTCGGTAGGTGTGCCAACTCCTGTTTTTACATTTGTACCCTCTCCTATGTTGCCACATGCCGGAGACCCCTTGAGCATATAAAAGGAGGCCCATGCGCAACGTAGAAGGGGTTCGAGGTTCGGTTCATTCGACTCACTAGAGACCAGATACGCTCACGCTAGGTTTTGTAGCTCAGACGCTCCCTAGCAAGAACACAATACATCAAACAAGCAGCAGAGGAGTTTTATCTCTCCAGAGCTCCGCTGGGTAAACTGCTCGTGTGCCTCGTCTCGATCCGCTCTTCGTGCGATCTCCGCCCCCCTCCGAACCACAAAGGGGCCTGGTCCGCCGGTCCCATAGGTGTTCGCGGGTACGATCAGCCTCCCCGACAGGCGGTACTACCGCTGTGGTCTGCGGCACTACCGCTGGGACCAGACCTCAGGGAGGAGGCAGCAAGGGAGACCTCAACAAAGCGGAAAGGCTCAGTGGGTGCAAAGGGAATGTGTACGTGTTGATTCCACCCTAGCCTAACCAATGTGGACCCCCTCTTGATAGTACGGTGACTCCTACGACACAAGTCCACCAAAACTGAATCGAAAAGGGCTACACCGTCTTCGCTTCAAACTCCGAGGGGAGGGAATCATCTCGTGCCAAAGGATGAATCTCTGAAATACTCAACGCACACGATTAGTACGCAAAAGCATTGTCATCAATCACCAAAGCACCTTAGGGATAAATATGCCCTTACAAAAGCAATAGTCTAGTTTTGGCATGATGATTTAAATACTCAAGCATATCAACAAGCAACCATGTCTTTCAAAATATCAACACTAAAATAAGTTATCCCTAGCCCATCATGCTCAACCATTAATCCATTCATGAAACACACTCGCATATTAACTACACTCAATGCTCAAGTACGATCATAGTGCCTCCTAGTCGGTGCTTTATAAGAGAATATGGAGACTCAAATTGAAAATAAAAATTGCATAAAGTAAAAGAAAGGCCCTTCGCGGAGGGAAGTAGGGATTTGTAGAGGTGCTAGAGCTCAAAGCGAAAAACTTAGAGATAAAAACATTTTGGGAGGTGTGCTTTTCCCACCAACGAAAACGAATTAGAGTTCCCAACACTTTCCATGCTAGATATATCATAGGCAGTTCCCAAACAGAAAATAAAGTTTATTCCTTTTTCCACCATGCTTTCACTTTCCATGTCTAACCGTATCCACGGGTGCCCTCCATACCAACACTTTCCAAGAAATTTATTATTTGACAACATAAAGTAAATTCATTTTTCATTTCGGGACTGGGCATCCCTAATACCTTTGCCTTACTCTCGTGCAATGACAAGTGAATAAACACTCATCGTGAGAATAACACATTTAGCATGGAAAATATTAGCCACCCTCACCGCCTCGGCGTATGTCTTAACACACAAAAGAGAAGTTTATTTTGAAAATTAGAGATGACACATACAAATTTGCTTAGAACGGCAAAAGAATACCGCATATAGGTAGATATAGTAGACTCATGTGGCAAAACTGGTTTAATGGTTTTTGGATGCACAAGTAGTGATCATACTTAGTGCAAAATGAAGGCTAGCAAAAGATTGAGAAGCGACCAACCAAGAAATGAATAATCTCATAAGCGAGCATTAAGCATAATTAACATCGAATAATGCACCACAAGTAGGATGTAATTTCATTGCATGACTATTGACTTTCGTGCTTGCATAGGGAATCACAAACCTTAACACCAATATTCTTACTAAAGCACAATTACTCATCAACATGACTCACATATCGCATCATCATATCTCAAAACTATTACAAGGAATCAAGTTTATTTTGTCAAATGATCTTCATGGAAGTTTTTATTATATCCTTCTTGCATATCTATCACTTTGGGACTAATTTTCATGTGTTGCTTTTGATAAGCTCAAACAAATATAAGTGAAGATCATGAGCATAATATTTCTTTCTCTCGAATTAATTTAAGTGAAGCAAGAGAGAATTTCTTGAAAATTTTACTAACTCTCAAATAAATCTAAGTGAAACAAGAGAGCATTTCTTCAAAAATAACTAAGCACACCATGCTCAAAAATATATAAGTGAAGCACTAGAGCAAATCCATAGCTCATAAAAATTTAAGTGAAGCATAGAGAGCAATCTTAACAAGTCATGACATAATTTTGGCTCTCTCAAATGGGTGTGCCCATCAAGGATTCAAGACTTAAAACACAAAGCAAAAAAAGCAAATACGTATATCATACAAGACGCTCCAAGCAGAACTCATAGTATGTGACGAATAAAAATATAGCTTCGAGTAAAATACCGATGGTCGTTAGAAGAAAGAGGGGATGCCACTCGGGGCATCCCCAAGCTTAGTTACTTGCTTATCTTTGGATAATAGCTTGGGATGCCATGGGCATCCCCAAGCTTAGGCTCTTCTTACTCCTTATTCCTTCATCCATCGTAAGATAACCCAAAACTTGAAAACTTCAATCACACAAAACTCAACAAAATCTTCGTGAGATCCGTTAGTATAAGAAAGCAAATCACCACTATAAGTACTGTATCAAACCAATTCATATTTTATTCTTGCATTATAACTATTGTATTCCAACTTTTCTATGGCAAAAACTCATTAAAGAAAACCATAGAATCATCAAAACAAGCACACAACGCAAAGAAAACAGAATCTGTCAAAAACAAAACAGTCTGTAGTAATTTGGATATTTCGAATACTTCTGTAACTCCAAAAATTCTGAAAAAATTAGGACCACGTGAGAAATTTGTATATTAATCTTCTGCAAAAATAATTGGAATTTTATCACGATCCTGTTATTTCTAACAATTGTTTTTCTGGGCACAAAAGTTTCTGTTTTTTTTCCAGCAAGATCAAACAACTATCACCAAATAAGATCCTAAAGGCTTTGCTTGGCACAAACACTAACTAAAACACAAAAACACAATCATAATAGTAGCATAATTGTGCAAACACTCAATAATATAAAGCAAAAAGCAAAAATAAATTTTATTCATTGGGTTGCCTCCCAACAAGCGCTATAGTTTCACGCCCCTAGTTAGGTGTAAAGCAAGGATCAAAGTTTTGTCATCTTTGTTTCGAGATCCATAAGATGCCGTAATGATTGATTCATATGGAGGCTTAATTCTTGTTCTAGGGAAGTGTTCCATACCCTTCCTTAGTGGAAATTTGAACTTAATATTACCTTCTTTCATATCAATCACGGCACCGATAGTGCGTAAAAACGGTCTACCAACAATAATTAGACAAGACGGATTACAATCAATATCAAGAACAATAAAATCTATGGGCACGTAATTCCTATTTGCAAGAATAAGAACATCATTAATTCTTCCCATAGGCTTTTTAATAGTAGAATCCACCAAGTGCAAATTTAAAGAGCATTCTTCAATATCGGTAAGACCAAGCACATCACAGAAAGATTTTGGAATCGTAGAAACACTAGCACCCAAGTCACACAAAGCAAAACACTCATAATTTTTAATCTTGACTTTGATAGTAGGTTCCCACTCATCATGTAATTTTCTAGGAATTGAAACTTCTAATTCCAATTTTTCTTCTAAAGCTTCCATCATAGCATCAACAATATGTTTAGTAAAAGCTTTATTCTGTTCATAAGAATGTGGTGAATTTACCATGGATTGCAAAAAAGAAATACAATCAATCAAAGAGCAACTATCATAATTAAAGTCCTTGTAATCCAAAAGAGTGGGCACATCACTAGTTAAAGTCTTGACCTTTTCAAACCCACTTTTATCATTTTTCTCAACAAGATTTTCACCCTCCAAATTATCGGGACGCCTTCTAACTAAAGTTGACTCTTCTCCAGTCCCTTTTTTATCAATCTTAATTTTACTAAACAAGGAATCAATAGAAGAAATACCAATCACTTTAAGATCTTTATCATTTTTATCTTCTAGCGAGATTGGTTTAGCAGCCATTTGATTTACTAGAGTAGCTTGTGCATCGGATATTTTTCCCAGCAAACTTTCAGCAAAAGCATACTTAGATTGGAGATTGCAGACTTCTCTACTAATATCATCAAGTTCTTTTGTTATAGCATCTAGCACAATGGAGTGCTCCTTGAGTTCCTCGGTAAAATACTTATTATGCTCAAATTGTGTGGTCATATATTCCTTAGTACTTTTCTCAATTTCAAGCAAAATATTGGGGTAAGGAACATCATAATAATTTCTTTGAGGCATCATGACTACGCAAACAAGAACGCACGCACAAACAGATCCGGCAAGAAAACGGTGAACGAAAAAGAGGGCGAATAAAACAACAAATTTTGTGAAGTGGGGGAGAGAGAAACAAGAGGCAAATAGCAAATAATGTAAATTGCGAGGAGATGAGATTTGTGATTAGGAACCTGGTATATGTTGAAGATCCTCCCCGGCAACAACGCCAGAAATTCTTTTTGATGCGGCTTGAAGCTACGACGGTATTTCCCCAAAGAGGAAGGGATGATGCAGCACAGCGGCGGTAGGTATTTCCCTCAGTGATGAGACCAAGGTTATCGAACCACTAGGAGACCTAAGGAACACTACGTAAACATCACCTGCACACAAATAAAAAATACTCGCAACCCGACGTGTAAAAGGGGTTGTCAATCCCTTTCGAGTAACGGCGCCAGAAATTGGCAAACGTACATGAGAGAGTAGTAAAAATTGATAGATCGAATGCCAAATAAAATAAAGTGCGGCAAGGTATTTTTGTATTTTTAGTTTAATAGATCTGAAAATAAAAGCAAAGGAAAATAGATCGCAAAGGCAAATAATATGAGAAAGAGACCCAAATGAGGGTTTCACTAGTGGCTTCTCTCGAGAAAAATAGCAAATGGTGGGTAAGCAAATTACTGTTGGGCAATTGATAGAACTTAAAATAATCATGACGATATCCAGGCAATGATCATTATATAGGCATCACGTCCAAGATTAGTAGACTGACTCCTGCCTGCATCTACTACTATTACTCCACATATTGACTGCTATCCAGCATGCATCTAGTGTATTAAGTTAATGGAGAAACGGAGTAATGCAATAAGAATGATGACATGATGTAGGCAAGCTTATGTAGAAATAGACCCCATCGTTTTATCCTTAGTAGCAACGATACATACGTGTCGGTTCCCCTTTTGTCACTGGGATCAAGCACCGTAAGATCGAACCCACTACAAAGCACCTCTTCCCATTGCAAGATAAATAGATCAAGTTGGCCAAACAAAACCCAAATATCGGAGAAGAAGTACGAGGCTATAAGCAATCATGCATATCAGAGATCAAGGGAGACTCAAATAACTTTCATGGATAAAAATATAGATCTGATCATAAACTTAAAGTTCATCGGATCCCAACAAACACACAGTAAAAAGAGTTACATCATATGGATCTCCAAGAGACCATTGTATTGAGAATCAAACGAGAGAGAGTAAGCCATCTAGCTACTAACTACGGACACGTAGGTCTACAAAGAATAACTCACGCATCATCGGAGAGGCACCAATGGAAGTGGTGAACTCCTCCGTGATGGTGTCTAGATTGGATCTGGTGGTTCTGGACTCTTCTGCGGCTGGAACTGATTTTCGTCGACTCCCCTAGGGTTTCTAGAATATTGGGGTATTTATAGAGCAAAGAGTCGGTTCAGGGGGCACCCGAGGTGGGCACAACCCACCGGGGCACTGGCCTCGGGCTCGCCTGGTGGGTTGTGCTCCCCTGGTGCACCCCCAGTGCTTCTCTAGCCCAATCGGATGTCTTCTCGTCCAAAAATCCACAAAAAGTTTCACTGCGTTTGGACTCCGCTTGGTATTGATTTCTACGATGTAAAAAACATACGTAAAACAACAAGCGGCACTTGGCACTATGTCAATAGGTTAGTACCAAAAAATGATATAAAATGACTATAAAATGATTATAAAACATCCAAGAATGATAATATAACAACATGGAAGAATAAAAAATTATAGATACGTTGAAGACGTATCATGCTCCATCACGACGGAAGCACCCTGCAGTGCTTACTCCAGAGCATGGGGCGCCTCTGGATTAGTGGAGGTTGTCGATGGAACTGGTGCTCCTTTCCCCTCTTTCAAAGGGGGCTGCTTATCCGATCCCAGAGCCTTGCTGGCCTCTGGAACGTTGTTCGGCTGGGGCCCGGATTGTTGGGGATCCCCACCGTCGGTTGTCATATGGGCCGCCACCCCTAAGTCTTCGGCGACCGAGGTATTGACCTCGGGCGCCCTCTTGATAGCTTCGCTCGCCCCCTCTCGGCCAGGGGATGTCCTTAGGGACGACACTTCGGTGTCCTCCACGGCGATAGGCGAGGGGGCTCGCGGCAGCGTATCACTCTCTGCCATTTCGGCGGTAGAGAATTCCCCTCCGATAGTGGAGTATGCGGGAGCACGCGGGGGAGGCCTGAAAGGCAAATAACAAAATATCTTACATATGGAAGCAAGTAGACCAAAGATAATTGTGAGTCTTTGAATACTTACGATTCGGCCAGGGGCTTCACCCTGGGAGGTCTCTTGGGGACTTCGGACTGAGTCCCGAACTGTCCCAGAAGGTCGGCTTTCCCCTCTTACGCCTCCCCCTTCGGGTCTTCAGAGGCCGCCCTCTTCTTCTTCCTCCCCTTATGGGGGGAGTCGCTTTCGACCACCTCCTCCTCCTCTTCTTCCTTTTCTCCCTCGTGGGAAGAGAGGGCTTCAGTCTCTCTGGCCACTGTTTTTGAAGGGCCCTTTTGGTGGGGGCAGCCCTTGGCCTCCTTGCCTTTCTTCTTCTTGGTCTTCTTCTCCGGCGCCTGATAGGGCGCCGGGACCAGCATCTCCATTAGCTGGGGTGTGGTCGGGTCCTCAGGCGGCGGTGCCGGACAGTTGATCCGCTCTGCCTTTGTCGTCCAGACCTGTAAGGATTGCATGCAATATAATTTTTATTATATCTGAAATATTGACTAGATAGGTCTTCAGAAAGATTATGCTTACCGTCGTGGCCGGGTTCTCGATGTCGAGTCTCATGTCCTCGGTCTTCTTTGGCCACTTTTTCTGAGCCTTGAAGAGCTGCTTCCATATATCTTTGCGTGCAGCCAAGAAGCGCTTCAGGTCCGTGGCTCCTCGATTGAACTCCCACATGGGGAGGTCCGGAGTCGGGCAAGGAAGGATGCGCGGAAGAGCATCACTTGAATCACGCTGGGGAGCTTACTTACCATAGCTCCGCCAAGAATCCGCATGTCAGTTCGTCGACCACCTTCGCTTTGATGTCTACTACACAACCTTCTTCTTGTAGACGTTGTTGGGCCTCCAAGTGCGAGAGGTTTGTAGGACAAGAGCAAATTTCCCTCAAGTGGATGACCTAAGGTTTATCAATCCGTGGAGGCGTAGGATGAAGATGGTCTCTCTCAAACAACCCTGCAACCAAATAACAAAGAGTCTATGTGTCCCCAACACACCCAATACAATGGTAAATTGTATAGGTGCACTAGTTCAGCGAAGAGATGGTGATACAAGTGCAATATGGATGGTAGATATAGGTTTTTGTAATTTGAAAATATAAAAATAGCAAGGTAACTAATAATAAAAATGAGCACAAACAGTATTACAATGCGTTGAAACAAGGCCTATGGTTCATACTTTCACTAGTGCAAGTTCTCTCAACAATAATAACTGTCAGGACCTGATTTCCGGGATATTATTTTCCAGAAAATGGCCCTTGTGCTCATCAGCCCCAGGATTACTGTTAGCTGATGAGGCACCAACTTGATACAGAAATTCCAAGCAAAATGCTAAATATGTAGTACAAGACCATTCTGGCCTATGAGTACAACAAATGTTTTCCAGTGGTTGATGGCGGAAGCGGTTTGTGGATCATCAGCGTCTATGGGACTCCATTTCCCACAGGAACAGCTGACCTGGATAACTCCTATCTTCGCGAGGCTGCTATCACCATTGCTTAGGTTCCAGGGCTGTCATCGCAACGCTCCTCTCCAAGCAAGCAATTTGGCAAAGACAATAGCCAGGGACAAGCCAGTGAGTACTTTGAATGTACTCGCAAACATTATGAACACGGGTATAATATAACAAACGATAATCATGCTCTGAAAACATTCTATGATCACAACGTCAGTCATAAAAATAAAATCCCTGATGCATGCAAGCAGGTTATTTATATGCAACAATGAATATGTAATAACAGAGTAGTAATAAAATGCACCGATCGGATGTCTGAAGCGACTTCTCGAAAGGATAGTAAATAACGAGCATGCCTCAGTCGGGCCTCTGAGCGACACCACATAAAGGGCTTATAAAGTAAATAAATAACAACCAGGCCACAGTCGGGCATCTGAGCGACACCACATAAAGGGCTTATAAAGTAAATAAGTAACAAGCATGCTACAACAAGGCCCGAAAGCAACACCACATAAAGGGCTTATAAAGTAAATAAATAACAAGCATGCCACAGTCGGGCGTCTGTGCGACACCACATAAAGGGCTTATAAGAAAATAATCACAGTGAGTATCCAGGAGGTAGAACCGTCCCAGCGATACTCAATAATTTCAAATAATATAATGGGTTAGTCCATAATAGTAATCATCATAATCATCACAAATCACAAGTCATGATCCAGGTTCTGGTTTATCAGTTTCTCCTCCGAAGCCCGACACTAAGATCGACACTTGACCCATCCCAAACTGTAGTCCTTAACCATGGATACGGCTATTCGAATAGATTTAATCTCTGCAGAGGGTGTACTCTTTACCCACGAGTAACGGATTCCTTTAGTCCATCGGGACTAATTCGGTCTACGTTCTTTTAATTGAAAACACACCTGACTTGCACACACCAGCTTAACTTACCGGTGTCTGGAATCACCCACGACACCGCCAAGCAAAACTCTAAGTGGGAGGCTACAACCTCGCGTAGCATGGGATCAAATTTATATCAAGGCCTAAGGGGTGCCCTCTCGATCCCAACCGGAAAGACCCATGCCCCGGACCGGTGGCGTGCCTACCGGATGCATCCCAGATCTTCCACCATGGCCTCTCAGACGGTGTGTGCTAGGAAGGGGTTGACAACTTATCGAACTGCATTACCTACTGCAGGGACAAGTGGTAGTACGAAACAAGCATGGGGGTTACTGGAACAAGACTCGATCTACGGTCGACTCAGGAGGTTTAAAATTCCCCTGCATGATATGTATAACAAAAATATTTCAACCAACAGAATCACCACTAATTATACGGTTATGCCATACCGGACATAACCGTCCCGACGGAGACCGGAGACAAGCTCACGCCTACCCAAGGCAGAGGCTTTCCCGGATTTCTTTCCGGCATGCATGCAAGGCATACGAGGATGATTACCATCACAAGTATATCCACTTCCAACAGCAAGGAAGTCTCCAATATGCATTCATGCAAATGATCGTATCACCACATAAAATAACGAAACTCCGAAACAAGGGGTGTTGTAACCGTATCAAACGACACACAAAAATATTATGCCAGAGTTCAAAATGCTTGCCTTCAAGAGTATGCAAGTGGGGTGTGCCTTTTGAAAGTTGTCTTCTTCTTCAAAAACCTAATTTTGAAATTATTCAAATTAAATCATAGTTTCAAAACAGTATAAAAAAGTTGTCTGAATTTTTTTCAAATGAATCTGAAAATAAACTAGACAATATTAGAGAGAGGTAGGAAAAAGAACCAACTCATTTGGAGTTTTATTTTAAAAGATATAGCCAATCAAAGTTTAGTCAACTTTTTGTTTTTAAAATAAAATTGAAAAAAGAAAAACGTTTCGAAAAGAGTACACGTCGAAGACGTACTTTGCGTTTACGCTATCACTTATCCAGCGGACCGAATCATGGTCACCGACAAGTGGGTCCAGGGGGCCCACCGATCAGGTTTGACCGGTGGCCCCGCCTCCTTCCTCCTCTGGCCGAACAGAGGCGAGGGCTCCGGCGATCAACACCGGCGAACGGCGGCTCCTCGCGGGCTCCGGAGGGCAGGGATGGATTCGCCAGGCCAGGGCGGTCCCCCTAGTGGTCGAGGAGGTGGCGGGGATGGAGGGAGTCGCCACGCGAAGCTCCATGCGACGGGCTTCGGGTGTATTTACGGGCTCGGGCTACGGTGGTTCCCGACCGAGTTTGAGGTGTTGGGCGGCTCCCGGGGGTCATGGGGAGTCGAACGGTAGCGCTAGATGGTCGGGAGGGGCTCGGGTTGCGACTGAATGGAGCTGGGGCATGGCGGCGGCCGAGCTGGTCGGAGACGGGGGAGAAGGCTCCCCCCCCCCCCCCCGATGATTACTGGTTGCGGGGGCTTCGAGGGGATGGCCTGAGGCTTCCTGAGTGGTTGGACGAGCTCGGGGGCCCCTACTTATAGTGCAGCTAGGTCGGTTCGCGGCGGCCGCGGATAGGATCGTCGGCGACCGCTGTTCTGTAGAGGACAGGGCGACGTGGAGCTGGCCGGCGCATCCTGACGAGCTCCCTACTGCTCAAGAGGGTGAGCTGGCGTGCGGGTGTGGCTCGGGCGGCGCCGCCCACGGCAGTGGCCTGCTGCGACCGTTGGCGTCTAGCGGTGGCGGCGCTGTGGAGCGCCAGGGGGGTCCAGGCGGCTCTGCGGTGAGGGAGGAGTCGGGGCGCGATGGCTGGGAGAGGGGAGGGGCCAGAACGGGCACGGGGGAGGCGGCAGCGGGACGCAGCAACTCGGGTGTCTCTGACGCAGAACACGCGCTCTGGCCGCGCCCAGAGCGTGCATGACAAGTGTTCGTGAAATGTCGCCAGGTGCTAGAGGATTAGGAAGAGGTCGGGATTAGCAGTTCGGGTTAGGGTTAGCTAGGAGCTTAGTGGACATGCCAAGATGTCCAGAGGGGCAAGATCACAAAGGTCAAAACTAAAATCATGCCAAAACTATCCATGCACTCAAGGTGTTTGATGTAATGCCAAGAGCATCTAGGAAACTCTTGGAGGGGCCAAAATCTCCAGATCAGGGCCTCTTTAGATGCAGGTGAGGATGGCAAAGTTAGTTGGCCAAATCTAGAAACTTGTTAGTGTAAGTTTTGCAAAACTCCAGCCTCGGGATGTATGAAAAGGGCATAATATCATGTACCAAAAATGCTCCAATGAGTCCAACCTCCTGTACTTAAGGGTTTGGTAAGGTGTACTACAAGCAGGAGAAAGCTCATGGTCACTAGAGCAAAAATAATTAGGGATGCAGTAGAAAACACCCAACTGGGCCAGATTGAAAATGAGATTGATTCACTCAAATTTTTCAAAGAACAACACTGGGTTTTTGCAAAAAGTTGAATAATATACTCCTACTGACATCCCATAATTTTGGTGGAAGTTTTAAAGAAATATTTAAATAGGTTGTAGTGCAAAAGTGCAACTGGACCAGATTTAAAAACTTGTGGTAAAACTCAAAATCTACAAATGACTAAGGAATATTTTTGCATAAAAGTGATTTAGGGACATCATATGTCATCCCCAAATTTTGGTGGGATTTTTAATTGAATTTATCAAAGGGTTGCAGTGCAAATGGAACCCTAAAACTAAAGAAACCCCACTTTAAGGAATAAAGCTCAGAGAGAAATAATTATGCAATTAAATCCACTTATAATAGAAATGTTTTCTTGAGAGGGTAAACAAGTCCAATAATATAATTGGAAAGTTTTCACTTGGGGTAAAAACTCCATAATAATAAAGAAAAGAATGGTTCTGAAATCAAAAGGAAATTCAGAAAATAAAAGTTGAAGTTTCCTGGCAAAATTTTAATAAACAAAACATGGTTAAATTTTTGGGGTGTCACAACACTACCCCCCTTAAGAAAAATATCGTCCTCGAGATTTGTTAAGAGTTGTTTTCGAAAATATCTTTCCTGTTAGTTGAAACCAAAAGTTTACTCATAGCACAAACTTTGTGTAAATCGGGGTTGGCAGCTATGCCCGGGTTAAAATTGCAAACGCACACCAACGTACTTATGCGTGGCTATTATTTAAAATAGGGGCATACAAGTAAACAACATTTAATTACGGCGAGACAGGATCACACAATTACAGGGCGTGGACATACTAAGACTCGGTACTACTCGAGTGACTTAGTCCACCTAATTTATATCTAAGCGGGCGTGCCTTGTGGACGTCGTGGTTTCTCCGCGGGTTTCACCGTCGGGATTAGCTGGAGGGGGTTGAGGGGCTGCAGGGTCAGGGTAGAGATGATGACCATCTTGGGGATTGTTGGCCACAATCCCGTTGGAGCGTGTTCCCAAAAGGCGACGAAGCACTTCTGGGGTCATCAAGGTATTTTGGTCGATGACTGGGGCAGACCTCAAGGACTCGATCGGTTGTCCGAACAGCACGACTGGGCTGTCGATGCCGGGCTCCTCTTCTCCTCTTGCTGGGGCTCGGCGAATCAGCTCTCCACGAGCTGCGATCAAATCAAGGGTGATTTGATCGAACATATCCTCTAGTGCACTTACATAGCGCACCAGATGCAGCAATGCAGGATCCTTCTCGTGATCTCCGTTGGCAACCTGGGGTGGCCTACCATACCCGTCACGGCTGGGGTAGTAGTAGAACGAGCGACAGTTAACTCTGGGTGACAAGTGCCGGAGTTGAACTATAGCCTCTCATGGCTGCTAGTTGGATGGCTTGTGGCTCAAAGGAAGTTGTCCTTCCGTGAACTCAGGGGCGTTCTGGAGATAGACCCCTACCATAGATGTGCACAGTGGCCCGGAATTGACGGCTTTCACCGCTCATGGACCCTTGGTACAGAACATATTCTGGAGGTTCTTCTAACGCAAAGGCATGGCGGGTGAGGTCCGCGAGCACGGTCACAAAACCTCCAAGGTTGGTTGCCGTGGTCTCATTGTGCACGACGGGGCCAGGCATTATAGCTCGGTTTGGGGAAGGAGTTTGTGTTGTGCTGTGTTGAGGCTAGCGTGCCCTTTTATAGAAAAAGGGGGCGGAGTCTTGCTTCGCACGCTTGCGAATTGGACAATTTAGGGGTCGGTCACTGGTGCGTGATCGACAGGCTAGGCTGATAGGTTGGGCACCGACTGCCAAAAGTGTTGGGGTCACTGTGTGGCTATCTTGCACGAGAAGCTTGGCCGGGGTTAGGTTGAGGTCCGGTGGGTTGGTTAACCTAGGTTTTTCGCCCTGGCTAAGATAGGATTAGCCAATGGTCACTGGCTCGATACCAAGATTGTCGACCGGATTTCGGGATATTATTTTCCGTAATGGCCCTTGTGCTCATCAGCCCTGTGGATTACTGTTAGGCGATGAGGCACCAACTTGATATAGAAATTCCAAGCAAAATGCAAAATATGTAGTACAAGACCATTCTCGCCTATGAGTACAACAAATGGTTTCTAGTGGTTGATGGCGGAAGCGGTTTGTGGATCATCGCCTATGGGACTCCATTTCCCATGTGAACAGTGACACTGGATAACTCCTATCTTCGTGTGGCTGCTATCACCATTGCTTAGGTTCCGGGGCTGTCATCGCAACGCTCCTCTCCAAGCAAGCAATCTGGCCAAGACAATAGCCAGGTACAAGCCAGTGAGTACTTTGAATGTACTCGCAAACATTATGAACACGAGTATAATATAACAAACAATAATCATGCTCTGAAAACATTCTATGATCACAACGTCAGTCATAAAAATAAAATCCCTGATGCATGCAAGCAGGTTATTTATATGCAACAATGAATATGTAATAACAGAGTAGTAATAAAATGCACCGATCGGATGTCTGAAGCGACGTCTCGAAAGGATAGTAAATAACGAGCATGCCTCAGTCGGGCCTCTGAGCGACACCACATAAAGGGCTTATAAAGTAAATAAATAACAACCAGGTTACAAGGCCCTGAAAGCGACACCACATAAAGGGCTTATAAAGTAAATAAATAACAAGCATGTTACAGTCGGGCCCGAGCGACACCAAATAAAGGGCTTATAAAGTAAATAAATAACAAGCATGCCACAGTCGGGCGTCTGTGCGACACCACATAAAGGGCTTATAATAAAATAATCACAGTGAGTATCCACGAGGTAGAACCGTCCCAGGGATACTCAATAATTTCAAATAATATAATGGGTTAGTCCATAATAGTAATAATCATAATCATCACAAGTCACAAGTCATGATCCAGGTTCTGGTTTAACAGTTTCTCCTCCGAAGACCGACACTAAGACCGACACCTAACCCATCCCAGACTATAGTCCTTAACCATGGATACGGCTATTCGAATAGATTTAATCTCTGCAGAGGGTGTACTCTTTACCCACGAGTAACGGATTCCTTTAGTCCATCGGGACTAATTCCATCTACGGTCTTTTAATTGAAAACACACCTGACTTGCACACACCAGCTTAACTTACCGGTGTCTGGAATCACCCACGACACCTGTCAAGCAAAACTCTAAGTGGGGAGGCTACAACCTCGAGTAGCATGGGATCAAATTTATATCGCGCCCTCTAAGGGGTGCCCCCCTCTCGGTCCCAACCGAAACACCCATGCCCCGGACCGGGTGGCGTGCCTACCGGATGCATCCCAGATCTTCCACCATGGCCTCTCCATGCGGTGTGTGCTAGGATGGGGTTGACAACTTATCGAACTGCACTTACCCGCGGCAGGGACAAGTGGTAGTACGTAAACAAGCATGGGGTTATCGAACAAGACTCGATCTACGGTCGACTCAGGAGGTTTAAAATTCCTGCATGATATGTATAACAAAATATTTCAACCAATGTAATCACCACTCATTATACCTTACTATGCCATACCGGACATAACCGTCCCGACGGAGACCAGAGACAAGCTCACGCCTATCCAAGGCAGAGGCTTTCCCGGATTTCTTTCCGGCATGCATGCAAGGCATACGAGGACGATTACCATCACAAGTATATCCACTTCCAACAGCAAGGAAGTCTCCAATATGCATTCATGCAAATGATCGTATCACCACATAAAATAACGAAACTCCGAAACGAGGGGTGTTGTAACCGTATCAAACGACACACAAAAATATTATGCCAGAGTTCATAATGCTTGCTCAAGAGTATGCAAATGGGGTGTGCCTTTTGAAAGTTGACTTCTTCTTCAAAAACCTAATTTTGAAATTATTCAAATCAAATCATAGTTTCAAAACAGTATAAAAAAGTTGTCTGAATTTTTTTCAAATAAATCTGAAAATAAACTAGACAATATTTGAGAGAGGTAGGAAAAAGAACCAACTCATTTGGAGTTTTATTTTAAAAGATATAGCTAGTCAAAGTTTAGTCAACTTTTTGTTTTTAAAATAAAACTGAAAAAAGAAAAACGTTTCGAAAAGAGTACACGTCGAAGACGTACTTTGCGTTTACGCTATCACTTATCTAGCATGGACCGGCCCGTGGTCACTGACAGTGGGTCCAGGGGGGCCACTGGTCAGGTTTGACCGGTCTCCCCCGCCTCCTTCCTCCTCTGGCCGAACAGAGGCGGGGGCTCCGGCGATCAACGCCGGCGAGCGGCGGCTCCTCGCGGGCTCCGGAGGGCAGGGATGGATCCGCCAGGCCAGGGCGGTCCTCCCGGTGGTCGAGGAGGTGGCGGGGATGGAGGGAGTCGCCGGCGGCGAGCTCCGCGGCGGACGGCGGCTTCGGGTGTATTTAGGGGCTCGGGCTACGGTGGTTCCCGACCGAGTTTGAGGTGTTGGGCGGCTCCGCAGGGTCATGGGGAGTCGAACGGTAGCGCTAGATGGACGGGAGGGGCTCGGGTTGCGACTGAATGGAGCTGGAGGCGTATGGCGGCCGAGCCGGGAGACGGGAGAAGGCTTCCGACGACATCGATTATGCGGGGCTTCGAGGATGGCCCGAGGCTGCCTGAGTGGTCGGACGAGCTCGGGGCCCCTACTTATAGTGCAGTTAGGTCGGTTCAAGCGGCCGCATGGATAGGATCGTCGGCGACCGCTGCTACAGAGAGGACAGGCGACGTGGAGCTGGCCGGCGCGATCTCGACGAGCTCCCTACTGCTCAAGAGGGTGAGCTGGCGTGCGGGTGTGGCTTGGGCGGCGCCGCCACGGCAAAGGCTCGCCGCCATTGGCGTCTAGCGGTGGCGGCGCTGTGGAGCGCCAGGGGGGTCCAGGCGGCTCTGCGGTGAGGGAGGAGTCGGGGCGCGATGGCTGGGAGAGGGAAGGGGCCAGAACGGGCGCGGGGGAGGCAGCAGCGGGACGCAGCGACTCGGGTGTCTGCACGTGCAAAACGCGCGCTCTGGCCGCGCCCAGAGCGTGCATGGCAAGTGTTCGGCGAAATGTCAGCGTGTGCTAGAGGATTAGGAAGAGGTCAGATTAGCAGTTCTGGGTTAGGGTTAGCTAGGAGCTTAGTGGACATGCCAGTATGTCCAGAGGGGCAAGATCACAGTGCAAAACTAAAATCATGCCAAAACTGTCCATGCACTCAAGGTGTTTGACAGAATGCCAAGAGCATCTAGGAAACACTTGGAGGGGCCAAAATCTCCAGATCAGGGCCTCTTTAGATGCAGGTGAGGATGGCAAGGTTAGTTGGCCAAATCTAGAAACTTGTTAGTGTAAGTTTTGCAAAACTCCAGCCTCGGGATGTATGAAAAGGGCATAATATCATGTACCAAAGATGCTCCAATGAGTCCAACCTCCTGTACTTAAGGGTTTGGTAAGGTGTACTACAAGAAGGAGAAAGCTCATGGTCACTAGAGCAAAAATAATTAGGGATGCAGTAGAAAACACCCAACTGGGCCAGATTGAAAATGAGATTGATTCACTCAAATTTTTCAAAGAACAACACTGGGTTTTTGCAAAAAGTTGAATAATATACTCCTACTGACATCCCATAATTTTGGTGGAAGTTTTAAAGAAATATTTAAATAGGTTGTAGTGCAAAAGTGCAATCGACCAGATTTAAAAACTTGTGGTAAAACTCAAAATCTACAAATGACTAAGGAATATTTTTGCATAAAAGTGATTTAGGGACATCATATGTCATCCCCAAATTTTGGTGGGATTTTTAATTGAATTTATCAAAGGGTTGCAGTGCAAATGGAACCCTAAAACTAAACAAAACCCACTTTAAGGAATAAATCTCAGAGAGAAATAATTATGCAATTAAATCCACTTATAATAGAAATGTTTTTCTTGAGAGCGTAAACAAGTCCAATAATATAATTGGAAAGTTTTCACTTGGGGTAAAAACTCCATAATAATAAAGAAAAGAATGGTTTTGAAATCAAAAGGAAATTCACAAAATAAAAGTTTAAGTTTCCTGGCAAAATTTTAATAAACAAAACATGGTTAAATTTTTGGGGTGTCACAATAACATAACTAGATCATATAAATATCCCTCAACATGCAACAAAGAGTCACTCCAAAGTCACTAATAGCGGAGAACGAACAAAGAGATTATTGTAGGGTACGAAACCACCGCAAAGTTATTCTTTCGGATCGATCTATCATAGAGTTCGTACTAGAATAACACCTTAAGACACAAATCAACCAAAACCCTAATGTCACCTAGATACTCCAATGTCACCTCAAGTATTCGTGGGTATGATTATATGATATGCATCAAACAATCTCAAATTCATCTATTCAACCAACACATAGAACTTCCAAGAGTGCCCCAAAGTTTCTACCGGAGAATCAAGACGAAACGCAGCCAACCCCTATGCATAAGTTCACGAGCGGAACCCGCAAGTTGATCACCAAAACATACATCAAGTGGATCACGTGAATATCCCATTGTCACCACAGATAAGCACATGCAAGACATACATAAAGTGTTCTCAAATCCTTAAAGACTCAATCTGATAAGATCACTTCAAAGGGGAAACTCAATCCATTACAAGAGAGTAGAGGGGGAGAAACATCATAAGATCCAACTATAATAGCAAAGCTCGCGATACATCAAGATCGTACCATCTCAAGAACACGATAGAGAGAGATCAAACACATAGCTACTGGTACATACCCTCAGCCCCGACGGTGAACTACTCCCTCCTCGTCATGGAGAGCGCCGGGATGATGAAGATGGCCACCGGTGAGGGTCCCCCCTCCGGCAGGATGCCGGAACAGGGTGCCGATTGGTTTTTGGTGGCTACAGAGGCTTGCGGCGGCGGAACTCCTGATCTATTGTGCTCCTTGATGTTTTTAGGGTATATGGACATATATAGGCGAAAGAAGTCGGTCAGGGGAGCCACAAGGGGCCCACGAGGGTGGGGGACGCGCTCAGGGGGGTAGGGCACGCCTCCCTGCCTCGTGGCTTCCTCGAAGCTTCCCTGACGTCTACTCCAAGTCTCCTGGATTGCTTCCGTTCCAAAAATAACTCTCCCAAAGGTTTCATTCCGTTTGGACTCCGTTTGATATTCCTTTTCTTCGAAACACTTAAATAGGCAAGAAAACAACAATTTGGGCTGGGCCTCGGGTTAATAGGTTAGTCCCAAAAATAATATAAAAGTGTTTAGTAAAGCCCGTAAACATCCAAAACAGATAATATAATAGCATGAATACTTCATAAATTATAGATACGTTGGAGACGTATCAACATCCCCAAGCTTAATTCCTGCTCGTTCTCGAGTAGGTAAAAGATAAAAGAAATAATTTATGAAGTGTGAATTCTAGCAGGTGCACAAGTTTGATCAATGATAATTTCAATCACCTTTTCTAGCATCATTATATGTCATAACAATAGCTCATATCATAAAGCTTCTCATGATCAAGTAACAAGCTATTCACATGTTAAAGTATAGATCATAAACTTTCTTGAAAACTAACAAACTATGTTCTCACCATCAAACAATTGCAATTCATCTTATTTTCAGGAAGGGTCTATGTAAGAGCTTTGATTTAGCAAATCCCACATACTCAACTATCATATAGTCTTCCATGATTGCTACCACTCAAAGCATATTTTTAGAATAAATAACATTCAACACAGAGAAATATAGGGGCTTAATGTTTCGCCTCCCAACCTTTTACCTCAAGGGTAATGTCAACAATAATAATTCATGATCAAATATATTTGAATGGCCATATATGCTTAGATCTTTCCATCACATGATGCTTGCCAACTAAAGAGTAGGTTGGAATGAGAAGGAATACCACCGACTCTTGCATAAAAGTAAAAGATAGGCCTTTCGCAGAGGGAAGCAGGGATTTGCAGAGGTGCCAGAGCTCGAAGCTAAAACAGAGATGAAAATAATTTTGAGAGGTATGCTTTCATTGTCAACATAACAACCAAGAGTTCCCAATATCTTCCATACTAGATACATTATAGGCAGTTCCCAAGCAGAAAGGTAAAGATTTTACTCCCCGTCCACCAACAATCACACTCCATGGCTTGTCTGAAACAATGGGTGCCGTCCAACTATCAACAATCCTGGGGGAGTTTGTTTAAATGATTTGCTAATTTGTTTTTGATCTTTTGATCATAGGACTGGGCATCCCAGTTACCAGCCATTTTCTCGTGAATGATGAGCGGAGTCCACTCATCGTGAGAATAACCCACCTAGCATGGAAGATACTGACAACCCCTAGTCGCTACATGAGCGATTCGGGCATACAAAATAGATTATTATTTGAAGGTTTAGAGTTTGGCACATGCAAATTTACTTGGAATGGCAGGTAAATACCGCATATAGGTAGATATGGTGGACACTCATGGAAGGAACTTGGTTCAAGGATTTTGGATGCACAAGCAATATTCCCGCTTAGTACAGATATTTTGGCTAGCAAAGGATTCTAAATAGCAAGCACCACATGTTAGAGGATCCATGACAATATAACTTCTATACAAATATACCCAAGCATAACTCATTATGTTGTCTTCCTTGTCCAACTTCAACTAATTTGCTCAGGTTTGAAAATAATTAATGGGGCTCACAATCATAGAAGATGTCCAAGATAGTATATTTATATGTGAAATCTCTCTTCCTTCAATATTCTTTCATGAATTGTTCGAGTGACCAATACAATGTTTGGTAACCTTCAATAAATTTACCACCTCTACTTATTATATGTGAAGTCATTACTCCCCATGGGATAATCATATGAAACATATATAATTTCAGATTTATGATATTCAAATCATTCAACTATTTACTCATAGGATATAAGTGAAGCACACGAGTAAATGACAAACTACTCCAAAAAGATATAAGTGAAGATCAATGAGTAGTTAAATAATTATGTAGCTATGTGAAGACTCTCTTATTTAAGAATTTCAGATCTTGCTATTTTATTCAAACATCAAGCAAAAAAAAATACATTCTAAGAATAGCAAACATCACGTGAAGAAGCAAAAACTTAGGCTCAACCGATACTAACTGATAATTGTTGAAGAAGAAAGGTGGGATGCCTACCGGGGCATCCCCAAGCATAGATGCTTGAGACTTCTTGAAATATTATCTTGGGGTGCCTTGGGCATCCCCAAGCTTGAGCTTTTGTTTCTCCTTAATTCCTCTCATATCACGGTTTCCTAAATCTCGAAAGCTTCATTCACACCAAACTCAACAAGAACTCGTGAGATAAGTTAGTATAAACCAATGCAAAAACCTTATAATTTTCTACTATAAAAAATCACTAAAATTATTATTCAACATTTCATACTAAATGCCTCTGCATATTTAATACTCCTATCCTCAAATAAAATCATCAACCAAGCAAACATATGCAAACAATGCAAACATAACAGCAATCTGCCAAAACAGTACAGTCTGTAAAGAATGCAAGATTCATCATACTTCCCTAATTCCAACCATTATGAAATTCTACCACACTGTAGAAAATTTATCACAGATCAATATGCAAAAAGTTTCAACATTTTATCATATTTTGACTTTTCTAGGGAATTTTTGCAACATCGATAAACTTTCTGTTTTGAAACAGCAACATGTATACTTGCAAAATAAGCATGGTAAAGGCTATCCTTGACATTTTTATTGAAACTAGAGATGCAAAACATTATTCTAAATAACAGCAAGCAAATACTCACAAAACAAAATGACACTCCAAGCAAAACACATATCATGTGGTGAATAAAAATATAGCTCCAAGTAAAGTTACGATGGACGAAGACAAAAGAGGGGATGCCATCCGGGGCATCCCCAAGCTTAGGCTTTTGGTTGTCCTTGGATTTTCCCTTGGGGTGCCTTGTGCATCCCCAAGCTTAGGCTCTTTCCACCCCTTATTCCATAGTCCATCGAATTTTTACCCAAAACTTGAAAACTTCACAACACAAAACTCAATAGAAAACTCGTAAGCTCCGTTAGTATAAGAAAATAAATCACCACTTAGGTACTGTTGTGAACTCATTATAAATTCATATTGGTGTAATATCTACTGTATTCCAACTTCTCTATGGTTCATACCCTCCGATAGTACTCATAGATTCATCAAAATAAGCAAACAACACAGTGAAAACATAATCTGTCAAAAACAGAACAGTCTGTAGTAATCTGTATCAAACTTATACTTATGGAACTCCAAAAATTCTGAAATAAATTGGTGGACCTGAGGAATTTTTCTATCAATCATCTGCAAAAAGAATCAACCTAAAAGCACTCTCCAGTAAAAAATGGCAGCCAATCTCGTGGGCGCTAAAGTTTCTGTTTTTTACAGCAAGATCATAAAGACTTTACCCAAGTCTTCCCAAAGGTTCTACTTGGCACAAACACTAATTAAAACATAAAAACACATCTAACCAGAGGCTAGATGAATTATTTATTACTAAACAGGAGCAAAAACAAAGAACAAAAATAAAATTAGGTTGCCTCCCAACAAGCGCTAATGTTTAACACCCCTAGCTAGGCATGATGATTTCAATGATGCTCACATAAAAAGATAAGAATTGAAACATAAAGAGAGCATCATGAAGAATACGACTAGCAAATTTAAGTCTAACCCACTTACTATGCATAGAGATTTTGTGAGCAAACGACTTATGGGAACAATAATCAACTAGCATAGGAAGGCAAAACAAAACTTCAAAACTTTAAGCACATAGAGAGGAAACTTGATATTATTGCAATTCCTACAAGCATATGTTCCTCCCTCATAATAATTTTCAGTAGCATCATGAATGAATTCAACCATATAACCAGCACACAAAGCATTCTTTTCATGATCTACTTGCATAGAAATTTTATTACTCTCCACAAAAGCAAATTTGTTCTCATGAATAGTAGTGGGAGCAAACAAAATAACTATCATGTGAAGCATAATCCAATTGAAAATTAAAATCATGATGACAAGTTTCATGGTTATCTTTATTCTTTATAGCACACATGTCATCACAATAATCATCATAAATAGGAGGCATGCTTTCATCATAATAAATTTGCTCATCAAAACTTGGGGGACTAAACATATCATCTTCATCAAACATAGCATCCCCAAGCTTGTGGCTTTGCATATCATTAGCATCATGGGTATTCAAAGAATTCATACTAACAACATTGCAATCATGCTCATCATTCACATATTTTATGCCAAGCATTCTATGTAATTATCTTCTAGTACTTGAGCACAATTTTCCTTCCCATCATTTTCACGAAAGACATTAAAAAGATGAAGCATATGAGGCACCCTTAATTCCATTTTTTGTAGTTTTCTTTTATAAACTAAACTAGTGATAAAACAAGAAACTAAAAGATTCGATTGCAAGATCTAAAGATATACCTTCAAGCACTCACCTCCCCGGCAACGGCACCAGAAACTGCTTGATGTCTACTACACACCCTTCTTCTTATAGACGTTGTTGGGCCTCCAAGTGCAGAGATTTGTAGGACAATAGCAAACTTCCCTCAAGTGGATGACCTAAGGTTTATCAATCCATGGGAGGCGTAGGATGAAGATGGTGTCTCTCAAACAACCCTGCAACCAAATAACAAAGAGTCTCTTGTGTTCCCAACACACCCAATACAATGGTAAATTGTATAGGTGCACTAGTTCGGCGAAGAGATGGTGATAAAAGTGCAATATGGATGGTAGAAATAGGTTTTTGTAATATAAAAATATAAAAACAGCAAGGTAACTAATAATAAAAGTGAACACAAACGGTATTACAATGCGTTGAAACAAGGCCTAGGGTTCATACTTTCACTAGTGCAAGTTCTCTCAACAATAATAACATAACTAGATCATATAAATATCCCTCAACATGCAATAAAGAGTCACTCCAAAGTCACTAATAGCGGAGAACGAACGAAGAGATTATTGTAGGGTACGAAACCACCTCAAAGTTATTCTTTCGAATCGATCTATCATAGAGTTCGTACTAGAATAACACCTTAAGACACAAATCAACCAAAACCCTAATGTCACCTAGATACTCCAATGTCACCTCAAGTATCCGTGGGTATGATTATACGATATGCATCAAACAATCTCAAATTCATCTATTCAACCAACACATAGAACTTCCAAGAGTGCCCCAAAGTTTCTACCGGAGAATCAAGACAAAAACGTGTGCCAACCCCTATGCATAAGTTCACGAGCGGAACCCGCAAGTTGATCACCAAAACATACATCAAGTGGCGTGAATATCCCATTGTCACCACAGATAAGCACATGCAAGACATACAAAATCCTTAAAGACTCCATCCAATAAGATCACTTCAAAGGGAAAACTCAATCCATTACAAGAGAGTAGAGGGGGAGAAACAGCATAAGATCCAACTATAATAGCAAAGCTCGCGATACATCAAGATCGTACCATCTCAAGAACACGACAGAGAGAGATCAAACACATAGCTACTGGTACATACCCTCAGCCCCAAGGGTGAACTACTCCCTCCTCGTCATGGAGAGCACCGGGATGATGAAGATGGCCACCGGTGAGGGTCCTCCCTCCCAAGTGAGGTGCCGAACAGGGTCCCGATTGGTGTTTCGTGGCTACAGAGGCTTGCGGTGGCGGAACTCCCGATCTATTCTGCCCCCTGATGTTTTTAGGGTATATGGACATATATAGGCGAAAGAAGTCAGTCAAGGGAGCCACGAGGGGCCCACGAGGGTGGGGGGCGCGCCCAGGGGGTAGGGCACGCCTCCCTGCCTCGTGGCTTCCTCGAAGCTTCCGTGACGTCTACTCCAAGTCTCCTGGATTGCTTCCGTTCCAAAAATAACTCTCCCAAATGTTTCGTTCCGTTTGGACTCCGTTTGATATTCCTTTTCTTCGAAACACTGAAATAGGCAAGAAAACAACAATTTGGGATGGGCCTCGGGTTAATAGGTTAGTCCCAAAAATAATATAAAAGTGTTTAGTAAAGCCCATAAACATCCAAAACAGATAATATAATAGCATGAATACTTCATAAATTATAGATATGTTGGAGACGTATCAACATCCCCAAGCTTCATTCCTGCTCATCCTCGAGTAGGTAAATGATAAAAGAAATAATTTATGAAGTGTGAATTCTAGCAGGTGCACAAGTTTGATCAATGATAACTTCAATCACCTTTTCTAGCATCATTATATGTCATAGCAATAGCTCATACCATAAAGCTTCTCATGATCAAGTAACAAGCTATTCACATGTTAAAGTATAGATCATAAACTTTCTTGAAAACTAACAAACTATGTTCTCAGTCATCAAACAATTGCAATTCATCTTATTTTCAGGAAGGGTCTTTGTAAGAGCTTCGATTTAGCAAATCCCACATACTCAACTATCATATAGTCTTCCATGATTGCTACCACTCAAAGCATATTTTAGAACAAATAACATTCAACACAGAGAAATATAGGGGCTTAATGTTTCGCCTCCCAACCTTTTACCTCAAGGGTAATGTCAACAATAATAATTCATGATCAAATATATTTGAATGGCCATATATGCTTAGATCTTTCCATCACATGATGCTTGCCAACTAAAGAGTAGGTTGGAATGAGAAAGAATACCACCGACTCTTGCATAAAAGTAAAAGATAGGCCCTTCGCAGAGGGAAGCAGGGATTTGCAGAGGTGCCAGAGCTCGAAGCTAAAACAGAGATGAAAATAATTTTGAGAGGTATGCTTTCATTGTCAACATAACAACCAAGAGTTCCCAATATCTTCCATACTATATACATTATA
This sequence comes from Aegilops bicornis, assembly GCA_021605145.1. NCBI lineage: Eukaryota > Viridiplantae > Streptophyta > Magnoliopsida > Poales > Poaceae > Aegilops > Aegilops bicornis. Next base: position 637,460,019 of record CM038670.1, on the reverse strand, counting down.
GGCAGTTCCCAATAACTCCTTGCCTCGTGGCTTCCTCGAAGCTTCCCTGATGTCTACTCCAAGTCTCCTGGATTGGTTCCGTTCCAAAAATAAGTCTCCCAAAGGTTTCATTCCGTTTGGACTCCGTTTGATATTCCTTTTCTTCGAAACACTGAAATAGGCAAGAAAACAACAATTTGGGTTGGGCCTTGGGTTAATAGGTTAGTCCCAAAAATAATATAAAAGTGTTTAGTAAAGCCCATAAACATCCAAAATAGATATTATAATAGCATGAATACTTCATAAATTATAGATACGTTGGAGACGTATCAGGCTTCATATTGAAGACTTTGAGCCACAGGGCGAAGTGTGGGGGGATGCGACACACGACTATAAAAGCCGATATGTGGAGGAAGGAATTTGGGGCTAGATCGTGGAAATCTAGCCTGTAGAAAAACATAAGACCCCGGACGAAGGGGTGGAGGGGAAATCCTAGCCCTCGAAGAAAATGGGGGATGAAGACAACCCTCTCACCAGGCCCGGGAGTACGAACGACCTGGTATTTATCTGGAATCCTATGCGCGACGTCCGCGGACAGATAGCCCGCGCTCCGGAGATCCTTGACGTCCTTTTCGGTGACGGTGGAAGCCTCCCACTTGCCCTTGGAACCGGACCCGGCCATTGCTAGGAAGGGTGGCAGCGGTGGAGGAGATCAGAGTTGTGGGCGCTGGAGCTTGGAGATTGGGAAACAGAAGCTAGAGGAAGGCGTGAATAAAAAGGAGGGGTCTTTACCCTTTTATGGACGGTGAAAATGCCAAGCGTCCCCCTCTGAGGCCATAAAACTCGCCCGCTCCCAACGAGATCGTGCGTAAGGTATGGTTGGATTACCTAAACCATACTGATGAGCATCCTGTAATGGGCGTGCATTGTCGGTGTCAAAACCGGCAGATCTCGGGTAGGGGGTCCCGAACTGTGCGTCTAGGCGGATGGTAACAGGAGACAAGGAACACGATGTTTTACCCAGGTTCGGGCCCTCTTGATGGAGGTAAAACCCTACGTCCTGCTTGATTAATATTGATGATGTGTGTTACAAGAGTAGATCTACCACGAGATCAAAGAGGCTAAACCCTAGAAGCTAGCCTATGGTATGATTGTTGTTCGTCCTATGGACTAAAACCCTCCGGTTTATATAGACACCGGATAGGGTTAGGGTTACACAGAGTCGGTTACAATGGTAGGAGATCTAAAAATCAGCAACGCCAATCATGCCTTACAAGCCAATGAAATTCCCAAACGGACACGGGACGAAGTCTTAAAACATGTATCTTCATAGTCTTGGAGTCCGCCGATGATGATAGTTCGGCTATCCGGACACCCCTAGTCCGGAACTCCTCAAGAGCCCTGAACCAGGCTTCAATGACGACGAGTCCGGCGTGCATGTTGTCTTCGGCATTGCAAGGCGGGTTCCTCCTCCGAATAATTTATAGAAGATTGTGAACACCAGATAGTGTCCGCTCTGCAAAAATAAATTCCACATACCACCGTAGTAGAGAGAATAATATTACACAAGATCAATCTGTGGCGTATTTTGTGGCGTGACGTCGCACCACTACCAAGCCTTCACTCAAATCGCTTTTTATTGTTCCACCTCGGTAGCGTTTAGCGGCGGTTTCCTTGGCACGTCTTGTCGAGCGGAGATCGTGTTCCCCTTATTCAGGATTCCCATCAATACGGACGTGGGTAACCCAACCGCGCCATTGATTGTGACGCTTGGGAGATAAGCGAAGTTTTACCGGGCGGTGGGGACACATGTTTTTGTCCGCCCATATAAGGGGATAAGGATCCACCCATTCACCTGCGCCTTCTTCCTCCTTTGCTCATCCATTCCCGTGCACTCGAGCTCCAGCGCCCAAGTCCGCACTTTCCTCCTCAACCTTCTCCAACCATGTCAGGAGCGGGAGGCGGATGGATGGCCTCCTCCGTCACGGAGGGGCACATCACAAGATCTGGGAGGCCGGATACTTGTCCGGCGATATCACGCCTGAGCTGCCCGACGCAGGGCAGCTCATTCCAACCCCCAGTCCCCATGAGAGGGTGGTATTTCTCCCCCACTTCCTCCGCGGACTAGGTTTTCCACTTCACCCATTTGTCCGGGGGCTCATGTTCTACTACGGCCTGGATTTCCACGACCTAGCCCCGAATTTCATCCTCAACGTCTCGGCGTTTATCGTCGTGTGCGAGGCCTTCCTCTGCATCCAGCCCCACTTCGGCTTGTGGCTCAAGACCTTCAGTGTCAAGCGAAGGTTGTGAAGGGCAGCCAAGCGAGTCTTGAGGCGCCATGGTCGGCAAGATGGCCAAAGTCCTATGGCTCGAGGGCTCCTTTGTGGAGACAATAAAGGGGTGGCAATCGGGGTGGTTCTACATCACCGAGCCACGCGACCCTGAATGGGTGTCGGCCCCCGAATTCAGATCTGGATTCCCCACACGGCTCTCGTCATGGAAAGAGATGGGCCTGAAGTGGGGGGATTCGGACAAGCTATCCGGACTCCAAACACGCGTCCGGAACCTGGTGGACAAGAATCGCAGGCTTGTCGACGTAATCCAGGTGATGCTCATCCACCGGATTCTCCCATGCCAACAACGGGACTTCAATTTGTGGGAGTTCGATCCGGCACAAAGACCGAACCTTGAGCCGGCTCTTCGATACCACGTATGAAGATGCCCGAAGGTGCTGTTCATAGGCGTCGAAGCCCCGCATCCGCTAACAAAGATCGCGGATACATTTCGCGGCGTCAAGCCGGCGAGGTAAGTTATTTTACCTTCTGGGACTCTTTTTCATAGATTGACTCTACGTGGGATCTAAGAACTCCCTATTCTTCGGCTGTGTCTGGTGAAGACGCCCGGACAGATTAACTGTCCGGCTCCTTTGCCGAAGACCAGCCGGACGCCTGATTGACGGGCTTGGCTCGGCACCCCATGTGGTGCCGGAGAAGAAAGCTAAGAAGGAGGCCACGGGAACTCGAAGGAGCTCCGGCGCCAGTCTTTGTCGGATTCTGAAGCGTAATCTTCTCTGAAGACGAGGAGGAAGAAGAAGAAGCTTCTCCCCCGGGGAGGAGAGGAAAAGGAAGGCCGCCTAATCGGGAGGCCGGAGGGTCCAAGAAGGAAGAACCCTTCCTCCGGACTTCTCCACCAACGTCGACGACGACGAGGGGGATTGGCCTACAAGGGCTAAGCCCCTGGCGAGATCGTAAGTGTCCGGATACCCATGGCGTTTTATTATTGCAGAGTGTTCTCTAATGTCGAACAATCGTGCAGCCTGCCCAAAGGCGAGTTCGCCGATTCATCGAGCGGGTCCCTGGGCTCGTCGGAAATGGAGAGTACTTTGCTTCCGACCGCCTCCTCGCCTCATGCTGCGGACAACACCGCGGCGGGGCCCCAAAGGGGGCTTGGTCCCAAGGAGGTGGCGCAGGAGGTGCCACAAGGCAACCCCCCGGACTCCAGGCGCGTGGGGCAAGACCCCAGGGCTCTAAGGCCGACCCTTGTCCGAACTCCATGCCGGAACCTTCAAAGTGGTTCCGAGTCCGCAAACGATCCCTTCGCAAGAAGGGTAAGACGCCGTGTCCTTCGCCCAACCGGAGGCACCGGATAGCATCGAGGCGCTCAACGGCGCCTCCATCGAGGAGGAGCACCGCATCGTTATGAGTGCGGTGATCCGGACAGTTCGATCCGCCAAGAGCGGTGACCAAGCTTATGCGATCTTCTAACGGGCTTTGAGGTAAGAAATTTCAATATATGTAAAATGGTACCGCATAGACAGTAGCCCACGATGCTTGGTTCGTGTTCAAAAGAAAAGCGGATCGAGGATCTTTAGAAAGATAAACGCAGGAGTCATAAAAATATGTCAATATGGGATTGCATTTGTCTTCTTGACCTCCGCCGCATAGACCGATCAAGGTGGTCAATAATTTGAAGAAAAACCTCGAGCGGTCCGAGAACAAGCTCGGTCATGCCAAGAAGCAGCTCGAGGAAAAAGAAGGTGAGTAATACCTTATGAAAATTGTACCTTCTGAGAAAAGGATTTGGTTGCATGGAAAATGACAAGGATAACGTGGGTATTGTAGGGGCCACTAACGAGGTGGCGACCACTGAAGGAGGCGGTGGCATGACGAACGTAATGCGGCCGCGAACGCACACCGAGCGATGTAAGCAGGAGGCGCGGGTGGCGGAGGTACAGCAAGAGCTCCGTGATCTCGTGAAAAACATGAGAACTTGGAGCGTGACTCAAGACTCGAGAGTCTCGAGCTTGCAACGACTCTTGAGAGTGCCAAAGCCGCTAAGGCCGAAGCCTACAAGGCCCTCCAGAGATTGAGGCGGTGAAGAAAATAGCAGCGGTAAGGCATTTTTCATGCGAGTAAGCATGTGAGTGTTAATTACATTGCTTACCCGGTCGGAGCTCTCGAGGCGTTCGCAGATCTTCCTCGCAGCGTGTCCGATGCTGCCGCATTCTACCGGGCCGAGGAGGGAGCTCGACGGAGAAGGTCTTCGTCTCGGTATCGAGGCCGGACATCCGGTGCCCCTTAGCGACCAAATGAAGCGGTGGTCGAAGCTCCACAAGGCGGCCGAACAGGCCATGAAGGGCCTCATAGTTCGGCTGTGGCCTAAGGAGGCCATGCACAGGAGCTACTTCGGCCCTGGTGCGGCGGGTGGATGCGTGCCCGTGGGTTGAAGTTATCAAGCATTCCGCTTGTATCGAGGGTGCCCGTCGGGCCCTTGCCCGCCGCAAAGGTGCCTTTGGGGCAAGATGGATGCCCATAATCTCGTGTGGACCCGCCACTAGAGGGCAAGGAGCATCGCATACGCCCGAGATGTATTATAAGAGTGTCTTTGAAGGGCGCCCGCACTATTGCGGGTGAGTGCTCCAAAGATGTAATATTTGAGTAGACTCGCATTTTGTTATCCTGTGCTTTGAAAACTTAGTTCATATGCGCTAAGCAAAGCTTGTTAATTTAAAATATTACCTTCTCGCGGCTGTTTATCAAATCGAGAGATGGCAAGTCGTCGGCTTCAGCCCCATGCCACGAAAGTCTTTGGGGTGTTCGGGATAAACTTGAGCGCTCTTGTTCCCATTTTTGGGTCCATCTAGGGAGGCGCTCAACACAGCGAACAAGGCAACCGGACTTATAACGCTTGAACACTCTCACTTAGCCATAGAATTCTATAATTTTAAATTTTGGCGAAGCACCTAGTCTTCGGAAGGCCGAATTTGGGGCGCTATCCACGCCTTGGCGGACAAAGATCCGGCTCCTCGCTCTAAGTGGCATAAGTATTTAAGGACTCGCAAAAACCTCTCGAACAGCGACCGGTCTCTCGCCTCATCATGACGGTCAGTTTTAGCTTTCCATCGAGGCGTTAACTCAATTAACCGGGCGGAATCTCGGTGGTTCTCCGGTGCTACCTTAGCCGATATAACGGAACGTAAGGTATCAAAACACGGAGCCGGGCAAACCCAACTATTGACCCAAGACATGATTCGAGCCGATGCATATAGTGCTATAAGTTCGGGTGCCGCACTTGTGAAAGTGTTCGGACTCATCACACCATAACGCTGGAAACATAAGCCCTGGTGTATATTAGCCGTACTAAAGTGTACGGATGCAACATGTCGTGAATGAACATATGTATGAAAAAGAAATGCAATTATAAACAAAAAGGTGTTGCATTGTTTTATTCAATAAGTGCTGCTACGAATGCGTAATCGATACAAATAGTGCGATAAGCAAGGTATGAGACTGTTAAACATGTCCCCTCCGTGGGTAGGCTGCAGATTGGTGTATGAAAATGCTCGTAATGGAGACCACCAGATATTCGTTGTAGCCTTTATCCTTCCTCGGTCATTGCATCGTGAGTTCGGCAGTCTCTGCCGGACAGTCTTCGACAAACGGAGTCCCTGTGTGTAAAAAGTAAAAGGTAAAAAAGAAAATAAAAGGAACAACACACGTGAGAGCCCCCGTGTGGTTGAGCCGCAATGCAGGTTTATCGTGGTCGTGCCCCTCTCCCCATGCCCATGGTATCTTGAGCGTAATGGTGCACGTGAAGGACCCGCTTTGACGCTTCGCAGGGCTGGGGTTGGGGCCGCTACTCTGGCGTGCTCTGAACGTGCTGTGGTCTTGTTGTAAGTTACTCGGGCACACTTAGGCGTGTCCGGCCGCTTAACGGCCGGACTCGAGAATTGCCTTAAAAGGCTGCATTGCACTTCGCGAGAGTCATCAGATGTTCCTCCATGCGGAGAGAACGCTCGGTGTTTCCCTTGCCCGTAATGACTCCTCGAGGGCCCGACATCTTGAGCTTGAGGTATGCGTGGTGCGGCACCGCATTGAACTTTGCAAGCGTGGTACGTCCGAGCAAGGCATGATAGCCGCCGCGGAACGGGACTATGTCGAAGATTAACTCCTCGCCGGAAGTTATCCGGGATCCGAAGGCCACTTCCGGTGTAATTGAGCCCGCATAATTGGCTTCTACACCTGGTATGACGCCTTTAAAGGTCGTTTTGGTAGGTTTAATCCTTGAGGGGTCTATGCCCATTTTGCGACCGTATCCCCGGTAAAGCAGGTTCAGTCTTGCCGCCGCCCCATCGGGACTCTAGTTAGGTGAAATCCATCGATGATTGGGTCTAAGACCGGTCTGGCGAATCCACCGTGGCGGATGCTTTGGTGGGGTGGTCCTTCCGGTCAAAAGTGATCGGGCAGGAGGACCATGGATTGAACTTCGGGCAACTGGCTCCATCGCGTAGACATCCCCGAGTGCACGCTGCTCCCTTTTGGGTATGTGCGTGGCGTATATCATGTTCACCGTCCGCACTGTGGGGGAAACCTTCATCCTCTATTGTTCGCGGTTGGGTCTCGTCCTCGCCATCGCTATGCAGCCCCTTGTCATTGCTTTGAAATTAACTTGCTCGCTGCTTGAATACCCAACAGTCCTCGCTGGTGTGGTTAGCTGGCTTTTCGGGGTGCCGTGTATCCGCACAAGCGGTCGATATTCGGTCCAAATTGGACGGACCGAGTAGTTCTTTTGAATGGCTTTTTCCACGACCGGTTTAGAGCCTCTGAATCCGGCATTGACCGCCGTATCCTCAATATTGTCGCCGTTAACGCGGCATTTGTTTTTGTTACGACGCTGCTCGCCATTTCAGTCCTTGAAGTCCGGACCGCTGCGAATTTTTGTTGAGGTTGTTGCTGCGTGCTAGCCAGCTGTCCTCACCTGCGCAGAAGCGGGTCATGAGTGATGTGAGGGCTGCCATGGATTTCGGGTTTTCCTGTCCTAGGTGCCGGGCAAGCCACTCGTCACGGATGTTATGCTTGAAGGCCGCGAGGGCCTCCGCATCCGGACAGTCGATGATTTGGTTTTTCTTGGTTAAGAACCGTGTCCAGAATTGTCTGGCCGATTCGTCTGGCTGCTGAATTATGTGGCTTACAGTGGCGGAGGACGAAATGTTTTTAAGGTGGGGCGAACTCTAAAGCCTAATAAATGATTTGATGCAATATCATAGCTTTTATGCAATAATAATACACTCATAATTTTATGTGATTTTAAACTAATTCAAATTCAATGGAAATGCAAAGCATATTTAAATAAATCTGAAAACATATGGATAATGAAGCTTTAATGCTATCAAAGATTGCGAGCTATTCTTTGAACATTTACATCATAAATAAATTCACACATGAAAATGTAGAAATTTATAGCTCTCCGTGAGATGGTGTGGTGTCTTGTTTTTCATAGATATGTCGTGGTTATTTTTAGGAAAAAGAGAGAGTGTTTTGTTTTTGAGAAAGAGAGATTTGTTTTGAGACAATTTGAGAAAGAGAGAAAGCGTGGTGTACTTGTGCGTGCAATCGACTAGGATGGGCTTGATCGTCAGAACTCATGGGCCCAAAACGTGGGACAGAATCGGCGAGCAACTAGGCCCACTCGTTTTCTTCGTTCTCTCTTTTTCTAGCGACGGTGCCACCTATAGAACCAGACAGCGACAACAGATATCATTACTGTACAAATCGCTTTGCACAAAATCAAGGTAGGGCGGGCGCCCAGCCTCGCCCTACCGGGAGCTCCGCCTGTGGTGGCTTAGGTCATCAGCGTCTGGTGGTCGCACATAAGTGCCCTGGAAGTTATCGAGGAATGCGGCTTCCAGGTCCTCCCAGCTCCCAATTGACTCTGCTGGCAAGCTGTTGAGCCAATGCCGGGCTGGTCCTTTAAGCTTGAGGGGAGGGTATTTGATGGCGTGAAGATCGTCACCGCGGGCCATGTGGATGTGAAGGAGATAGTCTTCGATCCAAACCGCGGGGTCTGTTGTGCCATCATAGGATTCAATATTGATGGGTTTAAACCCTTCAGGGATTTGATGATCCATTACTTCGTTTGTGAAGCATAGTGGGTGTGCGGCGCCTCTGTACTGGGCGATATCACGACGGAGCTCAAAAGAGCTTGGTCTCTGTTTTGTTCGCCCGGCCGGACTTATCGTGTCCGGCGCGACGGTTGTCGCCACGCACTGCGGCGCCCACGCGATCCATAGATCGATCTTGATTGTCTTGCCTTGTCCTCCAATATATCTCGCAGTCAAGCGTTCCCCTTTGGCCGTGTGCTTTTTGAGCGATGCCGGGTGCGGTTCTAGTGAAGGGCCTAGAGGCCTTCTGTCGCGACCACGGGTGGTCGGTCACCGTATTGTCTCCTGGTGATGCGGGTTCGTAAGCCTCCTCCTCTAATCGGGGAGCAGCTTGCGTTGTGGTAGCTTCGGAGGCGTTCGAGCTCATGCTCTTTGGCCGCGAGGACTTGGTCCATCTGTCGGCTAGCGCATCCCGATCAGCTCTAAAAATTTGCTTTTTCTTTAGGCTGTTCGCCGTGGCCATAAGCCTGCGTCTAAAACGCTCTTGTTCGACGGGATTCTCAGGCACGACGAATTCATCATCGTCGAGGCTTGCTTCGTCTCCGGAGGGAGGCATATAATCCTCTACCTCTTCTTCTGCCGCTCTCTCGTGAGGGCTGGCGTCTCCATCTTCCTGCTACCGGATCTTGCCGAGTGGATTGTCTTCGCACCTTTATCCGGTGTATTGTTATCTCTGGTGCCGGAATCTTCATTCTTGCTGTGGCGGGATTTAGAGCGGCGCCGCTGACGCCGGCGCTTGGGCTGCTTCTTGGAGGGGTCATCCTTCGTTGTTCCACCGCCGTTCCCATCTTTTGGCATGTCCACCATATATATGTCGTATGATGAGGTGGCCTTCCAGTGCCCTGTAGGCGCTGGGTCTTGGTCGTCTCCGGCATTGTCGTCCATACCGTCGATGTCTTCGGAGTCGTAGTCTAGCATGTCGGTTAGATCGTCGGCGGCTACCAAGTGGGTGGTGGGTGGGCGTTGAATTTCTTCGTCGTCCGCATCCCAACCTTCCCGTCTGTAATCCGTCCGGCTCTCCGGATAAAGAGAGAGACTTTAATGAATTCAGGATGTCGCCAAAGGGCGAGTCTTTGAAAAGATGTCCGCGCGATGAACTCCATGACGGGCGCCCAAACGGATTCGATTGGCAAGGGCGTGGAGGCTTCGGAGTCCGGAGAGGAGTCCGGCACCGGAGTCGAGGTCTTCGCAGCGACAGGGATGGAGTTCGCTCGATCGCCATAGAGATTAAAGCCCCGAGGCGGTGTCCAACCACTCGCCCTTGATCGGGAATCCGGCTCCGGATTAAGGGTCGGAGCGGATGCAGTCGCGGCCTCGTGGCCTTTGTTACCGCAGAGCTAGATCATGCCCATCGAGACAAAGGCGGCGCTGCTTGGGCGGCTCGAATCCGTCGAAGATCAAGTCTCCGCGGATATCGGCCGTATAGTTTAAATCTTCCGAATCGACTGACGCCGGGCGTAGCTTCGATCTGCTCCAGATGGCTGCTTAATTGGCTGCGGCAAAGCCGCCGAACACGAAGATCTGTCCGGGGAAAAGTCTCACCGGACCGCGTCGTTGTTGATGATCAAAGGAGCCATCGAGCCTATCGGTGACGCATACGGAGGAACTCTCGGTGAAAGCACCAATGTCGGTGTCAAAACCGCAGATCTCGGGTAGGGGTCCCGAATCTGCGTCTAGGCGGATGGTAACAGGAGACAAGGAACACGATGTTTTACCTGTGTTCGGGCCCTCTTGATGGAGGTAAAACCCACGCCCCGCTTGATTAATATTGATGATGTGTGTTACAAGAGTAGATCTACCACGAGATCAAAGAGGCTAAACCCTAGAAGCTAGCCTATGGTATGATTGTTGTTCGTCCTATGGACTAAAACCCTCCGGTTTATATAGACACTGGATAGGGTTAGGGTTACAGTAGTCGGTTACAATGGTAGGAGATCTACATATCCGTATCGCCAAGCTTGCCTTCCACGCCAAGGAAAGTCCCATCCGGACACGGGACGAAGTCTTCAATCTTGTATCTTCATAGTCTTGGAGTCTGGCCGATGATGATAGTTTGGCTATCCGGATACCCCCTAGTCCAGAACTCCCTCATGCATGATCTCTGTTTTGATAAGACGTGCCAATGGAGGCTAAGCCTCGAAACACGAAGCAAGAAGCGTGAAAATGGTTCGAAGTGTTGAAAATTCAAGTGTGACGCTTCGCCAGAAGAGTTGTCAATAAAGGCACTGTTTCTATTTGGACGCCTTGCCTTTGTGGCTAAGGGTTGTATTGATTATGCAGAGCTAGACACAATCCCTTTATGTAGGAGGCCTAATTAAAATATTCAGAAGGAGGAACCCGCCTTGCAATGCCGAAGACAATCCGCGTGCCGAACACATCGTATCGAAGACTGGTTCAGTGGCTACTGAGGGAGTCTTGGATTAGGGGGTCCTCGGGTGTCCGGTATATTCGATACAGGCTGACTGATGGGCCGTGAAGACAAAGTAGAAGACTATCCCCCGTGTCCCGGTAGGACTCCTATGTGCGTGGACGGCAAGTTTGGTGTCCGGGTGTACTATTTCCTTTCTCTACAAACCGACTCTGTACAACCCTAGGCCCCTCCGGTGTGTATATAAACCGGAGGGTTAGGTCTGTAGAAAGGAAAAAAGATTCATAGGCTAGACAGCTGGGGTTTAGCCATTACGATCTCGAGGTAGATCAAATCTTGTAACCCTTATACACACCGAATATAATCAAGAAGGACGTAGGGTTTTACCTCCTTCAAGAGGGCCCGAACCTGGGTAAACATCGTGTCCCTATTGTCCCTTGTTACCATCGATCCTCAAATGCACAACTTGAGACCCCCTACCCGAGATCTACCGGTTTTGACACCGACAGCTGGACCTCTACCGTACTTCTGAGTCAATGGTTCACCATTTTGGCCGCCACCGCGACTGAAGAACAAGGGAGCACATGCGGGGTCTACAACTACGCATGACGGAGCAGGAGACCTGTATTTTTTATGGTAGGGCAGACTGCATGGATCCAGAAACGATCGAACACAAGCGACATCATGTGGCCATTGACGCCACACATAGCAAGGGAGCGCCGCTTGGGAAGTCATGGGAGAGGCCGTGTCGGGTGGCCGCAGGGGCGTCAAAGAGGTCGCGTTTGGCACAGATCAGCGATAGGAGGGAGGGAAGGGTTTGAAGGAGGCTGAGGGACAAGAGTGGCATCGCGAGACTGAACGCAGCGAAAACTAACCAAAAAGGGGGCTCAATGGCTATTGTGAGACTTTGGAATGGGGAGGCAATGACATGGCTTATAACTGGTCGCGTAAACAACAACATTGCCAAATTTAAAAAGAATAACACAAACATGTCAAGTTAAGCAGTTGGTTAGTGATTACAAGCAAACGATTTTGGCCATAGGAAAACACGACCACTGACTGGTCATTTTTAAACCCGTCTGTGATATACATCCAACTGAATCCAAAATACCATATCCCTAACGCCTCGACTAGGCGGCCAGTGTTGACCCTCTTCAGTGACGCCTGGCCATGCACCGGCCAGTGATGAGGGTTCATCTATTTGGATCTATAGCGGTGATTCACACAAAGTCTTGCTCGGAACAAAATTCTCAACCATCGGAAGGGCCTTACCAAATTCCCATGGTCCATTTTCAAGAGCTTTCCTCTTCCCTTCTGGGATGGGGGAATGTGAACATGAAAATGTTTTCTCCTATATCCTTACAATCCAGGCCCTTCAATGGACACCAAACCCTAGCTAGAGCATTTTCAAGTGCCTCTACAAGCGCCGACTTGTCCGAAATGAGTTGTGTCATGACTTGCGGCTCAACACCCCTCCCTCCACCTTTCCTCTGCCTCCCGAGACGATCACCCTCCCTTGCTCCCTCCATCCGAGACAACTTTACACTCTTCGTCAAACCTTCCACCTGATCCATGATTCTCTCCGGCCTTCGCCAGCAAACAGACAACTAAAGCTAGGGTTCAAAGTGGTGGTGCACGATCGTATGCCCTATCACACACGGAATGTCTACCATGAAAGGACGATATGGACAAGTGGAACTAGACTGTAGACTCGGCATGATCTTATCTCTCAGGCGATGAAACACCAAAACCCTAGGAAGGACGATCGCCACGAAGTCGCCTACCTTAACGGGAGAGAACCAACCGCCACACGAGGGACGGACCTTGATACGATTGTATGAGTTGATTTTTTTTCAAGGCAAAGTTGAATTATTATATTGTTTGACACAATTTTGCTCTAAAAGAAACAAGTTTTTTTTGCTCTAAAAGGAACCAGATTCGTTTTTAGGGGCACCAGATTTTATTAGAAAACTAAAAAAATGGCACAAAAGCTTTATTTATGATCACCGCAGCCCAACCCGAGCAAGAAGAGTTGGGCTTTTGAGAGGCCAGCCCAACAAGGAACGTGGAAGAGGATCCGGTCCGGAAAGGACACAGTGCTCTGTTCCTGCACGGGACAGCGCGGTCGCCGCCAGCGTCGCCTTTTCTTCTCTGCGGCACTGTCCGCCGCGGACCCTCGTCCTCCAGAATTCCCGGGGTAGCAAGGAGAGGGTCAGAGGCGGAGCAGCCGCAGCGGCCAGCGGCGGAGACGCGGCGCCGCGAGGCAAGAAGAGATGGAGTACCGCAACAAGATGGTGCTCGCGCCCATGGTCCGCGCGGTAACTACTCCAAACCCTCCCACCCCGATTCGCGGCAGCGTCCGCATGAGCTGGGGCCGTAGGAACCGAGTTTTAGTCCCCGGAGCACGGGGGTCCTAGATTCAAGTCTCGCTGAATCTAGAGCAGGAAGCTTTGGTGCGCACGGGGTCATCGAGAAGCTCGTCTTCTCGGCGCGTTGCTCGATGGACGATTGCCCCGTTGCTAGCCGTGTTAGTGAAAGCAAAGCCCGAGAGATCTCTTGTAGTCGAAAATCAGGTTTTTTTTTATGCTCTAGGACTGGAATAAATAGCACGACATCGCTATTGATGAACTGATTTAGCTCTTTGTATGGTTCTTAGTTGCCCGATGCTGGATTCCTGAATAAATACTGGTTATCCTCCACAAATCACAGTTATTTCTAGACAATATATCCTCCTTGTCACATATTTCTTCAACATCTTTACTAGTCATATGTGGTACTATCCTTATTCTGTCAGTGATTTTTACAGGGTACTCTGCCGTTTAGGCTATTGGCTGCTGAATATGGCGCGGATATTACGTACGGAGAAGAAATAATAGATCATAAGTTTGTGAACTGTCAACGCGTTATAAATGGTATTGTAGTCCAATTGATGTTTGACAGTTCATTTTGATTTCACAACTGTGACTGCCACATCTCATAGTATTGTAGATAGCTTATCTCCAATAATGTTGCATTTTAAGTTAGTGACTGAAAGCATTTATCTGAGATGATTCTTGGATGTGATTTTTTTTGTTTGGAGATAGGGAACAAATTTAAGGACTGCTTAGTGTACAAGTGTATAATTTAAGGACAACTTAACGCCACTGGTTTTGTTTATTTGTTCCCCATGTTCTCCAGATTTGTGTTTTTTGGTTCCACTCATTCTAATTTATGGTGTTCATCATTGGTCAGAATCTCTTGGGACGACTGATTTTGTGGAGAGAGGGACTGATAGTGTTGTTTTCCGAACATGCCCGCAAGAAAGGGACAAGGTTGTCTTTCAAATAGGCACATCAGATGCTGTGAGAGCACTTAAAGCTGCTGAGCTTGTGTAAGCCTTACTTCTGAGTTTGTTCTTAACAGCGAATAACTTAAAGTGCACCGTGTTATGAGGAAATGGTGCTAACTAAATTGTTTGATCTGATGATTTGATCAAAGCTTTGAATTGGTCTTTTAAACATAGCATCTTCTCTTTAATCATAATTTTTCATCCTCATCAGGTGTAATGATGTTGCTGCTATAGATATTAACATGGGTTGTCCAAAGGCTTTTTCTGTCAGTGGAGGAATGGGTTCTGCATTACTCTCCAAACCTGAGCTTATACATGATGTACATGCCTATGTGGTCTTATTTGTTCTCTTACTTTCATGCCTTGTACTTTACTATGCTTATTCAGGCTATGCAAATTATTCCATGTAGATTTTGACTACATTGCGGAGGAACTTGAACACACCAGTGACATGTAAAATCCGTCTACTGAACACACGTCAGGACACTGTGGAGTTGGCACGCCGGATTGAGAAATGTGGTGTTCCAGCTCTGGCTGTCCATGGAAGGTAAGCACAGATGCAATTGTATTTCTGAGTCTTATCTTGCTTGAAAGCGCACACTTTGCCATTCGTGTTTTTAAAGGGTATCAACCAAATTTAACACCCAAGATTGCAAATCCTGGTGAAAATTATATTCATATGCATGGTCATTCGGTTTATTAGAATTTTGTAGTACCCAAATTGATACGACTTAAATCCATGGAAAGTTCAGGGACTGACTCGCATTTCTGCCCACTGTTTTTTTGCCCACTATCCATACATTAACTAACTTGTAGATTTACTTTGTAATCCATTGGGTTTAGTTTTCACAGTAATCAAAATGAAATATGACATGGTGCATATATCATCTTCCATTTTTCATGGACCCTAGGATCATTTTCGAGTAGTTGTTTTCCTTATGTCAGCCTTCTGTAAAACTGCAGAAAGGTCAAAGACAGGCCAAGGGATCCGGCTAAGTGGGATGAGATTGCTGATGTTGTATCCGCACTGTCAATTCCAGTTATAGCTAATGGGAATGTATTTGAGTACGAAGATTTTAAGAGAATCAAAGATGCTACAGGTTTGTATGTTCCATTCATATGCTCTTTTATTTATTATAGTAATTTTTATAGTATAGTACATTAAAGAGAGATTGAGAAATGCATAAATAGATCTCAGCTTAAATCTCGCTACTTCGGGTTTCTTTGCTTGCCAGTATTGTGCTTACTTTACACCTAGCCAAAAGAAAAATCTCCATGTACTTTGATTGCGATAATATTACTATATCATTTCCTAAGCGCCAAATGGCAATAAACATCTGAGTTAACTGGAAAATGAAAATATTCATTCGCAAACAAGCATGCATAATCTGAGTTTCTTGAAAACCCATAAAGGTATTCTAAAAAAACTGCACAAATGTGAGGGATTAACACCTTGCTTCCAGTTCTTGGTGAGTCAGAGTGCACCGCATATTATTGTTTATTCTCTTTCATGTTGTTTTTAACAATGGGTTTGTGTCTTGATTACTTTGACTTCTAGGTGCCACATCTGTAATGGCTGCTAGAGGTGCCTTGTGGAATGCCTCCATTTTCTCTGCTAAAGGCAAAGTACCTTGGGAGGATTTCAAAACAGAGTATGTGAGAAAGGTATTTAAAAATGTTGCTCTTGCATTTGTTCTGTTCAAACAACAAAGTTACTGTCTTGTTTTACTTATTGGATCTATATGTCTTCACATTTTATTTCTTTGGGGCAGACTATTTTGTGGGACAACGATATTAAGAGCACAAAGACAACGCTAAGAGAAATCATAATGCACTACATTTGCCTTGAAGGGACTGAAGGGAAAGGTGTGATAAAGTGTGGTTCGTCAGCAGATGTAGCGTAAGTGAAGTCAAGTTCCTATCTGTTTTCTTTTGCATATCATGAGCTCATGTAGCACTATACTTGGAGATGCATTGCCCTTCTATGGTACCCGTGGATAATACTGCCCAAATTTATGGTCTTGGTCTTACTGGAACGGGCCCATTCACATGTGGCACATGCAAGATGCCATTTTTCATAGGGTTTGTGTGTGCCGCTGGATGGTTGTGTGTATTTTGGCAGCTATTCGTGTCATTTTGATGATTACATAAAAATAGCAGTGTTAGATTTTTATTTAGAAGTACTTTCATGTCATTATTAGTTTTACTGTATATTAGAAGACTTCTTGAAGGAACCTAGTACATTAGCATGCTGGAATATTTGGCTTAAGAGGCATAATAGTATTTTTCAGAAAGATTCCACCTATCTAGTACAGATAGAAAAGCTTCTTTCTGCTGATAATATTGCCTGTTGAGAGCTCATCTGACATGGCTTTGCCCAGCTGGAGATAGATTAGTTGGTTTTATGTCACCATGATATATTTACAACAGGATCCTCCCTTACTGTCTCCTTAAAAGAAAACTAAGGATCAAACTGCAGAATAACACTGTTTAGGAAGGAGTCAATAGGAGATTGGTAGCCTTGAAATTGCCTTTTAAAATTTACAACTGAAGGAGTAGGTAATGAGTTTGGCCAAGTGAATGCAAAACCTACCAGATTTTGCAATGCTGTGGTTCTTGCAATCTTCCTCATTTGACTTTTGTATATTCCTCAACTGGCAGCTATCTTGATGCTTATTCTTCTCATGTTTTCAGGAGACTTTACGGGGAAGAGGATTACTATAATTTTGTTGTTTCAAATAGGAAATGAGCAAAACAGGATTTTGCTAACCTCTATGTGACCCAGGTATCTATTTCATATAATTTCGTGTTGATGAAGTTTGCAACTCGTGATAACGAGTGAAACGAGTTTTTTGGTAGAGCTGATGCAATCATATAATTTTGCGTTGTTGAAGTTCTCTCCTGCAAATTTAATAATGTGCTCAAGAAATTCATGTTTAGTAACCAGGATTTTGCAAAAGACTTTCCAAATTTTAATTGTACGGTTCCCTTCCTTTGACATTGTAACTGGTATGTGCCAGTCTGTATGGGTTATGCATTGGAGTTAAGTGGGACCCAGTACATGATTGTAAGTTACAATTTGCTAATTGTACGAGCATGTCGGTGTGCGTGCTGTGGTTTGCTGAACCATGCAAAAAAAGGACAATTCTTTCTAGAGTATGAAGGTGTTGTTAGCTAACACCATTTGGATCAAATACATCAAATCTTGGATCTGAATGTCCAAGTTGCATCTTCGTAAAAATTGCTTCGGAGAAGACAGCAAGGCTTACCAATGGTTTGGTAAGCATTAGTTTTCATGACTGTGGACTGTGACCCCTGTCGTGAAGGGCGACTCTTATCCCAAATGATGGACTAGAAGTTTGGTGTTTTAGCTCCAGATTTGATCAGTGTACCTTCCACTTTATTTGGCGTGCTGTGTTTCTGAAGTCCTGTTGGCTCCTTGTTAACCTTTTTTTACTTGACTCTTCTTTGTCTAATTTCATGTTTTCTGACAGCTTCTGCTTGGATCCCTTGGTTGGTTTTATGAATGTTTTCTCCGGAGATCTTTGCATGAGTTTTGGAGAAATTCACATATCACCAAAGAAGAGTGCAGTTTTGGCTTTTGCACTGTGCCATCTTGGTATCTGATCAAGATCAACTGAGGATTCACGGATTCCTTATTTCGTGGGTACAGTTTTGCACCGTGTTCTTATAGGATTTTTTTTGACAAAAAAGGCCGTTGATTTAGACTGACAAGAATCTAGAAGCATTTTGAGATACTGTATTCTTTCCATTACTGACAAAATATATAATCCATGACTTGCTGATAGACACCATTTCTGTAAGCTTACATATATTTTAGTTATTCTGCCAATCTGGATCGCCGAAAGGCTGTGTCATGTATTATTGATGGAAATCATGTTATTTGGGAAGTTCAAGACCTTATTGTGTTACCTGACACTTGGGTTAGATCCAATTGTCTATCAGTGTCCAAATGCTTTGGAGTTATTTGATTAAAGAAAACAGGATTTTGTGAGAATTTTAATCCTTAGAAGATCGTTGTGTGGGTTTGTACTTTTTACAATTTGTAGGATTTGTTATTGCGTAGAATTAGCATTTGGCTTCGGCCTTGGTTTTGTTCCTTGACTTCATCCCATGCATATGATGCCTTTCAATCTGGTTGCTCTGACAGGCATGAAACTGCCTCTTGTATTATGGATTCTGGAAGCACAAAGTCTGCATCATCCGTGACATCAGAAACCATATAAGATCACATGCTATTTCTTCTGGAAGGACTTGTTGATATATATGCTACTGTATATCATAATATCTCACTCAGATAACTGTTGCGGCGGACCAATTATTTTCCCTGGTTGCCGTCTTCTAGATGCCCAGAGCAATGTTTTTTTCTTTGGGGTAATTCAAACCAATTTTAGTGAGCAATATATTTTTCATCAAAAGACATAACTTTCTGTGTTAAGAAAGGGAGTAAACCATATTTACGTTAGAAACATGTTCAATGGATCTGTAAAAATATGTTCAACACGCCTGGAACTTGTGCTAAGTTCTACTCTCTCTGCTCCTAAATATTTGTCTTTCTAGAGATTTCAACAAGTGACTATGTATGGAGTAAAATGAGTGAATCTATATTTTAAAAAATATATATATACATCCGTATGTGATAGTCCATTTGAAATCTCTAAAAAGACAAATATTTAGGAACGAAGGGAGTAGATCTTGTGCCATGCGTGATTGGGAACGTCAGGATCTCTATTGCTCCTAGCATAAACAAAATACTATTCAGATTTGGAGGATCAGCATCATGGTTCACATTTAGAAACTCCTAGCACTACAGTAGTTAACAAAGCTGGGGAGAGTACAGTAGGAGAACAAGCACCAAAATCTCCCTTTTCTGGTCGGTAATATCTCATCTGAACATACATTCAGGTTATCGATCCATATACCACACTAAAAAACGCACCCAGTTCTGAACATGCACAAAATATGAATGAGACCAGTAGCAGTTCTAGTTACACGCCGACGACCGCGGCTCACCTCCCTCCGGAGAGGTCAGACATCTGGGACATGGTGCCGGCGGTGATGGAGGTCATCGGGTAGGACATGACGTAGGGGTCGAAGCCCTGGTCCTGCATGAGCGCCAGCATGTTGAAGCTCTGGTACGTGGGCGACAGCTCCGGCAGCTTGAGGTCGCCGTCCAGGTACTGCGCCACCTGCCGCGTGGTCGGCCGCGCGCCGGGCAGCGGGTGCGAGCACAGCAGGCCCAGCCTCAGCACCAGGCTCGCCTCCTCCTCCACGACGTCGCCGCCCAGGTGCGGGTCGACGGCGCCGGTGACCGTCCCGGCGCGCCACTGGTCGAGCACCCAGTCCACCAGCACCAGGTGGTTGTCGCGCGCGTCCTGCACCACCGGCTTCCGCCCGCACGCCACCTCCAGCATGAAGGCCCCGAGCGCGAACACGTCGGACGCCTTGGAGGCCTTCCCCGTGTGCCCCAGCTCCGGCGCCAGGTACCCCATGGTGCCCACCACGTGCGTCGTGTGCGGGTCCGTGCCGTGGTCGTAGAGGCGCGCCAGCCCGAAGTCCCCCAGCCGGCCGTTCATGTCGGCGTCCAGCAGCACGTTGCTGGCCTTGATGTCCCGGTGCACCACCACCTGCTCCCAGTCCTCGTGGAGGTACAGCAGCCCGGAGGCGACGCCCTTGATGATCCGGAACCGCTGCCCCCAGCCCAGGGCCGCCGCCGTCGTCTTCTTCTCACCGTCGTACAGGTGCTTGTCCAGGCTGCCGTTGGGCATGTAGTCGTACACCAGCAGCAGCTCGCCCTTGCGCCGGCAGTAGCCCAGCAGCTGCACCAGGTTGCGGTGCCGGAGCCGGCCGATGGTCACCACCTCCGCCACGAACTCCCGCATCCCCTGCCTCGACCCGTGCGACACCTTCTTCACCGCGATCTCCGCCGACTTGGACTTGGGGAGCGTGCCGCGGTACACCCTCCCGAACCCGCCGGTGCCCAGCAGCCGCTCGTCGCTGAACCCGTCGGTGGCGTGGTAGAGGTCCTTGTACGAGAACCTGTGCGGCCCGAAGGTGGCCTCCCAGTCCTCCTTGAGCTCCCCGAACATGCGCCGCCGCCGCATGTACATAAAGACGGCGGCGGCCACCGCGAAGACGAGCAGCGCGGACGCGATCGGCAGCACGATCTCCAGAACCTTGGACCGCGGCTTGGGGAAGGTGACCGGCATCGACGGCAGCGAGGAGATGTTGAGCGCCGGGGCGGCGCCGTTCATCTTGAAGCTCCAGCCGAGCACGTAGTGGCGGCAGAAGAGGATGCCGCTGGACGAGGAGAACCCGACGTAGGCGGTGCCGTCGATGACGGAGGAGAGGTTGACGGTGGCGGAGAGCAGGGGCCTCTTGGGCCGGGCCACCTGCAGCGGCGCCATGGTGACGTTGACCTGCATGGTCCGGCCGTCGAAGTCCACCCACACCTGCATGGGCTTGCGGTCCACCAGGCTGATGTTCCTGAAGGCGCCGGTGCCGTCATCGTAGTAGCCGGCGTTGTCGGCGTCGACGGAGTTGAGGCCGTTGACGTCGATGCCGACGTGGTTGCCGCTCATGTCGTTGAACTCGGAGTTGAGGATGGTGTCGAACTCGACGGCGAAGAGGTGGTTGGTGGCGTTGCCGTTGTTGGCGGAGCCGACGAGGCCGAGGAACTGGCCCGGCAGCGCGGAGGAGAAGTTGGCGCTCTTGGCGACGACGAAGGCCATGCCGTGGCTGCTGAGCGTGTCGTAGGCGCCGATGATGCCGATGACGAAGGCCGTGGAGAAGGAGTGCATGGCCGTGCTGTTGGGCGCCCGGTGGAACTGCAGCGGCGTCGGGAAGAAGGCGTGGCCCTTGAGCTGGCTGGTGGCGTTGGACAGCTGGAGCAGGCCGTTCGGGGTCACCGTGGCCATGCCGTCCAGGGTGAGGTTCGCGCCCGTGAAGCCGTCGAAGACGAACTGCTCGTCCGCCGCCGCCGCCGGGCCGGGGCCGAGGAAGAGGAGCAGGAGAAGGAACGGCATGGCTCGATCGGGAGGCAGCATGGTCTCTGGATCTCACAGACACAATGGTGGATTGAAGTAGACGGCGAGTGCCGTGGCTGGCCTCTCTATAGCCCCACTGATACCACTCCGGGTGTGTAATTAACATACCATATCCTTTTCTTTTGTGTGGGTGGCTTAACCTTAAAAGTAGTGTGAAGTTGACCAAGATGCAGACGTCGAGATTAGCACAGATCCTGGTGGGATGGTGAGGCTATGAGAGTGAGAGGAGCAAGGCGAAATCTAATTTTTGGTCGCGCCTACCTAATCGTGGGCGATGGTACAGCGACTGCACACATGTGTGGACGCATCTGCCCGGAGCCGTGATGCCTCTCGGGCTCTTGGCTTTGTCCGGGGCTGTCCGCTGCCCGTTCGTCCTGATGGGTCAACAGCGTCGCCGCGTCAACGATTCCGGCGAGGTTTTCCGAATGGACGCGACCGGGGGGACGCGGCGCGAGCACGCAAGTCGCCCGCAATAACTTTTTTTTTGGAACATAGTCGCCCGCAATAACTAGAGGCTGCATGCAGCCCGCCCGCGCCGCGCCGGCGTCCACAGGGCACAGGCCGTGCGTGGGGGCTCCTATCCTTTCCGGCGCGTTCGTTCGTAGGAACCTTCCTTGGCTCGTCTCATCTGCCTCGCTGTGCGCTGTGGGGCTTGCCACTCACTCCATTGACCCATCCACTCGCCTCATTTTCGCCGGTGGTTGAGGATGGAGGAAACCAAACAGATTTGTATCTATCTGCTTCGACGTTTTTAATACCACGCAGATTCTTTTGAACATTCTTGCAATTTCCGGGCCTATTTCTTTGCGACCTTCAATGATCCTGACACGAGTGGTAAGAAAAGGGGGCGAAATGTGCCGAGGAGAAGTCAAACAAGGGCGCACCAAACTCAATTTCGTCGCAGTTAGCAGCTGCCTAATGGAGTATCTATCTATCAGGCTAGGATACAGTGTTGCGGTGTGACGCCCAACCACTCACTCCTGTCATAATGCCATCGCCCACCTAACATAATTTTGTATCAACTTCTTTTTGACTTTGACTCCCGGAGTCGTCGAAGTACAATGCACGCGTACGCAGCGCAGGGTCCCCACTGGAGCACTGGCATCGTTTGTCTCTGTACTGTGATCTTGCACAGCTCTGATTGTACTCTCCACCCACGTTAGCGGCAGAGTCTTGATTAGCACCCCACCCTCCCCACCCACGTTAGCAACACAATCTTGATTACTCGCACCCAAGGCAGCAGATTTTGAACGAAGACTCGCCGCTCGGGTCAATGCGTCGCACCATCGCATCATTCACACGCGGCACTCCACTATACACTCTACACTACAAACCGCAGGCTTGAGCTGCTCGCACAAGAGACGAGGCGCAGCGGACGCCGCAAGCAACGCACGGACACTCACCATGGCTCCTCGCCGCTTTCTCCTCCTCCCAATCCTCCTTGTCCTCCTCGGCACCCATGGCTTCGGCCGTGGCGCCGCGCAGGCCGCCGACCAGTTCACCTACAACGGCTTCGCGGGCGCCAACCTCACGCTCGACGGCCTGGCTACCGTGGCGCCCAACGGCCTGCTGGCGCTCAGCAACGGCACCAGCCAGGCGGCCGGCCACGCGTTCCACCCGACGCCGCTCGGGATGCGCAACGGCGCCGTGCAGTCCTTCTCCGTCGCCTTCGTCTTCGCCATCGTCTCCAACTTCACCGTGCTCAGCGATAACGGCATGGCGTTCGTGATCGCGCCCAGCACCAGGCTCTCCACCTTCAACGCCGGCCAGTACCTCGGCATCCTCAACGTCACGGACAACGGCAAGCCCGACAACGGCGTCTTCGCCGTCGAGCTCGACACCATGCTCAACCCGGAGTTCCAGGACATGAACAGCAACCACGTCGGCGTCGACCTCAACAGCCTGCGCTCCGTGCAGAACCACTCCGCCGGGTGGTACGACGACGCCACGGGCGTGTTCAACAACCTCAGCCTCATCAGCCGCCAGCCCATGCAGGTCTGGGTGGACTACGACGGCGCCACCACCCGGCTCGACGTCACCATGGCGCCCCTCGACGTGCCCAGGCCGAAGAAGCCCCTCATCTCCGCGCCGGTGAACCTCTCGGCGGTCGTCACGGACACGGCGTACGTCGGGTTCTCGGCTGCCACGGGCGTCATCTTCACGCGCCACTACGTCCTCGGCTGGAGCTTCGCGCTCAACGGCCCGGCGCCGCCGCTCGACACCTCGAAGCTCCCCTCGCTGCCGCGGTTCGGCCCCAAGCCACGGTCCAAGGTGCTGGAGATCGTGCTCCCGATCGCCACCGCCGCCTTCGTCCTCGCGCTGGCCATCGCCTTCTTCATGTTCGTGCGCACGCGCATCAGGTACGCGGAGGTGCGCGAGGACTGGGAGGTGGAGTTCGGGCCGCATCGGTTCGCGTACAAGGAGCTGTACAAGGCCACCAAGGGGTTCAAGAACCGGCGGCTGCTGGGCACCGGCGGCTTCGGCAGGGTGTACAAGGGCGTGCTCCCGAGGTCCAACCTGGAGATCGCGGTGAAGCGGGTGTCGCACGACTCCAAGCAGGGGATGAGGGAGTTCATCGCCGAGGTGGTCAGCCTCGGCCACCTCCGGCACCGGAACCTGGTGCAGCTGCTCGGCTACTGCCGCCGGCAGGGGGAGCTCCTGCTGGTGTACGACTGCATGCCCAACGGCAGCCTCGACAAGTACCTGCACGACAAGACCAGGCCCGTGCTGGACTGGAGCCAGAGGTTCCAGATCATCAGGGGCGTCGCGTCGGGGCTGCTGTACCTCCACGAGGACTGGGACAAGATCGTGATCCACCGCGACATCAAGGCCAGCAACGTGCTCCTGGACGCCGACATGAACGGCCGGCTGGGGGACTTCGGGCTGGCGCGGCTGTACGACCACGGCGTGGACCCGCAGACGACGCACGTGGTGGGCACCATGGGGTACCTGGCGCCGGAGCTGGTGCGCACGGGCAAGGCGACGCCGGTGACGGACGTGTTCGCCTTCGGCGTGTTCGTGCTGGAGGTGACCTGCGGGCGCCGCCCGCTGGGGTGCATCGCCCCCGACGACCAGAACGTGCTGCTGGACTGGGTGCAGGAGCACGAGCGGCGGCGCGCGGGGCTGGACACCGTGGACCCGCGGCTGTGCGGCAAGTACGACGCCGACGAGGCGCGGCTGGCGATCAAGCTGGGGCTGATGTGCGCGCACCCGCTGCCGGACGCGCGGCCCGGGATGCGGCAGGTGACGCAGTACCTGGAGGGCGAGGTGGCCATGCCGGAGGTGGTGCCGACGTTCCTCAGCTACACCACGCTGGCGCTGATGCAGAACGACGGGTTCGACTCGTTCGCCATGTCATTCCCGTCCACGGTCACCACGGACGCCAGCCCCACGTCCGGCGACGTCTCGGCCGTCTCCGGCCTCTCGGGCGGAAGGTGAATGAATAAACAAGGACAAGAAGTAGTAGTCGCCGCGTAAGACGTTGATTTGTGTAACATGCAGTACTCCATAGTAGTGACACTTTTCTAGTAGTGGATAATTAACTGTGAGCAGTAATACAGTGATGTTTTTCTAGTCTGCACTCCACATCATATGAAACATCAGTGCCATGCCTGCGTGTCGGCACTTGTTGCAAACGACAAATTAATCTTGAGCCGCCCACGTGGTGGTGGATGGAGTGCACAATAACTATGTTATCTTCAAGCTACCACTGCGTACCGGCACGGCGCACGGCGGTTCGTCGTCACGGATGGCGTCTCGGCTTGGATTCGGCATGCGCGACAGGGACGAAAGCGAGTGGGTAAGCACGGATGGCCAGAGGATGACCGTGACGGCTCTCGTTTTGCGGTGGCGCACGCACGGCTCACTGGATTTCTGCGGCCGCCTGTTTTTTTCCGTTGCACATGCGACGGTGGCGTGGTTTCGGTTTGGCTCCTTTGCCGGTTCTGTTCATGTGCTTTTCACAAAGGACAGGAGACAGCCATGTTGCCGACGCACATGACACCGCAGAGGTGTAACGTGTTGATCCGGCTTCAGAAAGATTTGAGACGTGTTGGATAGCAATCATCAGCTATATCTCATTCGACGGTGTGATGCGAATTCTCAGTCTCGGCTGTTTCAGTCAGCACCGGTGGCGTCTTTTCTTCGAAAGCTCGAGCCACCACTCTCTGTCTACTGTTCAGTCGTCATGCAGTTGCACGCTGCCTGTTGTTTGCCATACAACCATCGTACATCCTGACATGCACAACCAAAATATTGTGACCACTGACCAGTGAGTGGCTGTTAGGTACAAGACCCTGAATGCGGTGCCGAAATTCAGCGGGCAAGGGTAACGTGGTCGGGTTGGCCTTCAGGGCCAGTTCTTTTGGGCGATTCTAGAATCGCACTCCCTCTTCTTCCAGATCACTCTATATATTTTTACAATCCTGGTAATTGTATATTAACCAGACAGTGATTGTAAAAAATACGTGATGATTCTTTAAAAACTGAGGAGGCGATTCTGGGAGAATCGTCGAAAAGAACTGGCCCTCATACTGTAGTACCATATCTATATACATGCACAGTCACTCTGTATAACTAGCACAAGCAAGTGAGTCGATTGGCGTCCGCTCCAGCGCGTTGCAACTTTCAATATCTCCAAGATAACCTACAGCAAACAGACAGAGCGCGGGCCAGGGCCAGTTAACCTATGAGATCTCTTAACCTATCCTATTCCTGCCTCAAGCATGTGGTGCGTGGGTGGCCGAGTTAACTGATCCTGCCTCGAGCATAAAAGAGGCGTGTTATAAGGCTAGTCATAGTAGGGAGTTATTATCTTCATAATGAGGAGAATGTATTTCTCCGTTTTCACAAATACTGTCTTTCTAGAGATTTCAAATAACCACATACCTAATGTATATGTATATATTTTAGAGTGTAGATTCACTTATTTTGTTCCGTATGTAGTCACCATTTGAAACCTCTAGAAAGACAAGTATTTAGGAACGGAGGGAGTATATGATACATGCAAGCTATCATTTATTAAGATATCGACTCATTTTGTCTTGGGATGTGTTATGTTACAGTAACATATTATGTTACTCCAACCATCTCTTTTCTCATTAAATACATGCCATGTAAGCAAATTTTTCTTGAGGTGTGTTATGTTACTTGCTAAGTTACTCCCACTATGACCAGCCTAAGCGGTCAGTCCTGCTGCAACGGCGCCGAGCACATGAAAGACGATTGTGCTCGCATTAAACAAGGACACAACAAGATATATAGACAGGCCACTGTCTCGATCTCTACTACGTACAATACCATTTTTGAATAAGAAAACTTTCATTGGGCCGCTGGTGGCAGTTATCTTTCAGTGGACCGAGATTTTCTTAATTTCATCCCACTGAGCCACTGAGGATTGCCTTTTTCTTTTTTAAGAAACTCCACTTTTTTTTTGGGAGGGGGGGGGGGCTGCTTTTTAAGAAACTCCACTGAGGATTGCCTAATCGAACCAGCTGTCGCTGAAGTAGACGCCATCACACTATCTTTAGTTTTAACAGGGGCAAGGTAACGCGCTTCTATCATTTCATAAAATATTTTGGATTCCAGTAAATTTCATGAACTTGATAATTTAAAATTATATTCAGGGATTTACAAATGTTTTAAATTTTTATAAATGTTCTAAATTTTGAAAAAATGTTTGCGCATTTATAAATATTAATGAATTATTTTTTCGAATTTCAAAAATATTCACCAATTGAAAAATGAATTTGGATTTCAGAATAATGTTCTGAATTTGAAAATGGTTTGGATTTAGAGAAATTTATTGATTTTAGAAACGTTATTGAATTTAAAAAATATACATTAATTTGAAAACGTTCCCAAAAGTAAAAAATGTTTATGAATTTTAAAAATTGATAAAAAATAAAAAATTGTTTAGAAATTTAAAAAATGTTCTCACATTACAAAAAAAGCTTGGAATTTTAAAAAACATTCAAGAAATTTTGAAATAAAACAACTAAAAATAAAAGGGAAAGAATTAGAAAAATAAGCAGAAAACACCAAAAGAAAAAAAATAGAACCTTCCCACAAATAGTGGGGAGGAAAACGAGAATGGGTCGGCCCACATCACTGATTTTAGGAAACCGTAATATCCTCTTTTACCGATTTGCTTGATCTAAACTTGCTCTGCTTAGGCCTGCCAAAGAGTCTCCGAATCTCTATCATCTTCGACACCTTAGCCTCAAGACACGCTGACCGCCAACAAGAGAGTTGCCGGTAACAGGGGAAATCGAGGCGACGAGAAAATCAGGAGCGCTGACTCGGACTCAATCGCCGAAGACAAGCAGTCTGGCTGAAATTTCATGGAGTTCCCCATGTGTGGTTTTGGTAATTAGTTATCCATATGGACTAATGTTTTCCATTGAGATGTATTTGAAGAAAAGTTTGATAGGCAATGCATGAAGAATATTGGATGGATTTGGAATGAATGCCATCAACATAAAGATATGCATCAAAATCATTGGGCTCTAGTGATGAATATATTATGACCAATAAGAAGCAAAAGAATGGACTTTAGGACCTCAAGATTAAGTTCTATGATCGAATCAAGTATAATCAATATGAAGTCTATGTGATGTATAAGGTGTGATCAAGTTGAAGTTCATTGAATGAACTCAAAGTTTTGTCATGCTTGGACTTATGAGTTGATCCATTATGGATCAAGATCTTGAGAGAATGATTAAAGGGAACAATTCTAGACAAGGCTTGAATATGAGATTATGATGAACTCATAAGTTGAGTTGATCTAATAATGAAGCAAGTAAGTCAAGTGAAGAATTCATTGTGCTTCTAAAGAGATCATAATGGTTTAGAAGAGCAAGTGATGACAAATTTGATTACTAAATGGATTAAAAATAATTGTACAATTAGCGTGCTAATTGGGGTTTGCTATTAAAAACGGTTATTGAGACAATACCGTGTGCGATGACTTCAGACAACCCACACAATTTCTAGGAAGTAAACGTGTTGGATCAATCAACAATCACACACGACTTTGTCTGGACAACTATTTGCGTTAGACCACCTTGCATAAACGTTTTCCATATAAAAAGTGTGTGTGATGGACAACCTATGTCACACAGTTTGTTCTAGGGACCGTGCGTGATGCATTCAATAACACAAATAAAATTATTAATATCATCTGCAATGACAATGCTATCACATACGATGTGATGGGGGAAATCGTGTGTGATGTACGTACAAACGAAAACGTTTGTCTAAAATTTGCTATGTGCGATGTACATATGAACGGAATCATTTTCCATGGGATTCAGTGTGTGGGATGTATATATGAATAGAAATGATTGGGCATGTATAATTGTATGCGATGGCTCGCCCAATTGCACATGAGCTCTTTTTGCCCCGCGTGTGTCACCGGAGGACCTATCGCCGATGGTTTCTGGGTCATGTGGGAAGGACCACCTTATCGCACACACAAGCAAGGCGACAGTTTAAAATGTCGTCGCGGAAAGGGATTAAAAACTGTTCGTATAGCAGGTCGTGAAGGAAATATGCCCTAGAGGCAATAATAAAGTTATTATTTATTTCCTTATATCATGACAAATGTTTATTATTCATGCTAGAATTGTATTAACCAGAAACATGATACATGTGTGAATACATAGACAAACAGAGTGTCACTGGCATGCCTCTACTTGACTAGCTCGTTAATCAAAGATGGTTATGTTTCCTAGCCATTGACATGGGTTGTCATTTGATTAACGGGATCACATCATTAGGAGAATGATGTGATTGACATGACCCATTCCGTTAGATTAGCACACGATCATTTAGTATGTTGCTATTGCTTTCTTCATGACTTATACATGTTCCTATGACTATGAGATTATGCAACTCCGTTCTTCGGAGGAACACTTTGTGTGCTACCAAACGTCACAACGTAACTGGGTGATTATAAAGGTGCTCTACAGGTGTCTTCGAAGGTACATGTTGGGTTGGCATATTTGGAGATTAGGATTTGTCACTCCGATTGTCGGAGAGGTATCTCTGGGCCCTCTCCGTAATGCACATCACTTAAGCCTTGCAAGCATTGCAACTAATGAGTTATTTGCGGGATGATGTATTACGGAACAAGTAAAGAGACTTGCCGGTAACGAAATTGAACTAGGTATTGAGATACCGACGATCGAATCTCGGGCAAGTAGCATACCGATGACAAAGGGAACAACGCATGTTGTTATGCGGTCTGACCGATAAAGATCTTCGTAGAATATGTGGGAGCCAATATGAGCATCTAGGTTCCGCTATTGGTTATTGACCGGAGACGTGTCTCGGTCATGTCTACATAGTTCTCGAACCCGTAGGGTCCGCACGCTTAACGTTACAATGACAGTTATATTCTGAGTTTATATGTTTTGGTGTACCGAAGGTTGTTCGGAGTCCCGGATGTGATCACGGACATGACGAGGAGTCTCGAAATGGTTGAGACATGAAGATTGATATATTGGAAGCCTATGTTTGGATATCGGAAGTGTTCCGTGAAATCGGATTTTTCCGAGTACCGGAGGTTACCGAACCCCCGGGAACTTAATGGGCCTTAGTGGGCCTTGGTGGAAGAGAGGAGAGGAGGCCGAGGGCAGGGCCGCCCCAGTCCGAATAGGACAAGGAGAAGGGCCCCCCCCCCTTTCCTTCCTCCCCTCCACCTCTTTCCCCTCTCTCTCCTAGTCCAACATGGAAAAGGGGGGAGTCCTACTCCCGGTAGGAGTAGGACTCCTCCTGGCGCGCCTCCTCCCTGGCCGGCCGCACGTCCCCCTTGCTCCTTTATATACGGGGGCAGGAGGGCACCCTAGACACAAGTTGATCAATTGATCTCTCCCAACCGTGTGCAGTGCCCCCCTCCACCATAGTCCACCTCGATAATATCAGAAGCGGTGCTTAGGCGAAGCCCTGCGTCGATAGAACATCAAAATCGTCACCATGCCGTCAGGTCTTGTGAAACTCTCCCTCAACATTCGGTTGGATCGGAGTTCGAGGGACGTCATCGGGCTGAACGTGTGCTAAACTCGGAGGTGTCGTGCGTTCGGTACTTGATCGATCGGATCGTGAAGACGTACGACTATATCAACCGCGTTGTGCTAACGCTTCCGCTTTCGGTCTATGAGGGTACGTGGACAACACTCTCCTCTCTCGTTGCTATGCATCACCATGATCTTGCGTGTGTGTAGGATTTTTTTTGAAATTACTACGTTCCCCAACAAAGTGGCATCCGAGCCAGGTTTATGCGTGAATTTCATATGCACGAGTAGAACACAAGTGAGTTGTGGGCGATATAAGTCATACTGCTTACCAGCATGTCATACTTTGGTTCGGCGGTATTGTTGGACGAAGCGGCCCGGACCGACTATCACGCCCAATATGCGACCCTATCCAAAAGGAACTCGAAGGTCCCACCAAGGATAAACCTCGGTCCATTCCGAGACCGTTTAACACCCGCTCACGAAAAGAGGTAAAAGGGAGCGCCGGGAGACATAGGAGTGCCGGATTGCAAAACGGACAACGGGGAAAATGCTCGGATGCATGAGACGAACACGTATGCAAAATGAGATGCACATGATGACATGATATGAAATGCAGATGATGACATGGCAAAGTGCAACACGCAAGCAAATGACATGGCAACGATGGCGAATAACTGGAAGACACCTGGCACATCAAATCCGGGGCGTTGCAACACTCCTCCACTAACAAGAGATCTCGTCCCGAGATCTTAGGACCGAGACGGAAAGGAAAAGGGATGAGGTGAAACACGAACTCAATAGAAGAAGCAAAGAATCGAGAGCACTAGAGAAGACGAGGGGAATGACGAGAATGACGAGAATCGAAAGCTCACAGAATCAGATAGACTATGAAACCACTCGTTCTAACCGGAGTGGTTAGAATGAGAAAAGAAACGGATAAGACTGAAAGGATTTAGGCAGCACACCGGTTGAACAAGGAAAAAAAATAGAACACGAACTTCACAAGATGGAATGACACTTGACGACATAAGCAACGCAATACGTCCGGAAGAATTGGAAAAAATTGAATGAAAAGAACTTAGAAGGAAGGATTGACTGGAGTTGTTGAGAAAATCAACAACGAAAGAATAAGCTTGTTGTGGACTTATGGAAAACATCTCAAAATTATAAGGTGATAACCGACCACAAGCGGAAAAAAAATTGAATAGCTGAGAAGAACGAAGAGATGCAAAACTCCACTTCAAAAGAATACGGAGAATTAATTGCACTTCGAGACGCGAGAAGAAAAGATACTTGAACTCCGCCAACAAAATCTTGATGAACACTTGATGAATGAATTAAATCATGAAGAACCACCATGAAGAACTCCGGTGACAAAAATATGATGAGATAGAATGAAAGAAGAAAGAATAAGATGAGCCTTGTGATGATTTAGATTGAGGTTCCGACGAAATGGCTGAGGAAATTGAACTCCGGAAAAGAAAAGATGGAAACACTTGGAAGTAGAATTTATTCATCAAGAACAAACTCCGAAGGAAAAGATTAATCACTTTGATGAAATAAGAATAAGATTTATTGTATGCTTATCCTTCATCAAATTAAATTGATGACAAGCAATGGATTTGGCATGCAACTTATTCTTCTTGAAAAAGGATTGAGAAGGGATAGCACAGAACTTGAGAAAGTCTTCATGAACCACCGGTAAGATTGGAAAGAACGAATGAATTGATATGGTAACAAAGGAAAAGAATCTTGAACGAACCACCGTAAGAATTCGAAAATGACTGATGAAAGAGAATGAATCACCGGGAAGAATTGGAGAAGCACAGAGATACTTGAGGGAATTAAAATGCAAGAGAACAAAGGGATCGCGAACTGATAGAAGAATACTTGAACGAAGCACCGGAAGAATATTGAGACGAACGAAGGGGCACGAATATGGAATAATTGGAGAACGAATTTGAAAAAAAACTTAGAATGGAGAGATATTCCGAAAAGATGGCCTCCGGATGATCGGAACAGAAAAGCAACTCCTGAAATACTCCGGATGGGTAAGAAAAGAATCTCTGACAAACGGAATAATTCGAGAGGATGATATGAAGCTAGAACCACGAATCTTCGAGAGAACGGGCAAGATTTAGAGGGAAAACTCTTCTTCGGTCTTCAGATATCGACGGGAAACACCACAAAAATTACTGAGATACTCCGGAAGAATGAAAAGCGAATAGGTTGAGCCAACAATGAAAATAATTTGAACGAGATCTTGGAAAAGCATCTGACTGATGAAATTCATACTTACGTCACACTTGAAAAGAATTGGGAATAGCTCCGGGGAAATTAAAAGAGTCAGGTAAGATCCTGGGAAAGACCTGTGGGTTAGGGCCCACTGAAGAGAAAAACACCGTTGGAAAGGATTGATGAACAGATAGATGAAGCACCAGAACAATTGAAATATTTGAATGAGGTGACAACCTCGAATTAATTGGAACACAGACGAATCTCTTGAGATGTCTTCATCACTCCTAAGGATAAATCAAGTAGAGGCGAACGAGCAGGGAAAACACTTGATCCAAGGAAAAGAATGTGATCAACCCGAACAACTTGAATTGAGTGCACCGGAAAAAGAAAGGGATGAAGAATGACGAACGAGACGAGAATTCACCGGTTGAAACAATTGAGAAAAGACTGAAGAGGCTCCACACGAATGAAATTGATGCTCGAAAGAGATTCAAACTCCGGGAAGAAAAGGTTAGGAGGGCGGGAAAACACAGGCAACTTGGAGGGGGAAACCGACGAATAACTTGAAGAGAAAACTCCGGTTGAAATCATTGAGGAAAGAAAGCAAAGACTTCACACGAGTAGGATGGATACTCGATTACGGACTCCGGTTCGGAAAAGAAGAAGGGAGGGCGGGCGGGAAAAACAAAGACAACTTCGGACAGGGAAACAACATCGATCGAAAATAGCTGAGGATTGAACTTGGCAAAGATGAAGAGGCTCGAGTCAACTTGACGAGAAATGCACCGGATGAAAAGAGCTGAGAGCCCACGATCGGAAAACCAACTGCGTGATCCTAAAGAAAAATTTGAACGAGAAGAGAAGTAATTCAAAAAACCTACGTCAAGATTCCTCACTAGAGCGACGAAGGGGCTGAGGAGTAAAAAGAATTCCTACTCTCCGATATAACTAGACTCCGAAAACAGTTTTCTTCTAGACTCAACAACGGCCAAACTACACGATCAATCAAGGGGCTCCTAGGGTCGGTCGAGGCTCGATACCAACTTGTCACGCACAATATGCGACCCTATCCAAAAGGAACTCGAAGGTCCCACCAAGGATAGACCCGCATATTGAAACGCTTTTGCAAGGTGGATATCATTACATCAACATTGCATAATAGATGGGGATACATCCAAGACATACAATGTCACATGAATACAACAATACAACATACATAAGATCAACATCCGACTACGGATGAAACATAAACAGAAACTCAAACAATATCCACCCTGCTAGCCCAGGCTGCCGACCTGGAGCCTATCCCCTGATCGAAGAAGAAACAGAAGAAGAACTCCAAACAAGCAAACATCGCTCTCGCGTCATGATCATCGCAAACCTGCACTGCAATCGGTGGTGTAGTAATCAGAGCCACGAGGACTCAAAGAATCCCATTACCATGGGTATCAAGACTAGCAAAGCTCAAATGGGAAAGGAAGGGGTAAAGTGGTGAGGTTGCAGCAGCGACTAAGCATATATGGTGGCTAACCAACGCAAATAAGAGCGAGAAGAGAGCAAGCGGAACGGTCGTCAACTAGTAATGATCAAGAAGTGATCCTGAACTCCTACTTACGTCAAACATAACCCAAGAAACCGTGTTCTCCTCTCGATCAACCCCGAAAAGAGACACTCACAGTTACGCATACCTGTTGGTGTATTTTAGAAGAGTTTGCTTCAAGTTTACTACAACCGGATATTAACAAATTCCCATCTCGCCACATAACCGCTGCACGGCTCTCGAAAGTTTAAACCCTGCAGGGTGTCCCAACTTAGCCCATGATAAGCTCTTGCGATCAACGAAGGATATTCCTTCTCCCCGGAAGACCCGATCAGTCTCGGAATCCCGGCCACAAGACATTTCGACAAAGAATAAAACAAGACCAAAGAAGCCGCCTGATGCGCCGACAATCCCGATAGGAGCTGCACATATCTCGTTCTCAGGCAACACCGGATGAGACATCCTACGAGTAAAACCAAACCTCGAGTTTCCACGAGGGGGCCTTGCAGTCTACTCGGTTCGGGCCAACACTTAGACAAGCATTGGCCCGGGGGGGCTAAATAAAGATGACCCTTGGGTTAATTACTCCCAAGGGAAATATAGGTGGTGGTGAGGCAAATGGTGAAACCAAGGTTGGGCCTTCTTTGGAGGAGTCTTATTCAAAGCGAACTGTCAAGGGGGTCCCATAAATCACCCGACCGCGTTAGGGACGCAAAATCCGGGAACATAATACCGATATGACGGAAACTAGGGCGGCAAGAGTGGAACAAAACACCAGGCATAAGGCCGAGCCTTCCACGCTTTACCAAGTATATAGATGCATTAATATTATAAGATATATTGTGATATCCCAACAAGTAAACATGTTCCAACAAGGAACAACATCTCCATGTTCCAACAAGGAACAAACTTCATCTTCACCTGCAACTAACAACGCTATAAGAGGGGCCGAGCAAAGCGGTAACATAGCCAAACAATGGTTTGCATAGGAAAGGTGTCAAAGGTTAGAGGCTGACATGACAATTTGGGATGGCTTGATAAATGTGTAATAGGTAGCGCATCATAGCGATAGAACGAAGCAACTAGCATAGCAATGATAGTAGTGAGATCCAGGGTAGCGGTCATCTTGCCTGAAATCCCGCTAGGAAGAAGAACGAGTCCAAGAAGAAGATGAACGGATGAAGCCGAACCAAGCGTAGACGAACGAATCCTCACGATCGCAACGAAACAGGAACTAACAAGAGGAAGCACACAACATAGTAAAAACACCACACATAGACAAGACATGATGCACAACAAGCATGATGCATGACAAGGCTACATGGAGCTACTCATGGAAAAATATGATGCAAACAAGAACAACACCTCAAAGCAAGTTTAAATGAGGCCGGAAGCAACATAGAACAATTCCGGTAAGTCCTCATGCAAATTTTGAAATTGGTCCAGATCTGAATAAACCTTAAGTTCAAGTTGTTAAACAGCAAGTTAAGATGCACCACGATGATCTACACGAAATTCTAGTCAAGTTACATATAAAGTTCATTAGATTCGGAGCTACCGCCTAGAAGATATGAGCAAAACAAGTTAAACATGGCATTGATGCAAAATGCATCCAAACATCAAGCAAACACCTCAAAGCAAGGATGCAACATGATAATATGAAACTACATGCAAAATCAAGCAAGTCTCATATAGAGCACACTCAAAACGGAGCAACGGTTCAACACATACACTATACAAGTTATAGCAACAATCTGTCCAAAACAGCAACTAGGCAAGTTGCAAGCACCAAAACACTATGCTACAGCATCTCAACGTAATAACAAAAGGCATGGGCATGATGTACAGGTAAAGCATGACAAAACATGAACACTGAGCTATCTCCAGAAATCACTAGAACATGCTCAAACACACATGGCAAGATTGCAAATAATAACAGTTTCGGACTTATCAGGAAATAACATCAGGTTGCAATATTTAGAGCTATCAAACAACATGTTACAGGAACTTATCATGGAAAACAAAGGCATGGCATTAATCTACTAATAGCATAGAACAAAAGTCCCTTACTAACCATGAGCCAAAAAGGATCAGAAGATATGATGGCACCCATGTAAACATGGCAAGTTATATTACAGATTCATACATGGCAGGAACAACGATAAGTAGGCATATTGGTGAGCTTGAACCACTCACCACAGAGCAATACATGGCATGGCAAGGCAATCAAAAGTAAGAAGACATGTCATAGAAGCTATACATGGCAAGAACAACATCATAGAATACACGGATCAACCACAACAACCTTGGCAAAATTGAATTACATGTACACAACCTGCCAGGAAACATTTTATAGCAAAAGTAGAGTTCGATTGACTCAAGCTATGTCACTCCATAATTGCAAAAAAGGGTATGGATGGATAGAGAATAACCATATGTTCAAAACATCCTTACTGAAGTATCTCAAAATAAGCATGGATCTCTCGGTAGCATCAAGTTTACATGGCATAAAAATATCAGCAGAACAGGGGCTGAAATCAGCAACATCATGAAGCCTAGTTTGCATGCTTGTGCTAGTCACCACAGAGATCAAAAAAATATGTGGAATACACCCCTGTAAAGATGGCATGACATATATCAAAACTCATGTAGACATCAACCTCATAGGATGCACACATCAAACATGGCAAAAATAACAAATGAGCATGTTATAACAGTTTCAGCAGATTAACATCACATAGCACTCTTGCAACAAAGATTCAGGCATCAAGATGACCTCAAAGGAATATGATTCAATGTAATGTAATGATGTACTCATTGGGACGAACAATTTTACATATTACACGCACGAAACGGAGTTACGGATGCAGAGATACGGCATGACGAACATGGCATGAAAATAACGAAAATCTGGGACTTGGTGGATTTCACCTCCGGGAAAAGTCAACCCGGGACGGAGGGAAGCGAGACGGGCAGATCCGGGACGCGGGCGCCCGTGTTTGGTTCGATGAGCGGGTGGATCTCATCCACCCGCGGTGGATCCGGCCGGAGGGACTCCGGCGAGACTCCGGCAAACTGGCGAGGGGCGCGGGGGAGGCCGGCGATGGGAGGCGGCGGCCGTGGCGGCCGATGCCGGAGCGGGCGGCGCGCCATGGCGGCTTCGCCGCAGCGGAGGCGAGGAGGCGCTGGAGGCGAGGCCGGGGCGGCCGACGCCGAGCTGGCGGCCGGAGGCCGGAGGTCGGGCGGAGGAGCGCGGCCCCGGCCGCGGAGGAGTGGGCGGCGCGATTCCGGCGGAGTAGGCGGAGTCGCCGGGCGGCGGGCAGACGGAGGCGGAGGCGGAGGCCGGGCGGCGGGGCTCGCGGGAGTTCCGCGCGGCGAACGGCGGCGGAGGCACGCGGCGGCGCAGTTGGCTGCCGGCCGCCCGGGCGGCGGATCTGCCCCGTGGCGCGACGGCGCGGAGGAGAGAGAGGAAGCCGGGCGGGCTGACGTGGCGCCGCCCGGTTGGCCGGAGCGGCCATTGGTGAGGTGGCGCGACCCGATTGGTCGGCCGTGATGTGGCAGCGGGCGCGGACGCGTCTGCTCACGGGCGGACATGTCCGGCGCGGCGAGAAGCGGGCTAGGGTTTGGTCTGCGCGAAAAAATCCGGGGGTGCACATATATATAGGTAGAGGGAGCTAGGAGACTCCAAATGGAGTGCGGTTTTCGGCCACGCGATCGTGATCGAACGGCGGAGAGCATGGAGGGGAGTTTGCTGGGTTTTGGGCCACTTTGGAAGGGGTGTTGGGCTGCAAAGAGAAGGGGCTTTTGCGGTTACCCGGTTAACCGTTGGAGTATCAAACGACCTCCAAATGGCACGAAACTTGACAGGCGGTCTACCGGTGCTATACCAAGGCCGCTTGACAAACCTCGGTCCATTCCGAGACCGTTTAACACCCGCTCACGAAAAGAGGTAAAAGGGAGCGCCGGGATACATAGGAGTGCCGGATTGCAAAACGGACAACGGGGAAAATGCTCGGATGCATGAGACGAACACGTATGCAAAATGAGATGCACATGATGACATGATATGAAATGCAGATGATGACATGGCAAAGTGCAACACGCAAGCAAATGACATGGCAACGATGGCGAATAACTGGAAGACACCTGGCGCATCAAATCCGGGGCGTGACACCGACATTACGTGTACGCTTACGCGAGACCGGTTCTCCCGACGTGCTTTGCACAAAGGTGGCTAGCGGGTGTCAGTTTCTCCAACTTTAGTTGAACCGAGTGTGGCTACGCCCGGTCCTTGCGAAGGTTAAAACAGCACTAACTTGACAAACTATCGTTGTGGTTTTGATGCGCAGGTAAGAACGATTCTTGCTAAGCCCGTAGCAGCCACGTAAAATTTGCAA
The DNA here is from genome assembly GCA_021605145.1 of Aegilops bicornis. Classification (NCBI taxonomy): domain Eukaryota; kingdom Viridiplantae; phylum Streptophyta; class Magnoliopsida; order Poales; family Poaceae; genus Aegilops; species Aegilops bicornis. The sequence continues at coordinate 637,421,645 of CM038670.1, read as the reverse complement.
CAACAAAGTAGAGGATGTCTAACTTGTTTTTGCAGGGCATGTTGTGATGTGATATGGTCAAGACGTGATGCTATATTTTATTGTATGAGATGATCATGTTTTGTAACCGAAGTTATCGGCAACTGGCAGGAGCCATATGGTTGTCGCTTTATTGTATGCAATGCAATCGCCCTGTAATGCTTTACTTTATCACTAAGCGGTAGCGATAGTCGTAGAAGCATAAGATTGGCGAAACGACAGCGGTGCTACGATGGAGATCAAGGTGTCGCGCCGGTGACGGTGGTGATCATGACGGTGCTTCGGAGATGGAGATCAAAAGCACAAGATGATGATGGCCATATCATATCACTTATATTGATTGCATGTGATGTTTATCTTTTATGCATCTTATCTTGCTTTGATCGACGGTAGCATTATAAGATGATCTCTCACTAAATTTCAAGATAAAAGTGTTCTCCCTGAGTATGCACCGTTGCCAAAGTTCGTCGTGCCCTGCACACCACGTGATGATCGGGTGTGATAAGCTCTACGTCCATCTACAACGGGTGCAAGCCAGTTTTGCACACGCAGAATACTTATGTTAAACTTGACGAGCCTATCATATGCAGATATGGCCTCGGAACACTGAGACCGAAAGGTCGAGCGTGAATCATATAGTAGATATGATCAACATATTGATGTTCACCATTGAAAGCTACTCCATTTCACGTGATGATCGGTTATGGTTTAGTTGATTTGGATCACGTGATCACTTAGAGGATTAGAGGGATGTCTTTCTAAGTGGGAGTTCTTAAGTAATATGATTAATTGAACTTAAATTTATCATGAACTTAGTACTTGATAGTATCTTGCTTGTCTATGTTTGATTGTAGATAGATGGCCTGTGTTGTTGTTCCGTTGAATTTTAATGCGTTCCTTGAGAAAGCAAAGTTGAAAGATGATGGTAGCAATTACACAGACTGGGTCCGTAACTTGAGTATTATCCTCATTGCTGCACAGAAGAATTACGTCACCGAAGCACCGCTGGGTGCCGAACTGCCGCAAGAGAAACACCAGATGTTATGAACGTCTGGCGAGCAAAAGCGATGACTACTCGATAGTTCAGTGTGCCATGCTTTACGGCTAAGAACCGGGACTTCAACGACGTTTTGAACGTCATGGAGCATATGAGATGTTCCAGGAGTTGAAGTTGATATTTCAAGCAAATGCCCGGATTGAGAGATATGAAGTCTCCAATAAGTTCTATAGCTGCAAGATGGAGGAGAATAGTTACAAGGTGAGCATATACTCAAGATGTCTGGGTATAATAATCACTTGATTCAACTGGGAGCTAATCTTCCGGATGATAGCGTCATTGACAGAATTCTCCAATCACTGCCACCAAGCTACAAGAGCTTCGTGATGAACTATAACATGAAAGGGATGGAAAAGACGATTCCCGAGCTCTTCGCAATGCTAAAGGCTGCGGAGGTAGAAATCAAGTAGGAGCATCAAGTGTTGATGGTCAACAAGACCACTAGTTTCAAGAAAAAGGGCAAAGGGAAGAAGAAGGGGAACTTCGAGAAGAACAACAAGCAAGTTGCTGCTTAGGAGAAGAAATCCAAGTCTGGACCTAAGCCCTAAACTGAAAGTGCTTCTCTTGCAAGCGCATCGTCACTTGAAGCGGAATTGCCCCAAGTATTTGGCGGATAAGAAGGATGGCAAGGTGAACAAAGGTATATGTGATATACATGTTATTGATGTGTACCTTACTAATGCTCGCAGAGCACCGGGTATTTGATACGGTTTTGTTGCTAATATTTGCAACTCAAACAGGGGCTACGGATTAAGCGAAGATTGGCTAAGGACGAGGTGACGATCGCGTGGGAAATGGTTCCAAAGTGGATGTGATCGCGATTGGCACGCTACCTCTACATCTACCTTCGGATTAGTATTAGACCTAAATAATTGTTATTTGGTGCCGCCGTTGAGCATGAACATTATATCTGGATCTTGTTTGATGCGAGACGGTTATTCATTTAAATAAGAGAATAATGGTTGTTCTATTTATATGAGTAATATCTTTTATGGTCATGCACCCTTGAAGAGTGGTCTATTTTTGATGAATCTTGATAGTAGTTATACACATATTCATAAAGTTGAAGCCAAAAGATGCAGAGTTGATAATGATAGTGCAACTTATTTGTGGCACTGCTGTTTAGGTCATATCGGTGTAAAGCGCTTGAAGAAACTCCTTACTGTTGGACTTTTGGAGCCACTTGATTATGAATCACTTGGTACTTGCGAACCGTGCCTCATGGGCAAGATGACTAAAACGCCGCTTCTCCCAGACTATGGAGAGAGCAACAGATTTGTTGGAAATCATACATACAGATGTATGTGGTCCGACGAATGTTGAGGCTCGTGGCGGATATCGTTATTTTCTCACCTTCACAAATGATTTAAGCAGATATGGGTATATCTACTTGATGAAGGATAAGTCTGAAACATTTGAAAAGTTCAAAGAATTTCAGAGTGAAGTTGAAAATCATCGTAACAAGAAAATAAAGTTTCTACGATCTGATCGTGGAGGAGAATATTTAAGTTACGAGTTTGGTCTACATTTGAAACAATGCGGAATAGTTTCGCAACTCACGCCACCCTAACACCACATCGTAATGGTGTGTCCGAACGTCGTAATCGTACTTTACTAGATATGGTGCGATCTATGATGTCTCTTACTGATTTACCGCTATCATTTTGGGGTTATGCTTTAGAGACCACCGCATTCACATTAAATAGGGCACCATCGAAATCCGTTGAGACGACGCCTTATGAACTGTGGTTTGGCAAGAAACCAAAGTTGTCATTTCTGAAAGTTTGGGGCTGCGATGCTTATGTGAAAAAGCTTCAACCTAATAAGCTCGAACCCAAATCGGAGAAATGTGTCTTCATAGGATACCCAAAGGAGACTATTGGGTACACCTTCTATCACAGATCCGAAGGCAAAACATTCGTTGCTAAGAATGGATCCTTTCTAGAGAAGGAGTTTCTCTCGAAAAAAGTGAGTGGGAGGAAAGTAGAACTTGATGAGGTAACTGTACGTGCTCTCTTATTGGAAAGTAGTTCATCACAGAAACCGGTTTCTGTGACACCCACACCAATTAGTGAGGAAATTGACGATGATGACCATGGAACTTCAGATCAAGTTGATACTGAACCTCGTAGATCAACCAGAGTGGTACGATAATCCTGTTCTGGAAGTCATGCTACTAGATCATGATGAACGTACGAACTATGAAGAAGCGATGGTGAGCCCAGATTCCGCAAAATGGCTTGAAGCCATGAAATCTGAGATGGGATCCATGTATGAAAACAAAGTGTGGACTTTGGTTGACTTGCCCGATGATCAGCAAGCAATTGAGAATAAATGGATCTTCAAGAAGAAGATCGACGTGACAAGAATATTATCGTTTACAAAGCTCGACTTGTTGCAAAAGGTTTTCAACAAGTTCAAGGGGTTGACTACGATGAGACATTCTCACCAGAAGCGATGCTTAAGTCTGTCCGAATCATGTTAGCGATTGCCGCATTTTATGATTATGAAATTTGGCGGATGGATGTCAAAACTGCATTCTGAATGGATTTACGGAAGAAGAGTTGTATATGATGCAACCGAAGGTTTTGTCGATCCAAAGGGAGCTAACAAAGTGTGCAAGCTCCAACGATCCATTTATGGATTGGTGCAAGCCTCTCGGAGTTGGAATAAACGCTTTGATAGTGTGATCAAAGCATTTGGTTTTGTATGGAGACTTTTGGAGAAGCCTGTATTTACAAGAAAGTGAGTGGGAGCTCTGTAGCATTTCTGATCTTATATGTGGATGACATATTACTAATTGGAAATGATATAGAATTTCTGGATAGCATAATGGGATACTTGAAGAAGAGTTTTTCAATGAAAGACCTCGGTGAAGCTGCTTACATATTGGGCATTAAGATCTATAGAGATAGATCAAGACGCTTAATTGGACTTTCACAAAGCACATACCTTGACAAAGTTTTGAAGAAGTTTAAAATGGATCAAGCAAAGAAAGGGTTCTTGCTGTGTTACAAGGTGTGAAGTTGAGTAAGACTCAATGCCCGACCACTTGAAGATAGAGAGAAGATGAAAGATGTTCCCTATGCTTCAAATGCATAGGCTCTATCATGTATGCAATGTCAGGTACTGCACTGATGTGTGCCTTGCTATAAGTCTAGCAGGAGGTACCAAAGTAATCCAGAGTGGATCATCGGACAACGGTCAAGAACATCCTAAAATACACGAAAAGGACTAAGGATATGTTTCTCGCTTATGGAGGTGACAAAGAGCTCATCGTAAATGGTTACGTTGATGCAAGCTTTGACACCGATCCGGACGATTCTAAATCGCAAACCGGATACGTGTTTACATTGAACAAAGGAGCCGTCGGTTGGTGCGATTCTAAACAAAGCATCGTGGCGGGATCTACATGTGAAGCGGAGTACATAGCTGCTTCGGAAGCAGCAAATGAAGGAGTCTGGATGAAGGAGTTCATATCCGATCTAGGTGTCATACCTAGTGCATCGGGTCCAATGAAAATCTTTTGTGACAATACTAGTACAATTGCCTTGGCAAAGGAATCCAGATTTCACAAGAGAACCAAGCACATCAAGAGATGCTTCAATTCCATCCGGAATCTAGTCCAGGTGGGAGACATAGAAATTTGCAAGATACATACGGATCTGAATGTTGCAGACCCGTTGACTAAGCCTCTTCCACGAGCAAAACATGATCAACACCAAGGCTCCATGGGTGTTAGAATCATTAATGTGTAATCTAGATTATTGACTCTAGTGCAAGTGGGAGATCAAGGAAATATGCCCTAGAGGCAATAATAAAGTTATTATTTATTTCCTTATATCATGATAAATGTTTATTATTCATGCTATAATTGTATTAACCGGAAACATGATACATGTGTGAATACATAGACAAACAGAGTGTCACTAGCATGCCTCTACTTGACTAGCTCGATAATCAAAGATGGTTATGTTTCCTAGCCATTGACATGGGTTGTTGATTAACGGGATCACATCATTAGGAGAACGATGTGATTGACATGACCCATTCCGTTAGCTTAGCACACGATCGTTTAGTATGTTGCTATTGCTTTCTTCATGACTTATACATGTTCCTATGACTATGAGATTATGCAACTCCCGTTTACCGAGGAACACTTTGTGTGCTACCAAACGTCACAACGTGTCGAGTGATTATAAAGGTGCTCTACAGTGTCTCCGAAGGTACATGTTGGGTTGGCGTATTTTGAGATTAGGATTTGTCACTCCGATTGCTCGGAGAGGTATCACTGGGCCCTCTCGGTAATGCACATCACTTAAGCCTTGCAAGCATTGCAACTAATGAGTTAGTTGCGGGATGATTTATTACTAACGAGTAAAGAGACTTGCTTAACGAGATTGAACTAGGTATTGAGATACCGACGATCGAATCTCGGGCAAGTAACATACCGATGACAAAGGGAACAACGTATGTTGTTATGCGGTCTGACCGATAAAGATCTTCTTAGAATATGTGGGAGCCAATATGAGCATCCAGGTTCCGCTATTGATTATTGACAGGAGACGTGTCTCGGTCATGTCTACATAGTTCTCGAACCCGTAGGGTCCGCACGCTTAACGTTACGATGATAGTTATATTATGAGTTTATATGTTTTGATGTACCGAAGGTTGTTCGGAGTTCCGGATGTGATCACGGACATGACGAGGAGTCTCGAAATGGTTGAGATATGAAGATTGATATATTGGAAGCCTATGTTTGGATATCAGAAGTGTTCCGGGTAAAATTGGGATTTTTTCCGGAGTACCGGGAGGTTACCGGAACCCCCGGGAACTTAATGGGCCTTAGTGGGCCTTGGTGGAAGAAAGGAGAGGAGGTTGCAGGTGGCCGCACCCCTCCCCTAGTCCGAATAGGACAAGGAGAAGGCGGCGCCCCCTTCCTTCCTCCCTCCACCTCTTTCCCTCTCTCTCCTAGTCCAACATGGAAAGGGGGAGTCCTACTCCCAGTAGGAGTAGGACTCCTCTGCACGCCTCCTCCCGGCCGCCGCACCTCCCCTTGCTCCTTTATATACGGGGCGGGGGCACCCTAGACACAAGTTGATCAGTTGATCTCTCCCAGCAGTGTGCGGTGCCCCCTCCACCATAGTCCACCTCGATAATATCAGAAGCGGTGCTTAGGCGAAGCCTGCGTCGATAGAACATCAACATCGTCATCACGCCTTCGTCTTGTGAAACTCTCCCTCAACACTCGGCTGGATCAGAGTTCGAGGGACGCCATCGGGCTGAACGTGTCTTTGAACTCGGAGGTGCCAGTATGTTCTGATTACTTGATCGGTCGGATCGTGAGGACGTATGACTACATCAACCGCGTTGTGCTAAAGCTTCCGCTTTCGGTCTACGAGGGTACGTGGACAACACTCTCCCCTCTCGTTGCTATGCATCATCATGATCTTGCTTGTGCGTAGGAATTTTTTTGAAATTACTACGTTCCCCAACAGGTCGCTGCACTAGTGAAGAGGGGAAGGACTCCTCCTCCCCCACCCCAATTCGGCCTCCGAGAGGGGGAAAGGGGGAGCCTCCCCTATTGGGCCTTGGTGGCCCAATTCTCCCTCCACCTCTTGACCTTTTAAGGCCCGTTGATATAACCGACCTAGGGGGCCCAGACCGACTTCTGGTTAGATGAGGCACCCCTGGGTTGTAACATCCTCAGTCACGCCGCTGCCCGTCGTCGCCGCGGTGTTCGTCTGCTTCACCGCCTCCATCTACTCGTCACAACTACACCAACTACTCCTAGCACTCCGACCCACGCGGGCTCTGCCCTCGTCGTCGGCTTCTCGAGCTTCATCGCGAGGCGACATCAATGGCGAGACACGTGCGGGCGCGACACCAAGGTGGTTTAGGCATTCCCCACCATGTTGTACATGGAGGCCAAGGCATTGCGCATCAGAAAGAAGGCGGCACCGCACTTGAGTGCTGACGTGACAGTCATTAATTTGGTTAGAGTCAACAATCCCAGCCCCTTGGTGCCATGTCATCAAATCCACTCCTAAAACGCCCAAGGTTTAAAACGTCTGGGATCAGCGAGGTAAGGGTGCCGATTTCAGCAATTTGAACTTGGGGGTTTATTTACGCGGAGCTCTAAAATCTCAGGGTTTAAATTAGACTCCACTCTCCAGAGAATGACGACCCCATCGACCTAGTTTGTGCTGGTTCGGCCCAAACGTCACGGTTTGACCCAAGAAACATGTGTGTCCAATTAAGACAGGGGACCTCCTATTTCGTGCGTAGGGTGACGCCTGATGGCCAAACGCACCCCTCCCACGCGCGTGCCTTTGGGCCCCCATGTGCGAGGGTGGCGCCCCTTTTTTTTTTCCTTTTTATCCTTTTCTTTTTCTTTTTTTTGCTTCATTAAAAAATGTCAGGGATTTCGAACAAATATCAGATCCCAAAAAATATTCTGAAATTAATAAAAATTTTGTGAGTTCAAAAAATCTTCTTGAAATTAAAAACTATTGAATTAAAAAAATCAAGAATTCAAAAAAATTCACTAATTTTACAAAAAATTAATGAGTTCAAAAAATGTTCATGATTTTTAAAAAATGTATGTAAATTTTGAAAAAAGTTCATGAGTTAAAAAATATTCATAAATTTCAAAAAATATTCATGAGTTCAAAAAATGTTCATGAATGAATATTATTCACGAGTTCGAAAAATGTTCATTAATTCAAGAAAAGTGCCCGCGAGTTCATTTCTTACGAATTCCAGACAAGAATTTCGAAATAGTTTGTGATTTTAAAAAATGTTCAGAGATTTTTATGATGTTCATGAGTTTGAAAATTGTTCTTGAATTAAAAAATGTTCATATATTTGGAAAATATTCCTGAATTTGGAAATTGTTCTTTTTTTATAAAAATATGTATTTGAAACTTGTTCATGATTTACAAAAAATTATGAATTTTAAAAGTGCCTACGATTTTAGAAAACTTGTTCATGATTTTTTTTAAATAATCACGGATTTGAGGATTGAAAAAAGCAAAATATAAAACGAAACAGAAGAACCAGAAAAGAAAAAGAAAAACAACAGAAAGAAAACGGACAGAAAAACATAGAAACCGACTAACAGGCGGGCCCATTACTGCGCGCACAAACGTCAAGGCTGTTGCCTTACTAAGCAGGCCAAGCTTTCTCAAAAATATAAAAAAAATACTAACTAGGCCCAGCAGAGGCGCCGTTTGAGAAGAAAGGGAAAGTGCAGGATGTATCATCATCTTCTGCAAGGCTGCCGACTCCAGAGCTCACACAGTGCTGGACACGCCGCGACGAGTCGGAGGGGAAAGATCAAGATGGAGGCGGCCACCTCGAATCCGTCCAGCAAGAGGTTCGATCGCTCCGCCCCCTTCCCCTTTCCCGTACGCCGCCCGCAGCAAATTTACTTACTGGGATTTCTGTCGCGCTGCTGCTATGTGCGTGATTTAGGATCGCTCTGGTCACCGGAGGGAACAAAGGGGTCGGGCTGGAGACGTGCAGGCAGCTCGCGTCCAAGGGGCTCAAGGTCGTGCTGACGGCGAGGAACGAGGCGAGGGGGCTGGAGGCGGTCGAGGGCGTCAGGCGCTCCGGTGGTGGCGGCCAATCCGACGTCGTCTTCCATCAGCTGGATGTCACCGACCCTGACAGCGTCGCCCGGCTGGCGGATTTCGTCAGGGATCAGTTCGGGAAGCTCGATATCCTGGTATGTGTTATTGTGTGTCTCTGCTTTGCGCTTTGAGGATTACGACCTCGCGGATTTGGGGTCGGGCAAGTGGGTATTCATACTGACTGTTCCCACTGAGAGCTCGTCAGATACAAGTATGCATTTTATTCAGACTCTTTAATTGTTAGTTGAACTTAGCAAAATTACATTTAAGAAATTGTTAGTCAGCACATTGTTGCATTGAATTATTACAAAATGAATATAAGAGTTCCGTTTAGAAGTATATGTGCTATAAATTTCTTTCTTTTACCTGGCATGTACTAGTTAAAGCTGAAATGATGTTCTTGCAGATCTTGTAAGCTTGGCTTTGCTGTTCAGATTATTGGCTTCTTATTGGTGATTATGTAGAAGTGGTTTGTCTCGGAATTTTGTAATACGTCACCATGATTTTGTGTTTTTTGTTATGTGTGTAGATAAACAATGCAGGCATTTCAGGCGTTGATCGAGATCCAATTCTGGTTGCGGAAGTTAAAGAACAGGTGCCTACAGCAAAAAATTTATGCGTATTGATTTGCAGTTTCTCAGTGGTTAAATTACATCTATTTCAGAATCAGGTTTAGTCAACAAAATAATAGTTGCTTCTGTAGTTGTTTGTTGCTATCTATCAACCAAGGTAGACATAAATGTCATCATTTCTTGTAACTACTGGAGCATACTTTATTTTGGGAAAACACATCACATCGATGTTGTGATACATGATGTACATAGAAGTTTGGATTCTAGAAATTATTCATGAACCACAGCATCGACATATATATCATTCTCTTGTAACCACTGGAGCATAGTCTAGTTTGAGAGAACACATCATGCTGTTGTTGCAATACAAGATGACAATAGAAGTATACATCATAGAAAATCATCAATCGAAGTTGACAATTCTAAAATTGTACATTACTGACAGCGTGTTTATTTAGTGAATTATGTGTTAAATATTAGCATTTCTTCCTTAAAAGATCTTATTTCAATGATGTCCATATTACATACAGAAGCTAGGAATATATTATTTTTTGTTATTATGGTGGCAAACAGAATTCCTCAGGAACTCATACTCAATTATTTCCATTTGTAATTTAATTCCTAGAACACTTCTATTCCAAGATTATATTTGTACCAAGCAGATAAAATTTTAGGTTAGTCGGCCTCACCTCACTTAGTTAACAAAATTGACTTCTAGTTTAATAGGTGACTCGCTTCATATCCATTTAATTGGATTTTTTACCAAGCAAATGAATCTTAGATGGGCATGCCTTACAGGACCCACCTGGCACCTAAGCACCTGCATTTTAACAAGATGCCGTATAACAATTAACCTGTCTATGCATGATAGGTTGAAAGCATGGATGTAGACCAGAGAGTTCAATGGATGAAAGAAAATTCCAAGGAGACATATGAGGAAGCAAAAGAATGCATGAGAACAAACTACTATGGGGCAAAGCTTGTCGCAGAGGCACTACTTCCTCTTCTTCAGTTGTCCTCCTCTGGGAGAATTGTCAATGTCTCATCAGGCTTTTCACTGCTAAGAGTAAGTATTGTTAACCATGTTGCAGGTCGTACAAGACAAATTACCAGTTTCACAAATTAGATTCAACATTATCTGTGCCACAATATACATTTCTGCTATAACTTTCTTTATCACTTCGTTTTGTTTCGAGTTTTCGAGAAGTATCTATTCGGCCTTGCATTGTGTCTTCTAAGATATTATTATTTCCTGAGCAGAGAGGAATGCCTTATCCCTTATTGAAGTGTTCTTTTTTTTATCTGTCAGAAAGCATATGTTCAGAAACTAGTTCCTTTTAAGTTAACAATAACTATTGTTTCCTGAGCAGAACTTCAACAGTGAAGAACTGAAGAATGAGTTCAACGACGTCGACAACCTTACTGAAAAGAGATTAGAGGAGCTGTTGGATTCGTTTCTAGAAGATTTCAAGGCCAATTTGATAGAGGCACATGGGTGGCCGACCGGTGGCTCGTCAGCCTACAAGGTCGCCAAAGCTGCCCTCAATGCTTACACAAGGATTCTCGCCAAGAAGTACCCTAGGATGCGCATCAACTGTTTGACGCCTGGTTATGTCAAGAGCGACATGTCCATGCACATGGGGGTATTGACGCCTGAGGAGGGCGCTAGCAACCCTGTGAAGGTCGCCCTCTTGCCTGACGATGGCCCGACGGGTGCTTATTTTGATAGGGATGGCGTGGCCTCGTTTCTGTGACTCTGTCGTACGTGTAATGGTTTCGTCCGGTTTTACTTTGAGAACATGAGACACTTGTAACAGTAATTGTCAATAAACATTGTGCAGTTTAATCTATGCTGTGCACTCAAATGGAGATGCGTGTGTGTATGATCCATATTGGTCGATGAGGTCTATCGATCTTGTGGGTATGTGTAGGGTCAAACAATGCGACAACACACACACGATGACGTATGGGTGTTGCTGGCAGGCAATAGGATGACGTATGGGTGTTGCTGGCTGATGGACATGCTCGGTTTGTTAACAAAATTAGCCAACCATCGTTTTGACGTGTGAATGTTTCAAACTTGCCAAAAGTTGATCCTTTCGAGAGGTTGCTATATCATGCTAGATGTTTGTGCCGGACGAAGACGACGAGCACCACAACGGCGACCGAGATATGACCGGAGCCGTTATAAGTATCTTGCGCTCCTTCCTCCCATAACCATAACCGTCTCAGATAACTTTAGGATTTTCGGTCTCAGATTGTGAGGAGCGGCTCATCGACCTCTGCCAACTGCCATCGCACGTGCTGTTAGAGCTCGTGGACTCGTGGTGCGCCCTCATGAAAGGGGCCATCCTCCCTAACCTGCCAAGCACGAGGTTAGCCGCCCGCCCATACATGCTTATTGCTGCTCTTGTCGTCGCCATGTAGCCTTGCAACTTGCAGAAATCTCATCGACTGCGGTTGCTAGGGTCGCCGTCGTTACCGGAGGGAACAAGGGGATCGGCTTCGAGGTGTGCCGGCAGCTTGCCAGCGGCGGAATCGCCGTCGTCCTGACGGCCCGGGATGAGATGAGGGGCGGGGAGGCCGTCGAGAGGCTCAATGCGCTGGGGCTCTCTCATGTAGTCTTCCATCAGCTGGAGATCACGGACGCTTCGAGCGCCACGGCGCTAGCTGGTTTTCTCAAGGCCCGCTTCGGCAAGCTTAACATTCTGGCAAGTTTTATTTCCTTTCGTTTTAATATACTTTTTTTGAGAATACGCAATCGCGTATCTTAGCTTTATAGAAGGCAGAAAATATGTACAAAAGAGTTATTACAGCCAGGCCTTAGCTGCACACCGGAGAGCCAACCGACCTAGCAAGCTCCACTCCTAAAATCATACCCTACTACTCACAAAATATGTCGACTCCATTTGCTCCCGCACTTACCCAAGATCTCAGTTCGTCGAAGACCTGACTTGTGAATGCACCCACCGTCAAGCTAGTTCTGGCTGGTCTGAATACCAAGCCGTTACGATGCTTCCAAAGATGCCAGCAAATGAGCATGACAACCGAGTCGAAACCTCTCCTGTTTACCTTCGGGATGCGCGCACGAGCTTCTAGCCACCAATCTTCAATCTTGTCCTACACCGTCGGCACCAGTGTGTCACTGATTCTCGCTTTCAGAAAGCAGCTGTGCCAGACTTGTCTCGCGAAGACACAGTGTAGTAGTAAGTGATCAACCGAGTCTTCCTCCTGGGCGCATATGTAACAAGCAGAGGTGTGATCTTGCAGCCCGTGTCGTAACCGTCTGTCCGCTGTCCAGAGCCGATATTGCATCGCGAGCTACATAAAAATCTTACAGGATAGGGGTGCCCAACATTTCCAGATTGCAGTAGCCGACGCACATCGAACACTGTCGTGCCATAGCATGTCATATGTCGACTTCGAGGTATATGAGCCTGCAGTATTCCATCTCCAAAGGGGGGTATCATTCTGCACCGGATCCAGCACCAAGCTGATCATCATGTCCCAAAGGTTGATGATCTGCACTAGCCCATCTGAGCACAACTCTCCCGAGATGTCATTAGCCCAATGATGGAGATGCAACGCCTTGCTAACTGTCCGTTTGTTCACCACTTGCGTGCGGACCTTCGCCAGTACCAATGGCGCAAGCTTAGCAACGGACGAACCCTCAATCCATCTATCTTTTCAGAATAGGATTCGCTCTCCATTTCCTACTTTCCAGTGCACCAAGCTATTGAACGCTGACTGCATCTGAGCATCCATCGACAGTGGTAGCCCCTGCCACAGTCTAGCGTCATCCGTACGCTAGTATACTAGAATAATGCCCGTGTGTACTCTAGTACGTTAGCTTGTGATTTATCTGTCAATAATAATGTGACTGTGTAAATAAATGTTCATCAAATTCTGCCTGTGAATTACTTTATGTTTTGATTAAAAGTTTGGTAAATAAATTAAAGTAAAATTGGTTGAGAAGATAAATAAATTAAGATGATTGTTATCATATGTATGGAAGGATGGACGAAGGGTGGTGGGAAGAAATGTAAAATGCAAACCTTACGTTCATTTCACAAAAAAAACCTTACGCTCTTTTTAAGTAGTAGAGCTGCAGCTGCTAGTTGCATCCAAGGTTTGAATCACCGGTGATGGATGGATGTGCTCGGATGATTTGCAGGTGAATAATGCCGCTGTTGGTGGGGTTGAGTACGGCCAAGAGTTTGATACCAACGAGGAAAAGGTAAGATCACGTTGTTGTATTTTCTGGTTGAGTTTTTGTAATTTACTCCTGGAGGAACCCAGCCAAGAACCGAGGATAGGCGTCAAGCACAGCGACCAATTTTACCTGATAGGTTCATTCGGTAAAATCGGCGTGACTTTTTTCTGAAATTGTTCGGTTCAGATACACCAGCCTGAACAAGTTTATTTGCCGATGCATAATACAACAGTTCGGTGGCATGGATTTCCACCAGAGAGTTGAGTGGATGCTGAAGAATGCCCGGGAGCCCATCGACAGCGCGAAGAACAGCGTGAAGACGAACTACTACGGCACGAAGCATGTAATCGAAGCCCTGCTGCCTCTGCTTCAAGCTTCCTCCGAGGGAAGAATGGTGAACGTCTCCTCAATTATGGACTCCTAAGAGTAAGTAAACTCTTATCTTTTTTTCACTGATCATCGTTAACCCAGTATCAGTACCACATGTAACGTAAGGGATTCCGTGGCATTGTTTGCAGCATATCGGCAACGAGGAGGCGAGGCAGGAGCTCAACGACGTCGACAACCTGACAGAGGAGAGGTTGGACGAGCTGCTGGACAAATTCATGAAAGACTTCGAGGCCGGCGCGCTGGAGCCGCACGGGTGGCCCACGAAGTTCTCCGCGTACAAGGTGGCCAAGACTACCATGAACGCCTACTCGAGGATCCTGGCGAGGAGGCACCCTGAGCTGCGCGTCAACTGCGCGCACCCAGGCTTCGTCAAGACCGACATGAGCATGGGGTCCGGGGTCCTGACGCCGGAGGAGGGCGCACGCAACTTGGTGAAGGTGGCGCTGCAGCCTAACGGCGGGCCGACCGGCGCGTATTTTGCCATGGGCGAGGAGGCGCCATTCGTGTGAGATACCGGCGGTACGTGCGTGCGTGCCGTACAATTACTGATGCGTTACGTGCTAGTTTGAGATTGCGAATAAGACGTGTCATCTATCTTTTTTTTTGACAAAGTGTGAGTTTTATTGACTCAATATTGTTGACGGATGATTGTACGTCTTCAAGTCTGTACTTTGTAACTAGGGTTCTCGCCGTGGATGAAACTACCCCTCTACGTGTTATATATGACCACGAATGAGGTGAATACAATTATCTTGCACCATACATTTCTTCGTCCTGGTATCAGCTTAAATCCACGATCCTTACCCTAGCCGCCGCACCACCACACCTCGCAAGCTGCCACGCCCGCAAACCGCGATCGCTAGCCACGCCCTCGCTGCCCGCTCCAGCTCCACTCACTCAGATGCCTCGTGTTCGTCTACACCCAGGGCACTGCTACGGCCTATCTGCTTCTCTACGTCGAGGATATCATCCTAAAGACATGCACCATCAACCTCCTTCGATGGCTCACCGAGCGCCTTCGTGCCGAGTTCCCCATCAAGGACTTGGGTCCTCTCAACTACTTCCTCGGCATCGTGGTGATACGGCGTGTGGACGGCTTCTTCCTTCATCAGTGAAAGTATGCTCATGAGCTACTTGACCGCGCCGGCATGCTTAATTGCAAGCCTGCGGCTACGCCTGTTGATACAAAGGCCAAGCTCTCCGCTATTAATAGTGCTGTTGGGAAACGTAGCATGCAATTTCAAAAAATTACTTACGCTCACGCAAGATCTATCTAGGAGATGCATAGAAACGACTGGGGGAGGGTGTGTCCACGTACCCTCGTAAACCGAAAGCGGGAGCGTTAGGTTAACGTGGTTGATGTAGTCGAATGTCTTCACGATCCAACCGATCCAAGTACCAAACGTACGACACCTCCGAGTTCAGCACACGTTCAGCTCGATGACGTCCCTCGAACTCTTGATCCAGCAGAGGGTCGAGGGAGAGTTCCGTCAGCACGACGGCGTGGTGACGGTGATGGTGATGTGATCCGCGCAGGGCTTCGCCTAAGCACTACGACGCTATGACCGGAAGAGTAAACCGTGAAGGGGGGCACCTCACACGGCTAAGAGAACAATTGATGTGCCTTTGGGGTGTGTCGGTGTCAAAATCGGCGGATCCCGGGTAGGGGGTCCTGAACTGTGCGTCTAGGCGGATGATAACAGAAGACAAGGGACACGATGTTTTTACCCAGGTTCGGGCCCTCTCGATGGAGGTAATACCCTACTCCTGCTTGATTAATATTGATGATGTGGGTAGTACAAGAGTAGATCTACCACGAGATCAAGGAGGCTAAACCCTAGAAGCTAGCCTATGGTATGATTGTTGTTCGTCCTCTGGACTAAAACCCTCCGGTTTATATAGACACCAGATAGGTTAGGGTTACACAGTCGGTTACAATGGTAGGAGATCTACATATCCGTATCGCCAAGCTTGCCTTCCACGCCAAGGAAAGTCCCATCCGGACACGGTGCGAAGTCTTCAATCTTGTATCTTCATAGTCTTGGAGTCCGGCCCGACGATAGTCCGCTATCCGGACACCCCTAGACCGGACTCCTCGGTAGCCCCGAACCAGGCTTCAATGACGATGAGTCCGGTAGCGTTGATTGTCTTGACATTGCGGTAGTACTTCTCCAAATTCCATATACTTGTCGAATAGTGTCCGGCTTCGATAAATGCTGCGCTCCTCGGCTTCGCCCAATAATGGCCATCTTCCACGTGTTTGAATGAATGTGAAAAGCCGGTATTTTTACAATATTCCCCTAACCGCGCAAAGGAGCCGCTTATAAAGGGGCAAGGATCTAGATCTGAGTTACACCATTCCCCTTTGCGAGCTTTCATCGGGCGCCTCGACCAAAGCCCATTCCATCATGGGCCAGTCGGCGGCTCCTCCTCTCGCGCTCCCAGCCCCCCGAGAAATTGGGAGAGATGCTCGATCCCGCATAGCGAGCTAGTTATACTCCAAGCGAAGGATTTCTCCTCCGGCCTTCATGGTTCCGGTTCGAGCCGGACTTGCCACCTACAAGGCGGAAAGCAAGCGGAGAGCGTCCCGATCCCTCTAAAGGAGAGCGGGTGTGCTTCATCTCTTATCTAGTAAGAGGACTCGGATTTCCAATCCATCCGCTTTCTCCGGGGCTCTTGGAGTTCTACGGCCTCCAATCGCACCATCTTACTCCTGCCTCCATCTTGCACATCGCGGGCTTCGTGGCCCTTTGCGAACTGTTCTGGCGTCGAGGCTCATTTCGGCTGTGGAAGAGAATATTCTGCCTAGTTCCCCGTTCTCATGAGGGGTCAATATATCAAGTGGGCGGAGCCGAGTTATGGCGCATTGCGGGACGGATACCTGTCCGGAATCCCAAGAAGGCGTCCAAGACTGCCTTGAATGGTTTTACATGGAGGACGTCCCGCTGCGGATCCTGTTCGGATCGGCCTTCCGGAGTTCAGCAATGCTCCTCTGAAGAAGCGCCTAAGCCGGGCGCCCTCGAGCCCCGGAGAGAAGATGACCAGGATGTCCGTTATTTGATGAGCCGAATAAGGTTCTTGGCTCATGCCGGATCGACCATGACAGAGTCATGGCAATCTGCATTATGAGGGGAGTGCAGCCACTCCAATACAGGGCCACCCCATGTGGGACTTCAAAGGGAGGGCGATGCCACCCGCCATGGCCGCAAAGGGCGGGATCGGTCACCGAACTGGTGAAGATCTTGTTTGCCATGTACAAAGGAGAGGAGGAGGATTTCCTCCGTGTCAACCCACTGAAGGAGTTTTCTTCGAATAATCCTCGAAGCTGGGCAAGCAAACATCCTTGTGACTTGTCCGATCCATATTCCCGTAGTTAAATATCTCATTTCATGGTTTTTGCGCAGGAACTGCGCCGGACTATGGAGAAGATACACAGCCCGCCCCCACAACCCGAGGATCCAGAGCGATCCCTCGATCCGACCTCCGAAGAGGATCCGGATATAACGGTGGAGTTGATCGGACGGGTGTTCTACCAACTTAGCATCGACAATGCTTTGGTAGCCATTACTACCGATTACCCGAATACTTCCAAATTTCAGTAATCGAGACCAATCCCAAAACCCCGATAATGACCCATCCGTGCTTATTTTGATCACCTTATACCAATGGTGTTTCACGGTACCTTCGAGGCGGAAGCGAGCTGCGGCTGGCCAACAAGGGCAGCGCCCCATGAGTTAAAAAAGAAGTGCGGTCCGGATCGAAACTCCGCCAAGCGGTATGGCATGTCACCATACTCCCAAGATTGGTTCCTGGAAGGCGTACTAACGCTGATGCTCTTTTCAGGAAAAAGAGCGCTCGCCGGACTGAGTCCGGAGAGGCTGCCGATCGAACCTTGAAAGTGCGTTATATCGACTAGAGGGGGGGTGAATAGGCGATTTTTATGAATTCTTCACTGAGGAATTTGCGGGTGAGGAAATTCCTTAGCGAAGAACTACTTGCAGCGGAATAAGTACTCGAGTAAGCATAACAGAATACACGCATGGTCATCATGATGAAATGAAGACAACCACAGAGTCTGAAAGCGTAATCACGAGGATAACACAAGATGAAGACAAAGCGGTGAAGAAAATGAACTGAGGAAATTGAGAAAGTCTTGATCAAAGTCTTCAAACAGATATGAACAAACACTCAACACAAAGAATGAGGAAATGAAAGGGTTGAGGAAATAGAACCGATAAGGTTGGTGAAGACAATGATTTGGTAGACCAGTTCAAGCTGCTGTCTCGATTATCGTCTGGTTGGAGCGGTGAGTATTTAAACTCGAGGACACACAGTCCGGGACACCCGGCCGAAAGCACGCAGCTCAGGACACCAAGTCCTCACCGTATTCTCCTTGAACTAAGGTCACACAGACCTCGTCCAATCACTCGTGGTAAGTCTTGAGCGACTCCCAAACCTTCACAGACTTGGTCACTCGGCGATCCACAATTCCTCTTGGATGCTCTAGACCATGACGCCTAACCGTCTGGAAGAAGCACAGTCTTCAAAGGTAACAAGCGTCAGATCCACGCAGGATCAATTTCTTCAGTGATGCTCAATCACTTTGGGTTTGTAGGGGTTTGGTTTTTGGGTTTTTTCTCACTTGATGATTTTCGCTCAAAGTCCTCGGAGGATGGGTTGCTCTCACATGACAAGTGTCAAGTTCTCTCGGAGCAGCCAACCAGCTAGTGGTTGTAGGGGGCGGCTATTTATAGCCTAGGGAGCAGCCCAACATGATAAGACATAAATGCCCTTCAATGATATGACCGTTAGGTGGATAAGATATTTTGGGACAGTTGGCCAAGAAGACAACAACGGTCGGAAATTTGAATCTCAAATTCCTCGGGGCTATCATGTTCCTCACTGTGTAGGCAATCCACCTTTGGCGAATTCCTAACTCCTCGGTCGGAACAAATTCCTCGTGACCGGAAGAACTTCGTCTCACATCAAGAAATTGATCAACTGTATGAGATTTCCAAAGGCTTCACTCGAAGGGATTGGTAGGTGTAGGATTTTGAGTTGAGCATCACATGGAAATTTTTCCTTAGTATTTCCTCGACCCCTTTAACGATGCGGTGTTTCCTATGACTCAAGAAAGAGAAAATGAAACTACGAAAACAAAAGTCTTCACGCTTCATGTTCCTCAAATGAATACCAAGTCTTCAAGGTCACACCAATTTCTTCACTTTCAAAGTCTTGAAAGTCTTGAGAATATCAAAGTCTTCAACGAAGAACTTCATTTTAGGGGTCGACTTTCTCTGTAAATATCAAACTCCTCATAGACTTATAGACCTGTGTACACTCACAAACGCATTAGTTCCTTAACCTATAAGTCTTCAATCCACCAAAATCACTAAGGGGCACTAGATGCACTTACAATCTCCCCCTTTTTTGTGATTGATGACAATATAGGTTAAGTTTTCAACGGGGATAAACATATGAAGTGTAAATACTGATAATGAGGATTTTGATTGCAAGATATAGAAGAACTCCCCCTGAAGATGTGCATAGTGAGGAATTTGCTTTTGAGGCAATGCACATTTGAAGAGTTGAATCATGGAGATCTCCCCCTATATCTTGTAATTCATACACGCATTTGACATATAATGTGAAGAATTTGAAATGCATGATGAAATATGGTGCTTGATGTTATTCAGCATGCGTGCGATAACATTAATGAGGAACAAGCATGCAAAATAACGCATCAAGAGTATCAGAGCTCAAATAGATTAGCTATGAAGATTTTCAAGGAGCTCAAGAGAATCAGAGCATAGTGCAAAAGCATAATGCATCAAAAGTATCAAAGCACCATCGGGTTTAAGATTACAACTCGATCCAATAAAATTTTCAGAAGAACGAGAGTTGTAACTTAACAAAAATAAATTATTGTATATAGGCAATAAACTAGACCCGCTTGAAGACTAACTCAAATTTCTCCCCCTTTGTCATCGAATGACCAAAAGGATCGAAACTGAGGACTAACGCTCTGAAGAATTTCAAGTTGAAGAAGGAGCGCCCGGCGTTGTTGGGGTCGGTTGTTGTAGTAGGACCTGCCAGCGGTGTCGTCCAAGTCTTCATTTTCATCGATGTCGCTAGCGATGAAGAATAGGAGTTAGCCACCAAGGAAGGAACTTTGACCTTCTTGTATTTCTTCTGAGGAGGTGCAGACCAGTCAAATTCTTCCTTGAGTCCCATTGACGTCGGTTCTTCTTCACTTTGTAGACATGTGAAAGAACAGCCCAGTGCGTTTGAAGGTTTCATGGAGGTAGTAGTGGTTTTTCTTCACCGCATTGTGTGTTGAGGTCATGTTGTGAAGAATTGAACCAAAGCGGCGCTTGACCCATTTATGATTACGATCAACCTTCCGATGAAGACCAGTAGTAACTCACGATCAGTCATCACCACAGGTGCGATAGCTTGAGGACTTTGCTTGGTGAGGTATTTGCGGCGGAGTCATGTGTGGCGAGTCATCATTGGTGGAGTAGGATGTCGCTTTTGGCTAAACTGTCCATCCAATGGACGAATGCCTTCATCGATCCACAGCGATAGCCTTGCCCTTGTCAGCTGAGGTAAATGTTCGTTTGAGGACTTCAATCGGGGGCAAGTAGCTGCAGTGGTTAGAGTATCAGCCTTGTAATTGAGTGAAGACCTTGTCCTGATGAATCTCATTATCCAAGGCGCATAAGGCTTCAGCTCAAATGGTGACATAGCAATGTTTGCCGAGTCCTCATGAAGAAATCATGGAAGTTGACGGAACGCCATGGATGATGTTGAAAAGCATATTCTTCATGATGCCAACGACTTCTTCATCATTCGAAGTCGTGGCCTTTGATAGGACTCATTGTCTTCGTCGAATCCGATAGACGGTCGAGGCACATACAATAATTCCTTGACAAGGAATTTGGTTCTTAGGGCCTGCCTTGGCTTCAAAGGCTTCATCAAGACTTGCATATAGTGATTTGAAAGTTACGGTTCGTTGTAGATACAATGAGCACCATCAAGTGGAGGATCGAGTGGTAGAGCACGAAGCAATTCAATTCTTTGGTGCCTTGTAGTGAGTATTTTCGGACATCCATCTAATACCCATGAGTTCACGTCTTGAGCGTCTCCGGTGATGTGCAGCGTTGCATAGAATTGAAGAATTGGTTCTTCATTCCATCCACGAATATCGGTCAGAAATTCGTAAGTCTGCGTCGTGAAGAACACCGAGGGTGGCTCAAAGCTGGCGAGACTCCATGTCCACATGAGGAATATGAGCATGATCGAAGACTTTATCTTTGTTGAAGAGCACCGAGGAATAGAAGTTGGCTTGGTGGCAGTCGTAAACGCCTCTTCCTAATGCGGCGAATCATATGGATTATAGTATACGTGCTCGGCAAAGAAATCATCAGCCTTGAACTTTTGTTTGCTTGAGAACGGATTCTTTTGCTTGGGCGAGAGGGGTGTCGGTGAGTTGCATCACCACCTCGTGAATCGCAAGTTCAGGTTCTTGGTGAGGAATTTCTTCTTCCTCAACAGGTCTGATCGAGGATCGGCAAAGAAAGTTCATCGGCACTAGTGGCTGGAATTTCTTCATGCACAGAGCAAGTGGGTTGAGTTTCTTGAGTCCATTTGGACTGTTTGTGCAGGGGACTGAGGAATCTGTTGGAGCGGGGTGAAGAGAGGAGTATTGGGATGCAGACTTTCCCAAAAATCATCATTCATCACCGGTGTGGTGCACCCTATATCCACATCTTCTTCTTCAATTTCCTCAACACCAGCCTCTTCAGCTGAGAACTGAGGCATAGGTGAGGAAATGACTGGGGTTGAAGGGATTGCGTCCACTTCAATTTCTTCATCAATCTGCTCTGACGAAGCGGCGTAATGATGTTCTTCATCAGATCCGATTGGGATCTCATAGTCTTCTCCAAAAGGAACAAGGTCCATTGATGGCATGGAGGAAATCGGAACAGCATCAATTGGATTTTCGAATGAGCTGGTCATTGGCTTCATTTTCTTCGCAGCTGAAGAATTTGACACAGTTGATGCCTTCCTTTTCTTCACTGCAGCTCGTTCTGCAGCCTTGGTTTTCTTCACATCAGAGGCAGATGGAAGAATTGGAGGTGGAGTTGGCGCAGGAGGAGCTGAGGAATCTGGTTGAATTTCTTCAGGTGCAACTGATGCAGTTGCCCTGACTTGTTCAGTTTCTTCAGGCGCACCACTAGTGGATGCCCTGGCAATTTCTTCGGTAATTTGGAATGGGATCATCAGCCCTGGAACTAGCATTTTCATCAGCAGCCTGAACGTCATCAGCGGTGCTGGCATGTTCTTCAGTCTGCTGAGCCGAGGCTTCAGCCTGAGGAATTGCATGTTGCGTTGGGGCAGCAACATTTGTGAATTTCTTCGTCAGGTTGACGAATCTGACCTTTGCCTTGCCAATCAGCATAGTAAGAATCGAAATTTTTGCTGAGGCCTTGAATTTCAGTCTGGACCTTGAGAAGCTCCTCAGGTGTCATTTTGACAACGTTTTTCTTCAGGAACTTCTCCTTTCTGTATTGAGCCTTTTTGATTTCTCTTGCCTTTTCAAACTTCCATTTCTCTTCAGCGATGAAATGGGTCAACATATGACTTTGTCCAGGGGTCAGATGAAAGTCAGGCATAGGGGTATTGGGATCCTTGTGCTAGAGATCAATATAATCGAGGACTTTCTTCGGATCCAACAGCAGTGGCACAAATGTACCTTTGGCTCTAGCGGCCTTTTCTTGACGGTATCTGATGATTTCCGCAAGTTCATCATCAGAAGCTTCATCATCAGAAGGCACATGGAATGCAACCTGTTTCTTCTTTGGACTTGGCCGAGGACCTCGTCCAGCTGTTGCTTTGGTCTTCAGCTGAGTCGGGCCAGATGATGAAAGTGGTGCTGCTGAGGAACTTCTTTGAAACTCTAGAGGCAATTGAGAAACCAGCAGTCCTTTGACATGTAGCCGATGCACAGGAACCGAGGATTTTGACGGAGCTGTTGAGGACTTTGGTGGAGCTGTAGCAAGGTGAGAAATTTGCCTTGAGGGTGTCTTTGAGGAACTTGGCCGTGAGGGCGCTGATGGTGAAGCACTTGGCTTATGAGCAGGCTTCTTTGGCATGGATTTCCTCGGTTTGACCGAGGCCTCGATGTGATAGCGATGGCAGAATCCTCATTGAATTTCTTCACCGCCTCCTTGGCTTGTTTTGCCAATTTAGCTTGGCGCTTAGCCCATTCATCGTGAAAGTCCTCACCACGTTTGATGCTTGTGGGATCAGCTACTTGGCAGTGCCAATGGAGCTCTTGGGCATGGAGGATTGAGAGCGAATTTCTTCATGTACTTTGGAGTCACATATCTGTACTCCCTCCATTCCCTTGCCCATCTCCGTTCAATCTTCCAATCGCACCTTGCGCTGATTTTTGTTTTCTTCATCGGTGTGCAATAGTCGGCATAAATTTCCTCGTGGATTTCAAACGCAGTCATAACCTCGTGTTTCTTTCCTCCTTTCTGTGGCTTCTTACCGTCTGCCATGTTCTTCAGTTGAGGAATTTGAACAATTGAGTTCTCTAAAGAAGTATGCAGTTTTTCTTCGAGGAACGCTACAAATGAGTTAAGTTGATGAGAACCTAGTGTTTCAGCAGCGGACATGTGTACCTGTGAACAAAGTATAGTTGCGAGGAATTTGGAGAGGTCATATCTCGTTCTCGGAAGGTTTTCAAAAGAACAAGTTTTGAGGATTTTGACCAGATGAGCCTTGAAGAATTTCACTAAGCGTTCTTTTTCTTAGGTTCCAGAGTTGTACAGATCGAGGATCCACACAATTGAGGAATCTTGAAGAAAATCATTGCTTAGAGAAACGAATCAAGAGCATATTTTGTTTGAGGTGTTCATATGTGTGAAGATTTGAAGAATAAACACCTTTGAAGATTATCAGGAAGGTTTGAGAATCAAAGCGAGTAATAAAAGTAACTTTTAATTACCGAAGTGAAGAACACGACGAACTAAGAAGAACAGTTGGGAAGTTAAATCGATTCAGATCTTCCACGCCCTAACTTGGCGGAGGAAGACAGCTACGGCGGCGGCGGAGTGAGGATTTCATGATCGGCGCGAAATGCGTCGGCAACGAGGTCGAGGCGGTGAAGCTCTTCCTCACCGCGACGATGGAGTAGCGGCGGCGCTAGGGTTTGAGGAGCTCGAGCGGGAGAGAGAGGTCGAGCGGAGTAAAAGAAGTGAGGAAGGGGAGAGGGGTATTTATAGACACGGTGAAAAACTGTTCGCCCGAAGATTTAGGACGAACGTGCCCCTGACCATTTCCCTTCTCACAACATGTGTCATCCACGTACTGTGTAGTGGAGATCGTGTATGATTGTGGGTGAGTAAAATAATGCATCGTGGGATGCGGAACGGTTTAATGGCAAAACCGAAAGTTTGGATAAGATCAGTTTTAAAGTTTCGTTCGCAATTTCTTCAGCTGTCAAGGACACAGTGAAGATTTTGAACGAGTTTCAAAATAGAACGCACATGAAGAATTTGTGAATAGATTGGGTTGAGTATAGCATAGAGGGGGAAGGGTCCGATCACATTCACTTAGCAGAAAAAGTGACTTGAAGAAATAGCCATAAGTGAATGCTGTAGAGGACATAAACCTATATATATATATATATATATAGCCAATGAAGAAAAACGACGGAAACAGTGAAGATTTTGCAAAGTTGAAGAATTTGAAAAACTGAAGAATTTCAAAACTGAAGAATTTCAAAACTGAAGAAAAACTCAAATTGAAGATTTTCAACTTTGGTGGTGGCGTGACCCACCGTATAAGAATGATGATTTTAGACACCACGTACAATTGTCGTAGGGTTCTGAGAATCAAATTCTTCGTTAATTTCTTCACACTTAGAGTGTTATTCTTCATTGATTGAAGAAAAACGTTTCTTCATGTGTTTCACATCTAAGTCATCAATTTTGCATAAGTGTCAGGATGTGTGTCCTTTTCAAAGAACGTTCAAGTTTCTAAGATATTTAGCTCACACATAACTTGCTAAATCTCTTCTCATCCAAGGGCTTAGTGAAGATATCAGCTAGCTGTTCTTCAGTCTTCACGTGCTTTCGATGGAGATGTCGCCCTTCAACACATGATCACGAAGAAAATGATGACGAATCTGAATGTGCTTTGTCTTGAGTGCTGAACTGGGTTGTGAGCAATCTTGATGGCACTCTCATTGTCACGATGAGAGGCACATTCTTCACGTTGATGCCGTAGTCCTTGAGAGTTTGCTTCATCCACGACAATCGAGCACAACACGAGCGGCCAGCAATGTATTCAGCTTCCATGATGAAGCGGTGATACGCAATTTTGTTTCTTCGAGGACCAATGGACCAAAGATCGTCCGATGAAATGACAAATACCAGATGTTGACTTGCGGTCCACACGATCACCAACATAGTCAGAGTCAGAATATCCTATGAGATCAAAAGTAGAGCCCTTGGGGTACCATAATCCTAGTGTTGATGTGTGAGCTAGATATCAAAGAATATGCTTCATGACCTTATGGTGTGATTCCTTGGTGTAGCTTGAAATCGGGCACACATGCAAACACTACGCATTATATCTGGCCTAGATGCACATAAGTACAATAAAGAACCAATCATGGAGCGGTATACCTTGTGATCGAAGTCAATACCATTTTCATCGATTGCATAGATGGCCATTTGTGGGCATAGGAATTTTGACGCCTTTGCAATCTTGCATGCCGAATTTCTTGAGGACATCTTTGAGGTATTTCTCACGAGATATGAATATGCCATTGTGTTGTTGGCCAATTTGAAGACCTAAGAAGAATTTCAACTCTCCCATCATAGACATTTGATATTATTCACTCATCATATAGGCAAATTCATCACTATAACGTTGGTCAGTACATCCAAAGATAATATCATCAACATATATTTGGCACACAAACAGTTCACCATCATAAGATTTAGTAAAGAGAGTAGGGTCGAGTGAACTGGTGTGAAGCCATTCTTCACGAAGAATTCCTTCAATGTATCATACCACGCCTGCGTGGCGCTTTGTTTGAGACCATAGAGGGCCTTATTAAGTCTCAAGACTTTGTCGAGATTCTTTGGATCTTCAAAACACAGGGTTGAGCAACATATACTTCTTCCTCAAGCTTACCATTGAGGAATGCACTTTTCACATCCATTTGATATAAAGTGATATTGTGATGGTTAGCATAGGCGAGTAATATGCGAATAGACTCAAGTCTAGCGACAGTGCAAAAGTTTCATCGAAATCAATTCCTTCAACCTGTGTGTAGCCTTGAGCTACTAGTCGTATTTATTCCTCACCACAAGACCATTTTCATCTTGCTTGTTGCGGTAGATCCACTTTGTGCTCATGATATTATGCTTGCGAGGATGCGGACGTTTGACCGGTTCCCTGACATTGTTGAGCTCGAATCAAGTAATTCTTCTTGCATAGCCTGAATCCACTCCGGCTCGAAATGCTTCATCTACCTTAGTGGGCTCTGTGATAGAGACAAAAGCATAGTGCCCACAAAAGTTAGATAAATGTGAAGCTTTTGAGCGTGTGAGAGGACTGGCGCTTTAATGTCATCGATGATCTTCTCCACTTGCACTTCTTTTGCAACGCGAGGATGAGCTGGTTGTCATCGAGGAATTTGATCATTTTCCTCAGCACCATTGTCTTGACATTATCTTGAGTGCATCACGGCGTTCTTTGCGTCTGAGAATGAATTCTTCAGCGGTTTCTTGATGGGAATGACATCCTCGGTTGCCTTGAACTTGATAGATTCCTCGGTGCTGGTTCATCTAACACGAAGGTAGGTGCTCTCTTTGCGAGCCATTAGTTTCATCGAACCGTACATCTACGTGTCAACAATCTTGTGAAGAGTGATGTTGAAGACTCAGAGGTGTGCGAGTCCTTTCCGTAACCAAGCATAAAACCTTCATGTGCTTTCGGTGCAAATTTAGAGTTGTGATGAGGATCTCTAATCCAGCATTTAGCAATCAAGACTTTGAAATAACTTACATTGGGTTTCTTGTCGTTGAGGAGTTCATAGGTAGTCTTTTGAAGAATTTGTGAAGATATACTCTTGTTGATGATGTGGCACGCAGTATCATTTGCAGAAATCAAAACACGACTAGGAGTTTTGTATTCATCAAGCATAGTGCGAGCCATCTCAACAAGAGTTCTGTTCTTGCGCTCCACGACGCCATTTCTTTGAGGAGTATAAGGAGCGGATAACTCATGAGTAATACCAAGTTCATCAAGATAGTCATCAAGACCGGAATTCTTGAACTCAGTTCCATTGTCACTTCTGATGTGCTTGATCTTCACACCAAAGTTAGTTGAAGCCCTCGAGGAAAATCGTTTGAAGACTTCCTGCACTTGATTTTTGTAAGTAACAATGTGTACCCATGTGTAACGAGAGTAATCATCAACAATAACAAAGCCATATAGAGATGCATCATTAACGAATTTGAGTAATGATTGGGATCAAAGAGGTCCATGTGAAGCAATTCAAGGAACGAGTAGTGGTCATGATAGTCTTCATTTGGATGCTTGGCCTTGGTCATTTTTCCAGCTTCACAGCTCCGCATAAGTGATCCTTGAGGAATTTGACATTCTCAATGCCAATGACATGCTTCTTCTTCATGGCGTGTGAAAATTCCTCATGCTGCGTGACCAAAGTCGCCGATGCCATAGCCATATACGAAGCTTTTGCTAGTAAACACCACGGCTGGTTGTGGTCCTGTAGAGAAGTCAACAATATACAAGTCTCCTCTCCTAAAGCCTTCGAAGACTTTGGAATTGTCAGCTTCCATAATCACAACACAACGGTACTTGCCAAAGATAACAACCATATCAAGATCACAAAGCATTGAGATCGACATGAGGTTGTATCCTAAGGACTCAACAAGCATGACTTTGTCCATGTGTATGTCCTTAGAGATCGCAACCTTACCAAGACCCAATACGACTTTTGCCTTTGTCAAGAAAGATGATATGCTTGAGATGTGACGGTGATAAGGGAGCATCCATCAATAGATTCTTGTCACCGGTCATGTGATTCGTACATCCACTATCGAGAACCCACTCGGTGGCTTTGGGTTGATCATCCTGCAGATGAATTAGTACAACTTACGATCTCATATACTTCATCGGTGAAGAATATGATATCAAGTTCATCGAGATGAATTTCATCGGTCGATTATTCGGATAAGCGATATGAGGGCGTGTGAAATGAAAGTTCATTTCATCATGGTTAGCTGCGTCCTTTCGAAGCAATTTAAATCGAGTCCCCAAATTCTTGGGGCGTTAAGGCACGTCTGGAGACCTGACCCTACAGAAGAGATTAGTTCTTTTTCTTCACCACCCACATCTGAAGGGGTGGCAAAGAGTTCATCACTCTGCGAGCACCATACGAGAATGGTGGCATAGAGGCCAAACCATTTCGTTTCACATAAGAGGGGTTAGGGTAAGCATATGAATAAGCAGAGAAATTCTTGAGGACTTATGAACATATTGGTTTGAAGAATAACGCACATATTCATAGCCCTTAGCTCTACCTGCGAAACAGAGTTGTTAGCACGATGATAATCATATGAGGACTTTGATCCTTTTGAGGAATTTGATCCACGTGAGGAATTTGGTCCGTATGAGGACTTGGATCCATATGAAAAATTTGGTCCAAATGAAGAATTTGATCTGGGGTTCCTATTCTTCACAGGTGGTGTCATGAGGACATTCACACAAGACTTTCAAGGCACTTCTTGGGAACCCAGATTTTCTTCATAGGGGAACCGTTCGTGCAGTTAGTGCTAACAGATCTAGCAAATACTTCACCATTCTGATTTTTGAACAGTTTATAGTTGGAGTCAAATGACTCATCAGAAGAATGAGGAGATTCGCATGTAAAGCCAGATAAGTTAGATGGATCAACTGGAGGTCCCTTTGCAGCAACCCATGAGGTTTTGGGATACCGCTTTCGGGCTTCCAATATGTTCCATCAAGATTGAGTTTCCTCTCAAAGGCAATACCCTCTTTCCTAGGGTTCTGTTGAGGATCTGCTTTATAAGCACATCACAAAGAGTCTGATGCCCTTTGAGGCTTTTGTACATGCCTGTCATGTACAATTCCTTCAACCCTGCATCGTCAGTGATACTAGCAATGTCCTCAGATGAGGAATTAGTGATAGTAGAGGCAGGTGAAGAATTTGTAACAGTTGAAGCATTTGAACATTCAGGTGAAGGATTAGCAGATTCACGTTCAATGCACTTTAAGCATGGAGGAACAAATTCTTCCTGAGAAGCGTTGATTTGTTGAGAGAGTAATGAATCGCGCTCCTTCTGAAGATCTTCATAACTTACTCTTAGCTTCTCAAGGTCTTGCTTTCTTTGAAGAAATTCATAAGAAAGTTTCTCATGATCAGATAAGAGAGAGTTATGATGACCTTGAAGGTTATCAAACCTAGACTGAAGTCTCTGAAGATTTTCAGTCAGGGCTTTAGTGCGATCCATTCCTTCACCTAACATATCATCACTCTTATCTAGCATGGTTTGAACCTTTTCCAAGGCATGTTGTTGTTTGGTGGCAATGCAAACAAGTTTGGTATAGCTAGGTTCAATATCATCATCAGATCCATCATCATCAGATTCATAGTCACTAAATTCAGATGAGGAACATTCGGTTACCTCGACACCCTTTGCCATGAGACATGATCTTTGAAGATGATGATTACGGTTCGAAAGTCATCGTTTTGAGAGATTCCTTGAAGTCCTCAAACCAGGGATCATGACGGGTTCGATGACCTTCATAGACGTCGGAGATTCGGTCCCAGATAAGCTTCGCATTGCAAAGATGCATAATGCGCTTGAATTCATCTCTAGATAGGCAGGAACAGATGATATCCTTCGCCATGATATCAAGACGAGTGTACTTACGAATATCATCTGTGTTCGCCGTTTTGCAAAGATCAGTGAGACCAATATCAGTGACGGTCCACAGCTCGCCATCCATTGCCATGAGGCGCTTCCTCATCATGGCCTTCCACTTGGGATAATCGTGACCGTCAAAGATAGGGCATGTCACTTTCTTCATACCTGCGGTCGACATAACTAAAACTCTAGGTGGTTAAACCAAAATCACACAGAACAAGGGAGTACCTTGCTCTGGTACCAATTGAAGGTGCATTATATCGACTAGAGGGGGAGTGAATAGGTGATTTTTATGAATTCTTCACTGAGGAATTTGCCGGTGAGGAAATTCCTTAGCGAAGAACTACTTGCAGCGGAATAAGTACTCAGAAGTAAGCATAACAGAATACACGCATGTTCATCATGATGAAATAGAAGACAATCATAGAGTACGAGAAAAGCGTAATCACGAGGATAACACAAGATGAAGACAAAGCGGTGAAGAAAATGAACTGAGGAAATTGAGAAAGTCTTGATCAAAGTCTTCAAACACAGATATGAACAAATACTCAACACGAATGAGGAAATGAAAGGGTTGAGGAAATAGAACCAGTAAGGTTGGTGAAGACAATGATTTGGTAGACCAGTTCCAACTGCTGTCTCGGTTATGCGTCTGGTTGGAGCGGTGAGTATTTAAACTCGAGGACACACAGTCCGGACACCCGATCGGCCGAGCACGCAGCTCGGGACACCAAGTCCTCACCGTATTCTCCTTGAACTAAGGTCACAGACCTCGTCCAATCACTCGTGGTAAGTCTTGAGCGACTTCCAAACCTTCACAGACTTGGTCACTCGGCGATCCACAATTCCTCTTGGATGCTCTAGACCATGACGCCCTAACCGTCTGGAAGAAGCACAGTCTTCAAAGGTAACAAGCGTCGAGATCCACGCAGGATCAATTTCTTGATGATGCTCAATCACTTTGGGTTTGTAGGGTTTGGTTTTGGGTTTTTCTCACTTGATGATTTTCGCTCAAAGTCCTCGGAGGATGGGTTGCTCTCAAATGACAAGTGTCAAGTTCTCTCGAGCAGCCAACCAGCTAGTGGTTGTAGGGGCGGCTATTTATAGCCTAGGGAGCAGCCCGACATGATAAGACATAAATGCCCTTCAATGATATGACCGTTAGGTGGATAAGATATTTTGGGACAGTGGCGCAAGACACGGCAATGGTCGGAAATTTGAATCTCAAATTCCTCGGGGCTATCATGTTCCTCATTTGTGTAGGCAATCCGCCTTTGGCGAATTCCTAACTCCTCAGTAGAACAAATTCCTCGGTGACCGGAAGAACTTCGTCTCTATCATGAAGAAATTGACTGAATCAGTATGAGATTTCAAAGGCTTCACTCGAAGGGATTGGTAGGTGTAGGATTTTGAGTTGAGCATCACATGGAAATTTTTCCTTAGTATTTCCTCGACCCCCTTTAACAAAGACGGTGTTTCCTATGACTCAAGAAAGAGAAAATGAAACTACGAAAACAAAAGTCTTCATGCTTCATGTTCCTCAAATGAATACCAAGTCTTCAAGGTCACACCAATTTCTTCACTTTCAAAGTCTTGAGAAAGTCTTGAGAATATCAAAGTCTTCATCGAAGAACTTCATTTTTAGGGTCGACTTTCTCTGTAAATATCAAACTCCTCATAGACTTATAGACCTGTGTACACTCACAAACGCATTAGTTCCTTAACCTATAAGTCTTCAATCCACCAAAATCACTAAGGGGCACTAGATGCACTTACAAACCTTCACCGGACAAGCTTCAAAGCCGGGTCCGGAGGCTGAGGCGAGCACGAGACGTGCGTCAGATGCTCCTCGGACAGAGGATGCCGAGAGGTTGTCCGCCACCAACTCGGAGGTGGAGAGCGCCTTGAATCATAGGCGCCGCCGGACAGTTCTTCGTGACGCGTGTTTCTCCCAAGAGGCCTTGAATGCCTTTGATTCGGAGATCGCACCTCCGTGCCACTCAAGATGGTCTAGCCAGAGCCACGAGGCGGTATGTGAAGGACATACGGGTAAGGAAATTTGTGATTATATATGCGGTAGCCCCGAGACTTAAAATAGTTAGGATAACTGATTTAAGGATCATTTTGTTATCAGGATCTTACGAGAAAAGAATACCCGACTGTCCCAGGAGCTGGAAGAGTGCATGGCCCAACTTGAGGCCGCACTAGCCGCTACGGGGGGAGCCACAGAGACCCCCTATGGTAATATACGCTTCAAAAGATAAATAATTTATGAAGTGCGGCAGGTGTGTAAATCTGACAAAAACATTGCAGATGGCGCCGGACTAGATCCGGACAAGCAACAGCTCTTACGCCGGTTAAAGGCTGGCGAGAGCGTCTTGGCGAGTGCGACAGAGAAGAATAACCTCCAAGGCGTCAACACCAAGCTGGGTGAGGAACTAAAGGACGTTCGTGCCCGATTAGCTGACTCCGTAAAGGAGAATCGGCGGCTTCGTCGCGGCATTTTCAAGAAGTGCTTGAGCGAACTTTGAAAAGAGTTCGGCGAGGAAGGCCACTAACATAAACATGTTTGTAGGTTTGCTCACGAGTGTCGTCCCGAGGAGGAGATGCCCAGTTCTTGGTGATCTTCTTCCCGAATTCGTCACTGCATGAACGAAGTCCGGCGGTGATGAAAGGCATCGGCCAAGCCTTGTGGCCATCTATCTCCCTGCCCGAAGGCATTGGGGAGTCAAGGAGCGGAGCCGAGGAGCACGGCGGCGCTTACGGCTATGGAAGATATCGGCCTGCCGTCAAGGCCCAGGAGGCTGGGCCATGGTGAAGACGCAGCGGTACACAAAGGCTGACCCAAACCACATGGCCGAGGTCGGACCTGTGGGGCGGATGGGATGGAGATCCTGTAAGCTTCTTGTCTGGCTAGGTAGAATTGGCCGCCAAGTATTTCCAGCAAGATTGTAAATTAGATAGCCTATTAGATGGCATTGAGGAGGAATACAATGAGTCGAGTTGACTATGTAAAAATATGACATGAAAGAATGTCTTCTAGCCGGATTGTAGATTGTTTGTCATAAGCGGACCTTTTAACCCGACCTCCGGACCCAATAGTCCGGAGTGTGTCCAATACCTTCGTGGTTATATAAGAACCGTGGTATGCATGGAGACCAGGCGTAGGGGTCATTGTTGCTTTATGTCGGACAAGTGCCCAACTAGTTATGTTATATTACATGGGTAGTAAGAAACATCTTCCAGGGAGAATAGTTCCGTTAAGGGTTCCTTTCGCTGGGATGCATGCCCTAAAGTGCATGTCAAAGCAGCTATAAAAGTAGAAAATCATCTGGGGGCAAATGTGTAGATAGTTAAAAATCATCTTTCAGTTCACCGAACGAATATACCCTTAAGAACGCTAGCTTTCGGCTTCACCTAGTCTGAGGTACACATCCGGCTAACCCGGTAGTAACAATCGCAGAGGTGCTCCCTTTACCTCCTAGCCGAACAATCGGGAACGTAGGGGTAAGCACAGGAGCCAGGCAACCCAGCTTGGCCAAAATTTAAGTCATATCGATGCATATAATGGTGAATAAAAGGTATATGCGGAAGTTTAACGCATGCGTTGGGCATGAAAGCCCGTATAAATAAGCTTCTGTTAAAGAAGCCCCCAGGTATAATGAGCGCGGACAGCGCGTCAAGTTTGTGCGAAAAAAGCGCAAACGAGCCTCTAGAGGCTACAAGAAGAAGGGGGAAGGAGAGAAATAGAGGACAACAAAAAGCAAAAAAAGAATGCGGACAGAGGAAGGAGACGAACTTGGAGTCCGGCACTCAGGCGTAGAATCTTCGTAGGCGGGCTGCGTTCCATGGGTTCAACTCGAGTCGGTTATCCGATGCGTTTCGCAGACGGTATGCTCCGCCGGTCAGGACCTGGTCGATGATGAAGGGACCTTCCCATTTGGGCTTGAGTTTGTCCTTTTTCGTGTCTGGCAGGCGTAGAACTAGTTCGCCAACGTTATAAGCTTTGGCCCGTGCTTCCTGCTTTGATATCTTGAGCCTGCTGTTGATAGAATGCGAAGCGAGCTTTTGCGACGTCGCTCCTCCTCAATGCGTCCAAACTGTCCTGCCGATCAAGCTCGGCTTCTCTTTCTTCGTACATGCGCACTTGAGGTGAGTCATGTATTATGTCGCAGGCAATCGCCTCTGCGCCATACACCATGAAGAATGGTGTGAATCCGGTAGTACGATTCGGCGTGGTCCACAACCCCAGTCTGGTCGAGCTCCTCAACCCGGTCGTGTTAGATTCCTTGAGTGACAGCACTAGTCTGGGTTTAATGCCGCTCATTATTAGACCATTTGCCCGTTCGACTTGGCCGTTGGTTTGAGGGTGATAGACTGAGGCGTAATCGAGCTTGATGCCCATGTTTTTGCACCATGATTTGACCTCATCGGCCGTGAAGTTGGTGCCATTATCAGTAATGATACTGTGGGGGACACCGTAACGGTGCACTACCCTTGATATGAAGTCTATCACTGGTCCGGATTCAGCCGTTTTAACAGGTTTGGCCTCAATCCATTTGGTGAATTTATCCACCATGACCAATAGGTATTTTTGCTTGTGGGTTCCTCCCTTGAGGGGTCCAACCATGTCAAGCCCCGGACCATGACGGCCAGGTGATGGGTATAGTTTTAAGAGGCGGTGGGTGGCATGTGGCTTTGGTTAGCAAAAAGCTGGCAACCGACGCATCGTTGGACTAAGTCCTGCGCATCTGCCGGGCGTCGGCCAATAAAATCCTGTCTGAAGGCCTTGCCTACAAGGGCCCGGCTGCGGCGTGGTGCCCACCCAGTCCAGCATGAATTTCAGCCAGGAGGTTTCGCCCTTCCTCTTGGAGATGCACATTTGAAGGACTCCGGTAGTGCTTTTCTTATAAAGCTCTCCCTCATGGACTATAGGCTTTAGGGCGTCGTACTATGCAGCGAGCCTCATTTTGGTCTTCGGGGAGTTCCTGCCTAGTTAGGTAGGCTAGGAATGGTTCCGTCCACGGGGCGATAACCGCCATTATTTCGTGAGCGAGGGTGTTATCTCGTGGGCGGAGCCTCCGGTTGTGTCGAGTGTTCGTGTCGGCGGTGTGGTTGGGTCCGGATTGTTATTGCCGGACTCCCTTCCCATAGTACGGATGGCTTGAACAGCCGTTCCAGAAAGATATTGGGTGGGACGGCATCGCGTTTTGCACCGATGCGTGCCAATATATCCGCCGCCTGGTTGTTATCCCGGGCTATATGATGAAATTCGAGCCCTTCGAACCGTGTTGACATTTTAGGACCGCATTGCGGTATGCTGCCATTTTCGGATCTTTGGCGTCAAAGTCTCCGTTTATTTGGGATATTGCGAGGTTTGAATCCCCGCGCACCTCTAGGCGTTTAATTCCCATGGAGACTGCCATCCGGAGGCCGTGCAGGAGGGCCTCGTATTCGGGTGCGTTGTTGGAGTCCGTATACATTATCTGAAGGACGTATTGGACTGTCTCCCCGATTGGGGACGTCGACGCCAAATTTCGTGCCAGCCAACATTTTGAAGCCGTCAAAGTGCATGATCCAATTGGAATATGCGCCAGTACTCTTTAGGGAGTTAAACTTCAGTCCGTTCGGCCACGAAGTCGGCCAAAACCTGCGACTTAATAGCTCGTCGTGGCTTATAAGTTATGTCGAATGGGAGGAGCTCTATGGCCCATTTAGCAATCCGGCCCGGCGCGGTTGTTTATAATGTCATTAAGAGGTACTTCGGAGGCTACCGTTATCGAACACTCTTGAAAGTAGTGTCGCAGCTTCCGGGATGCCATGAACACCGCGTATGCTATCTTTTGATGGTGTGGGTACCGGGACTTGCATTGAGTTAGGACAAGGACACATAATAAACCGGTTTTGAATAGGGAACCGGTGTCCGTCCGTTCTCGTTCGACGACGAGCACCGCGCTAACAACTTGATGTGTTGCGGCGATGTATAATAGCATTGGTTCGCCCATGTTAGCGCTGCCAGACCGGATTTGTTGCCAAAATGGCCTTTATTTCTTGAGTCCGGCCGTGGCGACATCCGGCCCACTCGAAGTGTTGATGCGGCGGAGGAGGCGGTAAAGAGGTAATGCCTTTTCTCCTAAACGGGAGATAAAGCGGCTTAGAGCCGCTACGCATCCCGTCAATTTTTGTATTTGTTTGAGGTCTCTTGGAATATCCAATTGTGACAGAGCTCGATTCTTGGCTGGGTTTGCTTCAATTCCTCTACCGGACACAATGAAGCCCAGGAGCTTTCCTACCGAACGCCAAGACGCATTTTTCCGGATTGAGCTTGATGTCATATTTTTGAAGATTGTCGAATGTGAGCCTCAAGTCGCCTACTAGAGTTTCGGCGTGCTTGGTTTTGACGACCACGTCATCTACATATGCTTCCACTATTTTGCCGATCTGGTTTGCCGGACATGTACGAATCATGCGCTGATATGTTGCGCCCGACGCTTTTGAGCCCAAAGGGCATTGTGTTGAAGCGAGCGGGCCGTATGGAGTGATGAATGCTGTTGCAGCTTGGTCTGGTTCCGCCATCTTGATTTGGTGGTAGCCGAGTACGCGTCGAGGAAGCACAATGAGTCGTGTCCTGTCAGAAGGCGTCAATGATTTGATCAATTCGAGGGAGGGAAGGGATCCTTTGGGCAAGCCTTATTAAGGTCTTTGAAATCAACACATAGGCGCCAGGATTTATCCTTCTTTGGTAACATCACCGGGTTTGCTAGCCAGTCCGGATGTTTTATATCTCGATGAATCCGGCCTCCAAAAGTTTGGCTAGCTCCTCTCCCATGGCCTGTCTCTTGGGTTAGAAAAGCGCCCGAAGAGCCTGTTTGACCGGCTTGAATCCTTTTAGGATGTTTAGGCTGCTCAACCGGTGACGTGGGATTCTGGCATGTCTAAAGGGTGCCGAGCAAAGATGTCCCAGTTTTCTTGTAGAAATTCTCGTGGTCTTGGCGTCTACATCAGGGTTTAACTGTGCCCCGATGGAGGCCGTCTTTGCAGGGTCCGTTGGGTGGACTTGGAATTTGACTATTTCGTCCGCTGGTTTAAAAGAGGTGGACTTGGATCTTTTATCAAGTATCATGTTGTCCCTGTTCACCGTGGAGCGCATCGCGGTGAGTTCCTCGGCCGCTAGGGCTTCGGATAGTGCCTCGAGGGCTAGTGCGGCCGTTTTATTTTCGGCACGGAGTGCTATGTTCGGATCACTAGCGAGAGTGATGATTCCGTTGGGATCGGGCATTTTAAGCTTCATGTACCCATAATGGGGTATAGCTTGAAAAATTGTGAATGCCTCTCGTCCTAATAAAGCATGGTATCCGCTGTTGAATGGGGCCACCTGAAATGTGACCTCCTCGGACCTGTAATTGTCCGGCGAAATAACACTACGTCCAGTGATTTTTCCTGTGCAGCATGCTTCCTACCGGGGATTATTCCTCTAAAGGTTGTGCTGCTTCGCTCAATGCGGTTCGATCTATTTCCATTTTTCGTAGGGTTTCCTCATAGATGAGGTTTAGTCCACTGCCGCCATCCATGAGTACCTTAGTAAGGCGAAAGCCGCCTACTATCGGGCCGAGGACCAATGCGGTGGTGCGGGAAGTTCGGAATTTAGGTTAAATCCTTTGGTATTGAAGGTAATAGCTGTGTCACTCCATGGATTTATTGTTGCTACTTGGTAGATTTCGGCAAGGTTGCGGAGTTGTCGTTTTCGCATGTTGTTTGATGCGAAAGTCTCGAAGACTGTTAACACCGTACTGGTGTTGCTGGGCTGGGATTCTGAAGCTAGAAGCTCTTCGCCACTTTTGGCCACCTGCCGTAGTATCCAACATGCTCGAAGGCTATGAGTTGGAGTGGCGCCCTCTGTGCTATGAA
This sequence comes from Aegilops bicornis, assembly GCA_021605145.1. Lineage (NCBI taxonomy): Eukaryota > Viridiplantae > Streptophyta > Magnoliopsida > Poales > Poaceae > Aegilops > Aegilops bicornis. Next base: position 637,383,852 of record CM038670.1, on the reverse strand, counting down.
TTTTGCAGGTCCGTTTAGCCAACCCTCCAAAGACGGTTCTGCACTTTAGGGGTTTTGGTTTTTGGTATTCAACCCAGGTGCTTGATAATGATGCACCCTTTTGTTCCGGACTAGGGATGTATTCGGGGCGGATTATCCCAAAATTTACTTTCGGTTTTCAGGCGCTCTCCATCGCCAAGACTTTTGTACGATGGTCACCAAGTCGAAGCGTGTGATTTCGCGACGACTTATGGCGTTTAGGATTCCCTTGTCTGTGCAATTATTGCAGAAGATTGGTATTGCGTCCTCCTCTCGGCAGTCCTTTATCCTGTTCATGACCAGGAGGAATCTGGCCCAGTAATGATGTACTGTTTCGACGGGATCTTGCCGAATTCGAGAGAGGTCGCTAATGTTTGGGTGGGCGGGTGGCACTAAATCCGGAACCCCGTCCAATTTAGGACTCAAGGGCCAGGAAGTCTCCGAACTCGGAAGCTTGGATTTTTGAGTGCTATCCAACGAGTCCGACCCGCCGCCTGACTTTAAGTTCAGGGCTTGATCGACATCCGTCCCTCCGCAGGAATCTGGCATGGAGGGATCGGGAATCCGGACGTAGCTAGTCCTTAAGATAGGAGAAGAGTCGCCGCGTTGCTCCTCTATCACAACAACATGGTGAGTAGCCTGGGGAGAGTTGATCTCTCTTAGATCGGTTTTAGGCCCGATCCGGTCGTAATCTGTGGCGACTCCTGTATGGCGATGCGATCCAAGAGCTTCGTTACGGAGGAGAGCTCGATCGGATCTAACTGTTCGGCAAGTTCCGAATCGACATGGAGATTGGTTTCGATGACTTGAGAGGTCATCATCGGTAGCGACGGCCGAACTAGCGGTCATGAGAAAACCGCCTAGCGAAGAGTCGACCCGATGGCCAAGGCTTCTTTGGCGATGGTATCGCCTTTTAAAGACGAGATGAGGCATCCTACGATGGCGGCGACACGGAGGAACTCTCAATGAAAGCACCAATGTCGATTGTCAAAACCGGCGGATCTCGGGTAGGGGTCCCGAACTATGCGTCTAGGCGGATGGTAACAGGAGACAAGGGACACGATGTTTTTACCCGAGTTCGGGCCCTCTCGATGGAGGTAATACCCTACTCACTGCTTGATTAATATTGATGATGTGGGTAGTACAAGAGTAGATCTACCACGAGATCAAGGAGGCTAAACCCTAGAAGCTAGCCTATGGTATGATTGTTGTTCGTCCCTATTTAACTAAAACCCTCCGGTTTATATAGACACACGATAGGTTAGGGTTACACAGAGTCGGTTACAATGGTAGGAGATCTACATATCCGATCGCCAAGCTTGCCTTCCACGCCAAGGAAAGTCCCATCCGGACACGGGACGAAGTCTTCAATCTTGTATCTTCATAGTCTTGGAGTCCGGCCGCGACGATAGTCCGGCTATCCGGACACCCCCTAGTCCGGGACCCCCTCAGGGTGCCCCCCGCCCCCTATACAAAGGAGAGGGGGAGGAGGTTGCCGGCCAGGAGGAGGCGCGCCAAGGGGGGCGAGTCCTACTAGGACACCACTCCTAGTAGGATTCAGCCCCCCTTCCTTCCAACGGAGAGGGGGAAAGGGCAAAGAGGGGAGAAGGAGAAGGAAAGGGGGGGCCGCGCCCCTACCCCTTGTCCAATTCGGATTGGGCAGGGGGGAGGCGGGCGCCACCTCTTGTGGCCTGCCTCCTTCTCTCCACTCTGGCCCATGAGGCCCATTAACTTTCCCGGGGGTTCCGGTAACCTCTCGGTACTCCAAAAAAAATCTCCGAACCTCTTCGGAACCATTCCGTTGTCTGTATATAACCTTCCAATATATCAATATTTACCTCTCGACCATGAGACTCCTCGTCATGTCCGTCATCTCATCCGGGACTCCGAACAAACTTCGGTCACCAAAACACACAACTCATAATACAATTCGTCATCGAACGTTAAGCGTGCGGACCCTACGGGTTCGAGAACTATGTAGACATGACCGAGACACATCTCCGGTCAATAATCAATAGCGGAACCTGGATGCTCATATTGGTTCCTACATATTCTACGAAGATCTTTATCGGCAAGTCTCTTTACTCATTCCATAATGTATCATCCCGCAACTAACTCATTAGTCACATTGCTTGCAAGGCTTATAGTGATGTGCATTAACGAGAGGGCCCAGAGATACCTCTCCGATACACGGAGTGACAAATCCTAATCTTGATCTATGCCAACCCAACAAACACCTTCGGAGACACCTGTAGAGCATCTTTATAATCACCCAGTTACGTTGTGACGTTTGATAGCACACAAGGCGTTCCTCCGGTATTCGGGAGTTGCATAATCTCATAGTTAGAGGAATATGATGCATAAGTCATGAAAAAGCAATAGCAGTAAAACTAAACGATCATAATGCTAAGCTAACGGATGGGTCTTGTCCATCACATCATTCTCTAATGGTGTGATCCCGTTCATCAAATGACAACACATGTCTATGGTCAGGAAACTTAACCATCTTTGATTAACGAGCTAGTCAAGTAGAGGCATACTAGGGACACTTTGTTTTGTTCTGGTTAATACAATTCTAGCATGAATAATAAACATTTATCATGATATAAGGAAATATAAATAACAACTTTATTATTGCCTCTAGGGCATATTTCCTTCAGTCTCCCACTTGCACTAGAGTCAATAATCTAGATTACATAGTAATGATTCTAACACCCATGGAGTCTTGGTGTTGATCATGTTTTGCTCGTGGAAGAGGCTTATTCAATGGGTCTGCAACATTCGGATCCGTCTGTATTTTGCAAATCTCTTTGCCCCCTCCTTGACTTGATCGCGGATGGAATTGAAGCGTCTCTTGATGTGTTTGATTCCCTTGTGAAATCTGGATTCCTTCGCCAAGGCTATTGCTCCAGTATTGTCACAAAAGATTTTCATTGGACCTGATGCATTAGGTATTACGCCTAGATCGGATATGAACTCCTTCATCCAGACTCCTTCATTTGTTGCTTCCGACGCAACTATGTACTCCGCTTCACATGTAGATCCCGCCACGACACTCTGCTTGGAACTGCACCAACTGACAGCTCCACCATTCAATATAAATACGTATCCGGTTTGTGACTTAGAGTCATCTGGATTAGTGTCAAAGCTTGCATCGATGTAACCGTTTATGACAAGCTCTTTGTCACCTCCATAAACGAGAAACATATCCTTAGTCCTTTTCAGGTATTTCAGGATGTTCTTGACCGATGTCCAGTGATCGACTCCTGGATTACTTTGGTACCTCCCTGCTAAACTTATAGCAAGGCACGCATCAGGTCTGGTACACAGCATTGTATACATGATAGAACCTATGGCTGAGGCATTGGGAATGACTTTCATTTTTTCTCTATCTTCTGTAGTGGTCGGGCATTGAGTCTGACTCAACTTCGCACCTTGTAACACAGGCAAGAACCCTTTCTTTGACAGATCCATTTTGAACTTCTTCAAATATTTATCAAGGTATGTGCGTTGTGAAAGTCCAATTAAGCGTCTTGATCTATCTCTATAGATCTTGATTCCCAATATATAAGCAGCTTCATCGAGGTCTTTCATTGAAAAAATCTTATTCAAGTATCCTTTTATGCTATCCAGAAATTCTGTATCATTTCCAATCAACAATATGTCATCTACATATAATATTATAAATGATACAGAGCTCCCACTCACTTTCTTGTAAATACAGGCTTCTCCCAAAAGTCTGTATAAAACCATATGCTTTGATCACACTATCAAAGCGTATATTCCAACTCCATGATGCTTGCACCAGTCCATAAATGGATCGCTGGAGCTTGCACACTTTGTTAGCACCTTTAGATCGACAAAACCTTCTAGTTGCATCATATACAACTCTTCTTTAATATATCCATTAAGGAATGCAGTTTTGACATCCATTTGCCAAATTTCATAATCATAAAATGAGGCAATTGCTAACATTATTCAGATAGACTTAAGCATCGCTACGGGTGCGAAGGTCTCATTGCAGTCAACTCCTTAAACTTGTCGAAAACCTTCTGCAACAAGTCGAGTGTAGATAGTAACATTACCATCAGCGTCAGTCTTCGTCTTGAAGATCCATTTATTCTCTATGGCTTGCCGATCATTGGGCAAGTCAACCAAAGTCCACACTTTGTTCTCATACATGGATCCCATCTCAGATTTCATGGCCTCAAGACATTTTGCGAATCTGGGCTCACATCGCTTCCTCATAGTTCGTAGGTTCTTCATAGTCTAGTAACATGACTTCCAGAACAGGATTACCGTACCACTCTAGTGCGGAACATACTCTGTTTGACCTACGAGGTTTGGTAGTAACTTGATTTGAAGTTTCATGATCATCATCATTAACTTCATCACTAATTGGTGTAGTCATCACTGGAACTGATCTTTATGATGAACTACTTTCCAATTCGGGAGAAGGTACAATTACCTCATCAAGTTCTACTTTCCTCCCACTCACTTCTTTTGAGAGAAACTCCTTCTCTAGAAAGGATCCATTCTTAGCAATGAATATATTGCCTTCGGATTTGTGATAGAAGGTGTACCCAACAGTCTCCTTTGGGTATCCTATGAAGATGCATTTCTCCGATTTGGGTTCGAGCTTATCAGGTTGAAGCTTTTTCACCTAAGCATCGCAACCCCAAACTTTAGGAAACGACAACTTAGGTTTCCTGCCAAACCACAGTTCGTATGGTGTCGTCTCAACTGATTTAGATGGTGCCTTATTTAACGTGAATGCAGCCATCTCTAAAGCATATCCCCAAAACAATAGTGGTAAATCGGTAAGAGACATCATAGATCGCACCATATCTAATAAAGTACGGTTACGATGTTCGGACACACCATTACGCTGTGGTGTTCCAGGTGGCGTGAGTTGCGAAACTATTCCATACTGTTTCAAATGAAGACCAAACTCATAACTCAAATATTCACCTCCACGATCAGATCGTAGAAATTTTATTTTCTTGTTACGATGATTTTCCACTTCGCTCTTAAATTCTTTGAAAATTTCAAATGTTTCAGGCTTATATTTCATTAAGTAGATATACCCATATCTGCTCAAATCATCTGTGAAGGTCAGAAAATAACGATACCCGCCGCGAGCCTCAACACTCATCGGACCGCATACATCAATACGTATTATTTCCAATAAGTCAGTTGCTCGCTCCATCGTTCCAGAGAACGGAGTCTTAGTCATCTTGCCTATGAGGCATGGTTCACAAATATCAAGTGATTCATAATCAAGTGATTCCAATAGCCCCATCAGCATGGAGTTTCTTCATGCGCTTTACACCAATATGACCTAAACGGCAGTGCCACAAATAAGTTGCACTATCATTATTAACCTTGGATCTTTTGGGTTCAATATTATGAATATGTGTATCACTACAATCGAGATTCAACAAAAAATAGACCACTCATCAAGGGTGCATGACCATAAAACATATTACTCATATAAATAGAACAACCATTATTCTCTGATTTAAATGAATAACCATCTTGCGTCAAACAAGATCCACATATAATGTTCATGCTCAACGCTGGTACCAAATAACAATTATTTAGGTCTAAAACTAATCCCAAAGGTAGATGTAGAGGTAGCATGCCGACGGCGATCACATCGACTTTGCAACCATTTCCCACGTGCATCGTCACCTCGTCCTTAGCCAATCTTCGTTTAATCCGCAACTCCTGTTTCGAGTTGCAAATATGAGCAACAGAACCAGTATCAAATACTCAGGCGCTACTACGAGCATTAGTAAGGTACACATCAATAATATGTATATCAAATATACCTTTCACTTTGCCATCCTTCTTATCCGCCAAATACTTGGGGCAGTTCCGCTTCCAGTGACGATTAAACTGCGGTAAGAGAAGCACTCAGTTTCAGGCTTAGGTCCAGACTTGGGCTTCTTCTCGGGAGTAGCAACTTGCTTGCTATTCTTCTTGAAGTTCCCCTTCTTCCCTTTTCCCTTTTCCTTGAAACTGGTGGTCTTGTTAACCATCAACACTTGATTCTCCTTCTTGATTTCTACCTCCGCAGCCTTTAGCATTGCGAAGAGCTCGGGAATTGTCTTTTCCATCCCTTGCATATTATAGTTCATCACGAAGCCTTTATAGCTTGGTGGCAGTGATTGAAGAACTCTGTCAATGACACTATCATCAGGAAGATTAACTCCCAGCTAAGTCAAGTGGTTATGGTACCCAGACATTCTGAGTATTTGTTCACTAGCAGAACTGTTCTCCTCCATCTTGCAGCTATAGAACTTGTTGGAGATTTCATATCTCTCAACTCAGGCATTTTCTTGAAATATTAACTTCAACTTCTGGAACATCTCATATGCTCCATGACGTTCAAAACGTCTTTGATGTCCCGATTCTAAGCCGTAAAGCATGGCACACTGAACTATCGAGTAGTCGTCAGCTTTAGCTTGCCAGACGTTCATAACGTCCGGAGTTGCTCCTGCAGCGGGTGGTACACCTAGCGGTGTTTGTAGGACGTAATTCTTCTGTGCAGCAATGAGGATAATCCTCAAGTTATGGACACAGTCTGTGTAGTTGCTACCATCATCTTTCAACTTAGCTTTCTCTAGGAATGCATTAAAATTCAAGGGAACGATAGCACGGCCCATTGATCTACAACAACATAGATATGCAAAAACTATCAGGACTAAGTTCATGATAAATTAAAGTTCAATTAACCATATTACTTAAGAACTCCCACTTAGATAGACATCCCTCTAGTCATCTAAATGATCACGTGATCCATATCAACTAAACCATGTCCGATCATCACGTGAGATGGAGTAGCTTTCAATGGTGAACATCTCTATGTTGATCATATCTACTATATGATTCACGTTCAACCTTTCGGTCTCAATGTTCCGAGGCCATATCTGCATATGCTAGGCTCGTCAAGTTTAACTCGAGTATTCTGCATGTGCAAAACTGGCTTGCGCCCGTTGTATGTGAACGTAGAGCTTATCACACCCGATCATCACATGGTGTCTCGGCACGACGAACTGTAGCAACGGTGCATACTCAGGGAGAACACTTATACCTTGAAATTTAGTGAGGGATGATCTTATAATGCTACCGCCGTACTAAGCAAAATAAGATGCATAAAAGATAAACATCACATGCAATCAAAATATGTGACATGATATGGCCATCATCATCTTGTGCCTTTGATCTCCATCTCCAAAGCACCGTCATGATCTCCAACATCACCGGCTTGACACCTTGATCTCCATCGTAGCATCGTTGTCGTCTCGCCAACTATTTCTTCTACAAATATCGCTACCTTTTAGTGATAAAGTAAAGCAATTACATGGCGATTGCATTTCATACAATAAAGCGATAAGGCTCCTGCCAGTTGCCGATAACTTTTACAAAACATGATCATCTCATACAATAATGTATATCACATCATGCTTTGACCATATCATATCACAACATGCCCTGCAAAAACAAGTTGGACATCCTGTACTTTGTTGTTGCAAGTTTTACGTGGCTGCTACGGCCGTAGTCAAACTCGATTCAACTAAAGTTGGAGAAACAGACACCCGCCAGCCACCTGTGTGCAAAGCACGTCAGTAGAACCGGTCTCATGAACGTGGTCATGTAATGTTGGTCCGGGCCGCTTCATCCAACAATAACGCTGAATCAAAGTAAGACGTTGGAGGTAAGCAGTATGACTATTATCTGTGTTCTACTCGTGCATATCATGTACGCATAGACCTGGCTCGGATGCCACTGTTGGGGAACGTAGCATGCAATTTCAAAAAAATTCCTACGCTCACGCAAGATCTATCTAGGAGATGCATAGCAACGAGAGGGGAAGAGTGTGTCCACGTACTCTCGTAGACCGAAAGCGAAAGCATTACATTAACGTGGTTGATGTAGTCGAACATCTTCACGATCCAACTGATCCAAGTACCGAACGTACGACACCTCCGAGTTCAGCACACGTTTCGATGATGTCCCTAGAACTCTTGATCTAGCAGAGGATGAGGGAGAGCTCCGTCAGCACGATGGCGTGGTGACGGTGATGGCGATGTGATCCGCGCAGGCTTCACCTAAGCACTATGACGCTATGACCGGAGGTGTAAACTGCGGAGGGGGCACCACAGACGGCTAAGAGAACAATTGATGTGCCTTTGGGGTGCCCTCCACCCCCGTATATAAAGGAGAGGGGGAGGAGGTGGCCGGCCAGGAGGAGGCGCGCCAAGGGGGGGAGCCCTACTAGGACTCCACTCCTAGTAGGATTCGCCCCCCTCCTTCCAACGGAAAGGGGGAAAGGGGAAAGAGGGGAGAAGGAGAAGGAAAGGGGGGGCACCCCTTGTCCAATTCGGATTGGGCAGGGGGGAGGCGCGCGACACCACTTGTGGCCTGCCTCCTTCTCTCCACTATGGCCCATGAGGCCCATTAACTTTCCCGAGGGGTTCCAGTAACCTCTCAGTACTCCAAAAAATCCCCGAACCTCTTCGGAACCATTTTGGTGTCCGTATATAACCTTCCAATATATTAATCTTTACCTCTCAACCATTTTGAGACTCCTCGTCATGTCCGTGATCTCATTCGGGACTCCGAACAAACTTCGGTCACCAAAACACACAACTCATAATACAAATCATCATCAAACGTTAAGCGTGCGGACCCTACGGGTTCGAGAACTATGTAGACATGACCGAGACACATCTCCAGTCAATAACCTATAGCAGAACCTGGATGCTCATATTGGTTCCTACATATTCTACGAAGATCTTTATCGGTCAAACCTCATAACAACATACGTCATTCCCTTTGTCATCGGTATGTTACTTGCCCGAGATTCGATCGTCGGTATCATCATACCTAGTTTAATATTGTTACCGGCAAGTCTCTTTACTCATTCCGTAATGCATCATCTCGCAACTAACTCATTAGTCACATTGCTTGCAAGGCTTATAGTGATGTGCATTACCGAGAGGGCCCAGAGATACCTCTCCGATACACGGAGTGACAAATCCTAATCTTGATTCATGCCAACTCAACAAACACCTTCGAAGACACCTGTAGAGCATCTTTATAATCACCCAGTTACGTTGTGACATTTGATAGCACGTAAGGTGTTCCTCCTGAAGGAAATATGCCCTAGAGGCAATAATAAGGTTGTTATTTATATTTCCTTATATCATGATAAATGTTTATTATTCATGCTAGAATTGTATTAACTGGAAAATTAGTACATCTGTGAATACATAGACAAACAGAGTGTCCCTAGTATGCCTCTACTTGACTATCTCGTTAATCAAAGATGGTTAAGTTTCCTAATCATAGACATGTGTTGTAATTTGATGAACTGGATCACATCATTAGAGAATGATGTGATGGACAAGACCCACCCGTTAGCTTTGCATAATGATCGTTTAGTTTTATTGCTGTTGCTTTCTTCATGACTTATACATGTTCCTCTGACTATGAGATTATGCAACTCCCGAATACCGGAAGAACACCTTGTGTGCTATCAAACGTCACAACGTAACTGGGTGATTATAAAGATGCTCTACAGGTGTCTCCGAAGGTATTTGTTGGGTTGGCATAGATCAAGAATAGGATTTGTCACTCCATGTATCGGAGAGGTATCTCTAGGCCCTGTCGGTAATGCTCATCACTATAAGCCTTGCAAGCAATGTGACGAATGAGTTAGTTCAGGATGATGCATTACGGAACGAGTAAAGAGACTTGCCGGTAACGAGATTGAACTAGGTATGATGATACCGACGATCGAATCTCAGGCAAGTAACATACCGATGGCAAAGGGAACAACGTATGTTGTTATGCGCTTTGACCGATAAAGATCTTCATAGAATATGTAGGAGCCAATATGAGCATCCAGGTTCCGCTATTGGTTATTGACTGGAGATGTGTCTCGGTCATGTCTACATAGTTCTCGAACCCGTAGGGTCCGCACGCTTAACGTTCGATGACGATTTTGTATTATGAGTTATGTGATTTGATGACCGAAGTTTGTTCGGAGTCCCGGATGAGATCACGGACATGACGAGGAGTCTCTAAATGGTCGAGCCATGAAGAATGATATATTGTACGATGTTATTCGGACACCGGGTGAGTTCCGGGAGGTACCGTGTAATTATCGGAGTGCCGGAAGGGTTACGGGAACCCCCCGGGGAACTAATGGGCCTTCATGGGCCTTAGTGGAGAGAGAGGAGGGCCTCAAGGGGCCACTACAAAAAAAAGACACATCCGTGACATTTTGGGCCGAACGAAATTTTCTCTGTCATACATATGACAGTTCTATGACGATAATTGTGACAGAACCTGGCATCATCATAGATGTGGTGGGCTCCTACTTCTATGACAAAAAATCATGACAGAAAATGGGCTTTTCGTCCTGGGCGGGCCGGAGACGCAGCTGCATGACATTCTTTGGGCCGTCCATGACGGAAAAAACCATGGTAGAAACGAGGGGTAGGAAAATTTCGGGGAGTTGCCAGTTACGGTGGGAGGTCGGGGGCCGAGCAATGCACGTTTCTCTCATACACGTACGCTGTGTGTGCGGCGTTAGCTCTAATGAACCCGGCGAGGCGTTGGGCTCTAATCGAACCCGGCGATTGCACTTCAAAGCTACGCGTTCTTGAACCCGAGCTATCGATCGATGGTCGTTAATCGAACCCGATGGAGCGATTCCTTTACTCTGCTGCTAACTAAAGCCGATCGATTGGATGAGCGATGAGTGTTGCCCGGGGGTGGATGAGCGAGGAGCGGTGGCATTGCCTCTGGATGAACAGGACCCCGTCTTTGTGGATGGCTGGATGAACAGTAGACGGTGGAGGGGTGGCCGTGGAGGGGTGGTTGAACAGGACCCCGTGGTGTGGAGGGCTGGATGAACAGCAGACGGTGGAGGGCTGGATGAACAGTAGACGGTGGAGGGCTGGATGAACAGTAGACGGTGGAGGGGTGGTTGAACAGTAGCCGGTGGAGTAGCGCGCGGTGGAGGCTGGATGAACAGGAGCCCGTGGAGGCTGGAGGAGGTCGACGGTAGCCCATGGAGGCTGGAGGAGGTCGACGGTGGAGATGAACAGTATCCCGTGGAGTCCTGCTTTTGCGATGCGCCACACCCTCCCGATGAACAGGACCCCGTTTTGACCGTAGGAGGTCCGTTTCCTCCGCTTTTGCGGCACGCCACACCCCTCCCGATCAACAGACCCCATTTCGACCGTAGGAGGTCCGTTTCCTCCGCTTTTGCGGTACGCCACACCCTCCCGATCAACAGACCCCGTTTCGACCGTAGGAGGTCCGTTTCCTCCGTTTTGCGGTATGCCACACCCCTCCCGATCAACAGGACCCCGTTCCGAACGTGGCCGGTCGAACACAAGGCCGTTTCCTCCATTCTGCAGTACGCCAGGCCTCATTTCCATCGCCTGTTCCGTCCAAGCCGAATGGCTCCCACGCGTTACGTTGCCTCCCGATGAACACGATGCATTCCGTTGCCTCCCCATGAACACAACACATTCCGTTGCCTCCCCATGAACACGACGCATTCCGTTTCCTCCCCATGAACACGACGCATTCCGTTGCCTCCCCATGAACACGAGCCCTCACCTTACGTATGCGCGACTAGGCGTTCGAGACCCCGCCCGTATGTACACATACGTGGCCGTATTTTCTTTCTTGCACCCTGGCCGCTGTACGTACGTGTACATGCTACGTGCGCACCTCTACTACGACACGTGCGCGCCTCTACATCGACCAGTATGTACATACACGTTCGCGACCAGGATGAAAACGCTACGTACGCTTCGACCAGGTGGGTCCCGACTGTCAGACACTTCCTTGCCTGCGAAGATGTAGATGGTGGGTCCCAGCAGTCAGGGGGGCGAATCGTTTTTTTTTGCCCGGACGCACTTCCTTGCGTGCGAAGGTGTAGCTGCTGGGTCCCAGCGATCGATTAGGCGAATCGTTTTTGCGGACGCACTTCCTTGCGTGCGAAGGTGTAGCAACGGTCCCAACGATCGGGGCGAATCGTTTTTTGCCGGACGCACTTCCTTGCGTATGGCGAGTAGCTGGTGGAGTCCACGGCAATCGGGGCGAATCGTTTTTTCCCGAACGCACTTCCTTACGTGCGAAGATGTAGCTGGTGGGTCCCAGCAGTCAGGGGGGCGAATCATTTTTTTTTCGGACGCACTTCCTTGCGTGCGAAGATGTAGCTCGTGGGTCCCAACAGTCATGGGCGAATCATTTTTTTCATGAAATACGGTGGCCCGTCCGGTGGGTCCCCGCTGTCAGGTGGAGGAATAATTATTTTGCGCGTAATAAGGAGGCACTTCCTTGCGGCTGCCATGGACCCAGCTGTCAGCCTCTCCACGTACAGTCCATGTCCGATGGAAGTCGTTCCTTGACCACGTTGACCACGCCGCGCCGAGAGCACCACGGCGGTGGACGACGGCGAGGCCTAGGAAGGGGACGACGCGGAGCCGGGGAAGACGCGGCCGTGGATGCACACGCGGAGAGGAGTACGAGGATTCACTAGTTCGGCTGCCATTGCCGCCGCAGAATAACAGGGGTGTGGGTGAGTGGAGGGATGGCCCGCCAGCGGTGGGAGTAGTAGGGGCGATGAGGTTTCCTGGCAGACAGCCGCCACGGGAGGCGGGAAGCGGTGACACGACCGGCGCTTCTTTGGGCGGCTGGAGCAAGAAGACCAGAGGTTGAAGAAGCACGACGGCCATTGGATGGACATCGTCCGGTCGCTGCAGCTAGAATCATTTATATTGACTAAGTTGACAAAGCCATTGGTACGTCAACTTAGTAGACCCACAGGTCAGCTTCCGAAACGGTGCGCCCCAGATGTCAGGGGGAGGAATCATTTTTTGGGCGGGTGAAGCTAGAATATCCGAGATTGAAGAAAAGAAGCACGGCATCCGTTGGATGGACATCCAACGCCATCGCCGCTAGAACCGTGTGTTGACTATAAGTTGACAAAGCCTTGCATACGCTGCGTCAACTCTATTTTTTAGGGACGCGTCAACTTAGTAAGGCCGTAAGTGTGGCAGAGAACTTATAGCCCATTTGAGATTTGTAAGAATGTGTAGCCCATTTTGAATTCTAATGGAATTTACTACAGCCCATTTACAGCTTGTTAAAAGTACATCCCATTTCAACCAACTGCTCAAAACAGAATTCAATAAAATTTCCCACATTTTGATGGGATCCGAATATTTTATCCCAAATTTCTAGTCAGATCAAATACAATTTCAATATAAATTTATATTACGTAAAAATCCAACGAAACATTGCGCCGCAACAATTAATGTAATTAAAATTTTCAATATTCCAAAATAATATTTTATAAAGTAATCACTGTGACGGTGCATTTTTTATAGTTACTACCCAGTTTTATTATTACTTCCCATTTATTATTTCATATAGCCCATTTTCTTGTTAAGCCTAATGCATCCCTCCTAGGAAAGATTTGCAGCCCAGCGGGGCGGAGAATAACAACTTGACCTTGCCTGTGTATTCCTAAAAAAGAGTATAGCTGAGCTAGCCATTTTCAGCTTGAAAAAAATTAATACCTGGGATGGATATCTGGCCTGGGCTAGACGGGCCACAGCCCGCCCAGTTAATACCTGCAACGATGTTTTCGTTGTTGTTCAGAGGAGAAAAATTAATATCTGGGGTAAACATCGAAAAACTTTGCAGTGCTCATAGCTCAAAAACACAAATACTGCTCGAGCTGCTTGGTCCCAGCTGTCGCCCGCTTCTTGTGCAATTCTCTCGTTTATTGACTACTCCCTCCTTTGCGGTTTATAATGCTCAATTCAAAAATCTCACCAATCAAGGTAGATGACGAGTGGTGGAATACTTTTTGTAGTTTTGCAAAAGCACCTAATTAATGCTCTTGTTATCCTCAAAAAATTATGTTTATCAATGCATTAATTGCAATGCATGCATGCATAAAGTACATGCATTGGTCAATTTTCTCTTAATACTTGCATGCAATGATTTAATGCACCTTGGAATCTGAACATGTGATGGAAAACAACCAAATTGAGCCTTATAAAATGGAAAAACTAAAATTTTGAGATAAGCCCTATAAACCGGAAAGGAGGGAGTACATAGGTTGACAATGGTGTGGGACCGTGATGTCAGGAAACCATGAGGAAGCAAAATAAATTATAGTTTATATACATACATATATATATATATATATATATATATATATATATATATATATATATATAAAATAAGGAGGCACTTGCGTAGTTGAGGCTATGGACCTGGTGGGTCCCCATTGTCATCCTATCCAAGTAAAGTCATCTCCTCACCCGCGCGCGCTTTCCGCCCGAAACAGTCAGCGCCGGCCACCCCGCTTCCCGGTGCAGGCGATTGCTCCGCCTTCAGACGACACAAGTGCCGTCTATCCGTCCATCTGCACACACATTAATGATACGCGGTTGCCGAGGCGGCTACTCCGGCGCCACACGTCCGTCCCTCCGCCCGCCCACCATTGCTATATAAACTGCTGCGCCGGCCATAGCCGTAGTCATCCGCATCCGTTCCCTTTCTCCTGTCCACACCACTACTGCCCACCATGGCTTCCTCGCGCTCCAGCACTCTTCGGGACGGGCGGACGACGGACCACAAGGAGATGGCAGCCATTGCTGCCGACCGGCTAGCTGCCAGGCAGCCGGAGGACGCAACGCCCCTAATGGAGAACATGGTAGTCGACGATCCGGCGCCAACCCCCTCCTCCGCGCCATCCTCGCCGGTGCATTGCACCATGACCATCGGCGAGGCCCGTGCCCAATATATGGACAGGGTGAGGCCGATGTGAGGAGCAGTTCCGGGAGGCGCAGCCGCCGCCTACAACCACCATCTCCTCCAGGAGCACCTGCAGGCGGAGGAGCAGATCGCCGCGGAGCGGGCGGAGCAGGAGGCGCTGCTCGACTCGTACCGCTCCACCCGCAAGGGCCGCCTCGAGCGCTGGCGGTAGCGCATGCGGGTGGCGGAGGCTGCGGCCGCTGTCGGTGTCAAAACCGGCGGATCTCGGGTAGGGGGTCCCGAACTGTGCTTCTAGGCGGATGGTAACAGGAGAAAAGGGACACGATGTTTTTACCTAGGTTCGGGCCCTCTCGATGGAGGTAATACCCTACTCCTGCTTGATTAATATTGATGATATGGGTAGTACAAGAGTAGATCTACCACGAGATCAAGGAGGCTAAACCCTAGAAGCTAGCCAATGGTATGACTGTTGTTCGTCCTACGGACTAAGACCCTCCGGTTTATATAGACACCGGATAGGTTAGGGTTACACAGAGTCAGTTACAATGGTAGGAGATCTACATATCCAGACGCCAAGCTTGCCTTCCACGCCAAGAAAAGTCCCATCCTATTACGTGACGAAGTCTTCAATCTTGTATCTTCATAGTCCAGAGTCCGCCAATCGTGATAGTTCGCTATCCGGACACCCCTAATCCGGGACTCCTCAAGAGCCCCGAACCAGGCTTCAATGACGATGAGTCCGGCGCGTTGATTGTCTCTGGCATTGCGAGGCGGGTTCTTCTCCAAATTCCATATACTTGTCGAATAGTGTCCGGCTTCTGATAAATGCTGCGCTCCTTGGCTTCTACGCCCAATAATGGCCATCTTCCACGTGTTTGAGTGAATGCGAAAAGCCAGGGCATTTTTACAATTACCCCCCTAGCTGCGCAAATGAGCTGCCTATAAAAGGGGCGAGGTTCTAGATCTGAGTCACACCATCCCCCTTCAAGGAAGCTTTCATCAGGCGCCTCGACCAAAGCCCATTCCATCATGGACAATGACGGCTCCTCCTCTCGCGCTCCCAGCCCCTCACTGAAATTGGGAGAGATGCTCAGTCCCGCATAGCAAGCTAGTTATACTCCAAACCAAGGGATTTCTTCCCCCGGCCTTCATGGTTCCGGTTCGAGCCGGACTTGCCACCTACAAGGGCGGAAAGCAAGCGGAGAGTGTCCCCGATCCCTCTAAAGGAGAGCGGGTATGCTTCATCTCTTATCTAGTAAGAGGACTCGGATTTCCAATCCATCCGTTTCTCCGGGGGCTCTTGGAGTTCTACGGCCTCTAGTTGCACCACCTTACTCATGCCTCCACCTTGCACATCGCGGGCTTCGTGGCCCTCTGCGAACTGTTCTTGGGCGTCGAGGCTCATTTCGGGCTGTGGAAGAGATTATTCTGCCTAGTACCCCGTTCTTATGAGGGGTCAATATATCAAGTGGGCGGAGCCGAAGCTATGGCGCATCGCCGACCGGATACCTATCCGAACCCCAAGAAGGCGTCGAAGACTGGCCTTCGAATGGTTTTACATGGAGGACGCCCCGCTGCGGATGCAGTTCGGATCGGCCTTCCGGAGTTCGAAATGCTCCTCCTGAAGAAGCGCCTAAGCTAAGCGCCTCGGAGCCCCGGAGGGAAAATGACCGGATGTCCTCTATCCGATGAGGCGAATAAGGTTCTTGGCTCATGCCGAATTGACCATGATTGGAGTCATGGCAATCTGCATTATGAGGGGAGTGCAGCCGCTCCAATATAGGGGCCACCCCATGTGGGATTTCAACGGGGAGGATGATGCCACCTGCCATGGCCGCAAAGGGCCGGGATCGGTCACCGAACTGGTGAAGATCTTGTCTGCCATGTATAAAGGGGAGGAGGAGGATTTCCTCTGCGTCAATCCACTGAAGGAGTTTTCTTCGAATAATCCTCGAAGCTGGGTAAGCAAACATCTTTGTGACCTGTCCAATCCATGTTCCCATTGTTAAATATCTCATTTCGTGGTTTCTGCGCAGGAACTGCGCCGGACTGTGGAGAAGATACACAGCCCGCCCCCACAACCCGAGGATCCGAAACGGTCCCTTGATCCGACCTCCGAAGAGGATCTGGATATAAAGGTGGAGTTGATCGACGGGGTATTCCACCAACTTAGCATCGACAATGCTTTGGTTGCCATCACGGCCGATTACCCCGGAATACTTCCAGCCTCACAGGTAACTGAGACCAAGGTCCCAATATTCTGATATTGACCCATCCGTGCTTATTTCTTGATCACCGTATACCAATGGTGGTTCGCAGGGGGTACCTTCGAGGCAGGAAGCCGAGCCCGCGGCGGCTAGCCAACAAGGGGCAGTACGGCCCCGCAGGCTAAAAAGGAGTGCGGTCCGGATCGAAACTCTGCCGCAACGGTATGGCGTGTCACCATGTTCCTTGGATTGATTCCTGGAAGGCGTACTAACGCTGACGCTCTTTTCAGGAAAAAGAGCACTCGCCGGACTGAGTCCGGAGAGGTTGCCAATCGAACCTCCGCCGGTCAGGCTCCAAAGCCGGGTCCAGAAGCGAAGGAGAATACGAGGCGTACGTCGGACGCTCCTCCGAAAGAGGATGCCGGCAGATTGTCCGCCACCAACTCCGAGGTGGAGAGCGCCTTGAATCAAAGGCGCCGCCGGACAGTTCTTCATGACGCATGTTTCTCCCAAGAGGCCTTGAATGCCTTCAATTCGGGAGATGCGCACCTCCGTGCCGCTCAAGATGGTCTAGCCAGAGCCACGAAGCAGTATGTAAAGGACATACGGGTAAAGAAATTTGACAGTTATATATGCCAGTAGGCCCCGAGACTTAAAGTAGTTAGAATAACTGATTTAAGGATCATTTGTTATGCATGATGTTACAAAGAAGTGTACCCAACTGTCCCAGGAGCTTGAAGAGTGCAGGGCCCAACTTGAGGCCGCACTAGCCGCTACAGGGGGAGCCATAGAGACCCCCTCTGGTAATATACGCTTCAAAAGATAAATAGTTTATTAAGTGCGGCGGGTGTGTAAATCTGACAAAAACATTGCAGATGGCACCAAACTAGATCCGGACAAGCAGCAGCTCTTGCGCCAGCTAAAGGCCGGCGAGAGCGTGCTTACAAGGGTGCGGCAGGAGAAAAATAACCTCCAAGATGCCAACACCAAGCTGGGTGAGGAACTAAAGGATGTTCGTGCCCGGTTATGTCCGACTCAGAAGGAGAATCGGCGGCTTGTCCGCTGCATTTTCAGTAAGTGCTTGAGCGAACTTTGAAATAGTTCGGCGAGGAAGCCGACTAACATAAACATGTATGTAGGTTTGCTCACAGGTCGTCCTGAGGAGGAAATGCCCAGTTCTTCGGGTGATCTTCTTCCCAAATTGCGTCAGCTGCACGAACGAGTCCGGCGGGTGATGAAAGGCATCGGCAAGGCCTTGTGGCCATCTATCTCCCTGCCCGAAGGCCTTGGGGAGCTAGCAGAGCGGCTTCAAGGAGGACGGCGGCGCTTCCGACTATGGAAGATATCGGCCTGCCGTCAAGGCGCCAGGGAGGCCTGGGCCATGGTGAAGACGCGGTACACAAAGGCTGACCCAAACCACATGGCCGAGGTCGGACCTGTGGGGCCTGATGGGATAGAGATCCCTGTAAGCTTAGTGTACGACCAAGTAGAATTGGCCACCAAGTATTCCCAGCAAGATTGTAAATTAGATAGCCTATTAGATGGCATTGAGGAGGAATACAACGAGTCGAGTTGACTATGTAAAAATATGACATGAAAAAATGTCTTCTAGCCGGATTATAGATCGTTTGTCATAGCGGACCTTTTCGCTTCAACCTCAGGACCCAATAGTCCGGAGTGTGTCCGAATACCTTCGTGGTTATATAAGAACCGGGGTATGCATGGAGAAAAGGCGTAGGGGTCATTGTTGCTGTATCAGACAAGTGCCCAACTAGTTATGTTATATTACATGGGTAGTAAGAAACATCTTCCAGGGAGAATAGTTCCGTTAAGGGTTCCTTTCGCTGGGATGCATGCCCTAAAGTGCATGTTAAAGCTGCTATGAAAGCAGTAAATGAAGGAAATATGCCCTAGAGGCAATAATAAAGTTATTATTTATTTCCTTATATCATGATAAATGTTTATTATTCATGCTAGAATTGTATTAACCGGAAACATAATACATGTGTGAATACATAGACAAACATAGTGTCACTAGTATGCCTCTACTTGACTAGCTCGTTAATCAAAGATGGTTATGTTTCCTAACCATGGACAAAGAGTTGTTATTTGATTAACGGGATCACATCATTAGGTGAATGATCTGATTGACATGACCCATTCCATTAGCTTAGCACTCGATCGTTTAGTATGTTGCTATTGCTTTCTTCATGACTTATACATGTTCCTATGACTATGAGATTATGCAACTCCCGTTTGCCGGAGGAACACTTTGTGTGCTACCAAACGTCACAACGTAACTGGGTGATTATAAAGGTGCTCTACAAGTGTCTCCAAAGGTTCATGTTGGGTTGGCGTATTTCGAGATTAGGATTTGTCACTCCGATTGTCGGAGAGGTATCTCTGGGCCCTCTCGGTAATACACATCACATAAGCCTTGCAAGCATTGCGACTAATGAGTTAGTTGTGAGATGATGTATTACGTAACGAGTAAAGAGACTTGCCGGTAACGAGATTGAACTAGGTATTGGATACCGACGATCTAATCTCGGGCAAGTAACATACCGATGACAAAGGGAACAACGTATGTTGTTATGCGGTCTGACCGATAAAGATCTTCGTAGAATATGTAGGAGCCAATATGAGCATCCGTGTTCCGCTATTGGTTATTGACCGAGACATGTCTCGGTCTTTATGTCTACATTGTTCTCGAACCGTAGGGTCCGCACGCTTAACGCTTCGGCGATGCTTATATTATGAGTTTATGAGTTTTGATGTCTTGAAGGAGTTCGGAGTCCTGGATGAGATCGGGGACATGACGAGGAGTCTCGAAATGGTCGAGATGTAAAGATCGATATATTGGACGACTATATTCGGACATCGGAAAGGTTCCGAGTGATTCGGTATTTTCGGAGTACCGGAGTTACGGAATTCGTATTGGGCCTTAATGGGCCATACGGGAAAGGAGAGAAAGGCCTCAAAGGGTGGCCGCACCCCTCCCCATGAGCTGGTCCGAATTGGACTAGGGAGGGGGGCGCCCCCTTCCTTCCTTCTCCTTTTCCCTTCCCTTTCCTTCCCTTCTACTCCTACTACTTGGAAGGGCTCCTAGTTCTACTAGGAAAGGGGGAATCCTACTCCCGGTGGGAGTAGGACTCCCCTAGGGTGCGCCATAGAGAGGGCCGGCCCCTCCCCTCCTCCACTCCTTTATATACGGGGGAGGGGCACCCCATGGACACACAAGTTGATCTTCGTGATCGTTCCTTAGCCGTGTCACGGTGCCCCCTCCATCATATTCCACCTCGGTCATATTGTAGCGGTGTTTAGGCGAAGCCCTGCGACGGTAGAACATCAAGATCGTCACCACGCCGTCGTGCTGACAAAACTCCTCCCCGACGCTTTGCTGGATCGGAGCCCGGGGATCGTCATCGAGCTGAACGTGTGCCAAGAACTCGGAGGTGCCGGAGTAACGGTGCTTGGATCGGTTGGATCGGGAAGACGTACGACTACTTCCTCTACGTTGCGTCAACGCTTCCGCTTCGGTCTACGAGGGTATGTAGACAACACTCTCCCCTCTCGTTGCTATGCATCACCATGATCTTGCGTGTTCGTAGGAATTTTTTTGAAATTACTACGTTCCCCAACAGTGGTATCAGAGCCAGGTTTTACGCGTTGATGTTATATGCACGAGTAGAACACAAGTGAGTTGTGGGCGATATAAGTCATACTGCTTACCAGCATGTCATACTTTGGTTCGGCGGTATTGTTGGATGAAGCGGCCCAGACCGACATTACGCGTACGCTTATGTGAGACTGGTTTTACCGCCGTGCTTTGCACACAGGTGACTAGCGGGTGTCAGTTTCTCCAACTTTAGTTGAACCGAGTGTGGCTACGCCCAGTCCTTGCGAAGGTTAAAACATCACCAACTTGACAAACTATCGTTGTGGTTTTGATGCGTAGGTAAGAACGGTTCTTGCTAAGCCCGTAGCAGCCACGTAAAACTTGCAACAACAAAGTAGAGGACGTCTAACTTGTTTTTGCAGGGCATGTTGTGATGTGATATGGTCAAGACATGATGAGATATAAGTTGTTGTATGAGATGATCATGTTTTGTTGAAGTTATCGGCAATCGCGAAGCCTTATGATTGTCTCTTTATTGCATAAGATGCAAGCGCCAAATAATTGCTTTACTTTATCGCTAGCGATAGCAATAGTTGCAAGAGCAATAGTTTGCGAGACAACCATGTGACGGACACATTGATATAGATCAAGATGATGGAGATCATGGTGTCATGCCGGTGACGATGGTGATCATGACGGTGCTTCGGAGATGGAGATCACAAGCACAAGATGATGATGGCCATATCATATCACTTATATTGATTGCATATGATGTTTATCTTTTATGCATCTTATCTTGCTTTGATTGACGGTAGCATTTTAAGATGATCTCTCACTAATAATCAAGAAGTGATCTCCTGAGTATGCACCGCTGCCAAAGTTCGTCGTGCCCGGACACACCACGTGATGATCGGGTGTGATAAGCTCTACGTCCATCTACAACGGGTGCAAGCCAGTTTTGCACACACATAATACTCAGGTTAAACTTGATGAGCCTAGCATATGCAGATATGGCCTCGGAACATGGAGACCGAAAGGTCGAGCATGAATCATATAGTAGATATGATCAACATAGTGATGTTCACCATTGAAAACTACTCCATCTCACGTGATGATCGGTTATGGTTTAGTTGATTTGGATCACGTGATCACTTAGATGACTAGAGAGATGTCTGTCTAAGTGGGAGTTCTTAAGTAATATGATTAATTGAACTTAAATTTATCATGAACTTAGTCGTGGTAGTATTAGCATATCTATGTTGTAGATCAATAGCTCGCGTTGTTGTTGCTTCCCTATGTTTATTTTGATATGTTCCTAGAGAAAAATTATGTTGAAAGATGTTAGTAGCAATGATGCGGATTGGATCCGTGATCTGAGGATTATCCTCATTGCTGCACATAAGAATTATGTCCTTGATGCACCTCTAGGTGACAGACCTATTGCTGGAGCATATGCAAATGTTATGGACGTTTGGCTAGCTCAATATGATGACTACTTGATAGTTTAGTGCACCATGCTTAACGGCTTAGAATCGGGACTTCAAAGACGTTTTGAACGTCATGGACCATATGAGATGTTCTAGGAGTTGAAGTTAATATTTCAAGCAAATACCCGAGTTGAGAGATATGTAGTCTCCAACAAGTTCTATTGCTAAAAGATGGAAGAGAATAGCTCAAGCAGTGAGCATGTGCTCATATTGTCTGCGTGCTACAATCACTTGAATTAAGTGGGAGTTAATCTTCCAGATAAGATAGTGATTGATGTAATTCTCTAGTCACCATCACCAAGTTAGTAGAACTTCGTGATGAACTATAATATGCAAGGGATAACGGAACGATTCCCAAGTACTTCGTGATGCTGGAAATCGACGAAGGTAGAAATCAAGAAAAACATCAAGTGTTGATGGTTGACAAGGCCACTAGTTTCAAGAAAGCGGCAAAGGGAAGAAGGGAACTTCAAGAAGAACGGCAAGCAAGTTGTCGTTCAAGTGAAGAAGCCCAAGTCTGGTCCTAAGCCTGAAACTAAGTGCTTCTACTGCAAAGGGACTGGTCACTGGAAGAGGAACTGCCCCAAGTATTTGGCGGATAAGAAGGATGGCAAAGTGAACAAAGATATATTGGATATACATGTTATTGATGTGTGCTTTACTAGTCTTTATAGCAACCCCTCGGCATTTGATACGGGTTCAGTTGCTAAGAGTAGTAACTCAAACGGAGTTGCAGAATAAGCGAAACTAGTTAAGGGCGAGGTGACGATGTGTGTTGGAAATAGTTCCAAGATTGATATGATCATCATCGCACGCTCCCTATAATTTCGGGATTAGTGTTGAACCTAAATAAGTGTTATTTGGTGTTTTCGTTGAGCATGAATATGATTTGATCATGTTTATTGCAATACGGTTATTCATTTAAGTTAGAGAACAATTGTTGTTCTGTTTACATGAGTAAAACCTTCTATGGTCATACACACCAACGAAAATGGTTTGTTTGATCTCGATCGTAGTGATACACATATTCATAATATTGAAGCCAAAAGATGCAAAGTTAATAATGATAGTGCAACTTGTTTGTGGCACTGCCGTTTAAGTCATATTGGTATAAAGCGTATGAAGAAACTCCATGCTGATGGGATTTTGGAATCACTTGATTATGAATCGCTTGATGCTTGCGAACCATGTCTCTTGGGCAAGATGACTAAAACGCCGTTCTCCGAAACAATGGATCAAGCAACAGATTTGTTGGAAATCATACATACTGATGTATGTGGTCCGATGAATATTAAGGCTTGTAGCGAGTACCATTATTTTCTGACCTTCACAGATGATTTGAGCAGATATGAGTATATCTACTTAATGAAATAGAAGTCTGAAACATTTGAAAAGTTCATATAATTTCAGAGTGAAGTGAAAAATCATCGTAACAAAGTTTCTACGATCTGATCATGGAGAAGAATATTTGAGTTACGAGTTTGGTCTTCAGTTAAAACAATGTGAAATAGTTTCACTACTCATGCCACCTGGAACACCACAGTGTGATGGTGTGTCCGAACATCGTAACCGTACTTTATTAGATATGGTGCGGTCTATGATGTCTCTTACCGATTTACCACTATCGTTTTGGGGTTATGCATTAGAGACAACTACATTCACGTTAAATAGGGCACCATCTAAATCCGTTGAGACGACACCGTATGAACTATGGTTTGGCAAGAAACCTAAGTTGTCGTTTCTTAAAGTTTGAGGTTGCAATGCTGATGTGAAAAAGTTTCAACCTGATAAGCTCAAACCCAAATCGGAGAAGTGCGTCTTCATAGGATACCCAAAAGAATATGTTGGGTACACCTTCTATCACAGATCCGAAGGCAAGACATTCGTTGCTAAGAATGGATCCTTTCTAGAGAAGGAGTTTCTCTCGAAAGAAGTGAGTGGGAGGAACGTAGAACTTGATAAGGTAACTGTACCTTCTCCCTTATTGGAAAATAGTTCATCACGTAGATCATGCTCGTGACTACTACACCAATTAGTGAGGAAGCTAATGATGATGATCATGTAACTTCAGATCAAGTTACTACCGAATC
Source organism: Aegilops bicornis (assembly GCA_021605145.1). Taxonomy (NCBI): domain Eukaryota; kingdom Viridiplantae; phylum Streptophyta; class Magnoliopsida; order Poales; family Poaceae; genus Aegilops; species Aegilops bicornis. The sequence continues at coordinate 637,359,605 of CM038670.1, read as the reverse complement.
TCGTAGGTAAACCAGAGTGAAATCCGCACCAGAGTGGTACGGTAATCCTGTTCTGGAGGTCATGCTACTTGACCATGACGAACCTACGAACTATGAGGAAGCGATGATGAGCCCAGATTCCGCAAAATGGCTTGAGGCCATGAAATCTGAGATGGGATCCATGTATGAGAACAAAGTATGGACTTTGGTTGACTTGCCCGATGATCGGCAAGCCATTGAGATTAAATGGATTTTTAAGAGGAAGACAGACACTGATAGTAGTGTTACTATCTACAAAGCTAGACTTGTCGAAAAAGGTTTTTGACAAAGTTCAAGGTGTTGACTACGATAAGATTTTCTCACTCGTATATATGCTTAAAGTCTGTCCGAATCATGTTAGCAATTGCCGCATTTTATGAAATCTGGCAAATGGATAACAAAACTGCAATCCTTAATGGATTTATTAAAGAAGAGTTGTATATGATGCAACCGTAAGGTTTTTCAATCCTAAAGGTGTTAACAAAATGTACAAGCTCCAGCGATCCATCTATGGACTGGTGCAAGCATCTCGAGTTGGAATATATGCTTTGATGAGTTGATCAAAGCATATAGTTTTATCTGAACTTGAGGTGAAGCCTGTATTTACAAGAAAGTGAGTGGGAGCACTACAAAATTTCTGATAAGTATATGTGAATGACATATTGTTGATCGAAAATAATGTAGAATTATTCTGCAAAGCATAAAGGAGTGTTTGAAAGGAGTTTTTTTCAATGAAAGACCTCGGAGAAGCTGCTTACATATTGAGCATCAAGATCTATAGAGATAGATCAAGACGCTTGATAAGTTTTTTCAATGAGTACATACCTTGACAAGATTTTGAAGTAGTTCAAAATGGAACAGTCAAAGAAAGAGTTCTTGCCTGTGTTACAAGGTGTGAAATTGAGTAAGACTCAAAGCCCGACCACGGAAGAAGATAGAAAGAGAATGAAAGTCATTCCCTATGCCTCAGCCATAGGTTCTATAAAGTATGCCATGCTGTGTACCAGATCTATTGTATACCCTACACTGATTTGTGCAAGGGAGTACAATAGTGATCTAGGAGTAGATCACTGGACAGCGGTCAAAATTATCCTTAGTGGAATAAGGATATGTTTCTCGATTATGGACGTGATAAAAGGTTAAATGCGTAAAGGGTTACGTCGATACAAGTTTTGGCACTGATCTAGATGACTCTAAGTCTCGGTCTAGATACATATTGAAAGTGGGAGCAATTAGCTAGAGCAGCTCCGTGCAGAGCATTGTAGACATAGAATACTTGCAAAATACTTACGGATCTGAATGTGACAGACCCGTTGACTAAAATTATCTCACAAGCAAAACATGATCACACCTTAGTACTCTTTGGGGGTTAATCACATAGCGATGTGAACTAGATTATAGACTCTAGTAAACCCTTTGGGTGTTGGTCACATGACGATGTGAACTATGGTGTTAATCACATACAGATGTGAATATTGGTGTTGAATCACATGATGATGTGAACTAGATTATTGACTCTAGTGCAAGTGGGAGACTGAAGGAAATATGCCCTAGAGGCAATAATAAAGTTATTATTTATTTCCTTATATCATGATAAATGTTTATTATTCATGCTAGAATTGTATTAACCGAAACATAATACATGTGTGAATACATAGACAAACATAGTGTCACTAGTATGCCTCTACTTGACTAGCTCGTTAATCAAAGATGGTTATGTTTCCTAACCATGGACAAAGAGTTGTTATTTGATTAACGGGATCACATCATTAGGTGAATGATCTGATTGACATGACCCATTCCATTAGCTTAGCACCCGATCGTTTAGTATGTTGCTATTGCTTTCTTCATGACTTAAACATGTTCCTATGACTAAGAGATTATGCAACTCCCGTTTGCCGAAGGAACACTTTGTGTGCTACCAAACGTCACAACGTAACTGGGTGATTATAAAGGTGCTCTACAGGTGTCTCCAAAGGTTCATGTTGGGTTGGCGTATTTCGAGATTAGGATTTGTCACTCCGATTGTCGGAGAGGTATCTTCAGGCCCTCTCGGTAATACACATCACATAAGCCTTGCAAGCATTGCAACTAATGAGTTAGTTGTGAGATGATGTATTACGTAACGAGTAAAGAGACTTGCCGGTAACGAGATTGAACTAGGTATTGGATACCAACGATCGAATCTCGGCAAGTAACATACCGATGACAAAGGGAACAACGTATGTTGTTATGCGGTCTGACCGATAAAGATCTTCGTAGAATATGTAGGAGCCAATATGAGCATCCAGGTTCCGCTATTGGTTATTGACCGGAGACATGTCTCGGTCATGTCTACATTGTTCTCGAACCGTACGGTCCGTGACGCTTAACGCTTCGATGATGCTTATATTATGAGTTTATGAGTTTTGATGTACCGAATGAGTTCGGAGTCCCGGATGAGATCGGGGACATGACGAGGAGTCTCGAAATGGTTGAGACGTAAAGATCGATATATTGGACGACTATATTCGGACATCGGAAAGGTTCCGAGTGATTCGGGTATTTTCGGAAGTACCGGGAGTTACGGGAATTCGTATTGGGCCTTAATGCGCCATACGGGAAAGGAGAGAAAGGCCTCAAAGGGTGGCCGCACCCCTCCCCATGAGCTGGTCCGAATTGGACTAGGGAGGGGGGGCGCCCCCTTCCTTCCTTCTCCTTTTCCCTTCCCTTTCCTTCCCTCCTACTCCTACTACTTGGAAGGGTTCCTAGTTGGACTAGGAAAGGGGAATCCTACTCCCGGTGGGAGTAGGACTCCCCTAGGGTGCGCCATAGAGAGGGCCGGCCCTCCCCTCCTCCACTCCTTTATATACGGGGGCAGGGGGCACCCCATGGACACACAAGTTGATCTTCGTGATCGTTCCTTAGCCGTGTGCGGTGCCCCCCTCCATCATATTCCACCTCGGTCATATTTCTAGCGGTGCTTAGGCGAAGTCCTGCGACGGTAGAACATCAAGATCGTCACCACGCCGTCGTGCTGACGAAACTCCTCCCCGACGCTTTGCTGGATCGGAGCCCGGGGATCGTCATCGAGCTGAACGTGTGCCAAGAACTCGGAGGTGCTGGAGTAACGGTGCTTGGATCGGTTGGATCAGGAATACGTACAACTACTTCCTCTATGTTGCGTCAACGCTTCCGCTTCGGTCTACGAGGGTACGTAGACAACACTCTCCCCTCTCGTTGCTATGCATCACCATGATCTTGCGTGTGCGTAGGAATTTTTTTGAAATTACTATGTTCCCCAACAGAAAAATCATCTGGGGGCAGATGGGTAAATAGTTAAAAATCATCTTTCAGTTCACCGACCGAATATTCCCTTAAGAACGCTAGCTTTCGGCTTCACCCAGTCTGAGGTACTCATTCGGCTGACCCGGCAGTAACAATCGCAGAGGTGCTCCCTTTACCACCTAGCCGAACAATCAGGAACGAGGGGTAAGCACAGGAGCCAGCAACCCAGCTTGGCCAAAACTTAAGTCATATCGATGCATATAATGGTGAATAAAAGGTACATGCGGAAGTTTAACGCATGTGTTGGGCATGAAGCCCGTATAAATAAGCTTCATTAAATAAGCCCTCAGGTATAATGGCGCGGACAGCCGCGTCAAGTATGTCTTGAAAAAAGCGTAAACGAGCCTCTAGAGGCTTCAAGAAGAAGGAGGAGGAAGGAGAGAAATAAATGACATCAAAATAGAAAATGTGGACGGAGGAAGGAGACGAACTTGGAGTCCGCGCTTAGGCGAGAATCTTCAGAGACGGGCTGCGTTCCATGGGTTGGGCTTGAGTCGGTTATCCGATGCTTTCAGACGGTATGCTCCGCCGGTCAGGACCTGGTCGATGATGAAGGGACCTTCCCATTTGGGCTTGAGTTTGTCCTTTTTCTTGTCCGGCAGGCGTAGAACTAGTTCGCCAAATATAATCCTCGGCCCGTACTTCCCTGCTTTGATATCTTCGAGCCTGCTGTTGATAGAATGCGGAACGAGCTCTTGCCACGTCGCGCTCCTCCTACAATGCGTCCAAACTGTCCTGCCGATCGAGCTCGGCTTCTCTTTCTTCATACATGCGCACGCGAGGTGAGTCATGCATTATGTCGCAGGGCAAGACTGCCTCGCTACCGCACACCATAAAGAATGGTGTGAATCCGTAGTACGATTCAGCGTGGTCCGCAGCCCCTAGAGTACGGAGTCGAGCTCCTCAACCCAAAGGTGCATGTTAGATTCCTTGAGGACCGCACTAGTTCTGGGTTTAATGCCGCTCATGATTAGACCATTTGCTCGCTCGACTTGGCCGTTGGTTTGAGGGTGATAGACCGAGGCGTAATCGAGCTTGATGCCCATGTTTTTGCACCATAATTTGACCTCATCGGCCGTGAAGTTGGTGCCGTTATCGCGATGATACTATGGGGACACCGTAACGAGTGCACTACCCCTGATATGAAGTCTATCACCGGTCCGGATTCGCCGCTTTAATGTGCTTGGCCTCTATCCATTTGGTGAATTTATCCACCATGACCAATAGGTATTTTTGCTTGTGGGTTCCTTCCTTAAGGGGTCCAACCATGTCAAGCCCCTGCACCGCGAACGGCCAGGTGATGGGTATAGTTTTGAGGGCGGTGGGTGGCATGTGGCTTTGGTTAGCAAAAGTCGGGCAACCGACGATCGTTGGACTAAATCCTCAAGATTCTGCCTCGGCCGCCGGGCCAATAAAATCCTGTATGGAAGGCCTTGCCTACAAGGGCCGGGCTGCGGCGTGGTGCCCACCCAGTCCGGCATGAATTTCAGCCAGAGATTTCGCCCTTCCTCTTCGGAGATACACCTTTGAAGGACTCCTGTAGTGCTTTTCTTATAAAGCTCTCCCTCATGGACATTGTAGGCTTTAGATCGCCGTACTATGCAGCGAGCCTCATTTTGGTCTTCGGGGAGTTCCTGCCTAGTTAGGTAGGCTAGGAATGGTTGGGGACGTCAGGACGACGCCAGCCCCCAGGCCGGCCAACATTTTGGAGCTGTCAAAGTGCATGCTCCAATTGGAGTATGCGCCGTACTCTTTAGGGAGTTCGGCTTCAGTCCATTCGGCCACGAAGTCGGCCAAAACATGCGACTTAATAGCTCGTCGTGACTTATAAGTTATGTCGAATGGAAGGAGCTCTATGGCCCATTTAGCAATCCGGCCCGTCGCGTTGCGGTTATTTAAAATGTCGTTAAGAGGTACTTTGGAGGCTACCGTTATCGAGCACTCTTGAAAGTAGTGTCGCAGCTTCCGGGATGCCATGAACACCGCGTATGCTATCTTTTGATAGTGTGGGTACCGGGACTTGCATGGAATTAGGACAGTGGACCCATAGTAAACCGGTTTTTGAAGAGGGAACCGGTGTCCGTCCGTTTCTCGTTCGACAACGAGCACCGCGCTGACAACTTGATGTGTTGCGGCGATATATAATATCATTGGTTCGCCCACATTGGGCGCGGCCAGGATCGGATTTGTTGCCAAAATGGCCTTTATTTCTTCGAGTCCGGCCGTGGCGGCATCCGTCCACTCGAAGTGTTTGGTGCGCCGGAGGAGGCGGTAAAGGGGTAACGCCTTTTCTCCCAAACGGGAAATAAAGCGGCTTAGAGCCGCCACGCATCCCGTCAATTTTTGTATTTGTTTGAGGTCTTTTGGAATATCCAATTGTGACAGAGCTCGGATCTTGGCTGGGTTTGCTTCAATTCCTCTACCGGACACAATGAAGCCTGTGAGCTTTCCTACCGAACGCCGAAGACGCTTTTTTCGGATTGAGCTTGATGTCATATTTTCAAGATTGTCAAATGTGAGCCTCAAGTCGCCTACTAGAGTTTCAACGCGTGCTTGGTTTTGACGACCACGCCATCTACATATGCTTCCACCGCTTTGCCGATCCTGGTTTGCCGACATGTCTCGAATCATGCTACCGATATGTTGCGCTGCTTTTGAGCCCGAAGGGCATTGTGTTGAAGCAGAACGGGCCGTATGGAGTGATGAATGCTGTTGCAGTTTGGTCTGGCTCCGCCATCTTGATTTGGTGGCAGCCGGAGTACGCGTCGAGGAAGCACAATGAGTCGTGTCCTGCTGTAGCGTCAATAATTTGATCAATTCGAGGGAGGGGGAAGGGATCCTTTGGCAAGCCTTATTAAGGTCTTTAAAATCAACACATAGGCGCCAGGATTTAACCTTCTTTGGTACCATCACCGTGTTTGCTAGCCATCCGGATGTTGTATATCTCGATGAATCCGGCTTCCAAAAGTTTGGCTAGCTCCTCTCCCATGGCCTGTCTGTTGGGTTCGAAAAGCGCCAAGAGCCTGTTTGATCGGCTTGAATCCTTTTAGGATATTTAGGCTGTGCTCGCCACCGACGTGGGATTCTGGCATGTCAAGGGTGCCATGCAAAGATGTCCCAGTTTTCTTGTAGAAATTCTCGTAGTGCAGCGTCTACATCAGGGTTTAATTGTGCCCCAATGGAGGCCGTCTTTGCAGGGTCCGTTGGGTGAACTTGGAATTTGACTATTTCATCCGCTAGTTTAAAAGAAGTGGACTTGGACCTTTTATCAAGTATCACATCATCCCTGTTCATCGTGGAGCGCATCGCGGTGAGTTCCTCAGCCGCTAGGGCTTCAGATACTGCCTCGAGGGCTAGTGCGGCTGTCTTGTTTTCGGCGCGGAGTGCTATGTTCGGATCACTAGCGAGAGTGATGATTCCGTTAGGTCCGGGCATTTTAAGCTTCATGTACCCATAATGGGGTATAGCTTGAAAAATTGTGAATGCCTCTCGTCCTAATAAAGCATGATATCCGCTTTTGAACGGGGCCACTTGAAATGTGACCTCCTCGGACCTGTAATTGTCCCATGAAAGCGTAACACAACGCCTAGTGTGATTTTTCCTGCAAAGCAGCATGCTTCCGGCTAAGGATTATTCCTCTAAAGGTTGTGCTGCTTCGCTCGATGCGGTTCCAGCTATTTCCATTTTTCGAGGGCTCATAGATGAGGTTTAGTCCAGCCGCCATCCAAGAGTACCTTAGTAAGGCGAAGCCGCCCACTATCGGACCGAGGACCAATGCGGCCGGTGCTCGGGTTGTTCGAATTTAGGTTCACATGGCATTAAAGGTAATAGCCGTGTCCTCCATGGATTTATTGTTGCTACTTGGTAGACTTCGCAAGGTTGCAGAGTGTTCGCTGCATGTTATTTGATGCGAAAGTCTCAAGACTGCTAACACCGCATCTTGGTGTTGCTGGGCTGGGATTCGAAGCTAGAAGCTCCTCGCCACTTTTGGCCACCGCCGTAGTATCCAACATGCTCGAAGGCTATGAGTTGGAGTGGCGCCCTCTGTGCTATGAATTTTGCAGGGTCCGTTTAGCCAACCCTCCAGTACGGTTCCGTACCCTTTAGGGGGTTTTGATTTTTTGGTATTTAACCCAGGTGCTTGATAATGATGCACCCTCTTATTTCGGACTAGGGATGTATTCGGGGCCGGATTATCCCAAAATTTACTTTCGGTTTTCCAGGCACCCTCCATCGCACAGTACTTTTGTACTATGGTCACCAAGTCAGCAAAGCGTGTAATTTCACGATGACTTATGGCGTTTAGGATTCCCTTGTCCGTGCAATTATTGCAGAAAATTGGGATTGCGTCCTCCTCTCGGCAGTCCTTTATCCTGTTCATAGCCAGGAGGAATCTGGCTCAGTAATGATGTACTGTTTCAGCGGGCTCTTGCCGAATTCGAGAGAGATCGCTAATGTTTGGGTGGGTGGGTGGAACTAGATCCGGAACGCCGTCCAATTTAGGACTTAGGGGCCGAGAAGTTTCCGAACTCGGAAGTTTGGATTTTTGAGTGTTATCCAATGAGTCCAACCCTCTGCGGGAATCCGACATGGAGGGATCGGGAATCCGGACGTAGCTAGTCCTTAAGATAGAAGAAGAATCTCCGCATTGCTCCTCTATCACAGCAACATGATGGGTAGCCCGGGAGAGTTGATCTCTCTCAGATCGGGTTTTAGGCCCGATCCGTCGTAGTCTGTGGTGACTCCTGTATGGCGATGCGATCCAAGAGCCTCGCTTACGGAGGAGAGCTCGATCGATCTAACTGTTCGCAAGTTCCGAATTAACATGGAGATTGGTTTCGATGACTCGAGAGGTCATCGCTATGATGGCCGACCGGGCGGTCATAAGAAAACCACCTAGCCAAGAGTTCCGCCAGCGGCTAAGGCTCCTTTGATATAGTATCGCCTTTTAAAGACGAGATGAGGCATCCTACCCGATGGCGGCATTTACACGCAGGAACTCTCAATGAAAGCACCAATGTCGGTGTCAAACCGGCGGATCTCGGGCAGGGGGTCCCGGCAAGTGTGCGCCTAGGCGGATGGTAACAGGACAAGGGACACGATGTTTTTACCTGTGTTTGGGCCCTCTCGATGGAGGTAATACCCTACTCCCGCTTAATTAATATCGATGATATGGGTAGTACAAGAGTAGATCTACCACGAGATCAAGGAGGCTAAACCATAGAAGCTAGCCTATGGTATGATTGTTGTTCATCCTACGGACTAAAACCCTCCGGTTTATATAGACACCGGATAGGTTAGGGTTACACAGTAGTCGCCATAATGGTAGGAGATCTACATATCCGTATCGCCAAGCTTGCCTTCCACGCCAAGGAAAGTCCCATCCGGACACGGGACGAAGTCTTCAATCTTGTATCTTCATAGTCCAGGAGTCCGGCCAACGGTGATAGTTCGGCTATCCGGACACCCCCTAATCTGGGACTCCCTCAGCCGCCTACAAAGAGGCTAGCAATGAGGGCGATGAAGCGGGCGAGGCGCTGTTTGGCGAGACCGAGGACGAGGCCGAGGACAAGGCCGGCTCCGACGAGTCCCCGCTCTGCTGGCGTCGACGACGCCCTGCTCCGCCGAGGCCCCGTGGCGCTAACAACGAGGCAGAGGACACCGCCGGCTCTGCTGAGGCCCCGCGGCGCCAACAACGAGGCAGAGGATACCGCCGGCTCCGCAGAGACCCCGCCCCGCCAACAACGAGGCAGAGGACATCGCCGACTCAGCCGAGGCCCCACCCTGCCGGCAACATGGGGGAGGATTTCCACCGCTCCGCTGAGGCGCCGCCCGCCGGCAACGAGACAGAGGACATCGCCAGCTCCGCCGAGGCCCCGTCCCGCTGCCAACGAGGCCGCGCCACACAGAAAACGAGGAAGAGTAGAACACGGTAGGTTGCCGCCGTTCGGGTCCAAGTAAGGCCACTACTGCTACCCTCCGGTTGAAGCCAAGCTAGGCGGGTTGACCATTGACGGCCGTTAGCTTCTTGGCGGTGACGTGGAGTCGGAGAGTTGCGCCGAGAAGAACGCTGCTTCTACTTAATCGCTGGTGTAAGTATCGATCGACATGTGGGCCCAACAGGCCACATGTCGATTCTATCGCACCTGCAGTTAAGTCACTGAAGCTTCAGTTCGGCTTAGTGGGACACAGGTGGGTAGCTTTGGTTAATTAATTATACCTCCAGCGCACCCCTTTTTAGTTTTTTTTAGAAAAGGAGGATGACCCCCGGTCTTTGCATCTGGGAGATGCATGCGGCCACAAACACCCCTTTTTAGTTGAAGAATGTATGAAATGTAATGAAATCCGGCATGTTTATATGAAATCCGACCGTGTATGAATGAATTTATTTGTTAGTTCGAATTCAGTATCACCGGCATTGGATGAACATGCAAAACAATACGTACTAGCATTATTCCTGTGGTGATCACCACGCTTGCAAAGTTTCACATGTACTCCCTCCGGTCCTTTCTAGTCTGCATACAAGTTTTGTCTGCAGTCAACGTATCTCTACTTTGACCAATCTTATACAAAAAGTATGCACTTTCACAATGTGCGAAGTAAAAAGGAAATGTATGAGTACAAAGAGTTTGAGCAGCTTTTAGCTGTTTACAGACATTGCAATCAAACACACAGCCCGGCAATTCATAGAGAACATTCAAAACAATCGATGATTATGCATCTCAATGACTCACATGTCGAGGTAATATTTACTTCACAACTAAAGAATAAAGAAAAAATTGATCGGCTACTGCCGACAAAGAAAGGGGACCCATTCGAAAATATCAAACGCATATCTTGCTAAAATCAATGAGCAAAATTTGACAAGGTTGTCCCATTCCAAAATATCAAATGCCTACAATTGTGGAATGGGAAGGGTTTGCCATCAGTTCGGACATTGACATGGCACCTCGTGCTAAATAAACCAGTTGTTCTTTTTGTGCAGTTCCACCAAAATCAACCAAATTCGCGCGTAGCTTGTATGATTTCGCCCTTATATGTTGCAATGCCTTGAACTTATGGGCACCTCCTTTCTTGTGGTGGAAATGAATGATTCGATGTATTCATGAACATTTTGTGAAGTTCCTGCTGAAATCAAGTCGAGCACCTCTGTTTGCACAAATACAAAAAGTGATTAGTATAAAGCAAACTGTACTATGAATTGACAGCTTCAACAGCACATACATGGTCCATGTAGAGCACACTTTTAGAAAAATGGAACTCACCAGAAAGAATCCTAGAACAACATTGTACTCACAAGATCACAAAGAAAAAATGGAGATTTGTCCTTCCGAGCTGAAGTTAGTTTGGTCTTGTGGGGAGTAATGTAACCATCCTTCAACTGCTCCTTCCGATGAGAAGATAGACATGGCTTCTTCATCCCGGCATAATCGTAACTAGTCACTTCAATGACTCCATATTCTTCTTCAGAGGAATATGATCCCTGTTGCTCGAAAAAAGGAAAGGAAATATTTAAAACAAAGCACAGATGAAGCACTTCTCAAGGACAATACCACTTTTTCATGACAAGATTCAAACAAAGAGCACAACACCAATAGAGATGACAAAGCTCAATCATATGGATGAAATCAAGGTGAGTACCAACATTTGTCAGGAGGCTGATTGTGTAGAGCATACAGATGAAGCACTTCTCCGGAACCATCTGTTGCTATCTACGGGGGTGGCCATGTTTACTATATACTCGATTAGTTTAATGTTTCCAACATCTTCTTGTGCAGTTCCACTAAAATATATGGTATCTTCAAAGAAGATCCCTGTTTGCACAGGTAGAGATAATTACGTATGGCATCAAAGCAGTGGCAAAACAATTGCTCGCTCCAGCCATAGCAATAAATTAAGATGCAAAACTATATCATTACTTGTGTCATCACAGCCCAAAGGCTTCATTACAAAGACCTGGAGTTGATTTTGTTTTTCTTCCACTTGTTCTTCCCCTTCATCACTTGGTTCAATAATGCATAAGCTTCGCCTTCAATGTAAGATTTGGCATGTCAATTAGGGAGCAAAAGTATAGTACTAAACTTAATTTTCTGATGAAAGTGGCAAAATACAGGCCAGCAGTTGTGAAATATCCTTATCTTACCTCGATGGGATATTACGGTGCATATACAGATTGGAAGTCTTGCCTCCATTTGTGTAGTTCACTAAAATCAAGCAACATTATCGCATAAGTAGCACAACATATGAAAGCACATTGCGTAATCATGTGAAAGAAGGCTAGTAATCGACCTCTCATGATGCGGAATTCAAACAACTCACAAGAAGAAGATCTGAACCAAATTCGCCTTAACGGATAGGAAGTAAGATCTCCTCTTGTGCAGTTCCACTAAGATCAAGCAATCAAGCTAACATTGTCGGTGTGACATTTTGGTTGAACTGCACAAAACACTCTTAAAACAAAAGTGTTTTGTGCAGCGCAACAAAAGGTCACAATGGCAACGAGGTGAAGTAGATAACCCTGTTTACACAAAGGTGCAAAGGAAACAATTAGTGGTCAATAACGGCGGATGACACGAGCCAACAAAAAGAAGCATCTACCTTATCTAAATGGGAAAGAAAGTAAGACAAGAGCATTTCTCAAACGGTGGCATTGATTAATATTAACATAGAGATTATATTAACAATAAAATTTGTTAAACATGTAATTTGCTTTTAACTGTGGCATTGCATCAATTTTCCAAATGCGGCATTATTAGAGGGTGTTTGTTTACGTGACATTTTGGTGTAGGGACTAAAAACCTCCGTGCCGTCACATCTAAACCAAACAGGAGGGACTTTTCGGGACTAAAAGTGGGCATTTGGGACTAAAGAAAGAAGACCCCGAGGAGTCTTTTGGGACTTTTTCCAACAATGCCCCTGCCACGCATCACACCTTGTTTCTATTAGTTCATTACTAGGGGTAACATGGTCTTTTATCATGTCATTTAATAACCTCTAGTCCATGCACTACAAAAAAAAGACACATCCGTGACATTTTGGGCCGAACGAATTTTTTTCTGTCATACATATGACACTTCTATGACGATAATTGTGACAGAACCTGGCATCATCATAGATGTGGTGGGCTCCTACTTCTATGACAAAAAATGACAGAAAATGGGCTTTTCGTCCTGGGCGGGCCGGAGACGCAGCTGCATGACATTCTTTGGGCCGTCCATGACGGAAAAAACTGTGGTAGAAGCGAGGGGTAGGAAAATTTCGGGGAGTTGCCGGTTACGGTGGGAGGTCGGGGCCGAAGCGATGCACGCTTTCTCATACACGCACGCTGCGTGTGCGTAGGCGTTGGCTCTAATCGAACCCGAAGCGAGGCGTTGGGCTCTAATCAACCCGATTGCACTACAAAGCTACGCTATCGAACCCGAGCTATCGATCGATGGTCGTTAATCAACCCGATGGAGCGATTCTTCGCGATCGCCGCTAATCAAGCCGATCGATTGGATGAACAAGTGAGCATTGCCGGGGTGGATGAACAAAGGAGCGGTGGCATTGCCTCTGGATGAACAGGACCCCGTGCTGTGGAGGGCTGGATGAACAGTAGACGATGGAGGGGTGGCCGTGGAGGGGTGGTTGAACAAGACCGCGTGGTGTGGAGGGCTGGATGAACAGTAGACGATGGAGGGGTGCCCGTGGAGGGGTGGTTGAACAGTAGCCGGTGGAGTAGCGCGCGGTGGAGGCTGGATGAACAGGAGCCTGTGGAGGCTGGAGGAGGTCGACGGTAGCCCGTGGAGGCTGGAGGAGGTCGACGGTGGAGATGAACAGTATCCCGTGGAGTCCCGTTTTGCGGAACGCCACACCCCTCCCGGCGAACAAGACCCCTGCTTTGGACTGCTTTATGCACGCCACACCCTCCCGATCAACAGGACCCCTGTTTGACCGTAGGAGGTCTGCTTCCTCCGCTTTGTGGTACGCCACACCCTCCCGATCAACAGACCCCGCTTCGACCGTAGGAGGTCCGCTTCCTCCGCTTTTGGCGGCACGCCACACCCCTCCCGATCAACAGGACCCCTGCTCCGAACGTAGGGAGGTCCGCTTCTTCGCTTCTGCGGCACGCCAGCCTCGCTTCCATCGCCTGTTCCGCCCAAGCCCTACCAATGAACACGACCACACATTCCGCTCGACCCAAAGCAGGTTGGCTCCACGCTGCGTTCGTTGCCTCCCGATGAACACGGCGCATTCCGTTGCCTCCCCATGAACACGATGCATTCTGTTGCCTCCCCATGAACACGACGACGACGCTGTTTCTCCGTTCCGACCAGCCATGTACATGAGCCCTCGCCGTACGTATGCGCCGAGTAGGCGTTTCGAGACCCCGCCAGATGTACACATACGCGGGTCAGATTTTCTTCCTTGCACCCTGGTCGCCAGACGTACGCGGTACATGCTACGTGCGTTTCTACTACTTACACGCGCGCCTCTACATCCACCAGATATATGTACATACACGTCACACCATAATGACAACGCCACGACGCTTCGACCAGGTGGGTCCCGACCGCCGTGCACTTGCTTGCCTCACGAAGATGTAGCTGGTGGGTCCCAGCAAGTGGGGCGAATCATTTTTTTTGCCCGGACGCACTTCCTTGCGTGCGAAGATGTAGCTGGTGGGTCCCAGCAGTCAGGGGGGCGAATCGTTTTTTTGCCTGGACGCACTTCCTTGCGTGCGAAGGTGTAGCTGGGGAAACGTTTTTTTCGTGAAATATGGTTGCCCGTCCAGTGGATCCCCGCTGTCAGGTGGAGGAATAATTATTTTGCGCGTAATAAGGAGGCACTTCCTTGCTGCGGCCGTGGACCCAGCTGCCAGCCTCTCCATGTACAACACTCTTCTGATGGAATTCGGTCGTTGACCACATTGACCACATCGCGCTGAGAGCACCAAGGCGGTGGACGGCTGTGGAGGCCTAAGAAGGGGACGACACGTAGGCAGGAAGACTCGGCGCTTGTTTCCCACGCGGAGGGAGTACGACCGCACGAGGGTTTATCGTCTGCCCGCGTCAGCCAAGAATAACAGCAGTGTGGGTGAGTAGAGGGATGCCTAGGCCAGCGATGGGAGTACGATGGGGCGGTGAGGCTCACAAGGCAAGACAGCCGGTCATGGGAGGAGGGAGCAGCAGTCTACCGGGCGCTTGTTTGAGTGGTCGAGCAGAAGAGCAGAGATTGAAGAAGCACGACGGCCGTTGGATGGACATCCAACCGCCACCGCTTAAAGGCCAACCTTTTTTCTAGGAAAGCCTCAAATCTGTGGAAAACAACATACAACCCATCCGCCATTATTTCTAATAATTTACAGCCCATTTGCTAATTCTTAAGGTTTTTTGGAGCCCATATTCTTTTGTTAGCATTACAGCCCATATTGTGGCCACGGTTAAAAATTATACGAAATTTTGCATATTTCAAAAGTGGTCCGAACTGTTTTTAATCCCGAAATTTCGAATCACATTCAAACTGATGTTAAAAATAAATGTATATAAATATAAATTCCAACAAATTCTCCATGCATAAAAATTAATGTAATTTAAAATCTTGAAATGAAAAAAAATATTTGAAACTAATTGCCGGTTTGATGTGTTTTAAAACTGTATAGCCCATTTCTCATTACGGATGGGCCATTTTCTCGGCCAAATTAATGAAAGCTCTCCTCGTCTTGAAAGATTTGCAGCCCAACAGGCCTGACAAAGCGACTTACTTGGCAAATCACAAAAAAACTGGGTTGTGGCCATGGACCCAACTGTCAGCCTCTCCACGTACAGTACTCTTCCGATGGAAGTCGTTCCTTGACCATGTTGACCACACTGCGTGGAGAGCACCACGGTGGTGGACGACGACGAGGCCTAGGAAGGGGACGACGCGGAGCCGGGGAAGACGCGGCAGTGGAAGCCCGCGCGGAGAGGAGTACGAGGGTTCACTGGTTCGGCTGCGGTGTGAGGCTGCCGTCGCCGCAGGGCCTGGCCAGCGGTGGGAATAGTAGGGGGCGGTGAGGCCTCCAAGGGCAAAGACAAACGCCACGGGAGGCAAGAGCATGCGGCACGACCGGCGCTGCTTTAGGCGGCTGGAGCAAGAAGACCAGAGGTTGAAGAAGCACTACGGGCGTTGGATGGACATTGTACGGTCACTAGAGCTAGAATCGTTCATATTGACTAAGTTGAGAAAGCCCTTCATCCCCGTGAACTTAGTAGGCCCACAAGACAGCCTCCCACCAAGGTGGGTCCCAAATAGCCGGGGAGTATTCATTTTTTGTGCGTAATAAGGAGGCACTTCGGTGGGTCCGAGCCGACAATGGGGAACGCTTTTTATGAATACGGTGGCCCGTCCGGTGGGTCCCAGCAATGGGGAAATGATTTTTTTCACAAAATATCGTTGGCCCAAAGGGTCCCCGCTGTCAGGTGGAGGAATAATTATTTTCTGCGTAATAAGGAGGCACTTCCTTGCGGCTACCGTGGACCCAGCTGTCAGCCTCTCCATGTACAGTACTCTTCCAATGGAAGTCGGTCGTTGACCACATTGACCACGCCGCGCCGAGAGCACCACGGCGGTGGACGACGGCGAGGCCTAGGAAGGGGACGACGCGGAGCCGGGCCACGGGAGGCGTGAGCAAAGGCACGATCGGCGCCGCTTTGGGTGGTGGTCGGAGCAAGAAGACCAGAGGTTGAAGAAGCACTATGGCCGTTGGATGGACATCATACGGTCACTGGAGTATTGACTAAGTTGACCAAGCCCTCCGTCCCCGTCAACTTAGTAGGCCCACAAGACAGCCCAACAATATGGTGGGTCCCAAATGAGGTGGGGTATTCATTTTTTTGGGCGTAATAAGGAGGCACTTCCTTGTGTGCGAAGATATAGCTGGTGGGTCCGACCTGTCAGCGGGGGGAACGTTTTTTTCATGAAATACAGAGGCCCTTCCTGTGGGTCCTAGCTGTCAGGTGGAGGAATCATTATTTTGCGCGTAATAAGGAGGCATTTCAGTTAATTCAGTAGCGGCCCCTATTCTTAATGATTGCTTTGAGATTTGTAATAATTTTGGCCATGTTAGTTTTGAGCATTGTGTGCGTGATTCGAATCGCGTGGCTCATGAGCTGGCTAGAAGGGCTAGGGTTGATCCTCCGGGTGTGTACAGTGGGGCGGTGAGGCTTGCGATGGGAGTACGGTGGGGCGGTGAGGCTGCTTGGCAAGACAGCCGGCCGCGGGGAGGAGGGAGCAGGCAGTCCCGCCGGCGCTTGTTTGAGCGGCTGGAGCAGGAAGAGCAGAGATTGAAGAAGCACGACGGCCGTTGGATGGACATCCAACAGTATACAAGCCATCTGTGGAAAGCCTCAAATATGTGGAAAACAACATACAACCCATCGGCCACTATTTCAAATAGTTTACAGCCCATTTGCTAATTCTTACGGGTTTTTTTGGAGCCCATATTCTTTTTGTTAGCCTTACAGCCCATATTGTGGCCACAGTTAAAAAAATATACGAAATTTTGCATATGTCCATGCGGTCTGAACTGTTTTTAATCCCGATATTTCGAGTCACATTCAGACTGGTTTTATAAATGTATATCAATATAAAATCCAATAAATTGTCCACGCATAAAAATCAATGCAATTTAAAATCTCGAAATGAAAAAAAGATATTTGAAACTAATTGCCAGTTTGATGTGTTTTGAAAATGTACATCCCATTTCTCATTACTTATAGGCCATTTTCTCGGCCAATAGAATGAAGCTCTCCTCGTCTTGAAAGATTTGCAGCCCGACAGGCCCGATAAAGTGACTTACTTGACAAATCACAAAAACTGGGCTAGCCATTTTCAAAAAGAAAAAATTACTGGCTGGTCCGTGGTAAACATAAAAGAAAAGGCTGTCTAGATGTGCCAGAGTGTCCCGCACAGCCCAGCTTGACACCCCTCGCCTGGCCTCAAAAACAAATTAGATAAATGGCACTCCAATTATGGCGATTCATAAAAATGCCACTGCAATTTCCAAACTTTGAAAAATGCCACTGCAATTTTTGCAAACTTTGAAAAACGCCACTGCATTTTGCAAACTTTGAAAAACGCCACTCCAGACTTCAAAAACTGCCACTAGAAATGGCATGAAATGGCATGAAATGGCATTTCTCGGAGGCATTTATCAAATTAACCCGAAATAAAAATAACTGGGCGAGCTGCTGGGTCCCTGGTGTCAGCCGCTCGTTGTGTAATTCTCTCGTTTATTGACTACGTTGACAATGGCATGGGACCCAGATGTCAGAAATCCACTAGGAGGAGCCATTTTTTTATTGGCTTGAAATAAGGAGGCACTTGCTTGTGTACTGCCATGACCTTGGTGGGTCCCTGCTGTCATCCTCTCCACGTACAGTCATCTCCTGATTGTGTACGCGTCAACTTGCTAGGCCAATAAGTCAGCCTCTAAACCCGTGGAGGACAAATACAACCAATTTAAAAAGTAACAGCCCATTCCATACGTTCAAACGGAAAGTTCAACATTGAGAGCAAAGTAACAGGTCTGATCCACATATAGAGTACTGAACTTCCACGTTGACAACCATCATAGCCAAGTTAACTATCTACTCCCCCTAGACAAGTACTAACTTACTCTTAGCTAATTAGACGATGCCGGCCGCCATCTGTGGTACACGCTAAACGCCGGCACCGGCGTCCCGCCCTCACCTCGGACTTGCTAGAGGTGCGATAGGGCGTTGCTGCGCGCTGGCCCTTTCCATGCCGGGCGTGGTCCACCGGCTTGACTGGCGGGAACCCACTTGACGAGCTGGTAGTAAAAATCAGCGTCGCGAACGCGTGCGTGCCCGTCAGCCTCCAGGGCTATTTGCCGGGCGCCGACCTCCACGTAGTCGGCCCAGTTGCGGGCGCTCTGCTCGCGACTCAGAGCGTCGGTGCGCTGCTGCTCCATGTCCTGGCGGCGCAAATCGGTGATACGCTGCTCCTCCGCCAGGCGGTCGCGCTCCAACAACTCCTGCTCCTCCGCCATGCGGTCGCGCTCCAACAACTCCTCGATTCAAGATTGCCATCTAAAGACAGATAGAATGCCTCCTCCCTCCATCTGCCTTCGGTGAAAAACCGAACACTAGTTCGGCGGTGACCGCCTCCGGCGTCGCCTACCGCGGACGGGCGGGGGCATGGCGGATGTGGAGAGCGACGTCGGGCCGGTGGGGGCTTATGAGGATATGGTGAGTTGGGTCACGGTGGCACTGGAGAAGGCCGGGAAACAATACTTATAGGGGGAAGGTAGCACGACGGTCATCGGAATTCAATGCATAATGGCTTAGCGCGCCAGCTTGCCGTGGAAAACTAGGGAAACTGAAATTATGACTAGGCCGTCCCGTCCCGTTTGGGTCGCACGCCGGCATGGCGGTCAAACGAGTGCACTCGAATCATCTCCCTCCTTGTCAATAATGATTTCACAGATTTAAAAGCCCGCAACAATTAAAGCGTATCTTTTTTCGCATCAGTTAGCTGCCTTAATTACGGCCGGCTGCATGCAGCACTCGTAATCGCCGCAGCAAGACGCTGAAGCAGCATGCAACGAGTCGCAGTCGAGGGCACGCATGTAGCCACTTAAATTGCTGGAATTAATTAGGCTTAAACTTCTGCATGCTGTTAATTATTGCCATGCCTTGGTCTTGCTGCTTTGCTCACGGGACTAATAAACCCGGACGGAGGGAGTACCTTGGTTGGTGAGAGATTTGAATTAAGCCCTGCAAACCGGAAAGGAGGTACTAGTACGTGCGTGATCCGCTATTTATTCGTGTAGGATCGAGTAGGTCGCTTCTTGACTTGAGCCCGGCGCACCGGAAAGGCGGGAGTCCGTGCGTGATCCGCTAGTTATCCGTGTACGATCGATAGTGTAGCTTGTCGGGCTTTTCAGAGGTAGGCATTTTTATCCGTGTAGGATCGATAGTGTAGCTTGTCAGCTTTTCAGAGGTAGGCATTTTTATTCATAAAACTGCCACTTCGCATCTTGCGTCGCAAATAAAACTGCCTGGAGCGCATTTGTAGCCTAGCTAGTGATCGATCAGTAACTTGTAAACATTGAGCGAGCAGAAATAAGTAACTGTAATGCATCTCAATGATTCACAGATCATATACAAATATGTAGCTCCAAAAGCAAAGATCAGCCACTTCGGATCTTGCGTCGCAACTAAAACTAACTAGTACTATTCCCATACATAAGATCAACATGTTAATGCATCTCAATGATTCACAGATCATATACAAATATGTAGCTCCAAAAGCAAAGATCTAGAAAAACATCTGTTCTTCCTACTAACATGGATGCCTCTCTTGGCCAACATTTAGTACAGACTGAAAGACAAATTTGTTTGTGAAGTCTACAATTCCTCTTGCAAACGTAAGTGGTTTCACCAACAATACCGAACCATGAGAATGAACCACACATGATGGAGGAACATCCACCGCAATATGATTTGGTCTTCTCTCGATATCACCGCGAGACTATTTTCGAATACAAACTTTAACTTAGGGAAAATGATGCCCATTGTATAATCAGACCAAAGCAATGAAGCACCTAGTGTTGGCCAAGAATAGTACAAGATTACTTTTCTCGCAGTCCATGAAGTGACTATCCAATCTTTGTGTCTATTTTCAAATGGCAATCGCATGCAAGGACTATACTATTCTCTTGTGCAGTTCAACCAAAATTGCAGACACTTTGTTTGTTTGCCAAATAGCAACGGGCAGACATCTCTGTCTGCACAAAAATCAAGCAGCTAGTAAACGTATACCACATCATGTTCGCAGTGATGGACGAGGTGAAATCGATACAACCGAAATTGAGCATCCAATCATTGAATCCTGTCCCGCACCTCCAATGTAGGTCCACCCTGCCAATAAATTCACATGCAAACCACTAGTATTACTATCTAATGACAAGACAAAAAGAGTAGCAAGATAGTAGCAAACCATGTACCTTCGTAATGAACAGCTCATAGTGCCACCAATTGGATATAAAGGTTTGGAAAAAACATGCTCCTAATGTTGAACCAGCTTGGACTTTTGTGCAGCTCCACTAAAATCGAGCATCCCTGTTTGCATAGATATTGAAAGTGTGATTACTATAAAAGTGGAACTAGTTGAAGCATAGACTCACAAATATAAGCATTCCAATTTCTTAATGGGAAAAGGTAGCAAGACTGTTTCTAACCACCTGTTTGAAGGAATAAATAAAGCAACATCGGCTGATGTCAGGAAGGCATACATAGTTTTTCTGAAAAACTGAGCCATTCCTGACCTTTCCTCTTCTTTTAAGCAAATTTTGTGCGCTTCTACTAAAATAAAATGCCATCACCGCCTTGACAATTTAGTGACAAAGTGTACAAAAGGAAATGACTTAACATTACATCATGATGTCGGGTATGTAGTAGACAGGCATTAGAGACAAACATATGCACCTCCTCCGATAACATAATGAACATTAATTTTAACAAAGGTGTGGCTAGCTTTACCGGATAATTTGAGTGAACTCTACACCCTCTCGTTTCCTTAATATAAGACGTTTTCGCGGTTCAATTTAAAGTACCCAAACGTATAGTATTTAGAAAAACAGGTAGTAGTTTTCTTGAGCACATATCTGGGAAAGCTTGCCACACTTTATTTATGTCCATACGCTAATGCAACACCATTCGAATACTACAAATATACACTAATCCAGTGGCTAGTGCTACAAGAGAGTAGTTAGTTTATTATAGGGTACAAGACAATGGTTTTACTAAATGTACTTCAATAAACTCTAGCAATCGAAGGTTTCTATAAGAATTTACAATACAAAATGTAAAGGTAACAAGTTTCAAAGCATTGGTATACTAGCTGTGCATGAGCATTAAACCAAATACAGTAAGTCTGAAGGTAACTAGCATTACTAACTAATGACAGTATAAAAAATTGCAAACCATGTACCTCCAAGGTAAATATCATTTCGAACTCGGGGACCTTAAAATTGTTATTCCAATCTTGATAATCGATCAAACATAAAAACTTGATCGAACGAATCAAGAGAACAACCGGAGGAGGAGGTGCCCACTCTTGACCTTTCCTCTTGTCTTCATAATTGTTTGTGCAGTTTAACCAAAATAAAATGACATCAGCGCCTTGGCATTTTGGTGACACTGTACAAAAAAAATTAACTTATCTCATGAAAGTGAGGTATGTAATCTATAAGCGTTAACAGTGCAAAAATCTGAAGGTAGTAACAAGTTTCATCGTTGGTATACTGGCTGTGCAACGACATTAGAATGCCTTAGCTGGAAAATCTTTAATACATCCACAATCAACATCTAACCGTGAAATGATCCAGTGACATTAAATGGCACTGCTTAAATTTATCTGTGGCATTAGACTGAGAGCAGCATTAGTTAAATGTGGCATCACTTTAGCAGTAGCATTGCTTGACTTGACTGCTGGCGTTATACTACCATCAAAAAAAGTGGCAATAAGAGCATGGGAGGCCCATTCGACAAGCATGGGCGCACCGGACGATGTACCTCCACGGACGCAGAGTGGTGAGGGAGGTATGGTTGCCCAGAGCAACAAATATCCAGGCAACATATGTGGATTACCTCCCATTTTTGTTCTCTTTAGCCACCTTTTTCCTATGTGAGGACAACAAACCGATTGACCTGTCATTCTCTATTGCGTTGTCATGCCTTTCTACCCTTCTTCAACCAAGAGACACGAGACTCGTTCCTTAGCTACTGATTTTCCCTTTTCAACCTAGATGCGGGTTCGATGCCTACTCTCTTGGACAAGATGCCTCCCTTCCTTTCCTTATTCAACCTGCATGCATTAGTCTCGCATGAAGTAGGGTTTCCTTTAATAGTGCAAATTATGGTTTTCGCTCAAGGTGGCCAGCAGAGCAGAGGATAGCAAATTGGGAAGATGGTGGAGTGGAAAAAGATCCATATGCAACGACGTGCCAGATGGGGCAATAGAACAAGGGTATGGTTCGAAAAGAGGTAGCATACCTGAGGGTCGGCGGGAAGTGGCTTCGCTCATGGTCATCGTCCTCCGCACACACTACGGCAGTGAGCTTGGGGACGGAGGCCAACCAGCTGGGCGCTTAGGGTCTCGAGAGCACGGCCTTGTCGCCGCTCGTGACTCGCTCACGACGCGAAAAGGCCAACATCAGACGTCCTTTTCTTCCCCGGCGGATCTGTGACCACCGGTGAGGAGGGAGAGAGGGGTCGTCTTTTTAGATCTGGAGAGAGGGTGGTAGTGTGAGAAGCAAGTGGGCAGCCCTTGGCAAGAAAGCGCTGAAGCTCCAGCCTATATATCTTGTTTATACTACTAGTACTGGAGGTGAAGTAGTGGTAGAGTAGTTTATATTTTCTCTGCGTACAGTACCAGTTAGTCGTGTTTCAAAACTGAATGGCACGCCACTAAAAAAATAAAGGTCGATAACTAATGCAGCACCTCGGGCCAACGCGGCCAGATCGCATTTTGCACGATTACACACCATGTTTCGTTGACATGTGGTCCCGTTCCACATATCAGTGAGACGACGGCGAGTAGTAGGAGTATTTCCGAACCGACGTGTAGGCCGGGCGCCTTCGTGGAACCGTGGCAAATCGGCAACCGCCCACCCACTCTTCGCCTTTCCCTCTCGATTTGAATCGCCGTCGCACGCTCTTCCTCTCCCTCCTCCATTTTCCTTCAACCCTTCACCCTTTCTTCTGCAATTGTTCGATCGTCTTCTCCATGGAGGGAACAGGACGGAAATGACCCCGTTATTCTTGCTCCGATCTGAAAGATGACGTGGTGGAGGAACTCATTGATCGGTGTGACGTCATCACCTCGGCTAGCATGGCAGTTTCGTTCAAGCCCATTCTCGACTCAACTAATAACATCATTACAAGGAACCCAAGAGTCAAGGAGCGGTTTGATCTCCCTATCTTCTTTGTCGTGACCACGATGATCGGCGCCGCCACGACGGAGGCCTCTCCTCGTGCAAGTTGATGCCGCCGATAATGATACATATGATGTTAAGATGCCATCGCTTGAGGGCAAGGCTTGGGCAAAGTAAATGGAGATTGGGTTGTTTACATTGGGTCCAATCTGAAAGTGGGAACTTGTGAATGTGTACACTCGTGACCGGGTTCCACTTCCAAAAATCTCAGCAGACTGCCCAGAGGTTGAGCACACCGGTATTGTACGCACGTTCAAATACAGTCATGGTGACTGTCTACTACGGAAGATAGCAATTTCTCGAGTCCCCAACCGCTCTTGGAATTACAACAACTATGAAGTTGTTGCTATCTTCTACAAGCCTGTTGCCTTCCTCAGTGGTTTGACTGGATGGATATTGCTCAAAAATCAGTTTCTGTACATGGATGAGTACTGTGATGCAATTCAATACGAGGGCCTTGTGTTTGCTGCCACCACTCGTGGCAATCGCTTTTGCATGGCATCCTCGTTGTTTCGCAGACGTTTGTCTTCCATTGTAATTATAATTGTTTCATCCACATGCATGCGGGTTAGCAAGTTTCCCTTTAGTGCATAGTATCTTAGATTAGTATCATAGGTGGTCTCATTTATTGCCATGCATGACACATAATAGCATCACATTTATTATGTTACGGTATCTACCTATGTTACTATAACCATCTCTCTCTTCCTTAATTGCTCGCCACATAAGCATGTTTATGCAGTCCCAAGTGCATGATACTACTTATGCCCACTATGGCCAGCCTTACTAATTAACCTTCTTCTTGTGTTTCCAAGGTCCCGTGAACATTCCACCACCTATACTTGAAGATTTTTATAACCAAGGGGAGATGATGATGGTGATGATCACGAGCATGAGGACGAGCAGCGCCTATATACTATTTGGCGCTCGCAACTAATTCCGATGGATCACCTCTTCTCGTGTGTATACAGCCCACAGATGATGTTACTGCTAAGGAAGCAGGTGTAGTCTCCCATGGTCGCACTCTCCGGACCTATTCCAACACCCGTTGCATGGTATTCGGGATGGATACTAGTGTGCTAGCGCCACCTCCTTCTCCCCGGCATGTAATTGATAGTCTTGGAGAAAACTCGCTCTTCCTTGGACAAAACTATCCAATGATGGTGAAAGGCGATCCAACTACTGTTGACACAACGTTACTACCATTTATGAGAAGCAACTGTCTCTATACCTCGGAAATTTGGGTGGTTCCCTCACCGGTATCGATATAGTAGGCCGCTTCACCGGATGATCAGTCCCGCGTTGGTCTCCAGATCGACAATGGATGGCCCGTCCAGAGAATCACTTGTGGTTCAAAGCAAGCGTTCCAACACCGAGGAATGGTTGAGTTGAAGTTCATTTCATTGCTTGTTATTTGTTGTGTGGTGAAAACTTTAGTATTTATAATGTATCCTCGTTGTCGATGTGGGTTGATGACCTGTTGTATGTAATAAAACGATATGCCTGTGATAAACTTACTAAATTTATGAATGGCTTTCGAGTTGCTTCTGTGAGTGAGTGGTACGACGAGGCAAAAAATATTTTCCGAATACATAATTGTACGTGCATTGCAACAGGTTATCAGATGAGGCCAATCAACAATAGTAGTACACTATTTGTACTAGCTTCACATGCTTCGCGCATCGTGCTGGTGTTTTTACTATAGCCATATTGTACTACGTAACCAGCACCTCGAATCCTCGATACTAGTAGTACTATATACTAAGTAGTATGAGTAGTAGGGTGGCATGGGTCAGAACAAGCATTCACGTCCAGGAGTACGACACACGCCACCAAAGACAACTTCCATCTCGACACCATATTTCTTGGAGTCCGTATAGAGCAATCTCTTCAACCTCATCGCTTCTCTAACTCAGCCATTGTGCGGCGGGCGAGGTGGGGTTTGCCGATAGTCGGTTTCCTTAATCGCAGTCCCTCTTGTAAGGCCAACTGCAACGCACGACCCCAAACGGACCTCCGCTTGCATGAACTCCAATGATAATTTTGACTAGAAAAGCAAGACCAAAGAAAACAAGAACCACAAGAATACATTTTACTACTCCGTAAGTTGGATTAGTGCCTTCTCAATGCATTCATTGTTGATCTGCTGGAAGCTCGATCTTGCGTGCTTCTTTCTTCTTCGAGTGTAAAGAAGTAGACGTTGCTTCCTCACATCTAGTCTCATGTCTAGCCTCTATTCTAGTACTCCCTCCCATTCCGCTTTTTTCTCTCAAGGCCTAAGCAGCAACACGCATACCAAGTAGGAGTATCAACAAGTGCACTAATCTCATCTATAGCCTCTGTGCTAGCTAAAAGTGATAGAACATCTACTAAATTGCGCTCTATCAATATATGGATGTACTCTTCTTCCCAATGCAAAATATTGCATCCATTCTACTCCCTCCGTTGCACAATACATGCCTTCTATTTGTCAAAATATATATGTATCTAGACATGTTTTAGTATATAGGTACATCCATTTTTGGACAAATGGAAGTCAAGTATTTTGGAACGGAGGGAGTACACAATAAATTTTTTAAGTTAGCACAACTAGTCTAATCTGAGAGCACAATTGAAGATTTGGTCGGGTTCTTCCTCCTTTTGCCGACACGTGGGACATCCAACATCTAGGTCGTGTCATGAAAGAAAATAGAGTTGAAGCCACGAGATGTGCATCCCGGTTAAATCAGAATAGAATCTTACTACTCCCGAGTAAATCCAAAAGCGGCCACCGAAGATCTTTCTTGGATTTGTTTTTCATCACCAAAGACGCCGAGGTGAAAGATGTGCAGGTTCAGTGGTCCGCTTATGCTTTCACCGACATGTGGGACCGCATGTGAGCAAACAGATGATGGGCTCCAAGGTCTGGCCGGGCTGGCTGAGAAGAGAGATACAGGAGTGCTGAGCATGGACTGCAGGAAATTTGTTCTACATACCTCGATATAGGCTCGATATAGTGGGGTGGCATAGGCCATAACTAGCATTCACGTCTAGCAGTACGGCACACGCCACCCACACAAGTCCCATCCGACACCAATTTTCTTGGAGTCTGTGCTACAGCCATCTCTTCTCCCTCTTGTTTTCTCAGCCATCACGCGGTGGGCGGGATGGGGGTTCTCCGATAGTCGGTTTGCTCAACTACGGTCCCACTTGTAAGTGAAAATGCAACACCGCACGCATTCCCGCTTGAGCGGCGTGCCGGACCAACCATGTGGGGGTGCGACGCGAACACGGCAGGCTTTTCCTTTTGAACTCGTAACTTGTAAAATTTGGTTCTGCTCCATGGCGTGATCGATAGAGTAATGAGAAGTTTGGTTCTGGCGCCGTTCATGCATGGAGTACGTATTTAAAATTATGAAGTTGATGCGAAAGGTAAGATAATTACTATAGTATCATATACTACTACATGGATTTGACGGAAAGATAAAAATACATATGGATCCATCAACGACATCCTCACGCCCTAGTGCGCCGGGTCACCAAACAACGTGTGAGGAGCAGCGGCGTTGGCGGCGAGCTCAACATGCTTCTGAACAAAGGCCGCCCAAGGTTGCCTCTCATGGTCCAAGAAGGCCGGCGTCCTATCGTCCTCCTCTTGCATGCGCCAGACGTGGGTGATTATGTCGATGGTGTCTTGTCTTTCGCCCGAGCGTTCTTGTGGCCGCGACCTCGAGGTGGACATTCTCCTGCCGACGGTAAGGGCGATCTCGTGGCCACCGGTCGTCGAAGAGGTTGTCACCATAGTATTTATTTACGTAGGGAGTAGTACATTTTTTGTGACATGCATTACTAGATATTGCTAGTCAAATACTAAAATCCAGATGGACGTGGTAGTACTCCTAAATCCAGACGTTGGTGCTACTAGTACTAGTAGTAGTACTACCAATGTAGTATTCCTAGGAGTACTAGCACCGCATTACCCGCTGGTCAAATTATTACGTGCTGCTCCTCACGTTGAAGTGACAAGACCTACCGGAGATGACACCGAGTATAGGCGCCGTGTTCGGTTCGGCATACCATAGTCAGCCTCACCGTCTGCAAATACTATCATCATGGCTGTAGAGCTAGCCTGCTTACAACTAGCCCTGTTCGACATAATTTCCCGTGCAGATGTTCGCGTGCATTGCACGGAACACCAAGATTGGGGGTGGACGGCTCCGGCAGCGGCCATCGCACCAGATTTTTCCACGGCCTTCTAGATGTGGTGGGGAGGAGATAAGGCTGATTGTGAGAGACAAGGAGTTGTTTGTAAATAGGGAACAAGTGCGGCATCTTTCCGCAAAAATGGAGAAGCTTGGTTTGTAGGCGCGCCAGATCTAGATCCGACGGCTATTGGTGAAAGATGGGAGGCACAACATCATCACCAACTCAGGACCTGTTTGATTCGCAGGATTTTGAAAACGCGGGAATAGGACACGGCAATATTACAAGGTTCAAACTAATATTACAAATGTTAGGAGTAATGCTGCACCTAGGAAGAGGGAATTACTAGGAAGTTTACGTAAGAACTTTTGTTACTTTAGGTGGATGCAGCGTTATCGTACAAACTAAAATCCACCATCCTGACAAGTCACTAATGGGCAAATAAGTTTTCGAGTCTCTGGCCACTTGATGTTTCAAAAACAAATTCAGCTTCATGAGACTTTGTCATTTAGGCTTAGACGCTTATGTGATCAGACGCCATTCATTATTGCGCCAGAGAACGCTAAACCTCATTACCGGAGCACACTTGCCTCCGTAACAAAGAACCTGGCCAATTTAATCTCAGATGTGCTGCCTCATAGTTGATCAAATCAATTTCTGTAAGATGGAGATCAAGGCATTCGATAAGATTGTTATAGTGCAGCACATTTTTCACTTTCGAGTCTTTTTTATCTGCAAAAGAAGAGACCATATTAGAGCAGCTGGCTGCATAAGATTGCCGTGTCATCAAGAGGTGCCAATATCATTCGCTCATACGATAGGGTTGGCTGGCTAGTGATATTTTTCACTCTCTCTCTCTCTCTCTCTCTCTCTATCTTTCTGCTTCCTCTCATTTAACTAGGAGCACGTGAAGAGCTTGGGCATTTGTTGCCTTCCACTATGTGGCCGATGCCATATTTCACAAAAGTATGCCACATAATACGCATCGATGTCAAATCAAAGATTTTGGCACCGCTCTCGCGATGTGAGAGAGTTGGCAATCACTGTGCACACAGACCCACATGTATAAACAAATCAATCAAACCAACTACACCAGCCTCTCACTCTCCCAAACAAGTGTTTTTTATTGCCTCGGTCCTCTCTCTCTCCCACGCAGTGTTTTTTCATTGTGTGAGTTAATTTGGCACCGGCGCAAAGTAGGTGATCCAGATTGGGGCACCAGTGAGCAATGGTGGTGCATAGATGCCAAATGCATAACTAGTTAATTTGGCACGTGTTTTGGCCTACATAGCCCACTTTTGTACTCCCTCCGTCCCAAAATTCTTGTCTTAAATTTGTCTAAATACGGATGTACCTAGTTACATTTTAGTGTTAGATACATCTGTATCTAATAAAATGTAAGACAAGAATTTTGGTACGGAGGGAATACTACTCAGATTTAGTATAGGGTTTGACCATAGATTTACCTAAGAAAATGCCAATGCATGTCACTAAAATTACACCATTTGAAATTATGTTCAAATACGAATCCAATGATATAATTCTTAGTGACATGCATTAACATTTTGTCAGTTAAATCTATGGTCAAATTTTGATACTACAAAATTACTTATATCTGGAATACCAAAGATAAATGATAGTATGAAGTAAGTACATGTTGTGATGAATCTAATGATCGTTCCAGATGTAAATATTTTTCTCCACATATACCTGGTCAAACTTTTCTGAGGTTTGACTTTTCAAAACATCCATATGCTTATGGACGTGACAGAGTCCCTAACGAGAGAGAGAGAGAGAGTGAGTGAAAAAAGTGTGTGTGCGTGTGTGAAAGAGACATGGACAACACACGATGAAAGTGGAGAAAAGGCGTGCGTGTCTTATGCAAACATATCACACATGCATCTTCGACAACGGAGGCAAGTTGAGGAGATACTGTGTGGTTGTTTGGAACCGAGAGTGGAAGACCCCTAGCACGTGGCCAAGAAGGGTCTGACAAACAAGGGAGAGAGGTCGAGAGAGACGTACGGATAAAATGCAGACATGGGGAGGAGTGAGTGTATGTTTGTCATAGAGAGATCCCCTGGAGATCGTGATGGGACTACATGGGTGGGAGATCGAGTGACAAGGTGTGTGCGCGATAGAAGATGCCCCAAGAGATATCGAGATAGACGTATGGACGGAAGGAGACAATACGTGTGTTCCCGATGGCTAGTAAGAGATAATCACACTTAGGAGGGGGGGGGGGAGTGCTTGCGCCTATGGCCCTGTTTGGATACTCTAACTTAGTTAGAGGTTAGAGTTAGATTCTAACCCTGAACTAACTCTAAGTAAAGAGGTGTTTGGATGGCAGGGTTAGATGGAGCGCGGATACGGCGAGGCACCTTCACGCATGCAAGTAGAGTGAGGGAGGAGAGGACGAGAAGCTTCGAGGAAGTGGGGAGGATCTACCGTGGGGAGAGCGAGAGAAAAAGTGTTTATTAGTGGTCCCAAGAAGAACTAACCCAAATAAGCACCTCTTGGATGGGTTAGTTTTTTTGGATGGGTTAGATGCATCTAACCTAAACTAACCCTCCTGTTTGGATCTTTTTGGGTTAGTTGACTCCAAACTAACCCAAACTTACTCTAACCCATGGATCCAAACAGAGCCGATGATGGAGTGAGGGATTATGGTACTTAGGGGGGTGCGTGTCACATGGAGAGAGAACAAGGGCGGAGAGTGTTGGATAGCGAGCGAGACATGTGTATGTGTGAACCAAGGAGTTATAAGGCCGCTTTGGCTTATGTCGTGAGCATCTTTTATGCGGCCTGGGTTGTGGCTGGATTTCATGCACGCTTGTTTGGTTGCTACCCTGTGAAAAAGAAAGCCCGTCTGGCTGGGTTCCTTGCACTTTAATTAGCCTCGGCTGAACTCCGTGACATCGCAAGTAGCCTGCCCAAGCGACCAATTTCAACGCTCGGCCGTGCTCGGTCGTAAGCGACCACGAGGCTAACAAGAACATGGATGGATATTAGCATTAAATAATTTATGCATGGATTGATTGATGGGACGTTGATGCTTTTCCTGACCTGTGCATGAACCAAAAGCTTCAAAGACTACACAAGCCCTGGCCAGCAGAAATATTTTACATCTCACGCCCACACTCAGCAAGACCGACCATCAAGGCATGAGGGTCAAGTCACGAACCAAACTGACCAATAAAGTTTGAGAGAGATTGAGGAGCCCCGATAAGGCTGAGTGGAAAGGCCGATAGCTGAGAGGGGGAAAGAGATATTCCATCCGCTCGATAATGCAAAGGTATGTAAATTTTAAGAAGTCAAACTTTGGAAACTTTGATTAGGTTTACGCAAATGTTATTTATATCTACAATACCAAAGAAACATCATACAAAACTACATCTCATGGTGAATCTAATGGTATATGTTAGCCGTACTAGATGTAATTCTTTTTCTCCACATACATGGTCAAACTTTTTGATGTTTGACTTTTCAATAAATCTATGTGCTATGGACGGAGGAGAGTGCCTCAGTCGAGACAGATCAAGTGCGTGTGAAGGAGAATGAGTAAGTATGCAAAAAGAGTATGTGTGTGAAAGAGAAAGTGACAACAAACGATAAATTAGAGAGAGAGTATGTTTTTTTGTTTCTTATGCAAACATATCACGCATGCATCTCCGAGATGGAAAAGCGAGGCGAGGAGATACACCAAGAAAGCTAGTGTGTGATTGTATGCAACGGAGAGAGACTCCCTGTAGCACATGTCCAATAGAGGTCCGCCAACAAGGAAAAAAGGTCGAGAGGGACACATGGATGGCATGGACGCATGGGGAGGGAGAGAGGGTGTGTTTGTGATAGAGAGATCCCCTCGAGATCGTGAGGGGACTATATGGGTGGGAGATCGAGGGAGTGTGTGCGCATTAGAAAGATGCCCCGAGAGAAATCGAGATAGACCATGCACATGTTTGTGCGGAGACTAAGATTAGCTAGTCATATACATATAGGGGGGCTGCGTGTGCCTACAATTGAGTGAGAGACCATCATACTTGGCTAGCTGGGCATGAGATTGTGTGTGTGTGTGTGTGCGTGTGATATGGAGAGAGAACGATGGAGAGAGATAGAGTTTTAGATGGGCCTATCGAGTGCGAGTGAGATATGCATGTGTATGTGTGACCCAGGTGGATGGAGAGTTTGAGAGAGGGGGGGAGAGCTCCGAGACGACATACTGGTGCGTGAGAGAGTTACGGGCAAAGAACCAAGGAATTTGTGTGCGTACGATGAGTGCACCCAAGATATCTAGCTTGGACTAGCTAGAGTATCATACATAGTGTGCGAGAGAGACCTATAGATGGTGTATATATGAATGCTAACTAGAAAGACCCACCCCACACACACACACAAAGAGAGAGAGAGAGAGAGAGAGAGAGAGAGAGAGAGAGATAAAGGGAGAGGGACCAACAAGGTTTTTGTGTCGGATGCAGGATGTAATTGAAGATTGTCACGAGCGAGAGAGTGAGAGAGAGAGAGAACAGGAGTCCGGGAGAGGGGGAGGTCGCGTTTTATGCATCAAAGACTGATATAAGCCCTGTTTCGATATAAACTTGCATTCAAATATTTAAATTGGAGAACATGTTGTCTGGATCCACACATGAACAGATATATGCGTATATCAAACAAGTTCATTAATTTGACTTTCAACATGTTCATGGAGTACTATAACACTGTACAACATGCTACTCGATTGAGGTGTTCAATTTTGGATTTAGTTCACTATTTTGACCTCATCGAACGAGCTAGTTCATTGAATCAAGATATTTCATTTTGGGTTTGATTCTCGCTTTTGAGTGGGTCAACTATTTGTCATATAGTAAATCGCTAGCAACGAAAGAATGTAAAAACACATTATTCCCGAGCATCATCTCTCCATCTAAAAAAGAAGCGGCAAGCTAATATTTCAAAATTTGATTCGAATCGACTTGGTAAGGTAGACGTGGATGCTTGTTCTCCCAAAATTTGAACAACCGTTAAACATCTTCTCTGCTTTCGGTGGAATTCGCCGAGCAAATAAATGGGAGACACGAATTACCGTCCTATGTGGGACACACATCAATTGGCCCGTTGTACATCGAGGGTAGGTTCATAACTTCATCAAGCGCCGCCTTTCTCCTCGGCCGAAATGACATGTGCCGAATAATTTATAAACCATGGTCGGCAAAACACGCTCTCCTCCCTCAAATAGCTCGCGCTACCACTATTTCAAAACACGCTCTCCTCGCCTCAAATCGCCGCGCCCACTATAGTTCAAAACACGCCCTCCTCGCCTCAAATCGCTCCGCCCACTATTTGGGGAGAAGAAAAGTTACTCTACTATCCCCGACCCTCAAGACATACGCACTGTGCCGAGAAGCCTATAGGCAAGGGTAGAACTGTAATTCCCCTCACATTTCGCATAAATGCGCCCAGAAGACATGGTTCCACTCCCCTCCCAATTCCCCCCCCCCCCCCATTCATACCTCGTGGGCTCCAAATCACCTTCTCCCCGGAAGCTCCCTTCTCCCGAGCCGCGAAACCTCAGCCCCACCTCCATGGCGCCCCCACCGCACCAATTTCACAGCCGCCCCCTCCCTAATGCCGGAGACGTTGTCCAATTTCCGTCGTGCACTGGGCCGTGAGCCTCTTACTCCGTGCTGCTGGTGCTGCCTCGACGACGGCCGCATGAACCGTACCGGAGCCGATTCACCCCCGCTATTGTTCACGGCGCCGGAGCGGCTCCAACTTTGGATCCTTCCAGAGTCCTGGCGCTGCTTCCGTGTAGCCGTGGACCATGGCGACATCGCTCTTTCCCTGCCGCCGGTCGCCACTGCAACCGCGCCGGCCTCACCGACTCGGCAGCTACACCTGCCTACTTCACCATGCTGCCAGATAGGTCGCACCCTCATCTAAAATCACTTTATTTAGGCGTCAGTTGTCTGAATTTTTATTCTGGGCCAATCGATTCCCAATGGGATGCAGCACCCCTCGAGGCGGCGGAGCTCCTAGGCTACCGGTTGGCTGGTGTCTAACGTAAGGGTGCGGGGCTGCAAGTTTGCTGCGGAAGCAGCGCTTAGATGGCTATCTTTTAGAGTTGCGTGGGTTGAAGGTACTGTTGCCGCCAGATCTGGATGACGGGGAGTCTTTGTGGATCTGCCCGGGGCGGCAACCACGGCAGTGCGGTGGGGCGGGGAGCGGGGTTTTGTCCGGGGCCACGGACGGCAGAGGCAGGCTGCTCTGCCGTTGGTCGCTGGCTCTTCGGGGAAGATTCCGAATAAATGTCACCGGGAGGCACAAGACGGCCATCAAGCCATCCGCATAGATCGACAAGACTAAAATAAAATAAAATCGTGTGACCCCAATTTAGTCTTCAACAATGTGACGGTGACCACTCTCGTACCTTGATGTTGATCTCTTAGTGTATTTCTTCTGATCAAAGAGATATGTCGTTCTTAACATTATGCGTTATCTCGCATCTTCGTATTACACACCGCCTTCCGACTCACCGCAATCGCCTTCCAACAAGGGAAGCATACACCGTAAGGGAGCTACAGTCCCCACTCAACAGTTCCATGCATCGAAAAGATGCCCGACATGGACAGCCACAACAACCGCAGGCCATCGACAAGTCAAGACATGATGCTCACTCCTATGGATGGCAAATGATAGGTTGTACCCTCATCTTACTTGTGTGCAACATTTATGGCTTTGTTATTCATTTAAGCACGGAAAATAGATCATCACATTTGACCGTATGTTCATGCCGATCTCTTACGGTTCTTGTTCAGAGTTCGCACTGCTCCATAGTTCAGCTAAGATACTTGTTCTTTAGGTAACGCTGTTCCATAGTTATCATCCATCAGCCCAATGCTATCCCACAGGCTGGTGATTATAGTATTATACCACTTCTAGTATTACCTATGTTGTTCTTTAATACTTTTGTGTGCCATCTAGTTAATCTCGAGTACAAACGATACATATTCTCGTAGCTTTCATCTCGTGTTCTCCCTTTAGTTTATGAGACCTGTTGTCGCTAGTTAACCCCAATCCTACTATTTATGTCGTCTCCTACATGCACTCATTTACATAAATCTAACTACTAGTTGTCTTCCATGCATGTTGGATATAATTGCACACACTGATATATCCACAAGAACCTCACGGAGCAATGTAAAGGCCAATAAACTTGATGTCAATGATACCCAATATGATGGAACATGTAAAGGCGGTTCTTCGTAAGACTTGCGTAAAGATGATGAATCCTCTTCACCCCACAAGGTCCTTGCTCTAACTTGGCATGTGATATGGGTACAACATGCATATAATGTCCTGGAGTGTATCTACTCTGCTGTAATGCCATGTGCTTAGCATGCTGATCATGCATGTAAATATGTCATGCCTTCTTGTTTTTCAAGACCTATTCCATTCATGATAACATGTTTTCAAATTCAAGTACTGTCATTCTACTCTATCGCAATGCCATCTCGCTTAATTTGAACATCATGCTTCAATATCTTATGCATTGTTATTCATCAAGATGTACTTCATCCGTCTCGCCATACCATGTTTTTTTACATTGAAGTGTTGTTCTAGTGCTCTGTTACAATGCCATCTTATTTTCCCAATCATACACGTGTATGTTGCCTTAGTTATTTCTGTACGTATTCCGCTAGCATATAGTTTTACATTCAACTAGTGTTTTTTTGTTGTGTTGTCCTGTCGTATCCCTAGCTCTTACACCATACTCCCTCCGTCCGGATTACATGTTGCCGAAATGGATAAAAAAGGATGTATCTAGGACTGAAATATGCCTAGACCCATCCATTTTTTTTCCGGATGGAGGGAATACATGCCAATATGTCATGCCTTTCTATTCTTCAGTACCTATTCCATCTCTCTGCTGTCGCATGTTTTATAATTAAAGCACCATTCTTCTATACAAGGCATGCAAGGGGAAGACGACTATGTTAGAATCTAAAGGGTTACAAACAAGGCCTTTGCAAAAGATCCAAACGCCAAAGTATAATAAACCAACTCCAGCTTTTTATAGATACCGCCCAAAGACAGAGAAACCCAACTCCTACCGATAATAAGCAGATTCCAAGGGCCAAAGAACTAGTCCGCTTCCAAATGAGCAAAAATATTTCAACTCAATTCTAAGAAGCGCAGCGTATCCTTGCATCATGAAATTTTATAGCATGCTGATCATATTTTCTACATGTTTCTTACCCATCTCTTTTAGAAAATAAGCTTAACATATAGAAGAATTTCTGCAATGGTATAGTTTATGAGGAAAGATTCTTGCAGGAATTCTCTCGTGCTCCAATGTAGATGTAAGTACTGCTGTATATCACTATATTTTTACATCAACATGTATTTTGTTAATCGGCGTGAATCCAACCTTTATCTGATCTAAATTTAGTTGTAGCAAAATGTATGATTAAAGGCCACAATGTTGATTTTTGTAAGGAAAACTGTTCTGTAGTTTTGCATCCCGAAATGCATGAGTGTACTATCTCATATCGCTGGGTTTGAATACTTTGGTTCTGCAGTGGGTTTTTCAGTGTTTTTCCTGTGTTGTCCTGTCAGATCCCTAGCTCTTACATCATACTCCCTCCATCCGGATTAAATGTCGCAGAAATGTATAAAATCGATGTATCTAGAACTGAAATACGCCTAGACCCGCCCATTTATTTCCGGATGGAGGGAATACATGTCAATATGTCATGCCTTTCTATTCTTCAAGACCTATTCCATCTCTGCTGTAGCATGTTTTATAACCGAATCACCATTCTTCTATATAAGGCATGCAAGGGGAAGACGGGTATGTTAGAATCTGAAGGGTTACAAACCAGGTCTTTGCAAAAGATCCAACCGCTAGGAGATAATAAACCAACTCCATTTTTCATAGATACTGCTCCAGCACAAAGAAACCCAAGTCCCACTGATAATAAACAGATTCTAGTGGATAGAGAACTAGTCCGCTCCAGTCCAGCAAAAGAATGACAACTCCATTCTAAGAAGCGTGTGCATATCCTCGCATCATGAAATTTTATAGCATTCTGATACCCATCTCTCTTTTAGAAAATAAGGTTAAACGATAGAAGACTTCCTCCATTGGGATCGTATTCGAGGAAAATATCTTGCGGGAATTCTCTGTGCTCCAATGCTGATGTAACTACCTGTTGTATATCACTATATTTTTACATCAACATGTACTTTGTTAATCGGCATGAATCTAACCTTTATCTGATCTAACATTAGTTGTAGCAAAATGCTAAAGGCGCCAATGTTGATTTCTGTAAGGAAAACTGCCTGGTAGTTTTGCATACCGAGCTGCATGAATGTACTATCTCATATCACGCACATTACTGAATTGTAGTGCTTCTCTCGTTGCCCATTCATTCATTGTTTCAATGTTGCTTTCGTACTACCTTACCTGGCTGATGATAGCTGTGCCATATTGTGTTAATTTGGTGTAGGCTAGTTGCCCAAACGTTCGTTGTGTCAATGTCGCTTTCCTATTATCTGACTTGGCCAATGATAGCAATGGTAGTGTGTTAATTTTGTGCAGGCTGCTGAAGATAAGAAGACAAACTCTGGAAATAGCAAGGCAACCCCATTGTTTCTTTCCAAGAAATCTAGGCCGTAATATGGCAATAACTCATGATTAATCTGTTTGGTTCCCGTCCTAATTTATGTTATGATGCAAAGGGTCGAGACACTCTCCCTATCAATAATACAAGCCCGCCAAAATCGCCATCCTAATCTGCTCAAGATCCTCTGTCTCGAATGCAACGGAATAAATGTATGTTTGTGAACCAATTAATGGTTGAAGCAATGATGAAAATGGTGGATGAATCAGAGGTGCAGAGTTGTGCGACACAACAACTGATCAATGTTTTCAGAGAAAGTGTAGCAAAGCAGAAAGAACTTGCCAACATGCTTATGGGCGTCATCTATGCTGAGGTTGCAGACAGACGTTGTAGATGGTTAGGTTCTGCTCATTTATTTGCACCGGCATCAATCTTTGATTGCCCGGTGGATGTAATTTCCGTAGTATATGCCTGATGTGCAACGTTATTCCCCGTATGTCGTACCTTTGCATGATCGGTTTTGGTCCTGCATAATTGCTCGTCATAATGGGCTCAAATTATCTAATTTGGCCTAAAGACATGTACGAACTTTAGTGGGCCCATTAAGTTAATGGGCCGTTACTAGGCCAAAAGTTAATGGTCGGCCCTCTTACCTCCCGGGTCGTTAACAGGCCGACATCAAAGCGGGCAACAGGTGGCCCCAGTTTATTTCACGGGCCGTTAACATGCCGTTACAAAGTTTGGGCTACATATGGCCCAACTATATTGTAGGCCTTTAGCAGGCCGAAAGAGACATCGGGCTTGTACCGGACCATGAAGACCATGGGCCGCTAAGAGGCCGAAAGTCAGGTCGTATTGTAAATGGCCCAACTGTGTTGTGGGCCTTTAGCATGCCGAAAGAGAAACCGGGATGGTATTGGACCATGAAGGGCATGGGCCGTTAAGAGGCCAAAACTAAGGTTCGACTACAAATGGCCCAACTCATTTATGGTCCGTTAACAGCCGAAAGGCACATTGGCCGGAATTGGCCCAACACTTAAACGGGTCGCTAAAAGGCCAAAACTCAGGTCCGACTACAAATGGCCCAACTGATTTATGGGCCGTCAACAGGCTGAAAGTGACACCGGGCCAGAAAATTGTCCTGACACTTAAATGGGCCGCTAAAAGGCTGAAACTCAGGTCCGACAACAAATGGCCCATCAGATTTATGGGCCGTCAACAGTCGAAGACACACCGGGCCGTAAACTAGCCCAACATTTAAATGGGTCGCTAAAAGGCCGAAAGATGTACATCCTGAAAATTGGCCCATCCATTAAATGGGCCGTTAACAGGCCAAAATCTCATCGGGCCGATATTGAGCCCAAATATATAGCGGGCTGTTAACTGGCTTGGACTAACGATGGGCTGCAATGGTGTCAAATCTTTAACGGGCCGTTGACGGGTCGAATTGGCACATATCATATGGGCCGTGGGCTTAAATGGACCTGACACAAGTAGGCCTTATATGGGCTGGCCTGCTAATTTTTTACCGGGCCTTTTCACGTGAATGGGCCTCTGTTAGCCGTACACGGTCGACGTATCATAGCCGCCTTCCGTCCAATGAGTGGATGACATCTGTCCCAACGATGAGCCGACACGCAGTTTCCTCCAGCCAATGATGATTTTACACGGAAAATCCCCATTGGTCAGGGCTGTTAACGGGTTATCGGATCCAAAACCCGACCCGATAGCTTAACGGCGTTCCGTTACGGTGGATGCCACGTGTCGGTCACCCTTGACGAAAGCACTTCTGTGACGCGTGATTTATCGTCATGGAAGTGGACACTTCCGTGATGATAATTTTGGTAATATCATGGAACACTTCTACGATAGCACGTATGACTATCTTGATTCTGGCATAAATTTGTCATGGATGTACATGCATGACAAAAACGTGACCCATCGTGACAAACACGTATCATCACGGAAGTGTATTTTTGTAGTGATGTTTAGTCCACCGAACCAAGCAGGTAGGGACTAGGGAGTTTTAACCAAACAGGGCCTTAGATTAACAACAGCTAATGAGTTGCAGACGGGACAAGGACGCACTAAAGCACCATGTGCATCTACCGATGTACGGTGGTCATGCACAGTCTGTTGCAACAAAGAACAAACAACCAAGAAGCATATTTGTGTTGGTCCCAGTTTTGTTATCTTTAGACACCTTTCCCTATGTGAGCGCAGCAAATCTAGTCCTGCTCAAACTCTACAGCCTTGTCCCTTCCTTTCCTTTTTTAACTAGTACTTTCTCCCCTTCCTTTCCTCTTTGAACCACGTCCTAGATTTATGCGATACAACTTTCCCCACTACTTTCCCCCATTCCTTTCCTCTTTGAACCACATCCTAGATTCATGCTACACAACTTTCCCCCTTCATTTCCTCTTTGAACCACGTCCTAGATTCATGCTATATACAACTTTTCCCACTACTTTCCCCCACTCCTTTCCTCTTTGAACCACGTCCTAGATTCATGGTATACATGCAGCTAGAGCAATGCATGTGGAGTAAGTGAAATATACTTTAAGGTTCTTGGGGCGTGGTTCGTGGGCGACGGACGATCACGAAGAAGAAGGGGTCGGAGGCCTCCCGCCACGCCACTGGGTGGAAAGTGAACAGCAGCGCCCGGTAGTGGATTCCCTCCTCGCCGACGGCGAAGCGTTAAGCCTCCTTCCCTTCCCAGCGGACGGATCCTGCCGGCTCTTTGAGCAGCAGTGAGGGGAGAGAGAGGCCAATGAAGTCTTGTTTAGATCTAGAGAGGGCGAGAGAGTGTGAAGAGAGCAACTACAAGCGCTGAGGCTCCAAAGGAGAGGGCGAGAGTGTGAAGAGAGCAACCACAAGCGCCGAGGCTCCAGCTGTATATATATAATCGGAGAGAGAGTGTGAAGCGTGCAAACCCTAGAAAACATTTTGACCAGTCAAAGAATCCTCCCGTAAAAATTATGCTCAAGTGTAGTTATCGAACCCGAGACCTCAAGTTTGATGAGCGAACAGGCTAACCAGCTACACAACCCTCCCGTTATGTTCAACGAGAGGAAAATAACCTTTTATACATTCCTACATTCGTGTGACAGGCATGCCGTGTTTCTTTTTGTGTGTGTGTGGGAGTCATTAGGATTTCAATCATAATCGTGTCATGTGGCTTTGGTGGTAAGACTATCCAGAGTGGTGCAGAAATAATGCAGCCTTAGTCACCTTACCTCTCTCCACGTAGTACATTGGGTCCCACCAGTCAGAGGGTGAAACAAACAAATTAATAAGAAAAATTAAAAGCGCCAACGGTGTATCTTACTACCTCACACATCTCGCCATCGCCGGGAACACTATCCAATTGATCCCTCTGCTTGCTCACGTACTATTTTAAGTGAATCCTTATTATAACATGCACACAAATTTTGGGCACTTGTATTCGACTTAAGTCAAGTGTGCCATCAGATCTCGTGATACTTACTACTCCCTCCGCCTAGGTGTAATAAGTCACGTTAGAAGGTGCAACAGGACCAAGGTGCGTGCGTGTGCGTGCGTGTGTTTAACAGCATGTGTGTGTGTGTTAGAGAGTGCGACAGATCGACCTACTCCTACAGAGATATGGTGTGTAGTGTACGATTTTAGCCGGGAGAGTTGCTGCATCCTCTCGTTTCCGGGCGTGTCCGATAGGGACATGCGGGCAGCTGCCACGCCCGCTCCTGACAGCCCGGCCCACCCAAAGCCCCTCCATCGCTCACAAGGCTTCTCGCCTCAAACGGTCAACCGCCCAAAGAATCGGTGCCGCATTCATGCCTGGGCAGAGCGGACGCGACCTCTCATTGGCGCAAGAGTGATGGTTGCTTCATCCGTCCAACTTACTGCTGGGTCTATGTGATTTGACGGCTCATTGGTCTTTATTACTGAGGTGGTAGGACTGCTGGATGTCCCATGCTTTCGGTGAAAGGAGGTAGTAGATTACAATTTCCTCCATTCTTACAGCGGAGGAGTGCAAGAGCAGTGAACACACGAGGCTCAGTGATTACATGGACCACCTCACACTATCACCGTGCGACACCTAACTCTTTACATAGTACTCCCTCCATTCCTAAATATTACTAGATGAGTCCTCGCTGCTGTCATGAATAGCGGTATATCTCTCACATAAAATTATCGATTTCATATAACTAAAAAAATCTATAACCGCATGACAAATGTGGTAGCCAAACTAAATAAACTCCCATCATCATTTAGATCATCCCACGTAAGGAAAAAAGATTAGCCAACTCCTACCGTGCATAATGGGATTATATTTTTCTTTTGACATGTTAATGGGACTAAAATCTCACTTACATGCATGCTACCGTGCAGGCTTGCATGCGCACATGTTGATGTGATTTAAAACTCGCTCACATGCATGTGCCACGGTATTTCGCATGCTTGCATGTGGCTTAGTGCGGAGCCTGTCAACGCCTAGATCGCACGGCTATTATTACTGATTTACTTCATCTAACGGCCACGCTAATTTTGATGATGTGGCTCAAGGAGAGGATAGAGAATTCCTAGTAGTGGGGGCTAGCTATTACTAGTAGATAAGTCTTTTTAGAGATTCCACTAGGTGAACTACATACGGAACAAAATGAATGAATCTACACTTAAAATGCATCTATATACATCCGCATGTGGTTAATGGTGAAATATCTACAAAGACTTATATTTAGGAACGGAGGAAGTACTAGTATGGTACTAGTACGCATCGTAATTTATCGTGAGATAAATTTGTACAATGCTATGAAGCTCCCAGCTCAAGTTACATGTATCTTAAGGCCCAAGGTTGCCCGTTGCAACATTACATCAAATACAAAGGAGACTAACATGCATGATATTGCATCTCAATGATTGATGATCATAGCAAATATGTACTCCCTCCGTTCCAAAAATAAGTGTCTCAACTTTGTGCAAACTTTAGTACAAAGTTGTACTACTACTAAAGTTGACACTTATTTTGGAACAGAGCCAGCTAAAGAAAAAAACGATCCATTCAGTCCCTAGCCCTTGAATCGTGAACCCCGACCAGTGCTTCAATTTGTCGGGCAACGTTCGAGCTTCCTAATAAATGAAGTTTGCAACCTTTTGACCATCGGATCATTTTGTGAAGTTTCACCAAAATCGAGATGAGTATCCCTGTGGCAAAGAAATTGAAGAAGCGTGATTAGAATAAGATTACTAGGACTAGTTGATGAGACATAAACTTGTCACAAATACAGTACGTAGAAGCCAGAGAGAGGTATCGTGTATGTGCGGGCAAAGAAGTAGAGAAATATCCACAGTGAGTGATGTGGGCAGCTGGAGTAGTGGTGCAAGCCGGCTGTAAAGGGAGTTGTACCTGAGGGACGTAGCTCAACCTTGAGGAGGGCGGCGGGAGGCGGCAACCGCCCACGTCGCGGCATTGAGCAAGGGACGAAGGCAACCTCACCGGCTTTGTGAGAGAGAACGGCGGGGACCCCTGATCGGGATGTGCCGACATTGGGTTTTCGCCGTCGGAGACGGCCACCGCATCTACACTAAGCATCCACCCCTTCCCCGAGCGGACGCGATCCGCCGGGATGTTAGAGATGTGGCCACAGTCATTTTGTGCGAGAGAGTGTGAAGAGAGCAACCCCAAAGAAGCAACCGTGTAGGCTGGCCCGTCTCCGACTATGTATATAGTGGAGCGGTTTCCTTTTCTCTCCATATGAACCTATCATATTATGACGCGTACATCAAGAAAAATATTTATAAATGACGCGGCACCTACTACTCGTTCTCCTATAACCTTGCGCTTGGCATCTCCAAAATATTAACCTTTGATTGGCTCTTCGCCTCTTCGGGAAGTCGAGCAATAATAGTAGTGCAGTACATATCGTTCTGGCTATATGAGACCGAATGAATTGCTGCACGTCCACCACGTGGGCGAGGGTCGAGGGACGAGGGAGAGTGCTACTACATACGGAGAAAAATGAGTGAATGTACACTCTAAAATACGTCTATATACATCAGTGTTTGGAGTATGTACTAGTAGTTCATATTGAAATCTACTAAAGGACATATATATTCCAAACAATATGATATAATCTCTATAACAAAGGTAGTAGGGACGAGGAGTAAACGGAGGGAGTAGTAATTTTTTCTCCTCGTCCTGCGAGCCACCGCGTGCATGGGCGAGGGAGGAGCAAGCTTCACCTCATCCTGCGAGCCACCACGCCCGTGGGCGGGGGAGACGGCGTACTAAGCAAGCTTCTCCTCGTTCTATGAGTTGACGGGACACATCAAAAGTACTCCAGTGTATAGAGCCTTGCCTCTAAGGTAGGCCCCACATGGTTTGCCTCTTTTTTTAATTTAACATAACGCGTCAAGTTGCTATTTGTTTGTTCACCCGT
Source organism: Aegilops bicornis (assembly GCA_021605145.1). Lineage (NCBI taxonomy): Eukaryota > Viridiplantae > Streptophyta > Magnoliopsida > Poales > Poaceae > Aegilops > Aegilops bicornis. The sequence continues at coordinate 637,316,058 of CM038670.1, read as the reverse complement.
GGTAGACGATCCTCCCTCCACCAAGTGGACAACCAGTACACGTGCCAAATTACCACATGGGATGCCTTTTTCATACAGAAATGAGCTCCATCGTGTACCCGCGCGGGTGTGGTTGGGAAAGAGACGGGAGTACGTGCGCCGTGCATGCACCTCTTCTCTTCGTGCACGTCCCCCACCTACGTGGGTGTGTGTGAGAGATACAAACCGCGGTCGTGAGTGTTTTTTGTTTTGTGGTGGGGGTGGGGTGGGGTGGGATTGATTTCGTGAATGATTTGTGGGAATATGTGTCGATGACATCTCAAACAAAATTTTGCATGCAATGTGTGTGAAATGGAGGCCTATCCATATCATACATAGAGGGTCGGGCAATCCACAAGAAGAGAGGGAGGGGTCATAGCTATCGCTAGAGTCGAAGAGAGGATCAAGTGGGTCGGTGCGAGATCGATGAAGAGAGCCATAGAAATTGTGTGTGTGTGTGTGTGTGTGTGTGTGTGTGCAAGTCAAAGATATAGGGTGACTGGCCTACTGGAACGTAGAGGGCACATGTCAAGTATGTGTGTGGCAGGGAGACATGACTAGAGCGCTTGATGTATCGGTGTGTGTGGGGAGGGGTGGGGGAGGGGTAGGCAGAGGCCTAACTATAGAGGTAGAACGACTCAGATATGTGTTGAGAAGGAGAGACCCAGCTATGTCTTGAGGGAGATCGGTCGACATCCATACATAATCAAGGACGGGAAATATGATGGGACAGAGAGTGAGAGAGAGAGAGAGAGAGAGGGAGGAGAGGGAGGAGAGAGGGTAGAGTGTTGGATGGGTGATGGAGTTGCTTCTCGGAGATGTTGGGAGAGGCCTACTAGACAAACTGAGGAACTGCAATGTTATCAATAAGAGTGGGGATGTGTTTCCGTGTGTGCCTGTGCGTGATAGATTTGTCGGGACGCATCCATGGATGATGAAGGGGAACCATGTGTTTGGTAAGCAAACCTAACTAGATCGGTAGATCAATTGTTGTTTGTCGGAGGAAGGGAGAGACACAACTAATGAGGTAGATCGATCGATGTGTGGGTAAAACGAGTTATAAGGACCTAGCTGGCTATATGTATAGCGAAAGATCGGTCGGTGTACGTCCATTTGTTAGAGGCAAATAAGGCCCAGCGAGACGGATAGACAGAGAGAATGGAGCTAGGAGGTGGTGCGAGAGGCCCAACTACTAGCTAGATAGGGGGAGGAGTGTGCGGTTGTGAGATCGATGAAAAGAGGGGCGAGAGTTTACACGTGTGTCTGAGCATATGAGAGACATGAGGCAAGGACACATAAAAGAGGAGATTGAAGCTGTGTGTGTATGCTGTAGGCAGGCATCACTGGAGAGGTTTATGGATCGGTAAAAGGCCGGAAAGGAGTTGTTTAGACTCTGGGAGAATGACCTAAAGAAAAAAATGAATGTGCCCGGTGGATAGAATGCCGAGGGAGGGGGAGGGCGAGGAGGGCGTGTGCATGCATGAGAGAAAGTTAGTGGTAGCTACAAAGGTTAGAGGATTGTTTGGGTGTAAGAGACTAACAAAGATCATAATTTCATATGAAAGCAGATTCATATATTTGAATAGGAAATCATAGTGTTTTAAACATTGCATGCATGAATATAGCGGTGATACACGTGTTGTGCACATGTTATACCATAATGTGATAATGCATGGCGTTTGCAACTCACAACTAAATGTCGAACAATCTAAACCATACTATACATCAAACAATCTCACATTTTATTTGAATTTGTGATAATGTGTATGCGTCTGCAGCTTACAACTAAATATCGAGCAATCTAAACAATACTATATATCGAACATTCTCACATTTTATTTGAATTTGTGCTAATGTGTGGTGTTTGCAACTCACATCTAAATACTTGTAGGCGTAGGGGGCGGGGCACCACACATAATGTGATAAACACATTATACATATGAGACATGGTTTAGATTATAAAGATCTAGCTAGAGCTAGAAATCTAATGTGATTTGAAATCAAAATAAAGTGGATTCAAAAAATCTAGTTCGAGTTCATATAGTACACATAGTTCATATGTAACTCGAGACTAATCATGTGGTGTGCTATGAAGATAATACACAAATGATGGTTTAACTTGACAATAATGATGATTGTAGATCTTATTCAAATAGAGAAACGAATTCAAATGCTTTGACTTCACAACAATCATTACTGTAGATCTTATTCAAATTTAGTTCATATTGAAGTGGTAGTATATACGTTTGGAATGCACTAAAACGTTCATTTGAGTAGTAGGTTGCATGCATTATACATGTCGCGAACTATTTTAATTGAACATAACATGAATTCAAAGTTTTGAATGACATTTATAGTGCGCATTGATTTGGTACAGTACACGTTAGGATTGTCCGGAAATTTCAACCTACGCCTTGTTAGCCTGAAATATTTAAGATATATCTTTGTCTCGTTAAGGCTCCGACAACTCCTCCATCTCAACTCGCGCCTTGCTATTCCGAAATTACAACGCCGCTAAAACTCCCACCTCCTATGAAATCCCGACACGTGAAATGCCCATGGTACCCTCGAACCGAAAGAACCGCCTCAAATCGCTGGGGGTACTTTCATAACTTACCCCACATTTCGCATAAGCGCCTCTAAGCCATGGTTCCCCACCGCCATCCCATCCGCCCACCCATTCAGACATTGAGGCCGCGAAAACCCGCGACGAAACCCCACACCCTACTCCGTCCGCCACCCACGGAGCCTCTTCCCCGACGACGCCGTCCACAAGAACACCTCGGCGTCCCTCATCCACCGTACCGGATGAGGATCCGTCGTCGATCTCATCGTCCCGCTGGTTCAGCCACCCCGTCCTCCACCTCCAAGGAGCTGCCTCGATGTTCCCCTCGTCTTTCGCGCCACCTCCATTCCCACACCGCCATCTTCACCTGCACCACCGGAAGAGCATCATCATCATCGTTTCTCGGATGAAGCTGTGGCCTAATCGGCGCCACCAAAGAGGTTGTACACTAATCGCCACATTTTCTTCTTGATTCGATCTCACGGTGTTGCCGGCGCTCCGTCCCGAGCCGACACGGCACGGCTCCATCCACGGCGGCGTTGCCAGCCACTTCCTCCACGGCGTCGCTCCCTCGGCGGCGACGTCCACATCAGTAGGAGCTGCTGCTGCTTTAGCTCTCGCTCGCTCTGCTGCTCTGCTCTTGCTCTCAGTCCCCTGCTTGGTCTGCTCTTGCTATTGCTCTTGTCGCGCTGCTGCTCTCGCTCTTGCTCTTGCTTGCGATGCTGCTCTGATTTGGCTACACTTCAGTCGACTGAATCGACTTTTGGGTCAGTCGATTTTCAAGGGGTGAGCTCGCCGGGGTGAAGGAAGAACCAGCCGCAGCGGGGAGGGGGGTTCACCGGAGAGGTACCCCACTATCTATCTTAGGGTTCAGGATGGGGGCGGTGGTCGCCGGTGGCGGGCGTTGGTGGGCGGTGGCGTGGGAATCGCCGAGAAAAAGCTTCGACACGTGGGGGCCTAGAGGGATGGCTGGAGCGGCGGCGGACCGGTGGTGGGGAGTGTTTTCGGGCGGGCGACGATCACGCCGCCGCATGGGCGGGGTTGTTGTTTGGCCGGTGGTGGTCTGGCGGCTCGTGGGGTGGAGGTTGAAGATGAACCGCAGGCCCTTGATTTCAGATCCAACGGCTGCAAAATCGACCGACAGAGATGAAAAAGTCACGACCGATGTGTAGCCTCACCTTGCTAGTGCGTTCAGTTCGACAAGAAAATTCAGTTTCTACCGAAAATTCAGTTTTACAGTTAGGTTCGATTTAAGCGCTTAAGTTCAGTTTCGACAGTTAAGTTCAGTTTCGACAATTAAGTTCAGAGATGCATGGCTGATGTATTTTACATCTAGCACTTTGTGGTTATGTATTTTACGTCATGTATTGGAGATGCTATTAGAATTCCACTCAGGTTAATGTTGTTCGTTGTCTCACTTGTCCTGCTTCATCCTCGGCGTCGTACAACTCACCGGAGCTGCTCCAACGATTTAAACCCTCCATCACAAATGAGCAAGACCTTGGGCTCCATCTCCAGACGCCTAAGATCTTCTTCCCTCCTCCGACAAAGAAGTCACCAAGCATCCTCACCGCCAACCCAATCACGCTGAGATCAACATGGTTTCGCCAAAGAGGTTGTACACTTGTTGCATCTCTTTTTACTCTACATGTTATATATATTGTCCATCGATCACACGGATTTGTTCCTTTAGTGTCTCCTTGAAAGAAAAAACGTAGGAATTTTAATTTTCACTTGTCCTCCTTTTCAAATTCCTATTCATGAAGCACAAGACTAAGAGATAGTAGCATAATAGCATTATAACCGTACATTTTCTTGTGGTTTGACTTAATCTCACCATGCTTCTTTGCATCCTGTGATCTTCCAATTGTTGTGAATCAAACACCCAGATTGGTCCTGTGTTTTTAAATTCTCTGTTTTGCACGTGCATTCCTATCCTATTCCTGTCTATTTCCTATCCCTGCATTGTTGGAATCCTCCAATTCAAACGAGCCCTTACAGAATTACTTCTCTTACAGATAGTTGTCAAAGAAAATCTTGTGTGGTTTGTCCCGCTCCTGCTGCGCCGTCGTCCACCCCAGCTCAGCTGCTCCAACGACAGAAGGGTCCAGCACAGCAGGGATCCGGCCTCCAGACTGTCTTTCGCCGCCTCAGATCTTCTTCCCCACCACCGCCAGCCATGATAACTGCATTATCATCATCAACTGAGCAGATGACCTCGAGGATTACACGGGTCCGCAAGAGAGGTCGCACTCTTTCGTGGTTCCGCCACGTTATGCATCGCTTAATATTACATGCTACTTTATCGTCACCTGCTCACCGATTAGACTCTTAGTCAGCTCCAAACTAATGGTCAAACTTGAGTTTTTAAATGGTTGTGGGGTACATATCGGGCCGCTATCAATAGTATCTATCTACTATCCGTTAATCTCCGGTGTCTACTATGAGTTTCATATTGGGTGGGAAACAAACAAGAAAGAAGCCACTATCTGTATTTATTAATCAAGCCATTATCTGCCTGCTATTATTGGTTTTGGGTCTATCCACAGGTTGCTACCATCACTCTGGATTTATGCATGCACTCCTTACATAATCTCACTATGTTTTATTCCTATGCATGACAGTTATTGTAAACAATGGAACTGAACATGTAGAGCAAAAGAGACGAGCCTTGCGTGGCAATATAATTTCATGCAGACGTCGCTCCATGGTAGGCGCAAAGGCAGCCCCCCCTCCACGCATTTCGGATTGTAATCGAGAGGAAGATATCTGTTCTGAGGGGGATTCAGAAGGAGAAGAAAAGAACTATTTACCCCCTGAGGTCTTCTCTCTAACTTGGCATGCTGATGTTGGTTATATCATGCATATGGTGTCTTGCATTGCTTACTTTATACATCAAATATGTCATCTGCTTAGTTTAGACATCCTTTGTGCGAATGCCATCTGCTTAGTTTATTCATCGTTTATGTGAATTATGCAACACCACCTTGTTTAGCCAGGCATCATATATGTGAATTTTGCAATGCCATCCTGCTTAGCCACCATCTTATATGTAAATTATATCAGGCCATCTTTTTTCGCTACATATTACATTTGTCAACAATGTTAGTACATTCAATCGCTCTTCGTATTGCATCAGCCATTTGACACGGTGATGGCAAATTCTGGAGTGAAAACAAGGTCTTCGAAAGGCAGACTATGCTATCTCGATGAAGCGCATATCTCGCTGGTTACGGATAGCTCCTCGGAAGGAGGATTCGTAGACAGATGACCAGTCCTATTCCCCCGAGGTGTATGCTCTAACTTGGCGAGGTTATGTTGCTCATATCGTATGTATGGTGTCTCGCATTGCTATGCCGATTAGTTTAGACATGCTTTGTGTAAATGCCAATTGCTCAAAGTGTCTAATTACCATATATGTGAATTATGCATTGCCATCTTGTTGCAAGACATTATATATGTGAATTATACAATGCTATCTTGTTGCAAAGGCATTATATATGTGAATTATGCAATGCCATGCTGTTTAGCCAATCATCATGTATGTGAATTATATCATGCTATCATTTTTTGTATTACGTGTTCCATTTGTCGACAACGCTTGTATATTCAACTACTCTTCCTGTGCATCAGCCATTTGAAGCGGTGATGGAAGTATCTCGAGTGAAAACAAGGTATCCAGAAAGTGCATAATGCTACCTGAAAGCAGACATCTTGTCTTACAGAGAGCACCTCAGAGGAGGATTCAGAGATTGATGACCAGTCCTATTTCCCCCCTGAGGTCTATGCTCAAACTTGGCAGGGTTATATTACCCATGTCATGCATGTTGTCTTGCATTGCTTAGTTTTTACATCATATATAGATTGCCATCTGCTTACTTGCTTACTATATAAATCATATATTTGAATTATATCATGCCATCATGTTTACATAGTACATACACATCATCTATCTGAATTATGGCATGGCAACCCATTTAATAAAGACATCATATAGTTATATCATCTCATCATGTTTAGTGTTTACAGTCATCATATTTAGAATTATGGCATTCTATCCATGAATGTATGTGAATTATGGCATGATAACCTATTTAATAAACACTTTATATAGTTATGTCATGTCATCCTGTTTACATAATCTCATATTTTGAACTATGTTTTTCCATCTTTTTTAGTTAGCCATCATAATGTGAAATTATGTCATGCTATCCTGTTTAGTTAGCCATCATATATGTGAAATTGTGTCATGCTATCCTGTTTGGTTAGACAACATAAATATGAATTATTTCATGCCCTCTTTTATTCCCCACTATCCATTGCACCTGTCTATCATACAATGTCTATACTTTCAATTACTTTTCTTGTTTATCAACCATTTGAATTGGAGAGCGTGATGGCAGTATCTAAGGGAGTAACAACACGGTCTTCAGAAAAGATAGTGTTACCAGTTGATGCAGATAGAACCACGGTTGTACTTGCCCAAGGACCAGATCCACCACACATAACCCAGACTCTCATAGATTGTACCCCTACCCAGTTGGACAGAGAACCAGCTACACCCCTTCTAACCCCCAACCCCGGCAGATAGTAACCTGGCCCAGTTGACACAAAGACCGTCTCCACCACAGAGCACCCAAACACAAGCGGTTAGTAAGGGAACTGCAGTGCCCAAAGCACGAGGACCACCACTCCGAATCCCAACTCAACGCTTAAAGGAGAAGAAGATTTGTTCTCAGGTCAGGTTCTGTAGCTATGGTTCATACTCCTTTGCTCTTGCATTATCAGATTTACTCATACCAACTATTTTCAAATTTGAAGGATGGAATTGAAACTCCAATGGTGCAACAGTATGTTTTAAACCTATTTCTTTAACTGGTTTGCTGTTGTAACCCGCTCTATGTTGATTTCAGTTTCAATTGAATAAACAGTTATGTTCTCATGTCATGCACATTACAAGTGTTGTTATTGCTCTATAGTTACCCACACTTATATTCTGTCTATTCTGCTTTGTCTTGAACAAATATTATTTGAACTGTGTCTCTATCTTGATTTGGCAACAAAAACTAGAATGATATAGACCATAAAGTGACCATGGTACATAGATATATGTTTGTTTCATGTCGTTATCCTGTCCACTTTACTACCGAACTCATTTACCAAAATGAGTTTCATATACAACATGGTAAACATGTGATGTGTCTCGCTTGTTTCTCTTTTAGAATGCGGACAAAATATTGGAGAACAAAGATCGTTATCCAATGGTAAAGGAAGTAATGTAGATAAGGTTCAGGATAGTGAGACATCCCTGTTGGTCTCCAAGAAAGCTGATAAAAACTATCTTGACGACAGTGAGGGAACCCAAAAGTCCTGTCTTGATTTAGTGTTCGAGTTACTGGCACTATTGCTGGCACAAGCTCTTCGAACTCGCTGCCTGAATCAGCCGTCTTCTTGAGTCTCAACTTCAAGTTGAAAGACATCGATCGATGTGTCATGACAGAAGTCAAGGACCGAGGAAGTCCCCTGCAGAATTCAGATGCATATTTTCCGTGCAACAAAGAAGTTACCGGAGGATTTAAGCGCCAAACAAGAGAAAGTTAATAAGCTTGCTAAGCATCTTGCCAAGATTATGAGTACCCAGGATATTGTTTCTTGAGATCTTCTCAAGTGGTTTCAGCCTGGATTTGTTTTGTCACAAGGCGTTTATTTGCTACTGGTCGCCAACTTTGACAACCAAAGTGTATATGATATGTCGCTTTGTTCCCTATATTTGCAATCGTGGCGAACTTTGATGCCCAGTGGATGTAGTATGTGTAACAGCCGTGATAGCCTAGCATAAGTTGCTTGCTTATTTATTTCCTTGTTGTCTTGTTTATTTGTTTGCTTGTAGTCAGTGCAGTTCTTTTTAAAACTAGGCCATAATAACCATGGGCTAATATTTACTATAGTGACACTGGGCCTCCTACGGGCCGTAGAAACAGTGGGCCTTCTATGGGCCGTAGAAACAGTAGACCTTCTACGGGCCGTAGAAACAATGGGCCTTCTACGGGCCGTAGAAACAATGGGCCTTCTACGGGCCGTAGAAACAATGGGCCTTCTACGGGCCGTATCATCGATGGGCCTTATACGGGCCGTATGACCATAACGGGCCATCATTAATAGGCCGTATTTGATGACGCTATGAAAATAGCCCAACATTTTAACGGACCACAAACGGGCCGATGTAACCACGGGCTGAATTTGGCCCACAAGCAGAAAATGATAGTAACGGGCCGTAAGTAAACGAATGCTGGAAATGAGCCCAAGAATAAATGGGCTCTGAGAAGGCCAAAAGATAACATTTGCTGGAAACAGCCCAACTGAATAACGGGCCCTTAATGTGTATAAAGTGGTATATCGTTCATTACGGGCCGCCACCACGGGCCGTTAATGGGTGTAAAGTGATACATCGTTCATTGCGGGCCAATTTCACCACGGGCCGTTAATAGGCCAAGAGTTACATAGGGCCTCATATGGGCCGAAGACGCCATGGGCCATACATGGGCCGGTGAAAACGGGTGGAATCATATTGGATGGCCCAAATGACGCCATCGGGCCTAATTCGGATAGGGCGAACGGGCCTTGGGTTAGCGGGTCAGTAAATGGGCTATATGCAAATGTGTCGTTAACAAGCTTTCCATGGGCCGCCCGCCACCTTCTCGACCAAGTCAAACGGGTCGGCCTTTTCACGTGAATGGGCCTCTGTTGGGTAGTGCCCACGTGTCGGCGTATCATAGGTGCCTTCTGTCCAATGAGTGGATGACATCTGTCCCAACGATGAGTCGACACATGTTTCCTCCAGCCAATGATGATTTTACACGTGGAAAATCCCCATTGGTCGGGGCTGTTAACGGGTTATCGGATCCAAAACCCGACCTGATAGCTTAACGGCGTTCCGTTACGGTGGATGCCACGTGTCGGTCACCCTTGACGAAAGCACTTCGCGGACGCTGCGATTTATCGTCATGGAAGTGGACACTTCCGTGATGATAATTTTGGTAATGTCATGGAACACTTCTACGACAAAGATGTATGACTATCTTGATTCTTTCATAAATTTGTCATGGATGTACATGCATGAAAAAAAACGCGACCTACTGTGACAAACACGTATCATCGCGGAAGTGTATTTTTTTGTAGTGGGCTGGTCCCCCCCCCCCACCGCCCCTTGGCAGTCCGAATAGGACTAGGGGAAGGGGGCGGCGCCCCCCTTTCCTTCCCCTCTCCTTCTCCCTTCCTTCTTCCCCCTTCCACCAAGTGGAATCCTACTAGGACTTGGAGTCGTAGTGGGACTCCTCTCTCTGGTGCGCCTTACAGGGGCCGGCCAGCCTCCCCTCTCCTCCTTTATATATGGAGGCGGGGGCACCCTAGAACACACAAGATCAATTGTCTTAGCTGCAAAGTGTGCCCCTCCATAGTTTACCATCTCGGTCATATCCTCGTAGTGCTTAGTGATAACCCAGAAGTATAGGGGATCAATTGTAGCCTCTTTCGATAAGTAAGAGTGTCAAACCCAACGAGGAGCTAAAGGTAGAACAAATATTCCCTCAAGTTCTATCGACCACCGATACAACTGTACACACGCTTGACGTTCGCTTTACCTAGAACAAGTATGAAACTAGAAGTACTTTGTAGGTGTTGTTGGATAGGCTTGCAAGAAAGTAAAGAGCGAGTAAATAAAAGCTAGGGGCTTTTTATATAAAGACACAACTAAATTAGTTTTAGTAGAGAGCTTGTTGTCACGAGAAAGTTATTTGTCCCTAGGCAATCGATAACTAGACCGGTAATCATTATTGCAATTTTATCTGAGGGAGAGGCATAAGCTAACATACTTTCTCTACTTGGATCATATGCACTTATGATTGGAACTCTAGCAAGCATCCACAACTACTAAAGATCATTAAGGTAAAACCCAACCATAGCATTAAAGTATCAAGTCCCCTTTATCCCTTACGCAAACAACCTACTTACTCGGGTCTGTGCTTCTGCCACTCACGCCACCCACCATAAGCAAATCATGAACATATTGCAAACCCTACAGCGGGAATCCCTCACGCTTGCGTGAAACGCAGAGCACCATAGGACAGGACCAATAATAAAACATGCAACTCAAACCAATCTTGATCATCAAATAGCCATTAGGACAAAACGGATCTACTCAAACATCATAGGATAGCCATACATCATTGGGAAATAATATATAGCGTTGAGCACCATGTTTAAGTAGAGATTACAGCGGGTAAGAGAGAGGTTACACCGCTGCATAGAGGGGGGAAGAGTTGGTGATGATGGCGGTGAAGTTGTTGGTGAAGATGGCGGTGATGATGATGGCCCCGGCAGCGCTCCGGTGCCACCGGAAGCAAGGGGAGAGGGCCCCTTCTTCTTCTTCCTTGACCTCCTCCCTAGATGGGAGAAGGGTTTCCCCTCCGTCCTTGGCTCCCATGGGCGTGGGAGGCGAGAGCCCCTCCGAGATTGGATCTATCTCTTTGTCTCTCTCTGTCTCTGCGTTACATTACGGTCCCCTTTCACCGCTTTCAGAGTATATATGGAGATCCGTAACTCCGATTGGACTGAAACCTTCGCCGTGATTTTTTACCAAAAATTAGCTTTCTTGCAGCCAAAGAAGGGCGTCAACCGCCTTACAGGTGGGTCAAGAGGGTCAGGGGCGCACCCTAGGGGGGGGGGCTACCTCGTGCCCACCTCGGACACTGGTTCACGTTGATTTTTCTGTCCGGTTTTGTCCCATTTGGACTCCGTTTGATATGGATATTCTGCGAAACCCAAAACATGCAACAGACAGGAACTGGCACTGGGCACTGGATCAATATGTTAGTCCCAAAAATAGTATAAAAAGTTGCCAAAAAGCATATGAAAGTTGAAGAATATTGGCATGGAACAATCAAAAATTATAGATACGACGGAGACGTATCAGCATCCCCAAGCTTAATTTCTTCTCGTCCTCGAGTAGGTAAATGATAAAAAAGATAATTTTTGATGTGGAATGCTGCCTAGCATAATCATGATCATATGTCTAATCATGGCATGAATATTAAGACACGAGTGATTCAAAGCAATAATCTATCCTTTGACATAAAAACAATAATACTTCAAGCATACCAACCAAGCAATTATGTCTTATTGAAATAACATAGCCAAAGAAAGCTCATCCCTACAAAATCATATAGACTGGCTATGCTCCATCTTCACCACACAAAATATTCACATCATGCACAACCCCGATGACAAGCCAAGCAATTGTTTCATACTTTTGATGTTTCTCAAACCTTTTCAACTTTCAAGAATACATGAGCGTGAACCATCGACATAGCACTATATGTGGAATAGAATATGATGATGGGGTTATGTGGAGAAGACAAAAAAGGAGAAAGTCTCACATCGACGCAGCTAATCAACGGGCTATGGAGATGCCCATCAATTGATGTCAATGTGAGGAGTAGGGATTGCCATGCAATGGATGCACTAGAGCTATAAGTATATGAAAGCTCAAACTGAAACTAAGTGGGTGTGCATCCAACTTGCTTGCTCATGAAGACCTAGGGCATTTGAGGAAGCCCATCGTTGGAATATACAAGCCAAGTTCTATAATGAAAATTCCCACTAGTATATGAAAGTGATAACTCAAGAGACTCTCTATATGAAGAACGCGGTGCTACTTTGAAGCACAAGTGTGGTAAAAGGATAGTAACACTGCCCCTTCTCTCTTTTTCCCTCATTTTTTCCCTTCTTTTTCTTTTTTTGGGCCTTCTCCCTTTTTTTGCCTTTCTCCTTTTTTATTATTTTTTTATTTTTCGTCTGGAGTCTCATCCCGACTTGTGGGGGAATCATAGTCTCCATCATCCTTTCCTCACTGGGGAAATGCTCTAATAATGATGATCATCACACTTTTATTTACTTACAACTCAATATTACAACTCGATACTAGAACAAAGATATGACTCTACATGAATGCCTCCGGCGGTGTACCAGGATGTGAAATGATCTAGCATAGAAATGACATAAAAAAATGGACAAGCCATGAAAACATCATGCTAGCTATCTTACGATCATGCAAAGCAATATGACAATAAATGCTCAAGTCATGTATATGATGATGATGATGGAAGTTGCATGGCAATATATCTCGGAATGGCTATGGAAATGCCATGATAGGTAGGTATGGTGGCTGTTTTGAGGAAGATATAATGAGGCTTATGTGTGATAGAGCGTATTGTATCATGGGGTTTGGATGCACCGGCGAAATTTGCACCAACTCTCGAGGTGCGAAAGGGCAATGCATGGTACCGAAGAGGCTAGCAATGATGGAAGGGTGAGAGTGAGTATAATCCATGGACTCAACATTAGTCATAAAGAACTCACATACTTATTGCAAAAATCTACTAGTCGTCGAAACAAAGTACTACGCGCATGCTCCTAGGGGGATAGATTGGTAGGAAAAGACCATCGCTCATCCCCGACCGCCACTCATAAGAAAGACAATCAATAAACACCTCATGCTCCGACTTCGTTACATAACGGTTCACCATAATGCATGCTACGGGACTTGCAAACCTCAACACAAGTATTTCTCAATTTCACAATTACTCGACTAGCATGACTCTAATATCACCATCTTTATATCGCAAAACTATTGCCAGGAATCAAACATATCATATTCAGCGATCTACAAGTTTATGTAGGATTTTATGACTAACCATGTGAATGACCAATTCCTGTCAACTCTCTAAATAGATATAAGTGAAGCAAGAGAGTTTAATTCTTTCTACAAAAGATATGCCCATGCTCTAACAAATATAAGTGAAGCAAAAGAGCATTCTACAAATGGCGGTTGTCTATGTAAAGAGAAACATGCAATCCAAACTTCAAATGATATAAGTGAAGCACATGAAGCATTCTATAAAACCATACTCAAAGAATATAAGTGAAGTGCAAAGAGCATTCTATAAATCAAACAAGGACTACCTCATAACAGCATGGTGCATAAAAGAAAAAAATGAAAACTAAAGCAAAAGACGCTCCAAGATTTGCACATATCGCATGAACGAAACGAATTCAAAAACATACCGATACTTGTTGAAGAAAGAGGGGATGCCTTCCGGGGCATCCCCAAGCTTAGACGCTTGAGTCTCCTAGAATATTTACTTGGGGTGCCTCGGGTATCCCCAAGCTTGAGCACTTGCCTCTCTTCCTTCTTCTCACATCGAGACCTTCTCGATCATCGAACACTTCATCCACACAAAACTCCAAATGTAAAACTTCGGTAAGATCCGTTAGTATAATAAAGCAAATCCCTACTCTAAGTACTGTTGCAAACCAATTCATATTTTGTTTTTGCATTGCGTCTACTGTAATATAACTTTTTCATGGCTTAATCCACTGATATAAATTGATAGTTTCATCAAAACAAGCAAACTATGCATCAAAAACAGAACCTGTCTAAAACAGAACAGTCTGTAGCAATCTGAACATTGACCATACTTCTGATACTTGAAAAATTCTGCCAAAATTAGGAAAAATAAAAAAATTGTAATGAAAGACAGTGCAAAAAGAATCAGAACCATTTGACGTTCCATTTAATAATTTCAGATCTTGATATTGTATTCAAACAGCAAGCAAAACAAAATAAAATGACGCTCCAAGCAAAACACATATCATGTGGTGAATAAAAATATAGCTCCAAGTAAAGTTACCGATGAACAAAGACGAAAGAGGGGATGCCATCCTGGGCATCCCCAAGCTTAGGCTCTTGGTTGTCCTTGAATATTGCCTTGGGGTGCCTTGGGCATCCCCAAGATTAGGCTCTTGCCACTCTTTATTCCATAGTCCATCGAATCTTTACCAAAAACTTGAAAACTTCACAACACAAAACTCAACAGAAAACTCGTAAGCTCCGTTAGCGAAAGAAAACAAAACACCACTTCAAGGTACTGTAATGAACTCATTATTTATTTATATTGGTGTTAAAACTACTGTATTCCAACTTCTCTATGGTTTATAAACTATTTTACTAGCCATAGAGTCATCAAAATAAGCAAACAACACACGAAAAACAGAATCTGTCAAAAACAGAACAGTCTGTAGTAATCTGTAACTAACGCAAACTTATGGAACTCCAAAAATTCCAAAATAAATTGGTGGACCTGAGTAATTTGTCTAGTAATCATCTGCAAAAAGAATCAACTAAATAGCACTCTCCAGTAAAAATTTGAAGCTAATCTCGTGAGCGCTAAAGTTTCTGTTTTTTTTACAGCATGATCATAAAGACTTCACCCAAGTCTTCGCAAAGGTTCTACTTGGCACTGTAACATCCCAAAATTCTAAATTTTGGAATGTTATAAACAAATAGATAGATTTGATTGATGGTTTGATTGATTGACTGAAAGTGAGTGAGTTTGAAACTTTTTGAAAGTTAAATGAGAGGGAATAAAAGGACTTTCCCAAAACTTTCATTTTGCTTTTATGATCTTCGGGAATTCAAATTCTTTTCATCACAAAACCCTGGAGAGAAGATGACATGACTTATTCCATTTATTTAAATGACAAGGGGTGTTGAAAATATTTCAATTTCATTTGGAAAATATTTCCAATTCTGAAACTTTATGCAACTCAATGATTTTCACGAGCGAAGATAAAATGACTTCTTCAAATTATATGAAATATGAGTTGGGAGTTTCAAAGGATTAAATTCAAAGTTCTTTTGAATTTATTTTCAATTTGGGATTATTTGAGTATTATTCAAATTATTTTTCTCCAAAAAAATAAAATATATGGAAAATAGGGTAACATGATTTCCTACATCAGAAAATTGGAGAGAAATTAATTTGAAGTCATTTTGGTATTTTTAAAATAATTTTTGTTGGATTTTATTGGATCAGAAGCACTCTTTGCTTTATTTGAATTTGTGTAAATTTTATTTAATGCTATAAAAATGTCCAGGTTGTAGAAAATCTTTTTCTGCAAATTTTGATATATTATATGCCTATATAATTTTTTTATTATTTCTTTTGTTTTTATTTTGTTTGTCTGTTTTATTAAAAAAATCCTCCCGCCGACTGGGCCGGCCCAGCCAACCGGCCAGGCCAAGGCCCAGCCCAGCGCGCCCTCGCCACCGACCCCGGGTGGAGTCCCACCCGAGCACGCCGCCGCCGCCGTGACCGACCCGGCCACCCCGCCGCCTTGCCCCCTCCTCCACGCCACCACCGCCTGACGCCCTTAAAGGGCCTTGCCGCCCGCCCTCTCCTCTCTCCTCGCTCGCCGCCTCATGTCGCCATCGCCGGGCGAGATCCGCCCAGCCTTCGCCCGAAAGCCGCCACCCTCGCCGCCCTATGCCCACCGTCGCCACCACGCGCCGCCCAGTCGCCTCCCGTCGCCTCGCCGTCTCCTCCGGCAAGCCGAGCCGCCCGGAGCCCAGCGCCGTCTCGCCGGAGTTCGACCTCGCCGCCGCCGTCGGTTTTCTCAACGAAAACCGCCAGACCGACACCGACCGGTAAAACCGCCGAACCCTAGATCGGTTTTTTTTGTTTTCATTTTAAAACCCGGTTTTTTATTTAGTTTAGTTATTTAATGAACGTCCATCAGATTAGGTTCATTAGCGAACAATTTTCGTTCGTTAGTGGTTGGTAGCGAACGTTCGCTATTTAGATTTTTCCTTTTCTGTTTAAATACGCTAGGGACCTATTCGTGATAATTTTCTTCACACATTAGTCCCCAATTTTCAAACCCTCATAACTTTTTACTCGTTAGTCCAAATTCAACGAAACCAACGCCCACTTCTTCGTTATGATCTCCTCTATCCAGTAATACAACCTAAACATGTTTTTGAAAGTTTTAAAATTTGAATTCAAACTGATTTGTATTTGAACCTCGTTTGATCATAACTTGAGTTTTATAACTCCGTTTTAGTGGATTCTTTTTGCAAATCGAAGCTCTTGACCTAAACTTTCTGATAAGGCCAAATTCACATAATTTTGGTACTGTTGGAAATTGTTTTATGTTGCAAGAGTTATTTGATTGGTTTTGATGTTTTCTGAATTGTTTTTTGCGTTCTTTCCAATCCTCTGTGTGATTGCTTATGTGCGGTTACTATTGATTGCTTACGATAGATTGACCGGAGTGTGACGAGTAGACCTATCAAGAGTTTTGAGTGTGAATCATCTTCATCAACTTTGCAGGCAAGTAACACTTGATCATACCTTTTCATACCCAGTTTTTGTGCATTAGCTCAACCTCAAACATTGCATGATTAGGATGTCATTAATTTGTGGGTTGGGAAGTAGATGATGAGGTAGGAACCTATTGCCTGTTACTATCAAACCCTTGGGAGTTACTTCTACATTATGCTTATATTGCTATGCTATGCTCAGAGACGTGGTTTGGGTTTGAGAGATATTCATGACAGATGTGAGATTGTAAATTAATGGTTTACTTTAAGGTGGCAACTTAAATACACATCCTGGGTGGATTGAGGCACTGGGGAACCCAGTGTTGTCTGCTTTATTTTTGAAATCACTGGGTACCCGTGTGATCTTCCTATGGACCGCCACCAGGCTCAAAGGGAATCGAGATTATTCATGCTAGAAACTTCCGTGTGTAGCCACAAGCTATTATGGGCTCTAGCATAGTTGAGTAAGTTACGTGAAGCTCTTGAAGAGGTAGATCAGCAGGTAGTGGGTTTTATAGGTTTGGTATGATCTATCCGGAGTAGAGAGTTAATGTTTCTTAAAGACCGCGTCTCGGTCATCCGCTTTCTCAAACACCATGCAAAGGTCACGAGAAATCAACGGAGGCGATCGAGTCTTGTGGGGAAAAGTGCGCAAACCTCTGCAGAGTGTACAAACTAATCATGGTTAGCCGTGTCCCGTTATGGACAATTCGAGTATCTAGTACTTGAGTATTCACATGTATCTCATCACTCTAAATTAATATTGTTGGGTTGTTAATTACTTTAATTGGGATTGAGTTGGGGTTATACCTTCTCAATGATGTTTCAACCACCATGATAGTTAAAAGTAAAACTTATTCCTTTGCAGTAGGGAAAAATTGGCTTTTTCGCAAAAACTGTAACCATAGAGCTTTTCCACCAGCCATATATGCATGTAGTATAGGCTTGTTCCTTCATTACTCTCTATGTGTTACATTGCCAGCATATTCCATGTCTTTGACCGTTTGGGCTGCAACATTTCATGTTGCGTACTTTTCGCATTTACAGTAAGTGATACGTTAGGGTTACGATTTCTACACTCAACTTTGCCGTTGGTGTTGATGGGAATCCACAACCTTGTTACTTCCGCTATTCGGATTGAGGTAATGGTATTTACGTTATTTATACATGTGATTTACCTCTGTTATAAATCCTCGAAATCGTGTGTGTCAAAGATACCGATCCAGGGATGACACATAAGCACAGAGACTTGATCCATTCGGGTCGGGTCGCTACAGGCACAAACACTAATTAAAACATAAAACCACATCTAAACAGAAGCTAGATGAATTATCTATTGCTAAACAGAACCAAAAATCAAGAAACTAAAATAAAATTGGGTTGCCTCCCAACAAGCGCTATCGTTTAACGCCCCTAGCTAGGCATGATGATTTCAATGATGCTCACATAAAAGATAGGAATTGAAACATAAAGAGAGCATCATGAAGAATATGACTAGCACATTTAAGTCTAACCCACTTCCTATGGATAGGGATTTTGTGAGCAAACAACTTATGGGAACAATAATCAACTAGCATAGGAAGACAAAACAAGCATAACTTCAAAACTTTAAGCACATAGAGAGGAAACTTGATATTATTGCAATTCCTACAAGCATATGTTCCTCCCTCATAATAATTTTCAGTAGCATCATGAATGAATTCAACAATATAACCATCACCTAAAGCATTCTTTTCATGATCTACTTGCATAGAAATTTTATTACTCTCCACATAAGCAAAATTCTTCTCTTGAATAGTAGTGGGAGCAACTCAACAAAATAACTATCATGTGATTGAAAATTAAGATCAAGATGACAAGTTTCATGGTTATCATTATTCTTTATAGCATATGTGTCATCACAATATTCATCATAGATAGGAGGCATGCTTTCATCATAATAAATTTGCTCATCAAAGCTTGGGGGACAAAAAATATCATCTTCATCAAACATAGCTTCCCCAAGCTTGTGAATTTGCATATCATTAGCATTATGGATATTCAAGGAATTCATACTAATAACATTGCAATCATGCTCATCATTCAAAGATTTAGTGCCAAACAATTTAATGCATTCTTCTTCTAACACTTTGGCACAAATTTCCTTTCCATCATACTCACGAAAGATATTAAAAAGATGAAGCATATGAGACAAACTCAATTCCATTTTTTTGGTAGTTTTCTTTTATAAACTAAACTAGTGCTAAAACAAGAAACAAAAAGATTTGATTGCAAGATCTAAAGATATACCTTCACTTACCTAGCCTCCCCGGCAACGGCGCCAGAAAAGAGCTTGATGTCTACTACACAACCTTCTTCTTGTAGACGTTGTTGGGCCTCCAAGTGCAGAGGTTTGTAGGACAGTAGCAAATTTCCCTCAAGTGCATGGCCTAAGGTTTATCAATCCGTGGTAGGTGTAGGATGAAGATGGTCTCTCTCAAGCAACCCTGCAACCAAATAACAAAGAGTCTCTTGTGTCCCCAACACACCCAATACAATGGTAAATTGTATAGGTGCACTAGTTCGCCAAGAGATGGTGATACAAGTGCAATATGGATAGTAGATATAGGTATTTGTAATCTGAAATAATAAAAACAGCAAGGTAACAAGTGGTAAAAGTGAGCGTAAACGGTATTGCAATGATAGGAAACAAGGCCTAGGGTTCATACTTTCACTAGTGCAAGTTCTCTCAACAATAATAACATAATTGGATCATATAACTATCCCTCAACATGCAACAAAGAGTCACTCCAAAGTTGCTAATAGCGGAGAACAAACGAAGAGATTATGGTAGGGTATGAAACCACCTCAAAGTTATTCTTTCCAATCAATCCGTTGGGCTATTCCTATAAGTGTCACAAACAGCCCTAGAGTTCGTACTAGAATAACACCTTAAGACACAAATCAACCAAAACCCTAATGTCACCTAGATACTCCAATGTCACCTCAAGTATCCGTGGGTATGATTGTACGATATGCATCACACAATCTCAATTCATCTATTCAAACCAACACATAGAACCTCAAAGAGTGCCCAAAGTTTCTACCGGAGAATCACAACGAAAACGTGTGCCAACCCCTATGCATAGGTTCATGGGCGGAACCCGCAAGTTGGTCACCAAAACATACATCAAGTGGCACATGATATCCCATTGTCACCACAGATACGCACGGCAAGACATACATCAAGTGTTCTCAAATCTTTAAAGACTCAATCTGATAAGATTACTTCAAGGGAAAACTCAATCCATTAAAAGAGAGTAGAGGGGAATAATAAAAATAAGATCAAACTATAATATCAAAGCTCGAGATACATCAATATCGTGCCAAATCAAGAACAAGAGAGAGAGAGAGAGAGAGAGAGAGAGAGAGAGATCAAACACATAGCTACTGGTACATACCCTCAGCCCCGAGGGTGAACTACTCCCTCCTCGTCATGGAGAGCGCCGGGATGATGAAGATGGCCACCGGTGAGGGTTCCCCCCTCCGGCAGGGTGCCGGAACAGGGTCCCGATTGGTTTTTCATGGCTCTGGAGGTTTTGCGGCGGCGGAACTCCCGATCTAATCTCTGTTCTGGAAGTTTTAGGATACGTGGGTATATATGGGTGCAGGAGGTACGTCAGGGGAGCCACGAGGGCCCCACGAGGCAGGGGGCGCGCCCTAGGGGGTGGGCGCGCCCCCCACCCTCGTGAGCACCTCCTGTATCTTCTGACGTGGGGTCCAAGTCCATCAGGTGGGTTTCCTTCCAAAAATAACTTCTCCAGTTGATTTCGTTCCGTTTGACTCCGTCGATATTCCTTTTCCTCGAACACCTTTGAAATAGGCATAAAACAAAGAATTGGGCTGGGCCTCCGGTTAATAGGTTAGTCCCAAAAGTAATATAAAAGTGGAAAATAAAACCCAATATTGCCCAAAACATTAGATAATATAGCATGGAGCAATCAAAAATTATAGATACGTTGGAGACGTATCATCTCCCTGGTAGCACTTTCTTTAAAGCCATTAAGCTAGGCATATAGTGCTCAAGTAGTGAATCCACCCGGATCCCATGGTATATCAAAGCCAATTTTAATTAGCAATGATTTGTAATTTAGTAGTGAGCACAAAGTAACATATATCATGTAATGACGAAGTCTAACTCTCTTCCTATGGCATGTCATAAAAGAACAATTCATGCACACATAGTAAAGGCCAATGCATAGTATAAACAGTTCCTTGCAATTTTATCGTGTGGGAAACATAGAGAGGTGGAGATATAGTTCCTCTCTCATAATAATTGCAAGTAGGAGCAGCAAGCACATGCATATTATATCTATCAAAATCATCATGTGCAACGGTAAAAGGCAACCCATCAATATAATCCATAATAAGGGCAAACTTCTCCGATATAGTATATTCGGGAGAATTCAAAAAGATAATAGGACTATCATGCGTGGGTGCAATAGCAACAATTTCATGTGTAACATAAGGAACTATTGCAAGTTCATCTCCATAAGCATAATTCATATTGGCATATTGGCCACAAGCATAGCAAGCATCATCAAAAAGGGATATTTCAAGAGAATCAACGGGATCATAATAGTCATCATAGCAATCATCCTTCGGTAAGCACGAAGGGGAATTAAACAATGTATGAATTGAACAGTTACTCTCATTAGAAGGTGGGCACGGGTGATCAATCCGCTCTTCCTCCTTTTGTTCTTCGCTCTCCTCCTCATCTTTTTCATCCAATGAGCTCACAGTTTCATCAATTTCTTCTTCCATAGGCTCCTGCAAAATATTAGTCTCTTCTTGGACAACGGAGACTTTCTCAATAAGTGCATTAATTTTGTAATTGTTTTCATAGTTCTCATAACAATATTTCAGGATAGCTAAATTTTCAGATCTATAAACAACATCATCAAAATCTTCAAACTCTTTACACATAGATTCAATTTCATAAGCACCCATAAAAGCAACAAATTCTTCTATTTGTTCCACATCATAGTAATCATATATACCATTAGCATAAGAAGCTAAGGTTTTATTATCATCAAATTTTCATGAAAAGGGAAGGTGTGGAGCCTTTATCCTAGAGCAACAAGTATAATCATAACTCAAGCATACTTGCCGAGCATACCACTTCAATATATGAATTTGATCCCATAATAGTTTCCCTTTTTGTGTCAAGCAATAATCCCTAAAGTATTCATGTTGATCCAACGTTACTCCCATTACATAATTAAATGGGGTTTTCTCAGGATTATTAAAGTAGTACATAATATCTTTCACATAACCAACATCAAGGGTTTTAGGAGGTTCCCCATCTCCATGAGTAGCAAGTACACCTAATTTTTTTGGTATTTCGTGTTCCATATCCATAACTAAAGATAAAGAACAACTAAGAACAGCAAATAAAAATTACTTAGTGATAAAGCAAACAAGCACACACGAAAATATTCACCCCACGCTATGACTCCCCGGCAACAGCGCCAGAAAAAGGTCTTGATAACCCACAATTAAGGGGATAAATTGTAGCCTCTTTCGATAAGTAAGAGTGTCGAACCCAACGAGGAGCTAAAGGTAGAACATGTTGGGGAACGTTGCAGAAAATTAAAATTTTTCCTACGGTTTCACCAAGATCCATCTATGAGTTCATCTAAGCAACGAGTCATAGGAGAGATATTGCATCTACATACCACTTGTAGATCGCGTATGAAGCGTTCAAGGAACGGTGATGATGGAGTCGTACTCGCCGTGATTCAAATCACCGATGACCAAGTGCCGAACGGACAGCACCTCCGCGTTCAACACACGACGGAGCAGACGGCGTCTCCTCCTTCTTGATCCAGCAAGGGCGAAGGAGAGGTTGAGGAAGAAGGCTCCAAAGAGCAAGACGACGACATGATGATGGTGGAGAGGCAAGATTCACCGGGCTTCGCCAAGCACTCAACGCAGGAGGAGAGGTGTCGGGGAGGGGAGGGGCTGCGCCTTGGATCAGGTGTTCAGCCCTCCCCTCGCCCCTCTATTTATAGGGGAAGGGGGAAGGGGCCCGGCCCCCTCTAGATGAGGTCTAGAGGGGGGGCGGCGGCCAGGGAGGGGGGCTTGCCCCCCAAGCAAAGGGGGGTGCCCCCACTAGGGTCCCCCCCAACCCTAGGCGCATGGGCCCAAGGGGGGGCCCAGCCCTCCAGGGGCTGGTTCCCTGCCCCTTGCGGCCCATGAGGCCCTCCGAGAGGGGTGGCCCCTCCCGGTGGACCCCCGGAACCCTTCCGGTGGCCCCGGTACAATACCCGTATGCCCCGAACTTTTCCGGTGACCGTATGACAACTTCCCATATATAAATATTCACCTTTGGACCATTCTGGAACTCCTCGTGACGTCCAGGATCTCATCCAGGACTCTGAACAACATTCGGTAATCACATACAAGTCTTCCTAATAACCCTAGCGTCACCGAACCTTAAGTGTGTAGACCCTACGGGTTCGGGAGACATGCAGACATGACCGAGACGACTCTCCGGTCAATAAACAACAGCGGGATCTGGATACCCATGTTGGCTCACACATACTCCTCGATGATCTCATCGGATGAACCACGATGTCGAGGATTCAAGCAACCCCATATACTATTCCCTTTGTCAGACGGTATGTTACTTGCCCGAGATTCGATCGTCGGTATCCCAATACCTCGTTAAATCTAGATTCTGGCAAGTCACTTTACTCGTACCGTAATGCATGATCCCGTGACCAGACACTTGGTCACATTGAGCTCATTATGATGATGCACTACCGAGTGGGCCCGGTGATACCTCTCCATAATACGGAGTGACAAATCCCAGTCTCGATCCGTGTCAACCCAACAGACACTTTCGGAGATACCTGTAGTGCATCTTTATAGTCACCCAGTTACGTTGTGACGTTTGGTACACCCAAAGCACTCCTACGGTATCTGGGAGTTACACGATCTCATGGTCTAAGGAAGAGATACTTGACATTGGAAAAGCTCTAGCAAAACGAACTACACGATCTTGTGCTATGCTTAGGATTGGGTCTTGTCCATCACATCATTCTCCTAATGATGTGATCGCGTTATCAATGACATCCAATGTCCATAGTCGTGAAACCATGACTATCTATTGATTAACGAGCTAGTCAACTAGAGGCTCACTAGGGACATATTGTGGTCTATGTATTCACACGTGTACTACGATTTCCGGATAATACAATTATAGCATGAATAAAAGACAATTATCATGAACAAGGAAATATAATAATAATCCTTTTATTATTGCCTCTAGGGCATATTTCCAACAGTCTCCCACTTGCACTAGAGTCAATAATCTAGTTACATTGTGATGAATCGAACACCCATAGAGTTCTGGTGTTGATCATGTTTTGCCCATGGAAGAGGTTTAGTCAACGGATCTGCGACATTCAGATCCGTATGCACTTTGCAAATTTCTATGTCTCCATCTTGAACATTTTCACGAATGGAGTTGAAGCGACGCTTGATGTGCCTGGTCTTCTTGTGAAACCTGGGCTCCTTGGCAAGTGCAATGGCTCTAGTGTTGTCACAGAAGAGTTTGATTGGCCCCGACGGATTGGGTATGACTCCTAGGTCGGTGATGAACTCCTTCACCCAAATTGCTTCATGCGCTGCCTCCGAGGCTGCCATGTACTCCGCTTCACACGTAGATCCCGCCACGACGCTCTGCTTGTAGCTGCACCAGCTTCATCGCTCCACCATTCAACATATACACGTATCCGGTTTGTGACTTAGAGTCATCCAGATCTGTGTCGAAGCTAAGCGTCGACGTAACCCTTCTGACGAGCTCTTCGTCACCTCCATAAACGAGAAACATGTCCTTAGTCCTTTTCGTGTACTTCAGGATATTCTTGACCGCTGTCCAAAGGTTCCTTGCGGGATTACTTTGGTACCTTCCTACCAAACTTACGGCAAGGTTTACATCAGGTCTGGTACACAGCATGGCATACATAATAGAACATATGGCTGATGCATATGGGATGACACTCATCTCTTCTATATCTTCTGTCGTGGTCGGACATTGAGCCGAGCTCAATTTCACACCTTGTAATACAGGCAAGAACCCTTTCTTGGACTGATCCATTTTGAACTTCTTCAATATCTTATCAAGGTATGTGCTTTGTGAAAGACCTATGAGGCGTCTCGATCTATCTCTATAGATCTTGATGCCTAATATATAAGCAGCTTCTCCATGGTCCTTCATTGAAAAACTCTTATTCAAGTAGGCCTTAATGCTGTCCAAGAGTTCTATATCATTTCCCATCAAAAGTATGTCATCCACATATAATATGAGAAATGCTACAGAGCTCCCACTCACTTTCTTGTAAACGAAGGCTTCCCCATAAGTCTGCATAAACCCAAACGCTTTGATAATCTCATCAAAGCGAATGTTCCAACTCCGAGATGCTTGCACCAGCCCATAAATGGATCGCTGGAGCTTGCATACCTTGTTAGCATTCTTAGGGTCGACAAAACCTTCCGGCTGCATCATATACAGTTCTTCCTTAAGATAGCCATTAAGGAATGCCGTTTTGACGTCCATTTGCCATATCTCATAGTCATAGTATGCGACAATTGCTAACATGATTCGGACGGAGTTCAGCTTCGCTACGGGAGAGAAAGTCTCATCGTAGTCAATCCCTTGAACTTGTCGATAACCTTTAGCGACAAGTCGAGCTTTATAGATGGTAACATTACCATCCGCGTCCGTATTCTTCTTAAAAATCCATTTGTTTTCTATCGCTCGCCGATCATCGGGCAAGTCTGTCAAAGTCCATACTTTGTTTCCATACATGGATCCTATCTCGGATTGCATGGCTTCAAGCCATTTGTTGGAATCCGGGCCCGCCATCGCTGCTTCATAGTTCGAAGGTTCACTGTTGTCTAACAACATGATTTCCAGGACAGGGTTGCCATACCACTCTGGTGTGGAACGTGTCCTTGTGGACCTCTGAAGTTCAAGAGCAACTTGATCCGAAGTACCTTGATCATCATCATTAATTTCCTCTCCAGTTGGTGTAGGCACCATAGGAACATTTTCCGAGCTGCACTACTTTCCGGTTCAAGAGGTAGTACTTCATCGAGTTCTACTTTCCTCCCACTTACTCCTTTCGAGAGAAACTCTTTTCCGTAATGGATCCGTTCTTGGCAACAAAGATCTTGCCTTCGGATCTAAGGTAGAAGGTATACCCAATGGTTTCCTTAGGGTATCCTATGAAGACGCATTTTCCGACTTGGGTTCGAGCTTTTCAGGTTGAAGTTTCTTGACATAAGCATCGCATCCCCAAACTTTTAGAAACGCCAGCTTAGGTTTCTTCCCAAACCATAATTCATACGGTGTCGTCTCAACGGATTTAGACGGTGCCCTATTTAAAGTGAATGTAGTTGTTTCTAGAGCGTATCCCCAAAATGATAGCGGTAAATCGGTAAGAGACATCATAGATCGCACCATATCCAATAGAGTGCGACACGACGTTCGGACACACCGTTACGCCGAGGTGTTCCAGCGGCGTGAGTTGTGAAACAATTCCACATTTCCTTAAGTGTGTACCAAATTCGTGACTTAAATATTCTCCTCCACGATCCGATCATAAGAACTTTATTTTTCGGTCACGTTGATTCTCTACCTCATTCTGAAATTCCTTGAACTTTTCAAAGGTCTCAGACTTGTGTTTCATCAAGTAGACATACCCATATCTACTCAAGTCATCAGCGAGAGTGAGAACATAACGATATCCTCCGCGAGCCTCAACGCTCATTGGGCCGCATACATCGGTATGTATGATTTCCAATAAGTTGGTTGCTCGCTCCATTGTTCCGAGAATGTAGTCTTGGTCATTTTGCCCATAAGGCATGGTTCGCATGTGTCAAATGATTCATAATCGAGAGACTCTAAAAGTCCATCGTAATGGAGCTTCTTCATGCGCTTGACACCAATGTGACCAAGGCGGCGATTGCCACAAGTATGTGGGACTATCGTTATCAACTTTACATCTTTTGGTATTCACACTATGAATATGTGTAATATTATGTTCAAGATTCATTAAGAATAAACCATTGACCATCGGAGCATGACCATAAAACATATCTCTCATATAAATAGAACAACCATTATTCTCGGATTTAAATGAGTAGACATCTCGCATTAAACGAGATCCTGATACAATGTTCATGCTCAAACTTGGCACTAAATAACAATTATTGAGGTTTAAAATTAATCCCATAGGTAAATGTAGAGGTAGCGTGCCGACGGCGATCACATCGACCTTGGAACCATTCCCGAGGCGCATCGTCACCTCGTCCTTCGCCAGTCTCCGTTTATTCCGCAGCTCCTGCTGTGAGTTACAAATATGCGGTATCAAATACCCAGGAGTTACTACGAGTACTGGTAAGGTACACATCAATTACATGTATATCAAATATACCTTTAGTGTTGCCGGCCTTCTTGTCCGCTAAGTATTTGGGGCAGTTCCGCTTCCAAAGGACCCTTCCCTTTGCAATAAAAGCACTGTCTCGTGCTTGGGTCCATTCTTTGACTTCTTCCCGGCAACTTGCTTACCGAGCGCGGAAACATCTTTGCCATCCTTCTTGAAGTTCTTCTTACCCTTGCCCTTTTTGAACTTAGTGGTTTTATTGACCATCAACACTTGATGTTCTTTCTTGATTTCAACCTCTCACGACTTGAGATTGAGAATACTTCAGGAATGGTCTTCACCATCCCCTGCATATTGTAGTTCATCACAAAGCTCTTGTAGCTTGGTGGGAGCGATCAAGGATTTTGTCAATGACCGCCTCGTCCAGGAGGTTAATGTCCACTGGGACAAAGCGGTTGTGCAACCTTACATTTTGAGTATGTGCTCACCGATGTAACTGTTTTCCTCCATCTTACAACTATAGAACTTGTCGGAGTCTCCATATCTCTCGACCCGGGTGTGAGCTTGGAAAACCATTTTCAGCTCCTCGAACATCTCATATGCTCCGTGTCACTCAAAACGCTTTTGGAGCCCCGGTTCTAAGCTGTAAAGCATACCGCACTGAACGAGGGAGTAATCATCAGCACGAGACTGCCAAGCATTCATACTGTCTTGGTTCTCTGGGATGGGTGCTTCACCTAGCGATGCTTCTAGGACATATTGTTTCTTGGCTGCTATGAGGATGATCCTCAGGTTCCGGACCCAGTCCGAATAGTTGCTGCCATCGTCTTTCAGCTTGGTTTTCTCTAGGAACGCGTTGAAGTTCATGGTGACATGAGCGTTGGCCATTTGATCTACAAGACATTTTGCAAAGATTTTAGACTAATGTTCATGATAATTAAGTTCATATAATCAAATTATTTAATGAACTCCCACTCAGATTTGACATCCCTCTAGTCATCTAAGTGTTACATGATCCGAGTCGACTAGGCCGTGTCCGATCATCACGTGAGACGGACTAGTCATCGTCGGTGAACATCTCCATGTTGACCGTATCTTCCATACGACTCATGTTCGACCTTTCGGTCTCTTGTGTTCCGAGGCCATGTCTGTACATGCTAGGCTCATCAAGTTAACCCTAAGTGTTTTGCATGTGTAAAACTGTCTTACACCCATTGTATGTGAACGTAAGGATCTATCACACCCGATCATCACGTGGTGCTTCGAAACGACGAACTTTAACTTTAGCAACGCGCAGTTAGGGGAACACTTTCTTGAAATTATTATAAGGGATCATCTTATTTACTACCGCCGTTCTAAGTAAACAAGATGCATAAAACATAATAAACATCACATGCAATTATATAAAGTAGTGACATGATATGGCCAATATCATATAGCTCCTTTGATCTTCATCTTCGGGGCTCCATGATCATCTTGTGACCGGCATGACACCATGATCTCCATCATCATGATCTCCATCATCGTGTCTCCATGAAGTTGCTCGCCTACTATTACTTCTACTACTATGGCTAACACGTTTAGCAATAAAGTAAAGTAATTTACATGGCGTTGAATCAATGACGCGCAGGTCATACAATAATTAAGACAACTCCTATGGCTCCTACCGGTTGTCATACTCATCGACATGCAAGTCGTGATTCCTATTACAAGAACATGATCTCATACATCACAATATATCATTCATCATTCATCACAACTTCTGGCCATATCACATCACATGACAATTGCTGCAAAAACAAGTTAGACGTCCTCTAATTGTTGTTGCATCTTTTACGTGGCTGCAATTGGGTTCTAGCAAGAACGTTTTCTTACCCACGAATAACCACAACGTGATTTGTCAACTTCTATTTACCCTTCATAAGGACCCTTTTCGTCGAATCCGCTCCAACTAAAGTGGGAGAGACAGACAATCGCTAGCCACCTTATGCAACTAGTGCATGTCACCGGTGGAACCTGTCTCACGTAAGCGTACGTGTAAGGTCGGTCCGGGCCGCTTCATCCCACAATACCGCTGAAGCAAGAAAAGACTAGTAGCGGCAAGCAAGTTAACAAGATCTACGCCCACAACAAAAATGTGTTCTACTCGTGCAATAGAGAACTACGCATAGACCTAGCTCATGATGCCACTGTTGGGGAACGTTGCAGAAAATTAAAAAATTTCCTACGGTTTCACCAAGATCCATCTATGAGTTCATCTAAGAAATGAGTCATAGGAGAGAGATTGCATCTACATACCACTTGTAGATCGCGTGCGGAATCGTTCAAGGGAACGGTGATGATGGAGTCGTACTCACCGTGATTCAAATCACCGATGACCAAGTGCCGAATGGACAGCACCTCCGCTTTCAACACACGTACGGAACGGACGATGTCTCCTCCTTCTTGATCCAGCAAGGGGGAAGGAGAGGTTGAGGAAGAAGGCTCCAGCAGCACGACAGTGATGATGGTGGAGAGGCAAGATCTCGGCAGGCTTCGCCAAGCACTCAACGGAGGAGGAGAGGTGTTGGGAGGGAGGGCTGCGCCTTGGATCAGTGTTCAGCCTCCCTCGCCCCTCTATTTATAGGGAAGGGGGAAGGGGCGGCCCCTCTAGATGAGATCTAAAGGGGGGGCGGCGGCCAGGGAGGGGGGCTTGCCCCCCTAGCAAAGGGGGCGCCCCCGCTAGGGTTCCGCCCCCAACCCTAGGCGCATGGGCCCAAGGGGGGGGGCGCGCCCAGCCCTCCAGGGGCTGGTTCCCTGCCCCTTGCGGCCCATGAGGCTTTCCGAGAGGGGTGTCCCCTCCCGGTGGACCCCCGGAACCCTTCCGGTGGCCCCGGTACAATACCGATATGCCCCCGAAACTTTCCGGTGACCGTATGACAACTTCCCATATATAAATCTTCACCTCCGGACCATTCTGGAACTCCTCATGACGTCCGGGATCTCATCCAGGACTCCGAACAACATTCGGTAATCACATACAAGTCTTCCTAATAACCCTAGCGTCACCGAACCTTAAGTGTGTAAACCCTACGGGTTCGGGAGACATGTAGACATGACCGAGACGATTCTCCGGTCAATAACCAACAGCGGGATCTGGATACCCATGTTGGCTCCCACATACTCCTCGATGATCTCATCGGATGAACCACGATGTCGGGGATTCAAGCAACCCCGTATACTATTCCCTTTGTCAGACGGTATGTTACTTGCCCGAGATTCGATCGTCGGTATCCCAATACCTCGTTCAATCTCGTTACCGGCAAGTCACTTTACTCGCATCAGTAATGCATGATCCCGTGACCGGACACTTGGTCACATTGAGCTCATTATGATGATGCACTACCGAGTGGGCCCGGTGATACCTCTCCATAATACGGAGTGACAAATCCCGATCTCGATCCGTGTCAACCCAATGTACACTTTCGGAGATACCTGTAGTGCACCTTTATAGTCACCCGATTACGTTGTGACGCTTTGGTACACCCAAAGCACTCCTCTACGGTATCCGGGAGTTACACGATCTCATGGTCTAAGGAAGAGATACTTGACATTGGAAAAGCTCTAGCAAAACGAACTACACAATCTTGTGCTATGCTTAGGATTGGGTCTTGTCCATCACATCATTCTCCTAATGATGTGATCGCGCTATCAATGACAATGACATCCAATGTCCATAGTCAGGAAACCATGACTATCTATTGATTAACGAGCTAGTCAACTAGAGGCTCACTAGGGACATATTGTGGTCTATGTATTCACACGTGTATTACGATTTCCGGATAATACAATTATAGCATGAATAAAAGACAATTATCATGAACAAGGAAATATAATAATAATCCTTTTATTATTGCCTCTAGGGCATATTTCCAACAGAACAAATATTCCCTCAAGTTCTATTGACCACCGATACAACTCTACGCATGCTTGACGTTCGCTTTACCTAGAACAAGTATGAAACTAGAAGTACTTTGTAGGTGTTGTTGGATAGGCTTGCAAGAAAGAAAAGAGCGAGTAAATAAAAGCTAGGGGCTGTTTAGATAAATACACAACTAAATTAGTTTTAGTAGAGAGCTTGTTGTCACGAGAAAGTTATTTGTCCCTAGGCAATCGATAACTAGACCGGTAATCATTATTGCTATTTTATTTGAGGGAGAGGCATAATCTAACATACTTTCTCTACTTG
This sequence comes from Aegilops bicornis, assembly GCA_021605145.1. Classification (NCBI taxonomy): domain Eukaryota; kingdom Viridiplantae; phylum Streptophyta; class Magnoliopsida; order Poales; family Poaceae; genus Aegilops; species Aegilops bicornis. The sequence goes on along the minus strand of CM038670.1, from coordinate 637,284,592 downwards.
GATCATATGCACTTATGATTGGAACTCTAGCAAGCATCCGCAACTACTAAAGATCATTAAGGTAAAACCCAACCATAGCATTAAAGTATAAAGTCCCTTTATCCCATACGCAAACAACCTACTTACTCGGGTCTCAGGCTTCTCACACTCACGCCACCCACCATAAGAAAATCATGAACATATTGCAAACCCTACAGCGGAATCCCTCACGCTTATGCCGACACCTGAGAGCACCATAGGACAACACCCAATAATAAAACATGCAACTCAAACCAATCTTGATCATCAAATAGCCATTAGGACAAAACGGATCTACTCAAACATCATAGGATAGCCATACATCATTAGGAAATAATATATAGCATTGAGCACCATGTTTAAGTAGAGATTACAGTGGGTAAGAGAGAGGTTACACCGCTGCATAGAGGGGGGAAGAGTTGGTGATGATGGCAGTGAAGTTGTTGGTGAAGATGGCGGTGATGATGATGGCCCCGGCAGCGCTCCGGCGCCACCGGAAGCAAGGGGGATAGGGGCCCCCTTCTTCTTCTTCTTCTTCCTTGACCTCCGCCCTAGATGGGAGAAGTGTTTCCCCTCTGGTCCTTGGCTCCCATGGCGTGGGAGGGGCGAGAGCCCCTCCGAGATTGGATCTATCTCTCTGTCTCTCTCTGTCTCTGTGTTCTGTTCTGGTCCCCTTTCACCGTTTCGTATATATATGGAGATCCGTAACTCCGATTGGACTGAAACCTTCGCCATGATTTTTTTACCAAAAATTAGCTTTCTTGCAGCGAAAGAAGGGCGTCAACCGCCTTACAGGTGGGTCATGAGGGTCAGGGGCGCGCCCTAGGGGGGGGGGGCATCCCCTACCTCGTGCCCACCTCGGACACTGGTTCACGTTGATTTTTCTTCTAGATTCTCCAAATATTCCAAAAAAAATCTCCGTCCGTTTTTATCCCGTTTGGACTCCGTTTTATATGGATATTCTGCGAAACCAAAAACATGCAATGCATGTGAACCGCACCTTGGGCCTGGATCAATATGTTAGTCCCAAAAATAGTATAAGAAGTTGCCAAAAAGTATATGAAAGTTGAAGAATATTGGCATGGAACAATCAAAAATTATAGATACGACGGAGACGTATCACTTAGGCGAAGCCCTGCGCTGGTAACGTTATCATCACCATCTCCATGCCGTCGTGCTGATGGAACTCTCCCTCGTCCTCAGTTGGATCAAGAGCTCGAGGGATGTCATCGTGCTGAACATGTGCTGAACACGGGGTGCCGTACGTCCGGTACTTGGATCGGTTCAATCGTGAAGACGTTCGACTACATCAACCGCGTTACTAAACGCTTCCGCTTTCAGTCTATGAGGGTACATGGACACACTCTCCCATCTCTTTGCTATGCATCTCCTAAATAGATCTTGCGTGATCATAGGAAAACTTTTGAAATACTATGCTTCCCAACAGTGGCATCCGAGTCAGGTCTATGCGTCGATGTTATATGCACGAGTAGAACACAAAGAGTTGTGGGCGATAATAGTCATACTGCTTACCACCAACGTCTTACTTTGATTCGGCGGTATTGTTGGGTGAAGTGGCCTGGACCGACATTACATGACCGCGTTCATGAGGCTGGTTCTACCGACGTGCTTCGCACACAGGTGGCTAGTGGGTGTCTGTTTCTCCAACTTTAGTTGAATCGAGTTTGACTACGGCCTGTCCTTGTTGAAGGTTAAAACAGCACACTTGACGAAAAATCGTTGTGGTTTTGATACGTAGGTAAGAACGATTCTTGCTAGAAGCCCGTAGCAGCCACGTAAAACTTGCAACAACAAAGTAGAGGATGTCTAACTTGTTTTTGGAGGGCATGTTGTGATGTAATATGGTCAAGACGTGATGAGATATAAATTGTTGTATGAGATGATCAGGTTTTGTAACCGTTATCGGCAACTGGCAGGAGCCTTATGGTTGTCGCTTTATTGTATGAAATTCAATCACCATGTAATTGCTTTACATTATCACTAAGCGGTAGCGATAGTCGTAGAAGCAATAGTACGCGAGACGACAACAATGCTATGATGGAGATCAAGGTGTGAAGCCGGTGACGATGGAGATCATGATGGTGCTTTGGAGATGGAGATCAAAGGCACAAGATGATGATGGCCATATCGTGTCACATATTTTGATTGCATGTGATGTTTATCTTTTATGCATCTTATTTTGCTTAGTACGACGGTAGCATTATAAGATGATCTGTCACTAAATTTCAAGGTATAAGTGTTCTCCTTGAGTATGCACTGTTACTCTGATTAAATGCGTCTTAGAGACACCACGTGATGATCGGGTGTGATAAGCTCTGCGTTCACATACAACGGGCGCAAGCCAGTTTTGCACGTGCTGAATACTCGGGTTAAACTTGACGAGCCTAGCATATGTAGATATGGCCTCGGAACACCGAGACCGAAAGGTCGAGCATGAATCATATAGTAGATATGATCAACATAGTGATGTTCACCATTGAAAACTACTCCATCTCACGTGATGATCGGACATGGTTTAGTTGATTTGGATCACGTGGTCATTTAGATGACTAGAGGGATGTCTATCTAAGTGGGAGTTCTTAAGTAATATGATTAATTGAACTTAAATTTATCAGGAACTTAGTACCTGATAGTTTTTGCATGTCTATGTTGTTGTAGATCAATGGCCCGTGCTACCATTCCTTTGAATTTTAATGCGTTCCTAGAGAAAGCTAAGTTGAAAGATGATGGTAGCAATTACACAGACTGGATCCGTAACTTGAGGATTATCCTCATTGCTGCACAGAAGAATTACGTCCTGGAAGCACCACTAGGTGTACCACCTGCGCCAGCAACTGCAGACATTGTAAATGCCTAGCAGTCACATGTTGATGACTACTCGATAGTTCAGTGTGCCATGCTTTACGGCTTAGAATCGGGACTTCAAAGACGTTTTGAACGTCATGGAGCATATGAGATGTTCCAGGAGTTGAAGTTAATATTTCAAGCAAATGCCCGAGTTGAGAGATATGAAGTCTCCAACAAGTTCTATAGCCGCAAAATGGAGGAGAATAGTTCAGTTAGTGAACATATACTCAGAATGTCTGGGTACCACAACCACTTGACCCAACTGGGAGTTAATCTTCCTGATGATAGTGTCATTGACAGAGTTCTTCAATCACTGCCACCAAGCTGTAAAAGCTTTGTGATGAACTATAATATGCAAGGGATGGATAAGACAATTCCCGAGCTCTTCCGATGCTAAAGGCTGCGGAGGTAGAAATCAAGAAGGAGCATCAAGTGTTGATGGTTAACAAGACCACTAGTTTCAAGAAAAAGGGCAAAGGCAAGAAGGGGAACTTCAAGAAGAACGACAAACAAGTTGCTGCTCAAGTGAAGAAACCCAAGTCTGGACCTAAGCCTGAGACTGGGTGCTTCTACTACAAAGGGACTGGTCACTGGAAGCGGAACTGCCCCGAGTATTTGGCGGATAAGAAGGATGTCAAAGTGAAAGGTATATTTGATATACATGTTATTCATGTGTACCTTACTAATGCTCGTAGTAGCGCCTGTGATTTTTATACTGGTTCTGTTGCTCATATTTGCAACTCGAAATAGGGGCTACGGATTAAACAAAGATTGGCTAAGGACAAGGTGAAGATGCGTGTGGGAGATGGTTCCAAAGTCGATGTGATCGCCGTTGGCACACTACCTCTACATCTACCGTCGGGATTAGTTTTGGACCTAAATAATTGTTATTTGGTGCCAGCGTTAAGCATGAACATTATATATGGATCTTGTTTGATGCGAGACGGTTATTCATTTAAATCAGAGAATAATGGTTGTTCTATTTATATGAGTAATATATTTTATGGTCATGCACCCTTAATGAGTGGTCTATTTTTGTTGAATCTCGATTGTAGTGATACACATAGTCATAATATTGAAGCCAAAAGATGCAAGTTTAATAATGATAGTGCAACTTATTTGTGGCACTGCCGTTTAGGTCATATTGGTGTAAAGCGCATGAAGAAACTCCATGTTGATGGGCTTTGGAATCACTTGATGCTTGCGAACCATGCCTCATGGGCAAGATGACTAAGACTCCGTTCTCCAGAACAATGGAGCGAGAAACAAACTTTTTGGAAATAATACATACTGATGTATGCTGACCAATGAGTGTTGAGGCTCGCGGCGGGTATTGTTATTTTTTGACCTTCACAGATGATTTGAGCAGATATGGGTATATCTACTTGATGAAACATAAATCTGAAACATTTGAAAAGTTCAAAGAATTTCAGAGTGAAGTAGAAAATCATCGTAACAAGAAAATAAAGTTTCTACAATCTGACCGTGGAGGTGAATATTTGAGTTATGAGTTTGGTATTCATTTGAAACAATGTGGAATAGTTTCGCAACTCACGCCACCTGGAACACCACAGCCTAATGGTGTGTCCGAACGTCGTAACCGTACTTTATTAGATATGGTGGGATCTATGATGTTCTTACTGATTTACCGCTATCATTTTGGGGTTATGCTTTAGAGACGGCTGCATTCACGTTAAATAGGGCACCACCTAAATCCGTTGAGACGACACCATATGAACTGTGGTTCGGCAGGAAACCTAAGTTGTCGTTTCTTAAAGTTTGGGGCTGCGATGCTTATGTGAAAAAACTTCAACCTGATAAGCTCGAACCCAAATCGAAGAAATGTGTCTTCATAGGATACCCAAAGGAGACTGTTGGGTACACCTTCTATCACATATTCAAAGGCAAGATATTCCATGCTAAGAATGGATCCTTTCTAGAGAAGGAGTTTCTCCCCAAAGAAGTGAGTGGGAGGAAAGTAGAACTTGATGAGGTAATTGTACCTTCTCCCGAATTGGAAAGTAGTTCATCACAGAAATCAGTTCCAGTGATTCTTACACCAATTAGTGAGGAAGCTAATGATGATGATCATGAAACTTCAGGTCAAGTTACTACCGAACCTCATAGGTCAACTAGAGCACGATTTGCATCAGAGTGGTACGGTAATCCTGTTCTGGAAGTCATGTTACTAGACCATGATGAACCTACGAACTATGAGGAAGCAATGATGAGCCCAGAATCCGCAAAATGGCTTGAGGACATGAAATCTGAGATGGGATCCATGTATGAGAACAAAGTGTGGACTTTGGTTGACTTGCCCGATGATCGGCAAGCCATAGAGAATAAATGGATCTTCAAGAAGAAGACTGACGCTGATGGTAATGTTACTGTCTACAAAGCTCGACTTGTTGCGAAAGGTTTTCGACAAGTTCAAGGAGTTGACTACGATGAGACCTTCTCACCCGTAGCGATGCTTAAGTCTGTCCGAATCATGTTAGAAATTGCCGTATTTTATGATTATGAAATTTGGCAAATGGATGTCAAAATTGCATTCCTTAATGCATATCTTAAAGAAGAGTTGTATATGATGCAACCAGAAGGTTTTGTCAATCCTAAAGGTGCTAACAAAGTGTGCAAGCTCTAGCGATCCATTTATGGACTGGTGCAAGCCTCTCGGAGTTGGAATATACGAGAAGTCTGTATTTACAAGAAAGTGAGTGGGAGCTCTGTAGTATTTCTAATATTATATGTGGATGACACATTGTTGATTGGAAATAATACAGAATTTCTGGATATTATAAAAGGATACTTAAATAAGAATTTTTCAATGAAAGACCTTGGTGAAGCTGCTTATATATTGGGCATCAAGATCTATAGAGATAGATCAAGACGCTTAACTGGACTTTCACAAAGCACATACCTTGATAAAGTTTTGAAGAAGTTCAAAATGGATCAATCAAAGAAAGGGTTCTTGCCTATGTTACAAGGTGTGAAGTTGAGTCAGACTCAATGCCCGACCACTTAAGAAGATAGAGAGGAAATGAAAGTCATTCCCTATGCCTCAGCCATAGGTTCTATCATGTATGCAATGTTGTGTACCAGACCTGATGTGTGCCTTGCTATAAATTTAGCAGGGAGGTACCAAAGTAATCAAGGAGTGGATCACTGGACAACGGTCAAGAACATCCTGAAATACCTGAAAAGGTCTAAGGATACGTTTCTCGTTTATCGAGGTGACAAAGAGCTTGTCGTAAATGGTTACGTCGATGCTAGCTTTGACACTGATCCGGATGACTCTAAGCCGCAAACCGGAAACGTATTTGTATTGAATGGTGGAGCTGTCAGTTGGTGCAGTTCCAAGCAAAGCGTCGTGGCAGGATCTACGTGTGAAGCGGAGTACATAGCTGCTTCGGAAGCAGCAAATGAAGGAGTCTGGATGAAGGAGTTCATATATGATCTAGGTGTAATACCTAGTGCATCGGCTCCAATGAAAATCTTTTGTGATAATACTGGAGCAATTGCCTTAGCGAAGGAATCCATATTTCACAAGAAAACCAAACACATCAAGAGATGCTTCAACTCCATCTGCGATCAAGTCAAGGAGGGAGACATAGAGATTTGCAAAATACATATGGATCTGAATGTTGCAGACCCGTTGACTAAGCCTCTTCCACGAGCAAAACATGATCAGCACCAAGACTCCATGGGTGTGAGAATCATTACTATGTAATCTAGATTATTGACTCTAGTGCAAGTGGGAGACTGAAGGAAATATGCCCTAGAGGCAATAATAAAGTTTTTATTCATATTTCCTAATATCATGATAAATGTTTATTATTCATGCTCGAATTGTATTAACCGGAAACTTAGTACATGTGTGAATACATAGACAAACAAAGTGTCCCTAGTATGCCTCTACTTGACTAGCTCATTAATCAAAGATGGTGAAGTTTCCTAACCATAGACATGTGTTGTCATTTGATGAACGGGATCACATCATTAGAGAATGATGTGATGGACAAGACCCGCCCATTAGCTTAGCATAATGATTGTTTAGTTTTATTGCTATTGCTTTCTTCATGACTTATACATGTTCCTCTAACTATGAGATTATGAAACTCCCGAATACCAAAAGAACACCTTCGGTGCTATCAAACGTCACAACGTAACTTGGTGATTATAAAGATGCTCTACAGGTGTCTCCGAAGGTGTTTGTTGGGTTGGCATAGATAAAGAATTGGATTTGTCACTCAGTGTATCGGAGAGGTATCTCTGGGCCCTCTCGGTAATGCACATCACAATAAGCCTTGCAAGAAATGTGACTAATGAGTTAGTTGCGGTATGATGCATTACGGGACGAGTAAAGAGACTTGCCGGTAACGAGATTGAACTAGGTATGATGACACCGACGATCGAATCTCAGGCAAGTAACATACCGATGACAAAGGAACAATGTATGTTGTTATGCGATTTGACCGATAAAGATCTTCGTACAATATGTAGGAGCCAATATGAACATCCATGTAACGCTATTGGTTATTGACCGGAGATGTGTCTCGGTCATGTCTACATAGTTCTCGAACCCGTAGGGTCCACACGCTTAACATTCGATGACGATTTGTATTATGAGTTATGTGATTTGATGACCGAAGTTTGTTCGGATTCCCGGATGAGATCATGAACATGACGAGGTGTCACATCCCTAGCCTTGCAATGCTCTAGTGCTAGCTTGGTTGTTGCATCATGTCTAAATTTATTGAAAGTTGAAATGGGGATTGCTCAAACCCTAGCACCAAACCAAATCAACTAGGTTCAAATAAAAATATTCTCAATGAACCCAAAATGCCCTTCAGAAAAGTTTATCATTTTTGGATTGGTTTAAAACCTCTGCCAAAAATGGTGCACATATTTCTAGGCCATTCTGGATTTTTGAATTAAATCATATTGTATTTGCATTTGGGCATTTAATTGCTAACTAATATTTTAAATGCTCAAATAATCACAAACTAAAATGTTCACTGTAGGATATATTCCCAACAGTGATCATGAGTAGTTTCATGATTTTTGGAAGTGTCTAAGTATTTTTAATAAAGCCCTAAAACTACAGAATAATAGAAAATGTAAACAATAAATAAAACAGAGGGTGTTTACCTGGCGGCCCACTTACCTGGCCAAACCCCTGGCTGGGCCGGCCCACCTGGCCGTGCCAGTCATCACCTACCTCTGCCAGTAGGCAGAGGAGGGAGACAGCGCACGCGCGCCCGCGGCGCCACGCACCTCCCTGCTCGCCTGCGTCACTGAGGCCACCACGACGCCTCGGGCCTTCTCCTCGGCGCCGCCCCGACCCTGCACTTCTCCCCTCTCTCCCTGGAGCTCTCCCCCTCCTCTGGTTCTTCCTCCCTCGTTTTTTCCCCACCTCACCGAACCACGCCGCCGCCGCCGATGAGCACCACCGCGGCCACAACCACTCCCTCGCCCCCTCTCCGTGTCCCCGAGATCCGCATCGTCGCCCTTTTCGTCCACGCCGAGCCAAGAAACTGGGGAATCACCGCGTCGCCGTCCTGGATGTCTTCTTCAACCTCGGTGCCGGCGATCCCCATCGTCGGTTCGCTGCAGCCAGGCCGTCCCCGAGCCTCCCGTGCTGATATTCAGGACCGCTGTGAGCTCCTGCTGCTTATCCCTTGCTCGCCCCCTCCGTTCCCGTCCCCTAGCCCCGTCCTCCGACCACGGCCGAGCTTGCCGCCGCCGTGCCATGTCGTTGCCGTGGCCACAGTCGCCCCCGCCCGTTTTGAGCATGCCTCCGTGCTCACCGAGATCCTGTGAGCCGAACACGACCAACACCGCCCCTGCCAGTGCACCATAGGTCCTTCTCCTCCCCGCCCGAACTCCGGCCGCAGCAAGCTGCTTTCCGGCGAGCTCGGTCCACCACGCTGCCGCTAGTCCTGTTGGATGCGCTGCGTGAGTCCCAAAGACCACGTAGAGAGCCCCTCCGCTGCTCTTTTGGCCGTCGGAGGGCGAAACCCGGCGCCCTCCGCCGTCTCTGGCTCCGCCGGCGACGAGCCGCGGGTCAACTCCGGCGAGTTGACCCGGGTTTGACCCTAGTTTGACTCCCCAGAGCCACTGACATGCGGGCCCCGCCCGGCTAATTAAGTTAGGTTAGTATTAACTAAGCTAGGTTAGTTTAGTTAGACACTGACACTCGGGACCCACCGGTCAGTTTGACCTGGGCCGCCGTTGACCTGCTGACGTCACTAATACGTCATGCTGATGCAGTATTTGTTTCTGGGATTTTAATAAATCAGAAATGATTTATTATTTTCAGAAAATGCCCAAAACTTCTAAAAATCATATAAAATCAACCGTAACTCCAAATTAAATAATTTATATATGAAAAATGATCAGAAAAATCCAATCTATCCATCTGTACCATTTTCATGCATGTTAGAACAACTTATAGATGCTGTTTAGAACAAATCATATAAAGGGCATTTAAACCATCACATATGGAGTTTGAATTTGAATCTTTGATTCAAGCCAACTTCATTTAACCTGTTGCTAGTTGCATTAGCTCAAATCACAGCATATTGACATGTCATGATCATGCATCATATTGTGCATTGCATTGATTGTGTTCTTTCTCAGTTGCCGGTGTTTGTCCCCTCCCGATAGACGTGGTTCCGACGATGAGTTCGATGACACCGATGAAGAGCTATAATATCTTCCAAAGTGCCAGGCAAGCAAAACCCCCTTGTTCATTCCGATATAATCCCACTCTCTCGCTCCTACTCTATTTTGCTGCATTAGGACAACAACGACTCATGTGTTACTTGTTGCGGTAGCTGAACCCCTTTATCCTCTGCATGACCTGTCATTCCACAGTAAATAGATGAAACCCACTAGCATGAGTAGGAGTTGTTTGAGCCCTGTTGTGCCTACTCATTCATGCTTGTTTGTCATGCCTCTTGCTTAGAGTTGAGTTAGGTCTGATTCATCGGGGATGAATCGGAGGTGTGTGAACATGTCCTACTGTGTGTGAGCTAAGTGTGTGAACACGATTTGGTAAAGGTAGCGGTGAGAGGCCATGTAGGAGTACATGGTGGGTTGTCTCATTGAAACCGTCCTCGAGGAACTGAGTTACGTGTTTGTGATCCATGAACAGTTACTACCACACATTGGGATCCTTAATTGACTCTCTCGGCTTCTTAACCACCCTTGTTCACTGTCCAGGAGTTGCAACTAGTTTCTGGTGTTTGTAGGATATGTGTTGGAGGTCGTGCATAGCGCTGACCCTAGGGGTGGGCTATGATGCGGTAGATACACCGTGGCCCGGTCTACCGATTCGCCCGTTTGGTGTCTCGGGAACCCTGCACACATCGTTCGGGGCCGTTAGTGGAAACCTCGGCCGGACTCCCTGCGGATGGAACCCGAATAGGCGAGAAACCTGGACTAGGGACTTGAGTGTTTAGGTAGGCCGTGGCCGACACCCTCTCCAGGCTTCCGCTTGAAGGTTGCCGAGATACATGACGTGTATATGGCGGTAAGTGGCGAGAGCGTGTGTGAAGAAGTACACCCCTGCAGGGTTATAAATGATCTATTCGAATAGCCGTGTCCGCGGTAAAGGACTTCTTGGTTGCCTATAACAGTTCATAGACAAGTGAAAGTGGATACTCTAAAATGCGCAAGATAAGCGTGAGTGCTATGGATGGCGTTCTCGTAGGGAGACGGCAGCGGGTCCATAGTGGTGTATTGATATGGTGAATATGTGGACTCGTGTGCGCCACCTCAAAAGAGTTACTTGCGATGTAGTTAAGATAGCCACCGAGTCAAAGTTGGCTTGCTGCGGTCAAACTCCACCACCCCTTTGTTGATAATGATGCATATGTAGTTAGTTCTGATGTAAGTCTTGCTGAGTACATTTGTACTCACGTTTGCTTATTTTATGTTTTGCAGAGAGACGTCAGTCTCGCTAGTAGTTCCGCGTGGACTTCGACGTTTAGCTTGTTACCTCAGCTACGATCTTGTGCCCTCGGCATGATGTGGTAGATAGTCAGGCTTCTCAGCCTTTTTCATTTGTAGATGTTTGTACTCAGACATGTTAAGCTTCCGTTTGTGCTTTGACTTGTATGCTCTGAGTGTTGGGTCATGAGACCCATGTTTGTAATATCTCGCTCCTCGGAGCTTAATGAATAAATACTTGAGTCGTGAGAGTTACGTTGTGATGCCATGTTGTATTTACACATATCGAGCATATTGTGTGTATGTTTGAAATGCTTGGTATGTGTGGGATCCGACAATCTAGTTGTTTATCCTTGGCAGCCTCTCATATGGGGAAATGTAGTCTCGTGCTTCTGAGCGATAGTAGTCCGCTACAGCCTGGTTCACCGGAGTCCTGCTAGCCCAACACTACTGCTTGGACACTTGACTGGCCGGAATGTGTTTCACTTCGTTCCTATGTCTGTCCCCTCGGGGAAATGTCACGCGGTGATATTCGGAGTTCTGCCTAGCCTGCTACAGCCGGGATACCGGAGTCCTGTTAGCCCAGTGCTACAGCCTGAATTCATACGTTGATGACCAACATGCTCGATGTGATTCATGTATGCCTGTCCCCATGGGTTAGCGCCGCTTTGGGTTCACGACTAGCCATGTCGGCCGGGTTCTTCATCATATGGATGCTAGCGACACTATCATATATCGTGAGCCAAAAGGCGTAAACGGTCCCGGGCCATGGTAAGGCGACACCGTGGGAATACCGTATGCGTGAGGCCGCAAAGTGATATGAGGTGTTACCAGCTAGATCGATGTGACTTGGAATCGGGTCTGACAGCGTTGGTATCGAGCTTTGTTGCTGAGAATTTCCAAGCCAAACTGGTCGAAGTTGTGTCTAGAAATGCTTTAGTTATGTAAGGGAATTGATTGTGGAAGGAGCGTAAGGCTCTTTTTACTCCTTATACCTCATGGCCTTACGATCCGAAAGTCAACCTCTTCTCTTCTACGGGGTTTAAGAACTAGGCTTCTCATCTATCTATCAGGATGACGTGTTACTAATCCCTAGACCTTTAAGATTGTTGGATTTAAGCCCCAGTTCAGTTCCTACTATTTCTGTATGATAATTGTTGATCTCGGAACCTTGATATGATGTTGTTGAGTGGCTATGCCACCATTTTGCATGATGTCTCAAATCTTTTTGAGCAATTACAGCCGTTATGCTGTCCGAGTCATCCCAGGTCTCTAAATAGTCTGATGCATTTGCAAATCCTTTCCTTCCGTTCCCGATGTCCTTTTTGGTCAGAATAAGCACACTAATCGGTGAGTTGAGGTACCCTATTGCCTCGACATATATGTTGGAGTTATTATTATGACCCTAGGTGTCTAGAGTATCACTTAGTAATCCAGCCATGTTTTGTGTCCCCGATTGTGATGATTCTCGCCATCATTCTCGAAAAGCATCCCGCGATGTTATTAGTTAGTAGGCATTCTATTCCTGGGTTCTTGAACCCGAGATTCACCCTACTTACTTCATGTTGATAGTAATTGCTAGCTCCCTTAGGTTATTAGTAACCTTGTGATAGTCCTCGAGGTCCGTGGTATTTCCTTCTTCCAAATACCATGAACTAGTTATGGCAGAAGTTCCTCGTTGAACCGAAGGATCACAATCAGAGTACTCTTGAAGGGTACTCCATTCTATATTGTGACTCTGCCAGTTCTACCTTCTCTGCATGGGTTATCCGGGAGAAATGTTGAGCTTTGCTCGATATACTAATCCATGCCTCCACAACTCGAAAAGTTATATGTTCCTCGAGTTGTTCCTCCTTGGTTGTATTCCGATCCCCGTCTATCAGCTGATAGTCAGGAGTAGTCGTGCTCTCGTCCTCATCGATGCCATTTTTCTTGTGGTCCGTCAAGCCATTCTATTTCGAAATGACTAGGAGAAACAAACTCCAGTACCTCGTCCATATCCAGGATTGGGTCAAAGCAGTGGTAATCCGCAGATCAAATGCAATCAAGCTTTTGATTCTGTTCTACCCTGAGGTATTACCCACTTTATGTCAGGAACGTCATGAGAATTGCACCTTCTCTTATAAATTCTTGATGCAGTGATACTTCTCGCTATCATTATTCATTCCTTGGTCCCGTGTTGTTATAACCGGAATGCCGCCAAGTGAATTGTGGTGTGTGAAATCGATACTCCTAGCAACCTCGTTGATTGGTAGTAAATGGACAATATTTTCATTCTTAGCGTGTTGGTTATTGAATCATCATTCTAAGATAGATTGTGCTACCTAGTCCTTATTTCTGGTGCACTCTTCGATCAATGAGTTAGGATTGTGTCAATCCCTCACTCTTTTGATCATATCGTCTTATACTGAAAAGCAAGATTGTTCTCGAGCTTAGTAATATATCGGTGGTTCGTGACTTTCCAAATATCTTCTTGGAAGTATTACCAGGTTGTTACCTGACTGTTATGTTGAGCTCATGATCAAGTTGGTTTTCCTCTAAACCACCCCTTCTCCAAGAATCCGTGTTGGATACCCCTGAGCTAGTTGGTTAAGCTAAACAACAACGTGGAGAGTTGGAAGATAAAAGCTTACCTGACTTAGTTCATCTCTAAGGGATATCCTTGTGTATGTGTGTGTGTGTGTTGAAGAAATATGATATCTTCATCAATTGGTTCCTGTGATCAGTTGCTGGACCTATTGTCTTATCAATCCTTTGATTTGAGTGGGCTATCGTCAAATCAAATCAGTACCAACGATGCTCGTAATGTTGTCTTACTCGTGGTTGATTCCTCGAGCATACACCGTTACATCTTTGGTCTGACCAATGCTATCACCGTGTTCACATGATGGTGGAAGTCCAGTGATATGAAAATTCCGATGAGTTGTTGTTGAGCCCATCAGCAGCATTTTGTCTCCCCCATGATTCATGTTGAACATCAACTTAGTGTTGGAAACTTTGTAAGCAATGCCTTCGTGTTCCCATGAAGCCTATGCTTGGATGGAAAAAAGTGGCTTCCTCGAATTCATGTGCTTTAGGTGTAAGTTGCCGCCATGAATTTGAGAAAGGTTTGTTTTGTTTCCTTTGGAATCATCCCAAGTCAGTCATGCACGTCATGAAGTATTCTATGGTCCGATAGGTGATCATCTTCATTCCATATGAATTCCATAGCACACTAAGCCACTGATTGACTTGTTCTAGGAAAATGAGTTAAGTGCTAATCCATGGTAATGCACAAGACTTCGTTATCCTCGATGATGGTTCCCAACCTGAACTCGGTAGTGTTTTATTATAAGACTACTAGGTGGTAATGCTTGTCTAGGACAGCATGTTCACATGTGTGTAGCAGAACCAGCTCATGTTTTGGAGTTTGCTATCGTAGTTCATATCCCGAGAATCTCGCAACGTCATCTCGTCGATTTGTGTTGCGACCTTTCTTTTCGGACATGCTGAGTCCGAAGTATCCTATCACCAATCGGATCTGAATCTCAGGCAGATATGATGGTTGGAATATTCCAACAGTTGCATTTCGTTCCCAGCTTGCGCCGTCCTTGAGCCATTTCACTATGGGCTGCCTTCTTAGTAATTCTTGTTCAGGATCATCCTCAAAAGTGGTCCTACCATGGGTCCCCTCCACCTCCGATGATAAGCAAAAATCATCCATTGCGTTGTCTTCAACAAGGTAGTCCACATCATCCATTCTAGTCCGGGTGTACCGTTCCTTTGCACTCCGCCAAACGATCGTTGTGAATTGCCTTAGGCTGGTATGAAGAGTTCCAATGATCTCTGAATCAAAAGTAATTCTTTTTGCCACTTAAGGGAATAGTTCCTCGCGTCACCTCCCCTGAGGTGCCCCGTTATTGAATCATGGCAATTATTTCCTCGCCACCTTGACACCATCCACCATCTCTCTAAGCGTGGAATTGTTGCCCACTAATCAAACCTCGTTGTTTGTTCTTCCATCCCTCTCGATGTGTTTTGTGCCTCAACTCGAGATGTTTCAACATCTCATTCCATGAGTTGATCTTGAGTGCTCGATCTTCGAGGAGATCGTCTCCTATAGAGTCTCTTTCTGTCGCCATCGTGTTGGATGAAGATCTCGAAAGCAAGGACGTCAAGACCAATTGGAACAATGAACCAACATCTTCGGGAAGGGAAATTGGATCGACAAGATCGTGTTAGCTAGTGTCCCCTCTGCCTTCTTACCTCACGTTTTGAATCTCGGGACGAGATTCTTGTTTAGTGGGGGTGAGTTGTCACATCCCTAGCCTTGCAATGCTCTAGTGCTAGCTTGGTTGTTGCATCATGTCTAAATTTATTGAAATTTGAAATGGGGATTGCTCAAACCCTAGCACCAAACCAAATCAACTAGGTTCAAATAAAAATATTCTCAATGAACTCAAAATGCCCTTCAGAAAAGTTTATCATTTTTGGATTGGTTTAAAACCTCTGCCAAAAATGGTGCACATATTTCTAGGCCATTCTGGATTTTTGAATTAAATCATATGGTATTTGCATTTGGGCATTTAATTGCTAAATAATATTTTAAATGCTCAAATAATCACAAACTAAAATGTTCATTGTAGGATATATTCCCAACAGTGATCATGAGTAGTTTCATGATTTTTGGAAGTGTCTAAGTATTTTTAATAAAGCCCTAAAACTACGTAATAATAGAAAATGAAACAATAAATAAAACAGAGGGTGTTTACCTGGCGGCCCACTTAGCTGGCCAAACCCCTGGCTGGGCCAGCCCACCTGGTCGTGCCAGTCATCACCTACCTGCCAAGATGGCGAAGGAGGGAGATACGCAGCGCCCGGCGCCCACGCACCTCCCTGCCGCTGCGTCACTAAGGCCACCACGACGCCTCGGGCCTTCTCCTCAGCGCCGCCCCGACCCTGCACTTCTCCCCTCTCTCCCTGGAGCTCTCCCCCTCCTCTGGTTCTTCCTCCCTCGTTTTTTCCCCACCTCACCGAACCACGCCGCCGTCGCCGATGAGCACCACCGCGGCCACAACCACTCCCTCGCCCCCTCTCCGCGTCCCCGAGATCCGCATCGTCGCCCTTTTCGTCCACGTCGAGCCAAGAAACCGGGGAAGCACCGCGTCGCCGTCCTGGATGTCTTCTTCAACCTCGGTGCCGGCGATCCCCGTCGTCGGTTCGCTGCAACCAGGCCGTCCCCGAGCCTCCCGTGCTGATATTCAGGACCGCTGTGAGCTCCTGCTGCTTATCCCTTGCTCGCCCCATCCGTTCCCGTCCCCAAGCCCCGTCCTCCGACCATGGCCGAGCTTGCCACCGCCGTGCCATGTCGTTCTGCGTAACCACGATCGCCCTCGCCCGTTTTGAGCATGCCTCCGTGCTCACCGAGATCCTGTGAGCCGAACACGACCAACACCGCCCCTGCCGTGCACCATAGGTCCTTCTCCTCCCCGCGAACTCCGGCCGCTGCTGGCTTCGTTTCCGCGAGCTCGGTCCACCAGCTGCTGCCGCTAGTCCTGTTGGATGCGCGAGTCCCAGACCACGTAGAGCCCCTCCGCTCTTTTGGCCGTCGGGCGAAACCAGCGCCCTCCGCCGTCTCTGGCTCCGCCCGACAGCGAGCCGCAGGTCAACTCCGGCGAGTTGACCGGGTTTGACCTAGTTTGACTCCCCAGCCAGCGACATGCGGGCCCCGCCCGGCTAATTAAGTTAGGTTAGTATTAACTAAGCTAGGTTAGTTTAGTTAGACACTGACACTCGGGACCCACCGGTCAGTTTGACCTGGGCCGCCTGTTGACCTGCTGACGTCACTAATACGTCATGCTGACGCAGTATTTGTTTCTGGGATTTTAATAAATCAGAAATGATTTATTATTTTCAGAAAATGCCCAAAACTTCTAAAAATCATATAAAATCAACCGTAACTCCAAATTAAATAATTTATATATGAAAAATGATCAGAAAAATCCAATCTATCCATCTGTACCATTTTCATGCATGTTAGAACAACTTATAGCTGCTGTTTAGAACAAATCATATAAAGGGCATTTAAACCATCACATATGGAGTTTGAATTTGAATCTTTGATTCAAGCCAACTTCATTTAACCTGTTGCTAGTTGCATTAGCTCAAATCACAGCATATTGACATGTCATGATCATGCATCATATTGTGCATTGCATTGATTGTGTTCTTTCTCGATTCTTGCGGTGTTTGTCCCCTCCCGATAGACGTGGTTCCGACGATGAGTTCGATGACACCGATGAAGAGCTATAATATATTCAAAAGTGACAGGCAAGCAAAACCCCCTTGTTCATTCCGATATAATCCCACTCTCTCGCTCCTGCTCTATTTTACTGCATTAGGACAACAACGACTCATGTGTTACTTGTTGCGGTAGCAGAACCCCTTTATCCTCTGCATGACCTGTCATTCCACAGTAAATAGATGAAACCCACTAGCATGAGTAGGAGTTGTTTGAGCCCTGTTGTGCCTACTCATTCATGCTTGTTTGTCATGCCTCACTTGCTTAGAGTTGAGTCAGTCCGATTCATCGAGGGATGAATCGGAGGTGTGTGAACATGTCCTCTTGTGTGTGAGCTAAGTGTGTGAACACGATTTGGTAAAGGTAGCGGTGAGAGGCCATGTAGGAGTACATGGTGGGTTGTCTCATTGAAACCGTCCTCGAGGAACTGAGTTACGTGTTTGTGATCCATGAGCAGTTACTACCACACATTGGGATCCTTAATTGACTCTCTCGGCTTCTTAACCACCCTTGTTCTCTGTCCGGGAGTTGCAACTAGTTTCTAGTGTTAAGTAGGATATGTGTTGGAGGCCGTGCGTGGCGCTGACCCTAGGGGTGGGCTATGATGCGGTAGATACACCGTGGCCGGTGTACCGATTCGCCTGCTTTGGTGTCTCGGGAACCCTGCACACATCGTTCGGGGCCGTTAGTGGAAACCTCGGCCGGACTCCTAGGATGGAACCCGAATAGGCGATAAACCTGGACTAGGGACTTGAGTGTTTAGGTAAGCCGTGGCCGACACCTCGCCAAAGCTTCCGCTTGAAGGTTGCCGAGATACATGACGTGTATATGGCGGTAAGTGGCGAGAGCGTGTGTGAAGAAGTACACCCTGCAGGGTTATAAATGATCTATTCGAATAGCCGTGTCCGCGGTAAAGGACTTCAGGTTGCCTATAACAGTTCATAGACAAGTGAAAGTGGATACTCTAAAATGCGCAAGATAAGCGTGAGTGCTATGGATGGCGTTCTCGTAGGGAGGCAGGCGGGTCCATAGTGGTGTATTGATATGGTGAATATGTGGACTGCGTGCGCCACCTCAAAAGAGTTACTTGCGAATGTAGTTCGGGATAGCCACCGAGTCAAAGCTGGCTTGCTGCGGTCAAACTCCACCACCCCTTTGTTGATAATGATGCATATGTAGTTAGTTACGATGTAAGTCTTGCTGAGTACATTTGTACTCACGTTTGCTTATTTTATGTTTTGCGAGAGACGCTGGTCTCGCTAGTAGTTCAGCGTGGACTTGACGTTTAGCTTGTTACCTCAGCTACGATCTTGTGCCCTCGGCGAGATGTGGTAGATAGTCGGGCTTCTCGGCCTTTTTCATTTGTAGATGTCTACGTACTCAGACATGTTAAGCTTCCGTTTGTGCTTTGACTTGTATGCTCTGAGTGTTGGGTCATGAGACCCATGTTTGTAATATCTCGCTCCTCGGAGCTTAATGAATAAATACTTGAGTCGTAGAGTTATGTTGTGATGCCATGTTGTATTTACACATATCGAGCATATTGTGTGTATATTTGAAATGCTTGGTATGTGTGGGATCCGACAATCTAGTTGTTTATCCTTGGCAGCCTCTCATATGGGGAAATGTAGTCTCGTGCTTACGGCGATAGTAGTCCGCTTCTGACCGGTTCACCGAGTCCTGCTAGCCCAGCACTAATGCTTGGACACTTGATGGCCGGCATGTGTTTCACTTCGTTCCTGTCTGTCCCCTCGAAATGTCACGCGGTGATATTCGAGTCCTGCCTAGCACACTTTGACGGGATACCGAGTCCTGTTAGCCCAGTGCTACAGCCCGAATTCGTACGTTGATGACCGACATGCTCGATGTGATTCATGTATGCCTGTCCCCATGGGTTAGCGCCGCTTTGGGTTCACGACTAGCCATGTTGGCCCGGGTTCTCTGTCATATGGATGCTAGCGACACTATCATATATGTGAGCCAAAAGGCGCAAACGGTCCCGGGCCATGGTAAGGCGACACCCGTGGGAATACCATGCGTGAGGCCGCAAAGTGATATGAGGTGTTACCGGCTAGATCGATGTGACTTGGAATCGGGGTCCTGACACGAGGACTCTCGAAATGTTTGAGACATAAATAATGATATATTGGACGATGTTATTCGGACACGAATGAGTTTCGGGAGGTATCGGGTAATTATCCGAGTGCCGGAAGGGTTACCGGAACCCTCTGGGGAACTAATGGGCCTTCATGGGCCTTAGTGGAGAGAGAGGAGGACCGCAAGGGGTTGGCCGTGCCCCCCCCCCCTTGGCAGTACGAATTGGACTAGGGGAAGGGGGCGGCGCCCCCCTTTCCTTCCCCTCTCCCTCTCCCTAGTAGGACTCCTCTCTCTGGCACGCCCTACAGGGGCCGGCCGGCCTCCCCCCCTCCTACTTTATATACGGAGGCAGGGGCACCCTAGAACACACAAGATCAATTGTCTTAGCCATGTGCGGTGCCCCCTCCATAGTTTACCACCTCGGTCATAACGTCGTAGTGCTTAGGCGAAGCCCTGTGCTGGTAACTTCATCATCACCGTCTCCACGCCATCGTGCTGTGGAACTCTCCCTCGCCTCAATTGGATCAAGAGCTCGAGGGACGTCATCGTGTTGAACGTGTGCTGAACACGGAGGTGCCGTACGTTCCGTACTTGGATCGGTTGAATCGTGAAGACGTTCGACTACATCAACCGCGCTACTAAACGCTTCCGCTTTCGGTCTACGAGGGTACGTGGACACACTCTCCCGTCTCGTTGCTATGCATCTCCTAGATAGATCTTGCGTGATCGTAGGAAAACTTTTGAAATACTACGTTTCCCAACACCTCTGGTATTCGGGAGTTGCATAATCTCATAGTCAGAGGAACATGTATAAGTCATGAAGAAAGCAATAGCAATAAAACTAAACGATCATTATGCTAAGCTAACGGATGGGTCTTGTCCATCACATCATTCTCTAATGATGTGATCCCGTTCATCAAATGACAACACATGTCTATGGTCAAGAAACTTAACCATCTTTGATTAACGAGCTAGTCAAGTAGAGGCATACTAGGGACACTCTGTTTTGTCTATGTATTCACACATGTACTAAGCTTTCGGTTAATACAATTCTAGCATGAATAATAAACATTTATCATGATATAAGGAAATATAAATAACAACTTTATTATTGTCTCTAGGGCATATTTCCTTCAGGTGCTCCCGCACCGCATGCCTCATTCTACCGGTCCATTATCGGTGCCTTGCAGTAACTGATGCTCACTTAGTCCTAGTTGCAGTATGCTGTCTAGCAGGTGTGTCTCCACACGCATGCTCCTCGCGGTGCTCATTGGTCCCTGGTGAAGCGGATTCTCCGGTACATCTGTGGTCACATGGACCTCGGCATCACCTTGCACATCGCCCTCCACCGAATCATCTCTTATTCGGATGTTGACTGTGCTGGTTTTCTGGACACTCATTGCTCTACCTTAGGGTACTATGTGTTCTTTGGACCATCACTCATCTCGTGGTCGTCTAACGACAACCTATCGTTTCGTGATCCAGTGCTGAGTCAGAGTATTGTGGCGTGGCCAATGCCGTTTCTGAGTGTACATGGCTTCGACAAATTCTTCATGAGCTCTGTCATCCTGTTCACAAAGCCACTGTGGTCTACCGCGACAACGTCTCTGCGGTCTACCTCTCCACCAACCTGGTTCATCATCGTCAGACCAAGCATATTGAGCTGGATATTCATTTTGTTCTCGAAACAGGTTGCTCTTGGGAATATTCGAGTTCTTCATGTTCCTACGACGCAGCAATTCACCAAAACCATGACCAAAGGCTTGTCGACGTCCACCTTTGAGGAGTTTCGGTCTAGTCTTTGCACCGCCATGCACGACGCTTCAACTACGGGGAGGTGTTGACGAATGATTGTGTTGGTTCCATATGTATACATACATGTATTGGGTGTAGTTATCCCGCTTGTCTCCCAAGTATGTACTCTGTACTTAAGGTTCTCGTCGTGGAAGGAACTACCCCGGTATGTGTTATATATGGGCACCAATGAGGTGAATACAATTATCTTGCACCAATGAGGTGAGGGAGGATCGACGCAACCCATCCCCGCCTTACCGCCGCCGCCAGCTCATTTCTTCCATGCTGCGGCCAACTGTCACCGTAGAAAGAACAAGATTAAGCTTCTGCTAAACAATGGTGTCAAGCATTTTGACATCAAGAACAAGCTTATGATTGCTACGGACTTCTTTCGAAGTATTTTTGGACAACCATCGCCCTTATTGCCAACAGTGGATATCAACTCCCTGTATGACCGATCTGACCTATATGCTTTAGAGGAACCTTTCACCTAGACCGAGATTGCTTCAGCTATCGACAAATCGCCAAACAACAGAAGCCCTGGCCCGGATGGATACACCAATGAATTCTTCAAATCCTTTCAAAATGAGCTCAAGGATGACCTGCTCCTTTTCTTCAATGATTTTTATAACTACAGGGCTGATCTTCAAGGTGTCAACACAGCCAATATTGTTCTCATCCCAAAGACAGACAACCCGGTGGACATCAAGAATTTCTGGCCTATATCGCTGGTGCACAGTCTGCCTAAGTTGACTTCTAAGGTTCTTGCTGTTCTCTTTCAATGCACAATTCCTTCTTTGGTACATCCGTTGCAGTCTGGCTTTCTACCTGGAAGGTGCATAGTGGAAAACTTCATCCTTGCGGCAGACATGGTGCAGCAGGCTCATAAACGTCGTCTGCCCATGATTGTGCTTAAGTTGGATTTCAGGAAAGCCTTTGACAGTGTCAGTTGGGATGCTCTAAATCAAATCATGGGAGCCTGAGGCTTTGGGAATCGATGGATACATTGGATTAACAGCATGCTATCATCCAGCTCTTCCAGTGTCTTGATCAATGGGCAGATTGGGGACAAGATTAAGTTACAGAGTGGCCTAAGACAAGGGGATGCTCTATCCCCTTATCTTTTTATTCTCATGGCTGATGTTCTACAACAAATGTGCATTTCTGAGTATAACAAGGGAACTCTCCAACATCCTCTCAACATTGATGGGCCTTTTCCAGTTTTATAGTATGCAGACGATACTTTGTTGCTAATCAAAGGCACGCAAGAGCAAGCACAAGTGGTCAGGAGGATTTTGGATGCGTTCTCCGCCTTCACTGGCCTACACATCAACTTTAACAAGAGCACGTTCGTACCCGTGGGCATGGATGAAACCACTTCCAATGGGGTGGCTGACATTCTGCAGTGTCCTATCTCCTCTTTCCCATGCACCTACTTGGGTCTACCTCTGTCCACACAGAAAATCAGTCACGGGATGCTGCTACCTGTTATTCATGAGTTGACATGAGCTATCCATTTGGCTTGCCACTTTCCTCTCCTGGGGCGGCCCTCTCACCCTGGTTAATTCTGTACTTGCCTCCATCCCCAATTACTTCATGGCATGTTTCATATGTCCACAACAATCTCTAGACAGACTGGAGCAAATCTTACGAGGTTTTCTTTGGCAAGGAAAGAACTCTGCAAATGGCGGACACTGTTTGGTGGCATGGATTTCGTCACTCTCCCAAAAATTAATGGCGGGCTTGGCCTCAGAAATTTAAAGGAGCACAACATGGCAATGATCTGCAAGCTCACTTCTAATATCTTACAAGGTCACGGAGCTCCATGCTATGAATGGTTCGCCACAAGATACTGCAACAACACTCTCCCAGACAACCCACGGAATGGGGACACTCCAATTTGGCGATGCCTGCAATCAACAATTCAGCTTGTCATACAATCTACCAGGTGTGTTTTGGGGGACGGATCTAGAATCTCTTTTTGGAAGGATTTGTGGCTTGCTTGCGGAAGGCTGGAGTTCTCCTTCCCAGTGCTTTTCTCGTTTGCCCGAAACAAGAGTTGCTCGGTTGCCTCTCAGTTCAATCTTTGGAGTTTGGGACATCAAACTACATCCGAACCTCACTACTTAACCAACAGAGAGTTGCAAGCTCTATATGACATCTTGACCGGCATCCAACCTGTGGACGATCAGGAAGATTCCCGGAGGCCAATCTGTTTGTACAACAAGCCTACAACACACTTCTTTTATGAGATGCTCACGTTTAAAGGAATTCGGTGCCCATTGAAAAACAAGATCTGGGACAGTCTTATTCCGAATAAACACAAAGTTTTCCTCTGGTTAGAGATCCGTGGCAGAATGAACACAAGGGACAACATAGTGAAGAAACCTTTGGAAGGTCACAGCTCATAATGGCTGCGATTGGTGCCCCGCATCAGAAACCATATATCATCTTATTCTGCGATGCCGGTTAGCAGATGCAGTCTGGCAAAGGATCGGCATGCAAAGTATCGCCAATGCTTCCCCGGACCTACAAACCTTCATCTTATCAGTGGAGGCCATCGCTACGCATGGCAAGCTTTGGCACGTCCTCTTTGCAGCGATTGCAGTTGCTCTCTGGACAGCCCGGAACGCTCTTGTCTTCAGAACAGAGACATGAACTACATCTCGGGTTTTCAAGGAGATTCATCAACTTATACATCTCTGAAAGCATAGAGCCCGACGCGATCAAGATTTAGCAACTTTGTGTAACTATGCTGCTCTTTTCCTCCAAGCCTAATCCCCTCTTTTTTTCACTTTTTCCTGCTTAGGCTTGATGGTGGCTGCTTTGCACATGCCGTCTTTGCACCCACATCATCTTCATGTAATATGTCTCCTTTCATCCGGGCCTTTGCCCAGTTTTGAATGCATAATGTAGATCATGATCTACCTTCTCTTTCAAAAAAAAAGTCACCTCGCCACCATCCTCCTCTTCCTTTGCCCCGTTTTGAATGCATAATGTAGATCATGATCTACCTTCTTTTTCAAAAAAAAAGTCACCTCGCCACCATCCTCCTCTTCCTTCTGTTTTCTCCATCTCTTTGTATCTCTCGCCGCAGGAGCGCCGTTCGCCGCTGCTGTCGCGGGTCCTTGTTGTGAAGCTCGCCGTCAACCCCGCTGGACCTCGCCGAGCTCCCGCCGCTCCCGGACGTCCCCACCTCCTGCCGCGGGTCATCCTCGTCGGATCCGGCGAGATCCAGTTGGAATCCTCGCCGTCGTCGCGCTCCTAGCTACATAAGTCTCCGCCCGCACGGCTCTCGGACGTCCCTGCCTCCTGCCCACGCATCATCCTTGTGGGATTCGGCGAGATTCCTCGCCGCCGCCATCACCCCCAGCTGCATGAGTTACCGTCACTGCAAAATACCAGACAGTTGCAAAACTCTTTTTTTTAAACAAATGCTCAGTTGCAGAAAAGGGACATGGGGTTGCTATTGTCCCTCTGATCATCTGAAACTCCAAGGCTGCAGACTCCATAGCTCACACAGTCCTCGACACGCCGCAACGCGTCGGAGGGGAAAGATCAAGATGGAGGCAGCCACCTCGAATCCGTCGAGCAAGAGGTTCGATCGCTACATCTACCTCCCCTTTCCGTACCCCGCTCGCAGCGAATTTACTGGAATTTCTGCGCGCGCTGCTGCTATGTGCGTAATTTAGGATCGCCCTGGTCACCGGAGGGAACAAAGGGATCGGGCTGGAGACGTGCAGGCAGCTCGCGTCCAAGGGGCTCAAGGTCCTGCTGACGGCGAGGAACGAGGCGAGGGGGCTGGAGGCGGTCGAAGGCGTCAGGCGCTCCGGTGCTGACGTCGTCTTCCATCAGCTGGATGTCACCGACCCTGACAGCGTCGCCCGTCTGGCGGATTTCGTCAGGGATCAGTTCGGGAAGCTCGATATCCTGGTACTACCTCCATTCACTTATACTTCATATTTTTATATCTAACTTCGACCATTAGTTTTAACAACAAAAAGTGAGTTATATGCCACAAAAAGTATGGCGTTAGATGCACATTTCAAGGAACTTTCTGATGATATATTTTTTATGACATATAATCCATATTTTGTTGACCAAAATTAAAAGTTAAAGTTTGACACGAAAAACAAAGTGGCCTTATATAAGAGAATGGAGGGAGCATGTGTAACTCCGCTTTGCGCTTTGAATTTAGGGCCTCACGGGTTTGGGCTCGCGCAAGTGGACATCCGTGCTGTTCCACTGAGAGCTCGTCAGGTAGAATCATAGATTCATAGAAGTGCACTTTTCTTTTCTCGGACTCTTAGGTGTAAGGTGAACTTAGTAAAATTGCATCTGAAGGTGCAGAAATTGTTACTCAGTACATTGTTGCATTGAATAATTTTAAAGTTTTCTTTTACCAGGCTTGTACTCCCTCTGTAAACTAATATAAGAGTGTTTAGATCACTAAAATAGTAATCTAAACGCTCTTATATTAGTTTACGGCGGGAGTACTAGTTAATCTTGGCTTGTGGTTCATACGGGTAAGCTACGCTGTTCAGATTATTGACTTCTCATTGGTGTTTATGTAGAAGTGATTTTTCTCGGATTTTTCTAATTCATCACCATGATCATGATCATGATCATGTGATTTTTGTTATTTGTAGATTAACAATGCAGGCATTTCAGGTGTTGATCGAGATCCAGTTCTGTTTGCACAAGTTCAAGAACAGGTAATTAAAGCGAAACATTTTGATGTTTTCTGTATCGAATTGCAGTTTGTCAGCAGTAATATATACCTATTTTAGAATCAGGTTAAATCAAAACAATAATAAGTCGTTTGTAGTTGTTTGTTGGTTTCTATCAACTGTGGCAGGCATAAACATTACTGTTTCTTGTAACTCCTAGAGTTTAGTTTAGTATGAGAAAACATATCTTACCGATGTTGTGTAAAGGGTGAACATAGAAGCTTGGATTCCAGAAATCATTCATCAACCGCAGCATCATTCTTTTGTAACTAGCATAGTTTAGTTTGAGAAAACACATCACACTGATGTTGCAATACAAGATGAAACTAGAATATTAGATTGTAGAAATCATTAATCGAAGTTGACAGTCCTAAAATTCTCCATTGTTGCCACTATATTTGTTTAGTGAATTATGTGTTAAATACACAATTTTCCTTAAAATATATCATTTCAATGATGTCCATATTATATATATTTTTTCGAAAAGGAGGTTATCCCCCGGCCTATGCATCAAATCGATGCATGCGGCTAAATTATTAAACAAGTAAAAAGGTTCAACAAAGTCTTCAAGTCTCAAAGGTAAACAAAGCTCACAAAGAGCAAAAACAAGAGAAAAAAAATAGCCACAACCGGCTGGCATATAGAAGATAGGAAACTAAACACCTATCCTATTACATGACCGCCATCCAAACCGGTTGAAGATAGCCTGTGCTACCTTCTCCTACCGGATAGACCCAGTAACCATACGCTCCCTGGCATCGTCGGAGTGAGTAGCGACCACATACGGATCAATGCAGTGGCCCAGAAAATAACCTGCAAGAAGTGAAAATTTGTTGTTCTGTTAAAAACCATATCATTCCTGCAGTTCCATACTACCCATAATAAAGCACATACTCCTACACGAATCTGTCTAGCCGTTTCCGAATCTATTTCATCTAACCACGTCCCAAACAACGTGTTAATAGTATTCGGAGGAGTAATATTAAATGCTATGTGGATAGACCGCCATAGTATTTTTGCCATTGGGCAATCAAGAAAGAGGTGTTTAATGGATGTCCATATTACATACAGGAGCAATGAATATTTTATTGTAAGTTTGGGCGTGCAAGCAGAATTCTGCATGAATTAATACCCGATCCTTTCCATTTATTAATTTAATTC
This sequence comes from Aegilops bicornis, assembly GCA_021605145.1. NCBI lineage: Eukaryota > Viridiplantae > Streptophyta > Magnoliopsida > Poales > Poaceae > Aegilops > Aegilops bicornis. The sequence continues at coordinate 637,257,688 of CM038670.1, read as the reverse complement.
CTATAACGCGTGTTCTGCTCCAAGATTAAGTTATTAATGAATAGAGAAAATTTGAAGCGGGTCGGCCTCAACTCACTTAGTTAACAAAAATAACTTACAGTTTAATTGGTGCTTCACTTCATATACTTTAATTAGATTTTAAAGATGAATACACCTGCCTGATCCAACCAGCCTAGCATCTAGGCTTCTGTATTTCTAATAAGATGTGCAATAATTAACCCATTTATGCATGGATAGGTTGAAAGCATGGATGTAGATCAAAGAGTTCAATGGATGAAAGAAAATTCTAAGGAGACATATGAGGAAGCACAAGAATGCAGGAGAACAAACTACTATGGGGCAAAGCTTGTGACGGAGGCACTACTGCCTCTTCTTCAGTTGTCCTCCTCTGGGAGAATTGTCAATGTTTCATCAGGCTTTTCACTGCTAAGGGTAAGTTGTTAACCACGCTACAGATCGATAAGACCAATTACTAGTTTCAGAAAATATATTTAACATTATTTGTGCCAGTATGTTTCTGTTATAGCTTTGTTTACCACTTAATTTAGTTTTTAAAAAGTATCTGTGCAGCCTTGCATTGTGTCTTCCAGAATATTATTACAGTCCTACGGTGTATTAAATAAGAGATAGGGTATGCCTGTTCGCATAAATGATCTTATTTTAGTTTAACTTGTTTTGTCAGATGCACTAAGCAGGATCTTATTTCAGTTTAGCTTCGTGTTCATTCCAAATAATACGACATAGGTTCACATTTTTTGGATTGTGGGGTATGGGTTTTTTTTCTTCCAAATCCTCATCCTTCATCATCTCCATGTGTTCTTTTTTTCCCTGTCAGAAAGCACAGGTTCAGAAACTAGTTCCTTTTAGCTAATAAGTATTGTTTTCTTGAGCAGAACTTCAACAGCGAAGAACTGAAGAAGGAATTTGACGACATTGACAACCTTACTGAAAAGAGACTAGAGGAGCTTCTGGATCTATTCCTAGAAGATTCCAAGGCCAACTTGATAGAGGCACATGGTTGGCCGACCGGTGGCTCGTCGGCCTACAAAGTCGCCAAAGCTGCCCTGAATGCATACACGAGGATCCTTGCCAAGAGGTTCCCCGCGATGCGCATCAACTGTTTGACGCCTGGTTTTGTCAAGACCGACATGTCCATGCACATGGGAGTGTTGACGCCTGAGGAGGGCGCTCACAACCTGGTGAAGGTCGCTCTCTTGCCCGATGATGGCCCGAATGGTGCTTATTTTGATAGGGATGGCGTGGCGTCGTTTGTGTGACTGTGTCGTACTTGTAATGTTCAGAATATGAGACACCTGTAACAGTAGTTGTCAATAAACAGTGTGCAGTTTAACCTGTGCTGTGCACTCAAATGGACATGCGTGTGTGTATGATCCATATTGGTCGGCGAGGTCTATCGATCTTGTGGGTATGTGTAGGGTCAAACAATGCGACTACACACACGTATGACCCCGCAAACACACACACGCGCGCGTATGACGTATGGGTGTTGCTGGCAGGCAATAGCACTAGTAGAAAAATGGTCAAATGTGAGACACATTAGTGTCGATTTGCATTTGAGCCTGTCCATTAGTGCCGGTTCAAACGGCTAGGCGGGAGGAGATCTTTAGTATCGATTCGGGACGAACACCGTGCGGTTCATGCCATGAACCGGTACTAAAGCTGAGGCCAGCCAGCTTTAATCTTGGGTTAAATGGCATGAACCGATAATAGTAAAGAGGTTGCAGCAGGCTGTTTTTAGTCCCACCTCGCTCCCTAGCAAGATTTTTACCACCTTAAATATGTTAATTCTCAACCTATCACAAGCACTTGGTCTTCATTTAACTCTATGTGTAGAATTTGTGGTCGCAATATGAGTCTTCACCGGTTTCTAAACCGTTGAGGACTCATATTGACAATTCACATTGTACACAAAAAGATCATTGATAGTCAATGTATTTTTTATGATAATCAATGTTTTTTAAACTTATTTGAACTCCAGCCTATTTTTGCGTTCAGTATGCAGCATTCCAAGCGGCGTCATCAATTTCCAACACGTTCTGACATCATTTACTGTTTTTCAGTCATTTACCGATTTGTTTAGAGAGCTAAATGACCGTAAAATTGAAAATCACTACAAAATGAACTCTGAAAATATTGGAACTTGGCATGGTATCATCATTTCACCCGCATAGCATGTGCAAAAGAGTAGAGAGGGTCACGGCGAAAACTGGACGCACCTCATGTACAAACTAGACGATCTCTTCAGGAGTATCAGGGTTCCGGACAAAACTCATCTGTTACACGGGCACTTCAATGTTTTTTAAAGTTATTTGAACTCCAGCCTATTTTTGCGTTCAATATGCAGCATTCAAAGCGACGTCATCAATTTCCAACACGTTCTGACATCATTTGCTGTTTTTCAGTCATTTACCGATTTGTTTAGAGAGCTAAATGACCGTGAAATTTAAAATCACTACAAAATGAACTCTGAAAATGTTGGAACTTGGCATGATATCATCATTTCACCCGCATAGCATGTGCAAAAGAGTAGAGAGGGTCACGGCGAAAACTGGACGCACCTCGTGTACAAACTGGACAATCTCTTCCGGAGTATCAGGGTTTGGGACGAGAACTCATCTGTTACACGGGCACTTCAATGTTTTTTAAATTTATTTGAACTCCAGCCTATTTTTGCGTTCAGTATGCAGCATTCAAAGCGACGTCATCAATTTCCAACACGTTCTGACATCATTTGCTGTTTTTCAGTCATTTATTGATTTGTTTAGAGAGCTAAATGACCGTGAAATTGAAAATCACTACAAAATGAACTCTGAAAATGTTGGAACTTGGCATGGTATCATCATTTCACCCGCATAGCATGTGCAAAAGAGTAGAGAGGGTCACGGCGAAAACTGGACGCACCTCGTGTACAAACTGGACAATCTCTTTCGGAGTATTAGGGTTTCAGACGAGAACTCATCTGTTACACGGGCACTTCAATGTTTTTTAAACTTATTTGAACTCCAGCCTATTTTTGCGTTCAGTATGCAGCATTCAAAGTGACGTCATCAATTTCCAACACGTTCTGACATCATTTGTGTCGGAGTATCAGGGTTTCGGACGAGAAAGCAAAAATATTCACAAAGAAACTAAATACAGAAAAAAAAACTACTCAGAAATAAATAGAAGAAAATAAATAAAACAGAAAAGATAAAAACTATATAAAAATTACTCAAAAATAAATAAAAGAAAATAAATAATGCAGAAAAGTAAAAAACTTTATAAAAAATTTGTTGGGGCGCTGCCCAGTGGGCCTGCCAGACCTAGGGTGTGCAAATTCAGGCCCAGAAGGGCCAGCAGGCTCACAGGGCAGCGCGCCATAGTTAGGCCCAGAAGCCTACAATATAGAGAAATTCGAAGGAGCAGCCGCAGCTGGGTTTATAAACGAGTGCGGCTGCCCTTCCCTCGGCGAGGTGGGACTAAACATTGTGCACCGCCGGTGGCAGCGCACAACCATTAGTACCGGTTGGTGGCTCCAACCGGTACTAATGAAGTGAGCTTTAATGCCGGTTCGTGGCGAACCGGTACTAAAGGCCGTTCCGCCCCTTGGCCTGGCGAAAATTGGCCTTTAGTACGGTTGGTGGCTCCAACCCGGTACTAAAACCCTCCTATATATGGCACTTACAAAAATCCGGTTTCATCGACCACCACTTCTTCTCCAACTTCTTGGCGACATCGCCCGCCCGCCCGTCTTGCCGCCCATCACGCGCCGCCCTCGCGAACCCGCCGCCCTCGCCTGCCCGCCTCCCGTCGTCGCCATCACTTGCGCCCCGCCGCCCGTCGTCGCCGTCACCGCCGTCGCCCCCGCCGCCCGTCGTCGCCCGTCACCGTCGTCGCCGTCACCGCCGCCGCCCGTCGTCGCCGTCACCACCTTCGCCCCGCCGCCCGTAAATCGCCGTCACCGCCGTCGCCCCGACGGCTCGCAAATCATCGCGCCGTGCCGTCGCATCGCCATAAATCTCGCGCCACCGCCCGTACGCCGCCGCCCCCCGCTCGTACACACACACACATACACACACACACAGACATACACACACACACACATATTGTTTTTACTTATTTTTTGTTTTTTGTTGTTTAGATTAGTGTTAGATAAATTATGTAGATAAGAATGTTAGAATGTTAATGTTAGATGAATTATATGGAAAAGATGTTAAATATTAATGTCAATTTTAGATGAATTAGCTAGATATTAATTAGGTATATATACGAGATTTGAACTAGTTGAATTAATATGACTAGTTTATTTTTAGTATGAAAATTAATAGAACAAGTTTATTTTTAGTAAGAAAATTTAGGTATATGAGATTATTTGAACTAGTTGAATTAATAACTAGTTTATTTTTAGTAAATGCTTAGTTGAACTAGTTGAATTAGTAGAACTAGTTTATTTTTAGTAAGAAAATTTAGGTATATAAGATTTGATGATCTAACTAAAATATTACTATATATAGCTACTTTATATATTTTAGTAACAAAATTAATAAAACTAGTTTATTTTTAGTAAATCGTTAGTTGAATTAGTTGAATTAATAGAACTAGTTTATTTTTAATAAAAAAATTAGATATCTGAGATTTGATGATCTAATTAAAATATTACTATATAGAACTAGCTAATTTATTTTAGTAAGAAAATTAATAGAACAAGTTTATTTTTATTAAATGTTTAGTTGAATTAGTTGAATTAATAGAACTAGTTGAATTAATAGAAGTAGTTGAATTAGTTGAATTAATAGAACTAGTAAGTGTTTAATGTTTCACCTATATGAACATAGGAAATGTCGTCTGACGACGAAAAAGATTTCATTAAGTGCGAATACTGTGAAGACCAGCGCGGCCTGTGCGACAGAAATTTCCTTGTTGATGATACGCGCTTCAGCATCAAGCTGGACGAGACCTTCGAAGTGGATACAATAAGTCACAACGACAAGTGTTTTTTCGTAATTAAGCATGACTTATATATGCTTCATTTGCTTCAACTTATAATTTTAAATTTTCACTATTCTACTAGCGCATCCCCTGCCATGCAAGAATTTTTGTCTTGGATAAGATAGGTTTCAGTGCTATGGAAACTATGGAGGTAAAGAGAGTTTACCTGAAGACCGAGCATGGTTATACTTTCAACGTCAAATTATACAATGCAGACACGTACACCTATTTTGAATGCAAAACTTGGCAAGCACTATGCAAGGCTTATGCATTTGAGCCCGATATGGTTATCACCTTTGATATTCGTCCCGAAGATGATATTGGAGGTAATAGAGACATCTGGGTCGAGGTGCAGACGCCTCCAGTTCTACCATTATGTGAGTTTCTCAACCATATTTATGTCTTTAATATTGTTTATTCAAAAATAGTTGACAACTAATTTCTATTGACAGTTTATTTCCATTCAAGCAAACATGTTCGGCGCTTGGTAGACAGGACCTACTACTGTCCCGGAGCTGAACTAAACTGCGGGGAGATAAGTTATTATGTTTCATGGCTTGAGGATCTTCATACTGTCAAGACAAATTTTCTTCCTGCACTTAGAAATGTTAGTACTCAAAACGTGCGACCAATAGTGATCGTATTGAACTACGGTCACATCTATTTACGAAAGATGGTAAGATTTTTACTATTTGTCCTTAGTGCATCTTTTGCATATATTATTTTTTTGGTAAATTTTCATTGCTAAGTATATTAATTACTATACGATGTTCTTCAACAGGGACTCCCGATGACAGTTGTGCCTCAGTGGATCGAGACTAAAGGTCACATGTCAATGGTTAGCTTACGGCCAAGATATCCTACATTGCACATGAGTGCATTCAGGATTTCTAAAAGCGATGAATGCTTAATAGTGAAAGATTGGAGCAAAATTGTTAACGATCCCAGAGAAGTACTAGGGGGCAGCAATAATGAGAAGCGCAACCCACGATTAGGAGACAGGTTCATCTGCATGCTCCAGTATGATGAATCAGGAGAGCTATACATGTTCTATGCTATTTTACCCGAGAGAGAGCAGCAGGAGTGATTTAACTAGTTCATGCTCTTAGTACTTTTGTCCTCTCATGTCCGTGTTCAGCTCGCAATTGCACTTTTCTGCAATTGCACTTTTCTGCAATAATTGCACGGACAAGGGAATCCTAAACGCCATAAGTCATCGTGAAATTACGCGCTTTGCCGACTTGGCGTCCATAGTATGAAAGTACTGTGCAATGGAGAGCGCCTGGAAGACCGAAACCAAATTTTGGGATAATCCGACCCCGAATACAACCCTAGTCCGAAATAAAAGGGTGCATCATCGCCAGGCACCTGGGTTAAATACCAAAAAGCAAAAACCCTCTAAGGGGCATGGAACCGTACTGGAGGGGTGGCTCAATGGACCCTGCAAAATTCATAGTACAGAGGGCGCCACTCCAACTCATAGCCTTAGAGCATGTTGGATACTACGGCAGGTGGCCAAAAGTGGTGAAGAGCTTCTAGCTCCAGAGCACTAGCCCAGCAACACCAATACGGTATTAACAGTCTTCGAGACTTTCGCATCAAAAAATATGCGAAAACGAACACTCGGCAGCCTTGGCGAAGTCTACCAGGTGGCAACAATAAACCCATGGAGTGACACGGCTATCACCTTTAATGCCAGTGACGAACCTAAATTCCGAACAACTCGAGCACCAGCCGCATTGGTCCTCAAGTCCAATAGTGGACGGCTTTCACCTTACTAAGGTACTCATGGAATGGCGGCAATGATTAAACCTCATTCTACGAAAACCCTCCGAAAAATGGAAATAGATGGAGCCGCATTGAGCGAAGCAACACAACCTTTAGAGGAATAATCCCCGGTCGGGAAGCATGCTGCACAAGAAAAATCACACTTTGGATGTGGTGTTATTTCGCCGGATAATTACAGGTCCAAGGAGGTCACGTTCCAAGTGGCCCCGTTCAGCAGCGGATATCACGCTTTATTAGGGCGAGAGGCATTCACAATATTTCAAGCTATACCCCATTATGGGTACATGAAGCTCAAAATTCCCGGGCCCAACGGAATCATCACTCTTGCCAGTGACCCGGACATAGCACTCCGCGCCGAAAACAAGACAGCCGCACTAGCCCTCGAGGCACTATCCGAAGCCCTAGCGGCCGAGGAACTCATCATGCTAGCTCCACGGTGAACGAGGGACGATGCGATACTCGATAAGAGATCCAAGTCCACCTCTTTTAAGCCAATGACGAAATAGTCAAATTCCAAGTCCATCCAATGGACCCTACAAAACGGCCTCCATCGGGGCACAATTAAACCCTGATGTAGGCGCGCACTACGAGAATTCCTACCGGAAAATTGGGACATTTTTGCAGCACCCTTGAGACATGCCAGAATCCCACGCTGGCTGGCGAGCACAGCCTAAATATCCTAAAAGGATTCAAGCCAATCAAGCAGACTCTTGGCGTTTTCCGAACCCAAGAGGCGAGCCATGGGAGAGGAGCTAGCCAAACTTTTGGAAGCCGGATTCATCAGAGATATAAAACATCCGGACTGGTTAGAAAACCTGGTAATGGTACCAAAGAAGGACAAATCCTGGCGCCTATGTGTCGATTTCAAGGACCTTAACAAGGCTTGCCCAAAGGATCCCTTCCCCCTCCCCCGCATCGATCAAATTATCGACGCTACCGCAGGGCACGATTCATTGTGCTTCCTCGACGCATACTCCGGCTACCACCAAATCAAAATGGCGGAGCCAGACCAAGCATAGCGGCATTCATCACTCCATACGGCCCATTCTGCTTCAACACAATGCCCTTCGGGCTCAAAAACGCCGGCGCAACATATCGGTAGCATGATTCAAACATGTCTGGCAAACCAGATTGGCAAAACAGTGGAGGCATACGTAGACGATGTGGTCGTCAAATTCAAGCATGTCGAAACTCTAGTAGACGACTTGAGGCTCACATTCGACAACCTCCGAACATATGACATCAAGCTCAACCCGGAAAAATGTGTTTTCGGCGTACCAGCTGGAAAGCTCTTGGGCTTCATTGTATCCGGTAGAGGAATTGAAGCAAACCCAGCCAAGATCCGAGCTTTGTCACAATTAGATATCCCAAAAGACCTCAAACAAATACAAAATTGATCGATGCGTAGCGGCTCTAAGCCGCTTTATCTCCCGTTTGGGAGAAAAGGCATTACCCCTTTATCGCCTCCTCCGGCGCACCGAACACTTCGAGTGGACGGATGCCGCCACGACCGGACTCGAAGAAATCAAAGCCATACTGGCAACAAATCCGGTCATGGCCGCGCCCAACATGGGCGAACCAATGCTATTATATATCGCGGCAACACATCAAGTTGTAAGCGCGGTGCTCGTCGTCGAACGAGAAACGGACGGACACAGGTTCCCTCTTCAAAAACCAGTTTACTACGTGTCCACCGTCCTAACTCCATGCAAGTCCCGGTATCCGCATTATCAAAAGATAGCATACGCGGTGTTCATGGCATCCCGGAAGTTGCGACACTACTTTCAAGAGTGTTCGATAAGAGTAGCCTCCGAAGTACCTCTTAATGACATTATAAACAACCGCGACGCGACGGGCCAGATTGCCAAAAATGGGCCATCGAGCTCCTCCCATTCGACATAACCTATAAGCCACGGCGAGCCATCAAATCGCAAGTTTTGGCCGACTTCGTCGCCGAATGGACTGAAGCCGAACTCCCTAAAGAGTACGGCGCATATTCTAATTGGATCATGCACTTCGACGGCTCCAAAATGTTGGCGGCACAGAAATTTGGCGTCGTCTGGCGTCCCCAACGGTGACCACAGTCAATACGTACTCGGATAATGTACACGAACTCCAACAACGCAGCCGAATACGAGGCCCTTCTACACGGCCTCCTGATGGCGGTCTCCATGGGCATTAAACGCCTAGAGGTGCGCGGGGATTCGAACCTCGCGATATCCCAAATAAATGGAGACTTCGACGCCAAGGATCCAAAAATGGCAGCTTACCGTAACGCCGTCATAAAAATGTCAGCTCGGTTTGAGGGGCTCGAATTTCACCATATAGCCCGGGAGGAAGGGCGAAATCTTCTGGCTGAAATTCATGCCGGACTCGATGGGCACCACGCCGCAGCCCGGGGCCTTGTAGGCAAGGCCTTCCGTATAGGATTTTATTGGCCAACGGCCCGGGCAGATGCTCAGGACTTAGTCCAACGATGCGTTGATTGCGAGCTCTTTGCTAATCAAAGCCACATGCCACCCACCGCCCTCAAAACTATACCCATCACCTGGCCGTTCGCGGTCTGGGGGCTTGACATGGTTGGACCCCTTAAAGGAGGAACCCACAAGCAAAAATACCTATTGGTCATGGTGGATAAATTCACCAAATGGATAGAGGCCGAATCCGGACCGGTGATAGACTTCATATCGGGGTAGTACACCGTTCTGGCGTCCCCATAGCATCATCATCGACAACGGCACCAACTTCACGGTGACGAGGTCAAACTCGTGCAAAAACATGGGCATCAAGCTCGATTACGCTTCAGTCTATCACCCTCAAACTAACGGTCAAGTCGGCGAGCAAATGGTCTGATCATGGCGGCATTAAACCCGGACTAATGCGGTCCCTCAAGGAATCTAATACGCCTTTGGGTAGAGGAGCTCGACTCCGTGCTTTGGGGGCTGCGGACCACGCCGAATCGCACTACGGATTCACACCATTTTTATGGTGTATGCAGCGCGAAAGCGATTATGCCCTGCGACTTAATCCATGACTCACCTCGGCGTGCGCATGTACGAAGAAAGAGAAGCCGAGCTCGATCGGCGGGACAGTTGGGCGCCTTGGAGGAGGAGCGCGGCGTGGCAAAAGCTTCGTTCGCATTCTATCAACAGCGAGCTCGAAGATATCAAAGCAGAGAAGTACGGTCCAAAGCTTACAATGTTGGCGAACTAGTTCTACGCCCGCCGGCTAAGAAAAAGGACAAACTCAAGCCCAAATGGGAAGGTCCCTTCATCATCGACCAAGTCCTAACCGGCGGAGCGTACCGTCTGCGAAACGCATCGGATAACCGACTCGAGCCGAACCCATGGAACGCAGCCCGTCTCCGAAGATTCTACGCTTAGCGCCGGATTCCGAGTTCGTCTCCTTCCTCCGTCCATATTTTATACTTTAGTTGTCTTTTATTTCTCTCCTTCTCCCTCCTTTTTCTTGAAGCCTTTGGAGGCTCGTTTGCGCAATTGTTCGCACATACTTGATGCGCTACCCGCGCTCATTATACCTGGGGGCTTCTTAAACAGAAGCTTATTTATACGGGCTTTATGCCCAACACATGTGTCACACTTCCGCATGTACCTTTTATTCATCATTATATGCATCGATATGACTTAAGTTTTGGCCAAGCTGGGTTGCCTGGCTCCTGTGCTTACCCCTACGTTCCCGATTGTTCGGCTAGGTGGTAAAGGGAGCACCTCTGCGATTGTTACTTCCGGGTCAGCCGGATGTGTACCTCAGACTGGGTGAAGCCGAAAGCTAGCGTTCTTAAGGGAATATCCGGTCGGTGAACTAAAAGATGATTTCTTACCTATTCATTTATTTATCTGCCCCCAGATGCTTTTCTGCTTTTTCCGCAGTCCGGACATGCACTTTAGGGCATGCCTCCTAGGGAAAGGAACCCTTAACGAAACTATTCTCCCTAGAAGATATTTCTTACTAACCATGTAATATAACATAACTAGTTGGACACTTGTCTGATAAAGCATTAATGACCCCTACGCCTGGTCTCGACGCATGCCCCGGTTTTTATAACCGCGAGGGTATTCGGACACACTCCGGACCATTGGGTCCCGAGGTCGAAGCGAAAAGGTCCGCTATGACAAACGATCTACAATCCGGCTAGAAGGCATTTTACATGTCATCTTTAATTACATAGTCAACTTGACTGATTGTATTCCTCTTCAATGCCGTCTAATAGGCTGTCTAGTTTGCAGTCCTGCTGGGAATACTTTGCGGCCAACTCTACTTGGCCGTACACTAAGCTCACAGGGATCTCCTTCCCATCGGGCCCCACAGGTCCGACCTCGGCCATGTGGTTTGTGTCGACTTAACCGTGTGCAGCGTCTTCACCATGGCCCAGGCCTCCCTGGCGCCTTGACGGCAGGCCAATATCTTCCATAGTCGGAAGCGCCGCCGTGCTCCTTGAAGCCTCTCTGCAAGCTCTCCAAGGCCTTCGGGCAGGGAGATAGATGGTCATAAGGCCTGGGCGACGCCTTTCATCACCTGCCGAACTTCGTTAAATGCGGTTGAAGCAACTTCGGGAAGAAGATCACCCGTAGAACCGGGCATTTCCTCTGCGGGGCGACACAGAGCATACCTACATACATATCTCTTTTAGTCGACTTCCTCGCCGAACTCTTTTTCAAAGTTCGTTCAAGCACTTACTGAAAATGCCGCGACGAAGCCGCCGATTCTCCTTAACGGAGTCAGATAGCTGGGCACGAACATCCTTCAGTTCCTCACCCAGCTGGGTGTTGGCATCTTGGAGGTTATTTTTCTCTTGCCGCACCCTTGTAAGCACATTCTCGCCGGCCTTTAACCGGCGCAGGAGCTGTCGCTTGTCCGGATCTACCCCGGCGCCATCTGCAATGTTATTGTCAGACTTATACATACGCTGCCCTTCGCAAACTACTTCTCTTTTAAAGCATATATTACCAGAGGGGGTCTCTGTGGCTTCCCCTGTCGCGGCTAGTGCGGCCTCAAGTTGGGCCTTGCACTCTTGAAGCTCCTGGGACAGTTGGGTATTCTTTTTTATAAGATCCTGCATAACAAATGATCCTTAAATCAGTTATTCTAACTATTTTAAGTCTCGGAGACTCTTGGCATATATAATCACAAAATTCCTCACCGGTATATCTTTCACATACTGCTCCGTGGCTCTGGCTAGACCATCTTGAGCCGCACGGAGGTGCGCATCTCCCAAATTAAAGGCATTCAAGGCCTCTTGGGAGAAACATGCGTCACGAAGAACTGTCCGGCGGCGCCTATGAGTCATGGCACTCTCCACCTCGGATTTGGCGGCGGACAATCTGTCGGCATCCTCCGTTGGAGGAGCATCCGACGCGCGCCTTGTGTTCGCCTCCCCTTCCGGACCTGCCTTTGGAGCCTGGCTGGAGGAGGCTCGATTGGCAACCTCTCCGGACACAGTCCTGCGAGCGCTCTTTTTCCTGAAAAGATCACGAGCGTTAGTATGCCTTCCAGGAATCTTTCCTTGAAACACGGTGGCGCGCCATACCGTTCTTGGCGGCGTCTCGATCCGCACCGAACTTCTTTTTCTCACTTTGGGCGAGCTGCCCTTGTTGGCGGCCGCGGGCTCGGCTTCCCACCTCAGAGGCACCCCCTGCGAAACACCATCGGTATGCGGTGATCAGAAATAAGCACGGATGGGTCATGGTATCAGGACTTCGATCATAGTTACCTGGGAGGCTGGAAATATCCCGGGGTAGTCGGCCGTAATGGCGGCCAACGCATTGTCGATGCTAAGTTGGTGGAACACCCCATCGATCAGCTCCACCTCTATGTCCGGATCCTCTTCGGAGGCTGGATCGAGGGACCGTTCCGGATCCTCGGGTTGTGGAGGCGGGCTGTGTATATCTTCTACGGCCCGGCGCAGTTCCTGCGTCGAAATCACAAGATGAGATAATTAATCATGTGAATGTGGATCGGATAGGCAAAAAGAAATGTCCGCTTACCCAGCTTCGAGGATTATTCAAAGAAAATCCGTTCAGTGGGCTGACACGGAGAAAATCCTCCTTTTCCCCTTTATACAGGGCGGACAAGATCTTCACCAGATCGGGGACCGATCCCGGCCCCTTGCGGCCATGACGGGTGGCATCATCCTCCCTGTTGAAATCCCACATGGGGTGGCCCCTATACTGGAGCGGCTGCACCCCCCGCATAATGCATGTGGCCATGACCCCGATCATGGTCAGTCCGGAATGAGCCAATAATCTTATTCGGCTCATCAGGTAAAGGACGTCCCTGTCATTCTCCCTTTGAGGGCTCCGCGGACGCCAACTTAGGCGTTTCTTCGGAGGAGCATTACTGAACTCCGGGAGGCCAATCCGAACTAGATCCGGCAGCGGGACATCTTCCATATAAAACCATTTCGAAGGCCAGTCTTCAGACGCCATCTTCGGGGTTCCGGATAGGTATCCGGTCCCGGCGATGCGCCATAGTTCGGCTCCGCCCACTTGATATATTGACCCCTCATGAGAACGGGGTACAAGGCAGAACAATCTCTTCCATAGCGCGGCTCATGTGCGCAGCTAGGGGGTAAATGAAAAAATACCCTGGCTTTTCACATTCATTCAACACGTGGAAGATGGCCATTATTGGGCGTGGAAGCCGAGGAGCGCGATATTTACGAGAAGCCGGACACTATTCAACACAGGATTTGGAGAAGAACCCGCCTTGCAATGCCGAAGACAATCAACACGCCGGACTCGTCATCATTGAAGCCTGTTTCGGGGGCTACTGAGGGAGTCCCGGATTAGGGGGTGTCCGGATAGCCGAACTATTACCTTTGGCCGGACTCCTAGACTACGAAGATACAAGATTGAAGACTTCGTCCCGTGTCCGGATGGGACTTTCCTTGGCGTGGAAGGCAAGCTTGGCGTCTGGATATGTAGATCTCCTACCATTGTAACCGACTCTATGTAACCCTAACCCTCTTCGATGTCTATATAAACCGGAGGGTTTTAGTCCGTAGGACGAACAAAAATCATACCATAGGCTAGCTTCTAGGGTTTAGCCTCTCTGCTCTCGTGGTAGATCTACTCTTGTACTACCCATATCATCAATATTAATCAAGCAGGAGTAGGGTTTTACCTTCATCGAGAGGACCCGAACCTGGGTAAAAACATCGTTCCCTTGTCTCCTGTTACCATCCGCCTAGACGCATAGTTCGGGACCCCCTACCCGAGATCCGCCGGTTTTGACACCGACATTCGTCCTGAACTTAATCTCAAAGGGTGATTTGCTTTTGTGGTGTTATGAACGCTTATAATATCATGACCATGTTGAACTCGATGATATCTTTGCTTCTGGTACAAGTGAATGTTTTTTCTTTAAGCTAGTGTTGGTGGTGATTAGATAGCTGTAATGACTATGATGATTAAACAGTGTTTAATGACAACTATGATGATTTTTAGCTAGCTAGTATACTGTTGTTGATGATATGATGGAAGAGTTTTTATATTAATATGATGATGATGAGTTATTATATCATTTATGAAAGAAACCGCAGATTAGTTTCATCTGGATGGATCCTAGCTAAGTGATCAAGTATATGCCATATCCATATTATACTTGATCACTTAGCTAGGATCCACATGCATCCAGTCGAAACTAATCTGCGGTACTTTCACCTAATGATTTAACAACTAAAATAATCACTAAATTAAATTGAAAACACAAAATTAAAGAAAAAATAAAAATAATACCAAAACAACCCCAAACATTTAGTACCGGTTGGTGTTACCAACCGGTACTAATGTCCTGCACGCACCCGGGCCTGGCTCGTGCCACGTGGTGACACTTTAGCGCCGGTTCGTGATGAACCGATACTAAAGGAGGGGACCTTTAGTCTCCACACTTTAGTGACGGTTGTGGAACCGGAACTAAAGGCCCTTACGAACCGGCGCTAAAGCCCGGTTCTGCACTAGTGTAGGGTGACGTATCGGTGTTGCTGGCTGATGGACATGCTTGGTTTGTTAACAAAATTAGCTAACCATCTTTTTTTTTCAAATAGCTAACCATCGTCTTTTATGGAAACTTTCAATCTATTCATTTTCAATCATGACAGTACAATGAACACCAGAAACAAAATTACATCCAGATTCGTAGACCACCTAGTGACGACTACAAGCACTGAAGCGAGCCGAAGGCGTGCCACCGTCATCGCCCCTCCATCGTCGAGTCGGGCACAACTTGTTGTAGTAAACAGTCGGAAAGTCGTCATGCTAAGGCCCCACAGGACCAGCACCCCAGAATAGCAACCGCCGCCGATGAAAAATAACATAGATCGGAAGGATCCAAACCGAAGACACACGAACGTAGACGAACAATGATGAGATCCGAGCAAACCCACCAAAGATAGATCAGCCGGAGACACACCTCCACACGCCCACCAACGATGCTAGACGCATCCGGAATGGGGGCTAGGCAAGGAGACCTCGCCGTCTCGCCTTCCTAAGCAGGACACAAAACCTAACAAGATTGAAAAAAAAAACTAAAAACGGAGCCCTCCCGCCGGCCCTTGCCAGGATCCACCGCGCCTCCATGGTCCTATGTTTTGATGTGTGAATGTTTCGAACTTGCCAAATGTTGATCCTTTTGTGAGGTTGCTAAATCATGCTCGATGTTTGTGCTGGACGAAGACGACGAGCACCACAACGGCGACCGACCGGAGCCGCTATAAGTGTCTTGCTCTCCTTCCTCCCATAACCATAACCGTCTCAGATACCTCTAGGATTTTCGGTGTCAAGATTGCGAGGAGCGGCCCATCAACCTCTGCCATCACACGTGCTGTTCGAGCTCGTTGTGCCCCCGACCTCATGGAAGGAGCCATCCTCCCCAGCTTGCCAAACACGAGGTTAGTTATCCTATACTATACGCGGTTAGCAGTTCTTGACGTCGCCATGTAGCCTTACAAGTTACATACAACTTGCAAGAATCTCATCGACTGGGGTTGCTAGGGTCGCTGTCGTCACCGGAGGGAACAAAGGGATCGGCTTCGAGGTGTGCCGGCAGCTGGCCAGCGGCGGCATCACCGTCGTCTTGACGGCCCAGGATGAGACGAGGGGCGGGGAGGCCGTGGAGAGGCTCAAAGCGGTGGGGCTCTCTGGTGTCGTCTTCCATCGGCTGGAGATCACGGACGCTTCGGGCGCCGCTGCGCTGGCTGGTTTTCTCAAGGCCCGCTCTGGCAAGCTAGACATTCTGGCAAGTTTTTTCGTTTCAGTTTATTAGAGCAACTTTAATGAGGCGACCCATTTCGTTCGTTTGGGTCATCCGGACATAAAAATGGCCCAACAGGGTGACCCAAACGGACGTCCGTGTCTGTCTACTGTCCGTTTGTCCTCCGCCCCGACCCAAATTGAACGTAAAAATGGGCCACGAATGGGTCCACGGCGGACAAAACAAACACTCTCGTCGTCTGCTCTCATCCGTTGCTGCCCTCTCGTGTCCGTCCCTGGACCCACATATCAGTGACACAACACGTGCCGCTTGAAGGCGCGAGATCCCCACCTAATCCAGCGCCGCCCACACGCGCCGTCTCACCCCTCGCCGGCGTCGAGGCCCATCTACCTCCACAACCGCTGCAACGAGGAGCGAGGCCACCAGCGTAGGCCGCCACCTCTTTGCAGCCAGGCGGTGGCAGCCTTTGGAGCTCATGGAAGTCTTTGGAGCCAGCGGCGAAGCGAGCCCGACTTGGCGTCGGCAAGATCACAATGGCGGCGCAAGGGCGGTGTAGGGGCGGCGCGACGGGGGGCGGAGGACGCGATGGGGTGCCCGCCGGCGAGGAGGAGCGGAGGGGGCGACGCGAGAGGTGCCCGCCGCTGATCCAGAGGAAGAAGCGCTTGGCGGGGGACCTCCAGAGCCCCGGCCCGGAGTTAGCTCTCGACTTCAGCGCCGGCAAGATCCTGCGGCGGTGCGAGGGTGAGTAGGGAGCGACGCGGCTGGAAGCAGCGGCGGCGCGACAGGGGTCGAAGGGAGCGACGTGGCTGGAAGCAGTGCGGCACCACGACGAGGAACAGAGGGGCGGCACAGGGAGGTGCCCGCCGGCGAGAAGGAGGGGAGGGGCGACGCGACTGGGAGCAAAGGTGCCTGCCGGTGAGGAGGAGTAGAGGAGCGACTGGGAGCAGAGGTGCATGTCCGATTTTGCGTTTGTGCGTT
The DNA here is from genome assembly GCA_021605145.1 of Aegilops bicornis. Taxonomy (NCBI): domain Eukaryota; kingdom Viridiplantae; phylum Streptophyta; class Magnoliopsida; order Poales; family Poaceae; genus Aegilops; species Aegilops bicornis. Next base: position 637,240,702 of record CM038670.1, on the reverse strand, counting down.
GGGAGCAGTCGTCGTCCGTGTGCGTGCGTACGCCTCATATCCGCTAGGCAGATGGACGATCCAAACGGACAAAAAACGGACAAAATCCATATCCGTTTGGGTCGCCTCATTGAAGTTGCTCTTGCGGTTACCAGTTGCATCCAAGGTTTGAAGCACCGGTGATGGATGGATGGATGATTTGCAGGTGAATAATGCCGCGGTTTGTGGGGTCGAGTACGGCCAAAAGTTTGATATCAACGAGGAAAAGGTGATACCACCCACCTTTTTTTGTCTTTTTCTTTTGTTGGGGTTTTGGTAATTTGTTACTGCTATATATACTCCTGGAAAAACCCAGCCAAGAACCAAGGATAGGCGTCAAGCGCAGCGAGCAGTTTTACTTGATTGGTTCATTCGTCAAAGTAAAATTGGCACGACTCTTTCCCGAAATTGTTCGGACACACCGGCCTGAACAAGTTTATTTGCCTATATATTATGCAACAGTTCGCTGGCCTGGATTTCCACCAGAGTTGAGTGGATGTTGAAGAATGGCCGGGAGCCCATCAACAGCGCAAAGAACACCGTGCTGACCAACTACTACGGCACAAAGCATGTTATCGAAGCCCTGCTGCCTCTGCTTGCCTCCTCAGACGGAGAATAGTGAACGTTTCCTCCAATTATGGACTGCTAAGGGTAAGTAAGCTCTTCTTTCTTCCCACTGATAATTCATTGCTAACCCAGTACAACATGTGAGGGATTCCGTGCCAATTTTTGTAGCATATCGACAACGAGGAGGTGAGGCAGGAGCTCAACGACGTCGACAACCTGACACTAGGGAGGCTTGACGAGCTGCTCGAGAAGTTCATCAAGGACTTCGAGGCCGGCTCGTTGGAGATGCATGGGTGGCCCACGAAGCTTTCGGCGTACAAGGTGTCCAAGGCCGCCATGAACGCCTACTCGAGGATCCTGGCGAGGAGGCACCCTGAGTTGCGCGTCAAACCCAGACTTCGTCAAGACCGACATGAGGATGGGGTTCGGGGTCCTGACGCCGGAGGAGGGCGCACGCAACTTGGCCAAGGTGGCGCTGCTGCCTGGCGGCGGGCCAACCGGCGCCTTCTTCGCACAGGGCGAGGAAACACCATTCGTGTGAGATACCGGCGGTACGTGCATGCGTGCTGCGCGGCTCGTGTGCCGTACACTGGGTTACTGGCTGGATGTGTTACCTTACGTGCTAGATTGAGATTGCGAATAAGATGTGTCTTTTCTTTTAGGGGAAATAAGATGTGTCATCTCACAAGAAACAGACTACCGAGAAAACACTCTAAAAAAAAGACTACCGAAAAATCATGAGAGTATCTCAAATCGTTCTCACTCTCGTAAAATAATAATTTAGGATAAATTAAGAAAAAAAAGTATGCTTCAACTAAATGCATTAGTTTTTTTTTTGAGACAAACTAAACGCATTAGTGGGAGCCTGTTGGATCAGAAAGAAATTAAATGAGCTAGCCCCTTTAGCCCACTGGAACCCCACTTTACCCTATTAGCCCATCCATATGGCTTCTTCTAAAAAAAGCGCCATCCACATAGCTTCTCATGCAGGGAGCTGGGGGCGGCGCCGCATCGTACTGCCACCGCCGTCGAGAATCGATGGCAGCCGCCGCCGCTGCACGGCTGCTTCTTCCTCCTCGCACCCCGCCTCTTTCGGCTCGCACGTATCCCCTCCCCTACCTTGCAGCTTCTCCCTCCTCCGCCTCACCGCCGTTCCAATCAAGAATCGACGATCCCCTCGACTCGTCCGGACGCGATTGGCAGGTCAACAGCAGCCCCAACCCTGACACTTGCTTCGCGATCTGCTCTTTAAATTGAGGCATCCATAAGCATCTACCGATGTTTTCAGCTGCAAGCCTGCAAGTGCATTTGTTAAGTAGGATCCCACTTACTCCCACATAATCTACGCTAGTCTAGATGGGACTTCCATCATTTTTTCCACCAAACCGTGTTGGGACTAATGGATTAACAGTCCCACCTACAGCCTGATTCTTCATACACACACCTCCACCCCTTGAATTTCAGGGGGTGTGTCCCCTTACTCTGATTTGTTTCAGTCAGATGATTCCAACTAAGCTTCCTCATTAAAGTTCGTAAATATGTGCCCGTGTGTGTGTTCGCTTGTCATTGCTTCACAATTATAATACTTTTACACTATAAATGATACAGAAATGCACTATAACAAGAAAACCAGTTAAACCCTGAAGGAGTATTAAAAATTACGGTAGCCTTGCTTGGGAATTACTTTTTTCCGACACTGTAAATAATACATAAATGCAATGTAACAAAAAACAGTTAAACCTTGGTGGGGTCTTGAAAATTACGGTAGCGTTGTTGGAGAAATATAATAACGTGACAGTGTAATTATGCTTAATGTAAGAAACATAGTTAAACGACCAATTAGAACCTGCAGGGGTAATACAAACAATAACCACTACTCATAAAACAAGGTAACACTAAGTAATACCTAATATATCATAATGGGTTAAAGAGATATTCTCAAACTGCAATTCATTCTTGAGTTACAACAAAATAACTTTAAATTGTTGTGTACGTTAACCTAAACATAACTTACAGAGACAACTCACTCAGTTTACTGCAAAATAACAGAACGAATTACGGAGCAACAACCACTAAAAAATTCAAGATGGGAAGCAACATATAAGAACTAATAACCTTATAAAGTTAAATCCTCTCCAACGAGAGGATATTGCAGAGAATACTCTAGAATTGCACCAACATTACACATACACAAGCACAAAAGGCTGACCCAAAACACAAGGATGGGAACAGCAAAATGCAACACAAAGTAGATGAACAACCTAGAATTGGAGGACCATAGCTCACAGATTCAACAAAGCACAACCATCAGTGGACTCACAGAATTGTAGGACCATAGCTCACAGACCTAGAAAATAGAGTAATGGATGATGAAGAAGAAGAACATACCGTTGGGAAGAGAAGATTCCAACCACCAGCAAGCCGACCACAACAATCTAAACTTGAAGCAAGGGATCCTTCCAATCGATTTGAAGAGCTAAAAAACAAGGCAAAAACATGAACAACCTAGGATTGGACGGGTGAGAGCTCACAAAATTCACGAATCGCGTCCGCCAAGATCTAAAAAGAACAATGAATGGAGAGGAGAGAGAACAACAGATGCAAACCACTTGGAAGAGCACTCTAACCACTAGTGGGCCGACAACAGTAACCGAACGCCTCAAGCAACGAGAGAAGGGGAGCTCTGAATGGAGATGGCCTCTCTCTCTCTCTCTCTCCAAATCTCTGTTTGAACAGTCGCAGATAAAAGGGGAAAGAGAAAACAAGTACACAGTGAACATGTCATTTTCAAAGTCAAGAGGGAAACACACGCAAACACGAGTTAATGGGAGACCATAAACACAACAACGAGACCGACAAACAAATAATGAGGGGACCATGCACGAATTGCTGCGCAAGGATCGAACGAACACAAAATCTGACTGAAAATGAATTGTTTTCAATCGAATGAAAATTAGCAAAACTGGAAAAAATGCTTCAATAGTTTATGATGGGGAACGAAGTATGAAAATAAAAAAATTTCATATGAAACACCCAAGATCTAATCTAGGATATGTATAGCAACGAGAGAGGAGTGGTGTCTACATATCCTTGTAGACCAAAAGCGTTAACGATTTAGAGATCGTGGTTGGCGTAGTCATACTCGCGTCGCGATCCAATCCGATCCAAGTACCACACGCGCAGTACCTCTGAGTTTAGCACACGTACGGCTCGGCGGCGTCCTCTCCTTGTTGATCCAGGAAGTGAGGGAGAGGAGGTAGATGAGGTGTAAACCAACACGACGACGTGGTGCTGGTGGCAGCGGAACTCCGATAGGGCTTCGCTAAGTGCGTATCGGTGAAACGTGGGAGGAGTTGGGAGAGGTAACGGGCAAGGGTCGAACGGGGCTGCCCCCAATGCCTCCCCACCTTTATATAGGCATGAAGTGGGCTGGTGGCTTTCCCTCCAAGGCCCTAGGGTCGTTGGTCAATGGGAGAGGAAGGAAATCCCTCCTTTCCTTCCCCACAGATCGCTATCCCCTTTTTTACGATTCTGATCTTGTCCCTTCGGGATATGATACTATTCATTTTAAGGGAGGATATTGGTGCGCCTAGAACAGGGTTGCGGGGACTTTCCCCACCCACGTTCATGTGGGTCCCCCAAAGTAGGTGGGCCCCACTACGGAACCTTCTAGAACCTTCCCGGTATAATACCGAAAAAACTCAAACTCTTTCCGAAACCCCGATAATAACTTTCCATATATGACTCTTTACCTCCTGACCATTCCAGAGCTCCTCGTGATGTCCCGGATCCCATCCGGGGCTCCGAACAACCTTCGGACTTTCCACTATTAATATCTCAACACTACCCTAGCGCTGCCGAACGTTAAGCGTGCAACCCTACAGGTTCGAGAATCATGCAGACATGACCGAGACTTCTCTCCGGTCAATAACCAATAGCGGGACCTGGATGCCCATATTAATTCCTACATATTTAACAAAGATTTTTATCGGTTGAACCATGATGTCAAGGATTCAGTCAATCCCGTATGCAATTCTCTTTGTCCAGCAATATGTTACTTGCCCGAGATTCGATCGTCGGTATCTCCATACCTAGTTCAATCTGATTACCGGCAAGTCTCTTTTCTCGTTCCGTAATACAAGATCCCGTGACTAAACTCATTAGGCACATGAAGCTTCTTATGGTGTTGTATTACCGAGAGGGCCCAGAGATCTCTCCATCACACGGAGTGACGAATCCCAGTCTCGACCCACACAACCCAGCAGACACCTTCGGAGATACCTGTAGAGCACCTTTATGATCACCCAGTTATGAAGTGATGTTTGATAGCACACAAGGCATTCCTCCGGTATCCGGGGGTAGCATGATCTCATGGTCGAAGGAACATATACTTGACATGAAGAAAGCTATAGCAAATAACTAAACAATCTGATGCTAAGCTTACGATTGGGTCTGCCCATCACATCATTCTCCTAATGATGTGATCCTGTTATCAAATGACAACTCATGTCCATAGTTAGGAAAACTTAACCATCTTTGATCAACGAGGTAGTCTAGTGGAGGCTTACTAGGAACATAGTGTAGTTTATGTATTCACACATGTATTTAAGTTTTCGGTCATTCACACATGTATTTAAGTTTTCGGTCAATACAATTTTAGCATGAATAATAAACATTTATTATGAACGAGAAATATGATAATAACCATATTATTATTTCCTCTAGGGCATATTTCCAATAGTTTCCGCAAACGCGGATGAACATGTAGTCATCATGATTTGCTTCCAAAACAAAGAAGAGGGTGATTATCATTGATTCGGTTTAGATTTAGATAATTTCCTTTTCCCCTAGAGGTGACCATAGGTTTATCGAACATACATGAAGGTTTGCCAAAGACAAGGTGATGTTGGTGCAATCGAGTGCCTGATTGTTTTGGAGATTGCTGGACAGAAACAGTGAGGGACTATTGTGTTTGTTAGTGCATACAGAGAGAGATAGTCCCTAGAGTAAAGAGGAGTATGCTAAAGCAATCGAGCAAATTGTGTGGCGGAAATGACCCCCAAAAATATTGCTGAAGTGAAGCAATTGCTGCGCGTGGCGTTGGAGAGAAAATGGTTCTAGCCGAGAAGAATGAAGACGAAGTGAAGAAGTAATTTTCTTCCGTAATTCATTTTCTTTCTTTGAGTCATAAAGGCCATCGTACTATTAAGAGGGGCTTCAAAAAGTTTCGAGACTTATGTCTCGCAATGCTTCATAGAAATATGTCCCTAGTGAATGGAGAGAAATCTCTACGCGATGACTAATTACTTGTTAGCTAAAGACGAAGTTCTTATGGGCCGCGAGAGAATTGCTCTAATAGTGGAGTCAGCTTTGCTACTTCCTCAAGTAAAGCAGTGTGTGGCCGCTTTTAAATAGTTGATGTCAATGAGGCTAAGCATCTGAGTGCGTCAATTCGCGGGCGTCGGAGTTAGTTTCTCAACTGGTGAGCCTGTTTAATGGCGGCATACGAAGGGACTGACGTTGAAAGGGCGTGCTAGATATTCGTTCCATCCCGTCCAGTAAACGTCTCTCCTATATTGAACAGGCGCGGATATCGGGGATGTGGCCCGGACGGTGCCCTCGGCCGGCAAGCCGCTTCAATGCCGGTGCCAGCGTAAGGTCGCGTCCGTGGGCAGTTGGCTTCGGGCGGGAAACCGTGCTGGCAAGGGGAGGGGTTTTGGCGGGTCACAGTTGCCGGATGAGGGTGTGATAGTGGTCCGGACACCCACAACCCCCCCTCCCCCCGAGCTTGTTTTCCGGTATGCGGGAAAAATCACGTTCGGATCGGTCGACGGACTGATACAGGTCCACGTTGGATGGTAAAACACATCTGAACCACATGGTCTGAACAGTTGCGGATGGTTTAATGGTCGGCGTTAGAAATGCCATGGCAATAAGAGGCTATGAGAATCCCCCCTCTCGCTCTCGCGACCGCGTCGCCCCTCTCATGGCGTCGGCGCGCACCTCTCTCTCGCCTCCGGCCCCCTCTCCCTTCCTCCCGCCGTCGGCGGCACCAGCGGCGGCCGGCCCCCGGTCGGTGGCGGCGGCCTTCCTGCCCTTCCCCTCCCGGTGGCACTACTAGGAAAACGGTTTTTAACGATGGTATATGTGGTCGTTAAAGGTCGGATCATGGTCGTTAAAGGTCATTAACGACCACAATCTGCTGGTCGTAGTAGGCTCCGTCGTTAAAAGTATAACGACCACATACCTTTTGTGGTCGTTATTCTTGTAACGGCGAGATGGTGTGCGGTCGTCAATCCCATAGAAATAATGACCACAATTGTCGTCGCTAATAATGTTATCATGCTGACCAAAGTATCATTAGCGACCACTCTCTTCACACATTGATATCCTTCAAAACCACTTATATTTAGTATAATTTTGCATTGAACGATCACTTTATGCAGCATCCAACATTTCAATATTAACATCCATATTAAAATAAAAACAAGAGAATATGGTTTGAAAGGATCATAGCCTCTTTTATTAATAAAAATACCAATATTCTGACATACATTAAATTATCCTTTAAGAAACTTCAAGTTGGCTTCCATGAGAACTATCACTTACTAATATACCAGATACAATACACTTAATTTCTAACACCTCTTGCACCATGCCATTGAACGTTCCTTCGAGCACTTGCCTCGCTTGCTCACAAGCTTGTAGTTTAGAAACCAATTCCGCCTTACTTAATGCTGGTCCTCGCAATGTCTCTAATTCCCCACATACATATCTGGAGATAAAAAACCATTGCAAAATTACTAACCAAAAACACTATCCAGAACAATCAATATAGATGTTCATTTGTACAAAAAAAAATCAAGTAACAACCAGTAAATATTTTCTCTTCACTCATGAGACACCATCACAAGTCCTTATCATTCTTCACCAATGACTACAATGCCTCGTGATGTTACTTTTAAGGTGGACCATCCGTTCTACAAAAAACATTAATGGTTTATATGTCAGTACATATAAAAGAACTAGCAAAGAGGATAATATCATAAAGGAACAAGTTTCCACTTGAATTCTTCAATAGTCCTTATCCTTGTGCGACAAAGGCAAATTATTTTAAGCAAATATTAATTGGAATGTTTCTTTTCTAATTCAAGCAAAACTGGAGTTATTCTATTTCTCAGGGAAAAAATGAACTTTTTTTGGTTGTTTTTATATACCCAACTAATTTTTTAACACATATACCCAACAAATTAAAACCAAATATTATTCTCATCTGCTTAAAAAAACTACCATTCTTCTCAAGAGTGAGTGATATACATACCTCAAAACGGCCTCTTGGCTTTTCTTTGTCACCCTGGAGGAGAAAAGGAGTTTCAAAGTGGTGAGCATATGAAAAACAGAGCACGCAAGGAGACATCAATTTTGGAGAAGTTTAAGCTTACAAGAAAAACTTACAATTACCTTGCCCTGGAACATGGGAACTGCACAATGGACCATGTACTGAGCGTCTACAATGGCAATATACAAATTAAATCAAAAGTGAAAAAAAAGTATACATCAGGTATACAGGACTATATATTGCACATGATATCTTTTTAGACGTCGTTGCTCAATAATTAGGCTATGCTTACATTGACACATCTCCAGATGTAGGAGTCAATAGGCCATCGATTGACGAGGTCATTCTGAAAATCAAACTCGTTAACTCTTCTTTTCAGTTCACACAAGCCAAAATTATCAATCATGTACGTACAAGTTAAAAATAATCAGCAGCCAAACACACTGTCCTTACTTTCAGATTAGGCAAGTAAAAAAACGTCTTTGTTCTGAGAAGTGTATGCACGTACCTAGATCAGTGCCACACGCATCTCCAAGCATCCCTTCACAAGACTGACACCATTACCTCCACAAACCTGCATCCAGGTTTACATCTTCACTTTTAAATTGAAAAATCTCAAACAAAAATGATCAGAGTGAAGAATTTAGCTAGTTAATTACCTGCTACACGGCAGCCTTTGCACGTCCCGACAATGCTCGTCCCCAATATCTGTCCTGTTCATGCCATGCGAGAGACTACAACCCGAATTCAACCTCTGTTTTCGCATTGAGCAGCAGCTGCACCCTTTCTCCGTCCTAACGAGTCCTGCATCGTATCCGCCTCTGCCTTCCCCTCCCATCTAAAGACTTGAATAAGAACTCCTTGGAAACCATTAGCGATCCACTCCAAATATCCCGAGCCCGCTACGAGATACGGCCGATGCGGTAGCAACACTGACCTCATCACCGAGCTAGATCCGACCAACACGTAGGAGTATTGACCTCATCAATGAACTACTAGACACGATGGATGCGGAACTGACCTCGGCGTTGATCCTCTGGACCCCGTTGCGCTGCTTGTCGATCACCCGACAAGGGATCCGGTCCACTCGGACGACCTCGGCAGCGAGCGCATCTGGGTCGGCGTCCTGCGACGAGGAGGCGAGGGGACGACGTGGGCATGCGGCGTTCGTGGCGGTGGCGGCTGCGGGGGCGAGCGGCTCAATCTGAGAGGGGATGCGCCACGGTGGTTTACCTGGACGCGAGACTGTAGGGATAGTTAGAAGTGACTTTTATTTATCTTCTTTTATCTCCCTCGTTTCACCAGATAAGGCTGCTAATCTCTTCCTAATCTCTCACTAATAATAAAGCACGAATTGAGTTTGTCGGATTCACCGTCACAATACGCTTTCTTCTCATGTCATAATACGCTTTTACAAAATCGTAATATAAACAAGGTGGTACTAATTTGGGGTATGCATTAAAGATTTTTTATCAAAATTCCTTATTAGAACGTTCTTTCGCTCACGGGCTTTTTTTTTGCATCGAACTCAGGAACTTTATTAACTTAGAATCATAGTATTACAATCCGCCTGCAGGCAAGAGACTAGAAAATCAGGGCTTACATCAAGCCAACTCTCAGTGCCATCCAGTGTGCTAGCTAAGAGGGCACACTGATGCGCCGGCACATTAGCTTCCCTGCTGACATGCGTGATAGATAAAGAAGCAAAAGTAGCATCAATTTCCTCCAGTTCATTCAAGATAGGCACTGCAACTAATCTGGTGTAGGCGCGAATGCCATAGATCAACTAGCTCCAAGCAGTCAATCTCCATGATCACATGTGAAAAACCACGGAGTTGCGCAAAGATCATGTCGTCCCGAAGAGCAAGCAACTCCGCTATGAAGGGGTCCGATATGCCAAACAGAGGTTTGCACCAAGCACCAAGGAACACGATGTGTGATCTGGCTACACCTCCCGCTCCCCCCTCAATTCGTCAGCATTAAGAGCGCCGTCAGTGTTGATAGTAACCCAGCCCGCCTCAGGTGGTCTCCAGCACTGACCCGCCCTCGTTTTCCTTCCCGAAGGAGGAAGTTCCAGAATCGCCAAAGTCTCATGAACCCACTTCAACGCTTGTACAGGGTTGTACCCTTCGCGATCATGAGTCCAGTTGTTTCGTGACGTCCATATGCTATGCATGATAGTGATTATCTTGCATCTGTCCTCATCCAAGAACATGGGATCGAGCAGAATATCCCGCGCCCACGTATCATGGTGCAAACGTGGGAGAGAGAGAGCTGAAATCTATCCCTCGCAGCCATCCAAAACGCCTTTGCGTGGGAACAATGGATTAGTGCATGTCACATGTCTTCGTCCATCGCTTTGCAAAGTAGTCGAGTTAGGTAAAATCCCTCGGAGAACTCTCCACCAGAATACCCGTACCTTGGGAACGACTCGTAGTCGCCAAAGAGCAGTCCACAACTTTTTGTTAACAGAAAGTAAAGAGAGGGTACAGAAAGTTGTGCTTTCTACTTCATCCATCTCATGCTCATCAAAAGGAATCCACTAACAAGGTTGATCAAGTCTTGTTAACAAACTCATTCCGAATAACATGGAACCGGAGAAATTTCGAATAACACTAGGTTACATCAATGGGGATATGCACATCCCCAATAATAAGAATATCATATTTCTTCTTGACAGTAGGAAGAGGAAATTCAAAACCTCCAATAATAATTGATGGAATTTTTCCAATAGAATTGATACTATAAACTTGAGGTTGTTTCTCCGGAAAGTGTACCGTATGCTCATTACCATTAACATGAAATGTGACATTGCCTTTGTTGCAATCAATACTGCCCCTGCGGTATTCAAAAAGGGTCTACCAAGGATAATCGACATACTATCGTCCTCGGGAATATCAAGAATAACAAAGTACGTTAAGATAGTAACGTTTGCAACCACAACAGGCACATCCTCACAAATACCGACAGGTCTGGCAGTTGATTTGTCAGCCATTTGCAAAGATATTTCAGTAGGTGTCAACTTATTCAATTCAAGTCTACGATATAAAGAGAGAGGCATAACACTAACACCGCTCCAAGATCACATAAAGCAGTTTTAACGTAGTTTCTTTTAATGGAGCATGGTATAGTTGGTACTCCTGGATCTCCAAGTTTCTTTGGTATTCCACCCTTAAAAGTATAATTAGCAAGCATGGTGGAAATTTCAGCTTCCGGTATCTTTCTTTTATTAGTAATAATAAACTTCATGTACTTAGCATAAGGATTAACTTTAAGAATATCAGTCAAACGCATACGCAAAAGATAGGTCTAATCATTTCAGCAAAGTGCTCAAAATCCTCATCATGCTTTTTCTTGGATGGTTTAGGAGGAAAAGGCATGGGTTTATGAACCCATGGTTCTCTTTCTTTACCGTGCTTCCTAGCAACAAAGTCTCTCTTATCATAACGTTGATTCTTTGATTGTGGGTTATCAAGATCAACAACAGGTTCAATCTCTACATCATTATTATTGCTAGGTTGAGCATCAACATGAACATTATCATTAACATTATCACTAGGTTCATGTTCATCACCAGATTGTGTTTCAGCATCAGAAATAGAAATGTCATGGGGATTCTCAGGTGTATCAACAACAGGTTCACTACAAGCATGCAAAGTCCTATCATTTTTCTTTTTCTTCTTTTTAGAAGGACCAGGTGCATCTACATTATTTCTCCGGGAATATTGCTCAATCCTCTTAGGGTGGCCTTCAGGATACAAAGGTTCCCGAGTCATTTTACCCGTTATAGTAGCGACTCTAACAGCAAAGTCATGTTTATTATTTAATTCGTTGAGCAAATCATTTTGAGCTTTAAGTACTTGTTCTGCTTGAGTGTTAACCATAGAAGCATGTTTGCTAATGAGTTTAAGTTCACCTTTAACTCTAGCCATATAATCACTCAAGTGTCCAATCATGTAAGCATTTTGTTTCAATTGTCTACCAGCATAAGCATTGAAGTTTTCTTGTCTCGCCATGAAGTCATCAAATTCATCCAAGCATTGGCTAGCAAACTTAGTAGACAGGATTTCAACTTTATCATATCTATAGAGAGAATTTACCTTTACTACCTGTGACGGGTTATCAAGACCATGTATTTCTTCAATAGGTGGTATGCTAAGGCCATGTATTTCTTCAATAGGAGGTAAATTCTTAACATCTTTAGCTTTAATGCCTTTTTCTTTCGTAGATTTCTTTGCCTCTTGCATATCTTCAGGACTGAGAAATAAAACACCCCTCTTCTTCGAAGTTGGTTTAGGAGTTGGCTCAGGAAGTGTCCAATTATTTTCATTAGAAAATATATTATTCAATAGCAATTCAGTTTGATCGACTGTTCTTTCCTTGAAAACACAACCAGCACAACTATCCTAATGGTCTTTGGAAGCATTGGTTAGTCCATTATAAAAGACTAGTACATATGCCCGTGCGTTGCAACGGGCGAAAGAAAGAACAAAATATGCTTCACATGCCATTACGCGCCACTCATATTCGACTCCGATAAAACGCTGAAATAAGGTTACCCTCATCTCTGTAAGGTGCATATGCACATGTGTTGCCCCGGGTTGCATTATCTTTTTTTTATCGTGAAGTGTTGATGTGAAGAAGCCACCCCAATGTCCTTTATTGGTGTATTTTTTTAGGCTGTGCACTGCCATCGGATGGAAGAATAGTGATCCATAAAATCTAGGAGGAAACCTACAGTATAATTCATTTGAAGGATTTTTATAGAATTATCAAAAGAATTGAATCCAGTGTTTTTGATTATGTAGTTTTTTTATTTTTTATTGAAGATTGTTTGATTTGTAGGATTATATTTCATTCTTAATGTTTTTTTTCACAATTTGGGCTTGGCCCAAACACAAGAGCATCTCTCCAAAAGAAACAGATAGATGCATCGTGAATGTCCTCCTTTTTTAACAGGAAGGGATTAAGAAAATCAACCGGCTGATAAAAATAACGTTGGTTGGTTCCAGCCAACACGTACACCATCCATCACGTGTACAACTCTGCTCTAGAGAGGCCACTCTTCAAATCTTATCCATTCGACCGCTCTTATTCTATTCCGTCGCTCCATCCGTATGTTCCGAGCAGTACGTTGCTTCCTGCAGGATTTATTCCTTTTTTGCGGGATTTGCCGCGTTGTTAGCCGGCCTGGGGAGTGGCGACTACGAGCGAGCGCTGGAAGCCACGGGCGGCTTCCCCCGAGCGCGCCGCCACCAGCAACCCCATCTCCAGATCCTCGCCTTACCGCAGCCCAGGCCACCACCAGGCGGCGGCGGGGGGGGGGGGGGGTCTCCTCATCTCCCGTCGCCTGTTGCATGCGCCCCCTCGTGGCTGTTAGTGTTGGCGGCGCGTCTCTCAGTGACCGGCCGGCCGACAGAGTGAGTGGCCCTTGACTGCTGCGCCCTTCTGGCCGTGCCCTCCCGTGACTCCCACGCGTTGCCTCACCCCTCCTGCCTCTCCAACTGTTGCCCGGTGTGATGCGTTCTTTATCATCTATCCAGTATCATGCATGTCTAGGCAAGGTAATTTATGTATATGAACTGATGTGAATCGGTGTAAAGAAGTAAGGTGTGACTATTTAACATGATCCGAACTGATGATAATTGGTTTATTGTTGTAACCATGTTTTAACCAGACGAGAGGTCTTGACTTGATCAGCTATTTTTCTCACGTGACTTAATGGACACCAAGAAAAGGCCCAACAGTGGAACAAGGTGGCCCAATACATGTGTGGCGAGGAACGGAACTTGGCTGTATGAATTAGTACCACCTCATGTATTTCACATAACATAGAATTAGATGCGGGACGAAACCAAGAATATCACCTTGCTTTAATAGTAGGTATAGATATCAAGTATTTCATTTTTCTTAAGAGGATGATCAGGCAAAAAATTAAGTAACCGGAGAAGCCTCCCCCAAGCTTGTGGGAGACTCTCTTCTTCAATTTGCACAAATTATATATTTCCCTTAAAGCAGCTTGTTTCTTATAAGCAGGGAAATATTTAGCAGAGAAGTAATAAATCATATCTTGGGGACTACGCACACAACCAGGATCAAGAGAATTAAACCAAGTTTTAGCATCACCCTTTAATGAGAACGGAAATATCTTAAGGATATAGTAGTAACGAGATTTCTCATCATTAGTGAATAGGTTGGCTATATCATTCAATTTAGTAAGATGTGCCACAACAGTTTCAGATTCATAACCATAAAAAGGATCAGATTCAACCAAAGTAATTATCTCAGGATCGACAGAGAAATCATAATCCTTATCAGTAACAAAGATAGGTGAAGTAGCAAAAGCAGGGTCATATTTCATTCTAGCATTCAGAGTTTTCTATTTCGGTTTAGCAAATAACTTCTTAAGAACGGATCTATCATTGCATAACATAACCCTCAGGAACAACAGGCAATTCATATTTAGGGGGAGAACCTTCATCATCACTATCTTCAATAATATCAGTTTCAAGAATTTCATTCTCTCTAACCCTAGCAAGTTGTTCATAAAGATATTCACCTAATGGCACGGTAGTATCAAGCACAGAAGTAGTTTCATCATAAGTATCATGCATAGTAGAAGTGGCATCATCAATAACATGCGACATTATAGGATCGAAAGTATGTCTATAGGGGTGTGATTAGACTACTTGACCAAATAAAAATCTATCCTTTTCCCAATTTTAGTTCTTGGCAGATTTTAGCAACTTTGCACAAGTCAAGAAATCTTAACACAATTCAAGCAAGCATGCAAAGAGTATATGAGCAGCGGAAAGTAAAGCATTTAACTTGCAAGAATGTAAAGGGAAGGGTTTGGAGAGTGCAAACGCAATAGGAGACACGGATGTTTTTGTCATGGTTCCGATAGGTGGTGCTATCGTACATCCACGTTGATGGAGACTTCAACCCACAAAGGGTAACGGCTGCGCGAGTCCACGGAGGGCTCCACCCATGAAGGGTCCACGAAGAAGCAACCTTGTCTATCCCACCATGGCCATCGCCCACGAAGGACTTGCCTCTCTAGGGGTAGATCTTGACGAAGTAGGCGATCTCCTTGCCCTTACAAACTCCTTGGTTCAACTCCACAATCTTTTCGGAGGCTCCCAAGAGACACCTAGCCAATCTAGGAGACACCACTCTCCAAGAAGTAACAAATGGTGTGTTGATGATGAACTCCTTGCTCTTGTGCTTCAAATGATAGTCTCCCAACACTCAACTCTCTCTCACAGAATTTGGATTTGGTGGAAAGAAGATTTGAGTGGAAAGAAACTTGGGAAGGCTAGAGATCAAGATTCATATGGTAGGAATGGAATATCTTGGCCTCAACACAAGTGTAGGTGGTTCTCTCTCAGAAAATGTATGTTGGAAGTGTAGGCATGTTCTGATGGCTCTCTCCACGAATGAAGAGTGTGTGGAGCGATATATATATATATATATATATATATATATATATATATATATATATATATATATAGACACACACACACACACAACTTACCAATCTCGGTGGGACTGAATCGTTAAACTCGGTCGGACCGATTTAGCAAATCATGTGACCGTTAGGATTTTTGGTGGGACCGACATGCAACTCGGTAGGACCGATATGATTAGGGTTAGGGCATAACGTAATCTCAATGAGACCGATTACACAAACTCGGTGAGACTGATTTTGGTAATGGACATACAGAGGGTTGGTCAGGCAATCTCGGTGGGACCGATTCGCTCATCTCGGTAAGACCAAAACGTTATGAAAGGGAAACAGAGAGTTTTCATTGTAATCTCGGTGGGACCGATCGCTCATCTCGGTTTGACCGAAATGTTATGAAGGGAAACAGAGAGATTACAACCCCATCTCGGTGAGACCGAGATCCCTATCGATGAGACCGATTTTCCTAGGGTTTGTGGCAGTGGCTATGACATCTGAACTCGGTGGCGCCGGGTAGAAAGAAGCGGTAGGGCCGAGTTGGACTTTTGGTTTATGTCATATGTGGATGTGAGAAAGTAGTTGAGGGCTTTGGAACATATCACTAAGCATTTTGAGCAAGAAAGCCATTAAGCAACACATCATCCCTCCTTGATAGTATTGGCTTTTCCTATAGACTCAATGTGATCTTGGATCACTAAAATAGAAAATGTAGAGTCTTGTGCTTTGAGCTTGAGCCAATCCTTTTGTCCTTAGCATTTTGAGGGATCCACTTTTCTCATCCATGCCATGGCAATCATTGAGCTTCCCTGAAATATTTATCTTGAAGTAGCATTAGCTCAATGGGATATATGTTGTTAGGAATTACCAAAACCATCCGGGGATATTTCCACTTTCAGTCTCCCCCTTTTTGGTAATTGATGACAACATATAGATCAAATCTTCGACAAAAGATAATAAGATTGATAAACATTGTCGCTTTGAGAAGTATGTGAAAAGTAAGAGCTCCCCCTAAATTTGTGCATTATTTAAAATTTGCTTTGGACTGCAAATGCACAATGAGTTAGGATCATGGGTCACTCTTCCATGTCACATACATCTTGGTGGAGCGCTCAAAATGATAATAATTAAACACATGCACTCATCACCAAGCAAAGTGAGTGATCATATAGGGATATAAGAAGATAATGTCATCCAACAAGCATTAAGGTAGCATATGATCAAACACATGATCATCCAAGTATCTCACACAAGGCATAGAGTATCAAGCAAACAAGCAAATAACGAAGTTCAACCACCAAAAAGACCAAAAGACAAGAGAGAACAAAAGAAACACTCTCTCTCGAAGTCTATGATCTATACATTTTTCTCCCCCTTTGGCAACAAGTTACCAAAAAGTTCATAGAAAAAGCATAGTGCTAAACGACTCTCAGGCTTGGTCTTCACATGATGGTGTAGAGATGGCTCCTTGGACGAAGACTTCTGTTGATGTAGCTGGAGTTGGTGGAGAGGCTGCTGGAGCTGGATGCACTAAAGCTGTAGCTGGTGCAGATGATGTAGCTCTGGTGTCTGGAACACACACTGCAGCAGATCTCTATCCTCTGGGCACTCTAGCAAAAGCATCAGTAGTTGACTTGCCCTTCTTCTCCTCCACACCCTCCTGAAGTTGCTCAACTGCAGTTTGGATCTCAGTCACTTTGACATCAAGAGCATAAAACTTCTGCTCTATGATTCTCTCCAAGCTTTCCTGGTTTTGAGCCAGGGTGGCCAAGCCCTTCTCAATCCTCAGAGTGGAGGCAATCAAGTAGCCAAGCTAATCTTGCTTGCTCTTCAGGAAAATCTGAGATGCCTCTTCAGCAGTTGGCATCTTTGCAGCCTTCTCAGCCTTGCCTTCTCCTTCTTCTCTTGTGCTTGCACAGATGATGGTTCATTTTCATCCATCGCAATGGTGTTGTGCTCAAAGTCAGGGTAGATGGGCAGGTGTTCCTTGTCCAAGAGATATGTGCCAGTGCCCATCTTGGAGTTTATAAGCTCCTGAATCTGTGGGGCATACCCACAACTCCTCTTCTGATCAGCAGCAGTCCTTTTGATTGTTTCCACAATCAGGCTCATGACTTTGAACTTCTGAGGCACATCAAATATATGAAGCAAGTTAATTGCATGGCCTCTGATCATCTTGTGATCACCTGACTTGGGCAGCAAAGTGTGCCTTAAGATCCAGTTGATAGTGGGCAGTCGACAGCGAGATAATGTACTGATCCAAACTTGTGTGTCTCTAGTGCAGCATCTGGGATCTCTCTGTACATGTGAGCCATGGAGTTGTGATCTTTCTTCTTCTTGGCATAGACATCCAAGTCATCCTCATTTTCCTTTGGAGCATTGATCAATTGAGACCATTCTTCAACTGTTGATTGGTACCTTGTTCCCTCAGACATCCAGACTATCCTCCCATCTGGGTAGAAATGAGCTGTGGAGTAGAATTGCATAATGAGCTCATCATTTCACTTTGTGAGCTTCTGCCCAACAAAGTCTACTACTCCACAAGACTTGAAACTATCATAAACTCCAGGATAGTGCTCTTCATTCTTCTTGATATAGTCCCAGTCAACCCATCTCATATCACAAACTATAGGCTTCTTGTCAAGCAGCACAGTCTCATAGAAATCCTGTTGTTCCTTAGTATGGAACCTGTAGTCCACAGTAGTTCTTCTCCTGACAGCATAGGGGTCAGTCAGTCTCCACTGTCTAAGACCTGCATCCTTTCTGAGTTTCATGTCTTCCGCAACTGGGTGAGCATCATTATGATCTGGGATCTTGGGCTTCAACTTTCTCAGGACAAGTGAGTCTTCATCTTCTTCTTCAGCAGCTTCAGGCATTGGGGCCTTGTTCTTCTCTGCAGCTGGAATACTCCTGGTGTTCCTCTTGGGTGCAGACTTGGGCTTAGGAGCAGCAGCCTTGGGAGCATCTTTGGGCTTAGATGGAGAAGCCCCTGATCTTATAGCATCTCCCATTAGCTTTTGAGCTTTAGGTGCTGGAGCAGCAACCTCTTCCTCTTCATCTTCAGAGTCTCTCCTCATAGAGGGTTTGTCAAGTACTTTGGCAGTAGTGGTTCTGACTCTCTTCTTCTTCTTCAGATCTTGGCCAGCAGCTTCATTATCAGACTCAATGGTGAACTTCATGGTTTCACCAGTGGCAACCTTCCTAGGTTTGGAAGTGGGAATCCTTCTTGCAGGTGCCTTCTTCTGCATTCCTGGCTTAGTGGATGCAGCTGAGCCATATTCCTTCTTCAACACTGTAACGCCCCGAGTCCGATGCGCCAGTTGCCTTCTATTTATTTTAGTTGTTGCCATGTGTTTATTATGTTTGTTGCACTATCATAATTGTTTTGCATATTTCATTCCTATATGTTTATGCCATGATCATGTTGAGTGCCTTGCCATATATCTTTGCTTCTTGCACCATGCTCATTTCGCTTGTTATGCCATGTGTTTGCATTGTGCCATCCCATGTTGTTGCCAAAATCATCTCATATGCAATTGTGGTATTCATCTTGTTGTACTTGCACAATGCTTTGTCAATGTTGCTTGCCCTATGCATATGTCCCATGAATCATCACCTCCTTCCTTCTTCTTTCTTTCATTTTGGCAAGTGACCTTTTCCCTTCCTCCATAAATGTTCATTCTTTCCCTATTAATCTTAGGCCATGCCAAGCCCTACTCCTATATGTTTCAGCTCATTTGGGTTTGATTTGGTTGGGTTAAAAAATAGCTCAAGTTTGAATTTATTCAAACTTTAATTATTTTTCTATCTATAAAAATTGCCAAGTCCATTTATTCAAATTGTGCATAATGCAAGGACTCCAGATATATTCTCATGTCTCTCTCACGCCTTACCTTTATCTCCGAGGTTTTCTCTCTTATTTTCTGTTTGAGGAAATTAAGAAAAGGAAGAATAAGAGGGAGAGAGAGAGCCCAGCTCCAGCAGCAGCAATGCAGCCCAGCTCCAGCAGCAGCAGCCCATCTCCACAGCCATCCAGCCCAAGCCCACCTCTGCTCCTTCTTCTACCTACGTCACCTCATGCGACCAAGCAGTAGCCATCAGATCGCCATGGCACCGCTTGATGGGCTGCCGTACAGCTCCCTAGCGCCCTATATACCACCCCCTCGACGTCTGTGCCCTACCCTAGCTTCTCCTCCTCCCTTCAACGCCGCCAGAACCCTTCTCCTTCTCTAGTTGTTCTTCTTCCTCAAGAAAAGAGCACCCGAGAGAATAAAACCGCCGGTGTCCATCGTCGTCCTCGCGTTCGGTCTGCGCCGGAATCCTCTCCGGCATGTCTTCTTGCTCCCCTTCACCCTCCTCGATCAATCCCGGGAGTTAGTTGGCTGGGAGCCTCCCCCACGCGCCTCTCTGTCGTCGCCGTCGCCATGACCGGGGCCGGGCTGAGTTGATGCTCGAGCCCGGCGTAGAAGACGACGTCCCCGACTTTCTTCCTCCGCGGCAAGTCCCACGACTTCGGCAACGTCTCCCCACGACTCCCCGAGCCCGGATCGCCAAGTTCCCCGACGTCGACTACTTCCTCTACGTCACGGATCATACGTCATCTCGCCTTCACGCCGTCGTCCATGTCGTCCTCTTCCTCCCCTGCTTCCTCTGCTTCGTGGAAATGAGGATGCCGCCCCGATCAGCGCGTCTTCTCGCCGTCGAGCCCGATCAACTCCAGCAGCACCCCCACGGTAAAGATCTTCTCCTCCCCTTCATCGTTCCCGTTGTTTTCCGTCGTCCTTGCTGCCATTCGGCGCCCAACCCGCATGCCTCGCTGCAAGCCCGCTGAGGAAGTCCTGGACTAGGGGGTGTCCGGATAGCCGAACTATCATCTTTGGCCGGACTCCTGGACTATGAAGATACAAGATTGAAGACTTCGTCCCGTGTCCGGATGGGACTTTCCTTGGCGTGGAAGGCAAGCTTGGCGATCCGGATATGTAGATCTCCTACCATTGTAACCGACTCTGTGTAACCCTAACCCTATTCGGTGTCTATATAAACCGAAGGTTTTAGTCCGTAGGACGAACAACAATCATACCATAGGCTAGCTTCTAGGGTTTAGCCTCCTTGATCTCGTGGTAGATCTACTCTTGTACTACCCATATCATCAATATTAATCAAGCAGAGTAGGGTATTACCTCCATCGAGAGGGCCCGAACCTGGGTAAAAACATCGTGTCCCTTGTCTCCTGTTACCATCCGCCTAGACGCAGATTCGGGACCCCCTACCCGAGATCCGCGGTTTTGAAACCGACATTGGTGCTTTCATTGAGAGTTCATCTGCGTGCCGCCATCGGGAAGGATGCCTCATCCCGTCTTTAAAGGCGATATTATCGCCAAAGGAGCCTTGGCCTTGGCCGAACTCTTGACTAGGTGTTTTCCTTATGACCGCCCGGTTCGTACGGCGCCCGACGATGACTTCTCGAGTCATCGAAACCAATCTTCACGTTAACTTGGAACTTGCCGAACAATTAGATCCGATCGAGCTCTCCTCCGTAAACGAGCTCTTGGATTGCATCGCCGCCCTGGGAGTCACCATAGACTACGACCAGATCGGGCCTAAAACCAATCTGAGAGAGATCAACTCTCCCCAGGCTACCCATCATGTTGCTATGATAGAGGAGCAATACAACGATTCTTCTTCTATCTTAAGGACTAGCTAAATGCGGATTCCCGATCCCTCCATGCCGGATTCCCGCAGAGGGACGGATGTCGATCAAGCCACGAACTTAAAGTCAGGCAGCGGGTTGGATTCAACTGGATAGTATTCAAAATCCAAACTTCCAAGTTTGGAAACTTCTCGACCCTCGAGTCTTAATTTTGATGGGGTTAGGATCTAGTTCCACCCGCCCACCCAAACATTAGCGATCTATCCTGAATTCGCAAGAGCCTGCTGAAGCAATGCGTCCTTCTTGGGCGATTCCTCCGGTTATGGGACAGGATAAAGGACTGCCGAGAGGAGGACGTAATCTCACTTTTCTGCGATAATTGCACGGACAAGGGAATCCTAAACGCCACAAGTCGTCGCGAAATTACACGCTTTGCTGACTTGGTGACCATAGTACAAAAGTACTGTGCATTGCAGAGTGCTTGGAAAACCGAAAGTAAATTTTGGGATAATCCGGCCCGAATACATCCCTAGTCCAAAATAATATGGTGCATCATCACCAAGCACCTGGATTAAACATCAAAAAACAAAAACCACCTAAAGGGTACGAAACCGTACTGGAGGGTTGGCTAAACGGACCCTGCAAAATTCATAGCACAGAGGGTGCCACTCCAACTCATAGCCTTCGAGCATGTTGGATACTACGGCAGGTGGCCAAAAGTGGCGAAGAGCTTCTAGCCTCAGAATCCCAGCCCAGCAACACCAGTACGGTATTAACAGTCTTCGAGACTTTCACATCAAATAACATGCGGAAACGAACACTCCGCAACCTTGCCGAAGTCTACCAAGTAGCAACAATACATCCATGGAGTGACACGGCTATTACCTTTAATGCCAGTGACGAACCCAAATCTCGAACAGCCCGAGCACCAGCCGCATTGGTCCTCAGTCCAATAGTGGGACGGCTTTAGCCTTACTAAGGTACTCATGGATGGCGGCAACGGAATAAACCTCATCTATGAGGAAACCCTCCGAAAAATGGAAATAGACTGGAACCGCATTGAGCGAAGCAGCACAACCTTTAGAGGAATAATCCCTAGCCGGGAAGCATGCTGCACAGGAAAAATCACACTGGACGTAGTGTTCGGCTCACAGGAGAATTACAGGTCCGAGGAGGTCACATTTCAAGTGGCCCCGTTCAGCAGCGGATATCACGCTTTATTAGGGCGAGAGGCATTTACAATTTTCCAAGCTATACCCCATTATGGGTACATGAAGCTTAAAATGCCCGGACCTAACAGAATCATCACTCTCGCTAGTGATACGAACATAACACTCCGCGCCGAAAACAAGACAGCCGCACTAGCCCTCGAGGCACTATCCGAAGCCCTAGCAGCCGAGGAACTCACTACGATGCGCTCCACGGTGAACAGGGACGATGTGATACTTGATAAAAGATCCAAGTCCACCTCTTTTAAACCAGCAGATGAAATGGTCAAATTCCAAGTCCACCCAATGGACCCTGCAAAGACGGCCTCCATTGGGGCACAATTAAACCTGATGTAGACGCCGCTTTTACGAGAATTTCTCTGAGAAAAGCGGGACATTTTGCACGGCACCCTTCGGACATGCCAGAAACCCACGTCGGCTGGCCGAGCACAGCCTAAATATCCTAAAAGGATTCAAGCCGATCAAACAGGCTCTTCGTAGCTTTTCCGAACCCAAGAGACAGGCCATGGGAGAGGAGCTAGCCAAACTTCTGGAAGCCGGATTCATCAGAGATATAAAACATCCGGACTGGCTAGCAAATCTGGTGATGGTACCAAAGAAGGATAAATCCTGGCACCTATGTGTTGATTTCAAAGACCTTAATAAGGCTTGCCCAAAGGATCCCTTCCCCCTCCCTCGCATTGACCAAATTATCGGCCTTCTGATGGGACACAACTCATTGTGCTTCCTCGACGCGTACTCCGGCTACCACCAAATCAAGATGGCAGAGCCAGACCAAGAAGCAACATCATTCATCACTCCGTACGGCCCATTCTGCTTCAACACAATGCCCTTCGAGCTCAAAAACGCCGGCGCAATATATCAGCGCATGATTCAGACATGTCTCGCAAACCAGATCGGCAAAACAGTGGAAGCATATGTAGATGACGTGGTCGTCAAATCCAAGCATGTCGAAACTCTAGTAGACGACTTGAGGCTCACATTCGACAATCTCCGAAAATATGACATTAAGCTCAATCCGAAAAAATGCGTCTTGGCGTTCGGTAGGAAAGCTCTGAGCTTCATTGTGTCCGTAGAGGAATTGAAGCAAACCCAGCCAAGATCCGAGCTCTGTCACAATTGGATATTCCAAAAGACCTCAAACAAATACAAAAATTGACTGGATGCGTAGCGGCTCTAAGCCGCTTTATTTCCTGTTTGGGAGAAAAGGCGTTACCCCTTTACCGCCTCCTCCGGCGCACCGAACACTTCGAGTGGACGGATGCCGCCATGGCCGGACTCGAAGAAATAAAAGCCATATTGGCAACGAATCCGGTCCTGGCCGTGCGCAACGTGGGCGAACCAATGCTATTATATATCGCTGCAACACGTCAAGTTGTCAGCGCGGTGCTCGTCGTCGAACTAGAAGCGGACGGACACCGGTTCCCTGTTCAAAAACCGGTTTACTATGTGTGCACTGTCCTAACTCCATGCAAGTCCCGGTACCCACATTATCAAAAGATAGCATACACGGTGTTCATGGCATCCCGGAAGCTGCGACACTACTTTCAAGAGTGTTCGATAGCGGTAGCCTCCGGAGTACCTCTTAACGACATTATAAACAACCGCGACGCGACGGGCCGGATTGCTAAATGGGCCATAGAGCTCCTTCCATTCGACATAACCTATAAGCCACGACGAGCTATTAAGTCACAGGTTTTGGCCGACTTCGTGGCGAATGGACCGGCGAACTCCCTAAAGAGTACGGCGCATACTCCAATTGGATCATGCACTTTGACGGCTCCAAAATGTTGGCGGCACAGGGGGCATCGTCTGATGTCCCCAACCGAGGACCACAGTCAATCGTCCTTGAGATAATGTATACGGACTCCAACAACGCAGAGCGAATCGAGGCCCTTTTGCACGGCCTCCGGATTGCGATCTCCATGGGCATTAAATGCCTAGAGGTGCGCGAGGATTCAACCTCGCGATATCTCAAATAAACGGAGACTTTGATGCCAAAGTTCCAAAATGGCAGCGTCCGCAATGCGGTCCTAAAAATGTCGGCCGGTTGAAGGGCTCGAATTTCATCATATAGCCGGGATAACAACCAGGCGGCGGACGTATTGGCACGCATCGGTGCAAAACGCGATGTCGTCCCGCCCAACATCTTCCTGGAACGGCTGTTCAAGTCATCCGTACTATGGGAAGGGGAGTCCGGAAATAACAATCCGGACCCAACCACACTGCCTGACACTGAACACATTGACACAATCGGAGGCTCTGCCACCGAGATAACACCCTCCTCTCACGAAATAATGGCGGTCATCGCCCCGTGGACGGAACCATTCCTAGCGTACCTAACTAGACAGGAACTTCTCGAAGACCAAAATGAGGCTCGCTGCATAGTACGGCGATCCAAAGCCTATAAAGTCCATGAGGGAGAGCTCTATAAGAAAAGCACAACAGGAGTCCTTCAAAGGTGTATCTCCGAAGAGGAAGGGCGAAACCTCCTGGCTGAAATTCATGACGGACTGGGTGGGCACCATGCCGCAGCCAGGCCCTTTAGGCAAGGCCTTCCGTACAGGATTTTATTGGCCGACAACCCGGCAGATCTTGAGGATTTAGTCCAACGATGCGTCGGTTGCCAGCTTTTTGCTAACCAAAGCCACATGCCACCCACCGCCCTCAAAACTATACCCATCACCTGGCCGTTAAGTCTGCGGGGCTTGATATGGTTGGACCCCTTAAGGGAGGAACCCACAAGCAAAAATACCTATTGGTCATGGTGGATAAATTCACCAAATGGATAGAGGCCAAGCACATTAAAGCGGCGAATCCGGGCCGGTGATAGACTTCATATCAGAGGTAGTGCACCGTTACGGCGTCCTCCACAGTATTATCACTGATAACAACACCAACTTCACGGCCGATGAGGTCAAATCATGGTGCAAAAACATGGCCATCAAGCTCGATTACGCCTCAGTCTATCACCCTCAAACCAACGGTCAAGTCGAGCGAGCAAACGGTCTAATCATGAGCGGCATTAAACCCAGACTAGTGCGGTCCCTCAAGGAATCTAACACGACCGGGTTGAGGAGCTCGACTCCGTACTCTGGGGGCTGCGGACCATGCCGAATCGTACTACCGGATTCACACCATTTTTATGGTGTACGGCGCAGAGGCAGTCTTGCCCTGCGATATAATGCATGACTCACCTCGTGTGTGCATGTATGAAGAAAGAGAAGACGAGCTCGATCGGCAGGACAGTTTGGACGCATTGGAGGAGGAGCGTGACGTGGCAAAAGCTCGTTCCGCATTTTATCAACAGCAGTCTCGAAGATATCAAAGCGAGGAAATGCGGGCCAAAGCTTACAACGTTGGCGAACTAGTTCTACGCTGCCGGACAAGAAAATGACAAACTCAAGCCCAAATGGGAAGGTCCCTTCATCATCGACCAGGTCCTGACCGGCGGAGCATACCGTCTGCGAAACGCATCGGATAACCGACTCGAGCCGAACCCATGGAACGCAGCCCGTCTAGGAAGATTCTACGCCTAAGCGCCAGACTCCGAGTTCGTCTCCTTCCTCAGTCCACATTTTCTATTTTTGCTGTCTTTTATTTCTCTCCTTCCTCCTCCTTCTTTTTGAAGCCTTTAGAGGCTTGTTTGCGCTTTGTTCGCACATACTTGGCGCGCTGTCCGCGCTCATTATACCTGGGGGCTTCTTTAACAGAAGCTTATTTATCTGAGCTTCATGCCCAACACATGTGTCAAACTTCCGCATGTACCTTTTACTCACCATTATATGCATCGATATGACTTAAGTTTTGGCCAAGCTGGGTTTATGCGGCTCTGTGCTTACCCCTCGTTCCCGATTGTTCGGCTAGGTGGTAAAGGGAGCACCTCTGCGATTATTCTTGCCGGGTCACCGGATGTGTACCTCGGGGGTGAAGCCGAAAGCTAGCGTTCTTAAGGGAATATTCGGTCGGTGAACTGAAAGATGATTTTTAACTATTTATCCATCTGCCCCCGGATGATTTTCTGCTTTCTTAGCAGTTTGGACATGCACTTTAGGGCATGCCTCCCAGGGAAAGGAACCCTTAACGGAACTATTCTCCCTGGAAGATGTTTCTTACTATCCATGTAGTATAACATAACTAGTTGGGCACTTGTCTGATACAACAATAATGACCCCTATGCCTTGTCTCCATGCATGCCCCGGTTCTTACATAACCGCAAGGGTATTTGGACACACTCCGGACTATTGGGTCCCGAGGTCAAAGCGAAAAGGTCCGCTATGACAGACGATCTACAATCCGGCTAGAAGCCATTTTTCATGTCATATTCAATTACATAGTCAACTCGACTAATTGTATTCCTCCTCAATGCCATCTAATAGGCTATCTAATTTACAATCTTGCTGGGAATACTTGGAGGCCAATTCTACTTGGCCGTACACTAAGCTTACAGGGATCTCCTTCCCATCAGGCCCCACAGGTCCGACCTCGGCCATGTGGTTTGGGCCAGCCTTCGTGTACCGCGTCTTTACCATGGCCCAGGCCTCCCTGGCGCCTTGACGGCAGGCCGATATCTTCCATAGTCGGAAGCGCCTTCGTGCTCCTTGAAGCCGCTCTGCCAGCTCCCCAATGCCTTCGGGCAGGGAGATAGATGGCCACAAGGCACAGGCGACGCCTTTCATCACCTGCCGAACTTCGTTTGCAGGTAGCCGATTCGGGAAGAAGATCACCCGAAGAACTGGGCATCTCCTCCTCAGGACGACCTGTGAGCAAACCTACATACATGTTTATGTTAGTCGCCTTTCTCGCTGAACTCTTTCAAAGTTCGTTCAAGCACTTACTGAAAATGCCGCGACGAAGCCGTCGATTCTCCTTTACGGAGTCAGACAACTGGGCACGAACATCCTTTAGTTCCTCACCCAGTTGGGTGTTGGCATCTTGGAGGTTATTTTTATCCTGTCGCACCCTCGTAAGCACGCTCTCGCCGGCCTTCAACTGGCGCAAGAGCTGCTGCTTGTCCGGATCTAGTCCGGCGCCATCTGCAATATTATTGTCAGATTTACACACACGCCGCACTTCATAAACTATTTATCTTTTGAGGCATATATTACCAGAGGGGGTCTCTATGGCTCCCCCTGTAGCGGCTAGTGCGGCCTCAAGTTGGGCCTTGCATTCTTCGAGCTCCTGGGACAGTCGGGTATTCTTTTTTGTAAGATCCTGCATAACAAATGATCCTTAAATCAGTTATTCTAACTATTTTAAGTCTCGGGGGCTACTGGCATATATAATCACAAATTTCCCCACCCAGTATGTCCTTTACATACTGCTCCGTGGCTCGCTAGACCATCTTGAGCGGCACGGAGGTGCGCATCTCCCGAATTGAAGGCATTCAAGGCCTCTTGGGAGAAACATGCATCACGAAGAACTGTCCGGCGGCGCCTATGATTCATGGCGCTCTCCACCTCGGAGTTGGTGGCGGACAATCTATTGGCATCCTCTGTCGGAGGAGCATCCGACGCACGCCTAGTGCTCGCCTCCGCTTCTGGACCCGGCTTTGGAGCCTGGCTGGCGGAGGTTCGATTGGCAACCTCTTCGGACTCAGTTCGGCGAGCGCTCTTTTTCCTGAAAAGAGCACCAGCGTTAGTACGCCTTCCAGCAATCGATCCTGGGAATATGGTGACGCACCATACCGTTGCGGCGGAGTTTCGATCCGGACCGCACTTCTTTTTGGCCTGCGGGGCCGTACTGCCCCTTGTTGGCTAGCCGCCGCGGTCTCGGCCTCCTGCCTCGAAGGCACCCCCTGCGAAACACCATTGGTATACGGTGATCAAAAAAATAAGCACGGATGGGTCATGGTATCCGGACTTGATCCGCAGTTACACAGGAGGACGGAAATAATCCGGGTAGTCGGCCGTAATGGCAACCAAAGCATTATCGATGCTAAGTTGGTGGAACACCCGTCGATCAGCTCCACCTTTATATCCGGGTCCTCTTCGAGGTCGGATCGAGGGACCGTTCGGATCCTCGGTTTGTGAAGCGGCTGTGTATCTTCTCCACGGCCCGGCGCATTTCCTGCGTAGAAACCATGAAATGAGATATTTAACCACGGGAACATGGATCGGACAGGCCACAAAGATGTTTGCTTATCCAACTTCGAGGATTATTCGAAGAAAACCCACTCAGTGGACTGACGCGGAGAAAATCCTCCTCTTCCCCTTTTGTACATGGCGGACATGGTCTTCACCAGTTCGGTGACCGATCCCGGCCCTTTGCGGCCATGGCGGGTGGCATCGTCCTCCCCGTTGAAGTTCCACATGGGGTGGCCCCTATATTGGAGCGGCTGCACTCCCCTCGTAATGCAGATTGCCATGACTTCAATCATGGTCAATCCGGCATGAGCCAATAATCTTATTCGGCTCATCAAGTAAAGGACTTCCCGGTCATTTTCCCTCCGGGGGCTCCGCGGGCGCCAGCTTAGGCGCTTCTTCAAAGGAGCATTGCTAAACTCCGGAAGGCCGATCCGAACAGATCCGGCGGGACGTCCTCCATGTAAAACCATTCAAGGCCAGTCTTGGACGCCTTCTTCGGGGTTCCGGATAGATATCCGGTCCCGGCGATGCGCCATAGTTCGGCTCCGCCCACTTGATATATTGACCCCTCATGAGAACGGGGCACTAGGCAGAATAATCTCTTCCACAGTGCAAAATGAGCCTCGATGCCCAAGAACAGTTCGGAAAGGGCCACGAAGCCCGCGATGTGCAAAATGGAGGCAGGCGTAAGGTGGTGCAACTGGAGGCAGTAGAACTCCAAGAGCCCCCTGAGAAACGGATGAATTGGAAATCCAAGTCCTCTTACTAGATAAGAGATAAAGCACACCCGCTCTCCTTTAGAGGGATCGGGGATACTCTCCGCTTGCTTTCCGCCCTTGTAGGTGGCAAGTCCGGCTCGAGCCGGAACCATGAAGGCCGGGGGAAGAAATCCCTTGGTTTGGAGTATAACTAGCTCGCTATGCGGGACTGAGCATCTCTCCCAATTTCTAGGCCAAGGGCTGGGAGCGCGAGAGGAGGAGCCGCGTCGGCCCATGATGGAATGGGTTTTTGTCAGAGGCGCTCCGATGAAAGCTCGCGGAGGGGGGATGGTGTGACTCAGATCTAGATCCTCGTCCCTTTTATAGGCGGCTCATTTACGCAGCTAGGGGGGTAAGTGTAAAAATACCCTAGCTTTTCGCATTCATTCAAACACGTGGAAGATGGCCATTATTGGGCGTAGAAGCCAAGGAGCACAGCATTTATCAGAAGCCGGACACTATTCGACAAGTATATGGAATTTGGAGAAGAATCCGCCTCGCAATGCCGAAGACAATCAACGCGCCGGACTCATCGCCATTGAAGCCTGGTTCGGGGCTCTTGAGGAGTCCCGGACTAGGGGTGTCCGGATAGCGAACTATCATCTTTGGCCGGACTCTGGACTATGCAGATACAAGATTGAAGACTTCGTCCGTGTCCGGATGGGACTTTCCTTGGCGTGGAAGGCAAGCTTGGCGATACGGATATGTAGATCTCCTACCATTGTAACCGACTGTGTAACCCTAACCCTATTCGGTGTCTATATAAACCGAAGGGTTTTAGTTAAATGGGACGAACAACAATCATACCATAGGCTAGCTTCTAGGGTTTAGCCTCCTTGATCTCGTGGTAGATCTACTCTTGTACTACCCATATCATCAATATTAATCAAGCAGGAGTAGGGTATTACCTCCATCGAGAGGGCCCGAACCTGGGTAAAAACATCGTGTCCCTTGTCTCCTGTTACCATCCGCCTAGACTCACAGTTCGGGACCCCCTACCCGAGATCCGCCGGTTTTGACACCGACACCCGCCATGGTCGTGGCCGAGCGCCTCGACCTGGGAGGCCGGCCTTTGTGTTTTGCTCTGGTTCGTCTTCTGCTTCACTTAGAGCCGAGCTGCTTCTTTAGCATGATCCGCACATACCCGTCAGTGCGCACACCCATGTATGTTCCCGCAACCCTGCCGGCGACCTGCAGCCGCTGGTGTTGGCTCCCGGCGCCGGTCATGTCCACCGTGCGTTCGAGCGATCTCTGATTCCGTTTTCAGTTTCGTCAGATCAACGCCAGGGCATTCATATCGAGCATAAGGTATCTGTTAGCAGAGTTCGACAGTAGCCCATCTGGTTATCAGCGCATTGCACGTATCCAAGGGGTCTCGGGATCAAATCCCGTGCGCCCCCATTTTTCCCTTTTGCTACCTGTTCGTGTTTTTTCAGTTCTGTTCAGTTTGAGAGAATGTGTCATCTGGGGCCGAACCCCTACAGTGCACAAACACGTTTCAGCCCAGCTGGTCGTTGCGCTGCACTTCCATCCAGGCGACCAAGGATCGAATCCCCAGGGCCGCACCTTTTGTTTTCACCAATTTTTGCTTCACCCAGATCAAGCTCTGCTCATGTTTCATGTTATATCAAGTCCATTCTTCAACGCAATCTAGTTAGTAGCGCACTGGTCATCTCAGCGCACAAACAGTAGGAGGTCCCATTGAGCCCCAATTCTTTTCCTCTGTGGTTTTTTTCCAAAACGTGCAAACATCCGCTTGGGCCACATTCGCCGCTGGGCCGCTGCACAGTGCTGCTTCGGGCCCGTGCATACTTTTTTCCAGTCTGTGTATTTTAACATTTTCTAATGCATTCTTATTTACTGAAATGCCATCATCTTGCATTGCTTATATATAAATAACTATGCTTTGGATTTAAACATGTCGTATATGTAAAATGCTTAGAATTTCATGTAATTTCACAATATCCAACTTTCATCCATGTGAAAATATTTAAAACTGCTGTTTGCATTAATTTGCATAAATGACATGTTAAAATGATTTATTTCATAACTAAATAGCCGTAGCTCGGTTTTAAATAAACTTTATATGTAAATGGGGTGGGAAAATTCCTAGTTTGACATGGTGCACTTTATTTTCCTGTTTAACAACAATAAAATATGTTTTAAGGCAGAACAGTACCAAATTCGAAATATGCATATGGGGATTTTCCGGAATTGTTGTTTGTTGTTTCCGGCCTCATTTAAACTTGCCTAGATAGGTAGTTTAATTATGCTTCACCTCTTGCCATGTTTAACAACATTTAACATTGTTTGGTAGCTTAAACGAGATTAAACTAAATATGTCAATGTGGTGTTTTGTCAATATGCAACTCGTTGCATATTGAGCTCCACTTAACTTGTAGCATTGTTTGTTGCACTTTACCATGCCATGCCTCATTAAACCAGACATGCATCATACTTGATTGTGCATTATGGCATGTGTATGTGATGGTTGTTTACTATGTTGTTTGCTTCTTTCCGGTGTTGCTTCTTCTTGATAGTTCCGGTAACGTTGCGATTGTGAGGATTTGTTCGGCTACATGGCTTCATCTTCTTCATGGACTCGTTCTTCTTCCTAGCGGGATTTCAGGCAAGATGACCGTCACCTTGGATCTCATTACTATCATTGCTATGCTAGTTGCTTCGTTCTATCGCTATGCCGCGTTACCTACCACTTGCTTATCAAGCCTCCCAAATTGCCATGAACCTCTAACCTTTGCCACCCTTCCTAGCAAACCGTTGTTTGGCTATGTTACCGCTTTTGCTCAGCCCCTCTTATAGCGTTGCTAGTTGCAGGTGAAGATGAAGATTGCTCCATGTTGGATTATGCTTATGTTGGGATATCACAATATCTCTTATATTATTAATGCATCTATATACTTGGTAAAGGGTGGAAGGCTCGGCCTTATGCCTGGTGTTTTGTTCCACTCTTGCCACCCTAGTTTCCGTCATATCGGTATTATGTTCCTGGATTTTTGCGTCCCTAACGCGGTTGGGTGATTTATGGGACCCCCTCGACAGTTCGCTTTGAATAAAACTCCTCCAGCAAGGCCCAACCTTGGTTTTACCATTTGCCTCACCACCACCTACTTTTCCCTTGGGAGTCGCTCTCTCGAGGGTCATCTTTATTTTAGCCCCCTGGGCCAATGCTTCTCTAAGTGTTGGCCCAAAATGAGCAGACTGCGGGGCCACCTTGGGGAAACTTGAGGGCTAGTTTTACTCGTAGGATGTCTCATCCGGTGTTGCCCTGAGAACGAGATATGTTCAGCTCCTATCGGGATTGTCGGCACATCGGGCGGCTTTGCTGGTCTTGTTTTACCATTGTCGAAATGTCTTGTAAACCGGGATTCCGAGACTGACCGGTTCTTCCCGGGAGAAGGAATATCCTTCGTTGATCGCGAGAGCTTATCATGGGCTAAGTTGGGACACCCCTGCAGGGTATAAACTTTCGAGAGCCGTGCTCACGGTTATGTGGTAGATGGGAATTTGTTAATATCCGGTTGTAGTAAACTTGAAGTAAACTCTTCTAAAATACACCAACCATGTGCGTAACCGTGATGGTCTCTTTTCGGGGTTGTTCGAGAGGAGAACACGGTTCTTGGATTATGTTTGACGTAAGTAGGAGTTCAGGATCACTTCTTGATCATTACTAGTTGACGACCGCTTGCTAAGCTCCTCTTCTCGCTCTTGTTTCGTAAGTTAGCCACCATACATGCTTAGTCGCTACTGCAACCTCACCACTTTACCCCTTCCTTACCCATGAAGCTTTGCTAGTCTTGATACCCATGGTAATGGGATTGCTGGAGTCCTCGTGGCTCACAGTTTACTACACCATCGATTCTTGAGTACAGTTTATGCGATGATCATGACGCGAGAGCGATGTTTACTTGTGTTGGAGTTCTTCTTCTTCTTCGTCGATCTTGAGTTAGGTTCCTGGTCGGCAGCCTGGGATAGCAGGGTGGATATTGTTTGAGTTTCTGTTTATGTTTCATCCGTAGCCGGATGTTGATCTCTTGTATGATGTTGATGTATTCTTGGGGCGTTTGTGCCTTATGTATGTATCCCCATCCATTATGTAATGTTGATGTAATGATATCCACCTTGCAAAAGCGTCTTCAAGATGCGCTTTTATCCTTGGTGGGACCTTCGAGTTCCTTTAGGATAGGGTCGCATCTTGGGTGTGACAAGCACCTTCTTCTTTGAGGTGGCCTCATCCTCAACAGCCACATAGTCCTCATCCTTAGAATCTTAGGTCTTCTTCTTTCTGGCCCTGGTGGCTGCCTTTGGCATGTTGCTGGGTGTGCTCCTGCTGCCATCATCATAGCTGATAGAGGGACTAGTGCCCTCACTCATCTGAACTTGCTCCTCAGACTTATTCTGACTGTCACTCTGATCTGACATGGTGCAAACTCTGACAGCAGACCCTGTGAATAGATATAGATGAGGTAGAATTGATGAGCATCACAAAGCACAGGCGTTTTTGCAAAAGAATCTGAGTCAAAAACTTAGTTTTAGTTTTCCACAGAAAGCATTTTGGAGCTACCGATTTGTAAACTCGGTGATACTGAAGCAGCTTTTGGAACCTAAACTAGTGAACTTCGGTCGCACCCGATCCGCAGTTCGGTGTACCGAGACTACTATGGTTTCACAAAGTCCTGAACTCGGTCACAACGGTTTGCAATTCTCGGTCAGACCGAGAATCACATGTGCACTGGCCTGAGCCAAATCGGTGGGACCGATTTCTACAACTTGGTCGGTCCGAGATGAGTTCGGCGGAGACCTAACCCTAAATTTTCAATCCAAAACTAATCTACGGAGTGATTTCGCTGGATAGGAAGATCTCAATCGTGGCAAGATACATGGCAACGCAATGTGTTAGGAATCAGAGTTGGGAAAGCACAAAGATTCAAATCCATACCCTAATGCGGCGATGGACTTGCTATGGCGGCATGGACGGAGTAGAATCCCGTTGACGGCGGCGGAGACTAGCGGCTGGAGGTCGCTGGCGACGAGGAGGACGATCCGGAGACCCGAGGAGGCAGAGCAGGCTATGCGCAGGCGAAGAGGTTCGGAAAAATTTCTAAATTTTGGCCCGGAGGTATATATAGCCTGACCCTGTCGGTGTGACCGAGTTGAACAACTCGGTGGCACCGAGATGCATAACTGCAAGCAGTTACTGAAACTCGGTGTGGCTGAAAAGTTTAAATCGGTTGCACTGAGATTGAAAACCTAGATCAACTTAGTGATCTCGGTATGACCGAAATGGATGAATCAGTCAGACCGAAACGCACAAAGAGGTTTTGGAAGTTTATGTCTATGACGAATCGGGGACTCCGAGTGCTCCTCACACAGAGTGGTTCGAATCTGACTTGATCAAACTTTGTGATGTATCAAACAATCAAAGCTACAAGTGGATGTCCTCGAATGAGTAAAACATGCAACCAATTCTAGCATGCACACACAATAAAATGACCAATGAAATATGTGACAAAGCATGCACACACAATTCTAGCATCTATCAAGCAATTGGTGATGAGTAGGTCATCTATATATGAGTATATTGACTTAGATGTCAAATGAGAACATTTGATCATAGGTCATACTCATTGTGTAAGAACAAGTGGGGTTACCACTTTTACATAAAGCATTGTTGTGTTCACACCATTAGAGTTGCTTTGACTCAATTCTTAGAGTAAAGCTCCCCCTAGATGTGAGATCCCCCCTAAGAGGGATGAACTAACCTTGGGTTTTGTGGATGATGACTTCATGTATGTGTTGAAGATGTGGATGCTCAATGTTGATGTAGATCATTTGGAGCAATCCTTTTGGAGTGAGTTGCACTTTACGGGTTAGTCCCACAAGGAACAAACAAGGATATCCATAGACATAGAGTGATGCACACACAAGATGATGTCCATGAAAGCATTAGGTTACCTTGTTCCTTATCTTACCAACAAGAGGGTTTGTGACTCCTTGAACTAGTGCAAGATGTGGAAGTTGATTGCACTTGTCCTTGCCAAAATGATAAGAATGAAATATGTTGGCGCAGTCACCCTCAAGAACTCTCTAGTTCTTATTCTTCGGGATCCACATCATCTTGATGGGAATCCTTGGAGTTGTAGTTGTACTCGATGAAGTAGAACTTGACGTAGTCTTGGGAACCCACTTGACCAAGGCCTTAGGAGCTTCTTCAAATGCATCAATCTCCTCTTGAAGCTTGTACTTCCCTTTTTGCTTGTGGTCTTGTGGTGGAAGATCATCTTGAGCTTGTGTCCCCTTGAAAGAAGTAGTATCATACTTCTCTTGTTGAGGAACAAACTTCGTCTTGGGGTATTGATCTTCTTCCCACTCAACTCCATTGGCATTGAACTTTCGTTCAAAACCAATACCTTGGTTCTTCCGATTGCCTTCCTTGCTTGCGTACAATTTCCTCGAATTGCTTACTCCCGGCAAGGCTCTTGTAAACACCTTTCTCTATAATTCCCTTCAATAAGCTATTTTCTTGCTCAAGTGTAACTTGGCTAAGAGAATCATTAGTGGAATCAAGAGAACTACTAGAAGCAACAACATTTGATTAGCATGATTATTGTTACTACTAGAGGAAGAATCTTTCTTGTTCTTGTTACTAGACTTGACTTGAGGCATGTAAGTAGATAAGAGTAAACGCTTGGCAATGTAAGAAGAACTTTTCTTGCGAAGATCATCATTGATTGCTTTTAAAAACTCATGTTCTTGCTCAAGGTTGAGCTTTTCAAAGCGTAACTTCTCATGAGTCCTTCAAAGTTCTCGATGATCTCCTAAGATAGTTTCATGAGCTAACTTAAGAGTGTTTAGTTATTTAGTTAGAAACTCAATCTTCTCCTTATCATTGTCATTCGTTTTATCTTGATTAGCATGATTAATTGACGTTTCATCATAGTATTCATCACTAGAGTTGTCAACAAGTAAATCATCATTACCTAACAAGTCATCTTCATGACTATTGAAATCAACATACTCGGGGTATGATACTTTTGGGCCTTTAGCCATGAAGCATCTTCCAAGTCCTTCATTTGGTGAATCAAATATGTCGTAGGAGTTGGTTGACTCAAGTGCTAGACCGGCAGCACCTTCATCTTGAGTATATTCAGAGTCGGAGTGATAGCTTCTCTCGGAGTGATTGTCGGAGTGATAGCTTCTCCCGGAAACCCATTCACCAACATGAGCTTGATGTCTTCGTTTTGTGTAGCTCCTTGATGACTTGTGCTTTCTTTCCGAATCCTTGCTTCTCCGAGATGTTCTTCGTTCATAACGATCATCTCTACTCCTTGTCTCTCTTGATGGTATTCTTCTCTGCTACTTCTCTTTTTTGGAGAATCTTCTCTTCTTTTGTAGGGTGCCGTACACACATTGGAATAGTGTCCGGGTCTTCCACAATTGTAGCAATTACGCTCACGACTAGAAGATCTTTTGTTATTGTAGGACCTTGACTTGGAACTTCTTTCCTTGCTTCTACTCCTGTAGAACTTGTTGAAGTTCTTCACCATTAGGCTCAATTCTTCATTGAAGGTTTGTTTCTCACTTGATGATGTGGGAGCTTCACATGAGGCTTTGTAAGCACCACTTGACTTGTTGTGGAGCTCCTCCTTATCCTTGAGTGACATCTCATGAGCAACAATTCTTCCAATGACTTCCGTTGGCTTGAGATCTTTGTAATTTGGCATCATTTGGATCAATATGCACACGGTATCATATTTTCCATCCAAAGCTCTGAGGATCTTCTTGATGATGAATTTGTCGGTCATCTCTTCACTTCCTAAGCCGGCAATCTCATTTTTGATAAGAGCAAGCCTAGAGTACATTTCAGCGACACCTTCACCATCCTTCATTTTGAACTTGTCAAGCTGACTTTGAATCACATCCAACTTGGATTCCTTGACGGAGTCGGTACCTTCATGCATATCAATCAAAGTATCCCAAATTTCCTTTGCATTCTCAAGACGGCTGATTTTTTTGAATTCTTCGGGGCACAATCCGTTGAAGAGGATATCACAAGCTTGAGTGTTGTATTGCAGCATCTTCAAATCTTCCGCGGTAGCTTCACGGTTTGGTTCTCTCCCATCAAAGAATTCACCTTGCAAGCCAATACACACAATAGCCCAAACGGCGGGGTTATGTCCAAGAATATGCATTTTCATCTTATGCTTCCAACTAGAAAATTAGTACCATCAAAGTAAGGACCTCTACGGTGGTAATTTCCCTCGCTAGACGCCATACTCTCCTAGGTTGTGAAACCAAGGCTATGACCACCAAAAGCTATGGAGATCAAAGCAAATGGAAACCAAAGCTCTGATACCACTTGTAGGATCGAAAGTATGTCTAGAGGGGGGTGATTAGACTACTTGACCAAATAAAAATCTATCCTTTTCCCAATTTTAGTTCTTGGCAGATTTTAGCAACTTTGCACAAGTCAAGCAATCTTAACACAATTCAAGCAAGCATGCAAAGAGTATATGAGCAGCGGAAAGTAAATCATGCAAGATGCAAGAATGTAAAGGGAAGGGTTTGGAGAGTGCAAACGCAATAGGAGACACGGATGTTTTTGTCGTGGTTCCGATAGGTGGTGAGATCGTACATCCACGTTGATGGAGAATTCAACCCACGAAGGGTAACGACTGCGCGATTCCACGGAGGGCCCCACCCATGAAGGTTCCACGAAGAAGCAACCTTGTCTATCCCACCATGGCGAAGTAGGCGATCAGGCAATCTCCTTGCCCTTACAAACTCCTTGGTTCAACTCCACAATCTTGTCGGAGGCTCCCAAGTGACACCTAGCCAATCTAGGAGACACCCCTCTCCAAGAAGTAACAAATGGTGTGTTGATGATGAACTCCTTGCTCTTGTGCTTCAAATAATAGTCTCCCCAACACTCAACTCTCTCTCACAGGATTTGGATTTGGTGGAAAGAAGATTTGAGTGGAAAGCAACTTGGGAAGGCTAGAGATCAAGATTCATATGGTAGGAATGGAATATCTTGGCCTCAACACAAGTGTAGGTGGTTCTCTCTCAGAAAATGTATGTTGGAAGTGTAGGCATGTTCTGATGGCTCTCTCCACGAATGAAGAGTGGGTGGAGGGATATATATATAGCCTCCACACAAAATCTAGCCGTTACATACAACTTACCAATCTCGGTGGGACCGAATCGTTAAACTCGGTCGGACCAATTTAGCAAATCATGTGACCGTTAGGATTTTCAGTGGGACCGACATGCAACTCGGTAGGACCGATATGATTAGGGTTAGGGCATAACGTAATCTCGGTGAGACCGATTACACAAACTCGGTGAGACCGATATTGGTAATGGACACACAGAGGGTTGGTTAGGCAAACTCGATGGGACCAATTCGCTCATCTAGGTAATACCGAAACGTTACGAAAGGGAAACAAAGAGTTTGCATTGTAATCTCGGTGGGACCGATCGCTCATCTCGGTTTGAGTGAAACGTTACAAAGGGAAACAGAGAGATTACAACCCCATCTCGGTGAGACCGAGATCCCTATCGGTGAGACCGATTTGCCTAGGGTTTGTGGCAGTGGCTATGACATCTGAACTTGGTGGCGCCGGATAGAAAGAATCGGTAGGGCCGAGTTGGACTTTTGGTTTAGGTCATATGTGGATGTGAGAAAGTAGTTGAGGGCTTTGGAACATATCACTAAGCATTTTGAGCAAGAAAGCCATTAAGGAACACCTCATCCCTCCTTGATAGTATTGGCTTTTCCTATAGACTCAATGTGATCTTGGATCACTAAAATAGAAAATGTAGAGTGTTGTGCTTTGAGCTTGAGCCAATCCTTTTGTCCTTAACATTTTGAGGGATCCACTTTTCTCATCCATGCCATGCCAATCATTGAGCTTCCTTGAAATATTTATCTTGAAGTAGCATTAGCTCAATGAGATATATGTTGTTAGGAATTACCAAAACCACCCAGGGATAGTTGCACTTTCAGACATATCAGAATTAATAGCAGAAGCAGGTTTAGGTGTCACAAGCTTACTCATAACAGAAGGAGAATCTAGTTCAGAGCTTGATGGCAGTTCCTTACCTTCCCTCATAGTTGAGGGATAAATCTTAGTTCTTTCGTCTTTCAAGTTCCTCATTGTGATCAGTAGATATAAATCCCAAGTGACTCAAATAATAGAGCTATGCTCTCCAAGAACGGGCGCCGTAAAATAGTCTTGATAACCCACAAGTATAGGGGATCACAACAGTTTTCGAGGGTAGAGTATTCAACCCAAATTTATTGATTCGACACAAGGGGAGCCAAAGAATATTCTCAAGTATTAGTAATTGAGTTGTCAATTCAACCACACCTGGATAACTTAGTATCCGCAGCAAAGTATTTAGTAGCAAAGTAGTATGGAAGTAACGGCAACAGTAGCCAAAGTAACAGTAGCAGTTTTGCAGTAATTGTAACAGTAGCAACGGTAAAGTAAATAAGCAAAGCACAATATGTGAAAAGCTCATAGGCATTGGATCAGTGATGGATAATTATGTCGGATGCGATTCCTCATGTAATAGTTATAACATAGGGTGACACAGAACTAGCTCCAGTTCATCAATGTAATGTAGGCATGTATTTCGAATATAGTCATATGTGCTTACGGAAAAGAACTTGCATGACATCTTTTGTCCTACCCTCCCATGGCAGTGGGGTCCTAATGGAAACTAAGGGATATTAAGGCCTCCTATTAATACAGTACCGGACCAAAGCATTAACACTTAGTGAATACATGAACTCCTGAAACTACGGTCATCACCGAGATGGGGTTGGCTGAAACCGGGGTTGTGCATGATTTAAATATTTTGTGTGATGAAGATAGAGCATAGCCAGACTATATGATTTTGTAGGGATAACTTTCTTTGGCCATGCTATTTTGAGAAGACATGATTACTTTGTCACTATGCTTGAAGTATTATTACTCTTATGTCAAATATTATACTTTTGTCTTGAATCTTTCATATCTGAACATTCATGCCACAATAAATAAAATTACATTGAGAATTATGCTAGGTAGCATTCCACATCAAAAATTCTGTTTTTATCATTTACCTACTCGAGGACGAGCCGGAATTATGCTTGGGGGATGCTTGATACTGTCGGATGTGGGGTTCCGGCAAAACCCTTAAGGTTTGAACTCTGGGGTGCGCGCGAAGATCTCTTCCCTACCGATCCACGTTCGAGCGCCTCACTGAGAATCTAAGCTAAATGATGAACAACACAAGGGACATAAGATTTATACTGGTTCGGGCCACCGTTGTGGTGTAATACTGTCGTGGTGGGCGCATGGCAGATGCCAAGGGATGGCTAAAGAGAGGAGGAGGCTCGAGGGCGCTGGTGGGCTCCAGAGGCTAGGTTGGCATGAGCGGGCGCGGGACGCCGGACATACCTAGGTTTGGGGCTCTCCAGGGAGATAATACCCCTAGTCCTGCCGAGTGTAGTTGGATGATCGATAGTACAATGTTGCTCATGGAGCTGTATGGAGGAGGAGGGAAGCTGGCCAAGGCTTGGGCTGCTCCTTCTCCTCGGTGTTGCTGTTTGGTGGCTAGTCCTATGCTTACTTGCTTTTGTCTTATATGTGTCTCTTGCTTGCCTGCCTGATCGCGGGCTCCTGGGGGGTTTTAGAGACCAACCCCCCAGGGGTACAATGGTAATGTTACAGGTCGGTGGGTCCGTATTGTCGGTGTCCGGGGACCCGGGCTGGGCCCCACTGAGGGCTTGTGGTTCACCGGGTTCCCCTAGATGCGGGCCCCGCATGCCTAGGGGAACTATGTGTCATCTTGTCGATCGTCAGGGCGCGGCCGAGTCGAGTCGTGTACAGTGCTCTCCGTCAGGCTGCCGCTTGTTGTGGTCAGCGGTGAGGGCGGGGGCACTGTAGGCACGCCGGCCACAGTCGTGGCAGGTGAGGGGCACTCTGTTGCGCTCCCGCCGACCGGGGGGCATCGGGCACTGTTGCCTCGGTCATTGTTGATTGAAGACTTGTCCCCATCGTACGCCCTGGATGGGACGGGAGCTGACCCGCGGCTGGGTTGCGTAGCACGCCACGGGTAGTGTTGGCTTGTTGAGGAAGCTTTGGTCGTGCCGAGTTCGGCTGTCTTACGCTAGTCGTTGGGGCCGAGTCGACGTGTCTTGCTGGGTCGGCGAGTCCGGACGGGTTGCGGGGCTTGGCCGGGTCGAGCGACCCGGCCAAGTGCGTGCCGGTTTTGAGGGGTGGTGCCAGCCCCGTTGTTTTTGAAGAGGATCCGGGTTCCGTTGCCTGCCCGGGGTCCATCCCCCTGACAGTAGTCCCCGAAGCTGTGAAGGTCCGCCGTCTTCGGATGAGTGGGCCTTCGCAGTTTCCCCCTTAAGCAAGGCGGATTCTGCGAGCGCCGGGTCCGGCAACACCCACTGTGTGCCGGTTTTCTCGGAAACCGGATCGCGGCATCCCGGCCGTGGCGGGAACCGAGGAGTCCGTCGAATCTTGGGGCAATCCCTCGGGCTTTGCGCGGGCGCCACGTGGTGCCCGAAAGTCGGAGGGGCCTGACAGGCCACGCGCGTGATGGGACTGGGCGACGGGCTGGGGGCCCATCGCCGCACGCCCTCGGCCCACGCACGCGGATTTATTGCGGCATCCGGGGGCCAGTTGCTCTTCCCCGGGCAGTTACTGCGTGTGCACGTGCGCACTTATTGCGGGGTAGTGTAATGGGTGCGTGCACACGATCCCACTTCCCCACTTCCCCACGTTCAAACCGAGGGTTATAAATCGGGGGGCAGGGGGCGGCGGACATTATTCTCGCTCGCGCCCTCCTGTCCCCTTGCTCTCGCTTCGCTCTTTGCAACTGATGCACTGCGGCGCCCGCTGCTCCGAGCAGAACTCCTGCGCCATCCATCTTCCTTCTTCTTCCTTGATCATGTCGCTGCCATCGGGCTCCTAGATGGGTTCTAATGTCACCACGGAGGACATCACCCAACTCCGGGCGACGCGGCGCCTGCCGAGGGAGGCGGACTTGGCGTCCGCTTGCCGCGCGGCGAGCAGAGGCCTTGGCCTGAGGGACAGGAGCGCGTGGTCTTCCTCAGGCACTTCGAGCGCGGGTTCGGGCTGCCGGCGAGCAATTTCTTCCACGCGTTTCTGGAGTTCTTCGGGCTCCAGCCACATCATCTTGGCGCCGACGCCATCGTCCAGCTCTCCGGTTTCGTCACCCTCTGTGAGGGGTACCTGGGGGTTGAGCGCTCGATCGACCTCTGGGCGTGCTTCTTCTCCTTGAGCAGCAGGGCCCGTCGGCCGGGGAGTCCGCCGATTACGGCGCCGCCGTCATCTCAAAGCGGTCGGGGGCGGATTTCCCCAAGATCCCGCTGGAGGACTCTGCCAAGAAGTGGCAGAACTCCTTCTTCTACGTCCGCAACCTTGGGGAGGATCGCATCAACCTTCCGGCTTTCGCCATCGAGCCGTCGCGGGCGAAGACGAACTGGGGCTACTTGCCCAGGCGCCCGTCGCAGGAGATCGTCAATCT
Source organism: Aegilops bicornis (assembly GCA_021605145.1). Classification (NCBI taxonomy): domain Eukaryota; kingdom Viridiplantae; phylum Streptophyta; class Magnoliopsida; order Poales; family Poaceae; genus Aegilops; species Aegilops bicornis. Next base: position 637,198,024 of record CM038670.1, on the reverse strand, counting down.
CTGCGAGCGGGTGACGGTGATGAGGATGCGGGAGGGCTCACCGGCATCGACCTCCTCGCCGCGTTCATCATGCGCTGGGTCCTTCCGCTTCAGGGGCGCTCCAGCCTCATCGGTGAAATGGTTGACCTTCAAGACCCCAACCGCATGGGGTCGACGCGGCTGTCCGTGGAGTAGATCGCGCGCGGCGTGAGTGACATCTCCAAGGCCAACCTTGGAGAGGACTGGCGGTTCGGCAAGGCGCCGTACAGCGAGTCGAACCCGACACCAAAGGTGAGTGTCTGGTCTTCTTAATTTGTTGCTGCGCACCTCCTCATCCGTCCTGACGCGACGCGGGAGATACTTCTGAACGTGATTCGGCATCCTTACACCCGGGCTCCGTCGCAGGTGGCGCCGGTGGCGCTAGAGGAGCCCGCGGCCCATGGCGAGGAGGAGGAGGCCGAGTCCGACGCCGGCGCTGGGCGTCGCGCGGGGTAAGTCTTGCATCTTTCTTCATGTGTCTCGAATTGCTGATCACGGCACGGTGCGGGCGATGCTGACGCCGGTTGTTGGTGCAGTGGCGTTGGGCGGGGGAGGCGGCGACGCGGGAGGGGCCGGGTCCTCGCACGGGGCGACGCCGAGCCGCCCGCATGGGACAGAATCGTCGCGCCGCGACCCCGGGCCCCGAAGCGCACGACGGACCCCGCCGGGGCCGGGAGGCCGGCCAATAGGAAGCGCGGCGGCGGGCACGGGAGGCCAACCCCGGTCTCGGTCTTGTCGGGGTAAGCTTCACCTCTCGCTTGCGCCCAGATTTTTTGAGCTAGTCTTGTTTCTTTTTTGCTCATGCTGTCTTCTTCAGGTTGCCGATCACGCTGGCGAGGGCAGCGGCGGAAGCCGCGGCCACCGAAGGGGCCGCGTTCCGCAGGAGCCGGTCCGACCTCGCCGACCAGGCCGAGGTGGAGGGACGGGGCGACTCGGACCTCGGCGTGGACCCGAACGACACCGAGGCCTTGGCCTGGCGGGACAGGAACCGGGCCGAGGTGGAGCTGGAGGCGGCGTCGGTTTGTGCTTGGACCGACGCGGCGGCGGCATGGGCGTGAGCCGGCACAGAGCCGGCCTGGCGCGAGATGCCAGAGCGCACGGTGGTGGCGGCGACGGTCTTTGAGCCATCGTCGGTGAGGGAGCGCAGCCGTGGAGGCCGGGCTGAGGTGGTGGTCCTCGACCGGGAGGTCGTGGAGGTGGCGAATAACACCCCGCCGCGGGCCGACGTGGTCGAGCGAGCGGGGGCTGATGGTGGTGGAGGCAGCGTCCTCCTGGAAGAGGCATTGCGGGCGGCGGTGCCGGAGGTGCCGCCGGTTTTGGAGGAGGCACCGCGGGCGGTGGTGCCGGAGGCCACCCCGGCAGCTGGGAAGGTGGTGGCGCAGCAGGCTGTCCCGGCGACCGGTCCAGAGGCGGCGACGCAGGGCGCCCCGGCGTCCGGTCGGCGCCGCCGCCAGAGGGGCGTCGGAGGAGGTGCTAGTCACGTCGCGGCGGCCAGCGGGAGCACGCCTTGGTGCCACGGCGAGGAGGGCGCCGAGCTGCCGTCTGCCGCCGGCACGGAGGCGAAGCGTATCGTCGGGCCTCATACCCAGGAGGAGGCGGCGCTGGACGCCGTCAGCCGCCGCCTGCGAGGCCGGACGGAACGGCTTGAGGCCTTCGCTCAGGCCGAGGTGGAGCGGACACGCGACCTGGAGCACGCCGTTTTGGTAAGTCTTCTTTTTCTTGCAATTTCTTCTTTGTGGGGGCGCGCCAGCGCACCCACTGGGTGTAGACCCTGAGGTTCGGGCCAACTACGTAGTAGTTGGGTCGAATCTTTAGAGCGTTGGCCTTGTTCTGATTTCTGCTTTCTTCAGCATCTTGACGCCTTCCGGGTCGCCGCCTACAATCGTCTCCTGGGCAAGCACTGGGAGCTCATGGAGCAGCTCGCCGCCAAGGAGGAGGAGCTCCGCGTCGCCGCAGGTACTCTTGTGCTCTTTTCTAGTGGGGGCGCGCTAGCGCACCCACTGGGTGTAGCCCCGAGATTCGGGCCAACTGTGTAACGGTTTGGGCCAAATCTTAAGTCTTGCTTTTTTCTTCTGCTGAATCCTTCTTTTTCGCAGCCGAGGTGCTGTACTGGCAGGCTCGTCTGCTTCGGGCTGGTCATCACTGCGACCGGCTCGTTGCCGACACCGACCGTCTTGGCGTCGAGGCGGCGCAGGCGAGGGCGGAGGCGGCCACGGCCCGGCGGTCTCTCGATGAGGCCAACCGGCTGCATGAGCAGCTGGCGGGTCACAAGAGCCGCCTCGAGGCCGAGGTGGAGCTCCTTAAGGTGGAAGCCGCCAAGGTGGCGGAGGCGCAGCGGGCCCTGGTGGAGGCGGACCAACAGCGCGGCCAGCTGGCCAACAACAAGGGCCGGCTCTAGGGCGAGGTGGATCGCCTGCGGGGGCAGGTCACCACGGCTGAGGGGGCCCGTGAGGACAAGGCCCGTCGCCGCGAGGCAGCCGAGAAGGCGGCCAAAGACAAGGACGCCGAGCTGAAGGCGGCCCTTGCCAAGGCGGCCAATCTGGAGAAGGCGCTCGCGGAGCGCGACCGCGCCATCGAGCGGGAGCGGCGTGGTACGTTGCTTGAGGCGCAGCACCTGGAAGAGTCCTTCTACAGTAAGTGCTTTTTCTTGTTGTTTGCCGGGTCAGGATCTGGCCTTTCTTCCTTGTTGTTCTTCTTCTAACTTGCTTCTTCTTTTGCGGCAGGGGCCTTCCGGGAGACGCAGCTGCTGGTGGAGGAAGCCGTCCGCTATCAGCGCGACCCGACCGGCGTCGTTGGGTCCGGGACGGATCAGCAGGCAGCCTGGACCTTCCCAGAGATCATCACCATCGCTGAGGCCCGCTTGCGGGTTCTTGGAACACAGATGGAGCGGCTGTCCCAGGCCGGCACCGCGAAGACGGCAGCCCTATGGCCAGACTCCGTCCAACCGAGCAGGTTCTCGCGCCTGGCGCGTTGGTTGGAGATGGGGCCGGACCGGCTTGGCGAGTGGCTCGTCTCTGCCGCCCGTGCCGGTGCTGAGATGGTGCTCCGGTTCGTGCTGCCCTGGCATCCAGACCTGCAGCTGGACGTGTTGATGGGCCAGCGGGCTGGTTCGGAGCAGCTCTTGCAGGAGCAAGTTGGCCGGATCGCCTCCCGGGCTAGCTACATCACCGAGTTCGCCTTCCACGACGAGTTCCATCCGGAGCAGACAGAAGACGGCAGGGCCGTGGTCGGCGACGACTACGGCTTGCTCCTCCACGATCCGGAGGGGAGCTCGGAGGAGGCAGGCGTCTACCACGACGTGGGTGCCGAGGAGGACACCGGCACCTCGCTGGACCCGGAGGCCGCCAGGGGGGAGCCATCGACGTCGCGACGTGGCGCTGGAGATGCCTGAGACACTGTGTACAATCTGTTAAGTAGCAAGTCCACCCACCCAATGGGGGTTTTAGGGTGTAATGAACTCGGGCCGAGGGTCTTTTCTGAAATATTTGTGTAAGTGTCGTGGTTGCTTTTGCCTTTCGTTTTTTGGGACCAATTTCATGCGTTTTTCCTTTCTCAATCCCCCCCCCCCCCCCCCCCGCGACTCAGACGGCCGAGGCTTCGGTCCGTGACAAGGAGTTCGGTTCTTCGAGAGGAGCGCGCATGACTTGGGTTCCTCAAAACGTTGAGCGCGAGCGAAACACCCACTGGGCCGGCTGGCGGCGATCCGGCGAAGCCAGTTGGCGGGCAGCCGGTCGTGCGGCTGTTCTTTTGATGAATGGCAGGCCGGGTTGATCGACCCGGCAGCCTTTGACTTAGTGTATGAAGCGTAAAGGAGCTTTGGCCCGTTGTGCTTGCCTGCCGACAACCAAAGCTGGATCTGTGGCTTTAGGGCGAAGTGGGGGACCGTGGCATCCTAACTTTATCAGGAATCACTAAGTAAGGCGGCAGGGTGGCGACTAAGCCGGCCAGCCCCCGAGCCCCCGTGTCGAGCGAGTCGGACCGGTGGCTGGGTTCAGTGGTATAGACATGCAAAAAAATAGGGACATAATAAATTTGTCGACAAAAGGCAGCCCCCGAGTCTGGTTCGGGGACCCCATAGTTTCATGCGTTTACAAAAGGCGACAATACATACACTCGTGCGGCCAACTGTAAAACGGGTAGAGGAGTTCCGCATTCCACGGCCGGGTCATTTCTTCACCGGTGGTGTCCTTCTTGCGCTTCCTTGACTTGCATGCATCAATGAGGTAGTAGGCATTGCGGTCGCGCAGGGCCCTGCTCACGATGAATGGGCCCTCCCATGGAGGGGACTGCTTGTGCTGGCCTACCTGCTCTTGGACGAGCCGGAGGATGAGGTCGCCCTCGCGGAACGCGAGGGGCTTTATCTTCTTGCTGTGGTAGTGCCTCAGGCCTTGCTGGAAGATGGCTGAGCGACTGAGCGCCAGGAGGCGTGCTTCTTCGAGCAGGTCGACGCCATCTTCGTGGGCTTCTCTGGCTTCGGCTTCGGTGTACATCGCGACGCGCGGTGAGTCGAACTCGACGTCGGCTGGATGACGGCTTCGGCTCCGTAGACGAGGAAGAACGGGGTGAACCCGGTCGACCGATTTAGCGTGGTGCGTAGACTCTAGAGAACGGCCGGCAACTCATCAAGCCAGCTGTCGGGTGAGCGGATGAGTGGCTCGACAAGTCGTAGCTTGACGCCGGACAGGATGAGTCCATTGGCCCGCTCGACCTGCCCGTTGGACTGCGGATGCGCAACGGAGGCCAGGTCGAGGCGGATGCCGGAGACAGAGCAGTATTGCTCGAGCGCGCCCTTGGAGAAGTTGGTGTCGTTGTCGGTGATGATGCTGTTCGGCATGCTGTAGCGCACCGCTTTGTCCTTGATGAACCGGACGGCTGTTGGCCCGTCCAGTTTCTTGATTGATCTTTCCTCAATCCGCTTGGTGAATTTGTCCACTGCCACCAGCAGGTGCGTCATGCCGCCTGAGCGGTTCTGAAGGGTCCCACCATGTCGAGTCCCCAGACCGCGAAGGGCCAGGCGATCAGTATGGTGCGGAGTGCTAACTCCGGCTGGTGGCTACGTTTGCTGAAGCGCTGGCATCCCTCGCACTTGAGGACGAGCGGCTCGGCATCTTGGAGGGCCGTGGGCCAGTAGAAACCATGGCGGAACGCCTTGGCCACCAGGGATCGTGATGCGGCGTGGTGCCCGCACTCGCCCTGATGTATGTTGAGGAGGATGTCGATGCCCTGTTCCTGCTCGATGCAGTGCTGGAACACGCCGGTGGAGCTGCGCTTGACGAGCTCATTGTTGATGATGCTGTAGGCGGACACCCGACGCTGCACTTGTCGGGCTTCGCTCTCGTCCATGGGGAGAACCCCGTTCTCCAGAAATTCTGATATTGGGAGGGCCCAAGATGGAGCCGTAACCACGGCGAAGACGGCCACCAGGGTGGGTTCCGAGTCGGCAGCCCCCGAGCCGGGTTGAGAAGCCCCTGGGTTGGGGATGGCGACGGCCGGATCCGGGACGATGGTGGCCGGGTCGAGCTGAGCAGCCCCTGGGCCGGGTTCAGCAGTCCCTGGGCCGGGTTCAGCAGTCCCCGGGCCGGCTTGAGGTGCGGCCGGGTCGTCGGGAACGTGGATCTACTCGGACTCCGGTGATGGCTTGACGGACGGCTTTGTGCAGGTGCTCGAGGGAGACGCCGGACGGGATGGCTTGTCGTGACGAGGCGATCTTGGCGAGCATGTCGGCTACTTCATTCTCCACGCATGGGATGTGGAGGAACTCGCAGCCCTCGAAGGATCCGGACAGCTTTTGGACGAGGAAGGGGTAGCTTGCCATGTTGGAGTCACTGGCGTCCCATTTGCCGGAGCACTGCTGCACCACTAGGTCCAAGTTGCCGTAACACAGGATGCGCTAGATGCCGAGTTCCTTGGCAAGCCGGAGACCGTGCACAAGGGCTTCATATTTGGCGACGTTGTTGCAGGCGGCGAAGTGGATCTGGAGTGCGTAGCGGAGCCATCGCCCTTTAGGGACGACAGTACGATTCCGGCCCCTAAGCCGAGTCGCATCTTGGACCCGTCAAAGTGCATGCGCCAATGCGTCGAGTCAAGGGGCGGTGGCAGGTACTGGGTCTCGGTCCAGTCTACGAGGAAGTCGGCCAGGGCTTGAGACTTGATCGTGGTGCGGGGCTCGTAGAGGATGGTGTGGCCGGCTTGCTGGATCGCCCACTTGGCAACCAGGCCAGAGGTATCCCGGCACTCAATGATTTCTCCGATAGGCGTCGTGCTGACCACGGTGACAACGTGCTCTTGGAAATACTGCTTCAGCTTCTTGGCGATGAAGTACACGCCGTAACACATCTTCTGGTAGTGCGGGTAGTTCTGCTTGGAGATGGAGAGCACCTCGCTCAGGTAGTAGACTGGGCTCTGGACGGCTTGGATCTTGCCCTTCTCTGGTCGCTCGACCACCAGCACCGTGCTGATCGCCCGCGAGGTCGCGACTATGTAGATCAACAGCGGCTCCTTGCTGGTCGGCGCAGCCAGGACTGGTGCAGTGGAGAGCATGCGCTTGAGGTCTTGGAAGGCCTCGTCTGCCTTGCCGTTCCATTCGAACGGGCTTGTCTTCTTCATCAACTGGTACAGGGGCAGCACCCTCTCGCCCAGCCGGCTTAGAAACCGACTGACCGAGGCCAAGCATCCGGTGAACTTCTGGACATCGCGCAGCCGAGCCGGCTTGCGCATGCGCATGGCCTCGATCTTCTCCGGGTTCGCCTCAATGCCGCGTTCCGGGACGAGGAAGCCGAGTAGCTTTCCAGCCGGGATGCCAAAGACGCATTTTTCCGGGTTAAGTTGACCTTGTATTCGCGGAGGTTGGCGAATGTTTCCTTCAAATCGTCGAGGAGCGTGAGGTGCTGCTTGGTCTTCACCACGATGTCGTCCACGTACACGTGGATATTGCGGCCGAGTTGCGGCAGCAGGCATTTCTGCATGCAGCGTTGGAAGGTGGTGCCGGCGTTCTTCAAGCCGAACGACATGGTGATGTAGCAATACGCCCCAAAGGGCGTGGTGAAGGACGTCTTCAGGGCATCGGCCGGGTCCAGCATGATCTGGTGGTAGCCAGAGTAAGCGTCCAAGAAGGACAGAAGCTCGCACCCGGCGGTCGAGTCGATGACTTGGTCGATCCGCGGGAGAGCGAACGGATCCTTGGGACAGGCCTTATTGAGGCTCCTGTAGTCGATAGAGATGCGCCAGGTCTTGTTCTTCTTCAGGACGAGGACTGGATTGGCTAGCCACTCGGGGTGAAACACTTCCATTATGAAGCCGGCCGCCAAAAGCTTGGCGACCTCTTCACCAATGGTTCTTCTCTTCTCTTCAGAAAATCGTCGTAGGGGTTGACGGACAGGCTTGGTGTCCTTGCGGACGTGAAGTTTGTGCTCGGAGTACTTCCTCGGGATACCCGGCATGTCCTTGGGGGTCCACGCGAAGATATCCCGATTCTCACGGAGGAAGTCGACGAGCTCGCCTTCCTATTTGCTGTCGAGGCGGGCGCCTACGACAACGTACTTGCTGCAGCTGGGGTCTTCCGGGTTGAGCCTCACTTTCTAGGTCTCCTTGGAGGGCTTGACGGCGGCCTCGTCGGCCGGGTCCGGGGTCGGGATAGACGCAGCGGAGGCCTCGCCTGCCAGGGCGATGATCCAGTCGAGCTGGCGCCACTCCTCGGCAACGACCAGCGACTCGGCCAACTTGGCGCCGTCTCGGGCGCACTACAGGGACTTGCGGTAATCGTCGGTGATGGTGATCAGGCCCTTGGGACCCGGAATCTTCATCTTCAGATACACGTAGTGGGGAACCGCCATGAACTTGGCAAGCGCGGGCCGGCCCAGCAACGCGTGATACGCGCTAGACAGGTCCACCACCTCGAACCAGATCGGTTCACGCCGCAAGTGGCTGTGTCCCTGAGCAGGACATCGAGCCGAACCCGGCCAATAGGGGAGCAGGAGGCGCCGGGCACGATGCCGTGGAAGATCGTCCGGGTCGGCTCCAGGTCCTCGGCCTTGAGGTCGAGCTTGGTCATCGTGTCGCAGTGGAGGATGTTGATGTTGCTGCCGCCGTCGATGAGGACTCGGGATAACTTGCACGTGCACCGTGCGATAATGGTGGGGTTCAGGACGAGGGCGTAACCACCGAGAGTCGGCATGACTGCCGGGTGATCCTCCCGGGTCCAGGTAATCGGCCGGTTCGACCGATGCATGAACTCCGGCTTGGCCGGGACGACGGTGTTCACCTCCTGCCGAAGGAGGCGCTCGTTGCGCTTGTCGTCGCCGAGGCTAGTGAAGACGATGTAGGCCGCGTTCTGGTCCAGGTAGGCGTCATCGCGCATCGCGCCGCCAGCTGGAGGCGGAGGCGGCTGCCCTGCGCCCGGAGCCGGAGGAGGCGAGACGTCGCCCCTCATGATGTGCTTGGTGATGGCGCACTGCCGAAGCGTGTGCGTGGAGGGTCTTGCGCCGCTGTGGTGCTTGCAGGGGGCGTCGAGCATCTGCTCGAAGCTCATGGCGGGTGGCCATGCCGTCTTGCCGGTTTGCCGGCACTTCGCCGTCGGGTCCGCCGCGGGCTCAGTCGCCGCGACGAGCCGGTTGTCGTGACGCTGTGCCGGCTGGTCGGCCTTGCGCTTGTTGTTCTGATGATGCTGCTACCGGCTGCTTTCGCCAGCCGGCTTCAGAGGGGGAACCGGCTTCGCCTTGCCGGCTTCATCCAGCGCCACCTGGATCTTCATGGCGGAGTCGGCGTTGGCGTACTTGTCCGCCATCACCAGAGCGCGGCCATGGTGGCCGGCTCAGAGCGCAAGAGCTTGTGCTTGAGGAGGGTGCCATCTCGGCACCCGCTCACGAAGTATTGGATCGCCTGGACTTCATGGACGCCCTCGCAGCTGTTCCGAAGCTCGGTCCAGCGTGCGAGGTACTCGCGACCGGTCTCCGTAGGCCCTTGCACGCACATGGCGAGCTGGCTAGGGCGGCTGGGCCGCTTGTAGGACCCCGTGAAGTTGCGGACGAAGGCTTCCTCGAAGTCGACCCACGTGTTGATGCTGCCCATCGGCAGGCTGTTCAACCACGTGCGGGCCGACCCTTGGAGCATGAGCGGTGCGTAGCGCACGGCGAGACGACGATTGGCACCGGTGATGCCAATGGCCGTGGTGTAGTCGGTGAGCCAGTCTTCTGGCTTCACTGTCCCGTTGTACTTGGGGGTGTCATGGGGAGCATGAACCCTTTGGGGAAGGGCTCCTCCCGGATGCGTGGGCCGAAGCACGCCAGCCCGATAGCGCCGCTCACCTCCACCTCCAGGGAGCGAGCGAGCTGGTCGAGGCGGTGGATAGCATCGGCATCGTCGATGGCGCGCGGGCCGATTCGACCTGCGGCCAGGCCACGGGGGGCCGAGTCGGTTAGAGCCGGACGCCGGCCATGCTGGCCGGGTCCGCGCTGGATCTCTGGTACGGGCTCGTCGCCCAATCCTCCGGTGGCTGTAGCGGCCGGGTCGCGCCAAGTCCGGGCTCGGCCGGAGTGCGCCTCGCCGGGTGGCGAGGAAGCGGTGTGCAGAAGTTCGCCGGGCCCGCCAAGGCGGGCGGAGCCGGATCCCGCCGGCTTGGCGAGCTGGTTGAGGCGGTCCTGCTGGGTGTTGGCGGCGTGGAGGAGTTCGCGCATCCGCCCGATGCGCTCTTTCAGCTCCTCACCTGTGAGCTCGTTGTCACACCCAATATGCGACCCTATCCAAAAGGAACTCGACGGTCCCATCAAGGATAGACCCGCATATTGAAACGCTTTGCAAGGTGGATATCATTACATCAACATTACATAATAGAGGGGATATATACATAAGGCACAAATGCCACAAGAATACATCAACATCATACACAAGTTCAACATCCGACTACGGATGAAACATAAACAGAAACTCAAACGACATCCACCCTGCTAGCCCAGGCTGCCGACACAGAACCTATCCCCGATCGAAGAAGAAGCGTAAGAAGAACTCCAATACAAGCAAACATCGCTCTCGCGTCATGATCATCGCATAACCTGTACCGCAAATCGGTGGTGTAGTAATCTGTGAGCCACGAGGACTCAAAGAATCCCATTACCATGGGTATCAAGACTAGCAAAGCTTAAAGGGAAGGGAAGGGGTAAAGTGGTGAGGTTGCAGCAATGACTAAGCATGTATGGTGGCTAACATACGCAAATGAGAGCGAGAAGAGAAACAAAGGAACGGTCGTCAACTAGTAATGATCAAGAAGTGATCCTGAACTCCTACTTACGTCAGACATAACCCACAAACCGTGTTCTCCTCTCGATCAACCCCGAAAAGAGACACTCACGGTTACGCACACGGTTGGTGTATTTTAGAAGAGTTTGCTTCAAGTTTACTACAACCGGATATTAACAAATTCCCATCTGCCACATAACCGCGGGCACGGCTCTCAAAAGTTTATACCCTGCAGGGGTGTCCCAACTTAGCCCATGATAAGCTCTCGCGATCAACGAAGGATATTCCTTCTCCCCGGGAAGACCCGATCAGTCTCGGAATCCGGCTACAAGACATTTCGGCAAAGAATAAAACAAGACCAGCAAAGCCGCCCGAATGTGCCGACAAATCCCGATAGGAGCTGCACATATCTCGTTCTCGAGCACATCCGGATGAGCAGTCCGTACAACTAAAACCAGAGCTCAAGTTTCCTTGAGGGGCGCTGCAGAGCTCTATTTGGCCAAGACTCGAAGGAGCACTGGTCCGGGGAGTTAAAATAAAGATGACCCGCGGGCTCCGGAAACCCAAGGGAAAAAGGGCATAGGTGAGGCAAATAGTAAAACCAATATTGGGCCTTGCTGGAAAAGTCTTATTCAAAGCGAACTGTCAAGGGGGTCCCATAAATCACCCGACCGCGTTAGGGACGCAAAAATCCGGGAACGTAACACCGATATGACGGAAAATAGGGCGGCAAGAGTGGAACAAAACACCAGGCATAAGGCCGAGCCTTCCACCCTTTACCAAGTATATAGATGCATTAATAATATAAGATATATTGTGATATCCCAACAAGTAAACATGTTCCAACAAGGAACAACATCTCCATGTTCCAACAAGGAACAAACTTCATCTTCACCTGCAACTAACAACGCTATAAGAGGGGCTGAGAAAAAGCGGTAACATAGCCAAAAAACGGTTTGCTAGGAAGGGTGCAAAAGGTTAGAGGCTGACATGGCAATTGGGAAGGCTTGTGCAGCAAGTGGTAGGTAAGGCAGCATAGCGATAGAACGAAGAAACTAGCATAGCAATGATAGTAGTGAGATCCAGGGTAGCGGTCATCTTGCCTGAAATCCCGCTAGGAAGAAGAACGAGTCCATGAAGAAGACGAACGGATGAAGCCGAACCAAGCGTAGACGAACGAATCCTCACGATCGCAACGAAACAGGAACTATCGAGAAAAACACACAACATAGTAAACACACCACACATGAACAAGGCATGATGCACAACAAGCATGATGCATGACAAAGCTACATGAAGCTACTCATGGCAAGAGATGATGCAAACAAGAACAACACATCAAAGCAAGTTTAAATGAGGCCGGGAACAACATATAACAATTAGGTAAGTCCTCATATGCATATTTCGAAATTGCTCCAGATCTGAATAAACCTTATGTTCAAGTTGTTAAACAGCAAGTTAAGATGCACCATGATGATCTACACGAAATTCTAGTCAAGTTACATATAAAGTTCATTAGATTTGAAGCTACGGCCTAGAAGATATGAGCAAAACAAGATAACCATGACATTGATGCAAAATGCACCCAAACATCAAGCAAACACCTCAAAACAAGGATGCAACATGATAATATGAAACTACATGCAAAATCAAGCAAGTTTCATATAGAGCACACTCAAAACGGAGCAACGGTTCAACACATACACACCATAGAAGTTTTAAAGGACAAGCTGTCCAAAACAGCAACTAGGCATATTGCAAGCATCAAAACACTATTCTACAACATCTCAACGTAATAACAAAAGGCATGGACATGATCTACAGGTAAATCACTACAAAACATGAACACTGAGCTATCTCCAGAAATCACTAGAGCATGCTCAAAATGACATGGCAAGATTGCAAATAATAACAATTTCAGACTTTAGCAGAAATAACATCAGGTTGCAATGTTTAGAGCTATCAACCAACATGTTACAGGAACTTAACATGGAAAATAAAGGCATGACATGAATATATTAATTGCATAGAACAAAAGTCCCTTAGTGACCATGAGCCAAAAAGGACCAGAAAATATGATGGCACTCATGTAAACATGACAAGTTATATTACAGATTCAAACATGGCAGAAACAACGATAAGTAGGCATGTTGGTGAGCTTGAACCACTCACTACAGAGCAATACATGGCATGGAAAGGCAACTCACAGTAAGAAAACATGGCATAGAAGCTATACATGGCAACAAAAACATCATAGCATACACGGATCAACTACAACAACCTTGGCAAAATTGAATAACATGTAAACAACCTGCCAGGAAACATTTTATAGCAAAAGTAGAGCTCGATTGAGTCATGCTATGGCACTCCATAATTACAAACAAGGGCATGGATGGATAGAGAACAACCATATGTCCAAAACATACTTACTGAAGTATCTCAAAATATGCATGGATATCTTGGTAGCATCAAATTAACATGGCATAAAAATATCAGCAAAACAGGGGCTGAAATCAGCAACATCATGAAGCCTAGTTTGCATGCTTGTGCTAGTCACCACAGAGATCACAAAAATAAATGGCATACACCCCTGTAAAGATGGCATGGCATATTACAAAACACATGTAGGACTCAAGTTCATAGGGTGCACACATCAATCATGGCAAAAATGACAAAAGTGCATGTTCTGATAAAAATCAGAAACTAACATCACATAGCACTCTTCTAACAGCATTTTGGGCATCAGGATGAGCTCAAATGAAAATGATGCAATCAGACGAAATGATCTACTCTTCGGGGCAAACAATTCGACATATTATACGCACAAAACGGACCTACGGATGCAGTGTTATGACATGATGGAAATGCATAAAAATAATCACAGAATAAAAGACGGAGGGAATTTCGGGGGGAAAGTGGTCAACCGAGGCACGGATTACGAGGCGAGGCGGATCTCGCCGGGACACTCGCCGGAGATGGCGGGGACCGCCGGAGACGGCCGGATCCGGGGCCGGGGAGGTCGGGGCGCCGGCGAGGTGGCGGGCTGCTACGAGGAGGCGGGCAACTAAGGCGGCGGCTGCCAGCGGCGGCGGCGGATCCGGCGCGGGCGCGCGACGGCGAGGGCGGCGGGCGGCGCCCAGCGGCGCGCCTGGGCGAGCGGCGCGAGGCGGCGGGGACTCCGGCCGGGCGGGCGATGGGAAGAGCCATGCGGCGGCGCCTGGATGGCCGGGAGGGCCTGGCCTCGAACCCGGGCAGCTGGCGGCGCGGGAGGCAGGGGGACGCGTGGCGCGCTCCCGTTGGCCAATGGAGGCGGCGGCGGAGGGGCGGACACGTCCGGGCGGCGGGGTTTTTCGTCCGGTGGCGCGAGGAGGAGGGAGCTAGGGTTTTGGACCCGAGATTTCGAAGGGGTGCACATATTTATAGGTAGAGGGAGCTAGGAGAGTCCAAATGAGCTGCGGTTTTCGGCCACGCGATCGTGATCGAACGACCGAGAGCATGGAGGGGAGTTTGCTGGGTTTTGGGCCACTTTGAAAGGGGTGTTGGGCTGCAACTCAAAGAGGGCTTTGCGGTTACCCGGTTAACCGTTGGAGTACCAAACGACCTCCAAATGACACGAAACTTGACAGGCGGTCTACGGTGCTATACCAAGGCCGCTTGACAAACCTCGGTCCATTCCGAGACCGTTTAACACCCGCACACGAAAAGAGGCAAAAGGGGGCGCCGGGAGACATAGGAGTGCCGGATTGGAAAACGGACAACGGGGAAAATGCTCGGATGCATGAGACGAAGACGTATGCCAATGCGATGCACATGATGACATGATATGAAATGCATAAGATGACATGGCAAAGTGCAACACGCAAGCACATGACATGGCAAAGACGACGAATAACTGGCAGACACCTGGCGCATCGAATCCGGGGCGTTACACTGGTCCAGGCCGGCTGCGGCCACCTGGGCAGCACACATGTTCTTCGCTGGGATCTCGTAGACGGTTGGGATGGCGCCGAGGGCCTGGCCGATCGCGCCTCCCCGGGCACGCACGTCGGCGACCCGGCTTGGCTCGGCCGCGGCGGGCGTGAACCCGTAGGTGGCATTGCGCTCCAGCTGAGCGGCATCCAGGCGACGGTGAGTGGCGGCGAGCGTCTCGGACAGGTCCAGCATCTGCTGGCGCCTTTCCACGAGCTGGGTTCGGGCCTCAGTGACGTTGGTGGCGTCGACGTCGGTGCCTATGGGGATGCGGAGGCTCTGCATTGAAGCACGCAACGGATCAGACGGCTTCGTCCATTTCGCCGCGGCCCTGGCTTCGGCAGCCTTCCTCGTCTTGCTCGACGAGGACGAGGCGTCGTCGCCGGTGACGAAGACCTCCACATGGATGTCCATTGCCCCAGCGGTAACGCCGCCGCCGAGGGAGAGGGGGGAGTCGGAGTAGCTGAGCACCTCGCTGGGGTACTCGTTGGCCGTGGACACATCGGTGATGCGCAACACGGCGAAGGAGGCGGCAAGTGCGCAGACGACGTCGTCCGCCAGCATGACGGACTCGTCGGTGTAGGAGAAGGGGCCCGTCTGAAGCATGCTCCCGGCTAGCTCCTCGAGCTGCCCTACGATGGGCGCCAACTGTCATGTTGGGTGCACGGTAGATGCCAAGGGATGGCTAAAGAGAGGAGGAGGCTCGAGGGCGCTGGTGGGCTCCAGAGGCGAGGTTGGCATGAGCGGGCGTGGGACGCCGGAAATACCCAGGTTCGGGGCTCTCCGGGGAGATAATACCCCTAGTCCTGCCGAGTGTAGTTGGATGATCGATAGTACAATGTTGCTCCTGGAGCTGTATGGAGGAGGAGGGAAGCTGGCCAAGGCTTGGGTTGCTCCTTCTCCCCGGTGTTGCTGTTTGGTGGCTAGTCCTATGCTTACTTGGTTCTCTCTCGTATGTGTCTCTTGCTTGCATGCCTGATTGCGGGCTCCTGGGGGGTTTTATAGAACAACCCCCAGGGGTACAATGGTAATATTACAGGTCGGTGGGTCCGTATTGTCGGTGTCCGGGGACCCGGGCTGGGCCCCACTGAGGGCTTGTGGTTTGCTGGGTTCCCCTAGATGCGGGCCCCGCATGCCTAGGGGAACTGTGCGCCAACTTGTCGATCGTCAGGGCGCGGCCGAGTCGAATCGTGTACAGTGCTCTCCGTCAGGCCGCCGCTTGCTGTCGTCAGCGGTGAGGGTGGGGCACTGTAGCCACGCCGGCCCTGGTCAGCGGGCAGGTGAGGGGCACTATTGCCACGCTCCTGCTGACCAGGGGCATGGGCGGGGCACTGTTGCCTCGGTCATTGTTGATTGAAGACTCGTCCCCATCGTACGGCCTGGATGGGACGGGAGCTGACCCGCGGCTGGGTTGCGTAGCACGCCACATGTAGCGCTTGCTTGTTGAGGAAGCTTTGGTTGGGCCGAGTTCGGCTGTCTTCCGCTAGTCGTTGGGGCCGAGTTGTCGTGTCTTGCCGGGTCGGCGAGTCCGGCCGGGCTGCGGGGCTTGGACGGGTCGAGCGACCCGGCCAAGTGCGTGCCCGTTTTGAGGGGCGGTGCCAGCCCCGTTGTTTTTGAAGAGGATCCCGGTTCCGTTGCCTGCCCAGGGTCCATCCCCCCGACAAATACCCTACTCCAGTGTGTGGTGTGGTGGATTGCCTCAGGGGCTGATGATGAACAGTACAAGGGGAAGAACAGCCTCGCGAGAGGTGTTATTGGGCTGGCTGCTTGAGAGGGATTCTCTAAGCTCTCGTTTGTTCTAGGTGAGGTCGGGTCACCTTCTACCATGGTGGCTAGCCCTATTTATAGAGGCCTTGGTCCTCTTCCCAAATATTGAGCGGGAAGGGCACCAACAACGGCCATTTTGAAGGGGAACATCTAGTATAATTTATCTTGACTAAAGTTGGTCTTCCGCTGCCAAAGGCACTGGCGATGACGCCGCCTTGGGCTCCATGGTGACCTCCATCCTGCCGCTCTGCTGGTCTTGGTCTCATTGCACCGAAATGGTAACCTTTGCCTGATGCCTCGGTACTCCACGCCTGTGCTTGCCCCCTTTGCACCAAAGAGGAAAGAAGGACACTGCGCAGGCCGACGCCCGCCTGGTCTCGATCATCATGGCTTGCGTCACGGGCACCTCGCGAGGTACCCTTGCCTTGATCTCTCCGCATCCTCGCGAGCCTGCCTGGTGAGGCCACTCCTGAGGAAGCCTTGCGTCATCCGCCCCACGAGGCTTGGCCCCTCGCGAGGGTCTTGAGCTTAAGTTGATGAAGATGGGCCGTACTGGGCCACCCCTTGAGCCACGTCGCAGGCAGGCAAGTCTGGGGACCCCCGTTCCCAGAACGCCGACAGTAGCCCCCGAGCCCAAGGGGCGCTCGGACTTGGCTTAGCAGAGAAGCGAAGGGGAAAGTGCGGAGCACCACGGGCCCCAACAGCCTGCGGCCTTGGGCGCCGCGTGGCGGTTGATTGGACGTGGGCGTCTCCGCTTCCCCACACCGCCTCGGCAACTGCCGTCTGACAAAAGGCTGGTCTGGGTTAGGCTTACCTTCATTGCTCTCATTCGCCTTGCTTCAGATCCCCTTTCTTGCTCTTGTCTTCCTGCTTCTGAAATCTCCAGATCCGCCTCAACCTTTCACCCCCAGCGAGCAATGGTGCCCCGCAAGACCGCGACCGCGGCCGCACCGGCCTGGTACTCGCCGGCTCTGGATACCCCAAACATGACGGAGAAGAATCTCACCCTCATGCGTCTGATGGCGGCGGCGCACGGCAGCGAGATGGGGGACACTGCGCTCCGGCCCGACTCCGTCCAGCCGGAGGACAAGGGGAGAACCTTCTACCCCTTCTTCATGAGCGTCGTCATTGCTGGTCTGGTGCCTCCTTTCTCTAAGTTCTTCTTTGTCGTCCTCCGCTAGTATAATCTGCATGCTCTGCATCTCCACCCCAACTATGTTCTCCTCCTGTCAATCTTCGCCTACTACTGTGAGGCACACGTCGCAGTGATGCCCTCTGTGGCCTTGCTGCGCCACTTCATCTCTCTCCGAGTTACTGGCGCCAATATCTCGGCGTGCGCACGCTTTGTTGCATACTCCAAAGCCAACGCAATCTCGAAGGCCGGGAAGAGGGCCGACGGCTTCAGGAGCAAGTGGGTCATGATGGATGCCCGATGCACCAACTCCCGGCTGGAGCTGCCCATGGGGCAGCCCCAGACCGTTGAGGCGTGGTCTCGTGCGAAGCTTGACGACCGGCGGGCGAAGCTGGTGCTGGAGAAGATGAACGCCGACCTAAGGCCGGGCAACTTGAGGGCGGCGAAGCTGACCGAGGCCACGCTCTTGAGGGAGTTCTTGGAGCACCGGGTGGCTCCACTTCAAGCGCACTCGCGCCCGCTGTGGAGGCTCGAGGATGCGGACGCCATCCTCCACCTGAGCTCGGAGGCCCTGGCTGACGAGGATCTGACCGCAGCGCTCCGCTTCCTGGCCGGAGAGGACGTGGCAAGCCCGGAGGGCGCCCCGGTCCCCTTGTTCCTCCGCGACGATTGGGAGCGGGTGGTGGATGCCATGCCCACCTTCGACGGGGACGGTTTGGTGCTGGCGGAGGCTCGTGAGGGCCCGGCGGCAACAGCAGTGGTGGACTTGTCCTTCGACGATTTCGGCGGGGGAGAGGAGGAAGGTGAGGAGGAGGAGGAAGAGCGCGACTCGGAGGCGATCATCGAGGGGGCGGGGAGACTTCCCCCTGTGTAACGCCCCGAGACCGATGCTCGAGAAGACATCCATATATTCCGGGTTTCGCCGTGTGTTTCTTTTGTGCCTGCTATTTTATTTTTTGCATTGCATCATATCATCATGCCATCATATCATTAATTTTCAAAACTCAACTAAATAAAATCGTATGGATCTTTGGTCCATTTAAATCGAGGGAAGGGTGACTTCTCTTTATAACATACCCTCCCGATATTTAGGGAGATATTATAAAAATATTCCATTGTTTTGGAATCACAATAACCCACTTGCAAAATATCCCATGCCGTTGTTATCTCAATTCTTGGTCTCCAACCTTGCCCATAAATTATTTCATCATTTTCCGGAGCTCCACCAAAAATCCGAACATTTTTGGACCTTCCTTTTATCAAGTCCTAGTTCAAACCCATTTGAATTAAATTCAAATGTGTTTGAATTTAAATCTTTCAATCATGGCCTTTCTATTTTTCTTGGATCAAACTCATTTTTATGAGTCCAGAAAAATTGCCCTCGTTCCCAAATTCTTTCCCTAACCCTCTCTTTCTTTTTATCTCTCTATAATTCTTTTCTGCTAAAGAATATGAGGGAGAGAGAGCCCAGCCATGCCTCCTGGGCCTCCCAACCTCCCGCGCCGGCCCAAGGCCAAGGCCCACCTAACCCTCCTAACCCTAGCCGCCAGAGAGCCCGATCCCTCTCCATCGATCTCCTCCCTCGTTCCCTCGCCCGCCACACGCGCCGCTAGGGAGAGGAGCTCCCATGTTGCAAGGCCCGAGCGCCTCATCCCCATCCTCCTTCACCCCGTGCACAATCCCGCTCGTCCCTGCGCCCTTCGGCGAGCTCGGTCGCCCGCGCCTCCTCCCATGGCGCCCGCAACCATGCCTCCGCTGCAACCGCCCATCGCCAGCCTCGTCGTGCCTCCTTGGTCCTCCCCTTGCTCCCGCGCTCCGTCGCCTGCGGCCGGAGCCCCGTCGGCCTCCTCGCCTCCGTCGCGCCTCGTTCCATCAGCCCCGCGCCCGGCCTCCGCAACACCACAGAGACCAACTCCGCGACCCGTCGCCTCTGTACGCTGAAAGCACCACGCGCCCAACCGCCTCGACCTCCCCGCCGGCACTAGCAGCAGCTACTGCACCCTCTCGCCGACGCCGCGCCCGGATCTTCCCCGGCAATCCTTCCTGCGCCACCTTGACTCGGTCGTTTGACCCCAAGCCACCACCTCGCATCGCGGTCTTCATCCGCCAAGGACGCCAAGACCACCCTGTGGATTTTGCCAAGTACCACTATGACATGTGTGCGACTATGCGGATTCGCCAAGTACCCCTCCAGCAAGACCGACGCCTGAACAAGCACACCCGCTCTGTGGATTTCGGCAAGTCCCTCGATGACTGGCAGTTAGTACCACTACGTTTGCCATGTACATCTACACCAAGAACGGACCGACAAGTACCCCGACAATGTGTGTACCTCTACCGACGACCCCGGACATCTACGAAAAACGTGTACAACTACCGTCGCCGTGTACAACTACTTCCGCTACTTCCACTACCGTCGCCCCGAAGATGCTGGATTCGTCAAGTGCCTCTTCGAAACGAACATGAACGACTACTTCCACTACGAACCCGAACCCCCCCGAAATGCACGCTTCGAAGGTATAACCCCGAGACGACCGCCCGTGTATGAATGTGTGTTGTATGAGATGCTCGTGTTTGCACCGTGCCCGTTCGTCCTTGCGATGCCCCTCTTTTGCCATGCCACCGTTCCGTGGGAACCCGGTAATCGGGATCAACCCACCATCTTGCATGACTCGCTCACGTCCACACTTTCCTTTGCACCGGCATCTCAATCGAGTTATCGGAACCGGAATGTTGCCATGGCACCATTTCTGTTGTCATTGCCGTGGCACCCTTTTTCGTTTCCGCCATGACGACAAATGCTTCATAACATGCTTATGTCAACATTTTCATAAAAATTGCTTAAAACTTGCACATGTCATCCGCATCATGTTAACAACTTTTAAATGCTTAAAATTGTTGTTTGCTTTAAATACTAAATGCATATGGGGATTTACCGGATTTGTTGTTTGTTAAATCCGGCCCCATTTAAATTGTTTAGATGGTATAGTTTTGTTATGCTTCACCTCTTGCCATGTTAACCAACATTTAATATTGTTTGGTAGCTTAAACGAGATCAAACGAAATAATTGCATGTGGCGTTTCGTCAATATGCAACTCGTTGCATATTGGGCTCCATTTAACTTGTAGTTTTGTTTGTGCATATTGCCATGCCATGCCTCATTTAAACCGGACATGCATCATACTTGGTTGTGCATCATGCCATGTTTGTTCTTGTTGGTTTACTATGTTGTTTGCTTCTTTCCAGTTTGCTTCTCTCGTTAGCTTCGGTTTCGTTCCGGAGTTGTGAGGATTCGTTCGACTTCGTCCGTTTGTCTTCTTCATGGAATCGTTCTTCTTCCTTGCGGGATTTCAGGCAAGATGACCATACCCTCGAAATCACTTCTATCTTTGCTTGCTAGATGCTCGCTCTTTTGCTATGCCTATGCTACGATGCCTACCACTTGCTATATCATGCCTCCCATGTTGCCATGTCAAGCCTCTAACCATCCTTTCCTAGCAAACCGTTGTTGGCTATGTTACCGCTTTGCTCAGCCCCTCTTATAGCGTTGTTAGTTGCAGGTGAAGATGAAGTTTGTTCCTTGTTGGAACATGGAGATGTTGTTCCCTGTTGGAACATGTTTACTTGTTGGGATATCACAATATATCTTATTTAATTAATGCATCTATATATTTGGTAAAGGGTGGAAGGCTCGGCCTTATGCCCAGTGTTTTGTTCCACTCTTGCCGCCCTAGTTTCCGTCATATCGGTATTATGTTCCCGGATTTTGCGTCCCTAACGCGGTTGGGTGATTTATGGGACCCCTTGACAGTTCGCTTTGAATAAGACTCCTCCAAAGAAGGCCCAACCTTGGTTTTACCATTTGCCACCTAAGCCTTTTTCCCTTGGGTTCTGCAGACTCAAGGGTCATCTTTATTTTAAACCCCCGGGCCAGTTCTCCTTCGATTGCTGGCCCAAACCGAGCGATGTCCGGCGCCCCCTGGGCAATCAGGGTCTATGCCAACCCGACGTCTGGCTCATCCGGTGTGCCCAGAGACCGAGATATGTGCAGCTCCTATCAGGATTTGTCGGCACATCCGGGCGGCTTTGCTGGTCTTGTTTTATTACTGCCGAAATGTCTTGTAGCCGGGATTCCGAGACTGATCGGGTCTTCCCGGTAGAAGGAATATCCTTCGTTGACCGTGAGAGCTTATAATGGGCTAAGTTGGGACACCCCTGCAGGGTATTATCTTTCGAAAGCCGTGCCCGGTTATGAGGCAGATGGGAATTTGTTAATGTCCGGTTGTAGAAAACCCGAAGTTGACCTTAATTAAAATACATCAACCGCGTGTGTAACCGTGATGGTCTCTTCTCGGCGGAGTCCGGGAAGTGAACATGGTGTTGGAGTTATGTTTGACGTAAGTAGTTTCAGGATCACTTCCTGATCGCTACTAGCTTCACGACCGTGCTTTGCCTCCTCTTCTCGCTCTCTTTTTCGTATGGTAGGCACCATATATGCCAGTCGCTTGCTGCAGCTCCACCTCAATACCCTATCCTAACTTTAAGCTTAAATAGTCTTGATCTCGCGGGTGTGAGATTGCTGAGTCCCCGTGACTCACAGATACTTCCAAAACCAGTTTGCAGTGCCGATGAAACCGCAGGTGGCGCATCCGAGCTCAAGGAGGAGCTCGATGAAGATTTTGTTCTTTGTGTTGTTTCGTTTCAGTTGATCAAGAGTGGAGCCCAGTTGGGACGATCGGGGATCCTGTAGCATTTGCGGTAGTCTTCTTTTATTTTGGTTCCGTAGTCGGACCTTGATTGTATCTGTTTGATGTAATGTTTTACTCATGTATTGTGTGAAGTGGCGATTGTAAGCCAACTATGTATCTCTTTCCTTATGTATTACATGGGTTGTGTGAAGATTACCTCACTTGCGACATTGCTTTCAATGCGGTTATGCCTCTAAGTCGTGCTTCGACACGTGGGAGATATAGCCGCATCGAGGGCGTTACAAGTTGGTAATCAGAGCCATCCCCGACTTAGGAGCCCCCTGCTTGATTGAATCGCTGACTTTGTTGAGTCTAGAACAAAAATGTTTTGAGTCTTAATATTATTTATCGAAGAGTAGGATTATTTTTACTCCTCAGTCCCTTCGTCGCTCTGGTGAGGTCTCCTGACGTAGAAGTTTTGACTCTTCTCTCCTCAAATTTCACTAAATTTTTTTTAGGATCACGCGGGTATCTTGGAATCGTTCCGATGGTTTTGTGACGAGAACATTGTTCTTGGTGCCTCCTGACATTTAGGGGTTGTGGCAGTGTCCCGAGGAGTTGAGCTCCGAGGTGTTGTCGCCACAATTTTATCGTTGCAGTTCTGAATACCTGAGTTTTGCCGACATCGAAAATCTCTTTCATGCGGTTGTTGGTGAGATAACCTCGATAACCCAAAGATCGGGCTTAGTTCGAGAGTATTGCCATGACTCGTATAACAGATGCTTTTCAAGGTTGAGGTACCACGATTTCGAAGGTTTCTTGGTTATGTGTTGAAGGATGGATACAATTTGGATCTAGGTATTGTTAGTTTGGGTGATATATTTTGTGTCCTCTCAGTATCCCCAACACCAGATTGCATAAGCGAGAAAGTTTCGGGAGTTTATAAGTGGGAATTCAAGTATCTCGTAGGATATCTTTCCAACACACACATGATACGATATGGGATCTATCATATGTTTGTTTCCGGCTTATTCTGCAAGCCAAATCCTTTGTTTTTGTTCCATTTTGTGGTACTCGAGTTGCTTCAATGCCAAGTGTTGATTCCATACCTTATTCTAAACGGTGTTCTCATATTGCTATGTGAATACTAATCCGTCTTGATCATCGAGGTCCTCTTTTCAATCCTTTCCAACCGTGTGCTTCTCTCCAAGTAAATCCGATCATTCCAACATTCGCAAGATCAATTCTAAGCTTTTTCTCAACGGTGTTCGTTTCATCCGACCCAAGTTGCCTTTGTTTTCCCGCCCTCCCACCCTTTTCTTCAAGGACTCAGATTTCTTAATCAAATATCCATCGTATGGATGTGAAGTCTCTTCATTTTTTTCCTCAATGCACTTATCCGGTGATTCTCATGAAGATGCTAAAGGAAGCTTCGAGTTTATTATCCTTCGTTCTCTTTTCTTCTCCGGTGGATTCAATTCAAGCTTTGTCGATCATATTTTCCCCTCATTTCAAGTGCTTTCTCATGCCGGTGTATCTCCTAATCATTCACTTCTCGCTATTCATTTGGTTGGGAGTGTTGAAGATATCTCAGAAGATTCGCATTTCCATTCCCAATCCGTTCAAGCTATCTGGAGATAATTATCTCATTCAAGCCATTTAATTCAACCGGCGCAATCTATCTTTTATATCGTTCAACGGTGTTTCTTTTGAGTGGGCCCTAACCCACAGGTCCTTTTCCAGGATCTTACCTGACTCTTCTAATTTTCCGGAGTTATTCCCAAATTCTTTTCGAAGTTTGACGTAAGAATGAATTGTCATCAGTCATATGCTTTTCTCCAAGATCTTTCAAATTATTTTCATCGTTGGTTCAACCTTTCTAATTTTCATTCCGGAGTGCCTCAACAATTCATGGTGGTGTTTCTCGTCGTCATTCTCGAATTTTGAAGACCGAAGAAGAGTTTCTCTTTAATCTTGCTCCATTCTCTTCAAGATTCATGGTTCTAGCTTCGTGCCATCCTCATAATTGTTTTGATTGTGAGAATTCTTTTCACCCATCCGGAGCAATTCAGGAGTCTTTTCAGTTTGATTCTTCTCAGCCCATCATCTCAGAATTATTCATTCCAGCTTTCAGCTCTTGTTCTCCTAATCTTATCGGTGAATCGTTCAAATATCCTCTAATCAGTTCATGATCTCTTCATTCTCATGTATCTAAATCCCCTCAAATATCTTCATTCGTTTTCCAATTCTTCCTGGTGAATTGTGCCTTGCTACTTTCATATTCAATTCTTACGGTGGTTCGTTCAAGAGTTCTCTTCCTTCGTTATTATATAGATTCATTCGTTCTTCCCAAATCCTACCGGCGGATCGTTGAAGACCTTCCCAAGTTGAGCAATATCTCTCTTCAATCCTTTTTCAATGAGAATAAATAGTATGCCAAATCCATTGCTTGTCATCAATTTAATTGGTGAAGGATGAGCATAATGTAATTCTTATTCTTGTTTCACCGAGTAAATTCAACTCCTTATTCCGGAGGTTCATCAAAATTCTCGACTTCATTTGTTCATCTTTCTTTCTGGAGTTCCAAGTTTTCTCGGTTATATCATTTCAAAGCTTCATCTTATCATTGCAAGGCTTCACCTTGTGTTTTCAACTTCTCTTTCTTTTATCATCCTTTTCTTACCGGAGTTCTTCATGGAGGCTCTACATGGTGCTTCGTCAAGGATTCTTTTCATTCTTCAATTGTTCTTCAAGATTTCTCTCGAAGCTAAGATCCGCCAAGCTATACTCAAAATAAACATGGTGTTCAACACATGTTTTGTTTTGAGGAGTTCAAGTATTCTTCTTCTTGCATTCCGAAGTGCAATTCTTTCTACCTTATCTCTTGAGATGGTGTTATGTCACTCTTGGCAATTTCTCTTCGTGTTTCATGATTCACATGTTGTCAAGAATGAGGTATTTTAAATCCATCAATCTCTTCATTGGAGTTATCTTGGGCTATATATCACCTAAAGCTTTCCCTAAGGATTGTTGCTATTTATGGTGCTTATAAATGACCTAAGTTCTTCATTTGTCCTCCCGGTGAAATAAGTTTCTCGTCTCCTTGTTGATATAAATCCAATCATTTGTTTCCATTGGTGGCAGAAGCTCATCTCATAATGTTGAGATGTTTCCATAAGTCCACTACAAGGTTATTCTTTTCGTTGTTGGTTTTCCAACAACTCCGTTCTATCCTTCTTTTTAATGGTGCTTTCCAAACTCATTTGTGGTAGAAGTTGTCATTTTCTTCTCCATTCCTTTATTCCAATGATCTATCTTCAATTTTTCTTCCGGAGGAATTGTGATGTTGCTCTCTTCGACCCATCATCTTCTTTTGTCAAGACCATGTCCTTTTCCTTGCTTATCGATTTAACCGGAGTGTTGTGTCTATCGTTCCTCTTTTAACCGGAGTCTCATCCAGGTGCTTTCATTTTGCCAAGTTCATGATTCTAATTCCTTCCATTTTCAGTCGGAGTGCTGTCCAAATTATATCATTCTTATTCCTTCTCTATCTTGTTTAACAGGAGTGGTGTCAATATCTATCTTATCACTAAAACACTTGGTTCTCGTCGTATCCCTTGTTCCTCTTTTCTAGCGGAGTGTTTTCAACTTTGCTCATCTTCGTTGTTTTCTTTCTTTCATTTTGCTCAACCTCTCAAGGTTCGTTGGTTTCACTCTTTTGTCAAAGAAGCAACTTAGTTTTACCTCTTCCTCTTCCGCTTTTCTCCGGTGCAATCCCAGATCTCGGAACGAGATCCTCTCGTAGTGGTGGAGTGTTGTAACGCGCCGAGACCGATGCTCGAGAAGACTTCCATATATTTCGGGTTTCGCCGTGTGTTTCTTTTGTGCCTGCTATTTTATTTTTGCATTGCATCATGTCATCATGCCATCATATCATTAATTTTTAAAACTCAACTAAATAAAATCGTATGGATCTTCGGTCCATTTAAATCGAGGCAAGGGTGACTTCTCTTTATAACATACCCTCCCGATATTTAGGGAGATATTATAAAAATATTCCATTGTTTTGGAATCACCATAACCCACTTGCAAAATATCCCATGCCGTTGTTATCTCAATTCTTGGTCTCCAACCTTGCCCATAAATTATTTCATCATTTTCCTGAGCTCCACCAAAATCCGAACATTTTTGGACCTTCCTTTTATCAAGTCCTAGTTCAAACCCATTTGAATTAAATTCAAATGTGTTTGAATTTAAATCTTTCAATCATGGCCTTTCTATTTTTCTTGGATCAAACTCATTTTTATGAGTCCAAAAAAATTGTCCTCGTTCCCAAATTCTTTCCCTAACCCTCTCTTTCTTTTTGTCTCTCTATAATTCTTTTCTGCTAAAGAATATGAGGGAGAGAGAGCCCAGCCATGCCTCCTGGGCCTCCCAACCTCCCGCGCCGGCCCAAGGCCAAGGCCCACCTAACCCTCCTAACCCTAGCCGCCAGAGAGCCCGATCCCCTCTCCATCGATCTCCTCCCTCGTTCCCTCTGCCCGCCGCCACGCATCGCTAGGGAGAGGAGCTCCCCGCGCTGCAAGGCCCGAGCGCCTCATCCCCATCCTCCTTCACCCCATGCCCAATCCCGCTCGTCTCAAGGCCCTCCAATGGCCTGGTCGCCCGCGCCTCCTCCCATGGCGCCCGCAACCATGCCTCCGCTGCAACCCCCCATCGCCAGCCTCGCCGTGCCTCCTTGGTCCTCCCCTTGCTCCCGCGCTCCGTCGCCTGCGGCCGGAGCCCCGTCGGCCTCCTCGCCTCCGTCGCGCCCCGTTCCATCAGCCCCGCGCCCGGCCTCCGCAACACCACCTGGAGACCAACTCCGGCGGCCCCGTCGCCTCTACGCGCGAGCACCGCGCGTAACCGCCTCGACCTGCGCCTCCGGCAAGAGCGGCCTCTCGCACCCTCTCGCCGACGCCGCGCCCGGATCTTCCCCGGCAATCCTTCCTGCGCCACCTTGCCTCGGTCGTTTGACCCCAAGCCACCACCTCGCATCGCGGTCTTCATCCGCCAAGGACGCCAAGACCACCCTGTGGATTTTGCCAAGTACCACTATGACCTGTGTGCGACTATGCGGATTCGCCAAGTACCCCTCCAGCAAGACCGACGCCTGAACAAGCACACCGACTCTATGGATTTCGGCAAGTCCCTCGACGACCGGCACTTAGTACCACTACGTTTGCCATGTACATCTACACCAAGACCGGACCGACAAGTACCCCGACAATGTGTGTACCTCTACCGACGACCCCGGACATCTACGAAAAATGTGTACAACTACCATCGCCGTGTACAACTACTTCCGCTACTTCCACTACCGTCGCCCTGAAGATGCTGGACTCGTCAAGTGCCTCTTTGAAACGAACAAGAACGACTACTTCCACTACGAACCCGAACCCCCCCCCAAAATGCACGCTTCGAAGGTATAACCCCGAGACGACCGCCCGTGTATGAATGTGTGTTGTATGAGATGCTCGTGTTTGCACCGTGCCCGTTCGTCCTTGCGATGCCCCTCTTTTGCCATGCCACCGTTCCGTGGGAACCCAGTAATCGGGATCACCCCACCATCTTGCATGACTCGCTCACGTCCACACTTTCCTTTGCACCGGCATCTCAATCGGGTTATCGGAACCGGAATGTTGCCGTGGCACCATTTCCGTTGTCATTGCCGTGGCACCCTTTTTCGTTTCCGCCATGACGACAAATGCTTCATAACATGCTTATGTCAACATTTTCATAAAAATTGCTTAAAACTTGCACATGTCATCCGCATCATGTTAACAACTTTTAAATGCTTAAAATTGTTGTTTGCTTTAAATACTAAATGCATATGGGGATTTACCGGATTTGTTGTTTGTTATATCCGGCCCCATTTAAATTGTTTAGATGGTATAGTTTTGTTATGCTTCACCTCTTGCCATGTTAACCAACATTTAATATTGTTTGGTAGCTTAAACAAGATCAAACTAA
Organism: Aegilops bicornis; assembly: GCA_021605145.1. NCBI lineage: Eukaryota > Viridiplantae > Streptophyta > Magnoliopsida > Poales > Poaceae > Aegilops > Aegilops bicornis. The sequence continues at coordinate 637,170,207 of CM038670.1, read as the reverse complement.
ATAATTGCATGTGGCGTTTCGTCAATATGCAACTCGTTGCATATTGGGCTCCATTTAACTTGTAGTTTTGTTTGTGCATATTGCCATGCCATGCCTCATTTAAACCGGACATGCATCATACTTGGTTGTGCATCATGCCATGTTTGTTCTTGTTGGTTTACTATGTTGTTTGCTTCTTTCCGGTTTGCTTCTCTCGTTAGCTTCGGTTTCGTTCGGAGTTGTGAGGATTCGCTCGACTTCGTCCGTTTGTCTTCTTCATGGACTCGTTCTTCTTCCTTGCGGGATTTCAGGCAAGATGACCATACCCTCGAAATCACTTCTATCTTTGCTTGCTAGATGCTCGCTCTTTTGCTATGCCTATGCTACGATGCCTACCACTTGCTATATCATGCCTCCCATGTTGCCATGTCAAGCCTCTAACCATCCTTTCCTAGCAAACCGTTGTTTGGCTATGTTACCGCTTTGCTCAGCCCCTCTTATAAGCGTTGTTAGTTGCGGTGAAGATGAAGTTTGTTCCTTGTTGGAACATGGAGATGTTGTTCCCTGTTGGAACATGTTTACTTGTTGGGATATCACAATATATCTTATTTAATTAATGCATCTATATATTTGGTAAAGGGTGGAAGGCTCGGCCTTATGCCTGGTGTTTTGTTCCACTCTTGCCGCCCTAGTTTCCGTCATATCGGTATTATGTTCCTGGATTTTGCGTCCCTAACGCGGTTGGGTGATTTATGGGACCCCCTGACAGTTCGCTTTGAATAAAACTCCTCCAAAGAAGGCCCAACCTTGGTTTTACCATTTGCCACCTAAGCCTTTTTTCCCTTGGGTTCTGCAGACTCAAGGGTCATCTTTATTTTAAACCCCGGGCCAGTTCTCCTTCGATTGCTGGCCCAAACCGAAGCGATGTTCGGCGCCTGGCAATCGTGGTCTATGCCAACCCGACGTCTGGCTCATCCGGTGTGCCCTGAGACCGAGAAATGTGCAGCTCCTATCAGGATTTGTCGGCACATCTGGGCGGCTTTGCTGGTCTTGTTTTATTACTGCCGAAAAGTCTTGTAGCCGGGATTCCGAGACTGATCGGGTCTTCCCGGGGAGAAGGAATATCCTTCGTTGACCATGAGATCTTATAATGGGCTAAGTTGGGACACCCCTGCAGGGTATATTATCTTTCGAAAGACGTGTCCGCGGTTATGAGGCAGATGGGAATTTGTTAATGTCCGGTTGTAGAAAACCGAAGTTGACCTTAATTAAAATACATCAACCGCGTGTGTAACCGTGATGGTCTCTTCTCGTGAGTCCGGGAAGTGAACATGGTGTTGGAGTTATGTTTGGCGTAAGTAGTTTCAGGATCACTTCACGATCGCTACTAGCTTCACGACCGTGCTTTGCCTCCTCTTCTCGCTCTCTTTTGCGTATGGTAGCCACCATATATGCTAGTCGCTGCTGCAGCTCCACCTCACTACCCTGTCCTACCTTTAAGCTTAAATAGTCTTGATCTTGCGGGTGTGAGATTGCTGAGTCCCCGTGACTCACAGATACTTCCAAAACCAGTTTGCAGGTGCCGATGAAACCGTGCAGGTGACGCATCCGAGCTCAAGGAGGAGCTCGATGAAGATCTTGTTCTTTGTGTTGTTTCATTTCAGTTGATCAGTAGTGGAGCCCAGTTGGGACGATCGGGGATCTGTGTAGCATTTGGGGTAGTCTTCTTTTATTTTGGTTCCGTGAGTCGGACCTTGATTGTATCTGTTTGATGTAATGTTTTACTCATGTATTGTGTGAAGTGGCGATTGTAAGCCAACTATGTATCTCTTTCCCTTATGTATTACATGGGTTGTGTGAAGATTACCTCACTTGCGACATTGCTTTCAATGCGGTTATGCCTCTAAGTCGTGCTTCGACACGTGGGAGATATAGCCGCATCGAGGGCGTTACACCCTGGCACAGGTCCAGTGCCCTCCGCTCCATGCCGGACGATGACGAGGCCGGCGCCAGGCGAGGGGGAGAGGACCCGCCCCTGATCCCGAAGAAGGACAAGTCTGGGCTGATCTCCCGAGGGGCTACTCCAGCCCTGGTGCTGCCCGAAGCCAGCTCTAGCCCTTTTGGTGCGCCTTCCTATGCTGCTGGACCTCCCGAGGCTGAGCCCCACAAGAGGCTCTCGGGCTTCAAGCTCGGCCGGAGGTCATTGGAACCCGCGGCAGCCGACCAGTAAGTGCTCGAACTCTGCTTTACTCTTGTTTTTGGCGTCGTTGCTTGATATCCTCCATTTTTGGGTAGGCCGCCACCTGCGGCAAAGAGGCTGAAGGGGGACATGGTGGCCCCACTCGGGGCAGGCTCGTCTGCTTTGGTCGTGCCTTCATCTGCGGGAAAGGAAGGCAGCAGGGCTCGCACCTCCCCTGCCCGATCGTCCTCGCGAGGCCAGGAGGGACGCTCTAGCGGGGAGCCAGCCCCCGTGGCCCCGCTGACTCTGGAGGCGCCTGTGCTCGATGCTGTCGCCGAGGTTGCCAAGGCTCAGGAGGTCCCGGCCTCTCGAGCCGTGATCACACTGCCTTCTCCTCCTACTCCACCGGTTCCCGTCTCCTCTGCCTCCTCTGCCACCTTGGACCATGCTGCTAACGAGCTGAGCCGGCTGCTAGAAGATCTCCAGGGCGCCGACCCCCGCCTGGTGGCCGGGCGCCTAGAGCTGGTCTCTGGCTGGGTTCGCTCTGACGCTTTCGTCCGAGCGGCGCTGAGCCAGGCTGTGTCGGCTTCCGAGGAAGAGAAGCAAGCCACCTCCCAGGCCATAGCCGCTCGCGACGCGGCATTGAAGGATGCTTCAATTGTCCGGGGCCACTGCAAGGCGCTGGAGGACGAACTGCAAGGCTTGCGCGATGAGCTCGCCAAGGAGGTTCATGACCGTCAGGTGAAGGAGGAGATGAAGGCTCGGGAGGCTGCCGTCAGGGACCGCGACGCTGAACTCTCAGCTGATCATGGCCGTCTGAAGACGCTGGAGCAGACACTGAAAGCAGAGAGGGTTGAGCTGGACGCCAAGGCGAAGGTCTTGGCCGAGGACCGCACGGCCTTCACGGATTATGAGGCGAGGTCTCGCAAGGCGTTGAAGACGCTTTATGAAGAGGGTCTGGAGAAGCCGCTGGTTGGAGCCACAGCAGGCCCCGCCAAGCTGCTTCCCTTCCTAGTCAGGCGCTTGAGGAGGTCTTGACCGGCATCGGCCCCATGGCCGAGGTTGAGGCTCGCGTCCTTTCCTCCGCAGCTCTGACGCGGATCCTCAGCCACGTCTACCTCCGCAACCCCGACGCCAACCTTGACGACCTGCTGGAACCTGTGGATGCCGAGCGCTCCGCCGCTGCTACCGAGGCCGTGAAGTGCCGAGCGGAGGCCTTGCTGTCGAAGTTCCACACCTTCAACACTGCACCCAAGCGAGGTGCTACTGGCTCCGCGGCCTCGGGGGGGTGGACCTGACAAGCGCAACTCCACCACGAGCGGCGGCACTGCCCAAGGGTGATCTTCTCACGGCTTCTTTCCTGTTCCAATTCCTACAACATGTACCATGCCTCGTGGAGGCATTTAAATTCGTGTTTGGTATCGTGAGAACAATTTATGGTCTGTAATATTTGCTTCTGAATTTGCTAGATTTTGCGGTTTCCTTCATGTTTGCTTGGTGTTCTACGTCGGCAGGGCCCGGGCCCGCGCATACCTCAGCCGCCGTTAGCCCCAACCGGATCACCAGGATGGGACTTAGGAGTGAGGGGCTACGTGGCAAGTTAGGCTCCTGAGTCGCGATGCTCAGGAGTCCCCCTTGACGCGCAAACAACAAATAGGGAGGGCGTGTAGGAGTGGATCTGTCGTTCTACGTCGGCAGGGCCCGGCCCCGCGCATACCTCAACCGCCGTTAGCCTTTCGGAACTAAGGGGTGAGGGGCTACATGACCAGTTAGGCTCGTGAGTCGCGATGCTCAGGAGTCCCCCTTGACGCTCAAACGGTCTTCATACCTTGGGTCCGCTCGGGGAGGGGCGCGCGACGACCAGGTCCGAGGGACCTGGCTGGGTGGCGTGCGCTCGGGCGTGATCTGGGCGTAGCCCCTGTGCCCAGCCCCCTCGTGCGGCGCTCCCAAGGGGAGGCGTTGCGATGAGGCCAGACACTGAGCTCTGGGCTCCCTGAGGTTGATACAGCCGTGGGCTGCCCTCAGTTGTTTATCACCAGCGCGGAGCATAGCGCTTCCGTATGTGTACGGGCATAGCCGCTCCTCGGCAGTGTCGTCAGCCCGCGCGGAGCATGGTGCTTCCACTACTATGTGGGAGGGGGGGGGGCCCTCCAGGAGGAGCCCCCAGGGCGTGTACAACCCCGCCCTGACATGTGGCCAGCACGGTAGGGCTAGACGAGGTGTATCTGGGCACTCGTGAGCCAGCGCGGGACTCATGAGGCCCTACCTCAAGGCGGGTTTCGCCTGATCTTGAGCCTTGGGCGGCTGGGTGTTCCTGCAAGGCGGTTAGAGGCAAACGCTCTACGTCCTCAGGTCCCGGCCCTCGAGCAAGCTCAGCCGCCCCTGGTATGCCAGGCCGCGATGCCGTGGACAAGGCCAGGGGGTGAGGGCTGGAGAGCCAGTAAGAGCTCATGAGTCGCGATGCTCAGGCACCCCCCCTTTAACGTGCAAGCGATTTGCATGAGGGAGAAAAAGGGGCCGCGATTGGCGAGAGGTGATAATCATAGGCAAGTTGAGCATGAAAAGGCAATCCAACTTAGATAGATGCAGGAAAGACACATGCCACTGGGTCAGGCCCGAGCGGCTTGGGGATGATGCAGCCCGAGGGACGCCCCCAACAAGGTAAGCTAAAGACACAAGAAAAACGGATACATGCCGCAGGGACGGACCCACGCCACCTGGGAATGATGCAGCCCTGAGGGCGCTCCCAGCTGAAATGAAACTCGAAAGATGTCACCTGATATCATTGCAGAGCGAGTGTTGGAGTAGCTGACGATGCGCGGTGAAGAAGTCGATCCTGACGAGCCTTCGGAACCCTAAGCCTCGGGGGGCTCTGGGTGTCCTGGTGGCTCGGCAAGGTCCATCTCCATCTCCTCCAGGAACACGTGGTGCCTGGCCGCCTGAGCTTCCTGGATGCTCCTCATCAGGTGCTGGTGAGCAGCAGTCGCGTTCAGCAGGCCGAAAGGCATGCGAACGTAGCTGTGAGGTGAACCCTCGCAACATCCCACACGCGAAGGCCAGAAGCGCTCCTGAGATGCGACTCGATTGAGCCCCGGGTAGTCGATGCAGACGCGCAGCCCGCCGTCCTCGCCTGGATGGGGGGCTACGCCGGGTAGGCGGCGATCACCGTGCATGACTCTCGACTCCTGTAGCTCCTGAGTGACCTTAGTGATGAACTCCTGAGGGTTGGGCCCTCCTTGCTCATGTCTTGCTGAGGGAAACGTGCCATGAAGCACGCCTCCAAGTGGTGCCCGAGCGCCTCCCTCGTGATCTTGGCAAGGTCAGTGGCCCTCCAGGAGAGAGCCCCCGAGCCTTGCCCGAGGAGGGCGCCGGGCGCACCTTCCTATGCAATGGAGGGAGGCGCCCCTTGGATGGGCGCAGATCCTGGCGCGGTGCCTCCGGAGGTGCCTGCCTCCTAAGGCCTTGAGCTGGGTGATGTCTTCTTCTTCTTGGGAGCTGCCTCGAGAGGTTTCTCGCTCTTGTTGCCTGGATCCTCAATCGATGCGGCTTGGAAGGCACGCTCGAGAGAGCACACCGCATCCTTCTCTTCACATGGGACTATGATGACTCCGCCGCTTCCCGGCATCTTGAGGACATTGTAACCATGGTGAGTCACTGCCATGAACTTGGCCAGGGCTGGATACCCGAGGATGGAATTGTACTGCAGGCGAATGTGGGCAACGTCGAAGTCGATGAGCTCGGTACGGTAATTATTGCGCTGCCCAAAGGTGACAAGGAGGCGGACCTGCCCTATTGGAGTGGTGGAACCATCAGTGACTCCTAAGAAAGGCTTGGTTGGCTGAAGCTGATCATATGGCACTTGGAGATTGTTGAACGTCTCGACAGACAGAACGTTGAGTCCTGCGCCGCCATCGATGAGGGTCCTGGTGACTTGCACATTGCTGATGACTGGGGAACAGAGCATTGGGAGGACACCGGCTGTTGCCGCACACTTGAGTTGATCCGCTGAGCTGAATGTGATGGCGCACGTGGACCACCTAAGAGGGCGCGTGGCCTCGAGCTTGGGGAGGACTGCATTCACCTCACGAGCAAACTGCTTGAAGATGCGCTGAGAGGCCGGGGCCTGGGCACCGCCCAAGATGCAAGCGATAGCACGCGGTTCCTGGAAGCCCCCAGCCCCCTCGTCCTGATGATGGTCATCATTCCTTCTTGGCGGTGGTGGCAGAGGAGGAAGGCATGCGTTGCCTTACGGGCGATCCTCGCGAGGCTGATCCCTCCAAGCCCCCTCGCGAGGCTGGTCCTGCCAGCGTTCCTCACGAGGCCGGTCACGCCACCCTTGGAGAGGGCCACGGTCATCCCATCGTCCTCCACCTCTTCCTCCGCCTCGGCCGTAGCCCCGATCGTTGCGCTCGGGGCGTCGACCGACACGTCCTTCCCGCACGGCCCCGAGCTCTTGGCATTCGTTGGTGTTGTGGGTGTGGAGGTCATGGTACACACAGTACCGGCTGCCCTTGGACGACTCCGGCTGGTCCCTGCCACGCTTCATATCTGGCTCTGCTGCGAGCACAGCCGCTCCTTTTCTCTTCATGTCATTGGCCTTGGCTTTCTTCTCTTCTGGGTCAGCTGCTGGGAGCTCGAGAAGGGAAAGGCGTCCTTCCTCAGCCCTCGCGCACTTGGTCGCCAGGTTGAATAGCTCTAGAGACGTGCACAGATCTTTGTGGATCGCCAGTTCTTCCTTCATCTTGACGTCGCGAACACCGTCAGAGAACGCTTAGATGATGGCCTCCTCAGTCACCTTGGGTATCTTGAGGCGAGCGTTTTTGAAGCGCTGGATGTACTTTTGCAGGGTCTCTCCGGGTTGCTGCTTGATGCGGCGCAGGTCATCCACGGCCGGAGGACAGTCGTGACTGCCCTGGAAGTTGGCAATGAAGCGGGTGCGCATCTCATCCCAGGAGGAGATTGTGCCGGGAGGCAGGTTCAGGACCCAGGTGCGGGCGCCATCCTTGAGCGCCATGGGAAACCAGTTCACCATGACCTTTTCATCTCCGTTGGCCGCTTCGATGCCCAGCTCATAGAGCTGCAAGAATTCTGTGGGGTCGGCAGTGTCGTCATAGCAAGGAGGCAGATCCGGCTTGAACTTGCCTGGCTAGGCCACACTGCGTAACTCGGTGGTGAAGGTGTGGCAGCCTACGGTGGCCACCGGAGCTCTTTGCTAATGTGGGACTTGCTCCTGGGGATTCCCGCGCACCGCCGCCAGGGGTAGCGCGGGGTCTTGACGTGCTGGCGCAGGGATGCGGTCATGACGTGCCGGTGCAGGAAGCACGCGAGAACCTTCTTGGGGACGAGGGATTTCTTGGCAGCTCCTTTCTTGTCGTGCGGGCGCTGGACACGGTGGGTCTCGTCCAGGGGCCACGCATCTTGGAGCCAGGGTGCCTTCTTGGGGAGGAGGTGGCGGAGGCACCTCCTGAGCTGCATCACCCGCGCAGGACGGAGGGCGAGGCAGCGAGAGGGACGGCGCAGGGGAGCCCCCTGCGGCGCTGACGAGCTCTGTGATGCGAGCGAGCCACTCCTCGTAGAGGTCGTCAACGGGACGGTAGTGCAGAAGCTCATGCGCCAGGAGCAACGCGGCATGCGCGTCCGTGGGAACGCGACGGGCGTGCGACGACGAACCAGCTGGAGTCAGCGATGGAGTGGCGGTGCGGCCTTCCCGCCGCACCGAGGGATGCAGCGACGACGCCTGCTGCTCGTTCCCCTCCGGGCCGATGGCGGCATGGGCGGAAGGGGACGGGGAACGACGGGGAGGCCCACCGATGGGAGCTGGCTGGGCAACGTGGGCGGTGAGAGCAGCCCGACGCTCGGCGCGAGCCCGGCGAGCGTCAGCCATGGACATGACGAACGATCAAACGCGAAACAGCGGAAGAACGATTTCGGCGCACCCCTACCTGGCGCGCCAAATGTCGGATGTGGGGTTCTAGCAAAACCCTTAAGGTTTGAACTCTGGGGTGCGCGCGAAGATCTCTCCCCTGCCGATCCACGTTCGAGCGCCTCGCTGAGAATCTAAGCTAAACGATGAACAACACAAGGGACACAAGATTTATACTGGTTCGGGCCACCGTTGTGGTGTAATACCCTACTCCAGTGTGTGGTGTGGTGGATTGCCTCAGAGGCTGATGATGAACAGTACAAGGGGAAGAATAGCCTCGCAAGAGGTGTTCTTGGGCTGGCTGCTTGAGAGGGATTCTCTAAGCTCTCGTTTGTTCTAGGTGAGGTCGGGTCACCTTCTATGATGGTGGCTACCCCTATTTATAGAGGCCCTGGTTCTCTTCCCAAATATTGAGCGGGAAGGGCGCCAACAATGGCCATTTTGAAGGGGAACATCTAGTACAAGTTATCCTGACTAAAGTTGGTCTTCGGCTGCCAAAGGCACTAGCGATGACGCCGCCTTGGGCTCCACGGTGACCTCCATCCTGCCGCTCTGCTGGTCTTGGTCTTTTTGCACCGAAATGGTAACCTTTGCCTGATGCCTCGGTACTCCACGCCTGTGCTTGCCCCCTTTGCACCAAAGAGGAAACAAGGACACTGCACAGGCCGGCGCCCGCCTGGTCTCGATCGTCATGGCTTGCGTCACGGGCACCTCGCGAGGAACCCTTGCCTTGATCTCTCCACCTCCTCGCGAGCCTGCCTGGTGAGGCCGCTCTTGAGGAAGCCTTGCGTCGTCCGCCCCGCGAGGCTTGTCCCCTCGCGAGGGTCTTGAGATTAAGTTGATGAAGATGGGCCGTACTGGGCCACCCCTTGAGCCACGCCATAGGCCGCAGGCAGGCAAGTCTGGGGACCCCCGTTCCCAGAACGCCGACATGCCTCACTAGGGGTGGATCTTCACGAAGTAGGCGATCTCCTTGCCCTTACAAACTCCTTGGTTCAACTCCACAATCTTGTCGGAGGCTCCCAAGTGACACCTAGCCAATCTAGGAGACACCAATCTCCAAGAAGTAACAAATGGTGTGTTGATGATGAAATCCTTGCTCTTGTGCTTCAAATGATAGTCTCCCCAACACTCAACTCTCTCTCACAGGATTTGGATTTGGTGGAAAGAAGATTTGAGTGGAAAGCAACTTGGGAAGGCTAGAGATCAAGATTCATATGGTAGGAATGAAATATCTTGGCCTCAACACAAGTGTAGGTGGTTCTCTCTCAGAAAATGTATGTTGGAAGTGTAGGCATGTTCTGATGGCTCTCTCCAATGAAGAGTGGGTGGAGGGATATATATAGCCTCCACACAAAATCTAACCGTTACACACAACTTACCAATCTCAGTGGGACCGAATCATTAAACTCGGTCGGACCGATTTAGCAAATCATGTGACCGTTAGGATTTTCGGTGGGACCGACATGCAACTCAGTAGGACCGATATGATTAGGGTTAGGGTATAACGTAATCTCGGTGAGACCGACATACAAACTTCGGTGAGACCGATTTTGGTAATGGACACACAGAGTGTTGGTCAGGCAAACTCGGTGGGACCGATTCGCTCATCTCGGTAAGACCGAAACGTTACGAAAGGGAAACAAAGAGTTTGCATTGTAATCTCGGTGGGACCGATCGCTCATATCGGTTTGACCAAAACGTTACGAAGGGAAACAGAGAGATTACAACCCCATCTCGGTGAGACCGAGATCCCTATCGGTGAGACCAATTTGCCTAGGGTTTGTGGCAGTGGCTATGACATCTGAACTCGGTGGCGCCGGATAGAAAGAATCGGTAGGGCCGAGTTGGACTTTTGGTTTAGGTCATATGTGGATGTGAGAAAGTAGTTGAGGGCTTTGGAACATATCACTAAGCATTTTGAGCAAGAAAGCCATTAAGCAACACCTCATCCCTCCTTGATAGTATTGGCTTTTCCTATAGACTCAATGTGATCTTGGATCACTAAAATAGAAAATGTAGAGTCTTGTGCTTTGAGCTTGAGACAATCCTTTTGTCCTTAGCATTTTGAGGGATCCACTTTTCTCATCCATGCCATGCCAATCATTGAGCTTCCCTGAAATATTTATCTTGAAGTAGCATTAGCTCAATGAGATATATGTTGTTAGGAATTACCAAAACCACCCAGGAATAGTTGCACTTTCAGACATATCAGAATTAATAGCAGAAGCAGGTTTAGGTGTCGCAAGCTTACTCATAACAGAAGGAGAATTTAGTGCAGATCTAGATGGCAGTTCCTTACCTTCCCTCATAGTTGACGGATAAATCTTAGTTCTTTCGTCTTTCAAGTTCCTCATAGTGATCAGCAGATATAAATCCCAAGTGACTCAAACAATAGAGCTATGCTCTCCGGAAACGGCGCCATAAAATAGTCTTGATAACCCACAAGTATAGGGGATCGCAATAGTTTTCGAGGGTAGAGTATTCAACCCAAATTTATTGATTCGGCACAAGGGGAGCCAAAGAATATTCTCAAGTATTACCAGTTGAGTTGTCAATTCAACCACACCTTGATAACTTAGTATCCGCAGCAAAGTATTTAGTAGCAAAGTAGTATGGAAGTAACGGTAACAGTAGCAAAAGTAACAGTAGCAGTTTTGCAGTAATTGTAACAATAGCAACGTAAAATAAATAAGCAAAGCACAATATGTGAAAAGCTCGTAGGCATTGGATCAGTGATGGATAATTATCTCGGATGTGATTCCTCATGTAATAGTTATAACATAGGGTGACACAGAACTAGCTCCAGTTCATCAATGTATTGTAGGCATGTATTCCGAATATAGTCATACGTGCTTATGGAAAAGAACTTGCATGACATCTTTTGTCCTACCCTCCCATGGCAGCGGGGTCCTAATGGAAACTAAGGGATATTAAGGCCTCCTTTCAATACAGTACCAGAACAAAGCATTAACACTTAGTGAATACATGAACTCCTCAAACTATGGTCATCACCGAGAAGTATCCCGATTATTGTCAATTCGGGGTTGTCGGATCATAACACATAATAGGTGACTATAGACTTGCAAGATAGGATCAAGAACTCACATATATTCATGAAAACATAATAGGTTTAGATCTCAAATCATGGCACTCGGGCCCTAGTGACAAGCATTAAGCATAGCAAAGTCATAGCAACATCAATCTCAGAACATAGTGGATACTAGGGATCAAACCCTAACAAAACTAACTCGATTACATGGTAAATCTCATCCAACCCATCACCGTCCAGCAAGCCTACGATGGACTTACTCACGCACGACGGTGAGCATCATGAAATTGGTGATGGAGGATGGTGGACGATGACGACGAATCCCCCTCTCCGGAGCCCCGAACGGACTCCAGATCAGCCCTCCCGAGAGAGATTAGGGCTTGGCGGTGGCTCGTATCGTAAAACACGATGAATCTTTCTCTCTGTTTTTTTCTCCGTGAAAGCAAATATATGGAGTTGGAGTTGATGTCGGTGGAGGTCCAGGGGGCCCACGAGGCAGGGGGCGCGCCCCCCACCCTCGTGGACAGGGTGTGGGCCCCCTGGTGCTGATTCTTTCGCCAATATTTTTTTATTAATTCTAAAAAGTTGCTCCGTGGATTTTCAGGTCAATCTGAGAACTTTTATTTCTGCCCAAAAATAACACCATGGCAGTTCTGCTGAAAACAGCGTCAGTCTGGGTTAGTTCCATCCAAATCATGCAAGTTAGAGTCCAAAACAGGGGCAAAAGTGTTTGGAAAAGTAGATACGATGGAGACGTATCAGTACACAACATTGCATACATGATAGAACCGATGGCTGAAGCATAGGGAATGACTGTCATTTTCTCTCTATCTTCTGCAGTGGTCGGACATTGAGTCTGACTCAACTTCACACCCTGTAACAGAGGCAAGAACCCTTTCTTTGACTGATCCATTTTGAACTTCTTCAAAACTTTATCAAGGTATGTGCTTTGTGAAAGTCCAATTAAGCGTCTTGATCTATCTCTATAGATCTTGATGCCCAATATGTAAGCAGCTTCTCCGAGGTCTTTCATTGAAATACTCTTATTCAGGTATCCCTTTATGCTATCCAGAAATTCCATATCATTTCCAATCAACAATATGTCATCCACATATAATATTAGAAATGCTACAGAGCTCCCACTCACTTTCTTGTAAATACAGGCTTCTCCAAAAGTCTGTATAAAACCATATGCTTTGATCACACTATCAAAGCGTTTATTCCAACTCCGAGAGGCTTGCACCAGTCCACAAATGGATTGCTGGAGCTTGAACAATTTGTTAACACCCTTTGGATCGACAAAACCTTCTGGTTGCATCATATACAACTCTTCTTCCAGAAATCCATTCAGGAATGCAGTTTTAACATCCATCTACCAAATTTCGTAATCAAAAACTGCGGCAATTGCTAACATGATTCGGACAGACTTAAGCATCGCTATGGGTGAGACAGTCTCATCGTAGTCGACTCCTTTTACTTGTCGAAAACCTTTCGCAAAAAGTCGAGCTTTGTAGACAGTAACATTACCGTCAGCATCAGTCTTCTTCCTTAAGATCCATTTATTTTCTATGGCTTGCAGATCATCGGGCAAATCCACCAAAGTCCACACTTTGTTCTCATACATGGATCCTATCTCAGATTTCATGGCCTCTAGCCATTTTGTGGAATTTGGGCTCATCATCGCTTCCTCATATTTCGTAGGTTCACCATTGTCTAGTAACACGACTTCCAGAACATGATTACCATACCACTCTGGTGCGGATCTCACTCTGGAAGACCTACAAGGTTCGGTAGTAACTTGATCTGGAGTTTCATGATCATCATCATTAGCTTCCTCACTAATTGGTGTAGGAATCACTGGAACTGGTATTTGTGATGAACTACTTTCCAATAAGGGAGAAGGTGCAAGTACCTCATCAAGTTCTACTTTCCTCCCACTCACTTCTTTCGAGAGAAACTCCTTCTCTAGAAAGGACCATTCTTAGCAACAAATATCTTGCCTTCGGATCTGTGATAGAAGGTGTACCCAACAGTTTCCTTTGGGTATCCTATGAAGACGCACTTCTCTGAGTTGGGTTCGAGCTTATCAGGTTGAAGCCTTTTCACATAAGCATCGCAGCCCCAAACTTTAAGCAACGACAACTTTGGTTTCTTGCCAAACCACAGTTCATAAGGCGTCGTCTCAACGGATTTTGATGGTGCCCTATTTAAAATGAATGCAGATGTCTCTAAAGCATAACCCAAAAATGATAGCGGTAAATCAGTAAGAGACATCATAGATCGCACCATATCCAATAAAGTACGGTCACAACGTTTGGACACACCATTTCGTTGTGGTGTTCCAGGTGGCGTAAGTTGTGAAACTATCCCATGTTGTTTCAAATGAATACCAAACTCGTAACTCAAATATTCTCCTCCATGATCAGATCATAGAAACTTTATTTTCTTGTTACGATGATTTTCCACTTCACTCTGAAATTCTTTGAACTTTTCAAATGTTTCAGACTTATGCGTCATTAAGTAGATATACCCATATCTGCTCAAATCATCTATGAAGGTAACAAAATAACGATACCCACCACGAGCCTCAACACTCATTGGACCGCATACATCTATATGTACTATTTCCAATAAGTAAGTAGCTCATTCCATTGTTCCGGAGAATGGAGTTTTAGCCATCTTACCCATAAGGCACGGTTCGCAAGCACCAAGTGATTCATAATCAAGTGATTCCAAAAGTCCATCAGCATGGAGTTTATTCATGCGCTTTACACCGATATGACCCAAACGGCAGTGCCACAAATAAGTTGCACTATCATTATCAACTTTGCATCTTTTGGCTTCAATATTATGAACATGTATATCATCACGATCGAGATTCAACAATAATAGACCACTCCGCAAGGGTGCATGACCATAAAAGATATTACTCATATAAATAGAACAACCATTATTCTCTGATTTAAATGAATAACCGTCTCGCATCAAACAAGATCCAGATATAATGTTCATGCTCAACGCTGGCACCAAATAACAATTATTCAGGTCTAAAACTAATCCTGAAGGTAGATGTAGAGGTAGCGTGTCGACGGCAATCACATCGACCTTGGAACCATTTCCCACGCGCATTGTCACCTCGTCCTTAGCCAATCTTCACTTAATCCGTAGCCCCTATTTTGAGTTGCAAATATGAGCAACAGAACCAATATCAAATACCCAGGAGCTACTACGAGCATTAGTAAGGTACACATCAATAACATGTATATCAAATATACCTTTCACTTTGCCATCCTCCTTATCCGCCAAATACTTGGGACAGTTCCGCTTCCAGTGACCAGTCCCTTAGTAGTAGAAGCACTCAGTTTCAGGCTTAGGTACAAACTTGGGTTTCTTCTCCTGAGCAGCAACTTGCTTGCCGTTCTTGTTGAAGTTCCCCTTCTTCCCTTTGCCCTTTTTCATGAAACTAGTGGTCTTGTTGACCATCTACACTTGATGCTACTTCTTGATTTCTACCTCCGCAGCCTTTAGCATTGCGAAGAGCTCAGGAATAGTCTTGTTCATCCCTTGCATATTATAGTTCATCATGAAGCCTTTATAGCTTGGTGGCAGTGATTGAAGAACTCCGTCAATGACACTATCATCAGGAAGATTAACTCCCAAATTGAGTCAAGTGGTTATGGTACCCAGACATTCTGAGTATGTGTTCACTTACAGAACTATTCTCCTCCATTTTGCAGCTGTAGAACTTGTTGGAGACTTCATATCTCTCAACTCGGGCATTTGCTTGAAATATCAACTTCAACTCTTGGAACATCTCATATGCTCCATCACGTTCAAAACTTCTTTGAAGTCCCGATTCTAATCCATAGAGCATGGCACACTGAACTATCGAGTAGTCATCAACACGCATCTGCCAGGCATTCATAATGTCTGCAGTTGCTGGCGCGGGTGGTACACCTAACGATGCTTCTAGGACGTAATTCTTCTGTGCAACGATGAGGATAATCCTCAAGTCATGGACCCAGTTTGTGTAGTTGCTGCCATCATCTTTCAACTGAGCTTTCTCTAGGAACGCATTAAAATTCAAAGGAATGGTAGCACGGGCCATTGATCTACAATAACATAGACATGCAAAATAACTATCAGGACTAAGTTCATGATAAATTAAAGTTCAATTAATCATATTACTTAAGAACTCCCACTTAGATAGACATCACTTTAGTCATCTAAATGATCACGTGATCCAAATCAACTAAATCGTGTCCGATCATCACATGAGATGGAGTAGTTTTCAATGGTGAACATCACTAAGTTGATCATATCTACTATATTATTCACGTTCGACCTTTCGGTCTCAGTGTTCCGAGGCCATATCTGCATATGCTAGGCTCGTCAAGTTTAACCCAAGTATTCTGCGTGTGCAAAACTGGCTTGCACCCATTGTATGTGAACGTAGAGCTTATCACACTCGATCATCACGTGTTGTCTCGGCACGACGAACTGTAGCAACAGTGCATACTCAGGGAGAACACTTATACCATGAAATTTAGTAAGGAATCATCTTATAATGATAACACCGTACTAAGCAAAATAAGATGCATAAAAGATAAACATCATATGCAATCAAAATATGTGACATGATATGGCCATCATCATCTTGTGCTTATGATCTCCATCACCGAAGCATCGTCATGATCTCCATCGTCACCGGCGCGACACCTTGATCTCCATCGTAGCATTGTTTTCGTCTCACCAACTATTGTTACTATGACTATCGCTACCGCTTAGTGATAAAGTAAAACAATTACATGGCGATTACATTGCATACAATAAGCGACAACCATATGGCTCCTGCCAGTTGCCGATAACTTTGTTACAAAACATGATCATCTCATACAACAATTTATATCACATCATGTCTTGACCATATCACATCATAGCAAGCCCTGCAAAAACAAGTTAGAAGTCCTCCACTTTGTTGTTGCAAGTTTTACGTGGCTGCTACGGGCTTCTAGCAAGAACCGTTCTTACCTACGCATCAAAACGACAATGATTTTTCGTCAAGTGTGCTGTTTTAACCTTCAACAAGGACCAGCCATAGTCAAACTCGATTCAACTAAAGTTTGAGAAACAAACACCCGCCAGCCACATATGTGCAAAAGTACGTCCGTAGAACCAGTCTCATGAATGCGGTCATGTAATGTCGGTCCGGGCTGCTTCATCCAACAATACCGCCGAATCAAAGTAAGACGTTGGTGGTAAGCAGTATGACTATTATCGCCCACAACTCTTTGTGTTCTACTCGTCCATATAACATCTACACATAGACTTGGCTCGGATGCCATTGTTGGGGAACGCGGTAATTTCAAAAAAAATCCTACGATCACGCAAGATCTATCTAGGTGATGCATAGGAACGAGAGGGGAGAGTGTGTCCATGTACCCTCGTAGACCAAAAGCGGAAGCATTTCAATAATGTGGTTTATGTAGTTGAACTTCTTCATGATCCAACCGATCAAGTACTGAACACACAGCACCTCCGCGTTCAGCACACGTTTAGCTCAATGACGTCCCTCGTGCTCCTGATCCAGTTGAGGACGAGGGTGAGTTCCGTCAGCTCGACAGCATGGCGACGATGATGATGATGCTACCTGATGAGGACATCAATACCATTGTTACACCCACAGCCCCTACTGCTGCATATACTGGACCAATTACTAGAGCTCGCGCACGCTAATTAAATTATCAGGTACTTTCGTTTCTTGGTAATGATTCTAATGTTCATGAGAATATGATGATGCCTAAATTGGATACATTTGTTTTGCACGCAAATGAAGGGCCTGGCATGGATAAGATGGAAGATCACTGTAGCAAGACCAAGCATGGAGATGATGGCATGCGCAAGGGGAACAAGAACGGAGTTACAAGTGATGATTTCAGGACTTTGAAGCCACCATAATGAGTGCATGAAGCCTTGGACGAAATATAAAAGATGTCACTTCATAAATTTTGTGCAGAGGCCATTCTAGGTGCTACGTCACCTTATTATTAGGCCAGGCCCATGTAATTTCGAAATACGTAAGTATAGGCTATTCTTAGAGTCCGTATGTGTGGGGAAACAAGAGATAGGGTTGGTTTCGGACCCCGTCACCAAGGGCCACGAAATCCCCCCCCCCCCCGCTCTTCCTCCATACATACAACCCTTAGGGCACCGTTTAGACTTTTGGTTTTGTTTAGATTAAAAGTTCGCCATAGCTGCAACTTCGCGTACTTCGTTTGTGTTCAACGACCAGACAAAGGCGTCACAGAACCCCACCTTCATTAATAAAGCTATCCTCTTATATTCGAAATATCTAGATTGCAATCTTAGTTTCTTGCTTGTTCTTAGTTTTCTTGCGGGAAATAGACCTTCATGGTCAGGTTGATCGTGCTCTGGTGTGGTCAATAACCTCTCGGAGTTGGTTTAGTGATTGCTAAGGCATGACGTCCTCGCACATTTGTAGTCGGATCGTCAAAGTCGATTTCCACCAAAACGATAGCCACCATCTCAACAAAATATGGGACACCTTTGCCTCTATCAAGTGGTATCAGATTTCTAGGTTGCTCGGTAAGATCTTATAGTTTTTCATAGTTTGGATCGAATCTGTTATCATATCTACAGTCCATGAAAAAGCCACACAAAAAATTAGGGTTAGTTCATCATATCCGAACCAATATGAGCCTTTGCATAATCTTTTTAGGGTTTCCTCATTGTTGAATTTGCAGTTGCATCGTCATGTCTAGCTGCTGGTCTTAGCGTCTAGTCCTTTAGAGTTTCGAGTTCTGTCACAGTTTGTCACGCCGCCGCACCATCTTCATCGCTGCTGCCATATACCACTACCGCTGCCATATCCTACCACCGCTGCCATCTACCACCATAGCTGCCATATCCTACCACCGCTGCCATATCCTACCATTGCTGCCTTATACCACCATATATCCACCACCAATCTGAGTTCTTTTCATATTAGGTTTGTTTTCGAGATCCATCTATTTTCTGATTCGTGTTTCCTTGCCTGAGTAGGTTTCAGAAAAGAAAAAAAAAGAGTCTGGAGACCCCCAGACAGTTTTTAGGCCAAAATTTCGGCGATCGAAAATATTTTTTTCCCTATCCTATTTTTAGGTTCCAAGGAGTGTTTTGAGACACTCTCCATCATAGTGATTTTTTGTTGCATTTTTTCGTCGTCACTGCCCTGATTTCCGAAAAAATAGTCAAAAAATTCCGTTCCTATCCTATTACCTTGACTTGGGAAGAGTTTTGAGACACTAGCCATTATAGTGAATTTTTGTAAAAAAATAAGTGCAAAAAAAGCGCAAAAAAAGAGCGAAAAAATTCAGTGTGCTTTTCCCTTGTTTATGTGTCGCGCCGTGATTTTGTTAGTGTTCTAGACTCGCATCTCTAGCACGGTCTACCCTAGGACCAGTACAGTACCGTCGTTGAGCGTTTATTCAACTTTGCATCTCTGAATTGATTATTGTTGACCCTTTTTGCTACCATATTATAAGCCTTCCCAGCTCCACATACATCTACGTCGTTCGTTTGACTCTCCCTAGTAATCGCTCTATCCAAGCTTTGAGAGTTTTTACTACAACGGTTGCCGATCACCACCTGCTGGGTAAGAACTGGTAAGACTTTGAGATTCGCTTGACGGATTTGTAACACCCCACCACCACCATTTTCCAGTAGTCTGTAGGATCATATTCTTGTTTGTTTCTATTGCTGCTAACTATGGCAGGACTACAAGCCGATGAGTTGACTAGGAGAACATCACGAACAAGGAACTTCATGATAAGTTTCATCAAATGTTGGGTCAACAGGTGGAAGATGTGATGGCTAGCTTTGGAAAGGCAATGGAGAAGATGGATGACATTGAGAAGACAATTGACACCAAGTTGGACGCCAAGTTCGATGAATTACTCAAACGTCTCCCATAACCAGCTCCTCACCGTGATACAGTAGGGCGAGCACAGCGTGTTCCTCTTGAGTCAGGACAAAATTTTGGTGCCGCTGCTACTGCTATTCATGCTTCTATAGCTCATGCTGCTACTGCAGAGGTGGAGGACTATTACGAGGATGAGGTTGATAAAAATCAGAACTACGTGCAGCCACCAGCACCACCACCAGCAGGTCGACCTCGGGTATATATTCGCAATGGTAGGCCTACACCACCACCTCAGGTACGAGCTCATGACCATATTCCTAAACTAAAATTGAATATTTCAACGTTTTGAGGGTAGATACATTCCTGATGTATATCTTACTTGGGAGTTAGAAACTGAACAACGTTTTACATGTTTACAATATCCCGAGGAGGGATGGGTTGCTGCTGATGTTTGTGCTTTCACTAGTTTTGCATGTGTATGGTGGTCTGAACATTGTAGATTATATCCTATTCCAGCTACTTGGGCTGCTTTGAAAACTGTTATGCGTACTCGTTGGGTTCCACCTGTTGGGGGACGTATAGTAATTTCAAAAATGTCCTACTCACACGCAAGACCATGGTGATGCATAGCAACGAGAGGGGAGAGTGTCATCCGCGTACCCTCGTAGACCATAAGAGGAAGTGTTATGACAACGCGGTTGATGTAGTCGTACCTCTTCATGATCGACCGATCCTAGTACCGAATGTACGGCACCTCCGCGATCTGCACATGTTCAGCTCGGTGACGTCCAACGAACTCATGGTCCAGTAGAGCTTCTAGGGAGAGTTCCATCAGCACGATGGTGTGATGACGGTGTTGATGAAGCTACCGACGCAGGGCTTCGCCTAAGCACCGCAACGATATGACCGAGGTGGATTATGGTGGAGGGGGGCACCGCACACGGCAAAAGATCAATGATCAACTTGTGTGCCTTGGGGTGCCACCCTGCCCCCGTATATAAAGGAGCAAGGGGGGAGGCGGCCGGCCTAGGAGGAGGGCGCGCCAAGGGGGGAGTCCTACTCCCATCGGGAGTAGGAATCCCATTTCCTAGTAGGAGTAGGAGAAGGGGAAAGGGAGGGAGAGGAGGAGAAGGAAGGAGGGGGCGCCGCCAGTCCCCCCTAGTCCAACTCAGACTAGGCTTGGGGGGGCGCGGCCCAGCCCTAGCCAGCCCCTCTCTCTCTCCCCTAAAGCCCATTAAGGCCCATATACTCCCCGGGGGGTTCCGGTAACCTACTGGTACTCCGGTATGTATCCGGTGACCCCCGGAACCCTTCCGGTGCCCGAATATAACCTTCCAATATATTAGTCTTTATGTCTCGACCATTTTGAGACTCCTCGTCATGTCTGTGATCTCATCTAGGACTCCGAGCAACCTTCGGTACATCAAAACACATAAACTCATAATATCGATCATCACCGAACGTTAAGCGTGCGGACCCTACGAGTTCGAGAACTATGTAGACATGACCGAGACACGTCTTCGGTCAGTAACCAATAGCGGAACCTGGATGCTCATGTTGGCTCCTACATATTCTAAGAAGATCTTTATCGGTCAAACCGCATAACAACATACGTTGTTCCCTTTGTCATCGGTATGTTACTTGCCCGAGATTCGATCGTCGGTATCTCAATACCTAGTTCAATCTCGTTACCGGCAAGTCTCTTTACTCGTTCCGTAATGCATCATCCTGCAACTAACTCATTAGTCACATTGCTTGCAAGGCTTATAGTGATGTGCATTACCGAGAGGGCCCGGAGATACCTCTCCGACAATTGGAGTGACAAATCCTAATCTCGATCTATGCCAACTCAACAAGTACCATCGAGGACACTTGTAGAGCACCTTTATAATCACCCAATTACGTTGTGACGTTTGGTAGCACACAAAGTGTTCCTCCGGTATTCGGGAGTTGCATAATCTCATAGTCATAGGAACATGTATAAGTCATGAAGAAAGCAATAGCAACAAACTAAACGATCAAGTGCTAAGCTAACGGAATGGGTCAAGTCAATCACATCATTCTCTAATGATGTGATCCCGTTAATCAAATGACAACTCATGTCTATGGCTAGGAAACTTAACCATCTTTGATTGAACAAGCTAGTCAAGTAGAGGCATACTAGTGACACTTTGTTTGTTTATATATTCACACATGTACTAAGTTTCCGGTTAATACAATTCTAGCATGAATAATAGACATTTATCATGATATAAGGAAATATAAATAACAACTTTATTATTGCCTCTAGGGCATATTTCCTTCACCACCATATTATCAACGTGAATTACTTCAAAAACTGCAGCGTTTGAGACAAGGGAAAAATTCTGTAGAAGAATATTATCAGGAATTACAAACTGGCATGATTAGATGTGGTATTGTTGAGGAGAATGAAGCCATGCTTGCACATTTTATGGGTGGATTAAATAGATATATTCAGACCGTTCTAGAGTATAAGGAGTATACTAATATCACTCGTTTATTCCATCTTGCTTGTAAAGCTGAACGTGAAGTGCAGGATCGACAAGTATTGGCGCGAACTAACTTTTCTGCAGGTCGACCTACATCATGGACACCGCGTGCATCTTCTACTTCCACTGCACCAGCACCTCCATCAGGTGCCACCTCCAGCCGTGATACAAGAAAGCAGGCACAACCACCACTATCTGCCAAGAGCGCACCTGTTGGGCCTGCACAAAGCTCTTCTTCTTCCATGGCATCAACAGGGCACATAAGTGATATTATTTGTCATCGTTGTAAGGGAAGAGGTCATTATGCGAGAGAATGCAAATCTCAGCGTGTGATGATTGCTACTGAGGATGGTGGGTATGAGTCCGCGAGTGACTATGATGAGGAGACTTTGGCTCTTATTACACGTGAAGAACATGGTGGAGATGATTCTGAACATGAGACGTAATACATGGCTCCCGAAGATGCTGACAGGTATGAATGTTTAGTTGCTCAATGTGTTTTGAGTGTGCAGGTCACACAAGCTGAGCAAAATCAGAGGCATAATTTGTTCCATACAAAGGGAGTTGTGAAGGAATGTTCTGTTCGCGTCATCATAGATGGAGGGAGCTGCAACAATTTGGCTAGCATGGAGATGGTGGAGAAGTTATCTCTCACCACAAGACCACATCCACATCCTTACTATATCCAATGGTTCAATAACAGCGGCAAGGTTAAGGTAACACGCGTTATTCGTGTGCATTTTAGTATCTCTACATATGTTGATTATGTTGATTGTGATGTGGTACCCATGCAAGCATGTTCCTTATTACTTGGTAGACCATGGCAATTTGATAAAAATTATGTACACCATGGTAGAAACAATCAATATACTCTTGTTCATAAGGATAAACATATTACTTTGCTTCCTATGTCTCCTGATTCCATTTTGAATGATGATATTAATAGAGCTAATAAAGCAAAACAGGAGGAAAATAAGAGTGAAAATCATATTGTGGCAAAAGATTTTGAGCAACAAATGAAGCCTAATAATAAACCCTCTAGTGTTGCTTCTGAAATTAAATTGAAAAGTGCATGTTTATTTGCCACCAAATCTGATATTGATGAGCTAGATTTCAGCAAATCTGTTTGCTATGCTTTTGTGTGCAAAGAGGCATTATTTTCATTCGAGGACGTGCCTTCCTCTTTGCCTCCTGCTATCACTAACATTTTTGCAGGAGTTCACTGACGTCTTTCCACAAGATGTGCCACCGGGATTACCGCCTATTTGAGGTATTGAGCATCAGATTGACTTAATTCCTGGTGCTTCACTACCAAACCATGTGCCATACCGTACCAATCTAGAGGAGACGAAGGAGATTATGCATCAAGTACAGGAGCTTCTCGACAAAGGTTATATACGCGAATCCCTTAGTCCTTGTGCTGTTCCTATTATTCTAGTGCCGAAAAAGGATGGTACATCACGTATGTGTGTTGATTGTAGAGGCATTAATAATATTACTATTCGTTATTTGTCATCCTATTCCTAGGCTAGATGATATGCTTGATGAATTGAGTGGCTCTACAATATTCTCCAAAGTTGATTTGCGTAGTGGATACCATCAAATTCGTATGAAATTGGGGGATGAATGGAAAAAACATTTAAAACTAAGTTTGGATTATATGAGTGGTTAGTCATGCCTTTTGGGTTAACTAATGCACCTAGTACTTTCATGAGATTAATGAACTAAGTTTTATGTGCTTTCATTGGACGATTTGTGGTAGTCTATTTTCATGATATACTGATTTATTGCAGATCTTTGGAGGAACATTTGGAACATTTATGTGTTGTTTTTATTACTTTACATGATGCACGTTTGTTTGGTAACCTTGGGAAGTGCACCTTTTGCATCAACCGAGTATCTTTTCTTGGCTACGTTGTTACTCACAGGGAATTGAAGTTGATAAAGCCAAGATTGAAGCTATTGAGAGTTGGTTGCAGCCCAAAAAGGTCACACAAGTGAGGATTGGCCTCGCTGGATTCTATAGGCATTTTGTGAGAGATTTCAGCACCATTGCTGCACCTCTCAATGAGCTTACAAAGAAAGATGTGCCTTTTGTTTGGGGTACTACACAGGAAGAAGCCTTCACGGTATTGAAAGATAAGTTGACACATGCTCCTTTGCTCCAACTTCCTGATTTTAATAAGACTTTTGAGCTTGAATGTGATGCTAGTGGAATTGGATTATGTGGTGTGTTATTACAAGATGGAAAACCTGCTGCATACTTTTCTGAAAAATTGAGTGGGCCTAGTCTGAATTATTCTACTTATGATAAAGAATTATATGCTCTTGTTCGGACTTTAGAAACATGGCAACATTATTTATGGCCCAAAGAATTTGTTATACATTCTAGTGATGGATCTTTGGAACATACTAAAAGTCAAGCTAAACTGAATCATAGACATGCTAAATGGGTTGAATTCATTGAGACTTTCCCTTATGTCATTAAACACAAGAAGGCTAAAGAAAATTTTATTGTTGGTGCATTGTCTCGTCGCTATACTATGCTTTCACAACTTGACTACAAAATATTTGGTTTGGAGACCATCAAAGATCAATATGTGCATGATGCTGATTTTAAAGATGTAATGCAGAATTGTAAAGAAGGAAGAATGTGGAACAAGTTCGTCGTTAATGATGGATTTGTGTTCCATGCTAACAAGCTATGCATTCCAGCTAGCTCTGTTCGTCTTTTGTTGTTGCAGGAGGCTCATGGAGGAGGATTAATGGGACACTTTGGCGTGAAGAAGACGGAGGACGTACTTGCTACACATTTATTTTGGCCAAAGATGAGACGGCATGTTGAGAGTTTTATTGCTCGCTGCACTACATGTCAAAAAGCTAAGTCATGACTCAATCCTCATGGTTTATATATGCCTTTGCATGTACCTAGTGTTCCTTGGGAGGATATATCTATGGACTTTGTTTTAGGTTTACCTCGAACAAAGAAGGGGAGGGATAGCATATTTGTTTTCGTGGATAGATTCTCGAAAATGGCACACTTTATACCATGTCATAAAAGCGATGATGCTGTTAATGTTGCTGATTTGTTCTTTCGTGAAATTATTCGCTTGCATGGTGTGCCAAATACTATTGTTTCAGATCATGATACTAAATTTCTTAGCCACTTTTGGAGATGTTTATGGGCTAAGTTGGGGACTAAGCTGCTTTTTAGTACTACTTGTCACCCCCAAACTGAAGAACAAACTGAAGTAGTCAATAGAACATTGTCTACTATGCTTAGGGCTATTTTGAAGAATAATAAGAAAATGTGGGAGGAATGTTTGCCTCATATTGAATTTGCGTATAATCGTTCATTGCATTCTACTACTAAGATGTGCCGTTTTGAAATTGTGTATGGTTTTCTACCTCATGCAACTATGGATTTGTTGCCTCTTCCATCTTTGGAGAAGGTTAATTTTGATGCTAAACAACATGTTGAATTGATCTTAAAAATGCATGAGTTAACTAAGGAAAACATTGAGCGTATGAATGCTGAATATAAACTTGCTGGAGATAAGGGTAGAAAACATGTTGTGTTTGCACCTGGAGATCTTGTTTGGTTACATTTGCGTAAGGATAGATTTCCTTTTGTGCAAATCAAAGCTAATGCCACGTGCTGATGGTCCTTTTAAGGTGTTGGAGAAAATAAATGATAATGCATATAAACTTGAGCTGCCTACAGATTTTGGGGTTAGTCCCACTTTTAACATTGCAGATTTGAAGCCTTATTTGGGTGAGGAAGATGAGCTTCCGTCGAGGACGACTTCATTTCAAGAAGGGGAGGATGATGTGGACATCAATACCATTGTTACACCCACAGCCCCTGCTGCTACATATACTGGACCAATTACTAGAGCTCGCACACACCAATTAAATTATCAGGTACTTCCATTTCTTGGTAATGATTCTAATGTTCATGAGAATATGATGCTGCCTAAATTGGATACATTTTTTTGCTCACAAATGAAGGGCCTGGCATGGATAAGAGGGGAGAACACTGGAGCAAGACCAAGCATGGAGATGATGGCATGCGCAAGGGGAACAAGTACGGAGTTACAAGTGACGATTTCAGGACTTTGAAGCCACCATAATGAGTGCATGAAGCCTTGGACGAAATATACAAGATGCCACTTCATAAATTTCGTGCAGATGCTATTCTAGGTGTTGTGTCACCTTATAATTTGGCCAGGCCCTTGTAATTTTGAAATACATAAGTATAGGCGATTTTTAGAGTCCGTATGTGTGGGGAAACAAGAGATAGTGTTGGTTTCGGACCACTCCACCAAGGGCCACGAAATCCCCCCTGTTCCTCCATATATACAGCCCTTAGGGCACCATTTAGACTTTGGGTTTTGTTTAGATTAATAGTTTGCCATAGCTGCAAATTCGCGTACTTCGTTTGTGTTCAACGACCAGACAAAGGCGTCACAGAACCCCACCTTCATTAATAAATCTTTTCTCTTATATTCACAATATCTAGATTGCAATCTTAGTTTCTTGCTTGTTCTTCGTTTGCTTGCAGGGAATAGACCTTCCTGGTGAGGTTGATCGTAGTCCGGCGTGGTCAATAACCTCTCAGAGTTGGTTTAGCGATTGCTAAGGCGCGACGTCCTCGCACGTTCGTAGTCGGATCATCAAAGTTGACTTCCACCAAAACGATAGCCACCATCTCATCGAAATACGGGACACCTTTGCCACTATCACTACCAGCGTATGGCTTCTGAAAGTGCAACTATCCCTGGGTGGTTTTGCTAATTATTAACAATATATAGCTCATTGAACTAATGCTATTTCAAGATGAATATTTCTGGAAAGTTCAATGACTGGCATGGCATGGATTAGGAATGTGGACCCCTCAAAATTCTAAGGACAGAGGATTGGCTCAAGCTCTAAAGCTCAAGACTCTACATTTTACTTTTAGTGATCCAAGATCACATTGAGTCCATAGGAAAAGCCAATACTATTAAAAGGGGATGAGGTGTTGCTTAATGGCTTGCTTGCTCAAGATGCTTAGTGATATGCTCCAAAAACCCTCAACCACTTTCTCATATCCACATATGTCCCAAACTAAAAGTCAAACTCGGCCCCACCGATTTGATCTATCCGGCGCCACCGAGTTCATTTGACATAGCCACTGCCAGAAATCCTAGTCACTTTGGTCTCACCGATAGGGATCTCGGTCTCACCGAGATGGGATTGCAAACTCTCTGTTTCCCTTTGTAACGTTTTGGTCTAACCGAGATGAGTGATCGGTTCCACCGAGTTTGCAATGCAAACTCTTTGTTTCCCCTTCGTAACGTTTCGGTCTCACCGAGATGAGCGAATCGGTCCCACCGAGTTTGCCTGACCAACTCTCTGGTTAGCTTATTACCAAAGTCGGTCCCACTGAGTTTGTGTAATTGGTCCGACCGAGATTATGTTATGCCCTAACCCTAAAGAAATCGGTCCCACCGAGTTGACATGTCGGTCCCACCGAAATGCCTAACGGTCACATTATGAACTAAATCGGTCTGACCGAGTTTTCTGATTCAGTCTCACCGAGTTTGGTAAATTATGTGTAACAGTTAGATTTTGTGTGGAGGCTATATATACCCCTGCACCCTCTCTTCATTCGAGGAGAAAGCCACCAGAACATGCCTACACTTCCAGCATTTATTTTTTGAGAAAGAACCACCTACTCATGTGTTGAGGTCAAGATATTCCATTCCAACCACATAAATCTTGATCTCTAGCCTTCCCCAAGTTGCTTTCAACTCAAATCATCTTTACACCAAATCCAATCCTATGAGAGAGAGTTGAGTGTTGGGGAGACTATCATTTGAAGCACAAGAGCAAGGAGTTCATCATCTACGCACCATCTATTACCTTTTGGAGAGTGGTGTCTCCTAGATTGGTTAGGTGTTACTTGGGAGCCTCCTTCAAGATTGTGGAGTTGAACCAAGGAGTTTGTACGGGCAAGGAGATCACCTACTTCGTGAAGATCTACCCTAGTGAGGCAAGTCCTTCGTGGGCGATGGCCATGGTGGGATAGACAAGGTTGCTTCTTCGTGAACCCTTCGTGGGTGGAGCCCTCCGTGGACTCACAAGAGCCGTTACCCTTCGTGGGTTGAAGTCTCCATCAACGTGGATGTACGATAGCACCACCTATCGGAACCATGCCAAAAATCTCCGTGTCAACATTGCGTTTGCTCCCTCCAAACTCCTCCCATTTACTTTCTTGCAAGTTGCATGTTGTACTTTCCGCTGCTCATATACTCTTTGCATGTTTGCTTGAATTGTATTGAGATTGCTTGACTTGTGCTAAGTTGCAAAAATCTGCCAAGAATTAAAAGTGGGAAAAGGTTAAGTTTTTATTTGGTCAAGTAGTCTAATCACCCCCCTCTAGACATACTTTCGATCCTACAAGTGATATCAGAGCTACAGTCTCCATTTGCCTTGATTTCCATAGCTTTTGCTGATCATAGTCTTAGTTTCACAACCTAGGAGAGTATGGCGTCTAGCGAGGGAAATTACCACCGTAGAGGTCCTTACTTGATGGTACTAATTTTGCTACTTGGAAGCATAAGATGAAAATGCATATTCTTGGACATAACCCTGCCGTTTGGGCTATTGTGTGTATTGTCTTGCAAGGTGAGTTCTTCAGTGGGAGAGAACCGAACCGTGAAGCTACCGCGGAAGAGTTGAAGATGCTGCAATACAATGCTCAAGCTTGTGATATTCTCTTCAACGGATAGTGCCCCAAAGAATTCAACAAAATCAGCCGTCTTGAGAATGCAAAGGAAATTTGGGATACTTTGATTGATATGCACAAAGGTACTGACTCCATCAACGAATCCAAATTGGATCTGCTTCAGAGTCAGCTTGACAAGTTCAAAATGAAGGATGGTGAAGGTGTCGCTGAAATGTACTCTAGGCTTGCTCTCATCACAAATGAGATTGCCGGCTTAGGAAGTGAAGAGATGATAGATAGATTCATCATCAAGAAGATCCTAAGAGCCTTGGATGGAAAATATGATACCATGTGCACGTTGATCCAAATGATGCCCAATTACAAAGATCTCAAGCCATCGGAAGTCATTGGAAGAATTGTTGCTCATGAGATGTCACTCAAGGATAAAGAAGAGCTTCACAACAAGTCAAGTGGTGCTTACAAAGCCTCATGTGATGCTCCTACATCATCAAGTGAGAAACAAACCTTCAATGAAGAATCGAGCCTAATGGTGAATAACTTCAACAAGTTCTACAAGAGTAGAAGCAAGGAAAGAAGTTCCAAGTCAAGGTACTACAATGACAAAAGATCTTCGAGTCTTGAACGCAATTTCTACAATTGTGGAAGACCCGAACACTACTCCAATGAATGTACGGCTCCCTACAAAAGAAGAGAAGATGCACCTAAAAGAAGAAGTAGAAGAGAAGAATCACCACCAAGAGAGAGAAGGAGTAGAGATGATCGTTATGAATGCAGAACCTCCCGGGGAAGCATGGATTCAGAAAGGAAGGACAAATCATCAAAGAGCTACACAAAACGAAGACGTCAAGCTCACGTTGGTGAATGGGTATCCGGCTCCGATTCCGACCATCACTCCGAAAGAAGTTATCACTCCGACTCCGAATATACTCAAGATGAAGGTGTTGCCGGTCTAGCACTTGTGTCAACCAACTCCTATGACATATTTGACTCACCAAATGAAGGAATTGGAAGATGCTTCATGGCTAAAGGCCCACAGGTATCACAACCCGAGTATGTTGATTTCAATAGTGATGAAGATGATTTGCTAGGTGATGATGATTTACTTGTTGATAACTCTAGTTATGCAAACTTTGATGAATTTGCTATTAATCATGCTCAAACGAATGACAATGATAAGAAGGAGATTGATTGTCTAACTAAAGAACTAAACACTCTTAAGTTAGCTCATGAAACTACCTTGGAAGATCATCGAGAACTTTTAAAGACTCATGAGAAGCTACGCTTTGAAAAACTCAACCTAGAGAAAGAGCATGAGTTTTTAAAGGCAATCAATGATGATCTTCGCAAGAAAAGTTCTTCTTACATTGCCAAGCGTTTACTCTTGTCTACCTACATGCCACAAGTTAAATCTAGCAACAAAAGTAAGAAAGATTCTTCTTCTAGTAGTAACAATAATCATGCTAAATCCAATGTTGTTGCTTCTAGTAGTTCTCTTGATTCCACTAATGATTGTCTTAGCCAAGTTACACTTGAGCAAGAAAATAGCTTATTGAAGGGAATTATAGAGAAAGGTGTTTACAAGAGCCTTGCCGGAAGTAAGCAATTTGAGGAAATTGTACGCAAGCAAGGAAGGCACCGGAAGAACCAAGGTGTTGGTTTTGAACGAGAGTTCAATGCCAATGGAGTTGAGTGGGAAGAAGATCAATACCCCAAGACAAAGTTTGTTCCTCAACAAGAGAACTATGATCCTACTTCTTTCCAAGGGACACAAGCTCAAGATGATCTTCCACCACAAGACCACAAGCAAAAAGGCAAGGATAAGCTTCAAGAGGAGATTGATGCATTTAAAGAAGCTCCCAAGGCCTTGGTCAAGTGGGTTCCCAAGACTACATCAAGTTCTACTTCATCAAGTACAACTACAACCCCAAGGATTCCCATCAAGATGATGTGGATTCCAAAGAAGAAGAACTAGAGAGTTCTTGAGGGTGACTCCGCCATCACACTTCACTCATATCATTTTGGCAAGAACAAGTGCAAACAACTTCCATATCTTGCACTAGTTCAAGGAGTCACAAACCCTCTTGTTGGTAAGACAAGGGACAAGGTAACCTAATGCTTTCATGGACATCATCTTGTGTGTACATCATTCTATGTCTATTGATATCCTTGCTTGTTCCTTGTGGGACTAACCCATGTAGGTATTGAAAGTGCAACTCACTCCAATGGATTGCTCCGAATGATCTACATCAACATTGAGCGTCCACATCTTCAACACCTACATGAAGTCATCATCGACAAAACCCAAGGTTAGTTCATCCCCCTTACGGGGGATATCACATCTTGGGGGAGCTTTACTCTAAGAATGGAGCTAAAGCAACTCTAATGGTGTGAATGTAACAATGCTTTATGTAAAAGTGGTAACCCCACTTGTGCTTAAACGATGAGTATGACCTATGATCAAATGTTCTCATTTGACTCCTAAGTCAATATACTCATATATAGATGACCTAGTCATTGCAAATTGCTTGATAGATGCTAGAGTGTTTGTGCATGCTTTGCCACATATTTCATTTGCCATTTTATTGTGTGAGCATGTTGGTTGCATACTTTACTCATTTGAGGACATCCACTTGTTGCTTTGATTGTTTGGCTATTTCTCTTTTGCCAAGTGCATGTACAAGAATGACTAAGAACCTCCTCTAGGTATCTATGTTTTTCTCATCTCAAACTCTATTCATGCTACATCACAAAGTTTGACCAAGTCAGATTCGAACCACTCTGTGTGAGCAGCACTCGGAGTCCCCAATTCATCATAGACTTAAACTTCCAAAACCTCTTTGTGCATTTCGGTATGACCAAGTCATCCATTTCGGTCACACCGAGTTCACTAAGTTGATCTACGTTTTCATCTCGATGCAACCGATTTGAACATTTCGGTCACACCAAGTTGCAGTAACCGCTTGCGATTCTGCATCTCGGTGCCACCGAGTTGTTCAATTCGGTCACACCGATAGGGTCGGGATATATATATATATCCACAGGTGAGATTTTGGAAATCTCTTCAAAAGCCCTCAGTCCGTGATGTCTACACGCAACCTTCTCCTTGTAGACGTTGTTGGGCCTCCAAGTGCAGAGGTTTGTAGGACAGTAGAAAATTTCCCTCAAGTGGATGACCTAAGGTTTATCAATCCGTGGGAGGCGTAGGATGAAGATGGTCTCTCTCAAACAACCCTGCAACCAAATAACAAAGAGTCTCTTATGTCCCCAACACACCCAATACAATGGTAAATTGTATAGGTGCACTAGTTCGGCGAAGAGATGGTGATACAAGTGCAATATGGATGGTAAATATAGGTTTTTGTAATCTGAAATTATAAAAACAACAAGGTAACTAATGATAAAAGTGAGCACAAACGGTATTGCAATGCCAGGAAACAAGGCCTAGGGTTCATACTTTCACTAGTGCAAGTTCTCTCGACAATAATAACACAATTGGATCATATAGCTATCCCTCAATATGCAACAAAGAGTCACTCCAAAGTCACTAATAGCGGAGAAAAAATGAAGAGATTATTGTAGGGTACGAAACCACCTCAAAGTTATCCTTTCTGATCGATCTATTCAAGAGTCCATAGTAAAATAACATGAAGCTATTCTTTCCGTTCAATCTATCATAGAGTACGTACTAGAATAACACCTTAAGACACAAATCAACCAAAACCCTAATGTCACCTAGATACTCCAATGTCACCTCAAGTATCCGTGGGTATGATTATACGGTATGCATCACACAATCTCAAATTCATCTATTCAACCAACACAAAGTACTTCAAAAAGTGCCCCAAAGTTTCTATCAAAGAGTGAAGACGGAAACGTGTGCCAACCCCTATGCATAAGTTCATTGAACCCGCAAGTTGATCACCAAAACATACATCAAGTAGATCACGTGAATATCCCATTGTCACCACAGATAAGCACAGCAAGATATACATCAAGTGTTCTCAAATCCTTAAAGACTCAATCCGACAAGACAACTTCAAGTGGAAAACTCAATTCATCACAAGAGAGTAGAGGGGGAGAAACATCATAAGATCCAACTATAATAGCAAAGCTCGCGATACATCAAGATCGTATCACCTCAAAAACACGAGAGAGAGAGAGAGAGAGAGAGAGAGAGAGAGAGATCTAACACATAGCTCCTGTTACATACCCACACCCCGGAGGGTGAACTACTCCCTCCTCGTCATGGAGAGCACCGATGATGAAGATGGCCACCGGTGAGGATTCCTCCCGGCTGTGGTGCCGTAACAGGTCCCGATTGGTTTCTGGTGGCTAGAGAGGCTTGCGGCGGCGGAACTCCCGATCTGTTGTGCTCCTCGATGTTTTTAGGGTATATGGACATCTATAGGTGAAAGAGTCGGTCAGGGGAGCCACGAGGGGCCCACGAGGGTGGGGGGCGCACCCAGGGGGTAGGGCGCGCCTCCCTGCCTCGTGGCTTCCTCGTTGCTTCCCTTATGTGCACTCCAAGTCTCCTATATTGCTTCCGTTCCAAAAGTAACTCTCCCGAAGGTTTCATTCAGTTTGGACTCCATTTGATATTCCTTTTCTTCGAAACACTGAAATAGGCAAGAAAACCGGAATTTGGCTGGGCCTCCGGTTAGTAGGTTAGTCCCAAAATAACAACCAAGGGTTCCCAGTTTCTTCCATACTGGATACATTATAGGTGGTTCCCAAACAGAATGGTAAAGTTTTTACTCCCCCTCCACCAACAATCATCAATCCATGGCTTGCCCGAAACAACGGGTGCCTCCAACTAACAACAATCCTGGGGGAGTTTTGTTTGCAATTATTTTAATTTGATTTTGATCTTTTGATCATGGGACTGGGCATCCCAGTTACCAGCCATTTTTCTCGTGAATGATGAGCGGAGTCCACTCATCGTGAGAATAACCCACCTAGCATGGAAGATACTGACAGCTCCTAGTCGCTACATGAGCGATTCGGGCATACAAAACAGATTATTATTTGAAGGTTTAGAGTTTGGCACATGCAAATTTACTTGGAACAGCAGGTAAATACTAGATATAGGTAGGTATGGTGGACACTCATGGAAGAAACTTGGTTCAAGGGATTTGGATGCACAAGCAGTATTCCCAATTAGTTCAGATATTTTGGCTAGCAAAGGATTCTAAAAAGCAAGCACCACATGTTGGAGGATCTATAACAATATAAGTTCTATACAAATATACCCAAGCATAACTCATTATGTTGTCTTCCTTGTCCAACCTCAACTAATTTGCTCAGGTTTGAAAATAATTAATGGGGCTCACAATCATAGAAGATGTCTAAGATAGTATATTTATATGTGAAATCTCTCTTCCTTCAATATTCTTTCATGAATTGTTCAAGTTACCAATACAATGTTTGCTAACCTTCAATAAATTTACCACCTCTACTTCTTAGATGTGAAGTGATTACTCCCAATGGGGTAAGCATATGAAACATATATAATTTCAGATTTATGACATTCAACTCATTCAACCATTTACTCATACGATATAAGTGAAGCAAACGAGTAAATGACAAACTACTCCAAAAAGATATAAGTGAAGATCAATGAGTAGTTAAATAATTATGTAGCTATGTGAAGACTCTCTCTCATTTAAGAATTTCAGATCTTGGTATTTTATTCAAACAGCAAGCAAAGCAAAAGGAAAAATAAAATGACGCTCCAAGCAAAACACATATCATGTGGTGAATAAAAATATAGCTCCAAGTAAAGTTACCGATGGATTTAAGATTTAAAGAGGGGATGCCTTACGGGGCATCCCCAAGCTTAGGCTCTTGGTTGTCCTTGAATATTACCTTGGGGTGCCTTGGGCATCCCCAAGCTTAGGCTCTTGCCACTCCTTATTCATAATACATTGAATCTTTACCCAAAACTTGAAAACTTCAAACACAAAACTCAACAGAAAACTCGTAAGCTCCGTTAGTATAAAAAATCATCACTTAGGTACTGTTATGAACTCATTCTAAATTCATATTGGTGTAATATCTACTGTATTCCAACTTCTCTATGGTTCATACCCTCCGATACTACTCATAGATTCATCAAAATAAGCAAACAACACATAGAAAACAGAATCTGTCAAAAACAGA
This sequence comes from Aegilops bicornis, assembly GCA_021605145.1. Lineage (NCBI taxonomy): Eukaryota > Viridiplantae > Streptophyta > Magnoliopsida > Poales > Poaceae > Aegilops > Aegilops bicornis. Next base: position 637,135,751 of record CM038670.1, on the reverse strand, counting down.
ACAGTCTGTAGTAATCTGTACCAAACATATACTTCTGGAACTCCAAAAATTATACCAAATTAGGAAGATCTAAGAAATTTGTGTACCATCCCAGAGCAAAAATAATCAGATCAAAATCACATTTCTGTGAATTATCAAAACTAATTTACTGGGTGCAAAAGTTTTTGACTTTCAGCAGGATCAACACAACTATCACCGTAAGCTATCCTAAAGGTCTTACTTGGCACTTTATTGAAACAAAAGCTATAAAACATGATTAATACAGTAGCATAATCATGTGGACACACAAAAACATTAAGGGTAAATATTCGGTTGTCTCCCAACAAGCGCTTTTCTTTAATGCCTTTCTTGCTAGGCATGATGATGACAATGGTGCTCACATAAAAGATAAGAATTGAAACATAACGGGAGCATCATGAAGCATATGACTAGCACATTTAATTCTAACCCACTTCCTATGCATAGGGATTTTATGAGCAAACAACTTATGGGAACAATAATCAACTAGCATAGGAAGGTAAAACAAGCATAGCTTCAAGATTTTCAACATATAGAGAGGAAACTTGATATTATTGCAATTCCTACAAGCATATGTTCCTCCCTCATAATAATTTTTCAGTAGCATCATGAATGAATTCAACAATATAACCAGCACCTAAATCATTCTTTTCATGATCTACTTGCATAGAAAATTTACTACTCTCCACATAAGGAAAATTCTTCTTATTCGGAATAGTGGGAGTATCATAAGAGACTCGAATACTAAAAATTGTTTCCACATTAAAAGAGTAATGTTCAGAAAAAGGGTAATCATAATCATGACAAGTTTTATAAATATAATCACTATTTTTTATAGCATAAGTTTCATCACAATAATCATCATAAGTAGCAACTTTGTTCTCATCATAATCGATTGAAACCTTTTCCAAGATAGTGGAATCATCACTAAATAAAGTCACGACCTCTCCAAATCAACTTTCATAAATATTATAAGATTCAACATTCTCCAAAATAGCGGGATCATTACTTCCTAAAGTTGACACTCTTCAACCACTTTCAACAATATAATCATCATAAGTAGGAGGCATGCTATCATCATAACAACTTTGCATATCAAAACTTGGGAGGCTAAAAATATCATCTTCATTAAACATAGAATACTCAAGCTTGGGACAAACATTAATTGCAGCAAATATATTTTCAAATACATCATTCTCATCAAACATAGCATCCCCAAGCTTGGGCCTTTTCATATCATAAGCATAATCACTCTCATCATTAATAGTATGGATAGCACCAATAGTATAGCAATTATCATCATCACAATGAGTAATAGGAACAACATAATTTGAGAGGGATACCTTTTTACCTTTGCTTCTCCGTCTTTTATTTTTCTTCTTCACATCATGTGTGGGTTCAACCCTCTTCTTTGAGCTCCTTATTAATGAAATTGGTTGAGTAGAAAGCTCCTCCTCGTTACCTGATTCATCATAAGAAATAGTAGGAGAATATTGGGAAGTTTCTTCCCTTCCATTAGTATCATCTTCATCTTCTATTTGCTTTCTTTTCTTTATGTAATTGGCAATATAAGGATTTTCAATGCAATTCACCGCACAATACATATAAATTTCCTCTAGATTAATATCAAGGAAATTCTTAAGGTTAAATTCTAGAATATGCTTAGTTGCACGTTTCAATTCTTCATAACCCAAAAGCAAACTAAGTTCATTATGATGTGCAAGGGAAATCAAATCATCACAATTTTTGGACACGATTCGATCATGAAACAATTTTCATCGGATATTTAAATGACCATGTTCATTGCAAAGTTCACAAGTACAGTAAATATATTTTAAATTTTCAGCACTAACATTTAGCCTTTCTTGCAACCATTTAGTTTCTAAATGCTTATGCCTCTTGCAATATCTATCTTCCCTATTTGGTGTGTACTTGCAAACCAAATACACTCCACAAAAATTGACATGCTTATAGGAGACATATTCATCATAACTAGTGCAATCATCATTAGTACTATGGATATTCAAAGAGTTCATACTAACAACATTGCAATCATGCTCATCATTCAAAGATTTTGTGCCAGGCATTTTATAGACTTCTTCTTCCAGCACTTGAGAACAATTTTACTTTCCATCATTCTCACGAAAGATATTAAAAAAGATGAAGCGTATGAGGCAAACTCAATTCCATTTTTTGTAGTTTTCTTTTATAGACTAAAATAGTGATAAAACAAGAAACAAAAAGATTCGATTGCAATATCTAAAGGTATACCTTCAAGCACTCACCTCCCCGGCAACGGCGCCAGAAAAGAGCTTGATGTCTACTACGCAACCTTCTCCTTGTAGACGTTGTTGGGCCTCCAAGTGCAGAGGTTTGTAGGACAGTAGCAAATTTCCCTCAAGTGGATGACCTAAGGTTTATCAATTCATGGGAGGTGTAGGATGAAGATGGTCTCTCTCAAACAACCCTGCAACCAAATAACAAAGAGTCTCTTGTGTCCCCAACACACCCAATACAATGGTAAATAGTAGAGGTGCACTAGTTCCGCGAAGAGATGGTGATACAAGTGCAATATGGATGGTAGATATAGGTTTTTGCAATCTGAGATTATAAAAACAGCAAGGTAACTAATGATAAAAGTGAGCACAAACGGTATTGCAATGCTAGGAAACAAGTCCTAGGGTTCATACTTTCACTAGTGCAAGTTCTCTCGACAATAATAACATAATTGGATCATATAGCTATCCCTCAACATGAAACAAAGAGTCACTCCAAAGTCACTAATAGCGGAGAACAAACGAAGAGATCATTGTAGGGTTCGAAACCACCTCAAAGTTATCCTTTCTGATCGATCAATTCAAGAGTCCGTAGTAAAATAACATGAAGTTATTCTTTCCGTTCAATCTATCATAGAGTTCATACTAGAATAACAACTTAAGACACAAATCAACCAAAACCCTAATGTCTCCTAGATACTCCAATGTCACCTCAAGTATCCGTGGGTATGATTATACGATATGCATCACACAATCTCAGATTCATCTATTCAACCAACACAAAGTACTTCAAAGAGTGCCCCAAAGTTTCTACTGGAGAGTCAAGACGAAAACGTGTGCGAACCCCTATGCATAAGTTCTTTGAACCTGCAAGTTGATCACCAAAACATACATAAAGTAGATCACATGAATATCCCATTGTCACCATAGATAAGCACGGCAAGATATACATCAAGTGTTCTCAAATCCTTAAAGACTCAATCTGACAAGACAACTTCAAGGGGAAAACTCAATTCATCACAAGAGAGTAGAGGGGGAGAAACATCATAAGATCCAACTATAATAGCAAAGGTCGCGATACATCAAGATCGTATCACCTCAAGAACACGAGAGAGAGAGAGAGGGGGAGAGAGAGAGAGAGAGAGAGAGAGAGAGAGAGAGATCTAACACATAGCTACTGGTACATACCTTCAGCCCCGAGGGTGAACTACTCCCTCCTCGTCATGGAGAGCACCGGGATGATGAAGATGGCCACCGTGAGGGATTCCTCCCAGTGAGTGCCGAACAGGTCCCGATTGGTTTTTGGTGGCTATAGAGGCTTGCGGCGGCAGAACTCCCCATCTATTGTGCTCCTCGATGTTTTTAGGGTATATGGACATATATAGGTGAAAGAAGTCGGTCAGGGGAGCCACGAGGGGCCCACGAGGGTGGGGGCGCGCCCAGAGGGTAGGGCGCGCCCCCCTGCCTCGTGGCTTCCTCTTTGCTACCCTTACGTGCACTCCAAGTCTCCTGGATTGCTTCTGTTCCAAAAATAACTCTCCCAAAGGTTTCATTCCGTTTGGACTCCGTTTGATAATACCTTTTCTTGGAAACACTGAAATAGGCAAGAGAACAACAATTTGGGCTGGGCCTCCGGCTAGTAGGTTAGTCCCAAAAATAATATAGAAGTGTATAATAAAGCCCATAAACATCCAAAATAGATAATATAATAGCATGAATGCTTCATAAATTATAGATACGTTGGAAACGTATCAGCCCGCGCGTATCCTGCTCTGCCTCCTCGGGTCTCCGGATCGTCTCCTCACTACCAGCGACCTCCAGCCCCTGGTTTCTGTCACCGTCAACGGGAATCTGCTCCGCCGTTGCCGCCGTAGCGAACTCCCGCCGAACTAGGGTATGAGTTCGACCCCTTGTGCTCTCTTTTTACCTCCGATTCTAAGCACAAGGTCAATGAAATGATGTTTGCCACGTATGAAACCAATCTATCCGGAGAAAACTTCCTTTAGGTTAAGTTTGATTCAAAAATTTAGGGTTAGGTCTCCGCTGAACTCATCTCGGACCGACTGAATGGTTGAAATCGGTCTCACCAATTAGGCTTAGGCCATTGCACATGCACTTTTCGATCTGACCGAAAACTGCAAATCAGTGTGACTGAGTTGAATTCTCTGTGAAACCCTAGCAATCTCGGTGCCACCGAACTGTGACTCGGTCTGACCAAGTTCACTAGTTTAGGTTCCAAATGTTGCTTCGGTATCACCGAGTTTATCAATTCGGTAGCTCCGAAATCATTTCAGTAGAGAACTAAAACTAAGTTTTTGACTCATTTGTTTTGCAAAATCTCTGCACTTTGTGATGCTCATCTACTCTACCTCATCTATATCTATTCACAGGGTTTGCTGTCAGTTTGCCTGCCAAGATGTCTGACCAGAGTGATAGCCAGAATAAATCTGAAGAGCAAGTGCAAATGAGTGAGGGAACTAGTCCCTCAAGCAGCTATGATGATGGCAGAAGGAGCACTCCAAGCAACTTGCCAAGGGCAGCCACCAGGACAAGAAAGAAGAGAACCTTAGACTCTGAGGATGAGGACTATGTGGTTGTTGAAGATGAGGCCACCTCAAAGAAGAAAGTGCTCAAGAAAGAGTATGGTACTGCTACTGCAACTAAGCCAGGGTTGCATAAGAAGGCACCAGCAAAGAGAGTCCCAATGTCAAAGCCAAGGAAAGTTCCAACAGGAGAAACCATGAAATTCACAATAGAATCAGATGATGGTGAGGCAGTTGGAGATGGCAAGAAGAAGAAGAAGAGGGCAAGAACCACAGTTGCAAAAGTTCTTGGAAAGTCAACTATGGTAAGAGATTCAGAAGAAGAGGAAGAGGAAGAGGATGCTGCACCAGCACCCAAGTCACAAAAGCTTATGGCAGATGCAATCAAGTCAGGGGCTGCTACTTCTAAGTCCAAGCCTGCTCCCAAAGCTGCTGCTCAAACCACCAAGTCTGCACCCAAGAGAAGCACCAGAAACATTCCTGCTGAGGAAAAGAACAAGGCCCTAGTGCCTGAGATGGATGAAGAAGAAGATGCTGAAGCCCAAGTGCTCAAAAAGCTTAAACCAAAGATTCCAGACCACAGTGACACTCATCCAATGGCAGAGGACATGAACATCAGAAAGGATGCAGGTCTGATACTTGGGAGGAAGAATGATCCTTATGCTGTGAGAAGAGAACTGTTATGGACTATAGGTTCCACACCAAAGAACAACAAGATTTCTATGAGACCATTCTGCTTGACAAGAAGCCAATTGTCTGTGATATGCAATGGGTTGATTAGGAATATATTAAAGAGAATGAAGATCACTTTCCAGGTGTACTTGACAGTTTCAAAGCTTGTGGAGTTGACAAGTTCGCTGGACAGAAGCTCACCAAATGGAATGATGAGCTAATCATGCAATTCTACTCCACTGCTCATTTCTATCCAGATGGAAGGATTGTGTGGATGTCCGAAGGTACAAGGTACCAGTCAACTGTTGAAGAATGGGCAAAGTTGATCAATGCCCCAGAAGACCATGAGGATGATTTGGATGTGTATGCTAAGAAGAAGAAAGATCACAACTCCATGGCAAGTATGTATGAGGAAATTCCTGATAAAGCCTTGGAAACTCATAAGTTGGGCTCAGTGAAATATTTGTTGTCTGGTCTGCCTACTATCAACACCATCTTAAGGCATACTCTGTTGCCCAAATCTGGAGACCATAGGATGATAAGAGGACATTTAATCAACTTGCTGCACATTTTTGATGTGCCTCAAAAATTCAAGGTCATGAGTCTGATTGTAGAGACAATCAAGAGGACAGCTGCTGACTAGAAAAGATCTTGTGGGTATGCTCCACACATTCAGGTGCTCATCAACTCAAAGATGGGCACAGGCACTTACTTCTTGGACAAGGAGCACTTACCTATCTACCCAGAATTTGAAGACAACACAGTTGTAATGGCTGAGAATGAACCTTCATCAGTGAAAGCACAAGAGAAGAGAGCTAAGGCAAAGGCAAAAAAAGCTGCAAAGATGCCAAGAGCTGAAGAGGCATCTCAAGTGTTCTTGAAGAGCAAACAAGATCAACCTAGATATCTGATCCAATCAACTTTGAGGATTGAGAAGGGCTTGGCCATCCTGACTCAGAATCAGGAGAGCTTGGAGAGGATCATTGAACAAAATTCTATGATTTTGATCTCAAAGTGACTGAGATGAAGACAACAGTTGAGCAGCTCCAGGAGGAAGCAGAGGAGAAGAAAGGGAAGGCAACTACAAATGCTTTTCAGCGGGTGCCAAGAGGTCAGAGGTCGATCGCAGTGCGATTGCGGATACTAGAGCTCCCACATCAAGACTAAAGCCTATTGTCGAGGATATACCTCATGGTATGACCAAGGGAAGTATGACCCGGCCGGACTTGGCGCTTCAACTGGCTAGATTTTCATGAGGATATTGAATGATTGAGGTTTTCATACCGGATTATATTATTTAAATCTTGAATAGCCAACATGGCTGGATTTCTATTGTGATTATCAATAACCAGTGTTATGATTGAGGTTTTCAAAGTCGCTTTAGCGCAACGGCTATTATTTTTATCAATGGGCATGATTTATTTTACAATGGAGGAAATAATCCCGAGTTGCTGCAGGCTTACGACCCGGCACTTGGGAGCTACATTGTTCAAATTGAGATTACATCGAATATACAAGTCCCATGTCACTGCCAGCATGCACCATGGCACTTGGAGGCTAATGCAAAGTCATTTTTTGCTCAATTTATTGAAGACCCGACTCATCACATTTTAAATGAGCCGGCCCTTGGGGGCTACCAATTGCTCCTGTCAGAAATTCAAGGTACACAAGCCTTAATCCATTACATTGAAAGATCCATTATTTAGTTGGTAGAGTACAAAGCTCTTAACCTTGTGGACGTGGATTCAAGCCCCATGGTGGAGATTACATCATTTGATGGTATTATCAATGAATCACATACAAAGTCCCAGCTCAGTAATATCTTATTGAGCCGGCCCTTGGGGGCTACATGTTGTTGTTCAAGTTTACATGATCATATTTACAAAGTCCCTGCTCATTATTGCATAATGACCCGGCCCTTGGGGGCTACACTGGTTGAAATCTTTATGAGCATAAGGCAATTACAAGTCCTAGGTTACTGCAAGCATGACAACCCGGCACTTGGGGGCTACAGGTGATATGCATATAAGGGAGGAATAACTTCAAATTATCAGTTTTGAGCAAATCAGTTATGACCCGGTGTTATCAATATTTACAAGCCGGCAATTTTGCTCGCCAGCCTCTACATCTTTAAACCGGCGGATCACCAGATGAATCTTGAGTCCAATATGTTTATTAAGCCGGCGCCTTGGAAGCCGACTCAAGTGGATTATTCTTCACAATATTTTTCTGTGAGAAACCAACATCAACAAATTGAGTATGAAGCTAGCTTATTGACCCGGATTTTCTGGATGAAGGAAATGACAATTGGACTTAAGGATAATCAGGTCCCGGCTCAGGAGAATATTTAACCCGGAGCACAAGGAATTAAGGATGATCAGGTGCCGGCTTACAAGAATTTTTAACCCGGAACACAATCTATCAAATTCGTTCTTGTGTTTGTTTTACAGGATCAGTTTAACATGGATAAATCCAAATTAAACTGGGGGCTAATGTCGGGGATATACCCTACGGTATGACCCGGCGGGAAGTATAACCCGGCCGGACTTGGCGCTTCAACGATGACCCACCGGAGGACTGGTGACTCACGGGTCTGGCGGCTCACTGGTCAGACGACTCACGAGCCTGACGACTCACGGATGACCCCGACGGCGGGTCAGATAGAAGACTAGGCCCAAGGCCCAGAAGGCCGGCTCATGTTATGGTGGGTCGGTTTACGAGGAAAGGCATAAGGAGTTTTCCCTTAAGGGGGCAGACTAGGATTCTACTTGTAATAGACTAGTCATAATCCTAATAGGACTCCACATGTAACCTGCCCCTTCAACTTATATAAGGAGGGACAGGGCTCCCCAAAGAGGGAGGGGCAAGAAGAAACAATCTCTAGGGCTAGACACAAAGAATCAGCTTACCGGCGACTCTCTCATGATCATAATGAGACCTGGCCACAAACAGCATGTAGGGTTATTACCGGATGATGTTTTCCGGGGCCCGAAGCTGTCTAAACCCATGTCTTGTGTCGCGTCTTTCGATTCCGCTCAACCCCTCTCAAGCTACCAAATAGATGTGTTGGCCTCGCGACTAAGTCCTTACACAAGGACATCTGCCGTGACAAAACCACGACATCTATAGCTTCAGTGCCACCTCCAGCAGCCACTCCACCAGCTCCAACTACATCAACTGATGCCTTCATCCTTGGAGTTCTCTCTACATCACCTCCCGAAGACCAAGCCTGAGAGACGCATAGCACTATGCATATTTGAACTTTTTGGTAACTTGTTGCCAGAGGGGGAGAAAATTTATAGATCATAGGCTTCGAGAGAGAGTGTTGCTTTTTATCTCTCTTGCTATTTGTTTGGTTGAACTTTATTTTGTGCTTGTTTGATACCTTATGTTCTTGTGTGAGATACTTGTATGATCATGTGTTTGTTCATATGCTACTTTAATGTTTGCTTGGATGATATTATCTCTTATATCCATATATGATCATTCACCTTCCTTGGTGATGAGTGCATGGTTTTAATTGCTATCATTTTGAGCGCTCCACCAAGATGTATGTGACATAGAAGAGTAACCCATGATACTAATCGATTGTGCATTTGCATTCAAAAGCAAATCTTAAATAATGCACAAATTTAGGGGGAGCTCTTGCTTATCACATACTTCTCAAAGCGATGATGCATTTCAATCTTATTATCATTTGTCAAAGCTTTGATCTACATGTTGTCATCAATTACCAAAAATGGGGATATTGAAAGTGCAACTATCCCTGGGTGGTTTTGGTAATTATTAACAACATATAGCTCATTGAACTAATGCTATTTCAAGATGAATATTTCAGGAAAGTTCAATGATTGGCATGGCATGGATTAGGAATGTGTACCCCTCAAGCTCTAAAGCTCAAGACTCTACATTTTACTTTTAGTGATCCAAGATCACATTGAGTCCATAGGAAAAGCCAATACTATTAAAAGGGGATGAGGTGTTGCTTAATGGCTTGCTTGCTCAAGATGCTTAGTGATATGCTCCTAAAACCCTCAACCACTTTCTCATATCCACATGTCCGAAACTAAAAGTCAAACTCGTCCCCACCGATTTGATCTATCCGGCGCCAACGAGTTCATTTGTCATAGCCACTGCCAGAAACCCTAGTCACTTCGGTCTCACCGATAGGGATCTCGGTCTCACCGAGATGGGATTGCAAACTCTCTATTTCCCTTCGTAACATTTCGGTCTAACCGAGATGAACGATCGATCCCACCGAGTTTGCAATGCAAACTCTCTGTTTCCCCTTTGTAACGTTTCGGTCTCACCGAGATGAGCGAATCAGTCCCACCGAGTTTGCATGACCAACTCTCTGGTTAGCTTATTACCAAAGTCGGTCCCACCGAGTTTGTGTAATCGGTCTCACCGAGATTACGTTATGCCCTAACCCTAAAGAAATTGGTCCCACCAAGTTGACATGTCGGTCCCACCGAAATGCCTAACGGTCACATTATGAACAAAATCGGTCTGACCAAGTTTTCTGATTCGGTCTCACCGAGTTCGGTAACTTGTGTGTAACGGTTAGATTTTGTGTGGAGGCTATATATACCCCTCCACCCTCTCTTCATTCGAGGAGAAACCCATCAGAACATTCCTACACTTCTAGCATTCATTTTCTGAGAGAGAACCACCTACTCATGTGTTGAGGTGAAGATATTCCATTCCAACCACATAAATCTTGATCTCTAGCCTTCCCCAAGTTGCTTTCCACTCAAATCATCTTTCCACTCAAATCATCTTTCCACCAAATCCAATCCTATGAGAGAGATTTGAGTGTTGGGGAGACTATCATTTGAAGCACAAGAGCAAGGAGTTCATCATCAACACACAAGATCAACTTTCACAAGTCAACTTTGGTACCCGTGAACCTTGATCATGCGCAGGCGGTGGAAATTGCGGTCATCTTTGGTTGCTCTATTGGCAACATGCCGTTTACGTACCTGGGACTGCCCATGGGCACCACACGCCTGTATGTGACCGACCTGATGCCGTTGGTGACCTCGGTTCAGAGAAGAGTCCCAGCAGCAACTTTGCTTCTGGATTATGGCTCCAAGTTAACATTGCTCAACTCCGTGGTCACCTCACTAGCCATTTACGACATGTGGTCCATCAAGATAAATCCTAAGATCATCGAGCACCTTGATAAGCTAAGCAGGTCGTGCCTCTGGGTGAGAAAATCGTACGATGGATACAAGGGCAGCTCGCTGGCAGCTTGGGGGTGGTATGCAAACCTAAGAGCAAAGGCGGTTTGGGGATCATCGATCTTAAGACCCGAAACCAAGGGTTGCTGTTGAAACAGCTTCACAAATTCTATAACAAATGTGATGTTCCATGGGTCAGCTTGATCTGGGATACTTACTACATGGGCAAAATACCACATGCCTCTGATTCGTGTGGATCATTCTGGTGGAGAGACCTCATGCAGTTATCTGACATATATAGAGGGGTCACAAAATCGGAGGTGGTGGCAGGTGACACGATCCTTTTTTGGAAAGATAAATGGAACGATGGGGTTTTTCAAGAAAAGTACCCGAGAGCTTTCTCTTTTGCCAGGGAACCAGATATCTCAGTGAGGCATCTTTTGTCTTCAGATCGACTGGGTGATGTGTTCCACCTGCCTCTATCTATGGAGGCTAGGAGTGAGGTTGTTGGGCTGCAGTCAGAGACCTTGGACATTTCGCTGGCTGATGGCAAGGATGTGTGGTCTTGTGCTTGGGGGGGAAATGCATTTCGATCCTCACAATACTATGCCCACTGTTTCAGCCAGGTGCAAGTTGATGAAGCTTTCGATTGGATCTAGAAAACAAAATGTACAATGCAGTGGAAAGTGTTCTTGTGGCTACTGATGGCTGATACATTGAACACTAGAAATATGCTCAGGAGAAGACATTACAAAATCCAGAACGATGACTACACATGTCTTCTATGCCACCACCTACCTGAGGAAGACTTGGCTCACCTCTTTTTTTTCCCGCCCCTTCAGTCGGAGATGCTGGGATGCTTTGGGGATACAATGGCCAAATGACACTAATTGGATGAGATTGTTGCATGAGGGAAAAGTCAGATGGGCTCGGCCGATGTTCTTGGAAGTTTTTGTTATGGCGGCCTGGGGGATCTGGAAGGAGAAGAATGATAAACACTTCAGAGGAATCCAGCCTTCGTTTGAATCTTGGAGGGACAGATTCAAGCTGGACTTTGCCATGCTGGTTCATAGATCAAAGCAAGAGCAGGGTCCTTACATTTTATCAATAGCTAGTTCGCTTTGATTTTATCTTTTTGTATTAGTCACTAGTCCTAACCCCCCCCCCCCTCCAATCACTATGTAACATATAACGTTCTGGACACTCCAACCCCCCACTAACTTTGTGTTATTAATACAAAAGGCAGTGAGAGAATCTCACTGTCGTTAGTTCTCAAAACACACCGTCTATTACATTTTGGAGAGTGGTGTCTCCTAGATTGGTTAGGTGTTACTTGGGAGCCTCCGTCAAGATTGTGGAGTTGAACCAAGGAGTTTGTATGGGCAAGGAGATCGCCTACTTCGTGAAGATCTACCCTAGTGAGGCAAGTCCTTCGTGGGTGATGGCCATGGTGGGATAGACAAGGTTGCTTCTTCGTGGACCATTTATGGGTGGAGCCCTCCATGGACTCGCGTAGCCATTACCCTTCGTGGGTTGAAGTCTCCATCAACGTGGATGTACGATAGCACCACCTATCGGAACCACACCAAAAATCTCCGTGTCAACATTGCGTTTGCTCCCTCCAAACTCCTCCCATTTACTTTCTTGCAAGTTGCATGCTTTACTTTCCGCTGCTCATATACTCTTTGCATGCTTGCTTGAATTGTGTTGAGATTGCTTGACTTGTGCTAAGTTGCAAAAATCTGCCAAGAATTAAAAGTGGGAAAAGGTTAAGTTTTTATTTGGTCAAGTAGTCTAACACCCCCCCCCTCTAGACATACTTTCGATCCTACAGCATCGCCCAAGCACTACGATGGTATGATCGAGGTGTGTAACTGTGGAGGGGGGCACCGCACATGGTTGGGAGAGAAACTTATGTGTTCTAGGGTGCCCCCCTGCCCCGTATATAAAGGAGCAAGGGGGAGGTCGGCCGACCCCTAGGGCGCGCCCCAAGAGGGGAGTCCTACTAGGACTATCAGTCCTAGTAGGACTGATACACTGTTCGGCGAAAGAAAGAGCCGGACAGAGGATCAAATATATGTTCGCATGAGACTCACTTTATGGCATCTCACCCTCTCTTTTTTATAAGCAGGCGTCTGTAGCGACTGCCGCCTCTCATACTACGGAAGTCTCCGGACTGAAGCAGAGTCTGGAGCAGGCCGAAGAAGAACTCGGCTGAGTGAAGAAGCAGTTGGAAGATAACCAAGGTATGCGAAAACCTTATTCGCATTCAGCGCGAATGAATAAGTTAGTATTATTGTAGGATCGAAAGTATGTCTAGAGGGGGGGTGATTAGACTACTTGACCAAATAAAAGCTTATCCTTTTCCCAATTTTAGTCTTTGGCAGATTTTAGCTAACTTAGCACAAGTCAAGCAATCTTAACACAATTCAAGCAAACATGCAAAGAGTATATGAGCAGCGGAAAGTAAAGCATGCAACTTGCAAGAATGTAAAGGGAAGGGTTTGGAGAATTCAAACGCAATTGGAGACACGGATGTTTTTGTCATGGTTCCGATAGGTGGTGCTATCGTACATCCACGTTGATGGAGACTTCAACCCACGAAGGGTAACGGCTGCACGAGTCCACGGAGGGCTCCACCCAAGAAGGGTCCACGAAGAAGCAACCTTGTCTATCCCACCATGGCCGTCGCCCACGAAGGACTTGCCTCACTAGCGGTAGATCTTCACGACGTAGGCGATCTCCTTGCCCTTACAAACTCCTTGGTTTACCTCCACAATCTTGTCGGAGGCTCCCAAGTGACACCTAGCCAATCTAGGAGACACCACTCTCCAAGAAGTAACAAATGGTGTGTTGATGATGAACTCCTTGCTCTTGTGCTTCAAATGATAGTCTCCCCAACACTCAACTCTCTCTCAGTGGATTTGGATTTGGTGCAAAGAAGATTTGAGTGGAAAGCAACTTGGGGAAGGCTAGAGATCAAGATTCATATGGTAGGAATGGAATATCTTGGTCTCAACACATGAGTAGGTGGTTCTCTCTCAGAAAATGTAAGTTGGAAGTGTAGGTTCATTCTGATGGCTCTCTCCATGAATGAAGAGGAGGTGGAGGGGTATATATAGCCTCCACACAAAATCTAACCATTACACACAAATTGCCAATCTCGGTGGGACCGAATTGAGAAACTTGGTCGGACCGATTCAGCAAATCTAGTGACCGTTAGGATATTCGGTGGGACCGACATGCAACTCGGTAGGATCAATATGGTTAGGGTGTGGGCATAACGTAATCTCGGTGAGACCGATTACACAAACTCGGTGGGACCGATTTTGGTAATAAGCTCACCAGAGAGTTGGTCAGGTAAACTCGGTGGGACCGGTTCACTCATTTCAGTGAGACCGAAATGTTACGAAAGGGAAACAGAGAGTTTACATTGCAATCTCGGTGGGACCGATCGCTCATCTCGGTGGTACCGAAATGTTACGAAGGGAAACAGAGAGATTACAATCCCATCTCGGTGAGACTGGGATCCCTATCGGTGAGACTGATTTGCCTAGGGTTTGTGGCAGTGGCTATGACATCTGAACTCGATGGCGCCGGATAGAGAGAATCGGTGGGGCCGAGTTTGACTTTTGGTTTAGGTCATATGTGGATGTGAGAAAGTAGTTGAGGGCTTTGGAGCATATCACTAAGCACTTTGAGCAAGCAAGCCATTAAGCAACACCTCATCCCTCCTTGATAGTATTGGCTTTTCCTATAGACTCAATGTGATCTTGGATCACTAAAATATAAAATGTAGAGTCCTGAGCTTTGAGCTTGAGCCAATCCTTTTGTTCTTAGCATTTTGAGGGGTCCACTTTTCTCATCCATGCCATGCCAATCATTGAGCTTTCCTGAAATATTTATCTTGAAATAGCATTAGCTCAATGAGCTATATGTTGTTAGGAATTACCAAAACCACCTAGGGATAGTTGCACTTTCAATCTCCCCCTTTTGGTAATTGATGACAACATATAGATCAAAGCTTCGACAAATGATAATAAGATTGAAAAACATTGTCGCTTTGAGAAGTATGTGAAAAGAAAGAGCTCCCCCTAAATTTGTGCATAGTTTAAGATTTGCTTTGGACTGCAAATGCACAATGAGTTAGGATCATGGGTTACTCTTCCATGTCACATACATCTTGGTGGAGCGCTCAAAATGATAATAACTAAATACATGCACTCATCACCAAGCAAAGTGAATGGTCATATAGGGATAAAAGGATAATGTCATCCAACAAGCATTAATGTAGCATAGCATATGATCAAACACATGATCATCCAAGTATCTCACAAAAGCAAATAAAGTATCTCAACCAAGCAAATAACAAAGTTCAACCACCAAAAGCAAAATAAGAGAGAACAAAAGCAACACTCTCTCTCAAAGCCTATGATCTATAAATTTTCTCCCCCTTTGGCAACAAGTTACCAAAAAGTAAATAAAAAATGCATAGTGCTAGATCGACTCTCAGGCTTGGTCTTCAAGTGGTGGTGTAGATAGAACTCCAAGGATGAAGGCATCAGTTGATGAAGATGGAGCTGGTGGAGTAGGTGCTGGAGCTGGTGGCACTGAAGTTGTAGCTGGTGCAGATGAAGTTGCTCTGGTGTCTGGAACAGGCACTGCAGCAGACCTCTGTCCTCTGGGCACTCTAGCAAACGCATCAGTGGTAGTCTTGCCCTTCCTCTCCTGCATGTCATCCTAAAGTTTCTCAACAACAGACTGTATCTCAGTAACCTTCACATCTAAATCATAGAACTTCTGCTCCATGATCCTCTCCAAGCTCTCCTGGTTTTGAGTCAGGGTAGCTAATCCCTTCTCAATCCTCAGAGTGGAGGCAATTAAGTAGCCAAGCTAATCCTGCTTGCTCTTTAGGAAATACTGAGATGCCTCATCAATGGTTGGCATCTTAGCAGCCTTTTCAGTCCTTGCCTTCTCCTTCTTCGCTTGTGCTTGCACAGAAGATGGTTCTTTTTCATCCATAACCACTGTGTTGTCCTCAAAATCTGGGTAGATGGCCATGTCTTCCTTGTCCAAGAGGTATGTGCCAGTGCCCATCTTGGAGTTGATTAGCTCCTGGATCTGTGGGGCATACCCACAACTTCTCTTTTGGTCAGCAGCTGTTCTCTTGATAGTTTCCACTATGAGGCTCATGACCTTGAACTTTTGAGGCACATCAAATATGTGAAGTAGGTTGATAGCATGGCCTCTGATCATCTTGTGATCACCTGACTTAGGCAGAAGAGTGTGCCTAAGGATCCAGTTGATTGTTGGCAATCTGACGATGTAAGGTAATGTCTTGATCCAAACTTGTGTGTTTCAACAGCAGCATCTGGGATCTCTCTGTACATATGTGCCATGGAGTTGTGATCCTTCTTCTTATTGGCATAGACATCCAAGTCATCCTCATTTTCCTTAGGAGCATTGATCAATTTTGCCCATTCTTCAACCGTTGATTGGTACCTAGTACCTTCAGACATCCGGACAATCCTTCCATCTGCATAGAAGTGAGCTGTGGAGTAGAACTGCATAATAAGCTCATCATTCCAATTTGTGAGCTTCTGCCCAACAAAGTCATCCACTCCACAAGCATTGAAACTGTCATACACTCCTGGATAATGCTCTTCATTCTTCCTGATGTACTCCCAGTCCACCCATCTCATATCACAGACTATTGGCTTCTTGTCAAGCAGCACTGTCTCATAGAAGTCCTGCTGTTCCTTTGTATGGAACCTGTAGTCCACAGCAGTTCTCCTCCTAACTGCATAGGGACCAGGCAATCTCCTCTGTCTGAGTCCTGCATCCTTCCTCAGCTTCATATCCTCAGCTACAGGATGAACATCATTGTGATCTGGAATTTTGGGCTTCAACTTTCTCAAGACATGTTCCTCATCATCTTCTTCTTCAACAGCAGTTTTAGGCACCGGGGCCTTGTTCTTCTTTCCAGCAGTAATGTTCCTTGTATTCCTCTTGGGTGCAGCTTTGGGCTTTGGACCAGCTGCCTTGGGAGCTTCTTTGGGCTTGGATGAAGCAGCCCCTTACCTGATGGCATCTCCCATAAGCTTTTGAGCTTTAGGTGCTGGTGCAACAACCTCTCCTCTTCTTCTTCTTCCATCATGGAAGGCTTTCCAACAACCCTGGCCATGGTCTTCTTGACCCTTTCATTCCTCTTCTTCCCTTCTGCAGCAGCCTCTTTGTGTTCAGATTCCAAAGGTACTTGAGTGGAGGCTCTGGCTTTAGACATGGGAATTCTTCTTGCAGGTGCTTTGGTCTTCATACCAGGCTTACTGGCAGCAGCTGTGCCATACTCCTTCTTGAGAACCTTCTTCTTGGAAGTGGCCTCATCCTCAACAGCCACATAGTCTTCATCCTTAGAATCTGAGGTTCTCTTCTTTCTGGCCCTGGTGGCTGCCTTGGGTAAGTTGCTGGGTGTGCTCCTGCTTCCATCATCATAGCTGCTAGAGGGACTAGTGTCCTCACTCATCTGAACCTGCTCCTCAGACTTGTTCTGACTGTCACTTTGATCAGACATGTTGCAAACACTGACAACAGACCCTGTGAATAGATATAGATGAGGTAGAGTAGATGAGCATCACAAAATACAGAGGTTTTTGCAAAAGAATGAGTCAAAAACTTAGTTTTAGTTTTCCACAGAAAGCATTTCGGATCTACCGATTTGTAAACTCGGTGATACCGAAGCAGCTTTTGGAACCTAAACTAGTGAACTCGGTCAGACCGAGTCACAGTTCGGTGGCACCGAGACTGCTAGGGTTTCACAAAGTCCTGAACTCGGTCACACCGATTTGCAATTCTCGGTCAGACCGAGAATCACATGTGCAATGGCCTTGGCCAATTCGGTGGAACCGATTTCTACAACTCGGTTGGTCAGAGATGGTTTCGGCGGAAACCTAACCCTAAATTTTCAATCCACAACTAAACTACGGAGTGTTTTCGCTGGATAAGATGATCTCAATCGTGGCAAGATACATGGCAAAACAATGTGCTAGGAATTCGGAGTGGGATTAGCACAAGGATCAAGTCCATAGCCTAGTTCGGCGATGGACTTGCTACGGCAGCAACGGCGGAGACGATTCCCGTTGACGGCAGCGGAGACCAGCGGCGGGAGGCAGCTGGCGACAAGGAGGACGATCAGGAGACCCAGGGAGGCAGAGTAGGCTGAGTGCGGACGAAAGAGTTCGTAGAAATTTCCAAATTTTGGCCCGTGGATATATATAGCCTGACCCTGTCGGTGTGACCGAGTGGAACAACTCGCTGGCACCGAGATGCATAACTGCAAGCAGTTACTCCAACTCGGTGTGACCGAAAAGTTCAAATCGGTTGCACCGAGATTCGAAACCTAGATCGACTTAGTGATCTTGGTATGACTGAAATGGAAGAATCGGTCAGACAGAAACGCACAAAAAAGTTTTGGAAGTTTAATTCTATGACGAATCGGGGACTCCGAGTGCTCCTCACACAGAGTGGTTCGAATCTGACTTGATCAAACTTTGTGATGTAGCATGAATAGAGTTTGCGACAAGTAAAGCATAGATAGCTAGAGAGGGTTCTTAGGCATTCTTGTCCATCCACATGGCAAAAGAAAAGAAGCCCAACAATCAAAACAACAAGTGGATGTCCTTGAATGAGTAAAATATGCAAACGACATGCTCACACAATAAAATGACAAATGAAATATGTGGCAAAGCATGCACAACCAATTCTAGCATCTATCAAGCAATTGGCGATGACTAGGTCATCTATATATGAGTATATTGACTTAGGAGTCAAATGAGAACATTTGATCATAGGTCATACTCATCGTTTAAGCTCAAGTGGGGTTACCACTTTTACATAAAGCATTGTTGTGTTCACACCATTAGAGTTGCTTTGACTCAATTCTTAGAGTAAAGCTCCCCCTAGATGTGAGATCCCCCCTAAGAGGGATGAAGTAACCTTGGGTTTTGTCGATGATTACTTCATGTAGGTGTTGAAGATGTGGATGCTCAATGTTGATGTAGATCATTTGGAGCAATCCTTTGGAGTGAGTTGCACTTTCAATACCTACACGGGTTAGTCCCACAAGGAACAAACAAGGATATCCATAGACATAGAGTGATGCATACACAAGATGATTGTCCATGGAAGCATTAGGTTACCTTGTCCCTTGTCTTACCAACAAGAGGGTTTGTGACTCCATGAACTACTGCAGGATGTGGAAGTTGATTGCACTTGTTCTTGCCAAAATGATAAGAGTGAAGTATGTTGGCGGAGTCACCCTCAAGAACTCTCTAGTTCTTCTTCTTCGGGATCCACATCATCTTGATGGGAATCCTTGGATTGTAGTCGTACTTGATGAAGTAGAACTTGACGTAGTCTTGGGAACCCACTTGACCAAGACCTTAGGAGCTTCTTCAAATGCATCAATCTCCTCTTGAAGCTTATCCTTGCCTTTTTTTCTTGTGGTCGTGTGGTGGAGGATCATCTTGAGCTTGTGTCCCTTTGAAGGAAGTAGGATCATACCTCTCTTGTTCAGGGACAAACTTCGTCTTGGGGTATTTATCTTCTTCCCACTCAACTCCATTAGCATTGAACTTTCGTTCAAAACCAACACCTTGGTTCTTCTGGTGCCTTCCTTGCTTGCATACAATCTCCTCGACTTGCTTACTCCCGGCAAGGCTCTTGTAAACACCTTTCTCTATAATTCCCTTCAATAAGCTATTTTCTTGCTCAAGTGTAACTTGGCTAAGAGAATCATTAGTGGAATCAAGAGAACTACTAGAAGCAACAATATAGGATTTAACATGATTATTGTTACTACTACAGGAAGAATCCTTCTTGTTCTTGTTACTAGACTTGACTTGAGGCATGTAAGTGGATAAAAGTAAACGCTTGGCAATGTAAGAAGAACTTTTCTTGCGAAGATCATCATTGATTGCCTTTAAGAACTCATGCTCTTGCTCAAGGTTGAGCTTTTCAAAGCGTAACTTCTCATGAGTCCTTAAAAGTTCTCGATGATCCCCAAAGATAGTTTGATGAGCTAACTTAAGAGTGTTTAGTTCTTTAGTTAGGAGCTCAATCTTCTCCTTATCATTGTCATTCATTTTATCTTGATTAGCATGATTAATTGACGTTTCATCATAGTGTTCATCACTAGAGTTGTCAATAAGTAAATCGTCATCACCTAACAAGTCATCTTCATCACTATTGAAATCAACATACTCGGGATGTGTTACCTTTGGGCCTTTAGCCATGAAGCATCTTCCAAGTCCTTCATTTGGTGAGTCAAATATCTTGTAAGAGTTGGTTGACACAAGTGCTAGACCGGCAACACCTTCATCTTGAGTATGTTTAGAGTCGGAGTGATAGCTTCTCTCGGAGTGATTGTCGGAGTCTGAGCCGGATACCCGTTCACCGACATGAGCTTGATGTCTCCGTTTTGTGTAGCTCCTTGATGACTTGTCCTTCCTTTCCAAATCTTTGCTTCTCCGGGATGCTCTTCATTCATAACGATCATCTCTACTCCTTCTCTCTCTTGGGGGTGATTCTTCTCTTCTACTTCTTCTTTTTGGAGAGTCTTCTCTTCTTTTGTAGGGTGGCATACACTCATTGGAGTAGTGTCCGGGTCTTCCACAATTGTAGCAATTACACTCTCGACTAGAAGATCTTTTGTCATTGTAGGACCTTGAATTGGAACTTCTCTCTTTGCTTCTACTCTTGTAGAACTTGTTGAAGTTCTTCACCATTAGGCTCAATTCTTCATTGAAGGTTTGTTTCTCACTTGATGATGTGGGAGATTCACATGAGGCTTTGTAAGCACCACCTGACTTGTTGTGGAGCTCCTCCTTATCCTTGAGTGACATCTCATGAGCAACAATTATTCCAATGACTTCCGTTGGCTTGAGATCTTTGTAATTGGGCATCATTTGGATCAATGTGCACACGGTATCATATTTTCCTTCCAAAGCTCTTAGGATCTTCTTGATGATGAATTTGTCGGCCATCTCTTCACTTCCTAAGCCGGCAATCTCATTTGTGATAAGAGCAAGCCTAGAGTAAATTTCAGCGACACCTTCACCATCCTTCATTTTGAACTTGTCAAGTTGACTTTGAAGCACATCCAACTTGGATTCCTTGACAGAGTCGGTACCTTTGTGCATATCGATCAAAGTGTCCCAAATTTCCTTTGCATTCTCAAGATGGCTGATTTAGTTGAATTCTTCAGGGCACAATCCGTTGAAGAGGATATCACAAGCTTGAGCGTTGTATTGCAGCATCTTCAACTCATCCGCGCTAGCTTCATGGTTCGGTTCTCTCCCATCAAAAATTCACCTTGCAAGCCAATACACACAATAGCCCAAACGTCGGGGTTATGTCCAAGAATATGCATTTTCATCTTATGCTTCCAACTAGCAAAATTAGTACCATCAAAGTAAGGACCTCTACGGTGATAGTTTCCCTCGGTAGATGCCATACTCTCCTAGGTTGTGAAACCAAGGCTATGATTACCAAGAGCTATGGAAATCAAAGCAAATGGAGACCAAGGCTCTGATACCACTTGTAGGATCGAAAGTATGTCTAGAGGGGGGTGATTAGACTACTTGACCAAATAAAGCTCATCCTTTTCCCAATTTTAGTCTTTGGCAGATTTTAGCTAACTTAGCACAAGTCAAGCAATCTTAACACAATTCAAGCAAGCATGCAAAGAGTATATGAGCAGCGGAAAGTAAAGCATGAAACTTGCAAGAATGTAAAGGGAAGGGTTTGGAGAATTCGAACGCAATTGGAGACACAGATGTTTTTGTCGTGGTTCCGAAAGGTGGTTCTATCGTACATCCACGTTGATGGAGACTTCAACCCACGAAGGGTAACGACTGCGCGAGTCCACGGAGGGCTCCACCCAAGAAGGGTCCATGAAGAAGCAACCTTGTCTATCCCACCATGGCCGTCGCCCACGAAGGACTTGCCTCACTAGCGGTAGATCTTCACGAAGTAGGCGATCTCCTTGCCCTTACAAACTCCTTGGTTCAACTCCACAATCTTGTCGGAGGCTCCCAAGTGACACCTAGCCAATCTAGGAGACACCACTCTCCAATAAGTAACAAATAGTGTGTTGATGACGAACTCCTTGCTCTTGTGCTTCAAATGATAGTCTCCCCAACACTCAACTCTCTCTCACTGGATTAGGATTTGGTGGAAAGAAGATTTGAGTGGAAAGCAACTTGGGGAAGGCTAGAGATCAAGATTCATATGGTAGGAATGCAATGTCTTTGTCTCAACACATGAGTAGGTGGTTCTCTCTCAGAAAATGTAAGTTGGAAGTGTAGTTTCGCTCTGATGGCTCTCTCCACAAATGAAGAGGAGGTGGAGGGGTATATATAGCCTCCACACAAAATCTAACCATTACACACAAATTTCCAATCTCGGTGGGACCGAATTGAGAAACTCGGTCGGACCGATTCAACAAATCTAGTGACCGTTAGGATATTCAGTGGGACCAACATGCAACTCGGTAGGACCGATATTGTTAGGGTTAGGGCATAACGTAATCTCGGTGAGACCGATTACACAAACTCGGTTCGACCGATTTTGGTAATAAGCTAACCAGAGAGTTGGTCAGGTAAACTCGGTGGTACCGGTTCGCTCATTTCGGTGAGACCAAAATGTTATGAAAGGGAAACAAAGAGTTTACATTGCAATCTCGGTGGGACCGATCGCTCATCTCGGTGGTACCGAAACATTACGAAGGGAAACAGAGAGATTACAATCCCATTTCGGTGTGACCGGGATCCCTATCGGTGAGACCGATTTGCCTAGGGTTTGTGGCAGTGGATATGACATCTGAACTCGGTGGCGCCGGATAGAAAGAATCGGTGGGGCCGAGTTTGACTTTTGGTTTAGGTCATATGTGGATGTGAGAAAGTAGTTGAGGGCTTTGGAGCATATCACTAAGCACTTTGAGCAAGCAAGCCATTAAGCAACACCTCATCCCTCCTTGATAGTATTGGCTTTTCCTATAGACTCAATGTGATCTTGGATCACTAAAATATAAAATGTAGAGTCCTGAGCTTTGAGCTTGAGCCAATCCTTTTGTCCTTAGCATTTTGAGGGGCCCACTTTTCTCATCCATGCCCTGCCAATCATTGAGCTTTCCTGAAATATTTATCTTGAAATAGCATTAGCTCAACGAGCTATATGTTGTTAGGAATTACCAAAACCACCTAGGGATAGTTGCACTTTCAATGATGAAAATATTTTTATGGTGTGCTCTAGGGGCGACGGCCGAAGTTGAGGCTCATAAGAAGGTTGTGGCCGAAGCCGAGAAGAAGGCAGCCGCAGAGCAGGCTCTTCGCGAAAAAACACGAGGCTAGGGTTATTGAAGCTGAGCAAGAGCTCCAAGAGACCGTCAAGAAATGCGAGACCTTGGAGCAGAGTGTAACAGAGAAAGAATCCGAACTCGCCCAGGCTCGACAAGCCGCATGTGATGCCCGGGGGGAAGCCCAAGGCGCCCTGCAGGAAATCCAGGAGGCGAGGAAGATCGCGGCGGGTAAGGCTTTTTCTATGCAAAGCAGGTATTTGAAGAAGGGAGTAAATCACGTTTTAATAATTGGAATTCAGATTTCTGCAGGGGTATTTGCGGAGGTGCCACGCAGCATATCTGATGCCGCCCAATTCTACGGGTCGAAGAAAGGAGCACTGTGGAGAAGCTCTTCTGGTCGCAGTATTTGGCGCCAAAGTATCCAGTGCCTTTGGCTGATCAACTGAAACAGTTGATCGAATTGCATAAGGCAGCCGAACTAGCCATGAAGGATTTAATTATCCGGCTATGGCCTGGCGAGCCGATTCCCAGCAGTTACTTCGGGCTCGTAAAGCAGCTTGTGAGTGCCTGCCCTCGACTTGAAGTCATCAAGCGGTCAGTCTCTATGGAGGGTGCGCGAATGGCCTTCGCCCATGCGAAGGTGCACTGGGCGAAGATGGATGCTGAAAAGCTGATGACCGAAGGACCACCGGAGGGGAAGGAGCAACACAAGCCCGAGTTGTATTATGATAGTGTCCTGAAAGGATCCCGCCTTGTGGCGGAGCAATGCGCCAAGGATATTATATTCCCATGAATACAGTCATGATGTCCTATGTAATGTTTAAACAAGGTCATTTCTATTATTTATTGCCTGTTATTTAAAAGTTTTTTCCTCCTGTGCGGCCGTTTTATATATTAATCCTGAGAGTTGGCCAGTCGTCGGCTTCTGCCCCCACGTAGGAAGTATGGGGGTGTTCGGGATAAACCTGAACACTCTTTACCACAATTTTGGGTCCTTGAAGGAGGTGTTCAGCGCAACGAACCAGACAATCGGACTATAGGGATTTATCACTCTCACTTAGCAATAGGAGTTTGACAAAAGGAAGGTAGGCGCAGCCCCTGGTGTTCGGAAGACCGCAAGAGGGGCTCGATAAGGACCTGATCGGAAGAAAAACCGATCCATTGCACGTTGCATTAGTTATCGCATAATGCAGAAGAAATCCTTAAAGATTTTGCAACCTCTCGTACAGCTGACCAGCTCTCACCGTATCATGACAGTCACTGTAACGCCCCGGATTCGATGCGCCAGGTGTCTTCCAGTTATTCGCCATCGTTGCCATGTCATTTGCTTGCGTGTTGCACTTTGCCATGTCATCATCTGCATTTCATATCATGTCATCATTTGCATTTCATTTTGCATACGTGTTCGTCTCATGCATCCGAGCATTTTCCCCGTTGTCCGTTTTGCAATCCGGCACTCCTATGTCTCCCGGCGCCCTCTTTTACCTCTTTTAATGTGCGGGTGTTAAACTTTCTCAGAATGGACCGAGGTTTGTCAAGCGGCCTTGGTATAGCACCGGTAGACTGCCTGTCAAGTTTCGTGCCATTTGGAGGTCGTTTGGTACTCCAACGGTTAACCGGGTAACCGCAAAGCCCTCTTTTGTATGCAGCCCAACACCCCTTCCAAAGTGGCCCTAAACCCACCTAACTCCCCTCCATGCTCTTGGTCGTTCGATCATGATCGCGTGGCCGAAAACCGCACCTTATTTGGACTCTCCTAGCTCCCTCTACCTATAAAACTAGACCCCCCACCCCCCAAAATTCGCGGATGAAAACCCCGAAACCCTAGCCTAGCCTCTCCTCACACGGACGCGTTCACGACGGCCGGACACGCCCGCCGCCTCGCCCAATCCCACCGCGCCACCTCACCCTCTCTCTCTCCACCGCCGCCGGCCTCCTGCCCAGATCGGGCCCGCTGAGCCCATCGAGGCCAGAGCCCGCCGCCACCGCCGCGCGTCCCCTTCGCCGGAGGCCTCCGCCGCCGCCGCCCGTCGCCTCCGGCGCCGCCATCCACCGCCCAGCGTCGTGCCCCGCCGCCCGTCTGCCTCACTTGCGCCGCCGCGCCCGTTGCCCGCCTCTGCCCGGCGACAGAGCGCTGCCTCGGCCGCCCGCCGCCCGGCAGCGCCTCCCAGCGCCCGCGCCCCTCGCCAGCGCCTCGGCCGCCTTGTGCCCAGCCCTCGCCGACCCCGCCTCCTCCGGTCACCGGAGCTCGCCGGAGGAGCTCCGCCGACCGCCTCCTCCGACCCCCCCCCCTCCGGCCGCTCTCCGGCGTGCATCGGCGTCCGTGCCTAGATCCGATCTGAGAAGGTTGACCCCGAGATCTCCATAAGTCCCCAGTTTTCGTAATTTTCATGCCAAATTCATCATGCCGTTTCTCTGCATCCGTAGCTCCGTTTCGTGCGTATAATATGTCATATTGTTCGCCTTGAAGAGTATATCATTTCATCTCATTGCGTCATTTTCATTTGAGCTCATCTTGATGCCCGAAATGCTGTTGGAAGAGGGCTACGTGATGTTAGTTTCAGATTCTTATCAGAACATGCACTTGTCATTTTTTCCATGATTGATGTGTGCACCCTATGAACTTGAGTCCTACATGTGTTTTGTAATATGCCATGCCATTTTTACAGGGGTGTATGCCATGTATTTTTGTGATCTCTGTGGTGACTAGCACAAGCATGCAAACTAGGCTTCATGATGTTGCTGATTTCAGCCTGCTCACTGATATTTCTATGCCATGTTAACTCGATGCTACCGGGAGATCCATGCTTATTTTGAGATACTTCAGTAAGGATGTTTTGAACATATGGTTATTCTCTATCCATACATGCCCTTGTTTGCAATTATTGAGTAGTCTAGCTTGAGTCAATCGAGCTCTACTTTTGCTATAAAATGTTTCCTGGCAGATTGTTTACATGTTATTCAATTTTGCCAAGGTTGTTGTAGTTGATCCTTGCATGCTATGATATTGTTCTTGCCATGTATAGCTTCTATGCCATGTATTCTTACTGTTGGTTGCCTTGCCATGCCATGTATTGCTCTGTGGTGAGTGGTTCAATCTCACCAACATGCCTACTTATTGTTCCTGCCATGTATGAATCTGTAATAAAACTTGCTATGTTTACATGGGTGCCATCATATTTTCTGATCCTTTTTGGCTTATGGTCACTAAAGGACATTTGATATATGCATTTAGTAGATTCATTCCATGCCTTTGTTTGCCATTATAAGTTCCTGTAACATGTTGTTTGATAGCTCTAAACATTGCAACCTGATGTTATTTCTGCAAAGCCTGAAACTGTTATTATTTGCAATTTTTCCATGTGTGTTTGAGCATGTTCTAGTGATTTCTGGAGATATCTCAGTGTTCATGTTTTGTCATTATTTACCTGTACATCATGCCCATGCCTTTTGTTTTCTTGTTGAGGTCCTGTAGAATGTTGTTCTGATGCTTGCAATATGCCTACTTGTTGTTATGGACAGATTGTTGTTATGCCTTGTATAGAGTGTATGTGTTGCACCGTTGCTCCGTTTTGAGTGTGCTCTATATGAAACTTGCTTGATTTTGCATGTAGTTTCATATTATCATGTTGCATCCTTGTTTTGAGGTGTTTCCTTGATGTTTGTATGCATTTTGCATCAATGCCATGTTTAACTTGTTTTGCTCATATCTTCTTGGCCGTAGCTCCGAATTAAATGAACTTTATATGTAACTTGACTAGATTTTCGTGTAGATCATCGTGGTGCATCTTAACTTGCTGGTTAACAACTTAAACATAATGTTTATTCAGATCTGGACTAATTTCGAAATTTGCATATGAGGACTTATCGGAATTGTTCTATGTTGTTTCCGGCCTCATTTAAACTTGCCTTGATGTGTTGCTCTTGTTTGCATCATCTCTTGCCATGAGTAGCTTCATGTAGTTTTGTCATGCATCATGCTTGGTTGTGCATCATGTCTTGTTCATGTGTGGTGTGTTTACTATGTTGTGTGCTTCTTCTTGTTAGTTCCTGTTTCGCTATGTATCGTGAGGATTCGTTCATCTACGCTTGGTTCGGCTTCATCCGTTCGTCTTCTTCATGGACACGTTCTTCTTCCTTGCGGGATTTCAGGCAAGATGACCGTCACCTTGGATCTCACTACTATCATTGCTATGCTAGTTGCTTCGTTCTATCGCTATGCTGCGCTACCTATTACATGTTCCTCAAGCCTCCCAAATTGCCATGTCAGCCCCTAACCTTTTGCACCCTTCCTAGCAAACCATTGTTTGGCTATGTTACCGCTTTGCTCAGCCCCTCTTATAGCGTTGTTAGTTGCAGGTGAAGATGAAGTTTGTTCCTTGTTGGAACATGGAGATGTTGTTCCTTGTTGGAACATGCTTACTTGTTAGGATATCACAATATATCTTATATTATTAATGCATCTATATACTTGGTAAAGGGTGGAAGGCTCGGCCTTATGCCTGGTGTTTTGTTCCACTCTTGCCGCCCTAGTTTCTGTCATATCGGTATTATGTTCCCGGATTTTGCGTCCCTAACACGGTTGGGTGATTTATGGGACCCCCTTGACAGTTCGCTTTGAATAAGACTCCTCCAAAGAAGGCCCAACATTGGTTTTCCATTTGCCTCACCACCACCTACATTTCCATTGGGAGTAATTAACCCAGGGGTCATCTTTATTCAGCCCCCCGGGCCAATGCTTGTCTAAGTGTTGGTCCAAACTAGAGCACCGTGCGGGACCATCCCTTGGCAACATGGGTTACGTCGGTTCATGTACGCTTCGCTTATGCGGTGTTGCCCTGAGAACGAGATATGTGCAGCTCCTATCGGGATTGTCGGCGCATCGGGCGGTCTTGCTGGTCTTGTTTTATTACTGTCGAAATGTCTTGTAGCCGGGATTCCGAGACTGACCGGGTCTTCCCGGGGAGAAGGAATATCCTTCGTTGATCGCGAGAGCTTATCATGGGCTAAGTTGGGACACCCCTGCAGGGTATAAACTTTCGAGAGCCGTGCTACCGTTATGTGGCGTATGGGAATTTCTTAATATCCGGTTGTAGTAAACTTGAAGCAAACTCTTCTAAAATACACCAACCGTGTGCGTAACTGTGAGTGTCTCTTTTCGGGTTGATCGAGAGGAGAACACGGTTTCGGGTTATGTCGGCGTAAGTAGGAGTTCAGGATCACTTCTTCAGCATTACTAGTTGGCGACCGTTCCTTTGTTTCTCTTCTCGCTCTCATTTGCGTATGTTAGCCACCATATATGCTTAGTCGCTGCTGCAACCTCACCACTTTACTCCTTCCTTACCCATTAAGCTTTGCTAGTCTTGATACCCATGGTAATGGGATTGCTGAGTCCTCGTGGCTCATGATTACTACACCACCAGTTGCAGTGTACAGGTTATGCGATGCTCATGACGCGAGAGCGACGTTTGCTTGTGTTGGAGTTCTTCTTCCGCTTCTTCTTCGATCGTGGGATAGGTTCCAGTCGGCAGCCTGGGCTAGCGTGGTGGATGTCGTTTGAGTTTCTGTTTATGTTTCATCCGTAGTCGGATGTTGTTCTTGTATATGATGTTGATGTATTCTTGTGGCATTTGTGCCTTATGTATGTATCCCCATCTATTTTGTAATGTTGATGTAATGATATCCACCTTGCAAAAGCGTTTCAATATCTTGGTCTATCCTTGGTGGGACCTTCGAGTTCCTTTTGGATAGGGTCGCATATTGGGCGTGACAAGTTGGTATCAGAGCCTCGACCGACCCTAGGAGCCCCCTTGATTGATCGTGTAGTTTGGCCGTTGTCGAGTCTAAAAAAACTGATTTAGGAGTTTAGTTATATCGGAGAGTAGGAATTCTTTTTACTCCTCTGCCCCTTCGTCGCCCTGGCACGGAATCTTGACGTAGGTGTTTTGAATAACTCCTCTTCCCATTCAATTTTTCTTTAGGATCACGCAGTTGGTTTTCCGATCGTTGTTCCTCAGCTCTTTGCATCCGGTGCATTTGTCGTCATGGCGATTCGACCCTCTTTGTTTTTTTGCAAGTTCAATCCTCAGTTGTTTTCTTTTCCCACCCGCCCTCCCTTCTTCTTCTCGGAACCGGAGTCCGTAATCGAGTATCGATCCTACTCGTGCGAAGTCTTTGCTTCCTTTCCTTAATGATTTCAATCGGTGTCTTTCTCTTCAAGTTATTCGTCGGTTTCCCCTTCCTAGTTTCCTTTGTTTTCCCGCCCTCCCACCCTATTATTCCCGGAGTTCGAGTTTCTTCCGACCATCAATTCCATTCGTGTGGAGCCTCTTCAGTCTTCCCTCAATTATCTCAACCGGTGAATTCTCGTTTTGTACGACATTCTTCATCTTTTTTCTTCCCCGGTGAATTCAATTCAAGTTTTTCGGGTTGATCATATTCTTTCCCTCAGCTCAGATATTTCCCTTTGCTCGTTTGCCTCTCGCCATTCAATCATTCCGGAGTTCGGAAGACATATCAGGAGATTCGTCTGTGTTCTAATTAATTCGAGGTTGTCACCTCATCCAAATATTTCAATTGTTCCGGTGCATCATCTAGCTATTCAACAATCCTTTCCAAGGGTGTTATCTCTTCAGTGGGCCCATAACCCACAGGTCTTTTCCCAGGATCTTACCTGACTCTTTTAATTTCCCGGAACTATTCCCAATTCTTCTAAAGTGTGACGTAAGAATGGATTCCATCAGTCACATGCCTTTTCCAAGATCAATCTCAAATCATTTCATTGTTGGCTCAACCTCTCTGTTTTTCTTTCTCCCGGAGTACCTCAGTAATTTTGGTGGTGTTTCTCGTCGTCATTTGAAGACCGAAGAAGAGTTCCTTCTAAATCTTGTCCGTTCTCCCGGAGATTCATGGTGCTAGCTCGATGTTATCCTATCTAATTGTTTCCAGTTGTGCAATTCTTTTCATCCATCCGGAGTATTTCAGGAGTTACTTTCCGTCTCAATCATCCGAAGGCCATCTTTTCGGAAGATTTCTTCGTTCCAAGTTTTCAAAGTCGTTTTCTAATTATTCTATATCCGTGCCCCTTCGTTCGTCTCAATATTCTTCCGGTGCTGCGTTCAAGCATTCATTAATCAGTTCGCGATCTCTTCGTTCTCTTTTCTCTAAATTCCCTCAAGTATCTTTGTGCTTTTCTAAGTCTTCCCGGCGATGCATTCTCGTTCGTCAGTCATTCTTGATTTCTTACGGTGGTTCATTCAAGATTCTTTTCTCGAGTATCATATTAATCCATTCGTTCTTTTCAACCTACCGGTGATTCATGAAGACCTTCTCAAGTTTGCGTTATGTCACTTCGCAATCCTTTTCAAGAAGAATAAGTAGTATGAAAAATCCATTGTTTGTCATCAATTTAATTTGATGAAGGATAGGCATACAATAAATCTTATTCTTATTTCATCCAAGTGTTTAATCTTTTTCTTCGGAGTTTGTTCTTCATGAATAAATTCTACTTCCAAGTGTTTTTCATCTTTTCTTTTCCGGAGTTCAAATTTCCTCGGCCATTTCGTCGGAACATCCATCTAAATCATCGCAAGGCTCATCTTATTCTTTCTTCCTTCATTCTATCTCACCATCCTTTTTGTTACCGGAGTTCTTTACGGTGGTTCTTCATGATTTAATTCTTTCTTCAAGTGTTCATCAAGATTCTTGTTGGTGGAGTTCAAATATCTGTTCTTCTCGCGTCTCGAAGTGCAATTAATTCTCCATATTCCTTTGAAGTGGAGTTTTGCATTTCTTCGTTATTCTCAGTTATCCAATCATTTTCGTTTGTGGCCGGTTATCACCTTATGATCTTGAGATGTTACCTATAAGACCACAACAAGCTTATTCTTTTCATTGTTGATTTTCTCAACAATTCCGTTTGAACCTTCCTTCTAAAGATGCTTTCTATTTCATTCGTGGCACAAGTTGTCATTTTCTACTCCGTTCTTTTCATTCAACTCTTTCAATTCTTTCCGGAGGTTTTGTGTCATGTCTTCATCAGGTGTCATTCCATCTCTGAAATTCAAGTTCTATTCCTCCATGTTTTAGCCGGAGTGCTGCCTAAGTCCTTTCAGTCTTATTCGTTTCTTTTCTCATTCTAACCACTCCGGTTAGAACGAGTGCTCTCATAGTCTATCTAATTTCCATGAGCTTTTGATTCTCGTCATTCTCGTCATTCCTCTCTTCTCCTCGAGTGCTCTCGATTCCTTGCTTCTTCTTTGAGTTTTTTGTTTCACCTCATCCTTTTCCCTTCCGTCTCGGTCCTAAGATCTCGGGACGAGATCTCTTGTTAGTGGAGGAGTGTTGTAACGCCCCGGATTCGATGCGCTAGGTGTCTTCCAGTTATTCACCATCGTTGCCATGTCATTTGCTTGCATGTTGCACTTTGCCATGTCATCATCTGCATTTCATATCATGTCATCATGTGCATTTCATTTTGCATACGTGTTCGTCTCATGCATCCGAGCATTTTCCCCGTTGTCCGTTTTGCAATCTGGCACTCCTATGTCTCCCGGCGCCCTCTTTTACCTCTTTTAATGTGCGGGTGTTAAACTTTCTCGGAATGGACCGAGGTTTGTCAAGCGGCCTTGGTATAGCACCGGTAGACCGCCTGTCAAGTTTCGTGCCATTTGGAGGTCGTTTGGTACTCCAACGGTTAACCGGGTAACCGCAAAGCCCTATTTTGTGTGCAGCCCAACACCCCTTCCAAAGTCGCCCAAAACCCACCTAACTCCCCTCCATGCTCTTGGTCGTTCGATCACGATCGCGTGGCCGAAAACCGCACCTCATTTGGACTCTCCTAGCTCCCTCTACCTATAAAACTAGACCCCCCACCCCCCAAAATTCGCGGATGAAAACCCCGAAACCCTAGCCTAGCCTCTCCCCGCGCCGCCGGACGCGTCCGCCGACGGCCGGACACGTCCGCCGCCGCCCCCTCGCCCAATCCCACCGCGCCACCTCACCCTCTCTCTCTCCACCCGCCGCCGGCCCTCCCGGCCCAGATCGGGGCGGGCTCCCGCCGAGCCGCCGCGCGTCCCCTTCGCCGGAGGCCTCCGCCGCCGCCGCCCGTCGCCTCGGCGCCCGCCCGTAGCCGCCGCCGCCCAGCGCCGTGCCCGCCGCCCGTCCGCCTCCGCCGCCAGCGCGGCCGTCCCCGCCGCCCGCGCGCCGTTGCCGCCGCCGCCCGACTGGGCGCCCGGCCTCGGCCCGCCGCCTCGGCGCGCCTCCCAGCGCCCGCGCCCATACCGCGCCCGAGCGCCTCGGCGCCGCTGCCAGCAAGCCCTCCTCGCCGCCCGCCCGCCTCCTCCGGTCGCCGGAGCTCGCCGGAGGAGCTCCGTCGACCGCCTCCTCCGACCCCCCCTCCGGCCGCTCTCCGGCGTGCATCGGCGTCCGTGCCTAGATCCGATCTGAGAAGGTTGACCCCGAGATTTCCAGAAGTCCCCAGTTTTCGTAATTTTCATGCCATATTCATCATGCCGTATCTCTGCATCCGTAGCTCCATTTCGTGCGTATAATATGTCAAATTGTTCGGCTCGAATAGTAGATCATTTCATCTCATTGCATCATTTTCATTTGAGCTAATCTTGATGGCCGAAATGCTGTTGGAATAGGGCTATGTGATGTTAGTTTCAGATTCTTATCAGAACATGCACTTTTGTCATTTTTTCTATGATTGATGTGTGCACCCTATGAACTTGAGTCCTACATGTGTTTTGTAATATGCCATGCCATTTTTACAGGGGTGTATGCCATGTAGTTTTGTGATCTCTGTGGTGACTAGCACAAGCATGCAAACTAGGCTTCATGATGTTGCTGATTTCAGCCCTGTTCTGCTGATATTTCTATGCCATGTTAACTCGATGCTACCGGGAGATCCATGCTTATTTTGAGATACTTCAGTAAGGATGTTTTGAACATATGGTTATTCTCTATCCATCCATGCCCTTGTTTGCAATTATGGAGTAGTCTAGCTTGAGTCAATCGAGCTCTACTTTTGCTATAAAATGTTTCCTGGCAGATTGTTTACATGTTATTCAATTTTGCCAAGGTTGTTGTAGTTGATCCTTGCATGCTATGATGTTGTTCTTGCCATGTATAGCTTCTATGCCATGTCTTCTTACTGTTGGTTGCCTTTCCATGCCATGTATTGCTCTGTGGTGAGTGGTTCAAGCTCACCAACATGCCTACTTATTGTTGTTCCTGCCATGTATGAATCTGTAATAGAACTTGCTATGTTTACATGGGTGCCATCATATTTTCTGATCCCTTTGGCTTATGGTCACTAAAGGACATTCGATCTATGCATTTAATAGATTCATGCCATGCCTTTGTTTGCCATGATAAGTTCCTGTAACATGTTGTTTGATAGCTCTAAACATTGCAACCTGATGTTATTTCTGCAAAGCCTGAAACTGTTATTATTTACAATCTTGCCATGTGTGTTTGAGCATGTTCTAGTGGTTGCTGGAGATAGCTCAGTGTTCATGTTTTGCATGCTTTACCTGTACATCATGCCCATGCCTTTTGTTTTCTTGTTGCGATCCTGTAGAATATTGTTTTGATGCTTGCAATATGCCTACTTGCTGTTATGGACAGATTGTTGTTATGCCTTGTATAGAGTGTATGTGTTGCAACGTTGCTCCGTTTTGAGTGTGCTCTATATGAAACTTGCTTGATTTTGCATGTAGTTTCATATTATCATGTTGCATCCTTGTTTCGAGGTGTTTCCTTGATGTTTGTATATGCATTTTGCATCAATGCCATGTTTAACTTGTTTTGCTCATATCTTCTAGGCCGTAGCTCGGAATTAAATGAACTTTATATGTAACTTGACTAGATTTTCGTGTAGATCATCGTGGTGCATCTTAACTTGCTGGTTAACAACTTGAACATTAGGTTTATTCAGATCTGGACCAATTTCGAAATTTGCATATGAGGACTTACCGGAATTGTTCTATGTTGTTTCCGGCCTCATTTAAACTTGCCTTGATGTGTTGCTCTTTTTTGCATCATCTCTTGCCATGAGTAGCTTCATGTAGTTTTGTCATGCATCATGCTTGGTTGTGCATCATGTCTTGTTCATGTGTGGTGTGTTTACTATGTTGTGTGCTTCTTCTTGTTAGTTCCTGTTTCGTTGCGATCGTGAGGATTCGTTCATCTACGCTTGGTTCGGCTTCATCCGTTCGTCTTCTTCATGGACACGTTCTTCTTCCATGCGGGATTTCAGGCAAGATGACCGTCACCTTGGATCTCACTACTATCATTGCTATGCTAGTTGCTTCATTCTATCGCTATGCTGCGCTACCTATTACCTGTTCCTCAAGCCTCCCAAATTGCCATGTCAGCCCCTAACCTTTTGCACCCTTCCTAGCAAACCATTGTTTGGCTATGTTACCGCTTTGCTCAGCCCCTCTTATAGCGTTGTTAGTTGCAGGTGAAGATGAAGTTTGTTCCTTGTTGGAACATGGAGATGTTGTTCCTTGTTGGAACATGCTTACTTGTTGGGATATCACAATATATCTTATATTATTAATGCATCTATATACTTGGTAAAGGGTGGAAGGCTCGGCCTTATGCCTGGTGTTTTGTTCCACTCTTGCCGCCCTAGTTTCCGTCATATCGGTATTATGTTCCCGGATTTTGCGTCCCTAACGCAGTCGGGTGATTTATGGGACCCCCTTGACAGTTCGCTTTGAATAAGACTCCTACAGCAAGGCCCAACATTGGTTTTCAATTTGCCTCACCACCCCCTATATTTCCCTTGGGTGTAATTAACCTGTGGGTCATCTTTATTCAGCCCCGGGCCAATGCTTGTTCTAAGTGTTGGTCCAAACTAGAGCACCGTATGGACCATCCCTTGGCAACATGGGTTACGTCGGTTCCTGTACGCTTCGCTTATCCGGTGTTGCCCTGAGAACGAGATATGTGCAGCTCCTATCGGGATTGTCGGCGCATCGGGCGGTCTTGCTGGACTTGTTTTATTGCTGTCGAAATGTCTTGTAGCCGGGATTCCGAGACTGATCGGGTCTTCCCGGGGAGAAGGAATATCCTTCGTTGATCGCGAGAGCTTATCATGGGCTAAGTTGGGACACCCCTGCGAGGTATAAACTTTTCGAGAGCCGTGCCAGCGGTTATGTGGCAGATGGGAATTTGTTAATATCCGGTTGTAGTAAACTTGAAGCAAACTCTTCTAAAATACACCAACCGTATGCGTAACTTGAGTGTCTCTTTTCGGGTTGATCGAGAGGAGAACACGGTTTTACGGGTTATGTCTGACGTATGTAGGAGTTCAGGATCACTTCTTGATCATTACTAGTTGGCGACCGTTCCTTTGTTTCTCTTCTCGCTCTCATTTGCGTATGTTAGCCACCATATATGCTTAGTCGCTGCTGCAACCTCACCATTTTACTCCTTCCTTACCCATTAAGCTTTGCTAGTCTTGATACCCATGGTAATGGGATTGCTGAGTCCTCGTGGCTCACAGATTACTACACCACCGATTGCGAGTACAGGTTATGCGATGCTCATGACGCGAGAGCGATGTTTGCTTGTGTTAGAGTTCTTCTTACGCTTCTTCTTCGATCTGGGGATAGGTTCCATGTCGGAATGCTGGGCTAGCAGGGTGGATGTCTTTTGAGGTTCTTTTTATGTTTCATCCGTAGTCGGATGTTGTTCTTGTATATGATGTTGATGTATTCTTGTGGCATTTGTGCCTTATGTATGTATCCCCATCTATTTTGTAATGTTGATGTAATGATATCCACCTTGCAAAAGCTTTTCAATATGCGGGTCTATCCTTGGTGGGACCTTCGAGTTCCTTTTGGATAGGGTCGCATATTGGGCGTGACAGTCAGTTTTCGGCTTTCTCTACTAAGGCGCTCGTCCGGAAGAATCGGGACACAATCGCAGTAGTTCTCCCTTTACTACCCTAGCCGATATAGGGGAACGTAGGGTAGCAAGCACAGGAGCCGGGCAACCCAACTATTGAACCAAGACATGATTCAGATCCAATGCATATAATGCAATAAGTTCGGGGTGCCGAACGACCGTGAAGGTGTTCGGACTTTATTGCCGTATTATGGGTACAACGAGGCCCCTGGCATATTAAGGCATATCGCAGTGTTTCGGATGCCATTTGACAAAGAATATTAATAAGAAAGAGCAGCAAGCAAGCGTCATATAAAGCCACATATTTTAATTGAACAATACGTCGATGCGTACGAGTACATATAGTGTGATAAAAAGAAATATGACTTCAGAACCTGCTGTGACCGGGGGAGGGGAGCCGTGTGCGGATCCGGGTAATAATCAGATGGTCATCAAGGGGAATATTTGAGGGTTCCCGTACGCGATCGAGCTATTTCCTTCCTTGGTATGTTCGTCCCCTTGTTGGTCTGGTCGTCATGTCGCTAGTGATGGCCTACACCAAAGTGGACCTGCAAAGAAAATGCAAAAAACGTTTGTGTGCCACGGAGCGGTTAAGCTGCATTGTGTGGCCTATCCTAGTTTTGCCTCCGTTTACTGCCGGGGTGATTTAATTAAGCTCCTGACGAGCTGGGCTATCCTGCCGTGAAGTAGTTCGGACTCCTTTGACGGTGTCCGGGAGCTTGGCTGTCGACTCAAAGTTCGAAAAATGCCACTCATTGCTTCTACAGTTAGGGCGGCGGTGCACTCTTCCGCGCGGAGGGAGCATTCGGCCTTGCCATTAACTCTTATGATGCCACGCGGACCGGGCATCTTGAGCTTAAGGTAGGCATAATGTGGCACTGCGTTGAATCGAGCAAATGCGGTTCGTCCGAGTAGTGCATGATAGTTACTACGAAAAGGGACGATGTCGAAGATTAATTCTTCGGTACGGGAATTATTCGATGGTCCAAAGACTACCTCCAGAGTGACAGAGCCTGTACAACAGGCCTCCACACCTGCTATAACACCTTTAAAGGTGGTTTTAGTGGGTTTGATTATTGAAGGATCGATACCCATCTTACGCACTGTGTCCTGATACAACAGGTTCAGGCTGCTGCCTCCGTCCATGAGGACTTGTGTGATGTGGAATCCGTCGATTATTGGGTCCAGGACTAGTGTGGCCGAATTGCCTTGACTAGTATTGGCCGGGCGATCCGTACTGTCGAAGGTGATCGGGCCGGACGACCATAGGTTATATTTTGGGGCGACTGGCTCCATCGCATCGTCATCCCTGAGAGTGCACATCCGCTCCCGCTTGGGAATATGGGTGGCATTTATCATGTTCACCGTTTTGATTTGCAGGGGAAATTTCTTTTGTCCTCCTGTGTTCGGTGGCCGGGGCTCCTCGTCGTCGTCATCGCTTTGCGACCCCTTCTCCTTGTTTTCGGCACCTGACCTGCCGGCTTGTTTGAAGACCCAGCATTCTCTGTTGGTATGATTGGCTGGTGTTCCTGGGGTGCCATGAATTTGGCATGGACGGTCGAGTATGCGGTCCAGACTGGACGGGCCCGGATTGTTCCTTTGGATTGGCTTTTTCGCTGATCGAACTTAGAGCCACTGAATCCGGCATTGACGGCCGTGTCTTCGGTGTTATCACCATTATTGCGACGCTTGTGTTTGTTGCGTCGGGGCTTGCCGCTACTATCTCTAGCGTCTGAGTTGCCACGATTTCTTACTGTGTTGTTGCTACGAGCCAACCAGCTATCCTCGCCCGCACAAAAGCGGGTCATAAGTGTCGTGAGGGCTGCCATAGACTTCGACTTTTCTTGGCCGAGGTGTCGGGCAAGCCACTCGTCACGGATGTTATGCTTAAAGGCCGCTAGGGCTTCGGCATCCGGACAGTCGACAATTTGGTTCTTTTTAGTTAGGAACCAAGTCCAAAATTACCTGGCTGACTCTCCGGGCTGTTGGGTTATGTGACTTAAATCATCAGCATCCGGTGGTCGCACATAAGTGCCCTAGAAGTTATCCAGGAATGCGTCTTCCAGGTTCTCCCAACTTCCAATGGAGTTTGTCGGCAAACTATTCAGCCAATGCCGAGCCGGTCCTTTTGAGTTTTAGTGGGAGGTACTTGATTGCATGTAGATCATCCCCGCGGGCCATGTAAATGTGGAGGAGGAAATCTTCTATCCATACCGCGGGGTCTGTAGTCCCATCGTAGGGCTCGATATTCATGGGCTTAAACCCTTCTGGGAATTCATGCTCCATTACTTCTTAAGTGAACCATAGGGGATGTGCGGCGCCTCTATGCCGGGCTACATCACGACACAGTTCAAATGAGTCTGGTCTGTTGTATTCGGCCCGGCTGGATTTGTATTTAGTATATCCAGCGTGGCGGTCGTCATCACGCGTTCGGGCACGCCCTCGTGATCCGTGGATCGATCTTGACTATCCTGCTTTGTTTTCCAATTCGTCTCGCAGGTCATGTATGTAGGCCCGAGCCTTCTTGTTTTTCTTTGTTTGGTGGCGGGGTGCGGGCTGGTGTTCCGGCTGATACGCTGCTTTGTCTCGGCCACAAGGTGGACGGTTAGCCGCATCCTGCGCTAGTAGTGTAGGCTCTAGCGCCTCCTCCTCGAATTGAGGTAACAACCTGCGCTTTGGGTAACTTTTGGTTGGGCGCTCGAGTCCGTATTCCTCGGCTGCCAGGACCTCAGTCCATCTATCAGTTAGCAGATCTTGATCAGCTTGAAGCTGCTGCTGCTTTTTCTTCAGGCTTTTTGCAGTGGCTATAAGCCGGCGCTTGAAGCGCTCCTGCTCGACGGGATCCTCGACCACGATGAATTCTTCCTCGCCGAGTCTCACCTCGTCTTTGGAGAGGGGAATGTAATTGTCATCCTCCGAGTCACCATCCATTGCCTGTTTATCAAGGCTAGCTTGCCCATCCTCCCGTCCGGCTTGCTCGAAGCTTGGCTGGGCGGGATTGTTTTCGTCTTCGGCATCATCCGGAGTGCTATCGTCTCTTGTGCCGGTATCGCTATTTTTGCTATGATGGGGTTTAGGGCGGCGCCGCTTACGCCGACGCTTAGATTGCTTCTCAAGGGGATTATCCTCCGTTGCCTCATCAACATTGCTTTCTTTGGGTGTGTCACCATATATATAAACACTATTCTGATCACGGATCAGAATAATATTCTGATCACAACATGAACTTCCCGATAACGCGCCTGACCTTCCCCAAGTACAAGGATGAACTTCAACTAAAAAGTGTCCAAATGGGTCTTGCGATATACCGTTGGAAAGATATGAATACCAGTATCATGACCCAAGTTGAATTTTTGGGAAAATGTAAGCGGTTTAAGAGCAGTTTTGAAAACCGTTTTTTCTTCATACAAAAAACGTGAATCGTATTTTCGATCGCATTTCTAAACCATTTATCGGAATGACGCAAATAATATGGCGTTGGAAAGCTGCTGCAAAACCGCTCCTTCCACATGTTTAAAGTTTTTCTCTAATTCCTTATGGTTAAAGAGTAATTTGGAAAATCGTAAAATTTTGCAAACTGAACAGCTGAGTTCGTATTTTCGATGGCGTTTCTAAACGGCTAATCCAATTGAGGCAAATGATATGGCGTTGGAAAGCTTATGAAAATGCTCTACTTTTTCATGTTGAAAGTTTTTTTAATTTTGAATGGTTTAAAAGATATTTAGAAAACAATACAAGTTCTAGCGAATTTGTATTTTCGATTTAATTTTTTAACTGTATGTCCAAATGCAACAAATGATATGGAGTTGGAAAGCTTGAGGAAATGCGAAACTTCTTAATGTTGATGGTTTTCTTTGATTCCTAGCAGTTTTCAATTAATTGCAAAAATGGCAGGATCATTCGTTCTACCTTTATTGTGAAACTGATTCTTCGAAAATGCACCGCGTGAAGACTTGAACTTCTCGGCATGTCTACTTAAACTTCACTCTGTTTTTCACGTGCTTTTTTTGCTCGTAGATCTCCATCCACTTCTTGTATCTCTCCATCCACTCACCGAAATTGAGCAAGTGATATACCGATGGAAAGCTGCTGTAGACACGCAACTTTCCCGTGTTGATCATTTTTTCATACTCGCGAC
Organism: Aegilops bicornis; assembly: GCA_021605145.1. Classification (NCBI taxonomy): domain Eukaryota; kingdom Viridiplantae; phylum Streptophyta; class Magnoliopsida; order Poales; family Poaceae; genus Aegilops; species Aegilops bicornis. The sequence goes on along the minus strand of CM038670.1, from coordinate 637,095,642 downwards.
GGTTTTAAAAGTTTTTCATGTGAAATTCATTCAGTGTAGTAGTTGAACTTCCTGCTGTTTTCACGTTGAACTTCTGTGACGTATTTTCGTTTGTAATTTTCCTCATCCATTCGTTAGTGTTACACAAATGATTTTCCTTTTGTACAAACCCTTCTCACAATAAATTTTTTAACTTTCTCCGACCGAGGACTTGAACTTACACAAATAATATTCCTGTCGTTTTGAAGTAAATTAGAAAATGACAAGATCATGATTTCAGCCTTCATCGCGAATGGAAATGCACTGTGTGAAGTAGTTGAACTTCTCGGGCATGTCTGTTTGAACTTCTCACTGTTTTCGACGTGCTATTTTTTGACATGTTGTTTTTCGCACTACGTGAAGCAGTTGAACTTCTGGGGCATGTCTGTTTGAACTTCACTCTATTTCACGTTATCTGTATTTTCCTTGTATGAAATACACACCATGTAGTACGTGAACTTCTGGTTGTTATCACTTTTGAACTTCTCTCTGGTTTGAGAGAATTATTTTAAAACACACAAAAAACATATTTTGTTATGTATTTTTGACATCTAAATACACGGTGGACCTCTCTCATAAGAATTTTTTGAACTTTTCCTCGCTGAGCAATTGAACTTCTATCAACCATTCTTTTCATTTATGAGTTGTTTTTAAAAGTGCAAAAAATGGTGCTCTGTTTTTATTTCTTCAACAGGTAAATCCTAGGTTTTAATAAACTCCAAACTTCTCTGTTATTTCAATTTGAACTTCACCTTTTTATATTTTGAGTAAAGAATTGCATTCGATTTTTATACAGAAAAAATCTTAGTTTTGTAATAAACATTATACAAATTCTTCGTTATTTCGAACTGAACTTGTTGGTTTATTCGTTAGGAATGGAAAAAAATTTAAGTTTTTGATATAAATAATGAACTGCTCCATTTTCTGAAATTGAACTTCTTGGTTTATTATTTATTATCGAGAAAAATCTAATTTTTTTTCATATACATTGAACTATTGTATTTTTTAAAATTGAACTTCTTGGTTTTTCTCAATTTGGACTTCTTGATGTCATTCATTTGTAACGGGAAAAAAATGCTAATTTTGTAATAAACATCATACAACTTCTTGGATATTTTCGAACTGAATTTCTTGGTTTTTTCGTTAGTAATGGGAAAAATTATGAGAAAATCTGCATTTCTTATAGACATCGAACTTCACCATTTTTTAAATTTGAACTTCTTAGTTTTATTTGTTAGTAATGGGAAAAATCCTTTTTTGAACTTTCCCGGGCATGTCACTTGAACTTCGAGCAACTAAATTTTTCATCAATAGAACCATCACAAATTCGTTACCGTTTGAGAGCATTATTAAAAATGGCAAAACAACATCGTTTTTACTTGTTTTTAACATGTAGTTGAAGGTTGGACGTCTCGCACTAGAGATCTCGAACTTCACCGGGAGGAGCACGTGAACTTCTTACAACAAACCTTTGAAGCTTTTAGTTTTGTATGCTTATATTCTTATCTGAAATGCATTTCGTGTAGTAGTTGAACTTCCCGCTGTTTTCACCTTGAACTTCTGTCACGTATTTTTGTTCAACCTCTCTCACAAGAATTTTTGAATTTTCTCGGGCCGAGCACTTGAACTTCTAGCAACGAAATTTTAGCCTTTGCTTGAACTTCCCGTTGTTTTCACCTTGAACTTCTGTCACGTATTTTTGTTCAACCTCTCTCACAAGAATTTTTGAACTTTCTTGGGCTGAGAACTTGAACTTCTAGCAACGAAACTTTTAGCCTTTGCTTTTTTATTCTTTTTTTAATACAAAATGCACACCGTGTAGAACATGAACTTCTGGCAGTTATCAACCTGATCTTCTCTCGGTTACGTGAAAATATCTGAGTTTTTTTATGAATTTTAAATCTGATTTCCTTAATTTTTTTATGAATTTTGAAGCGCTCTATTTTAAATGTTGAAATTCATGTTATTTTATTTGTGAACTTCTTGTTTCCATTTCTTTAATAACAAGGAAAATCTAAGTTTTCTATAATCATCGAACTTCTCCATCTTTGTAATATGGACTTCCTGGGTTTTTTCTTAATCTTTTTTATGAAATCTTGGAGCGCTCTATTTTTAAAAGTTGAACTTCTTGGGATTTATTTTTGAACTTCTTGTCTCCATTCTTTAATAACGAGGAAAATCTGAGTTTTCTATAATCATCGAACTTCTCCATCTTTTTAGTATGGACTTCCTAGTTTTATTTTCTTAATATTTTTTATGAAATTTTGAAGCACTCTATTTTTATTAGTTGAACTTCTTGTTATTTTATTTTTGAACTTCTTGTTTCCATTCTTTAATAACGAGGAAAATCTGAGTTTTCTATAGTCATCGAACTTCTCCATCTTTTTCAGAAACATGGAAAAACCCATTTTTATGAACCTTTTTAAAATTTGAACTTCATGCTCTTATTTTTTTAGAGAACGTGAAATAATGATTTTTTAAAACTAGTCTTACTATATGTGAATGTGTGCTTTTTATATTCAAACTCCTCGTGTGATTTCCATGTAAACGGTATTTTTTAGCGTGATTTACATCTTGATAATTTTTTCATGAACTCCGTGGAAATTGAAAGATTTATGCTTCACTACACATTTTATCATTTTTAATTGCAATAGTTTTTACTATGTGTGAATGTGTGCTTACATTCGAACGTCCCACGTGATTTTCATGTGAACTTTAAAAAGAAATTGATTGGGATTTTTTTGTTCTCATTTTAGCTAACATTAAAGGCAAGAAAATTACACAGCTCACACTTTTGTGCTTGTTTGTACATCTTGCATGCATTCGAGAACAAAACTTGGTTGCAAACATATCTCATTTATTTGTCCAAATTTTCTACAGAAAACAACAATCATCTGGCCAAAGCACCACCTGTCACATTCATATAATGAAGATATTTTTTCTACATTTGAATTTCTCAAATATACGCACTAGAACTTCCGTCCAGAACATGTTGACAGGTTCTATGACTATATATACAGAACTGAAGAAAGGGAATATGCCCCTGAGTGAACACTGACGGCACTAGACATGAGTACATCGCCTGGCAAAAACCACCCGGGGAGAGGGCCTTAGATTCGTTTGCTTATAAAAGTATTTCATCTCTGATTAAAAGGACCGTTGGCTGTCATGAATTTTCGAGATAAGCTTGGAACAAAACTCAAGTTTTCCATTACTGAAGCTCCTGTTAAACTGAAACCAACGGACCAAAACACCAATTTCTTTGCAGCTGTAGATAAGGTTGACCTTCAGATATCAAATCACTTAGAAACAATACATAATTGGACAGGAGGAAGGAACCAATGCTTGGCTGAAGACGCACATGTGACAATGGCTAGAACATGAGGAATAGTAGAAAAGCGAGATGAGGGAGGATGCGAACATGTACCGGTGGCTCGACGCAACATTTGCTAAAGACTCACCAAATGATCTTCAGATTTCTGCATTGCTGCTGGCAGAAGCTTTGATACGAAGGAGCACGGACAGAGGAACTCGGAGGACATGGGTGGGGCACTTGGACTGGCGGCTGGGACATGCTGGATCAAAGCCGCATGCACTGGATCGGTACCATACGCGCACAGTGCTCACTCGAGGTGCAGGGAGCTTGAAGGCGGACGATCCGGTGGCACGATGGTGGGATCCAAGCGCCGCCGTAGCGAGGCATGGTGGACAGAAGTAAGCGTCATCCGCACTTTTGTATCACACTAGGCTGCTGTTGGTGCACCAGCGGGCGCCGTCTGGGGCGATGTCCCCTGGAACGAATCACCGGTGATGAGCGATTCCTGCATGTGCCCCTGTCTTTGGACTTCTCCCTAGTTGAGACGATGATAACACCCGAGAGGAGGTTCTGTCCGAGCAATGCTAGCGGCATCGACCGGGAAGGGGAGGAGCGGCATGGATCCTTCTGGGGCCAGCTGGGGATGGCGGCTGCTCGATCTATGGCATGGGACGGCGGTTGCGCGCAGCTAGCTGCAGGTTGTGCGCTCCTCCATCTGAAGTTCAATACCTCCTCCAACTACAGCATAGCACCCAATCTGGAAGTGGACTGATGGTCGACGGCGAGTGGAGGGAGGTGAAGGACCCTCGCTGGATCCGGCGACTCCGAGGTGCTCCGGCAGGCGGTGCAGCGTGTCTTCGCTTGGTGTCATGGTTGTGGTGCGTCGTTGGCTGGGGTCGGTGCTTCTGCTGGGGAGGGAGATGGGGGCAGCTGCGCTTCTACCGCCCGAGGAAGGTGGGGCGGCCGTGCTTTCTGCTGGGAAGGGAGGTGGTGGTGGCGACGCCTGCACCAAGGGTGGGAGGTGGGGGTGGCGGTGCTTGCTGCGAGGGGGGGAGGTGGTGGCAGCGGCGCCTGCCGCCGGGAAGGTGGGGCGGCGGTTCTTGCTACGAGGGAGGAAGGTGGTGGCAGCGGCGCCTGCCGCTGGGAAGGTGGGGGCGGCGGTGCTTGCTGCCGGGGAGGGAGGTGGTGGCGGCGGCGCCTGCTTCCTGGGAAGGAGACGAGGGGGCGGGGATGGTGTAAAGCGGGCGTGGGGATAAGGTCGAGAGGTTTCTTTTTTGTCCGCGTGTTCGGGAGTTTCGGAGGATATGTGTCGGCTTCTTATAGGGCTGGCGTTGTGATCCAAATAGTTATTCTAATCCTAGGATTAGAATAGTGCTACTACATATATATATATATATATATATATATATATATATATATATCATATGATGAGGTGGCTGTCCAGCGCCCTTTGGGCGGTGGTTTCTGTTCTTCTCCGGCATCGTCGTCCATGCCGTAGATGTCTTCGGAGTCGAAATCAAGCATGTCGGTTAAGTCGTCGATAGTGGCTATTAAGTGGTTGGTGAGTGGGGAACGAATTTCTTCATCGTCCGCTTCCCACTCAAGCCGGACATAGTTCGGCCAAGAGTCTCCTGACAGGGAGAGAGATTTTAATAAATTTAGCACGTCGCCCAAGGGCGAGTGCTAAAAGATATCTGCTGAGCTAAACTCCACGACCGGTGCCCAGTCAGGTTCGATGGGCACGGGTGCACGCGGTTCGGAGCCCCTGGTCAGAAACAAATCCGAGGGTCCGAAGAAATAGACCTCCTTGGAGGCGAAGTCTGTGTTCGGCTCTATCGCCGATGAGTGTGCGGCCTCCATGGCGGGGTCTATCCACCTGTCCTTGGATGGCACGATCTGCTACGGATCTAAGGTCAGGGCAGCTGCAAGTGTGTTCTCCTGAACAACGTCTGATGGCAGATCTAAGCAATGCTCATCGTGACTGTTCGGCGCACCTGTCATGGGCTCAAATCCGTCGAAAATCAAGTCTCTGCGGATGTCTGCCGTGTAGTTCAGGCTTCCAAACCTGACCTGATGGCCAGGGGCGTAGCTATCGATCTGCTCTAGATGGCCAAGCGAGTTGGCCCGTAGTGCGAAGCCGCCGAATACGAAGATCTTCATGGGGAGGAAAACCTCACCGAGGACCGCATCGTTGCGGATGATTGAAGGAGCCATCAAGCCTTACCGTGACGACACAGTGGAACTCTCAATAAAATCACCAATATCAGTGTCAAAACTGGCGGATCTCGGGTAGGGTGTCCCGAACTTTGCGTCTAAGGCTAATGGTAGCAGGAGGCGGGGGACACAATGTTTACCTAGGTTCGGGCCCTCTCTATGGAGGTAATACCCTACTTCCTGCTTGATTGATCTTGATGATATGAGTATTACAAGAGTTGATCTACCACGAGATCGTAGAGGCTAAACCCTAGAAGCTAGCCTATGATTATGATTGTCGTTGCCCTACGGACTAAACCCTCCGGTTTATATAGACACCGGAGGGGGCTAGGGTTACACAGAGTTGGTTACAGAGAAGGAAATCTACATATCCGAATTGCCAAGCTTGCCTTCCACGCAAAGGAGAGTCCCACCCGGACACTGGACGAAGTCTTTAATCTTGTATCTTCATAGTCCCACAGTCCGGCACAAGTCCATAGTCCGGCTGTCCGACGACCCCCTAATGCAGGACTCCCTCACCCGTGACTAACTCCTTAGTTACATTGAGCTCATTATGATGATGCATTACCGAGTGGGCCTAGAGATACCTCTCCGTCATACGGAGTGAGAAATCCCAGTCTCGATTCGTGCCAACCCAACAGACATTTTCGGAGATACCTGTAGTGCACCTTTATAGCCACCCAGTTACGTTGTGACGTTTGGTACACCCAAAGCATTCCTACGGTATCCGAGAGTTGCACAATCTCATGGTCTAAGGAAATGATACTTGACATTTAGAAAAGCTCTTAGCAAACAAACTACACAATCTTGTGCTATGCTTAGGATTGGGTCTTGTCCATCACATCATTCTCCTAATGATGTGATCCCGTTATCAATGACATCCAATGTCCATGGTCAGGAAACCATAACCATATATTGTTCAACGAGCTAGTCAACTAGAGGCTCACTAGGGACATGTTGTGGTCTATGTATTCACACATGTATTACGGTTTCCAGTTAATACAATTATAGCATGAACAATAGACAATTATCATGAACAAGGAAATATAATAATAACCATTTTATTATTGCCTCTAGGGCATATTTCCAACAAAAGCCTGAAGAAGAAGCAGCAGCAACTTCAAGCTGATCAAGATCTGCTCACTGATAGATGGACTGAGGTCCTGGCAGCCGAGGAATAAGGGCTCGAACGCCCAATAAAAAGTTACCCGAAGCACAAATTGCTACCTCAATTCGATGATGAGGCGCTGGAGCCGGCGCTACCAGCGCATAATGCGGCTGATCGACCACCGTGTGGCCGAGATAAAATAGCAATTCTGCCCGAGCACTAGCCGACACTGCCTCGCCGAACAAATATAAACACAACAGCTCGGGGATACACACATGACCTGCGGTACGATTTGGAAAATATAGCAGGTCAAACGAGATCGATCTACCGATCACGGGGGCGCGCCCCAACGTGCAACGACGGCCACCAATCCGCACATAACAAGCACAAAACTGTCCAGGCCGAATACCGCAGACCGGCTCCATCCGAGCTACCTCCCGACATAGCCCGACACAGAGGTGCCGCACACCCCCTTTGCTTCACTGATGAAGTAATGGAGCATGAATTCCCAGAAGGGTTTAAACTCGTAAACATTGAATCAAGTATCGAGGACTTCCTTCTCCATATACATATGGCCCACGGCGATGACCTCCATGGCATCAAGTATCTCCCGCTAAAACTCAAGGGACCATCTAGGCACTGGTTGAACAGTCTGCCCGAAAACAGTATTGGCAGTTGGGATAACCTGGAAGATGCATTCCTTGAAAACTTCCAAGGCACTTACGTTCGACCTCCGGATGCTGATGACCTAAGTCATATAATCCAACAGCCCGGAGAGTCAGCCAGGAAATTCTGGACTCGGTTCTTAACTAAAAAGAACCAAATCGTCGACTGTCCGGATGCCGAAGCCCTAGCGGCCTTTAAGCATAACATCCGCGATGAGTGGCTCGCTCGACACGTCGGCCAAGAGAAGCCGAAGTCCATGGCAGCCCTTACGACGCTCATGACTCACTTTTGTGTGGGCGAGGATAGCTGGCTAGCTCGTAGCAATAGCACCTCAAGTAAACATGGCACTTTTGAAGCCAGAGATAGAAATGGCAAGCCCCGACGCAACAGACACAAGCGTCGAAATAATGGCAATAACACCGAAGACATGGCCGTCAATGCCGGATTCAGTGGCTCCAGGTCCGCTCAGTGGAAAAAGCCATTCAAATGAAACAAGCCAGGCCCGTCCAGTCTGGACCGCATACTCGATCGTCCATGCCAAATCCACGGCACCCTCGACAAACCAGCCAATCACACCAACAGAGAATGTTGGGTCTTCAAGCAGGCCGGCAAGTTAAATACTAAAAACAAGGAAAAGGGATCGCAAAGTGACTACAACGAGGAACCCCGGCCGCAGAACACAGGGGGACAGAAGAAATTTCCTCCTCAAGTGAAAATGATGAATATGATATATGCTACCTATATCCCCAAAAGGGAGCGGAAGCGCGCACTAAGGGACGTCTACGCGATGGAGCCAGTCGCCCCAAAATACAACCCGTGGTCCTCCTGTTCGATCACCTTCGATCGAAGGGACCATCCGACCAGTATCCGTCACGGCGGTTCAGCCGCACTAGTGCTTGACCCTATCATTGACGGATTCCACCTCACACGCGTCCTGATGGACGGGGGTAGCAGCCTGAACCTTCTTTACCAGGATACACTGAACAAAATGGGTATTGATCCCTCAAGGATCCAGCCCACCAAAACCACCTTTAAAGGTGTCATACCAGGTGTAGAGCCCTGCTGTACGGGCTCAATCACATTGGAAGTGGTCTTCGGATCCCCGGATACTTTCCGAAGCGAAGAATTACTCTTCGACATTGTCCCCTTCCGCAGTGGTTATCACGCACTACTTGGACGAACCGCATTTGCTCGTTTGAATGCGGTGCCGCACTATGCTTACCTTAAGCCCAAGATGCCCGAACCTCGCGGTGTCATAACAGTCAATGGAAACATGGAGCGCTCCCTCCATACTGAGGAGCACACTGCAACCCTTGCGGCAGAGGCACAAAATAGCCTTTTTAGGCAAAACCTTAATTCGGCAATAAAGCCCCTGGACTCCGTCAAGCGAGTCCGAGCTACTCTGCAACAGAACCGTCCGGCTTGTCCAGAGCTCAGCTAGCAATTCAGCCTTCGTACTAGCCCCAATAAAGCAGTGAAATTCATGCCACGCGTACACAACTACGCACTTAAAATACCATGGGCGTGGACAGAGGCACTGCTAGACCTTCACCGTTCCTTTTTTTTCTCAGGTTTTTCCACCTCTCAAGGCTTTTTCTGATAAACCTGATCACCGGACCCATCATGGACGAATATACCAAGAACGCTAGAGGCTCGGACGTGCAAGGGAATACCCAGGTGGTCTTTGCTAAACGATCGTCATACCTGTTTTATATACCCACATGCAGCTCGCTCTTGGTCCTGGCATGTGCAATAGCCTTGTTTGCTTATTGCACTACTTTGTACAGATACGCCTTGACGTATCAATCAACTTACAATGAAAAATAATCTGCAGCGTCTACTCATTGCTCAAACTTTTCCTTGTCTATTTTATATTCGACTGCACCCGTACATCCTGGTACGCCTTAATTCGCCAGGGGTTTCATGGTACCCCATAACACGGCAAGAAAGTCTGAACACTTTTACAGTATAGTTCGACACCCCAAACTTATAGCATTATATGCATCGGCTCCGAATCATGTCTTTGGTCAATAGTTGGGTTGCCCGGCTCCCGTGCTTGCTATGCTATGTTCTGCTATATCGGCTAAGGTAGTAAAGGGAGAACTACTGTGATTGTGTACCGGTTCTTCCGGACGAGCGCCTCAGTAGAGAAAGCCGAAAACTGACTGTCATGATGCGGCGAGAGCGGATCAGCTGTTCGAGAGGTTTTCAAATCGCTAGAGATTTTTTCCGCTTTATGCGAGGAATCGGTTTTTGTCCGATTAGGCGTGTATAGTGCCCCAACTTTGGCCTTCCGAATACTAGGGGCTACGCCAAAATTTAAAATTATAGAACTCCTATGGCTAAGTGAGGGTGATAAAGCTGTATAGTCCGATTGCCTTGTTCGTTGCACTAAACACCTCCTTAAAGGACCAAAACTTTGGATAAATAGTGTTTAGATTTATCCTGAACACCCCTGTACTAGCTATGTGGGGGTAGAAGCCAACGACTGGCCAACTCTCAGATTTCATAAACGGCCGCACATGAGGTAAAATTTTAAATAACAAGCATTATATTACATAAATACCTCGTTCCATATTACAGGACATGATAAAATAATGCTCTCATGGGAAAATGATATCCTTGGCACATTGCTCCGCCACAAGGCGGGATCCCTCCATGACACTGTCATAGTACTTCTCGAGCTTGCCATGCTCCTTGCCCTCGGGCAGACCCTCGGTCATCAACTTTGTGGCATCCATCTTCGCCCAGTGCGTCTTGGCACGGGCGAAAGCCATCCGTGCACTGTCGGAGTAATGGTCCACGGGTAGGCAAACCCGAGCCCCAGGACCTTTCAAAGCATCGGGGCAGACTGCGCCCCTCAAAGACCCCAAGACGAAGAGCCGCCTTCTGAGAGTCGGCGGAGGAGCCGCCGACCGCCTCCCCGCCGAGTCCCGTAGACGGCCTCGAGATAAGCCGACTCCCAGCCAGCGACTTCCGTAGAAGCCGGCTATGGGGAGTCGGCCGCGACTCCAACCACCTCCTGCATATGCGACTACGGACGGGATGGGATGAGGCCGCCTCGCAGCCCATCCCTGCCCCGTTCACAAAGGGCAGGCATGGCCACAGGCGCCCGTCTTGTGACGGGATCTCCGTCCCGCGCGCATCAACCTGCCACGCCGCCTCGACATTAGTCTCGTGGGCGATCCTGTACCTAGCAACGCTGTCACAGACGACCAAGCGGCCCGGGATTTCGCCTGTCGGCGTGGAGTGCGAAGACGGCAAGAGCGCTTCTAGACGGACCGGCTGGAGCCCGCCTCCCCAGTCGGGCCAGCCCTCCCACGGGCTCCAGCGCCATTAACTGTGACAAGACAGGCGGTGAGTGGCAACAGTGATCACCCGTCGGCGGCCTTGTTGCCATGACCCCATGACCAAGCTTGCGTCATTAGAAGCACGGCTGATAATCCAGCCGGCAAGACCCGCCCGTGGCGGACAAGGGCTGTCGGCCCCATGCTGGACCATCAGCGGGGCCCGCTAGTCGGCGGGCCCCAGAAGTCGGCGGAGAAGACGGCGACTTGAGAGACTGACGGCTGGGACCTGCGCCTAGTCGGATTACCATTGTACCCCCGGGGGGTAGGCCTATATAAACCCCCTAGGGCACCCATGCAAGAGGTTGGACCCTAATAGTTGTAGACACACCTAGAGGGAAGAGAAGAGCTAGCCGTGCCCTTCTCCTTCCTCACCCCGAACAGCTCAAGGAGCAACCTTGTACCCACTTTGCCATAGTGATCATGCGGAGACCCGCAGAGCAGCGATAGGGTGTTATCTCCACGGAGAGCCCTGAAGCTGGGTAAGATTAGCGGCGTGCATGCCTTCGCCTCATCCTGCTTCGAGCACCGCGACGTTCTACTCGCCCCCACCATGATAAGCCATCCTTTGGCATATGTCGCACCCAACCCCCGACATTTGGCGCCCACCGTGGGGCTAGGTGCACCGTCGTCCGGAGACCTGCTCTGGACGGGAACCCTATTCCTCCCTGGCGAGCGCTCTTCCTCCCTGACGGGAACCCTCTGGACGGGAACCCTCTTCCTCCCTGACGGGAACCCTGATATCGCCTGCGAGGCGAGCTGCCTCGCCGAACTTGTCGGCGAGGTTCGCCTCTCCGATGAGCCTGCATCCGACGCAGGCACGGACGGCCCCGAGAGCCTCCTCGCGGGCCTCCTCGAGTAGCTCCACGTCACCGGCGAGCCTGCCGCCGACCTGGAGTCCGTAGGCTCCACCGACCCGATGCTGGTCGACTCCGACACCGCATCGCTCGACGCGTTCCCCACCAACGTGGTGGTCTACGATGAGCCGCTCCCTCGCGCGGAGAGTGGCGGAAGCACCGTCACGGAGGTGCTCGTCATCGGTCATAGCGAGCCTTCCGGTGAGGGAGCTCATGACCCTCTCGGCAGCGGTTACGCAAGACCTGACCGCGCCTATTCCGGAAGACGCCGACGCTGGGCGCCGGAGGCACGCCGCCTTCAGCTCCTCGTGGCGCCAAGAAGCTGGCAAGCATGAGGCGCTTGTCGGCCTACCAGCGTGAGATGGATCGCGCCGTGGCGCTTCGCCCGGCTCCGGACCGGGCCTAACCGCCTAAGCGCGGTCCAGCAGCGCAGCGTAGCTATCGCCAACCTGTTCGGGGCCAATCGCCTGCACGCACGCCGCGGAGAACATCCGCCGCCCCAGCGGCCGCGGACGAAGCTGGATAACCGGCGAGGAGCGCCGCTGATGACGGAGCGAGTCCGGTAGCTCCTCGACGCGGCTGCCACGCAAGACGGCCGCTGCCGCCGCAGGCGCCATGACGACAACACGGTGACTTGCCTTCCGCCGAGATCAAGCGCGGCGTCTCGACGCCCGGCTGGCGGTGTCCGTGGAAGAAAAAACAAGGATCCGGCTGTCAGCCACAGTCGGACTCACATCTCCATCGAGCGCAACCAAGACGGCCGCCCAAGAGCAATGGAGCGGCGGGACGACTATCTGCCTCCTCCTCCCCATAGAGAAAGGCGAGTATCCCCACCACCCGTCGAGCATCCGACTCTCGGCGACCGCCTTGGCCGCTGAGAGGGAGTCGGAGAAAACGACGCCCGCCACCGGATCGACCGACTCCACTTATCCCTGGCGCTGGAAGAGGAAGACGAGTTGGGCCCGCCGTGTTTCGGACCTCGCATCCGAGACGAGCCCTTCCCCAGAGGGTTCACACTTCCCCGAGATACACCCAAATAAACCGGCTCCGTGAAGCCAGAGGACTAGCTAGTTGACTACTCCACGGCCCGTCGGCATAGCGAAGCGGCAACAAAGCCGCGTTGCCGTAAAGTATGTTCCCCTCATGCTCCAGAGCACGCGGCCGGACATGGTTGAATAACGAAGCCCCGCAGCATCAACAGCTGGGTCGACTTCACCGAGGCCTTCGTCCGCAACTTCACGAGCACATACAAGCGACCTCCCAAGCCTCGCCAGCTTTCCTTGTGCGTGCAAGGCCCCAACGAGTCCACTCGCGACTACCTCACGTGCTGGGCCGAGCTCCGGAACTCCTGCGAGGGAGTGCACGAGGTGCAGGCTATCGAGTACTTCACCGCCGGGTGCAGAGAGGGCACCCTCCTCAAGCACAAGCTCCTTTGCGACGAGCCGGAAACCCTCGACGAGCTGCTGATCATAGCAGACAAGTATGCCACAGCCGACTCCTCCATGAAGGCGGAGAACGAAATCAGTGCGACTGGCAAGGTGGCTCCTTAGGCTCCCAGAACTCCGGCTGGCGACACCAGTCAGCGTCAGCAGCAGAATGATCACAAGCGCAAGGCCCCGCAGCCGGCAGGTGGCGACAGTCGAAGACCAACAGCCGGAGGGGCAGCCTCCGGCCAAGCGACAGAAAGGCGGCAAGTCCAACTGGTTGCCGGCCTTCTCTTACGAGCAGACTCTAGATGGTCCCTGCAAGTTCCATAGCGGCGCGAAGCCGTCAAACCACACCACCCGGAAATGCCACTGGCTCACCAGGATCGCCAAGGGAGACGGCCTTCTGCCTCCCCCGCCTGCTGGGCCGCCGCCTCCACCGCCGCCCCAGCAGCCGGCTGTCAGGCCAGTCGGCGCAGTACAAGACGAGTACCCAGAAGAGCATGGAGCTTATGTAGTATTCACCACTGTGGCCGACGACCGACGCAGCAAGCTGCAGCAGCAAGAAGTGAATGCAGTAGCATCAGATACCCCAGAGTTCATGCACTGGTCCGAGAAACCTATCAGTTGGAGTCGAGCTGATCACCCAGAGGTGATGCCGAATCCGGGCTCCTACGCCCTGGTCTTGGGAGCCACCCTTGCCGCGGATAGGCGGGCCGCTCGCTTCTCGCGAGTGCTGATAGACGGAGGCAGCATCAACATCACGTACAAGGACACAATGGAGAAGTTAGGAATCAAGCAAAGACAGCTTCGTAACAGCGGACTGTGTTCCACGGCATTGTACCTGGCCTTTCCTGCTCACCGATCGGCAAGATCCTGATAGGCGTCCTCTTCGGGGACAAAGATCACTTTCGCCGAGAGCCAGTCTGGTTCGAAGTAGTGGACCTCGAAAGCCCGTACCACGCTCTGCTTGGCCGACCTGCTCTGGCCAAGTTCATGGCGGTCCCCCACTACGCCTACCTCAAGATGAAGATGCCGAGCTCCAAGGGATTCGACCGTGGCGGCGACTACTGAGAAGTCGTCGCTTGGCGGCCGAAAGCGATCGGCCGAGTCCACAGTGATTGCGGTGAAGCGGCTTCTTGATCGGGTTGTGGCAATGGCCAGCAAGCAGCCAGATATGTTGCCCAACCCCAAGGAGTCGGAAGGTGAGGGCTCGTTCAAGCCGGCCAAAGAAACGAAGAAGATACCCTTGGACCCGGAGCACCCGGAGAGGTACACTGTCGTAGGTGCAAACCTTGACAGTAAATAGGAAGGCGAGCTCGTCGATTTCCTCCGTGAGAATCGGGACATTTTCGCATGGTCCCCTAAAGACATGCCAGGTGTACCGACGGAATTCGCCGAGCACAAGTTACATGTCCGCTCTGATGTGAAGCCCGTCAGGCAGCCCTTGCGCCGCCTGTCGGAAGAGAAGAGAAGAGTTGTTGGAGAAGAGATAGCCCGGCTCCTAGCGGCCAGTTTCATTATGGAAGTGTTCTTTCCAGAATGGTTAGCAAACCCGGTCCTGGTGCTGAAGAAGAACAAGCAGCGGCGGATGTGTATCGACTACACAAGCCTCAACAAAGCTTGCCCCAAGGACCCGTTCGCTCTGCCGAGAATTGACCAGGTGATAGACTCCACAGCCGGATGTGAGCTGCTGAGCTTTTTAGATGCATACTCAGGATATCACCAGATCAAGCTGAACCCGGCCGACAGATTGAAGACCGCCTTCATCATGCCGTTTGGAGCCTTCTGCTACCTGACCATGACGTTCGGCTTAAGGAATGCTGGCGCCACCTTTCAGCGTTGCATGCAGAAGTGCCTCCTCAAGCAGCTTGGCAGAAACGCCCACATCTACGTGGACGATGTGGTGGTGAAGACGGAAAAGCGAGGAACACTGTTGGAAGACCTCAAGGAGACCTTTGAGAATCTATGCCGATTCCAGATCAAGCTCAACCCAGAGAAGTGCGTCTTCGGAGTACCAGCCGGCCAGCTCCTTGGTTTCCTGGTCTCCGAACGTGGCATAGAGTGCAACCCCGTTAAGATCAAGGAAATCAAGAGGATGGAAGTACCCCGCCGACTGCTAGATGTGCAAAAGTTCACCGGCTGTTTGGCGTCCATCAGCCGATTTATCGGCCGGTCACAGAAAGCTCTTCCTTTGTACCAGCTCATGAAGAAGACCACCTTCTTGAATGGAACCACAAAGGCGGACGAAGCTTTTCTCCAGTTGAAGAAAATGCTGACTACTCCCAGTGTCTTTGGCGGCCCGACTCCCAAGGAGCCCATGCTCTCAGATATTGCCGCCACCAATGTGGTAGTCAGCCTGATCATTGTAGTTGAGCACAAGGAGGAAGGCAAGGTGCTACCTGTCCAGAGGCCAGTATATTACCTGAGCGAGGTACCGTCGACCTCCAAGCAGAACTACCCCCACTACCAGAAGATGTGTTACGGCGTGCACTTTGCCGCCAAGAAGTTGAAGCCTTACTTTCAAGAGCATCCAATCACTGTGGTTTGCACGGCCCCACTAGCCGAGATCATCGGAAGCCGAGATGCTTCTGGCCGATTGGCCAAATGGGCCATAGAACTGGCCCCCTACACCATCTATTACCAGCCCCGCACCGCCATCAAGTCGCAAGCATCGCCGATTTCGCCGACCGGGCCGAGACTCAAAGATTCCGCCGCCTACCGACCGCACCCATTGGCGGATGCACTTCGATGGCTCCAAGATGCGCACCGGCTTGGGATCCGACGTTGTCCTCACTTCCCCCAAAGGCGACAAGCTCAAGTACGCGCTGCAGATCCATTTCGCCGCCTCCAACAACGTCGCCGAATACGAGGTGCTCATTCACGGGCTCCGGCTTGCCAAAGAGCTTGGCATTCGCCGGATCCTATGTTATGGCGACTCCAACTTGGTGGTCCAACAGTCATTCGGCGACTGGGACGCCAAAGACGCAAACATGGCGAGCTACCGTTTCCTGGTACAGCAACTGAGTGGATATTTTGAGGGGTGCGAGTTCCTCCATGTGCCAAGAAACGACAACGACCAAGCAGATACCCTGGCAAGGATCGGCTCCACCCGCCAGGCAATACCAGCCGGCGTCACCCCTCAGCGCCTCCTCAAGCCATCTGTCAAGCTGTCACCAGAATCAGACTCCATTTTTGTGTCGACTCCCCCTGAAGAAGTCGGATCCGACTCCAAAGCCTCAGCAGACGGCACAAGAATTCTTACAGACGGCCCCAAGAACGCTGCAGAAGCCGCCCGGGACTTCGTAACCCGCCCGGATCAAGGCGACCATTGCGAACTCCAGATTGCCCGGGATCGCGCCCGGTCTGGGACTTCCTTAACCCAAAAGAAGTCATGCCGGACTCCAACCCGCCGCCTCCAGCCCGCCCTCGTCCAAGTAGCAAGATCACGATAAGAAATAGCAGCACCCTCATGGGCCCAGCCCATCCTGAAGTTCCTAGTAAGCGGAGAGCTACCAACCGATGAGACCTTAGCTCGGCAAGTAGAACGCTGAGCGGCAGCCTAAACTATAGTCAACAGAGAGCTGGTCAGGCGCAGTGTCACTCGTGTCAACCAGCGTTGCGTCGAACCAGAGCAAGGCCAAGCGATTCTCGAAGACATTCATCAAGGCGAGTGCGGCCATCATGCAGCCTCAAGAACACTCATCGCCAAAGCCTTCCGACACGGTTTCTTCTGGCCAACTGCCCTAGAAGAGGCCAAGGAATTAGTTCAGAAATGCAAGGGGTGTCAGGTGTTCTGCTCCAAGCCGTTTCAGCGGGCTTCTGCGCTCAAGACTATCCCCATCGCCTGGCCCTTTGCTGTTTGGGGCCTGGACATGGTGGGACCATTCAAAACGGCACGAGGCGGCCTAACTCACTTACTTGTCGCGGTGGACAAGTTCACCAAGTGGATAGAAGCAAAACCCATCAAGAAGTTGAATGGTCCTCTGCGGTGACTTTCATCGCCGACATCACGACTCGATGCGTACCACACAGCATCATCACCGACAATGGCACAAATTTTGCCAAAGGCGCCTGCCCGTTCTGCGGACGCAAGGCATCCGACTGGACTTAGCATCCGTTGCCCATCCGCAGTCAAACGGCCAGGTGGAGCGAGCGAACGGCCTCATCCTGTCCGGCATCAAGCCTCGACTAATCGAACCTCTGGAGCGTTCGGCCGACTGCTGGCTTGAGGAGTTGCCAGCCGTCCTCTTGAGTCTGCGCACGACTCCACACAAGTCAACTGGCTTCACACCCTTCTTCCTCGTCTATGGTGCCGAAGTCGTCATCCCAACGGATATAGAGTTCGACTCCCCGCGAGTCACCATGTACACCGAAGAGGAAGTAGAAGAAGCACGTCAAGACGGCGTCGATCTGTTGGAAGAGGGTCGGCTGTTGGCACTCAGCCGGTCCAGCATCTACCAGCAGAGCCTGCACCGCTACTACAACAAGAAGGTCAAGCCAAGATCATTCCAAGAGGGCGACCTTGTGCTCCGGCTGATCCAGCGAACAGCCCGCCAGCACAAGCTTTCGGTGCCTTGGGAAGGCCCATTCATTGTCAGCAAAGTGTCAGCAACGACTCCTACTACCTGATCGACGCTCAGAAGCCCCGAGCACGCAAGAGGGACGACTCCGGCAAAGAGACGGAACGGCCATGGAATGTGAATCTTCTCCAAAGATTTTACAGTTGATGCACTATGTACCACGCTACCCTTTGTGTTTAAAGTACCAAGACTTCTGGCCCCCCGAGACGAGCTCGGGGACTGCCCTCTCTTGTTATCTGTATGATAAGAATTATGCCTTCGAGTATGTTACTCTTTATTATGCCATTTGGCACCGGGCTCGACTAGTCGGCCCTGGGACTCGCCATTTAGGCTATGAAATGCTTCCTGCAATGGACAAGTAACATGCGGTGCCTAAGCCGTCTCCTGTCAGAAGCCGCAGCTTGCAGAGAGACTGTTTGGTGGGCAGGAGTAAGGAAGAACGGGCGCCCACATGAAAAAATGGCAAGGCGGCGACCAAGGGAGGGCGGCAAAGGAAAAAGCCATAAGAGCAATAAGCAAGGAAAGATAAAATTAGGACAATATTTACACAGCATAGGCCCTTGGCCGGATCTTCGGGCAGAGGTTCAAAATTCACCCCGCGAGTGGAATTGTGTGAATTAACAAGTTCTTTCAAAAGACTATCAAAGCAGATAAAATGAAGGCGAGACAGCAGCCTAGGAAGCGGCAGACGGGTTCGGGGGGCCGGAGGAGACGGCGGCGTCAGGCGCCGGGGCGGCCGGCTGGGCAGTCTCGGCTTGATCACCTCTGGCGGCAGCCGGCCCAGACGGGCGCGGCTCGTTGCTGGAGGCGCGGTCGAGCTGAGGCTGGTCGCCCGCTCCGTCTTCTGGCGCCTCCATCTCATCTCCGTCCTCCGCCTCGCCTTCCTCCTCGGCGCTGGAGCCGATCACCTCCGCCGAGTCCTCGTTGTAATCCGGGTTCATCCCAAACCACTCCGGCGGCGCCTCCCCGCCGTCCTCAGCCCGCTCAGGGACAAAGACGCTGGTGTCTGTATAGTCGGCGATCGCCGCCGCACGCTCGACGAGGGCGTCTTCCCCAGCCAGCAGCTCCGCCTGGGCCTCTGACCGGAACACGGCCAGCCGGTCCAGATCCAGCCCTAGATACCATGCCTTGACGAATTCCAAGGCCCAGCGCGCTCCAGCCCGGGCCGCGGAACCCTTCCAGGCCTCAAGACGGCCAGCCATGACCTCCAGCCAGTCGGCAGTCCGACTGGGAGTGCGCAGAACCGACATGTCCGTCCACAAGGCAGCGATCGCGTGGGCGCCGACACACTGAAGCCGGCGCAGCATCCGGTGGGCCAGCCGCAGATGAGCCTCAATGCTCAGGAGCTGCTCGTCAAGGGTCCGGGGTGCGTTGGCAGCGATCTCGGCACCACTCGCCCTTCGCGCCTCACGATCAGCCTCGATGGCCTGATTGGCCGCTTGCGTGTGGCGGAAGAACTGCCAAGACGAAGAAGAAGCAAGTCAAAAACCGAGTCGGCCCGACCTATAGTCGGCGGCCCAAAGGAAGAAGTAAAAACAAACTCACCGTCGACGATGTCCTCGATTTCATGGAAGCCGGAGGTCAGTAGTGCTTCCTTGTCGGTCCAGGAGGAGTGCTCGCTCTCGAACTCGGCCAGGAGAGCAGCCTCTCTCTTCTCCGCCTCGTCCTGCGCCGCCTTAAGCAGCTCCCTCTGCTCCGCCAGCAGGTCGCGCTAAGCGGCAAGCTTGCTGCATTCCTCCCCCTTGGCACGCAAGGCGGTGTTGGTTGTACCCAGCTGCCGTGGAAGAGTGGCGTTGGCCTGTGAAGAATAAAAAGAAGAAGGACGTGAAGCCGTCAGCTAAGAAGGTCGCCAAGAAGATCCGGCCCGACTGCTCATCAGTCGGCCCGAATCTCGGGGACTACAGCCCGCGGGTGCGCCAGCGCGCCCCCGCGAAGAAGAAAGAAGACTCACCTCGGCTCCTTGACAAGTCGGCAGTCCGCTTGCCCGGCTCCTCGACGTTGCAGTTGAAGGCAGTGGCGCGGAGGTTGTGATACTCCTGCGATAAGAATTTCAGACAAAGGTAAAAATTTGGAAGTCAACAGATAGAGTTCTGAGCCGCCTGCTCAGCAGCCGGCCCGAAACTCGGGGACTAGACCCAGTGGGTGCGCTGGCGCGCCCCCATGGAGAAGAACAAGAAAAAACTCCAAAAGGAAACATACCCGCACGGCGGCTCGCGACGCCAGGTGCGCCTTGGTGCAATTTTGGATGGCGTCGCCCTCAGCCAGCAGCTTCTCCTGGACGTCCAGGAGCGCCGTGTTCAGCGGGCCTGTGCCGCCTCCTCGCACCCACCCAACGGGCGCGGCGCTTGTCGCCTCGGCGTCTGGAATGGCCGAGCTGGCGGCGCCGGTCTCCAAAGGGCGCGGCGCCGAAGTCGCCTTCTCAAGACGGCGGCGCGCTGGCGAGGCGACTTGAAGGAGCAGCCTCGCCACAGCCTCGTCGTCGGTCGGCGGCACAGGCGGGTCCGCCGGCTGTTTGCCTCGCGCGCTCTCAGACTGCGGTGGAGGCGGCGAAGCGGCTGCGGCCGTGCTCGACAGGGAGGCCTCGCAGCCTTCCCTCTCCGCGACGGGGAACTCGCCGCCTGCTCCCTTCGTCTGCCCCGTGAACTCCGGCGGCGGTAGCGCGGAGCTCAGCGGGGTGACGAGCAGCGCCGACTGGAGGCGCGCGGCCTCCTCGGCTCGCCTCTTGGCTGCAACGGCGGCTTCGGCCTCCTCCAGCTTCTTCTGGGCGGAAGCTGCCGCCTTCTCGGCCTCCGCCTTCTCCAGGCGGTGGGCCTCCTCCTCGTCAGCGCTTCTCCTGCGCGTTCCGCTCACGTCGCCTCCGGAGGTTGGCGGCAGGGTCAATCCGCCGAGTATTGGCGGACGGCTCTTGACCCCATGATGGAGGCGGGCGGCACCCTCCAAGGTGAGAGGAGCCCTGATGCGAAGAAGACACATAAAAGACTTGGACAAGACGGACCAGAAGAAAACAAGACAAAATAAGAAGCACTTACGCAGAGACCAGCGGCGGCTTCTTCACCTCCTTGCGGAAGCGGTTAGCCTTTGCGACCGCCTCCTCTCGCTGGGTCGCGGCAGCCGTCCCCCTGAACTTCTTCGCCCGGCCGCCTGGCAAGCTCGGCCTGGCCCGGCGCTTCTTCGCGCCGCCTCGACCACCCAAGCTGGCGGAGGAACTCGCGCCTGGATGGCCGACCTTCGGTTGGCGGCGGGGCACGACTTCCCTCTCACCGTCGTCGTCAGGCCAGTCGGCGAAAAAGTCGCCGAAGGCCTGAAGTCGTCGGCCCCTCCTCCTCCCTCGGCGTCAGCCTCCTTCGCCGCCACCCCCAAGTCGGGGTCGTCGACGTCGCTCTCCGCCCGGTCAGGGACGAACTCACGGGCTGGCCCCGTGGTGCCGGCTGAGGGCTGCATGAGGGGGTTCTGACTCGAAAAAACCAAAGAAAATCAGAGTCGGATTCGGCTGAAGAAGGAAACAGAAAAGCAAGAGAGATGACTTACCACCGGCGGGGGATTGGCGCGCGAGTACGGCTCCTTGCCGAACTGCCATTCCTCCGTGAGACCGCAGTTCACCAGGAAGTTCACCGTGTCCGCCACCTCCGCGTGGGGCATGTCTTTGGAGCATAGCCGACTGGGGTCCCGGTGGCCGCTCATCTGATAGATAAGATGAGCTCGGCCTTGGAGAGGAAGGACTCGGCGCGCCACGAAGGCGGCCAGCAAGTCGGCCCCAGTCAGGCCCTCCGACTGCGTCGGCCTCGAGTCGCCACGGCGGCGGGCGCCTGCGAGTCGGCGTCTGGCCCGATGGGACCAGCCGAGTCGCCCGCCAACTCGCCGGCTTCGTAAGGCGGCAGGTTGACCCAGTCACCTTCTGGGGCGACGTTCTTCACGTAGAAATATGAGCGCTGCCACATCTTCACCGACTTGATCAGTGGGATGGCAGGGAAGGGGTTGTCGGCCACCGTCCTCCTCATTGCGATGAAGGTACCGCACAGAGCCGGCACGCCAGCGACGTGCGTGCTGAGCTTGGCCTGGAAGAACTCCCCCCACAGCTCGATGGTGGGGAGAACGCCAAGAAAGCCTTCGCACAAGGAGGCGAAGGCGGCCAGCAGCACCATCGTGTTTGGAGTGGTGGTGCGGCCGAGCCCGTGGAACTCCGTAAAGGCGCGGAAGAAGCCACTGCCGGCAGCCCCAGATCGCGCATGAGGTGCGAAGCGGAATATAACCCGCCGCCTCCTCCGCGCCGGCGTTATCTCGCCAGCGCGGGCGCAGTCCGCACTAAGTTTGTGCCGGGATGCAGTCGTCTGGCGGAGGAACTCGATGATGTCGTCGTCCACTTCGGAGCCGTCCCACACGCCGGAGCGCGCGGCGGGAGGCGCAGCGGCGGAGGAGGAGCTCATCTCCGCGGCGTGGCGTGGTCCGACGCGGCGGAGGCGAGAGGAGGACGAAGCAAAGAGGAGAAGAGCAAGAGGAAGCAGGGAACGGGGAGATGGGTGCGCGTGCATCGCCGCCCCCCCCCCCCCCTCTCTCCTCCCGCCTACTTATAGGCGCCTAGGCTGAGAAGCCGATGGGGCGGGCGTGGGATTAACTGCGCCCAGTACCCCACGCCCCCACGATTTAACCCACGACATTACTGCACGCAGTAACGACGTGGGGAACCCAACTGCCCGCACGGCCGCAATGGATCCGCCCGTGCGCCGAGGCACGGTAGTGGCGGGCCCCACCTGACGGGCCTGTCTCGTCACGCGCGTGGGTGGGCAGACTGGCCCTGCCGCGTGGCGTCGTGCGGCGGGCCCACAACGGGCAGCTGCCTGGAAGCTTATCAGGCACGCTGCCCGGATCCCGCCGCGACCTTCAAAACCTTGGAGGGGAAGACGGCCTCCTGCAAGGCTGACTCCAGCTAGTCGGCTCAAGAGAGAGACGGCGAGCCAAGCCCAGATTCTTCCATTAGAGGGATGAAACTGTTGAGGCTCCTTGACATGTTGCCCTCGGCGCATCACCAGCTTCGGGGACTACTGTCGGAGTAATGGGCCACGGGTAGGCAAACCCGAGCCCCAGGACCTTTCAAAGCATCGGGGCAGACTGCGCCCCTCAAAGACCCCAAGACGAAGAGCCGCCTTCTGAGAGTCGGCGGAGGAGCCGCCGACTGCCCCTCCCTGCCGAGTCCCAGAGACGGCCTCGAGATAAGCCGACTCCCAGCCAGCGACTTCCGGAGAAGCCGGCTATGGGGAGTCGGCCCGCGACTCCAACCACCTCCTACCTATGCGACTACGGACGGGATGGGATGAGGCCGCCTCGCAGCCCATCCCTGCCCTGTTCACAAAGGATGTGCATGGCCACAGGCGCCCGTCTTGGACGGAGATCTCCGCTCGGGCGCTGCAAGATCGCCACGCCCCCTCGACATCAGCCCTGTGGGCAGATCCTCAGACCCACGATGGCGGCCTGTCTGCATTTAATTAAGATGGCGGGATTCGCTGTCGGGCGGAGAGCAGAAGACGGCAAGAGCGCCCCTAGACGGACCCGCTGGGAGCCGGCCTCCCAGAGTCGGCCAGCCCCTCCCACGGGCTCCGCGCGCCATTAACCAGACAAGACAGGGAGTGGCAACAGTGATCACCCGTCAGGCGGCGGCACTGTTGCCATGACCCCATGACCAAGCTCGCGTCATTAGAAGCACGGCTACAGTAATCCGCAGCCGGCAAGACCCGCCCGCGGCGGACAAGGGCTGTCGGCCCGATGCTGGACCATCAGCGGGGCCCCATGCTGGAACATCGTCTAGGGGTGTTATCTCCACGGAGAGCCCTGAAGCTGGGTAAGATTCGCCGACGTGCATGCCTTCGCCTCATCCCGTTTCCAGGCACCGGCGATGTTCTACTCGCCCCCACCATGATAAGCCATCCTTTGGCATATGTCGCACCCAACCCCCGACAGGCACCTTCAATGCAGACCGACCGCTGGCGGCTTCAAGCTGAGGGCAGGCACTGACCAGCCGCTTCACGAGACCGAAGTAGCTACTGGGCATGGGCTCGGCAGGCCATAGCCGGACTATCAAGTCCTTCATGGCCAGTTCGGCCGCCTTGTGCAGCTCGACCGACTGCTTTAGCTGGTCGCTAAGGGGCGTCGGATGTTCTGATCCAAGGTATTGAGACCAGAACAGCTTCTCCGTAGAACTCCCTGCTTCGGCTTGAAAGAACTCTACAGCATCAGATATGCTGTGCGGCAGATCTGCAAACGCTCCTGGAAAATCCACATTCGGGTAAGTAAAAAGAACGATTCCTTCACACACTTTCTTTGCATAATAAAAGCCTTAACCGCCGTGATTGTCTGGGCCTCCTAGATTTCCTGGAGGGCGCTCTAGGCCTCGGCTCGGGCATCTTGCATGCTCTGGCGGGCCTTGGCAAGTTCGGAATCTTGAGTCTTCGAATTACGCTCCAAGGACTCGTACTTTTTGACGGCGTCCTGGAGCTCTTGCTGGACCTTGCTGACCCTGGCCTCCCGCTTCTCGCGCGCGGCGCGTTCCTAAGCCGCTTTGTCCTCGGCCTCGGCCAATGCCTTTTTAAGGGCAGCTATTTCGGTCGCGGCCCCTAACAAAGTTCATGACGCTTTAGTCAGTACGAACTTCTCTTCCCTCCTAAATATAAATCACCAGTTAGTACATACATTGGCTGTCCTCTAGCTCCTTCTTCACGAGGCTGAGTTCTTCCTCGGCTCGCTCCAGATTACGCATCAAGCCGGAGACCTCCGCAGTATGAGCGGCAGTGGCTAGAAGCGATGCCTGCTTATTCACATAGACATGTTATGTTAGACTCTTGCGAAAATTATTTTGATCCTCGGTTTGGTTTTTCTTTCCAAACACCGAACAGAGCATCAAGGGCTATTGTCTACAAGGTGATATTCTTTTACAACTATATTACTTACCTCAAAGCCTGCTAGAAGGCTAAGGCAGGTTTCAGTCAGTCCGTTCTTGGCGGATTGGACTTTCTCAATCACTGTACTCATAAGAGTAATGTGTTCTTCCATAATGGAAGCGCCTAGTAGCGCTTCTAGCAATCTATCCGGTCCCTCTGGATGGACAGAGGTCACCGGCGGAGGCAGCTTGCCCCCCTCGTTCGGGAGAGGCTACATGACCGAATCCGGAGCCACTTGGGTCTCCGGAGCTGTATCCGGCTGAGGGCCGAACTAGACTCGGCCCTCATCGTCGGGGTCTGTAGGGGTCTTTCCCCCCATGTGCTCGGTAGCTGGACTTCTTTCCTCCGGCATCACCGGAATGGCCTCCCCTTGGCCCGGTATCCTTCGGGACAACACCTCGGTGTTGTCCGGTGCCTTATGGGAGGAGGCCGTTGGAAGGGACCCGTTATTCATCGCCGACGGGTCCAACGACCCCTTAGAAGAGGAGGAGAGCTCGATGTTGGATTGGGCCAGGCTGCAGATGCATGCTCTAACACATTAAAAAACTATTAAGTGAAAAAACCGGAAATATTATCGTGTCCGGATACTTACGATTTGGCCAAGGGCTTGACCCTGGGCCTCCACTCCTCGCTGCTTTTGGTGGCTGCGGCGGAGTAGTCTGGAAGGGAGTTTTTCCCTTCTTGTGCGCCTCGGCCTCCCCATGTGTGCAGGCCTTCCTCTTCTTTTTCCCCCCAAGTGGGGGGGGGGGGGGACGGGCCTCCTCCTCCCCGTCGTCTTCGGCAGAGGAGTGCGCCTCGGCGTCTTCGGATGTCACGTCTGAAACGCCCTTGCGTCGGAGACCACATCTGGTCCCCTTGGCCACCTTCTTGCTTTTCTTCTCCGGCACCTCATAAGGCGCCGGAAACAGCATCTTCGTCAAAAGAGGCATTTCTGGATCCTCGGGCAGCGGAGCCCGACATTCAATCTGCTCCGCTATCGTTACCCAGGCCTGAGAGATTGGCATGAAGGCCTAGGTTCCTCCCACGGATATGCCGGCGAAATATATATCTTGCAAACATAAAAGAACTTACTGGATTAGCCCGACATTTTGCGCTGAGCCCGCGGTCTTCGGACGTGGGCGGTGGTACCTTGCCGTCCTTAAAAAGCACCTTCCAGATGTCTTCGTGTGTCGTATCGAAGAGCTCCAGCAGCATCTGGTGCTTGGCCGGGTCGAACTCCTACAAGTTGCAAATCCGGCTTTGGCACGGAAGAATCCGGCGGAAGAGCATGACCTGGATCATGTTGACAAGCTTGATTTTCTTGTCAATCATGTTCTGGACACATGTCTGGAGCCCAGTCACTTCTTCCACTGAGCCCCAGGCTAAACCCTTCTCTTTCCAGGAGGTGAGCCGCATGGGGACTCCGGATCGGAATTCGGGGGTCGCCGCCCAGTTGACGCCGCGTGGTTCGGTGATGTAGAACCACCCTGATTGCCACCCCTTTACGGTCTCCACAAAGGAGCCTTCGGGCCAGGTGACATTGGGCATCTTGCCCACCATGGCACCTCCGCACTCCGCTTGTTGGCCGCTCACCACCTTTGGCTTCACTTTGAAGGTCTTCAACCATAGGCCGAAGTGAGGTGGGATGTGAAGGAAGGCCTCACACACGACAATGAATGCCGAGATGTTGAGGATGGAGTTAGGGGCCAAGTCGTGGAAGTCCAACCCATAGTAGAGCATCAGCCCGCGGACGAACAGGTGGAGGGGGAACCCGAGCCCACGGATGAAGTGAGGAAGGAACACCACCCTTTCTTGGGGCTCCGGGGTAGGGATGATCTGCCCCTTGGCCGGAAGATGGTGAGCAATTTCTTTGGACAAGTATCCGGCCTCCCGGAGCTTCTTGATGTCCTCCTTCTTGAAGGAGGAGGCCATCCACTTGCCTCCAGCTCCAGATCCAGACATGATTGGAGTGCTTTTTGAGCGGAAGAGATGGGTGCTTGGGCATTGGAGCTCGACAATGAATGGGTGGAGGAAGAAGAGGGTGTGGGTGAAAGAGGGGAATCCTTATCCCTTTATAAAGGCAGTAAAAAACGTGCGCCTCCCCGCTTCCCTAAAACTCGCTTGTTTCCCAAGCGTCGTGCTGATGGCACGGTTAGGTTACCCATGCCCACATTGATGAGAATCCCGTGATAAGGGGACACGATCTCTGCTTCAACAGGACGTGCCAATAAAACCGCGCCTCGAAATACGGAGGGGCAGGATAAAAACGGTTCGAATAAAGACCGGGCCATGGCATGATGTCACGCTATGAGGTCTCAGCAGATTGGACTCATAGGATATTATACTCTCTATCGCGGTATGCGGAATTTGTTTTGCAGAGCCGGACACGATATGTTCAATGTCTACTTTGGAGTATTCGGAGAAGAAACCTGCCTTCCAATGCCGAAGACAATCTGCGCATCGGACTCATCGTCATTGAAGCCTGGTTCAGGGGCTACTGAGGGAGTTCTAGATTAAGGGGTCCTCGGACAGCTGAACTATATGTGTATGCCAAACTATTGGGATATGAAGATACAAGATAGAAGACTTCGTCCTGTGTCCGGATGGGACTCTCCTTTGCGTGGAAGGCAAGCTTGGCGATTCGGATGTGAAGATTCCTTTCTCTCAGAATCGACTCATGTAATCCTAGCCCCCTCCGGTGTCTATATAAACTGGAGGGTTTAGTCCGTAGGACAAGAACAATCATAACCATAGGCTAGCTTCTAGGGTTTAGCCTCTACGATCTTGTGGTAGATCAACTCTTGTAATACTCATATCATCAAGATCAATCAAGCAGTAAGTAGGGTATTACCTCCATCAAGAGGGCCCGAAAATGGGTAAACATTGTCTCCTCCGCCTACTGTTACCATTAGCCTTAGATGCACAGTTCGGGACCCCCTACCCGAGATCCGCCGGTTTTGACACTGACAGGACTCCTATTGGCTGGTTTCTTTTTTCAGGACAAAAACAAGGAACGAGTTTTGGGCTTATGCACTCGTACCGGTACGTATGGAGTAGGACAGTTGGCAAGCAATACATTGAGCTCTTCTTATTGATAAAGCCAGTAATAATCAAACTATAAAGGAAAACAAAAAAAGACAAAGGAAAATATCTGCATGGATCTTCGTGTAACATCAATGGCATAGGACCTAGATGTGCATTACTTAGAGCACACACTACAAAAAAACACATATCCGTGACATTTTGGGCCGAACGAATTTTTTTCCTGTCATACTTATGACACTTCTACGATGATAATTATGACAAAACCCGGTATCATCATAGATGTGGTGGGCTCCTACTTCTATGACAAAAAATCATGACAGAAAATGGGCTTTTCGTCCTGGGCGGGCCAGAAACACACCTGCATGACATTCTTTGGGCCGTCCATGACGGAAAAAATCATGGTAGAAGTGAGGGCGAGGAAAACTTCGAGGAGTTCCCGGTTACGGTGTGTGGTTGGGGCCGAGCGTTGCACGGAGGGATTGTGCATTTCTCTCGTACACGTACGCGCGTGAGTGCGACATGTTGGGATCTAACTGAACCCGAGTGAGGCATTCGCCTACTGAACCCGAGTGATTGCACTAGCTACATTACTGAACCCCGATTGATCCCTTGCTGTTAGCTCAACCCGATCGAGCGATTCCTTCGCTACTGCTGCTAACTGAAGCCAATCGAACCTACTGCCTCCTTCCCTTGATGAAAAGTGAACATTGTTTGGGGGATTTGGATGAACAGTCCCGGTGGAGGGTTGGATGAATAGGACCCCGTGGTAGTAGAGGCCGTTGCCGCTGGATTAACAGGACCCCGATCGATCGAGCCGGTTGGGGGTGGATGAACAGGACCCTGTTGTCAGTGTCAAAACCGGCGGATCTCGGGTAGGGGGTCCCGAACTGTGCGTCTAAGGCTAATGGTAACAGGACGTGGGGGACACAATGTTTACCCAGGTTCGGGCCCTCCCTATGGAGGTAATACCCTACTTCCTGCTTGATTGATCTTGATGATATGAGTATTACAAGAGTTGATCTACCACGAGATCGTAGAGGCTAAACCCTAGAAGCTAGCCTATGATTATGATTGTTATTGTCCTACGGACTAAACCCTCCAGTTTATATAGACATCGGAGGTGGCTAGGGCTACACAGAGTTGGTTACAGAGAAGGAAATCTACATATCCTAATAGACAAGCTTGCCTTCCACGCAAAGGAGAGTCCCACCCGAACACGGGACGAAGTCTTCTATCTTGTATCTTCATAGTCCAACAGTCCGGCATAAGTACATAGTCCGGCTGTCCGAGGACCCCCTAATCCAGGACTCCCTCAGTAGCCCCTGAACTAGGCTTCAATGACGATGAGTCCGGCGCGCAGATTGTCTTCGGCATTGCAAGGCGGGTTCCTTCTCCGAATACTCCATAGAAGATTTTGAACACAAGGATCGTGTCCGGCTCTACAAAACAATTTCCACCTACCACCATAGAGAGCACAATATTCCACAAATCTAATCTCCTGACAACTTTTCATAGCATGACATCACGCTGCGGCCTAGTCATTATTCGAACCGTTTTTCTCAACCTGCTACCACACCTATCGCGAGGCAGTTTTATTGACACGCCCTGTCGAAGCAGAGATCGTGTCCCCTTATCACGGGATTCTCATCAATACGGGTGTGGGTAACCCAACCACGCCATCAACGCGGCGCTTGGGGAATAAGCGATTTTACGAGGCAAGTTGGGAGGCGCACAGTTTCTACCTCATTTATAAAGAGATAAGGATTCCTCTTTTTCACCCACGCCTTCTTCTTCCTCTGCTTATCCATTCTCTCTCGCTCGAGCTCCAGCGCCCAAGCATTCGCCTTCTCCGCCCACAAAGGCCCTCCGAAAATGTCCGGATCCGGAGCGGGAGGCAAGTGGATGTCCTCTACCGTCCGGGAGAAGGATATCAAAATGCTTCGAGAGGCCGGGTATCTGGCCAAGAAAATCAGCCACCGTCTCCCGACGGCGGGACAGATCATTCCTACTCTGGAACCCCTTGAGAGGGTTGTATTGCTCCCTCACTTTGTCCACAGGCTAGGGTTTCCCCTCCACCCATTCGTTCGCGGCATCATGTATTACTACGGGATCGATTTTCATGATCTATCCCCCAATTCCTTCTCGACATTCATCGTCATGTGCGAGGCCTTTCTCTGCATCTCGCCGCACTTTGGCTTATGGTTGAAGATCTTTAATGTGAAGCCCAAGGTAGTGAGCGGCGAACACGCTGAGTGCGGAGGTGCCATGGTGAGCAACATGCCCAATGTCACATGGCCCTCAGGTACCTTCAATGATTCCGTCAAAGGTTGGCAGCAGCAGTGGTTCTACGTCACTGAGCCGCGCGGTGCAAAATGGGCTACAACTCCTGAATTCAGATCCAGAGCCCCCCTGCGTCTTACGGCCTGGCCGAAGAAGGTCCTGAACTGGTCTTCGCCTGACGAGTTGTCGGTGCTCCAGACGCGCGTCAAGGATATGGAAGACAAGAATATCAAACTTGTCAATGTAGTCCAGGTGATGTTAGTTCGCCGGATTCTTCCTTGTCAACACAGGGCCTGCAATTTGTGGGAATTCGACCCAGCCAAGCACCATACCTTGCTAGAGCTCTTTGGCTCCTCGCACAAAGACATCTCGAAGGTGCTTTTCGAGTCCGGCAAATCATGGCCAGAGTCAGCCGAGGACCGCGGGTACCAACTGTCCCGCCCTGCAAGTTCGGTAAGTCATTATATGTTGGCAAGTCATACGTTTTATTTGCATAACCCAAGGGAAATGCTTAATGTGTTTTCCACAACTCTCCTAGGGCTAGACGAAGAAGGCGGGGAGGATCTACTGGCCGGCCCCACTGCCGGAAAAACCGGCCGGCCCACTTCTGACGAAGATGCTGGTCCCGGCGCCTTACAAGGCGCCGAAGAAGAAGGCCGAGAAGGAGGCCAAAAAGACCAGGGGCGGCCTTCGTCGCCGTGGCACTTCGGACACAATGTCCGAAGACTATGATGTCCACTCTTCCTCCGGAGAGGACAAGGAAGAGGAGGAAGACCAATCCCCAGTGAGGGTAAGAAAGAAAAGGACGACCTCCACATCCTTGGAGGCCGAGTCGCCTAAGAAGGGAAAAACTCCCCTTCCGAAGGAGTC
Organism: Aegilops bicornis; assembly: GCA_021605145.1. NCBI lineage: Eukaryota > Viridiplantae > Streptophyta > Magnoliopsida > Poales > Poaceae > Aegilops > Aegilops bicornis. The sequence goes on along the minus strand of CM038670.1, from coordinate 637,065,006 downwards.
CACCGTCACGCCGACAGCTCGATCGGGATCCCAGGCCCACCTCGTGAACTCGTGAGTATATAAAATCCGAACACGTTTGCGCATCCAGACTCACTATGGCATGATGTTTTAATCATTGATCCATACTTTTTTGTAGTCCGGCGAGGTCAGGCACCGAACAATCCTCATCGGAGGGTTCACTGGGTTCGGATGCTATGGACAGCGGGACACCCCCGAAGGCCCCTTCCCCAAAACACGTGAACGACACCGAGGCATCGTCCTAGAGGGACCCAGGCCAGGGAGGGGGGAGAAGACCGTCAAGACGGCGCTAGGGGGTCAAACTTCAGGGGTCGGACACATGGGAGAAAAGGCTTCCATGGATGTCGACGGCGGGGGCTATCTCGAATTTCGGCCCCCAGCCGGACACAATTTCGGAGAGCGATACGACTCCAGAATCAGGAAGGCAGCTCCCCTCAGCTGGAGGGGGGGTGCGCCCGTTCCACCGGCAACCTATGTCCAACCAGAGGTGCCGGATACTTTATCGGCGGCGCTGAAGAGTGCCTCCATTGTTGACGAACACCGTACCCTTATGGGTGCGGTGATTGAGAAGATTCTGTCCGCTGAGAGTGGACTGAATGAAGCCTGCATCAGCCTTATAACGGGCTTTGAGGTATGTTTTGTGAGGTTTCGATGAATGTCATGGTATAGGTAGTATCCCCTGATACACTGTTTGGTGAAAGAAAGAACCGGACAGAGGATCAAATATATGTTCGCAGGAGACTCACTTTATGGCATCTCTCCCCCCTCTTTTCTTTTATAAGCAGGCGTCTGTAGCGATTGCCGCCTCTCATACTGTGGAAGTCTCCGGACTGAATCAGAGTCTGGAGCGGGCCGAAGAAGAACTTGGCCAATTGAAAAAGCAGTTGGAGGATAAACATGGTATGCAAAGAACCTTGCTCGCGTTCAGTGCGAATGAGTGATTTAGTATGATAAAAATATGTTCATGGTTTGCTCTAGGGGCAATGACCAAAGTCGAGGCTCTTAAGAAGGTTGTGGCCGAGGCCGAGAAAAAGGCAGCCGCAGAGCAGGCTCTTCGTGAGAAGCACGAGGCCAAGGTTATTGAAGCGGAGCGAGAGCTCCAAGAGGCCATGAAGAAATGCGATACCTTGGAGCAGAGCTTAACGGAGAAAGAGTCTGAACTCACCAAGGCTCATCAAGCCGCACGCGATGCCCGGGGGGAAACCCAAGGCGCCCTGCAGGAAATCCAGGGGGCAAGGAAGATCACGGCGGGTAAGGCTTTTTCTATGCAAAGCAAGTATTTGAGGAGAAAATCAAGTTGCTAATTTGAATTCTGATTTCTCCAGGGGTATTTGCGGAGCTGCCACGCAGCATATCTGATGTCGCCCAATTCTACCGGGCGGAAGAAAGGAGCACTACGGAGAAGCTCTTCTGGTCGCAGTATCTGGCGCAAAATTATCCAATGCCTTTTGCTGATCAACTAAAACAGCTGATCGAACTACATAAGGCGGCCGAACTAGCCATGAAGGATTTAATTATCCAACTATGGCCCGCCGAGCCGATTCCAAGCAGCTACTTCGGGCTCGTGAAGCGCTTGTGAGTTCCTACCCTCGACTTTAAGTCATCAAGCGATCGGTCTGCATGGAGGGTGCGCGAATGGCCTTCGTCCGTGCAAAGGTGCACTGGGCGAAGATGGATGCTGAAAAGCTGATGACCGAGGGACCGCCTGAGGGAAGGAGCACCACAAGCCCGAGTTATATTATGATAGTGTCCTAAAAGGATCCCGCCTTGCGGCGGAGCAATGCACCAAGGACATTATATTTCCATGAAAACAATCATGTTGGCCTTTGTAAGGTTGAACAAGGTCATTTCTATTATTTATTGCCTGTTATTTGAAAAAAAATCCTCCTGCGCGGCCGTTTTATATATTAATCCTGAGAGTTGGCGTTAAATGCCGGCTTTACGTAGGAAGTACGGGGGTGTTCGGGATAAACCTGAGCACTCTTTATCCCAGTTTTGGGTCCTTGAAGGAGGTGTTCAGCACAACGAACCGGGCAATCGGACTATAAGGCTTTATCACTCTCACTTAGCCATAGGAGTTTGACAAAAGGAAGGTAGGCGCAGCCCCTGGTGTTCGGAAGACCGCACGAGGGGCTCTATAAGCACCTGATCGGAAGAAAAGCCAATCCATCGAACACTGCATTAGTTATCACATAATGCGGAAGAAATCCTTAAAGATTTTACAACCTCTCGAACAGCTGACCAGCTCTCGCCGTATCATGACAGTCAGTTTTCGGCTTTCTCTACTGAGGCGCTCGTCTGGAAGAACCGGGACACAATCGCAGTAGTTCTCCTTGTGCCGCCTTAGCCGATATAGTGGAACGTAAGTCAACACAACATGGGAGCCGGGCAAACCCAACTATTGACCCAAGACATGATTCGGAGCTGATGCATATAATGCTATAAGTTCGGGGTGCCGAACGACCGTGAAGGTGTTCGGACTTTATTGTCGTCTTATGGGTACAATGAAGCCCCTGGCATATTAAGGCATGTCGCGGTGTACGGATGCCATTTGACAAAGAGTGTCAATAAGAAACAACAGCAGATAAGCGTCATATAAAGCCACATGTTTTAATTGAATAACACGTCGATGCGTACGAGTACAGGTAATGTAATAAAAAGAAATATGACTTTAGAACCTGCTGAGACCAGGCGGGAGGAGGTTGTGTGCGGATCCGGAGTATAACCGGATGGTCATCGAGGGGAATATCTAAGGATTCCCTTACGCGTTCGAGATGTTTCCATGTCGCCAGTCCTGGCCTACGCAAAAGTGAACCTGTAAATAAAATGCAAGAAACGTTTGTGTGCCGCGGAGCGGTTGAGCCGCACTGTGTGGCCTATCCTAGCTTTGCCTCCATTTACTGCCGGAGTGTTTTAATTGAGCTCCGGGCGAGCCAGGCTATCCTATCGCGAAGTAGTTTGGACTCCATTGACGGTGTTTGCGAGCTTGGCCGTCGACTCGAGGTTCGATTGAAAGATGTCGCTCGCTGCTTCTACTATTAAGGCGGCGGTATACTCTTCGGCACAGAGGGGGAGTTTGGCCTTGCCATTAACTGTTATGACGCCGCGCGGAACGGGCATCTTGAGCTTACGGTAGGCATAATGTGACATCGCGTTGAATCAAGCAAACGCGGTTCGTCCGAGCAGTGCATGATAATTACTGCGAAAAGGGACGATGTTGAAGATTAACTCTTTGGTATGGTAATTGTCCGGTGATCCGAAGACTACCTCCAGAGTGATGGAGCCTGTACAACGGGCCTCCACACCTGGTATAACACCTCGAAAGATCAATACCCATCTTGCGCACTTTGTCCTAATACAGCAGGTTTAGGCTGCTGACTCCGTCCATAAGGACTCGTGTGAGGTGGAATCCGTTAATTATTGGTTCAAGGACTAGCGCGGCTGAATTGCCCTATTTGGTATAGGTCGGACGATCCGTACGGTCGAAGGTGATCGGCCATAGTTTATATTGTGGGGCGACTGGCTCCATTAAGTCGACATCCCTAAGAGTGCACATCCATTCCAGCTTGGGAATGTGGGTGGCGTTTATCATGTTCACCGTTTTGTTTTGCGAGGGAAATTTCTTTTGCCCTCCTGTGTTCGGTGATCGGGGCTCCTCATTGTTGACTTTTCTTTGAGACCCCTTCTCCTTGATTTCGGCACCTGACCTGTCGGCTTGTTTGAAGACCCAGGATTCTCTGTTGGTATGATTGGCTAGTGTTCCTGGGGTGCCATGAATTTGGCATGGATGGTCGAGTATGCGGTCCAGACTGGACGGGCCCGGATTGTTCTTTTTGAATGGGTTTTTCCGCTGCCAGAGTTAGAGCCACTGAATCCGGCATTGACGGTCGTGTCTTCGGCGTTATCGCCATTATTGCGACGCTTGTGTTTGTTGCGTCGTGGCTTGCTGTTGCTATCTCTGGCCTCTGATGTGCCAGGATTGCTTGTTGTGTTGTTGCTACGAGCCAACCAGCTATCCACGCCCACACAAAAGCGGGTCATGAGTGTCGTGAGGGCTGCCATGGACTTCGGCTTTTCTTGGCCGAGATGTCGGGCAAGCCACTCATCACAGATGTTATGCCTAAAGGCCGCTAGGGCTTCGGCATCAGGACAGTCGACAATTTGGTTCTTTTTAGTTAGGAACCGAGTCCAGAATTTCCTGGGTGACTCTCCGGGCTGTTGGGTTATGTGACTTAAATCATCAGCATCCGATGGTCGCACATAAGTGCCTTGGAAGTTATCCAGGAATGCGTCTACCAGGTTCTCCCAACTTCCAATGGAGTTTGACGGCAAACTATTCGGCCAATGCCGAGCCGGTCCCTTGAGTTTTAGTGGGAGATACTTGATGGCGTGTAGATCATCCTCGCGGGCCATGTGGATGTGGAGAAAGACATCTTCTATCCATATCGCGGGGTCTGTAGTCCCATCGTAGGGATTGATATTTATGTGCTTAAACCCTTTTGGGAATTCATGATCCATCACTTCGTCAGTGAAGCATAGGGGGTGTGTGGTGCCTCTATGCCGAGCAACATCATGATGCAGTTCAAGTGAGTCTGGTTTGTTGTATTCGGCACAACCGGATTTGTATTTAGTATATCCGGTGTGACGGTCATCGTCACGCGTTGGGGCGCGCCCCCGTGACCCGTAGATTGATCTTGACTGTCATGTGCTTTGTTTTCCAATTTGTCTCGCGGGTCATGTGTGTAGCCCCGGGGCTTCGTGTTTTTGTTTGTTTGGCGACGGGGTGTGGGCTGGTGTTTGGGCTTATATGCCGCTTTGTCTCGGCCACGGAGTGGCCGGTCAGCCGCATCCTGCTGGTAGTGTAGGCTCTAGTGCCTCCTCCTCGAGTTGAGGTAACAACCTGTGCTTTGGGTAACTTTTGGTTGGGCGCTCGAGTCCGTATTCCTCGGCTTCCAGGACCTCGGTCCATCTATCAGTTAGCAGATCTTGATCAGCTTGAAGCTGCTGCTGCTTTTTCTTCAGGCTTTTGCAGTGCCTATAAGCCGGTGCTTGAAGCGCTCCTGCTCGACGGGATCCTCAGGCACGATGAATTCGTCATCGACGAGGCTCACCTCGTCTTCGGAGAGGGGCATGTAATTGTCATCCTCCAAGTCTCTATCCATTGCATGTTCATCAGGGCTAGCTTGCCCATCCTCCCGTTCGTCTTGCTCGAAGCTTGGCTGGGCGGGATTGTTTTCGTCTTCGGCATTGTTCGGAGTGCTATTGTCTCTTGTGCCGGTATTGCTACTTTTGCTATGGTGGGGCTTAGAGCGGCATCGCGGACGCCGGTGCTTAGATTGCTCCTCCAGGGGGTTATCCTCTGTTGCCTCGTCGCCATTGCTTTATTTGGGTGTGTCCACCATATATATATATATATATATATATATATATATATATATATATATATATATATATATATATATATATATATATGAGGTGGCTGTCCAAATACTCGTGGGAGGTGGTTCCTGTTCTTCTCCGGCGTCGTCGTCCATACCATCAATGTCTTCGGTGTCGAAAGCAAGCATGTCGGTTAAGTCGTCGACATTGGCTATCAAGTGGGTGGTGGGTGGGAAAAGAATTTCTTCATCGTCCAGTTCCCACTCAAGACGGACATAGTTCGGCCAGGAGTCTCCTGACAAGGAGAGAGATTTCAACGAATTCAGCACATCACCGAAGGGTGAGTGCTGAAAGATGTCTGCGGAGGTAAACTCCATGATCGGTGCCCAATCAGGTTTGATAGGCATGGATGCACGCGGTTTGGAGCCCATGTCCAGAGACGAGTCCGAGGGTCCGATGACACAGACCTCATTGGAGGCGAAGTCTGTGTTCGGCTCTATCGCCGATGAGTGTGTAGTCTCCATGGCGGGGTCTATCCACCCGTCTTCAGAGGGCGCGATCTGCTTCGGATCTAAGACCGGGGCAGCTGCAGGTGGGATCTCCCGAACGCTTTCCGATAGCAGATCTAAGTCACGCTCATCGTGACTATTCGGCACACTTGTCATGGGCTCGAATCCGTCGAAGATCAAATCTCCACGGATGTCGGCGGTGTAGTTCAGGCTTCCAAACCTAACCTGATGACCAGGGGCGTAGCTATTGATCTGCTCTAGATGGCCAAGCGAGTTGGCCCGCAGTGCGAAGCTACCGAATACGAAAATTTGTCCGGGGAGGAAAACCTCACCCTGGACCGCATCATTGTGGATGATTGAAGGAGCCATCAAGCCTTACAGTGACGACATAGTGGAACTCTCAATGAAAGCACCAATGTCAGTGTCAAAACCGGCGGATCTCGGGTAGGGGGTCCCGAACTGTGCGTCTAAGGCTAATGGTAACAGGAGGCAGGGGACACAATGTTTACCCAGGTTCGGGCCCTCTCTATGGAGGTAATACCATACTTCCTACTTGATTGATCTTGATGGTATGAGTATTACAAGAGTTGATCAACCACGAGATTGTAGAGGCTAAACCCTAGAAGCTAGCCTATGATTATGATTGTTGTTGTCCTACGGACTAAACCCTCCGGTTTATATAGACACCAGAGGGGGCTAGGGTTACACAGAGTCGGTTACAGAGAAGGAAATCTACATATCCGAATTGCCAAGCTTGCCTTCCACGCAAAGGAGAGTCCCACCCGGACACGGGACGAAGTCTTCAATCTTGTATCTTCATAGTCCAACAGTCCGGCACAAGTACATAGTCCGGCTGTCCGAGGACCCCCTAATCCAGGACTCCCTCACCCGTGGAGGGCCGGATGAACAGGACGACCCCGTGGAGGGCTGGTTGAACAGTAGCCAGTGGAGGGCTGTATGAACAGTAGCCCGTGGAGGGGTGGTTGAACAGGACCCTGTGGAGAGGGCTGGTTGAACAGTAGCCGGTGGAGGAGTGGTGGAGGCTGGATGAACAGGAGCCCGTGGATGAACAATCGCAGGTGGAGGCTGGAGAAGGTCGATAGTGGATGAATAGAAGCCCGTGGAGGCTGGAGGAGGTCGATGGTGGAGATGAACAGTAGCCCGTGGAGTCCCGTTTTGCGGTACCCCACACCCCTCCCGATGAACAGGACCCCCATTTCGACCGACGCACTCCAATACAAGTCCGTTTCCTTCGTTTTGCGGTATGCCACACCCCTCCCGATCAACAGGACCATGTTTCGACCGTACAAGGTGGAACACAAGTCCGTTTCCTCTGTTTTGCGGTATGCCAGACCCTTCCCGATGAACAGGACCCCATTTCGACCGTACGCACTCCCAGAAGGCCCGTTTCCTCCGTTCTGCGGCACGCCAGACCTTGTTTCGGCCGTTCCGTCCAAGCCGGTTGGCTCCTGATGAACACGGCGTATTTCGTTGCCTCCTGATGAAAACGATGCATTCCGTTGCCTCCCCATGAACACGACGCAGTTTCTCTGTTCCGACCCAGCCGGTTGGCTTCCGATGAACATGACGCCATTGTTGCCATCCGTGGCCTCTCCATGTACACGATAACACAAGCCCTGGCCGTACATATGCACGAGTACGTGTTTGAGACCCCGCCCGTATGTACGTACGTGGCCATTTTACTTTTTTGCACTCTGGTTGTATGTACGTGTAGACGGTTTGGATTGGACTGCCTAAACTGCTACTGCTCCTTACTCAGCCACGGTTCATCGTAGCAGACAGACCGATCGACCGATATGTACAGAGACAACGACACGTACGCTTCGACCGGGTGGGTCCCAGCTATCAGGAAGGATAAGGATGCACTTCCTTGCGCGCGAAGATATAGCTGGTGGGTCCTAGCTGTCAGGGGGAAGAATCATTTTTTTGCCCGTAATAAGGACACACTTCCTTGCGTGCGAAGATGTAGTGTGTGGGTCCCAGCTTTCAGTGGGAGAAAACATTATTTTTGGGTAAAAAGGATGCAGTTGCATGCATGCGTCCATGGGCATGGTGCGTCCCCACTGTCAGCCTCTCCAAGTACAGCCATCTCCCGATGACTCTAGTATGTTGACCAGGTTGACCACACCGTGCAGAGCGCACCAAGCCGATGGACGACGACGAGGCCCCAAACTAGAACGCCCCAGAGATGGGGATGACGCGGCAGTGGAGTCGCAGACAGAGAGGAGTGGGAAACTTGAATGCTTCAGGTGCAGGGTGGGCCTACACTCGTCAGAGAACAACAGGAGGTGCGGAGGAGTGGAGGGATGGCCTGACCGTTGGTGGGGTAGCGTTTCGCTGTGATGCGCGCAAAACAGTCCCGCTGGACGCCGGAGGCTAGAGCAGGTGGTCTCGGCAATGCTGGGGGAAGAAGACGAGAGTGAAGAAGAATGCCGGCCGCTGTATTTTTATTTTTTGCGGAAGTGCTTTGGCTTCGACCTACTAGCCCGCATGTCAGCCAGTCCATTTGTTTTTTAGTCCATTTGGTGGGCTGGTTGAAACAATGATGTAGCGCCTATGCAGCCCGTTTATATATTTTGGTAGAACTTAAAGCCCTTTTGCATTTTCTCGAAATTCACGGACTTGCTGGGCTGGGTGAAAATATCATGTTGGGCTGGACGGAGAAATGTTACAAAACATAAACACATGATTGCACGTCTATTACTGCATTGGTCAGTAAAATCTTTGCAAGCTTACGTACGCAATCACCAGGAGTTAACTTTCCAAGTTATATATAAACAATATTATTATTATTTTGTAAGAAATTTTGATTTATGAAATAAAATATCATTTTAATTTGATGATTTAACAGGATGTGGGGTATTATTATTTTTTAGGATAGAAGTAGGACAGATGAGTTGGTTCTAGGGAGAAGTACAAGGAGAAAGCTCCGATTACATTGAAAAATCAAGTGGGAGACAATTCAGATATAGGATTAATGAAATAGAAAAATAAAGGAAGTGGGAAGGTCTATAAAATGGTTGGACGAACGACAGGTTTAACGGAACCTTATGTTGCTTGTATTATATATATGTAATACAATAAGATATAAATATAAATACATATACTATTATAGAAGGGAAAACATAGGTTCAGTTTTGCATTCTTATAGAAAAATAGAACTGAGCTGTGCGTCGTCTTGAAAAAACAAACATAACTTGGGTTGCTGATGCTATAAACAAGCTAGGCTTGGAGGCCCAAAGGCTTCTTGATACCTGCTGGATCCAAAAAAATTTGAAACATGTCGTGGGCTGCCCATGTTAAACAACAAAACCTAGGCCATGGACCTGGTGGGCCCGGGACTGCAACCTCTCGAGAAATCGTCGTCTCTCGATTCTTCTTGTTTTGCTGACCATGTTGGGAACGACAAACAGCGGCGCCACGGGGAGAGCACCAAGGTGGAGGACAACGTCGAGACCTCGGACTGATCGAGCCGGAGCAGGGGAAGACACAAGCAGAGGGGAGTACGAGGGTTGACTTTTTTGGGTGCAGGGTGGGCCGGTGGAGCTGCCGCCACCGGACAATTTGTGGGAGTAGATGGATGTCCTAGCCGATGCCATAGGCTATGATGGGTCACCGAGGCGTGCGTTCAGGTCCTTGGTATCGTTATCTTCTTTCATGTTGGCGTAGCAGGGGTCGATGATGGTCTCGGCAAGGTCAACCACGGAGTCCTTCTCCTGCCCATTGCTGATGATCTTGTGTTGCTTCTGGATGTCGACAAGCCTGTTGCACTAGATGGCCGAATCGTCACGTTCTTCCTTCTCTCCAGCGTAACGAAGGTGCAGTCGGCGCTGCCGATGAAACGGGCGAATGCTCCAGAACCTATGATCGCCCTACAGCAGTGGTAGATGAGAACCTCGTCCCGCACGCATACTTGGGCGACGGCGATCCGCTGGTCCCTGCCAGGAGACGAATGGATGGGCACAAGGTCTAGTCCTGCGGCCTTGGGCTTTCTCGTCCTGTGAGTTATTTACCCAAAACCACCACACATGGGGCTAGGGTAACAACTTCGTACCACGTTGAAGGCAGGGCACAAAAAACCACCAAAAATGCGCCTAATGTGTAACGTGGAGCACTGACGCTCCAATTTGGACTTGAAAACAGCAAAATCGACAGATGGGGCCCGCCTGTCGGGATGAGGTGTGCTTGTGTGGACAATATGCTGAGTTGGACGAGGGTCCCACTTGTCAGTGACTCAAGTGTTTATTAATTTTTTACCTTTTCTTTTGCGTTCTTCCTTGTTTTCTCTCTGGCATTTAGCCGAACAGGTTGTGAGCGCTAGAGTATGCGGCCGCGTCCTGGAAGTGGCAGCCCGTCGGAGGTGGACTCGGACATAGCCGGTGCGGGATCTCACCGGAGCTCGGCGTGCAGCAGCTGAACCTGGCGCCTGGCCGCGGAGAGGCGCATGGGAACGATAGTGCTCACGCGGCGCGAACAACAATGGCAGCTGGCGGCAAGGTGTGGCCACGAGGAGGCGCGCAGGAACTATAGTGAGCACGCGCAGCACGAACACCAATGATGTCCGGCGGCAAGGTGTGGCCACGGGGAGGCGCACGAGAATCGCAGTGCGCACGCACGACATGATTTTCTATGGCGGTCGGCAACATGTTTGGGCCACGCGAGCGCACATGGAGTGCGTTCGTGCGGCCGAGGTCAGCCATGGCCGACGACCAAGGTCGGCGCAAGACGAGCAACTGCCGAATCTCGCGGGAGTGGTGCTGGGCGCATGTAGGTGAGTGTGTGCTCGTGGCGTGGGGGGCGCGTGTAGGTGTATGTGTGTTTGTGGCGTGGGGCGTGCTCGTGGCAGTTGCTCGGCTGCCATGGCCATGGTGGCCATGGAGCTCACAGCTCGCACGCAGATAGAGAGCTCAGGCATCCACACCAAGGGGAGCCGGCGTCGGGTTGGGTGGCCCCACCCCCCCCCCCCCCCCCCCCGCGATGCTCACCGGTGTGGGCATAGTTGCCGGAGTCCGGCCGTCCGTAAGCTGCTCGATGTAATGTCGCATAGAAAAAGAAATGGGAAGAAGATGATCATGTAGTCATAGACAAGCGGGGTCCACGTCTCATTTGCCACCTCAGCTGGTCAAAGCTTTTTGTGTGCTTGGTCTTTGCCACATCAGCCCCGATAGGCGGGCCCCATCTGTCAGTTTTGCTATTTTCACGTCCAAATTGGAGCGTCAGTGCTCCGAGTTATGCATTAGGCATATTTCTGGTGGTTTTTTGTGCCTTGCCTTCAATGTGGTACTAAGTTATTACCCTAGCCTCAAGTGTGGTGGTTTTGGGTAAATAACTCCCGTCCTGAAGGTATTGCTTGAACTCGGCGAGGCAGAGCTTCACCGAGTCCAGATCGTTGGTGTACATCACATTCAACTTGGTGCAGCCATGGGACTGAATGAAGAACTCGAAGGTGAACTCCTTGCTGAAGTCCATATCCAGGAGGCTCATCCCTCGGATCGCCATTGGAGTCTCTTCAAGTGAACAAGTGAGTAGGCCGCGGCAGCAGTTCATTTTTCAGCTCTCGGGGAACTAGATTCAATAGTAAACTGAGTGTGTACAGGCAACAACAGTTACTACCCCTCCCTTGCCCGTTGCACGCCCGGCAGAACATGCACCCTCGGCGCATTCAAACACCTCCATTAAGAAACCTGTTCAGGCCACACATGTTTGTTCACGAGCGGGTCTGTATTGGTACTGTAATAACAAGTGTTAGTAGTCACTTTACTTAAATTTAATTAGCTTTAATTAAAATTTATTCTTAAAACAAACAATGCATTGGCTCGTTCTATCAGTGCCATAGGATCAACATGCACAACAATTAGAATTATTATTCTCAGGACGCACATGATCAGCACATTTGCTGCACTTTCACACGGACAATACTACCAAGTTTGAACAATTTGTTATGGTTGTTGACCTTTGCATCATCATGCCGTGTTTCGCAGCTTGCAAGATTCAGAACCAAAAAATAAGATTCAAATAATAAGTACAACAAAGATGCCTACACAACTCATTGATTCCCAGCTTCCAAGATTTAGAACCAACAAATAAGATTCAAATAATAAGTACAACAAAGATGCCTACACATCTCATTGATTCCTAGCTTGCAAGATTCAGAACCAACCCATTAGAGCCTTTTGATAAAGTGAATATCGGGATTAAATCCATCTTGGCTAGCCGTGTCATACAACCCAATAACTTGGAGAATGCTCTTGACCGTCACAACATCTGTAGTTGAGTATTCCTATTTGCACAACCAAGATAATAAAGAGCATGATTACTATAATAGTGGCACTAGTGGAAGTTAACCTACAACTCCACTCTATGATTCAATTCATGCCACCTTTTCTGCAGTTCACCTGAAATGAAGCAAAGATTACATCATTCAGCTAGCAAGCAGTAGTTTCTCTCCTGAGCTGGTAGGTTCTTCTTTAGTAGTTGCACAAAAATTGAGCAACATTAAGGTTGGCTGTCCTGCTCATGTAAGGTGCAACCATAATTTGCTTATCCTTTTGTGCAGTTCCACTAAAATAAAGTGCCATTGTGGTGACAGTGATGACTCATCTTGCAAAGGCTAATAAAATGTTTCATGAGATTACCAGTAGAATTTGACAGAGATTTTGGAAACTGCATTCACCATTTTGTGCAGTTCCACCAAAATTGAGAGATGTTGCCCATGTGACATTTTAGTTGAACTGCACAAGACACTCATTCCAAAAAAATGTATTTTGTGTTGTTCACCAAGAGGTCACAATAGCAAGAAGGTGAAATGGATATCCCTATCTGGACAAAAGGTTAGAAAGAAAACAGTTCCTGGTCAACAACAAGATACAAAACATACACGAAATGAAAATAAGCATCTTGATTATGTTCATGGCAATCACGAAAGGACAGTAGAAATTTTTAAACATCGGCAATGCTTCGTGTTACCGGAAGTATTACGATCAACAATGAAATTCTTCAAATATGGGATTACTTTAATGATGGCATTGTTTGTTTATCAGATACAGTAGATCAACAACAGCTAAAGAGTTGGTTTAAGGGCATGGGACCATGGGGACACCAGGACACTCAGCAGCGTAAAGAAGCATCTTACTTATCATACTGGGGAAAATAGCAGGAGTACCATTTGTAACACAGTTTACCATATCACTGGAGGCATTAGATTAACAATAACACTGGTTAGACATGTCCTTAAGGTAACAATGTGATCGCTTCATTTTACATGCGCCTTACATTAACAACAACAACAACAACAACAAAAAGTTGGTAGAAGGACATGCGACAATGGACGCATCAGCACAATGTACCTACAAGGAGGCATAAAGTGGTGATGTCGAGTTTGTTCATACCCTGTGAGGGCAGCAAATCTAATCATGGAAACCTTTTACTATGTGAGGGCAGAAAATCTAATCCTGGACATACTCTGTTGACTTCTCCACCATCCTCCACTTTCTATCCTTTTTTCATCCAATAACAGATTTGTTCCTTATCCAGTTTGTACTGCCTTTTCCCTTCATTTCCCTTTTCAACCAAGAGACCGGTTGGGTATCTACATATATATATATATATCCACTGCGGGATAATTAATTTAACATGCACCATAGTTGCGGTGGATTTGCGGTGTGTGTGTGGGTGTGTGCGTATGGGGGTGGCGAGTGGCTCGCAGTACACTACAAGTTGTGAGCCACCGTGTGGGTTGGCCGTTTTGTTAGGCAGGTCGGTGCCACATCAGGGTCGTGAATTCGTAATTTAAAACATTACACAACTCTTTCATACATACATGTTTTGGCCACATGCAGTCGATGGTGTCCTACACGACACTCGATACTCGCCTATGACGCTTTCTATGGGCCCACGAGGTCGTCGTCCATCACTTTGACGAACAACCGGTAGTGAGGTTAATTTGACCAGCAAGGTAGAATTTTATTGTTTGTGTTATGGTGGTATATAGTACGCATCTAAGAGGTGGGAGGGGACTAGCATATATATACATAAACACTATTCTGCTGATCACAACCTGATCTGCCCCGCTAGTAGTACGTTGAACTTCCCCGTGAACTCGGTTGAACTTCTGCCAACATTGGTCAAACGGGGCTTGCGATATACCGTTGGAAAGCTATGGACACCAATATCATGACCCAACTTAAATTTTTGGCAAAATATAAGCGGTTTAAGAGCAGTTTTGAAAACCGTTTTTTCTTTGCACAAAAAACAATTCAATCGCATTTCTAAACCGTTAACTGAATGAGGCATATAATATGGCGTTGGAAAGCTGCTGCAAAACCGCTCCTTACACATGTTGAAAATTTTTTCTAATTGCCTATGGTTAAAGAGTAATTTGAAAAAACGTAAAATTTCGTAAACCGAACAGCTGAGTTCGTTTTTCTATGTCATTTCTAAACGGCTAATCCAATGGAGGCATATGATATGGCGTTGGAAATCTTATGAAAATGCGCTACTTTTTCATTTTGAAAGTTTTTTTCTAATTTTGAATGGTTTAAGAGTAATTTAGAAAATGGTCCAAGTCCTACCGAGTTCATATTTTCGAGCTAATTTTTTAACCGTGCGTCCGAATGCAGCAAATGATATGGCGTTGGAATGCATGAACAAATGCGAAACTTTTTGGTATGTATTGTTTCTCACAATTCTTTACGGTTTTAAGTCAGTTTCGAAAATGGCAAAAAACGTATTTTCACCGTAATTTCTACGAACTTTATCGGAATTGGGTAAATAATATACCGTTGAAAAGCTATGGAAAATGCGAAACTTTTTCATGTTGATGGTTTTCTTTGATTCCTAGCCGTTTTCAAGTAATTCCGAAAACGGCGGGATCATTCTTTCTGCCTCTATCGCGAAACAGATTCTTCGAAAATGCACCGCGTGAAGAACCTGAACTTCTCGGTGCGTGTACCTGAACTTCACTATATTTATCACGTGATTTTTTTTCTCGTAGATCTTCATCCACCGTCAGAGCTCTCTATCCCACTCACGGGAACTGAGCGGGTGATATACCGATGGAAAACTGCTGTAAACACGCAACTTTCCCGTGTTGATCATTTTTTCATACTCGCGACTATTTTGAAAGTTTTTCATCTGCAATTCATTCAGTGTAGTAGGTGAACTTCCTGTTGTTTTCACGTTGAACTTCTGTGACGTATTCTCGTTTGTAATTTTCTCATCCATTTTGTCAATGTTACACAAATGATATTCTTTTTGTACAAACCTCTCTCACAATATTTTTTTAACTTTCTCCGACCGAGGACTTGAATTTACACAAATAATATTCCTGCCGTTTTGAGGTAAATTAGAAAATGGCGAGATCATGATTTCTGCGTTCATCGCGAACGGTAATGCACTGCGTGAAGTAGTAGAACTTCTGGGGCATGTCTGTTTGAACTTCACTTTGTTTTTGACGTGCTGTTTTTTGCACTGCATGAAGTAGTTGAACTTCTGGGGCATGTCTATTTGAACTTAACTCTGTTTCACTTTATTGTATTTTTCTTATATGAAACAAACACCATGTAGTACGTGAACTTCCGGTTGTTATCACGTCGAACTTCTCTCTGCTTTGAGAGAGTTATTTTAAAACACAAAAAACAACATGTTTTTTTATGTATTTTGGACATCTAAATACATGGTGAACCTCTCTCACAAGAATTTTTTGACCTTTTCCTCGTCGAGCACTTGAACTTCTAGCAAGCATCTTTTTGTTTATGAGGTTGTTTTTAAAAGTGCAAAAAATGGCGTTGTGTTTTTATTTTTTGAACAGGTAAATCCTAGGTTTTAATAAACTCCGAACTTCTCTATTATTTCAATATGAACTTCACCTTTTTATATTTTGAGTAGAGAATTGTATTCGATTTTTATACGGAAAAAATCAAACATGGAAATACATGGTGAACCTCTCTCGCAAGAATTTTTAAACTTCCCTGGACAGAGCACTTGAACTTCTTTCAACAAACCTTTTAAGCTTTTATTTTTATAAACTTTTATTTCTCACCTGAAATGCGTTCCTTGCAGCACTTGAACTTCTCGTTGTTTTCACCATGAACTTATGTCACATTTTTGTGTATACGTCGAATTACACACAATTAAAGGTCGGACATCATTTTTTGCCATTTTAAAGTATGTAACTGGAGGTCGGACATCCCGCAATATAAATTATGAACCGTGCATAGAGGTGCATGTGAACTTATTGCAATAAATTTGAGTTTTTTATATACTTCAAACTTCTATGTTATTTTAAATTGAACTTCGTAGTCTTATTGGTAGTCTGATTTTTTGAACTCTAGGATTAGTGGGTTTTTTTGTTGAACTTCCTCCCGAGCATCTTTTTTATGAACTTCTAGTGTTGATGCATGCACCAAACTTTGGGAACTCCTTGTTCTTTTATTTTTGAACTTTTTTCAGCAGCAATAATACTTGAACTTCGCTGACCTATTTTGTGAAGCAACCAAATGCGCAGACCACACAGGGAAGAGGGCACATTTTCTTTCATTATGGACATTTTATAAAAACACAGGGAGAGCACACACTTTTGATCAAAAGGGAGAGCGCACAATCACGGAGGAAAATAAAGAAGGAGAAATTATGCATTTTTCTTGTTTTTTGCTCATACATAGAAAATGTGTGTATCCACATTTTTAAATTTTCTATGTTCTTTCTTTGATCTACATGACAGAAAATAGTCTCTTCAATTCTGTACTACACACACACATACACGCACGCACAACATATCCACATTTTTTTGGCTGAGATCAACTGAAAAAGGTTTCAGTCTCACAAGCATACACAAATCGAACTTCCATGAATTTCTATACTTTTTAACAAAAAGCCTTTTTTGTGAGAACTTTGATAAACTTTTTCCCATGAGCAGTAATACATTAAATACATAAACAATCAAGAAGAAAAAGCCATACTTTTGTATAAAAAAAGACGTTGTATCTCTCATTCCTCACCACACTCTGAACGAAAAAAGGTAGAAGAACACATTTTTTGGATGGTTGGTGCTCCCTTGAGCTTGGGGAAATAACTACACAAAACCAAAACTGATTTTTTTATGTTGGTGCTTCAGGCAAACGAAACCACCTGCTCCTTGAATTACTTCATCAGTAGGGTTACACAACGGACATCGACGGGCGTCCGTGCTCATCTTTTTTCTTGTTTTTTGTGAAGTTTGTTTTTTCGCCTGCAGATTTGTAGTAGCATTGCAGGGCAAGCATCAAACTGCAAGTAGGTAGGATGGGCTCTCCGATACACCACTGTTGACAAAACCAAAGCCAAACACCGAGCCATTAGAGAGCAGAAATATTCCAGTGTTGACAAAACCAAAGCCAAACACCGAGCCATTAGAGAGCAGAATTATTCCATTGGTTATCAAATGTATTTCTGAATACTGCCGCTGCATGTTATCCAGAGATTGTGTAAGACAAGCATCCACAACATAATGAAGCTTGACATATGCACCGTGCATTCATGTGTATGAAAGGTGACCCCTTCAAGTTGGAGTCTTCAGAAACCATCCATTCATTGACGTCCTCTGAAATGTTCAGAAGACAATTAAAATCTCAGTTGGTAGAGGAAATATTGGATTCACACACAAGAGAGAAAAATTAGATATTGATGGGAGAACGGGCACGCGGGAGCGTAGATGGGCAGCAACGCTCCAACCTGTTGAATACCGCTTGAAGGAGTAACCTCCCGCTCCATCCATCTGTAGATGCAGGTCGAGACCTCCTCTAGCTGCAGGCCGAGGCCTCCGCCATCTGCAAGTGGTGGAGAGGTGGCTCGGTGGACGGTGACGGGTTGCGCCCGTGGGGAGCATGGGGCAGGCAGCGAGGCGAGTCGAACGGGAGCGCGAGGCACGCGGCGGGGCTAGCCATTGGGGAGCGCGAGGTAGGCGGCCGGTCACGCCCAAGTGGAGTGCGGGGTCTCCGCCGACGGGCGGCTATGGTGAGCCGGCTCACGGAGGAGCAGGCGACGGTGGATAGCGCCGATGGTTTCCGGCGGCGCTCGTGGAGGGAGGGCCGCTGCAGCAGTTGAAGCAGGGGGGAGGGGGCCTCCGTGGTTGAAGCAGTGGGGGAGGCCGACCCGCGGTTGAAGCAGGGGGGAGGGGGCCTCCGTGGTTGAAGCAGTGGGGGAGGCCGGCCCGCGGTTGAAGCAGGGGAGGGAGGCCAGGGATGGGTTGGCACGGGGCCGGCGGCGTCGGTTGGGGCGGGGGCGGGTGGTGGGCACCGGCCGATTTGGGGCAGGAGGTGCGGGAGGGAGGTGGGGGATCTGGATCGGGTGAGGTCGGGTGTTTTTTTCCTTTTGTTTGTCGTTGCCCGGTTCGGAAGTTCAGGAACATTCCGTCGGGGTCTTATAGGGCTGACTGTGATCCAAATAGTTATTCTAATCTCAGAATTAGAATAGTGTTGTCCTATATATATACCATGTTTTGAGTATGCTTTTTTTTACGTATAAATATGTATGTATTTCACAAATATAACAAAAACTTTGGGTTCATATGTAATTTTTTCATGTAACTTGCTTTGAAATATCGTAAATATAATATATGAATATATTTAAAATGATAAAGTAGTATATATAGTATCACATGGTACTATATGAGACATATGGGATAACTACCACCGGGTGATAGGATGGATTTTTCATATATATATATATATATATATATATATATATATATATATATATATATATATATATATATATGTATGTGTGTATATATGTATGTATATATATGTAGGAAAATGGGTTGGTACTCTTAGGAGTACGTACTCCTAAGCACGTGTTAGTGGCTGGTTTCACTGGCGCATAGAAATCTTACCGCTCAAAGCTATTTAGCTTTTAGTTAAAGAAATAATGAGTGAAAAAAACACATCTAAACCAAATAGAGATCATTGGTCTCCTTTTTTAGGCGCTTTTATATGTGTTGCGCTTATCCATCTCCCCTCCCATCTCATTGGCGTTATGCGGCAGCGGCGGCGACTCGCACGGCTGAAACTACATCGGCCTCGTGGAGAAGGAGCTCGCTCGGCAGCAACCTTCTTTGGCAGCGGCTCATCTTCTCATCGACCAACAACGCCCTGACTGACCAGGCTTGTTTCCAGCGTGTGACTCTGATGTGTGAAACCAGATCGACAAGGCAATCAACTCTCTTTTTCAGCTGGTTTGTAGGTGGCTGGAATCCCGCGATCATTGCCTTCCGCGTTCCAACAACCGCGTGCCATCCATGAGAACAATGGGATGGAACCCAGTTCTTACTGGTGGACGTAAAAGTGTACTGCAAGTTCTCCAACCGCAAGCCGCTCTCTTTCTAAATCTTTCTTTGAGTCAACAGTGTGTAAACCATTATAGACCTGGTACGAATTGGTTGCATTTTTTCTTCTAATAATGGAGTAGTCAATGTATTAGCGACACCAAATAATGGGTATATTCATCTCAAGTTTAGTCAGGATATGATACCCATTCATCATCCCGTTAGTGCAAATTCTAGTAAATCAAGTGAGTATGTTCGTCAGTATATTGAGCATATTGTCACAGCCACTGCCCAAACTGATTGTAGAACCAGATGAGAAACACCTTGTCTCACCCAATCTACCTAATTAATTTTTTATCCTTCAACACCTTATCAAAGTCTGAAGATCAGATTACTTATAGTTGCTGGTGTAAACAATTTTTTAAGGTCTTTTTTTTGTTTCTTTTCTCTTAGTACCCAGTTCAGAATTTTTTGTATATATAGGTAGAAATTAGGTATGTATGATTGTACAATGTTTCTTGAATCAAGTCTAACTTATGTTGCTAATTGTTTTCCATTGAATATCCATGTATGTAAAACTTGTAGATGTGTTTGACTGAGGAGCACTTCCAGAAGTACATGTGGTGTTATCTGAAGCTTGCTGGAAGATATACCTCTTTCTTCTTCTTCTTCTTCTTCTTCTTCAGTTTTTTAGCATTAACCCTTTTTGAATATGTAAATAAAGTAGCTGCATGGTCTAGTTTGCTTAGGCAGTGTACATGTATCAAGATGCAAATTTCTGTACATGATGTACCAATGTATCGAGTATCTTGTTAACCATGGTGCCACTTGACAGATCTCTGAAGAAGCAGTGACTTTTGTTTACATGTATATAACACACAGAGTGAAAAGTACTGTGATACCCTTTGTTCAGTTCAAAAAATATGGATACTTCCTTTTCAAGTATATCAGAGAAATTCCATTTTTTATTCTCCTTGCTTGAAAAAATACGTAGAATATACTACTAATCGACCATCCTCTGTTTGCTAAGTAAATATACACTCTTAGCAAAATAAAAGAAGTAAATATACACTACTTTTTTACAAAGTAGTATGCATACTCAACCGATCTTAAAAACTGACCAGTCCTTTATTTTCTATCAAATTGTAGTATACTCATTCGTTTTGAAAGTAGCATATACCCATTAGATTAACATATACGGATAAAGTTGCCAAGTAGTATATACTTCTTTCAGTTTTTTGGCGATGAAGTACTAGTAGTACAAGGTCCTTCCGAAGGGAAAAAAATCCAAGTATATGCCTATTATGAAACCAAGTAGTATATACTCTACCCCTTAAAAAAGCGGTATATCTTGATAAAAAGAGAGTACACACTCATTGGTATAAAAGTAGTATATACTCAATAAAACCAGTACATACCTCTTTTGATCACAAGCAATTAATACCTACTCATTCTAAATGAAAAAAAAACCCAGTATATGCATATTATGAAACCAAGCAGTATATACTGTACATGCAAAAGAAAAACAGTATATACTCAATAAAAAATGACAGTACACAATCGTTTGGATAAAAGTAGAATATACTCAATAAAAACATTATATATCCCTTTTTTCTTGTGGTGGCATAAAAAAACGGTGCATGCACATGGATGGATTAGGCATCTGGTACTGAATCCCTTAATTTTAGGATCGACAAAACACATGCATGTGTGTGGTCGTTGCATGCATCAGTTCTCTTTAATCTTCTTTGGCTGTTTGTTTCTCACGATTAGGAATATCCAAACTATAGTGTCGGTTAAGAGGTGGAAGTATGTACTCTTGGGAGTATATATATATATACACACACACACATAAACATTATTCTGATCACAACCTGAACTGCCTGAGTAACGCGTCTAAACTTCCCTTTGTAAGAACCCGACCTTCGGGCTATCTTCGCAACCGTGGCTTCCCCCGCGAATTATTCTTCTTAGTCGCGTTCTATATGATGTTAGTGTAATCTGCAAACGATTTTTAGCAACTAAATACACGTTTTAAATAGGAATCTCGCTTATAGGCGGATTTTGCACTCGGGTCGTGATGAACTCGCGTTTTTTGCAATTTTACTGCCTGAATTGTTCGACCTGAACTTCCCCTTGTGCTAGGTTGAACTTCCGCCAACATTGCCCAAATGGGGCTTGCTATATACCGTTGGAAGGCTATGGACACCAGTATCATGACCCAAGTTAAACTTTTTGCAAAATGTAAGCGGTTTAAAAGCAGTTTCAAAAACCGTTTTTTCTTCATACAAAAAATGTGAATCGTATTTTCGGTCGCATTTCTAAACCGTTTATCAGAATGAGGCATATAATATGGCGTTGTAAAGCTGTTGCAAAACCGCTCCTTCCACATGTAGAAAGTTTTCCCTAATTCCCTATGGTGAAAGAGTAATATGGAAAAATGTAAAATTTCACAAACCGAACAGCCGAGTTCGTATTTTCGATGTCATTTCTAAACAGCTAATCCAATTGAGGCATATGATATGGCGTTGGAAAGCTTATGAAAATGCGCTACTCTTTCATTTTGAATTTTTTTCTAATTTTGAACGTTTAAGAGTAATTTAGCAAACGGTACAAGTCCTACCGAGTTCGTATTTTCGAACTAATTTTTTAACCGTGCGTCCAAATGCAGCAAATAATATGGCGTTGAAAATCTTGAACAAATGCGAAACTTTTTGCTATGTATTATTTCTCCCAATTATTGACGGTTTTAAGTCAGTTTCGAAAATGGTGAAAAATGTATTTTCACCATATTTTGTACAAACTTTATCGGAATGGCGCAAATAATATACCCTTGAAAAGCTACGGAAAATGCAAAACTTTTTAATTGACAGTTTTCTCTCATTCCCAGCCGTTTTCAAGTAATTTCAAAAACGCAGAGATCATTCGTTCTGCCTTTATCGCGAAACAGATTCGTCAAAAATGCATCGCGTGAAGTACCTGAACTTCTCGGTATGAAACCTTGAACTTCACTCTGTTTTTCACGTGCTTTTTTTGCCCGTGGCTCTCCATCCACGCACCAGAACACTCACCGGAATTGAGCAAGTGATATGCCGATGGAAAGCTGCTGTAGACACGCAACTTTCCCGTGTTGATCACTTTTTCATACTCGCAACGGTTTTAAAAGTTATTCATGTGAAATTCATTCAGTGTAGTAGTTGGACTTCCTGTTGTTTTCAGTTGAACTTCTGTGATGTATTTTCGCTTGTAATTTTTTCATCCATTCGTTAGTGTCACGCAAATGATATTCCTTTTGTAGAAATCTCTCTCACAATAATTTTTTGAACTTTCTCCGACGAAGGACTTGAACTTACACAAATTGTTTCCTACTGTTTTGAAGTAAATTAGAAAATGACGAGATCATGATTTCTGCCTTCATCGCGAATGGAAATACACTGCGTGAAGTAGTTGAACTTCTTGTGCATGTCTGTTCGAACTTCACACTGTTTTTAACGTGTTGTTTTTGCACTGCGTTAAGTAGTTGAAATTCTAGGACGTGTCTGTTCGAACTTCACTCTGTTTTTGACGTGCTGATTTTTTTACGTGGTGTTTTTTGCACTACGTGAAGTAGTTGAACTTCTGGGGCATCTCTGTTTGAACTTCACCCTGTTTCATTTTTTTTGTATTTTTTTCTTATATGAAATACACACCATGTAGTACGCGAACTTCTGGTTGTTATCACTTTGAACTTCTCTCTGGTTTGAGAGAATTATTTTAAAACACAAAAAACAACATATTTTTATGTGTTTTGGACATCTAAATACACGGTGAACCTGTCTCACAAGAATTTTTTGAACTTTTCCTCGCCGAGCACTTGAACTTCTAAACCACTTTTTCTACATGATTTCCTTTTTATTTTCACCATTTAAGATTGACTACTGGTTCAGTAATTAGCAGAACAAATCCATAGCTTCTCAAACAAGTATTCTCGAACTTCTAGCCTTATTTTTTTTGAACTGCAACGCCGCACAGGAACCCACTGAGCTCACAAAAGCTCTCGTGCCATGGCGTCCATCGTGCAGAGGAAGATGGAGGGAGACAAGCGCTCGGTGGCGGAGGCAGGCCTATGGCCGGGGCTGGTGGAGGGGGACCGCGAGGCCAGTAGCTGGTGCGCGACTCTCGCAGACGGGTGCAGCTGTCGTCTGCGGCGGCGTGACAGGGGGGTCCCATGGTTGAAGCAGGGGAGGGGCCCGACGGCGGCGATGTAGGTGGCTGGGACCAGCTGGCGGCGTGGGAGGTGGCTGGGGTCCGGCAGCGGCGCGGGAGGTGACATGGGGCCGGATCCCGTGGTTGAAGTAGAGGAGGGGCCCGACGGCGACGCTATAGGTGGCCGGGACCAGCCGGCGGCGTGGGAGGTGGCCGGGGTCCGGCAGCGACGCGGGAGGTGACAGGGGCCCGGATCCCGTGGTTAAAGCAGGGGAGGGGCCCGACGGCGGCGATGTAGGTGGCCGGGACCAGCTGGCGGCGCGGGAGGTGGCAGGGTCCCAGCGGCGTGGGAGGTGGCGAGCCCGTGGCGCGCGCTGAGAGGAGGTGTTGGTGGCGCGATGCAGATCGAGGGAGGGGCCAGATGGGATCGAGGGAGGTTAGGGGAGGGGTCGTCGCGAGCGGGTGGGGTGGTTTTCTTTTTTATCAATCGGGGATCTCAGGAACATGTGATCGCCCCTATATAGGGCTCTGTGATCCAAATAGTTATTCTAATCCCAGGATTAGAATAGTGTCACTCTCTCTCTCTCTCTCTTTATATATATATATATATATATATATATATATATATATATATATATATATATATATACACACACACACATACACACACTATATGTGCGCGTCCGTGAACAAGTACACCTCACTCAGTGTCAGGACTATTCGGTTTCCGAGGCACGTGCCACATCAAAATTATGAAAATGGCTATTCAAACATCACACGACACCTCTTTGTGCCACATGCATGTAGGTGGTGGTTATCCTAGCTAGGACACTCACTTGTGACGCTTCCATCTGTGGGCCCACGAGGCCATCGTCGATGCATATGTGCATCACTTTGACCTAGCTACATCAGGAGAGGTTAATTAATTTCACCATCGATGAGGATTCTTTTCGGGTTGTATTACGGTAGGAGCATATAGTATGCATCGAATAGGGGGAAGGGGACCATCATATGTAGTACGCTTCACGAACCTCGGTCTGTGTGGGTGTATGGTTTATGGTTTTTGAGGCATGTGTGGCACATCAAAGTTGTGCATTTTATGTATTATATTCAACATATGTTTGGCCCACTTGCAAAGCGATGGTGGTTGTCCTCTCACACCCACTTAAGTGGTTATCAGCGATATCGATGCTTTCCATTTGTGGGCCCGCTTAGTCCATCACTACTTTTTGCCTGACAACGAGAGTGGTTAATTTGACTTAATTAGGAGGGGGTTATTTGTTTGCTTGTAAACACGGTATATATATCGCATGCATGTGTACGCATGAATCCCTCCCATCGAGTCAAACTGGCTAGTACAATGACACGTGATGAACCGATCTCGCTCTTTGTGGGGAGAGTGTATGATTTTCGACGCACGCGCCACATCGATGTTGTGAAATGGTATTCAAACATGCATGCACGGATCACCTCCATACATATGCATGTAGTGGTTGTCTTCGAATGATACACTCCCTCGCATGGTTATCGGCGACAAGCCAATATATATATATATATATTCGTGGGCCCGCGTGGACATCCATGATCACCTTGACCGACAACAATATAGGTTACCATGGCAGATATTCTTCATTTGGTTCGTGATATTGTAGTATAGATCATGGTGAGATTCAGACCTAATTAAAGTTTGAGCGCATATACTATGCACGCGCATGCATGCATGAATCCCCGTCATCGGCTTGAACTGTGTGTAACATACATATGCATCATCAACCTAACCCTCACTCAGTGTGGGGATTTCTAGTTTGAAATCATGGTGCCACATCAAAGTTGTTCCATTGTGTACTAAAAAACACACATGATCCATACATATATTTGTGCCACACGCATGAAGTGGTTGTCTTCAGGGACTAGCTAGCTACTTGCATGATTATTGGCGAGCTAGCCTATCTGGGGTCGCATGGACGACCATCACTTTGACCAGCAACAAGAGAGAGGTTGTACGACCAAGGTGGATTATTCTTGGTCCATTTTACGATCAATCTTGGTGAGATGCCTCTCTGGCCCGCCGACTTAAAAGTGTGTGTGTGGGGGGTGGGGGCTGCTACTTTGCACTTTGCTAGGTGAACCTCGGTTGGGGGGCATCATAGCTTAGGATTCCCCTTCGTGCCGACACGAGGGAGGCTGCTAGCTACTTCGCAGTTTGCTAGGTGAACCACGGTTGGGGGGCAGCCATTCATAGCTTAGGATTCCCTTCGTGCCGACACGAGGGAGGGGGGCTGCTAGCTTCTTTGCACTTTGCTAGGTGAGCCTCGGTTGTGCCGGGGGGCAGGGCATGCATTCATAGCTTAGGATTCCCTTCGTGCCGACACGAGGGAGGGGGTTGCTAGCTTCTTTGCACTTTGCTAGGTGAGCCTCGGTTGTGGTGAGGGGCAGGGCATGCATTCATAGCTTAGGATTCCCTTCGTGACGACACGAGTGGGGGCAAGTAATATCGTGCGCTTTGTGAGATAGGTGGGACATCGAAGTTGCATTTGGTATTTGAAAATCAAACCACCCTTTTCATACATATAAATTTGGTCCACATGCAAGTGTGTTCATGTTCTGACCCTCTCCCGTGTCATTTTTCGCCAAATTTATGAACATTAGACAAGTTGGATGACGCACCAGACACGGTTCACTCAAACTAACAGTGTGCCACACCGGCGCCCCTGTCACGCACACATCCGCACAATACATTAGGATCCATGAGGCTCACCCTCTCAAAACTATTTGCCCGCCTCAAGGGTTTTTCTGTTTCATAACACAAGGTTGTTATCTCCAGACCGTGTGCGATGTTTCTTATTCCCAATCCCACTGCATCCCTAGAAAATATCTGCCCGCCTCGAGGAGGGTTTTTGTGTTTCATAACACATGGTTGTTATCTCTGGACCGTGTGCGATGTTTCTTGTTCCCAATACCGCCTGCCCCTAGAAAATATATGCCCGCCTAGAGGTTTTTTCTGTTTCATAACACACGGTTGTTATCTTCGGACCGTGTGGGATGCACCATCATCAAAAATTTCATTAGCCCCAGCATTTTACTCCCACGTTTGACTCCCGCGTTGTAAAATTTTCAGTACACGCGTCATTTCCTCAAACACCCCCCCTCCACACACACACACACACACACACACACACACACACACCAAAACCTCCTCGGGCGCATGCGCGCGCACACACACACCCCCTCACTCGCTCGAAACCCTAGCAAGGTCCCCCCCCCACTGCCGCCGCCGTGGGCCCTCCATTGTCAACCTCTGCCGGTTTGCCCGTGCAGCTTACCCACCGGTCTCCATACCAAGGCCGCCCTGAGTTTCTTAGATGACGCCTGCCAAACGCCCCTTTTCCCATAGATCCCCATCCCCCACTCCAGAGCATCGCAGCCTAAGTCTGGCTACGCTTCCCGTGGAGCTCGAGGAGAGACTGGCCCAAAAGAGGTGTATCACGGTCTCTTCGCCTAACGTCTCCGAGGAAGATGACGACCATTACTGGCGGGAGGAACTCAAGCAGCGGGCTAGAGTATGCGGGCATGTCTATTTCGCCGGCTACGACATCAAGGTCATGGACAGCAGCGGCCTGAGGCAGGCTATGTCATAGGTTAAGTGGCCCAACCCCAACCCCTCGGGTTCAACCGCCGTCGATCTCATGCATGGCCTCGCCGCTGATCTCCTCTGGCTCGCTGTCAACAACTTTCCATCCTACATCACCATCGAGCCCCTTTCTTCATTTCTGAAGGACACATTCTACGACGCTGGCTTGGGATCCACAGCTTCCAAGTCAGACCTCATCGATGGCGACCACGAGGAGGGCACCCTCTCCGGCTCTTCCAAGGGGAAAGAGCTCATCTGCTCTTCCAAGGGGAAAGAGCCCGTCTGCGACATCAGGGAGGGTACCATACAACCATGTTCTTCCAAGGGGAAGGAGCCCATCTGCGACAACATGGAGCACATCCAGGGTCCGTTCTCTTCCCACGGGAACAAGCCCAACTATGACAAGTGAGGAAACCCATGATTTGTTTTGTCGTGCCTCTTCACAGGGGGAAACCCATGATTTGTTTTGTTGCGTCCCTTTTGTAGTGTAGTGAGAATATGTCCAGTTTTAATTGCTATATCGGGTTGTTTGCAGTATGCCTTGTTTATTTCAGTTGTTCACAATGCGATGCTTTGTATGTGCAATTATTTATGCGGCAAAGACGTTTCATCAATCCAGCTTTAAACATACCGATAGGAATGAATATATTTGCTTGTTGTTAAGCCCGTTATAGCTAGCATATGCCTCTTTTAAAGTTTTTTGATTGTTACATTGTTTGTAGTTAGCATATGTCCGATTTCAAATGCTATCTTTGGTTGTTTGTACTATGCCTTGTTTATTCCGGATATTCACAACGTGATGTTCTATATGTGCAAGTATGAACTGTGCAGTTCAATTTCATCAGTACCAGTTTCAACAATACCACTATGGCCCTGTTTGTTTCGGATTCTAGGACCAGATTCAGCTTTGCCAGTGAAGCCGGATCGGGAATCCGAAACAAACAGCTATTTGGGATCAGCTTTTCCAGTGAAGCTGGATCTGGATTTGGGTCATTTTTAGTGCAATTTCCTGAAGCACCTCAAAGTGTACTTCGGTGGTGAAGTTGATTCGCAGAAACAGCTTTGCCACTGAAGCGAATCCATAGGTGATTAAAATCCAAGCGAAGCTGAAACAAATAGGGCATGAATGACTACATTTGGTTGCTGCATCTTGTACACGCCTTTCCATTTTTATTTAACAATAACCAGTGTACTTGGACCGGCATAATACCAGTTTGTATGACTATGTTTGCTTGTTGTTAAATGTTAGGCCTGTTGCAGTTAACACACCTTTTCACTTGTTTTGCTTTACTAGCGTGCTTAAACCTGCACACTGAAGCTATCTTTTGGAGATTATTTTGTCTGCCATGGATAATTTTGGTTGATGTTTAGCCGGTTGTGCTTAACATGCTTCTCGATGTCCCTACACATGACAATTTTGGGAACGACTGTTGTTTTCCATCGAGGTTAGTTCCATTCCATGGCTTATATATGCTCACTATTTAGGATACCGGTAACTGGTACCATATAGGCCGGGGGCTGATAAGGGACTAATCGATGAATCTCACTTTTAACTGAAATATATCTACAACCCATTTATCGTTAGGTTAACTAGGGCCATATGTAATATATCTGAGGCTACATAGCAACATGCACTGTACTTAA